>CM062809.1:1168779708-1171179708 GCA_031772625.1 Pinus tabuliformis
CCACATATATCAGAGCAAGAGGAGCCATCGGAGCAAGAGGAGCCATCGGAGGAGCAAATGAAGCAAACATAGCCATATATGCCTCAGATAACATTATCGGGAGCTGTTCGGGCGATCAAAACCCATATATGCCTTCATTAATACTATCGGGAGTTGTTCGGGCAATGGAAACCCACATATGCATGTATTAATGCTATCGGGAGTGTTTGAGCCCCTAAAATCTACATATATGCATTTATAATAATCAAAGGCCTTTTTCCTTTTTGGCGGAAACAACACAAGTTAAATGTGTTTCGGCACATATGGACCCGATGACATATATATATATATATATATATATATCTATATATATATATATATATATATATATATATATATATATATATATATATATATATATATATATATATATATATATATTTCACCAAATCGGCGATCGGGGAATGGAGAATGGAGGATGCGATATGCAATTTAGCGATGACCGTCCGATCTGAAGGAATAATGGACAACGGAGATCTAATCAGCAATCGGCATATATATGCGCATCGGAGGAGTGGAGCCTTTCGGAACCGCCAAAGTGAAAGCTCCGAATTAACGGAGCCGAGATATTATGAAGCCAGTATAAAGTAGATCGGGTCTGGAAAGGGCCTTCAGCAGTGCAAAGTTCCGACTTCCGGAGCCGAGTCCCTTATCAAGTGGAGTGTAAAATCATATCGGGTCCGCAGAACTCTTGTATCGCATCGGAGCAGCGGAGGTAGCGATCGCCGAAATCATCCGGAGCCGAAATCATATTAGAGCAGCCTAAAGGGAGATCGGGTCCGCTAAACCTTCGTGTTACAAATCCGCCGAAGCGAACTTGCTGATATCCTGGACTCGAATTCAATATAGAGACGGGAGTATAAGAAGGCGTCGGGTCCGCGTTCCGTCGGAGGATCGGGACTATTGTTTACAGCGAGTGCCGATATACATCGGACCCAAAACCAACATAGAAGGGAGTCTAAAAGATCATCGGGTCCGCTCCTCATCGGAGGTAAGGCCTTAAGAGTTTTGTTATGGTTGTGAAATCCAGACCCGCCGAATTTATGAAAGCATCCATTTAATCCTTGAGATCCGCGTACATTGAGTTAAGCGGTTTTTATGCTAGTTCTGTGTATTGATATTATATGGTTACATATGGCCATGAGGGGTTTTATGGTAATTCCATATATGTCTATAAGTGTGGCAGGTTGATTAAAGCGCTCGGTGATGGTTGATTGAAGGCTCAGTTGGTGGCTTTCGATGGTTGATTATAAAGCACCAATAAACGATGGCTTCGATTCCTAGTAAGTCCATGGTTATAAAAGGCTTTCGGCCTAAAGAATGCTTCCGATAAAACCTGTAAGACAGAAGAAGCAAAGGAATGGAAGCCGAAGTGTCAAGCGATCAAGTGAGGAGGAAGCCAAAGAGTCAACATGTAAGAGGAAACGAATGGACAGGGGGATGGAGCATATAAAAGCAGCAAAAACAGAGAACTGAAGGTGTCGTTGGTGGATGGCATAACTTGAGCATGAGATAGTGGAAGCAGCAGAAGAAAAGGAGGCAGCAGAAGCAGTGGAAGCTGAAAAGAGCACAACAGCGCACCAATGTATACCAAGGAGGTTGGAGCCTTAGAATAGAACAGGATTGAAGTCCTTGGGAGTTGGTGCTCTTAAGTCCAAGATTGGTGTCTTAGCAAAATAGAGTTGGTGCTCAGGAGGTTGGAGCCTCACCAAAGTCCAAGTTTGAGCTTGGCAACCAATTGTGACAATCTATTTATTGTATTTATTTTAATGCACATTTATATTAATAAAAGCATTTATTCCTGCTGTTCATTTTATGTTCTGAACATATATGTTTTAACTAGTAAAACAATAGTGAGAAAAAGAAATACGGATTCACCCCCCTCTCAGTATTTCCAACAATTGGTATCAGAGCAGGCTTCTTCATTCTAGCCTAACAACTTGAAGAAGGATCAGCAACCATGATGAGAAATCATGAAGCATCAGGAAAACCTCCTCTGTTTGACGGCACTAACTTTGGGTTTTGGAAGAAAAAAATGACTTACTATTTAATGTCCCTTGGACCTGAAGTCTGGCATTTTTGTCAAACTGAATACCGAGCGACTTCCACTCTTCCAACAGACCAAGACGAGAGGAAAGCCTACATTGCAAATGCAAAAGCCATGAACTCTATCACTAGTGGAATCACTGATTCCGAGTTTACAAAAATCATGCACTGTAACTCTGCCAGAGAAATGTGGGAGAAGCTAGTTAGCTTGTACGATGGAGACTCAAAAGTCAAAAAGGCAAAGCTTCAAACTCACAGAAGACAATTTGAAAGTTTGAAGATGGAAGAGGAAGAAGATATTGCAGCATACCTCCTCCGAGTAGCTGAAGTGGTAAATTCCCTGAAAGGATTGGACGAAAAGATTGAAGAAAGTACTATTGTACAAAAGGTATTAAGGTCCCTTCCAGACAGATTTGACTCCAAAATAAGTGCTATAGAAGAATCAAAGGATCTTGACACCCTCAAAATGGATGAATTCCATGGAATTCTCACTGCCTATGAAATGAGGAAAGGTGGACCTAGCTCCAAAGATGCAGCATTCAAGGCCTCAAAGTCAAAGAAAGGGAAAGAAAGGAATGACTGTAGTGATGAGTCAGATGTGGAATCCGAATTGGCTCAATATGTACGAAAGCTGAAGAGAGGATCTAAGCTTAAAGGCAAGTATCCTCTTATCTGTTTTAAATGTGGTAAAATAGGTCATTATGCAGCAAAATGTCCTCATAAACAAGACAGTGATGATGAAATAAATTCTAAAAGAATAACATAAAAAAAGAAAGGGTTCAATAAGAAAAACCTTCTCTCCAAGCAAGGTGAGTCTGATGAGGATGAGTTTATGGTCATCAAAAAGAAATCAGATGAGGAAAGTGATCATGATGAAAGCCAAGAAGCATTATTCATGGCACTCACAGATGATGATGACTCGGGGCTAGAAGGAAATGTGGATGAACTGTTAATAAGTGCCATTGAATAGAACGAGAAACTACGAAACAAAATTAGCTCTCTCAAAGTGGAAAACGAGGAAATAAGAAGGAGAGAAGATCTCTTGGAAACAAATCTTAAGGAAAAAGAAGAGACTTGTGAAGAACGTGAGGCCGAAGTAGTATCTCTGAGAAAGGAGTTGGAGCAAATTAAAAGGGGCTATAAAAGCTCTCAAATACTTGATACTATTCTGAAAAATCAAAAACCTCAACATGATAAGTCTGGAATAGGTCTCAAGGGAGAATCCTCAAGCACTAAGAATAGTGCGAAAAGCTATGCCGATGCACTTTCCTGCAACCCAAAAGATGAAAAAGTATCTTATCAAAAGTGCATCCCATATTCCAAGAATAAAGAAAGAGTTATTCCAAAGAAGAATGTGGAGTCGAATCATGGACACTACAGCAAATACAAACCTGTACTCCACCAAGGGCCCATCAAAAATCCAAAGGATGAGGGAGGAGTAATTCTCAGAAAGGAAGGTGAATTAAACCGTGGTTTCTTCAAAACCATATTTCTTGGACACTGTTTTCACTGTAAAAACTTCAGTCACCAAGCTAGACACTACATGGCTCGCAGAAGTGAAAAGACAACGCAAAAGGACCGAGTAATCAACTTATATGCTCCCAAAAGACAGCGACAAATCAAAACCTTCAATTCATTCGATCCATAGACTAAATTTGATCTGACTTGCTCTTTTTGCTACAATAATGGACACTATGAACAAAACTGCCCACTCAAAGGAAGAAAGACGAGTAGCAAGATCTCTGCAATGGACAAATTCGGCCTAGCTCTATTTGCGCAAAATAATGGAAACCAGTGGTTTGTGGATAGTGGATGCTCCAGACACATGACAGGAGACAGAAGGAAATTTATCTCACTGAGCAAAAAGGAAGGGAATGTGTCCTTTGGAAGCGGAACTGGAAAAATTGCAGGAAAAGGAACAGTTACTCTGATCAATGGAAAAGGAAAAGCTCAAGATGCTCTGCTGGTTGACGGACTCAAACACAACCTTCTGAGTGTCAACCAAATTTGTGATCAAGGACATAAGGTTGTTTTCAGCACCAAAGATTGTGAAATAAGGAACTCTGCCCCGGGGAAACTTGTGGCAAAAGGAGTGAGAACACCAGACAATATTTACGTTCTGAACAAAATTCAGGAAAACAAATGCTACTTGAGTCAGGCAGATGAGAGTTGGTTGTGGCACAAGAGACTTGGACATACCAGCTTCGAAAATCTGGTCAATATCAGCAAAATCAAAGCTGTACAAGACATCCCAAGGTTTTCCAAACCAAAGCAAGCAATGTGTGGTCCATGTCAACATGGAAAACAGACCAGAACCAGCCACAAGACAAAGGAACACTATACATCAAAGCCCTTAGAGATCATCCATGCTGATGTGTGTGGGCCAACTAGAAATCAAGCACTCTAAGGAGAAAGGTACTTTGTGTTATTTGTTGATGATTATACTAGAATGATGTGGATATATTTCATAAAGTATAAATCTGAAACTTTTGAGTGTTTTAAGAATCTAAAAGCCCTTATAGAAAACGAAAAAGATTCAAAAATTAAGTGTCTCAGAAAAGACAGAGGAGGAGAATTCACATCAAACGAGTTCAGTGAGTTCTGCAATATTCATGGAATTAAAAGGGAATTCTCGGCTGCCAGAACACCTTAGCAAAATGGGGTAGTTGAAAGACGAAACCGAACTGTCCAAGAAATGGCAAGAACCATGTTGTTAGCAGCAGACCTACAACCTAAATTCTGGAGGGAAGCAGTAGGGACAACTGTCTTTACATTGAATCGGACTCAATTAAGACCAAATTGTGACAAAACTCCTTATGAGCTATGGAAAGGAAGACCTGCTTCGGTGAAGTACTTCAAAATATTTGGAAGCAAGTGCTTCATAAAAATAAATGATGGTTCACCTGGAAAATTTGGTTCTCGGGTTGATGAGGGGATATTTCTTGGATACTCTCCACGGAGCAAGGCTTACAAGTGCTACAATTATCGACTGAAGAAAATAGTGGAAAGCATCAATGTAAAGGTTGATGAAGATCTTCCAGAAAATGAAACTGAAGAACAAGAAGATGCCTTCCTCATTGAAGAAGAAGAATCTAAAGAAGAAGAGATAGATGATGAAGAAGAAGAAGAGGAAAGAGAACCATCTCATACCCCTTCAAAGATGAAGTATGTAGAAAGATATCATCCAGAAGAACAGATCATTGGCGATAAATATGAAGGTGTGCAGACCAGAAGAAGGATAACAACCTCACCCAAGAGAAAAGCCATTGCCCTCCTATCTATGATAGAACCAGAAACATTCACAGAAGCAAGTAAGGATCCTCATTGGGTAAAAGCAATGGAAGAAGAAATGTCCCAAATTGAGAAGAACAAGACATGGGAGCTAGTACCTCATCCGAAGGACAAAAACATAATAGGAACCGAATGGGTGTTCAAAAATAAAATGAATGAGGAAGGACAGGTTATCAGAAACAAGGCAAGACTTGTTTGCAAAGGGTATTCGCAATTTGAAGGAGTTGACTTTGAAGAGATGTTTGCACCAGTGGCCCGTATGGAAGCTATCAGGATGTTTTTAGCATTTTCTTGCTCGAAAGGATTCAAAATCTATCAAATGGACGTGAAATCAGCATTTCTAAATGGGGAACTCAAGGAGGAAGTCTACATGGAGCAGCCAGAAGGTTTTGATCTGACAGCAGGAAAGGACCTAGTCTGTAAGTTGAAAAAGGCTTTGTATGGGTTGAAACAAGCTCCTAGAGCTTGGTATGCAAGACTGGATAACTATCTCCAACAACAAGGCTTCAGAAAGGGGGTGGCTGGAAGCAATCTATACATAAAGACAGATCAAGGTAAGTTACTAGTTGCTCTTGTTTATGTCAATGATCTGATTTTTGCTAGTAATAATGATGAAATGAGCCATGAATTTTCTCAAAGCATGGCAAAAGAATTTGAGATGTCAATGATATGTGAACTATCCCACTTCCTTGGACTTCAAGTATCTCAAACCAGAGCAGGATTGTATATATCTCAAGCCAAATATCTAAAAGACATGCTCAAAAAATATGGAATGGAGGACTGTGCACCCATGAGCACCCCCATGACCACAAACTGCAAATTGAGCAAAGATGATGACTCCCCTCTAGTAGATGCAACTCATTACAGGTCAATGATTGGAGCCCTCCTATACTTAACAGCTACACGACCTGACATAATGCAAGCAGTAGGAATGGTGGGAAGATTTCAATCGGCTCCCAAACAATCTCATTTATTAGCTGTAAAAAGAATTCTCAGATATTTGAAGGGAACTTCTGATTTTGGTCTCTGGTACCCAAAGAGTTCAACATTGACTGTAACTGCATACACTGATGCTGATTGGGCTAGAAATATAGATGATCGGAAAAGTACTAGTGGAAATGCGTTCTTCCTAGGAGACTGTTTGGTATCCTGGCTCAGCAAAAAACAGTCATCCATATCATTATCCACAACCGAAGCCGAGTATATTGCTGCAGCAGACTGTTGTACTCAGATACTATGGATGAAGGAAGCACTAAAGGATGTAAAAATATGTACAGATCGACCAATTACTATTTATTGTGACAACACTAGTGCTATCAGTCTCAATAAAAATCCAGTGATGCACTCAAGAACCAAACATATACCAATCAAGTATCATTTCCTCCATGAGCAAGTAGCTGAACAAAACATCGCTCTGGAATATATAAGTACTAAGGAGCAGATAGCTGATATTTTCACTAAACCTCTTCCTCGGGAAGCATTCGAACACCTGCGACAAAAGATGGGGGTTATTTCTTTATCATCACTCAAGTCTATTCATAAAGATGCAGCAGGACAGGGGGAGTTCATATGCATTCCTTTGCCATTGATGTCAAAGGGGGAGAAAGCAGAAGAATATTTCCATCAATAACAAAGGGGGATATTGTTGGACACAGATTGTCATTGATGTCAATATGGCAATATTCAAGAGGAGGAGACAGAGCATATCGGAGCCAAGAGGAGCAGACCATATCGGAGGAGCCACATATATCAGAGCAAGAGGAGCCATATCGGAGGAGTGCCAGAGCAAGACGAGCCATTATAGGAGCTATCGAAGCATATCGGAGCAAGAGGAGCCATCAGAGGAGCAAATGAAGCAAACAGAGCCATATATGCCTCAGATAACATTATCGGGAGCTGTTCGGGCGATAAAAACCCATATATGCCTTCATTAATACTATCGGGAGTTGTTCGGGCAATGGAAACCCACATATGCATGTATTAATGCTATCGGGAGTGTTTGAGCCCCCAAATCTACATATATGCATTTATAATAATCAAAGGCCTTTTTCCTTTTTGGCGGAAATAACACAAGTTAACTGTGTTTCGGCACATATGGACCCAATGACATATATATATATATATATATATATATATATATATATAATATATATATATATATATATATATATATATATATATATATATATATATATATATATATATATATATATATATATATATATATATATTTCGCCAAATCGGCGATCAGGGAATGGAGAATGGAGGATGCGATATGCGATGGACGCGATATGCGATTTAGTGCTGACCGTCCGATCTGAAGGAATAATGGACGGCGGAGATCTAATCGGCAATCGGCATATATATGCGCATCGGAGGAGTGGAGCCTTTCGGAACCGCCGAAGTGAAAGCTCTGAATTAATGGAGCCGAAATATTATGAAGCCAGTATAAAGTAGATCGGGTCCAGAAAGGGCCTTCAGCAGTGCAAAGTTCCGACTTCCGGAGCCGAGTCCCTTATCAAGTGGAGTGTAAAATCATATCGGGTCCGCAGAACTCTTGTATCGCATCGGAGCAGCGGAGGTAGTGATCGCCGAAATCATCCGGAGCCGAAATCATATTAGAGAGCAGCCTAAAGGGAGATCGGGTCCGCTAAACCTTCGCGTTACAAATCCGCCGAAGCAAACCTGCCGATATCCCAGACCCGAATTCAATAGAGACAGGAGTATAAGAAGGTGTCGAGTCTGCGTTCCATCGGAGGATCGGGACTATTGTTTACAGCGAGTGCCGATATACATCGGACCCGAAACCAACATAGAAGGGAGTCTAAAAAAGCATCGGGTCCACTCCTCATCGGAGGTCAGGCCTTAAGAGTTTTGTTATGGTTGCGAAATCCGGACCCGCCGAATTTATGAAAGCAGCCATATAATCCTTGAGATCCACGTACATTGAGTTAAGCGGTTTTTATGCTAGTTCTGTGTATTGATATTATATGGTTACATATGGCCATGAGGGGTTTTATGGTAATTCCATATATGTTTATAAGTGTGCCGGGTTGATTAAAGCGCTCGGTGATCCGGATTTAAACAGGAACGCAACAAATTACAGAGATAACCATATACACAAAGACGCAGTGGAAATAATACTTCATTTCATTAATGGAAAAATACTGAAATATGCTTACAACCAGAAATGGAAATAAACCAGCTAGGGCGATGGTAGCTTATCTCTGAGAAGAGATGTGATGGCTACATGCCTCTGAACTGTGTTACAATGACGCTCGAAGGCCTATTTATTGTTGAGAAACATTGAAAAACCCTTAACATTCCAAAACCTAACCCTAGGAGATGAAACACCAAACTGTGGCCCCGTTTGGGGTAAATTGGTACATCAACTTCCCGGGGTCGTAACTTTGGCATATGATCTCCGTTTGACGCATACAATAGCTCGTTAGAAAGATCTATCCGAGCACTACCATTGTTGGAACAAGCCCCCGGATTCCCCAAAAAACATCGTTTAGGGCCTCAAAATGGCTCCGGAAGTTTAGGACCCGAAAAACTGCTAAAAATAGTAAGTTGTGCTACAATTAAGGAAACTGAAAATGCTGAGAAGGACAATGGTGGGGGTCCAGGTGGACTTGGTAGGTGGCCACCAATATCCACCTGGATCATTCCTCCCCCCTTAGGAAGCAATGGTCCCGATTGCGTTAAGCTCCTCCATGAGATGAGGAAACTTTTGCTGAACTTGTTCCCTGGTGAGCCACTTGCCTTGCTGAAGGAGTTGGCCTGCTTTGACAACTCGATACAGTTGGATATTCTGTTGGAAAGTGTTCTTGATCTGTGTGTCCATGATCCGATCAGTTGTAGCTTGTTCCATGCAATCTGGATTTAATTCTATGGGTTTGAGCTGTTCTGCAATGTCGGATGTGTCTAGCAATGGTGGAAAGTATGGCCAAAGGCGGTCCACATTGAACACTGGGTGCAGGCCAAGGAATGGGGGAATGCTGAGCTCAAATGCATTGTCTCCCATAGCCTTAGTAATGGTGTAAGGACCATATCGGAGTGGTCTCAATTTCCGATAGGCTCCAGTAAGGCGTTCCTTTTGCAAATGCAACCAGACTTTGTCGCCCACCTGAAACTTGTGTGGCACCCGATGTTGATCATGTCGTTGCTTGTACTTGACATTTGATTTCTCAAGAATGTCATGGACCTGCTGGCGAATATGTTGGATGCGCTCAATGAAGCTGGTGGCCTTATCTGTTTCGGACTGGACATGAGCTGAATTCATGTGAGTAGCTGCAAGTGTCATGGCCACATCAATGGGGCATAGTGGCTGGAATCCCAAACCCACCTGAAAAGGGCTATGGCTAGTGGAGCTGTGAAGAGCTCGGTTGTAGCTGTGCTGAACATAGGGGAGGCTCTCGTCCCATGTGCGTGGATGCTTTGAGTTATACATGCGCAGAATGTGCACGATCATCCTATTGACAACCTCTGTCTGGCCATCAGTTTGAGGATGGAAGGCTGTGGACTTCGTGAGTTTGGTGTCCAGCATTGACCAGAGACTGGACCAAAATGTGCTGAGAAACCGACTGTCCCGATCTGAGATGATAGACTGTGGGATCCCAAAGTGCACCCACACTTGTTCAAAGAAGAGTTTAGCAGTG
Source organism: Pinus tabuliformis (assembly GCA_031772625.1). NCBI lineage: Eukaryota > Viridiplantae > Streptophyta > Pinopsida > Pinales > Pinaceae > Pinus > Pinus tabuliformis. The sequence goes on from CM062809.1 coordinate 1,168,789,746, forward strand.
GCTTCTGCTGTGATATTCTTCTTGCAGGCCACCATAATGGCCATCTTCGAGAACCTGTCGACGACCACAAAAACACAGTCATTTCCATGCTTGGTGGAAGGAAGGCCTGACATGTAATCCATGGAGATGGATTCCCAAGGTCGACTAGGGGTAGGCAACGGGGTATAGAGGCCGTGCTTCTTAATGGTCGGTTTGGCAATGGCACAGGCAGTACATGATATGATGTACTTCCCAACATCCTGTCGAAGATTCGGAGAATAGAAATAATTTTGCAGTACTGCCACTGTTTTCTCGACCCCGAAATGCCCAGCAGCCCAACTGTAGTATGCTTCCCAAATCATCTTGGCACGCTCGCTTAAAGGAACACAAAGGTGACCAAGGTGGCATAATAGGGCATCCTGGAGGTGAAAATCTGCAACACGCCGACCCTCCAAGAGTGTCTGGTATGTGTGGCCGAATTCTGGGTCGCTCTTGTAGAGAAGTGGCCAATCAGAAGTCTCGTGCCCACAAGAGTTGAGCACGGTGGTTAACGCCATGATCGGTGGTCGACTGAGGCAATCTGCAACATTATTGGTGCTGCCCTTCTTATGCTTGATATTCAAGTGGAACTGTTGCAGGTATGTAGACCACTTCTGATGGTGATCATTCTGCAATTTCCCTTGGGTCTGTATGAACTGCAGGGGTCGGTGGTCTGTGTGGATGACCGTTTCCTTCCCCAAAATGTAATGCTTCCATTGTCGGCAGGCTTGTACAATGGAATACATCTCTTTATCATAAGTGGGGTACTTCCGGACTGTGTTTGAAAGTGTTTCACTGTGATATGCCACTGGATGTCCATGTTGAGTAAGGACTGCCCCAATAGCATAGTCAGAGGCATCTGTCTCGACCTCAAATGGTTGTTGTAAATCTGGTAACGCGAGCACTGGTGCCGGGCATAGGCGATCCTTCAACTCCATGAATGCCTTCTGTTGAGATTCAGACCAAAAGAATCTTGCTTTCGCCCCTCCCTTGGTGACCTGACTCAAGGGCCAAGAAATATTAGAAAACCCCAACACAAACCTGCGGTAGAAGTTGGCAAGACCTAGAAAGCTGCGGAGCTCTGTTAGAGTGGTTGGAGAGGGCCAATCCCGAATGACTTGGACCTTGTCTGGATCGACATGCACCCCCTGTTCATCAATGATGTATCCCAGATACTGAGCCTGGGTCATGCCAAAAGTGCATTTCTCCAAATTGGCACATAGCTTGTGTTGCCGCAGTGTTTGGAGAACCTGTCAGATGTGGTGGAGGTGCTCTTCCCAACTCTGGCTGAAGATCAGGATGTCATCCAAGTATACTACTACAAAGGAGTTGGTGAATGGCCGCAAGATGTCATCCATTAGCCTCATAAAGGTTGCAGGAGCATTCGTCAATCCGAAAGGCATGACCAACCATTTGAAGAGGCCCTCCTTGGATTTGAAGGCAGTCTTCCACACATCAGAGGGTTCGATTGGTACCTGGTGATATCCTGACTTCAGATCGATCTTGCTGAAATATTTCGCCCCCTTTAGTTGGTCTAGGAGGTCATCAATCCGTGGGATCGGGTACCTATTACGGATAGTGATCTTGTTCAGCGCCTGATAGTCAATACAGAGTCTCCACGTCCCATCCTTCTTCTGTACCAACACGATCGGGCTCCCACAGGGCGATGAACTCGGACGAATGTGACCTTTCTGCAGGAGCTCCTGAATCTGCCTCTTGATTTCATTGTTCTCCAGAACGGAGTGCCGATAAATTGGTCCATTGGGTAGCGGCGCACCTGGGGTCAGATCGATGGAGTGCTTGACTTGACAGTGCAGAGGAACTCCTGCCGGAGAGGTGAAGATGTCCTCGTACTCCTCCACAATCTTTTCCATCTGTAGTTGTCGTGCAGAGGGACCCCATCTGGAGGCTGCGGCCACTGTCTTCTTCTTTCCTTGAGGGCGTATCATCAGGAAAACAAATTTCCTGGTTTTGGAAATGATCTTACTGCATTGTTTTGCAGTAATCAAAGAGATGGCGGCGGGTGGTGCTACCTCTGGTATCCTGAACAACTTATTTCCCAATGTAATAATAAAAGCACAGGGTCTTGATTCATACACAGCATGTCGCTTCCACAAGTATGGTTGTCCTAGTAATACATCACAAACTTCAAGGGGAGCAATGTCACACAATACCTCATCCATGAAGGGCTTGATGTTGTATGGAAGGCGACATTGCTGGCTCACGCGAAGATCTCGTCGTTGGTGCAGCCACCCAATGGTGTATGGTTGTGGATGTGCTGTGGTCGGTAAGTCCAACCGCTTCACGACCTCTGCCGAAATGAGGTTCTTTTGACTCCCGCTATCAACAATGAACTGTATCGGGGAGCCCTTTACCCACATCTGAGAGTGGAAGAGGCGCTCCTCCTCCTCTGGATCTTCGGGTTCATTTTTTTGGATCTTTGCGGTAGCAACAGTGGCGCTGGGATCCACATCAATGATCTGCTTCCCTTTTTCATACCCCTTATCGGGTTCTGACTCAGAGTCGGAACATGCATCTGATTCTGAACCCTTTAGCTCAGCCACCAGTGACTGCTTGGCCCGACACTCACTTGTGTTGTGAGTGGAGCTCTTATGGAACTCGCACCATTTTCCAGTGTCCTTCCTCGGCTTTGCTTTTGCTTGCAGCTTCGGCTGGTTGTCTTGGGATGTCCCGCCTTGGCTTTGTCCTTTGTTCTATGGTTTCGGGGCACCTTTCCCCTGCTTTGGATTCGCAGATCCAAAATCTCGCTTCTTTTTTTTCAACTTCTGCTCGACCTTGACGGCATATCAGTATGCTACGCCGAGCGAGGGGATGTTTAGGAATTGTATTTCTTCCTGGATGTACTTGTGCAGGCAGCCACGGTATTTGAGTATCAAATGTTGCTCCGAATCCTTGATACCCAACTTTGTGTATCAAATGTCCCTTCCCTGCCGCAGTGTGGTCCACTTTATGTATTCATCCTCATAGCTTCCAACAGGGTAGTACTGATCCTTGACGGCATCCCAAAACGAATCCTAGGTGGGTGTGGCTGAAAATAGTGAGCCAGTACTTTCATCCTTCTGCTCGCAGTAGGTTTCCCACCAGTCCTTGACGTGGGGGGCTGCTTTGAGAAGAGCAAAAACAATCTTTTCTCGACTCGAAAAATCATGAACAGAAAAATAACCCTCTAGCAGATTTAACCATTTATCTACGGAATCTGCGTCTATCTGACCCTCGAATATGGGGATTTCAAAATTAACTTGTACCTTAAAGGGTGTGGCGTTTCCAGAGTAGCTGCTGGAAGCTGATGCGTCGCTTCTGGGTAGCCGCTGAAGGATCTAAGCAAAGCTGTCCATCATCGCGTTCCGTTGTCGCTCGAGGGCTTCTTCGAGCAAGATTTTGATGGGATTTCCTGCCCCCTCGTCTTTCTTCTCGTCCGCCATGGGAGGCTGTCGGGATTTGTGAGGCTGGTCTTGCAAAGGTTCAACCAGTTCAAGCCCTAACTCCTTATATCCCGACCTTGTTGGGGACATGCAAAGAAAAACAAAGAAAAAGCAGACCGCTCTGATACCACTGATCTGGATTTAAACAGGAACGCAACAAATTACAGAGATAACCATATACACAAAGATGCAGCGGAAATAATACTTCATTTCATTAATGGAAAAATACTGAAATATGCTTACAACCAGAAATGGAAATAAACCAGCTAGGGTGATGGTAGCTTATCTCTGAGAAGACATGTGATGGCTACATGCCTCTGAACTGTGTTACAATGAGGCTCGAAGGCCTATTTATTGTTGAGAAACAATGAAAAACACTTAACATTCCAAAACCTAACCCTAGGAGATGAAACGCCAAACTGTGGGCCCCGTTTGGGGTAAATTGGTACATCAACTTCCAGGGGTCGTAACTTTGGCATATGATCTCCGTTTGACGCATACAATAGCTCGTTAGAAAGATCTATCCGAGCACTACCATTCTTGGAACGGGCAACATGGGTCCATTCCATGGACCCATGTTGCCCCCGGATTCCCCAAAAAACGTCGTTTAGGGCCTCAAAACGGCTCCGGAAGTTCAGGACCTGAAAAAACGCTAAAAATAGTAAGTTGTGCTATAATTAAGGAAACTGAAAATGCTGAGAAGGACAATGGTGGGGGTCCAGGTGGACTTGGCAGGTGGCCACCAATATCCACCTGGATCACTCGGTGATGGTTGATTGAAGGCTCGGTTGGTGGCTTCCGATGGTTGATTATAAAGCACCGATAAAAGGTGCCTTTGATTCCTAGTAAGTCCATGGTTATAAAAGGCTTTCGGCCTAAATAACGCTTCCGATAAAGCCTATAAGACAAAAGAAGCAAAGGAATGGAAGCCGAAGTGTCAAGCGATCAAGTGAGGAGGAAGCCAAAGAGTCAGCATGTAAGAGGAAACGAATGGACAGGGGGATGAAGCATTTAAAAGCAGCAAAAACAGAGAACTGAAGGTGTCATTGGTGGATGGCATAACTTGAGCATGAGATAGTGGAAGCAGCAGAAGAAAAGGAGGCAGCAGAAGTAGTGGAAGCTGAAAAGAGCACAACAGCACACCAGTGTATACCAAAGAGGTTGGAGCCTTACAATAGAACATGATTGAAGTCCTTGGGAGTTGGTGCTCTTAAGTCCAAGATTGGTTTCTTGGCAAAATAGAGTTGGTGCTCAGGAGGTTGGAGCCTCACCAAAGTCCAAGTTGGAGCTTGGAAACCAATTGTGACAATCTATTTATTGTATTTATTTTACTGCACATTTATATTAATAAAAGCATTTATTCCTGCTGTTCATTTTGTGTTCTGAACATATATGTTTTAACTAGTAAAACAATAGTGAGAAAAAGAAATATTGATTCACCCCCCTCTCAGTATTTCCAACATTGTTGACTGCTTCAGTTTGACCATCAGTTTGAGGATGATAGGAAGTACTTAATTGGAGTTGGGTGCCTTGTAGCTTGAAAATTTATTGCCAAAGGATACTGGTAAATGTTGGGTCATGATCAGACACAATGGATGTGAGCATGCCATACAGTTTGAAGATCTAGTCCATGAAAGCTTGAGCCACCAAAGTGGGGGTAAATGGGTGGGGTAGAGAGTAAAAATGAGCATATTTAGAGAGTCTATCCACAACCACCATGATGACTAACTTGTTGCCTGACTTCGGAAGACCAGCAATGAAATCCATATAAAAATCCTTTCTGATTGAGGTAGGGATGGGAAATCTTTGTAAGGTGCCTAGTGACTTGACTGTTTCTCCTTTGTGGCATTGACACACATCACATTCAACTACAAAAGTAAGAAGGTCAGTTTTCATGCTTGTCCAAAAGAAATAATCACGAGTGCGAGCATATGGTGAAACAATAGAAGATAATACCCATGGGACGATTGCAGGGAATCACTGTGGATATTGAGGGAGCGAGCACGCTAGAAGAATTTGAAGTGATAGATATCGTTGATGACAACAATCCCTACACCATGCTCTTAGGAATTGATTAGGCCACTGACATGAATGGGGTGATTAATCTGAAGAAGCGCAAGATGATTTGTGAGAAGAAGTCACTACGTGTAGTTATACCCCTGGACCCTGCTGAAGGATTATGCTATATAGAGCCGGTGCGTGACTATGAAAGTGATGATGATTTGGACTGCATATATAAGATAACAATGTGAAACTAGGACTGGGTGAATCCCCCCGAAGATGGGTGGATTGCATGGGAGTGCGAAAGCTCCTGTACTTCAGATTCAGATGAGGAGACAGAGCGATGGTAGAATCAGTTACATGAGGTGACTACACTGAATTGTAATATGATGACAAGGTCACTACGCTGTGTATCGATAGAAGTAAGAGACCTACCTACTTATGATGGCCTATGTGAGGTAGATACCTTCTTGAATAAATCTGAAAGGGAGGTGCCGTAAAAGAAATGCTTCCCGGCCTTGGATTAGGTACAACACACTACGGCCGTGAGGTGGTGGGGTACACACAAAGGGAGCTTTGATGAGTAGCGCGAGTGTAGGGGAATGATGTGCTTACGATTTGGGAAGCCTAGGGTATGGCTGACATATAGGTACAATGGGCAGATGATCCACACAAATAATCTGGCCAAATGGACGCAAGCCTATGGGGAAAAGCCACATCCTAAGTTGGTACACCTGTTCTGTCATACCTTGGATGTTATAACAGTGAGCTGGTATATAGAAACAGAGCTCTGCCACGGGACAGGTGAATGGGATGTTTTGTACAAAGGGTTTGTGATGACCTTTGGTTTTGAGGATGAATGGGACAGTATTGATGAAGCACTACAAGAGGTAAAAGAAGCCATCTTTAGGATACCACAGGAGTAGGTAGAATCGATTCAACTTGAATGGGATACTTAGATGAACTGCAGGCTGGAATGTTATAATTTAATTCCTAAAGAAGAAGACGATGATCCTTAGAAAATTAACATTCCAGATACGGAACACCACCGCGAGGTTCAGGGACCACAGATTGAGAACCCTCACATAACCGCATCGGTGAAGACTAAGCAGGTGAATATTGGTATGGAGGCGGAACCTGAAATTGTGAAGATTAGAGACTATTGGGACAGCCCAATGGTGGATAAGGTCGCTGAATTTCTCGATGAATATCAGGACTTATTTCCGACCAAGTTTACAGATTTGAAGGGAATAATCTTAGATTTAGGAGTAATGAAGATCATGTTAAAACCTGACATGAAGCCAGTTAAGCAGAGGTCGTATTGCTTAAATCTAAAAGACAAGGAGAAGGTTTGTGTAGAGCTAGACAAGATGCTCGTAGCAGGCATCATTGAGCCTGTGGATGAATCTGATTGGGTAAGCCCGAAGGTGGTACAAGAGAATAACAAGTTAGAAGAAATAAGAATATGTGTTGATCTCAGAAAGTTGAACGACGCGTGTGTACATGATCCATTCCAAACTCCGGTCACAGATGAAGTGTTGGACAATGTAGACAGTCAAGAACCATATTCTTTCAGTAATGGGTTCTTAGGGTAACACCAGATCAAAATCGTGCTGGAGGATAGGAACAAGACAACCTTCATGACTGAGTGGGCTTGTTTTCAATATACTATTATGCCATTTGGATTGAAGAATGCCCCTGCTATCTTTTCCGGTGTAGTTGTTGCGGCATTCAAGGAATATATTCATAAGTTCTTGGAGGTCTATTTTGACTATTGGACTATATTTGTGCTAGTTAGGTGCCATGTAGCGAACTTGCGCTTGATGCTAGATACATGTCAAAGATACCAAATCACACTCAACCTCGAGAAGTGTACGTTTCTCATTCCTTTTGGGAACCGGTTGGGGCATGTGTTTTGTAGACAAGGGCTGATGGTAGACCTCGTGAATATTGCAGTGATTCTGAATTTGCAAGCACCATGGTGTGCGAAATAGTTGTGCACTACTATGGGGCATACGGGGTACTACATGAAGTTCATCAAAAGCTATGCCCAGATCACCATGCCAATAGAAAAGGTGTTGAAAAAGGATGTCACGTTCTGCTCGAACGATGACTGTAAGAAAATCCTGGATGCATTAAAGGAAAAGATGGTTACTGCACCGATTCTGGTCTGCCCAAACTGGAAGAAACAATTTCATGTCCATGTTGACGCATCAAGTATAGCGCTGGGGGCAGTACTAACACAGGAGGGTGGAGAAGGGTTGGATCACCCTATCACCTTCACGAGTCACAGATTATCTAAAGCAGACAAGAATTATTCCACCACTGAGCACGAGGGACTGGCTATGGTGTATGCACTCCAGAAGTATCGACACTACTTGCTAAGGGGACACTTCAAGATGTATGTATATCACTCCACACTAAAATATTTGGTCAATAAGCCTGTGTTGGGCGGGTGCATATGCAAATGGATTTTATTGTTCCAAGAATATGATTTTGAAGTTGTTGTGAAGCCTAGCCGATTGAACGTGGGACCAGATCACCTGTTGTGCATTGATAACGGAAAGGAACCTACTAGTCTGGAGGAAGGATTACCTAATGCGTAGCTCTTTTCTATGCGCATAGTGGATGGACATTTTGAAGATATAATTCACTTTCTCATGATTGGAACTGCGCCGAAAGGGTACTTTATCCAGCAGAAGAAGGAACTAGTGGTGCAAGCTGCAGATTTCTCTGTCATTGTGGGGCACCTATATAATATGGGGAATGATGAGATACTGGGAAGGTATGTACTTGAATTTTAACAAAGCAATATCCTCGCGGATGCTCATGTAGGTGCTATGGGAGGACATTATGCAATGTTAGGGTCCCACCCTAACCCCCTTATTTATGTCATGGTATCACGTCATAGTCAAGAGTCAATAAAGCCCATATTAATATTTGTAAGTGGTTAACCCGCAATTAATGACGGGACCACAGTTAGTTGCAAATGGGCGGTAGTATTAGATAGATGGTAAATGGGCGGTAGTATTAGATAGATGGTATTAATAAAACCCACGATATTGGCTCGTGGTATTGCATGTATGAGTCATATATAAAGGATAGAGACTCCCTGCGAGGAGCATTGTGTCTTGTTTTGTAATCGAGCTCTGCTCTATTGGAGGTTGCCCCCTCGAAGAGGCCTGTGAACATTTCTCTCTGAATAATAAAATCATTGCTATTCTGTGCTCTGGGTATATTTTCTTCGCATATTCTGTGTTCTCGGTATCTTTTCTTCGCAAATTCTATGTTTGGGTATTGCTTTGCAGGTTAAGAGCATAACAAGTGGTATCAGAGCACTTTCCAGGGCTCAGTGGGATCTCCAAATTTTAGCAAAATTTTTTTAGGCTAGAGACGTGTTCTGGCATCTTTAAACCACGGGATCTGTCGTTAAGCGCATAAACCTGCGGATTTGGGGAGGCATGCACGCAGGAAATACAAGAGGTGGTCACGTCTGTTGGACTCCCTTGTAACCCCTGTGGGTACCCCTTCGAGTAGTAGCGCATTAGACAGAACCGTGCACGGACTGTCTTCCACATACCCTCTGGGTATATAGGAAGCCCCCTAGCTCCCTTGAAACCTTGCCATAGATAAACCTTCGGCCGTCTTGTGGCTACAGTACACCGAGAACAGCACTCAGAGAGATTACTCGCCCATACGATAGGGTAGTCGGGTTGTACGGCTAAGGGTACGGTCGATCCTCCTTAGTTAGAGCCCTGAAACATTGGGCCGAGTACTACTGTCAGACCCTTATGTATATTGCGATCTGTAGCACCTGACACTCCCCAAGACCATAGTTCCCTTTCTATCGGGGGATCACACATCACCTATTCCAGATCAGCAGTAGCAGTTGTTCCCCCATTTAGATCTCTCAGATCCACCAGATCGGGTATTCCAGATCAGCAGCAACAGTTGTTCCACCATTTAGATCTCTCAGATCCACCAGATCGGATATTCCAGATCAGTAGCAGCACCAGATCGGAGTAGTTGTGAAGGGTTTCTGAGATCTTCCGGGATGCTTATTGGTGACCTAGCCCATCAGTATCAGGACGACGAGCTGAGCAAGGTGGTACCATTCAATTTCTTAGTAAAAAAAATTCGGCGGTCCCAATTTTTCATCAGGTTGGTGTATGGTAGAAACTCGTGCCCAAGCGATGGCCAATGAAAGGGTCAACAAAATTGAAAACCATATGCAGTCCCTCCAAACTGTGATGAACAAGATCGAACATGAGCTTCAAGGAATGAGTAACTTCATACAACTTGAGCTTAAAGGAATGAGTAACCAGATATAGCAGGCACTCCCAAAAGGCAAGGAGCCAGCCCACGAGGAGGAGTATAATGGCCATGACTACCATGAGGGTGAGTCTAGCCACTCTCCTCACGTTTGGCACTCCCGTCCACCACCCAGTCAGCGTCCTCCTAAGTTGGATATGCAGAAATTTGACGGTTCTCACACGTCAGCATGGCTAGCACAAATGGAGCAGTATTTCCAATTGAATCATATCACAGATGAGGGGACTAAGCTTATGGTGGGCACCATGTACTTGGACAATGAAAGATGGCAATGGAAGGAATGGCATCAACGTTGCAATGGACATTTTCAGAATTGGGCCCAATTTGCCAAAACTCTTCGCAGTCGCTTTGAACAGGAAGACTCTTTTTTGGGGCATCTCACTAAGATTCGACAGACGGGTACAGTGGAGGAATATATGACTGCTTTTGAAGCTTTAGCCTTCCGCACTAAGGGTCTCACAGATGAGTTCTACATGGAATGCTTTATCAGTGGTCTTAAAGAAGCCATCAAAGCTCAAGTTCTACTCCACCACCCTCCCACATGGACCGAGGCTTGCCAGGTAGCCCGTAAGGTGGAACGTGCATTAACAGCCCAATCCAGCCGCCCCAACTTCCCCGCTAAAGGTCGTCCCTCACAGGCTCCCAATATGACTCAAACACTTAAGATTCAAAAGGTGTCACCTGCGGAAATGGCCGAAAGAAGGAAGCAAGGACTATGTTACTACTGTGATGAAAAATATTCCCCGGGTCATAAATGCAAAGAGCACAAGTTTTTTCAAATAGATGCCACTGACTACAGCTCCACCGAGGAAGATCCACCACTTGAGGAACCAGAGGTGATCGAAGAAGATAACCAACAGGAGATGGTATCTGATGAACCAATTATTTCGCTACATGCATTGGCAGGAATTTCTTCCCCTCAAACTCTCAAAATCAGGGGTTTTCTTAAACATCGCCCAGTAGTAGTCTTGATTGATAGTGGAAGTACCCATAATTTCATCCACCAAAAGATCGCTGAAGCAGGACATTGTTTTGTCCGGGCAGTTTCTAACTTCCAAGTCCAGATTGCAGATGGGGGCACAATGAAATGTGAAGGTCGCTGTGAAAATGTCAAAATTCAAATGGAGGATTATCAATTGAAAACCCACATGTTTGCAATACACATGGGGGGTTGCGACATTGTCCTCGGTGCGGAATGGCTCCGCACTCTTGGACCAATCACAATGGATTTCCAGGAGTTATATATGAGTTTTAAGCAGAACAACTCCACACATACCCTCCGTGGACTACAGGCGGGAGCCCCCTCTATCATAAGCTCGCATAGGATGGAAGAATTGTTTAAAAAGGGCCATCATGGAGTGGTAGCTCAATTTAATGCCATCCAGGTAGTAGACACCATGTCTCCGCCAATTCATCCTGAGATGCAACAGATTTTAAATAAACATCGGACGGTCTTTGACAAACCTCATGAACTTCCACCCTCGCGAGGGGAACATGATCATAGCATCACATTGGTTCCAGGGGCCCAACCCCCAAATGTGCAGCCATACAGATATCCGTTCACCCAAAAGAATGAAATAGAAAAAATCATCAAGGAATTGTTGGAAGCAGGTGTCATTCGTCCCAGCATTTCATCTCCAGTAGTCATGGTCCTCAAGAAAGATGGGGAGTGGCGGATGTGTCCAGACTTCAAGGCCCTCAATAAGTTAATAGTCAAAGATAAATTTCCCATCCCAGTGGTTGACGATTTGCTGGACGAACTCAATGGGGCTCAATTCTTCACTAAGTTGGATCTTCGCTCAGGCTACCACCAAATTCGCATGAAGGAAGTCGACATTCCCAAGACAGCTTTCAGAACTCATGAAGGCCATTATGAGTTCCTGGTCATGCCATTTGGTCTCTGTAATGCCCCCTCTACTTTTCAGAGCCTTATGAATCACCTCCTCAAACCATATCTCAGAAAATTTGTCCTGGTCTTCTTCGATGACATCCTCATCTATAGTGGCACTTGGGCGGCACATCTTCAACATGTAGATCTCCTCTTGCAACTGCTCTGCACGCATAAATTATTTGTCAAGATGTATAAGTGTGCATTTGGCATGGAAGAAGTTGAGTATTTAGGCCACATTGTGGGGCGTGAAGGTGTCAAGGTGGACCCAAAAAAGATCCAGGCAATGCAAGAATGGCCTCAACCTAAGACCTTGAAAAGCTTGAGAGGATTTTTGGGTCTCACAGGCTATTATCGAAAATTTGTCCGCAACTATGGCCGCATAGCGAAGCCCCTAACGCAACTGCTAAAGAAAAATTCCTTCGTCTGGAACGAAGAAGCACAACAGGCATTTACCGCTCTCAGAACCGCCATGTGTTCCACTCCGGTCTTAGCACTACCGGACTTCACCAAATCATTTGTCATTGAATCTGATGCTTCGGGAACAGGTATTGGAGCAGTCTTAATGCAGGAAGGGCGACCATTGGCCTTCACCAGCCAACAACTAAGTGGGAAGAACTTGGGCCAATCTACCTATGAGAAGGAAATGATGGCCATCTTACATGCAGTCGAGACCTGGCGACCCTACTTGTTGGGGCGACGTTTCCAAATCCGCACAGATCATCACAGTCTTAAATATTTTTTGGAGCAACGCCTATCTTCCCCACAACAAAATAAATGGTTAGCCAAAATGCTGGGATATGATTATGAGATCATTTACAAGAAAGGGGAAGACAACAGGGTAGCAGATGCATTGTCGCGCCAATTTGAGGAGGAAAGTACTCTGCTCGCAATATCCCTCCCCATTCCAGACTGGATTGAAGAGGCTCGCAGGGAATGGTTTTCACATCCCGGGCTCTCCCAACTCATTTCTCAATTGCAGGCAGATCCTAATTCCAGCAAGGGCTACTCGTGGTAGAATGATATTCTTCGCTACAAGGACAGAGTCGTAATATCACCAACATCCACCCTCAAAAGTCGCATTTTGGCAGAATTGCACTCATCTCCCATTGCAGGACATTCGGGCTTTCAGAAGACATATGCTCGCACTAGAAGATCATTTTTTTGGGCCGGCATGAAACAGGACATCCTTACTTTCGTAGCAGAATGTGACGTCTGTCAACGCCACAAAGGGGAAACCATCAACACACCAGGCACATTACAACCATTGCCCATTCCAGCGTCAATTTGGACGGAGGTCTCCATGGATTTCATTACAGGTCTTCCAAAGTCTGGGAACAAATCAATCATCATGGTGGTTGTGGACCGACTGTCGAAGTATGCTCATTTCTGCGCCCTACCCCAACCATTCACACCCACTTTGGTTGCTCAAACTTTCATGGATCAGATCTTCAAATTGCATGGCATGCCCACTTCTATTGTGTCAGACCGCGACCCAATCTTCACTAGTAATTTTTGGTAGGAGCTCTTCAGAATACAAGGCACTCAACTCAAACTCAATACTTCATATCATCCGCAAACAGATGGTCAAACCGAAGCCGTCAACAAATGTCTAGAAACCTACCTTAGGTGTTTCACTTCAGAAAAACAACACCTTTGGGTACAGTGGTTACCTCTGGCGGAATGGTGGTATAACACCAACTATCATGCCACCACCAAAATGACTCCCTATGAAGCCGTCTATGGACACCTTCCGCCTTCCCCTACTTCTTATCTCACGGGGTGCTCCAAAGTACAAGCCGTGGATCAACTCCTACAACACCGTGCAACCATGCTCGCCCACCTGCGCGAGAATCTTCATCAAGCTCAGAACCGTATGAAGAAATAGGCCGACCAACATCGCTCAGAGCGCCAATTTCAAGAAGGGGATCAAGTCTTTTTGAGGCTGCAACCATATAAGCAAACATCACTCAAAGACAAGGGCTGTCAAAAGCTCTCTCCAAAATTCTACGGACCATATCAAGTACTTCAGCGCATTGGAGAAGTGGCTTACAAGTTGGCTTTTCCACCTACAGCAAAAATCCACCCAATTTTCCATGTATCGTGCCTCAAGAAAGTGATTGGGAACAATTTCCGAGTTCAAACCTGTCTACTTGAATTGGACGAAGAAGGGTCAATCTAGCTTCAACCTGAACAGGTTCTAGACACACGAGACAAGCACCTGCACGACCGCATGATTAAGGAGGTCCTCGTCAAATGGAAAGACACCTCACCGGAAGATGCAACTTGGGAACCAGCCACTATTCTTCAGCAGTTTCCGCAGCTTCAGCCTTGAGGACAAGGCTAGTCTTAAGGGGGAGGGCATGTTAGGGTCCCACCCTAACCCCCTTATTTATGTCATGGGATCACGTCATAGTCAAGAGTCAATAAAGCCCATATTAATATTTGTAAGTGGTTAACCCGCAATTAATGACGGGACCACAGTTAGTTGCAAATGGGTGGTAGTATTAGATAGATGGTAAATGGGCGGTAGTATTAGATAGATGGTATTAATAAAACCCACGATATTGGCTCATGGTATTGCATGTATGAGTCATATATAAAGGATAGAGACTCCCTGCGAGGAGCATTGTGTCTTGTTTTGTAATCGAGCTCTGCTCTATTGGAGGTTGCCCCCTCGAAGAGGCCTATGAACATTTCTCTCTGAATAATAAAATCATTGCTATTCTGTGCTCTGGGTATATTTTCTTCGCATATTCTGTGTTCTCGGTATCTTTTCTTCGCAATTTCTATGTTTGGGTATTGCTTTGCAGGTTAAGAGCATAACATGCAAGGAGAGTGACCTCACAAAATATTATCCACGCAGGGTTGTGGTGGCCGACCCTTCATCAGGATTCCAAAGCACATTGCAAGGCCTATGATGTATGTCAAAGAACAGGTAAACCATTGTAGAGGGACAAGATGCCTTTGAATCCGCAAATGACATTGCAACCCTTTGAAAAGAACGCGATCAAATTTGTAGGACCTATCAAACCTTAAGGAAAGATAGGCATGAAATATATTATCACTGCAATAGAGTACCTGAATTGTTGGGTAGAAGCGCAGCTGGTAAAATATTGCATGGCCGCGACAGCTGTGAAGATTTTGTTTGAACACGTATTGACACAATTTAGATGTCCAAAAATCTTGATGAGCGATCGCGGCACACATTTCCTGAATGAGACTATCAATGCGCTAATATAAGAGTTTCAAGTGTATCATCAGAAAAGCACACTGTATCACCCACAAGCTAACGAGATAGTATAAGTGTTCAACAAAGTACTGGAGACTGCTGACCAAGGTATGTAATGTGTAGTGAAGTGATTGGGACCTACGCCTACCCGTAATATTATGGGCTTATAGGATGACATGCAACAAACTGACGGAACAGACACCTTTCCGCCTTGTCTATGGACTGGAAGCTGTAATGCCTATGGAATACATCGTACCTAGCCTGCGCATAGTGGCACTCATAGGTATGATGGATTGCAGAGCCCTAGAAGAGAGGCTCGTGCAATTGGAGGAGCTTGAAGAAGAACTGTTTTTTCCTAGATTCCACTAGCAGGTACAAAAGCAGCTCAAAAAGGCCTAGCATGATCAACATATTAAGTTGTGCACCTTTAATGTGAATGATTTGGTGTTGCTATATGATAGTGAGTTTCATCAATTCCCAGGGAAGCTTAGAATGAATTGGTTGGGACCGTATGTTATTAAGGAGATCACAGATAGTGGCGCAATGCAGTTGGTAAAGTTAAATGGAGAACTCTTCCTAGGAAAAGTCAATGGCAGTCATTTGAAGCTATACACAGGTGGCCCGGCCATCTGACTAGCCGTATGAAGCATAGTATTAGCACTTTAGGTAGCTAAAAATAGGTGCAGGACTATAAACTACTATGCCCGGGAGCTGCACGATGTCAGGACTGTGCGTAGTAGAGAAGTATCACAGGGTCTGTGACAGTGCAAGGGTAGTTGCGCTGCCATGGGTTTGCTAGAAAGTGTCTGTTACAGTCACTATTCATGATGTGATGCTTGGTTTGAGACCAAATGGAGTGGGTGGCAGGAATTTAAGGTGAAATTTATCAGCTATATTTGGGAAAATCTGCCACCAAGGGAGCATTAATGGACCAAAAATGGGCGGAACTGTTGAATTCAAATTCAAAAGGCACTATAAATTATAAAGGGTTGTGATCCAGATTTAAATAGGAATGAAAAAAATTACAGAGATAACCATAAATACAAAGATGTAGAAGAAATAATACTTCATTTCATTAATGTAAAATACAGAAATATGCTTACAAACAAAAATGGAAATAAACCAACTAGGGCGATGTTAGCTTATCTCTGAGAAGAGATGTGCCAGCTACATGCCTCTAAAATGTTCTACAATGAGGCTCGAAGGCCTATTTATTGTTGAGAAACAATGGAAAACCCTAAACATCCAAAAACCTAACCCTAGGAGATGAAACACCAAACTGTTGGCCCCGTTTGGGTAAATTAGTACATCAACTTCCCGGGGTCGTAACTTTGGCATACAATCTCCATTTGATGCGTAAAATAGTTCATTAGAAAGATCTATTTGAGGAATATAACTTTGGGAAGAGAAAAATTAGGCCATCATCCCATGTTTCTCCCATATTTCCTAAGAAACGTCGTTTAGGGCCTCAAAATGGCTCCGGAAGTTCAAGAACCGAAAACTGCTAAAAATAGTCAATTGTCTTACAATTAAGGAAACTAAAAGAGACAGTTGTGGGGGTCCAAGTGGGATAGGTGGGTGGCCACCAACATCCACCTGGATCATTCCTCCCCCCTTAGGAAGCAATGGTCCCCATTGCGTTGAGTTCCTCCATCTGCTAAAATTTGTCCCTTGTGAGCTGTTCTGCAATCTATAATGTGTCCAGTAATGGTGGGAAGCATGGTAGAGGGTGGTCCACATTGAACACTTGGTGCAAGTGAAGGAATGGGGGAATATTTTGCTCCAAATCATTGTTTCCCATAGCCTTGGTATTGGTGTAAGGACCATGTCGCTTCTTGTACTTGTCATTTTTCAGAATGGAGCAGTGATATATCGGCCCCTTGGGTAAAGATGCTCTGGGAGTTAGATCAAATGAATGCTGGACCTGACAGTGTAACAGTACCCCTATGGGTGGGGAGATGATGTTCCTATCTTCTTTCATGATCGTATCCATCTGCTGCTACTGCTGCATGGAGGAACCATTTGTGGGGGTCATGGGTGTGGTGACGATCTTCCCTATACTTTGGGAGTGAACTAGACAGAAAATGAATTTCCTAGTCTAGGATATGAGCTTGCTGCATTTCTTAGCAATGATGAAAGAGGTAGCAGTAGGTGGGGCTACCTCTAGTATCTTGTATAATGAATTACGTAAAGAAATAATAACAGCACAAGGCCTTGACTCATACACAGCATGTCGCCTCCACAAGTATGGTTGGCCTAATAATACATCACAAACATCCAGAGGTGCAACATCACACAATACCTCATCTGTGAAGAGCTTGATGCTATAGGGAAGGTGACACTGCTAGCGGACTTGGAGGTCTTGTCCTTGTTGAAGCCACCTAATACTGTACAGTTGCAGGTGTGGTGTAGTTGGTAGGTCCAATTGCTTCACGAACTCTACTAAAATGAGGTTATTTTGGCTGGCACTATTGATAATGAATTGCAGCGGCAAACCCTTCACCCACATCTATGAGTGGAAAAGATGCTCCCCCTCTTCTGGATCTTTGGGCTAATTCTTGTAGATCTTGGTAGTGGCAACAATGGCACTAGGCTCCGCATTAATGATTTGCTTCCCTTTGTCATTCCCCTTGTCAGGTTCTGACTCCGAGTGGAAACATGCATCTGATTCTGAAGCCTTCAACTTGGTCACCAGCAACTGCTTGGTCTGACACTCACTTGAGTGGGGATCTTGTGGAACTCACACCACTTTCCTGTGTCCTTCTTCAACTTTGTGGTGTTGTTATTTTCTTGCGGCTTCGATGGGTTGTCTTAGGTCACCCTGCCTTGGATTTTTCCTTTGGTCTTCATATTCGTAGATCCAAAGTCTCGCTTCTTCTGTTTAAACTTCTACTTAATTTTGACAGCATATCGGTACGCTGTGCCAAGTGAGGATATTTTAAGGAACTCCATCTCTTCTTCGATGTACCTGTGTAGGCAGCTGCAATATTCGAGTACAAAATGTAGCTCAAAAGCCTTGATACCCAACTGTGTGTGAAGGGTATGAAAAATTTTTGTGAACTCTGGCACATCTTGGTCCCTTCCTTGCCGCAGCGTGGTCCACTTTGTGTATTTGTCCTCATAGATTTTGACAACGTAGTACTTCTCCCTGATGTTATCCTGGAATGAATTCCAACTAGGTGTAGCTGAAAATAGTGAGCCCGTACTTTCATCCTTCTGCTCACAGTAGGTTTCCCACCAGTCCTTGATGTGGGGGGCTACTTTGAGAAGAGCGAAAATAATCTTTTCCCGACTAAAAAAATCATGAACAGAAAAATACCCATCTAGCATATTTACCCATCTAGCATATTTAACCATTTAACCATTTTCTGTTTGAAATATGCTTACAAACAGAAATGGAAATAAACCAGCTAGGGCGATGGTAGCTTATCTCTCAGAAGATATGTGGTGGTTACATGCCTCTGAACTGCGTTACAATGGGGCTCTAAGGCCTATTTATTGTTGAGAAACAATGGAAAACCCTAAAAACCCAAAAACCTAACCCTAGGAGATGAAACACCAAACTATGGGCCTCGTTTGGATAAATTGGTACATCAACTTCTCGAGGTTGTAACTTTGGCATACGATCTCCGACAATAGCTCGTTAGAAAGATATATCTGAGGACTATAACTTTGCGAAGAGAAACATCGGTCCATGGACCCATGTTGCTCGCATATTTCCCAAAAAGCGTCGTTTAGGGCCTCAAAATGGCTCCAGCAGTTCAGGACCCGAAAACTGCTAAAAATAGTAAATTGTGCTACAATTAACGAAACTAGAAAATTGAAAGAGACAATTGCGAGGGTCCAAGTGAGATAGGTGGGTGGCCACCAACATCCACCTGGATCAGGCTTCTTAGCAAAAAACACTTGGCCATTTGAGAATTGAGCTATTGCACGCCCAGAGATTCATGAACCCAGATTTGTTTGACCTTCTGAAGTCAAAGGCATTGTTTGAACACTTACCCGAGCCATTGAGAGAATTGTGGAATAATAGTATGGAATCACCTAAGGAAGCCATGAATACTGTAGCAATGACCATTGAGGAGGCCACGCAGGCCATAATAGTAGGAGAAGCCCCAGAAAGTCTCGGGAGAGTGGTCGAAATCCTTAAATCGTCACGCACAACAAGACTAGACAAGCAGCATATGGTACCAGTGCGTGTGTCCCCTAGAAACCTAATGAGAACTAAGCTTACCATTGAATAAAAGGGGAAGGCGATCAATTTGGAAGCCGATGAGGATGAGGAAGACTTTGAAGAAATCCTGGTAGAGGAGGAAGACGACGTAGAGATGGAGGTGGAAACCCAGGGTGCGGACCCTCTGACCAGTCTACCCACATATGTTCCTTCGTGGAAGGGGAAGGCAAGGGTGCCTAAGGACCTGTATCAGAGCAAGAGCTCACTGCAGACCCTGTTGCTCCCCAACGACATCATTTTTTATGGAGTGCACTTGGGGCGGGTGCAAGTATTAAAATTTGAAGACTAGGATCTTGTAGGCCACGAGAAATTCCCAATTTAGGCAACTATACAGCTCATTCACCAAAAGAAAAACACATTTCCAGGAGTTGTAGAGTTGGAGCCATGCCACTGGTTGTTAGGTATAGAGAAATCAGGATTGTTAAACCTGCTCTAGGTGCACAAAATAAACTTCTCTTTATTAACTTTCAATCCCATGTACAGACCCGACTCCGCCGTATGCACTCAGCTGTAGGGGTCCGTGCACTCAGCTGCAGACTCTTCTAGGCCTTTGCACACTCAACTGTAGAGCCTCTTCCTACTACTATGACCCAATACACTTCAACTTCCACTCTAACCTTGAACCATGCCTTCGTTGTTCTATCTATCCTTAGATATATTTTACACTTAGAGCCTCACTCTATTTATTACAATCCCATGGTCTGCAAACCATGGGTAGGCTGACACAACTTTACATTAAATTACAATATTTTAGGGTAGACAACCCTATGACTCATCCTAGACTTCATGCTCCGCACTCGCAATTCACGGAGTCTTACAATACGATTGACCAAAACTTGGGCTTTCAACCCCAAAACCTGCTACGGGGGATCTCATGCCCAACAGGCCCCCAACACAATCATCATGACTCGTCCCAAGTCACTCTATTGGTGCAGCGATCTTGGCACAGAGCCCCTCCAACTGTGCATGTGCTGCGCAAAGGTTCGCAGTGCACTATCCTATCGTCTATTGTATCTGCTCTATTCTTTCGACCGAATGCTCACTGTTAGGGGAAAATCGCTATCTTAAGGGATGCATTGCCTTCATCTGTGCGAGCTTTCCTTCAATATCGGTAGTGATGAGGAAGGCCTCATCAATCCAAGGCTAGACACGTGCTTTAAGTACTGCCTCTTTCTGTGACGTGGCTTCCACCTATTCCTTCAATGCCTTCACCTGCTTTAGCTTCACCAGTCATTGGATTAGGACAATTGTCTGCCCGTGCCATGCACACTGTCATACTTCTCTTGAAGTTCCCACGCCTTTGTTTCCAAGCACTGTATGGTGGGGTCCTCCTATAAGGAAGTGAGGATCGCAAAGGATTCTTCCAACATAGTAGTACAGGTCTGCACTGCCTATCCTATTTCCTCCAGCCCTTTTTGGATAGTGCCAACATGATGTTCTGTAACTTCTGGGGGCATGGATGACTACGTCTTCAATTGCAGTTCGGAAATCTGAAGGTTGAGGTCCAGTTGTATCCTCATCGCTTCCTCCTTTGCCTCGCGGAATCCACTGCCCAATCTATGAATTCGCACTCCTATTGGTAGATCTGTCACAATTTCTAGCTCTGGGACACGATGACATGCTTCCTCTACCATTTGCTCTAGCTGTTGATTTGTGCCAATGCTTCGTCGCATTATAGACTAAGCTGCTCGTTGTTGACTTTCTGTTCACTGAGCATCTATACTGCGTGGCCTTCCCTAGTGCAGAGTTTCACTTTCGTTTCGTCCTATAGTTGATATAATGTATCCCGCAGAAGAGCAGCCAAGTTTAGGCCAAGTCCCTTGATCTGGCCCACCACGACTCTGTCCTTCGTGCTTTCTGCTATTAGTGCTCCTTCCGGCAGCACGATGGTGTTACCCATTTTGGCCCGCAGTAACTGCTCCATTGCCGATGTACCTGCAGCACCGTAGGTGGCCACCGTTCCCTCCTGTGCGGGTCACACCTGAAGTTCATGCAGCTGGACCCTTAGGGCCCCCAACACATTCTGCTGCTCCATCATTGCTTCCTGGAGCACTTCCCTGGTGACCTCGCAAACTGTGTCACTGATGTCATAGAAGTCACCCTTTGTCAGTGTAATAGGTTCATTATCTAGTTTGGAAGCCTTGGTCTTATTTTGTGAGCCTACTCATTCCATACCACACGGCCATTTCAGTTGTGTAGATGTCGTGCTTGGGTCCGCGCCTTCCGCTGTGTCCTCTGTTCCTTGTCTCGTTGTCAAGTCCAGGCCTCCTTCCTCCTGCATCGTGGTGGCCCCTTTTACCTGTGTTGTTGCTGCTTTTTCAGCAGCCTTCGTCTGCTCTGCATCGGCATTCGCGACCTCACGGAAGGCCCTTACCTCCACGGCCAACTGGACGTTTCGCTTTTGTCAAGCAAGTAGCTTGGTGGCATCCTTCTATTTTTGTACCGTTGTCTTACCGCACTCCACCAGATCTGGGGCATGCCACTCGGGAGGCCATGAGTTAAGCACGACGAAAATGGCATCATCAATTGCAATGAAAGGAAATTTGGTCCAGTTCTGTGTTGGATCCTTATGCGCCTTAATATACACATTGTGCATATCTGCCTTGAAGCCTGCAAACCTTCGTAGACTATTGTACACGGTGGGGGATAGGCACAACCTTTTGTTAATCCACATCTAGATGCTCACCTCCATAAGCATCCAGAAGATCTTGGTCTCGCGGACCCATGTGGCTTCCTTCATTGCCCAAAGTGACGCATATTTTGCGGCCTCTGGCAAGTCCTATTCAAGAGGAGGGAACTAACTATCCTCAGGAAGTTCCCCTAATGCCAGTAAGATGGACAAGAGCAACCACGTGTAGTGGGAGGTCTTGCCCTTCTCCTAGAATTCCTTGCAATTGGTGAGGAATTATTCACAAAGGAAGGTGACCAAGTTGAATTGGACCCCTCCATGCATTATTCATCCAGTGCAACGACCAGCGCTGGTACCTCTTTGTTGTGGCATTTTCTCATCACCTTTCAAGGCAATAGCTAGGTGGATACGCGCACCCCTTTGTCTAGAATGCTACTAATTATGTAGCCTCTTTGCTTCTTTTCCAACTTTTATTTCTTCTTCATAGCCTCTGCGAGTGACAAATCTCTTCTTTTGCTAGCTATTTCTGTGTGTTCCATTCCCTTACAGGGAAGCCGCGAAATCCTATGAATAGGCTCTGTCGTGATGGGAATAGTCTCCTCCAGCCACAAGTACCCATCGTGCACCAGGCAAAGCAGTTTCCTAATGACAAATATTGTGATCGGTGCCCAGTGAATGTGTGGAATCCATAGTAGCTGGAGTAGCCCGGCATTCTCCACACCGCACAACCATTTATGCAGCTCAAGCACTGTAACTGACCCTTCCTTGCTCTGTTTCATGAGGTTGCTAGTCTCCAAATGTGGGAACCTTTCATTGTCTGTGAGGTCCCAATCTTTAGATTTCATCGTGGGCACGCACCCTAGGACTGAGCCTTCAAATAGAATTCCATGTGGGAGGAGTGGGGTTTGGAGTGCGCTCTTAGTGGCATCCAAATCCTTGGGTGCTTTTGCTTTCCCTTTCTGTAGAGGGACATACTCGGGTGGTCTTGCTGCAGTGTGCACCAATTGGATGTCTTCTTCCATTTCTTCATCTATCTATATCTCCTCTACGAAATCCTGGAGGTCCTCCTCCTCATCATCTGTCTCAAGGTTAACAGTCTTACCCTTGTCTTCCATAGAAAGTTTACCAAACTGTGGATTTTGTGGGGACATGCGGACTGGTCCTGCTACGTGTGTATCTGTCTTGGGCCTCGGCGTCTGGGGTGATTTCAAAATTTTAGGTGCATCCCCCACCTGTAGTGTAGGGTTCTGCGGGGCTTCCCCAACAATACTCTCTACAAATCCTACACCTCTCCTAGTAGTTGTCATCTTGTTCGAGCTATCTGTATTTGTTCGCGACTTTGGAGGCTCAAACACCGCTTGGCACTCAACACTTTGTGCCCTTTGTAATAGCTCAAATCTCAAACAAAAAAGTGTTGTCTCATGGCCTGCCTTGGTAATTTTATAGCGTCTTTCAAATTCGAATTTGACGACTCCCCCCATTTTTGAGTCATTAATGCATTCTTGGCAGTAGATCGTCCCAAATCTGGTTTTGAATTCGTGTCTTAATTGCTCGCTAGCCGCTCCTCTTTGTCTTAAATTTGACATCTTGTCATGAACAGTGACACCAACGATCACTTCCTAGCCTACCCGCGCGGCCACGCAGCCCCCTCTGCACGAGCACGACCCTTGTCACATGCCAATCTTGTGCACAACCTCCTTATCATGTAGCTCCCTCACAGACTCTTTTAGAGTCCCGCACTCTCTTTCAACTGCTAGGAGCACTAAGACTGTGCTCCCTACAACTAGTCAGGTGGTCGCACCACCTGTGCAAGACTTCAATTCACCTTCCAGCCTAGTCCGTGAGCACTCCTCAATTACCCTCATGATAGTCAGCACTACATGGTCTTCCTTATGCAATGCGCTCTCCTGGTTACTTTGTTTGGTAAGGTGCGGTCGCAACCATGGTAGCAGAGTCACAAATTCACGCCGATAATCTTCTAATGTCGTAGTATGGTTGTCTGTATCTTGTTCTGTAATTCTTAGTTTATCGAAGAGACATGCTTGCACAACTTTGTTTTCCAGTTTTTTGATCTCTGTGTCCATTAGCATGCTTTTCTTCCTCAATCGTACTCAATCTTCTTCGAGTTCGCGAAGTTTAAGGTTCCCTCACCAAATGGCTTCTTGAATCCGCATATGTTCGCCCTCACGTAGCTGCATAATTCCTTCATCTTGGTCTTTGCATACTATCCCAATTATGGGAGCTATTGTGTGAGGATTTCGTTCCTCCAAAATTATGGTCTTGACCCTATTCCTTAGCTTTGGAATCGTCTCCACACTCAGGTTTTCGCACATGGTCCTATAGGCTCATCGAACCGCTGGCACGCGCAGGTCCCAATTAGTTCTTCTTTCCTAGTGAACCCTGTTAAGGACTTCGCACACCTTATTGAATGCTTCCACATGGAAAGTTTGTGGTGTGCGTCACCTTTCCTGCTACTGCATCCTATTCTGATTTTCGATCCTGAGTTTGGGGTGTGCTTGTGCAGGCTGCACAGCATATGTCCGTACCCATCGAGATAGGTGGGCGCGCAAGTTGCTCCATCCTTACTGACCGACTCTTGGTTGAAGCTAGGGCCTTCCAAACCATAGGTGCATCATCCTTCTACATCCGCGCCAGTCCTCAAAATTTCCTTGATGTGTACCCCACCATCGTGCGAGTGTTGCGCACAGTTCCCACTTCAACACATCGAACCGCTACTGTTCCAGTACTGCACTTTCAAATTTTCTCAGGAATTCATCCACCGCTACCAATCCATCATAGGTCGATAGCTCCCTTGCCACTGTTGTCATGTAACATAGTGATCTAACCATCATGTTGCAATTTAGCATCATCACTTCATGTAACTGATTCTGCCATAGCTTTACTTCTTTGTCTGAATCCGAAGTGCAGGAGCTTTCCTGCTCCCATGAGATCCTCCCATCTGTCATCGAATTCACCTAATCCTGGTATCGCGTAGTTATCTTGTAAATACAATCGAGATCATCATTTCTATCATCGTCGCGCACTGGTTTAGTGTAGCGCACTCCTTCGGCTGGGTCCAATGGGACTACTATGCGTAATGACTTTTTCTTGAAGATCATTTTGTGCTTCTTTATATTGATGACTCCATTCATATCGATGGCCCAGTCTATTCCTCATAGTGCGGGATAGGGATTGTTGTCATCGACAATCACTATTACTTCAAAATCCGCCTGCATGCTCGCGCCTTCAATATCAACTATTAATCCTTGCAACCTCCCCATGGGAAAAATAGTATGTTGGTTTGCCATTCATAATTGAATAGGGGAGCATTATAACGTGGGCCTACCCATGTGTTCCCATGTTTTCTTCGGTAATACATTTGCGTCTGAACCCAAATCTAGGATTACCTCATCCATTTCATACTCACCAATTTGTGTAGTCAACCTCATTTCCCTTCCAGTGTGTAATGCATGCTTCCCCAATTTTTGGACTACAGGTGGTTCTCCTGACCTCGCGCACCTGGTGATCATCTCTTATAGTCCTTTAACTGCCTTACTGTTGCACAACAGTTTCATGCATGTCTCCAGAAAGGTAGTGAGCATTGAAGGATCCATTCCTGGCTCTGGTTAATCCTTACTACCTGAGGTGGAGGCCTCCATGAAGCTCATCTTGGCTTCCATGAATGTCTCCTTTGCACGTTCTAAGTCAAACTTGGGTTCCTTTGCAGGAGCCTTGCGAACGCATGTAATTTCCTCTAGTTGCTTCCCCGTATCCTCTCCCATGGCCATACTGCTTCTGAGTATCATGTTTACGTTTAGGTCCTCTTTGCGTGGCTCAGACCTCATCGTTTGTATATTCTGAGTTGGGGGAGGCTGGAATACCCCTTTTTCATGCATTTGTGTGATCAACATAGGACATTCTATCATTTCATGATCAAACTGAGCGCAATACAAACAGGATATTCTTGTTGGGTTAGTACAATTGTGAGCATAGTGCCCTACTCCTCCGCAATTGTAAAAAATTAATTGTCCATGGCCCCTTCCTGGTCCCATTTCACCTCGTCCTCGACTGCGCCCCTAAAATCCATCACAAGCCATCCTCGCATCTGGGTCAAGGACTCGCATTTCAGTCTGCATCCTATAGGCAGGGGTCTGATCCATCATTAGCTCGTAACCATGGCAAATGCGCTCATCGTGGCCTACCGTCCTGCAGAAATTACAAAACCATTGCTAGGGTGTCTATGTATATTTCCTGCAATAAATGACAATTATCCATCACGTGTTTCCCTCCTATCTGATAGATCGTGCACCATAAAGCGGGTACCACACTTGGCCCTGCTTGTGCCTCCTGTCTCAATAGAATTGGCCCTCCTCCTGCTAAGTAGTTCGCGAACACCGGACAGTGATCCTTGTCATGGCCTTGGCCTTTGCACTTTATGCACCATACTTCCTCGCACGCCTCTGTCCACGGTGCCTTATCCTGCTTCAAACTCTGCCTCTCCAAACACATATTTTGTAGTTGTGTGTGGATTTGTTGAACTCCTAAGCCAAGGTCTTGTATCGAGGTCTCATGTAATCTCATTTCCATTTCCAAAGCTTCGGCCTGGGTGGAATGTTTCTATTGTGACAACACCATCCTCAAGTGTGGTTTCAGAGATGCTACAAACCATGCACAATGTTGTCCATCTGTCAATGTCATATTGGCTTCGTGGATTGTATTCTTTATTCGTTGATCTAGGTCCTAGGGAGTCTCTCCCATGAAAATCACAATTTCTTTAAACCTAATGATTAATTGTGTTTGTAACTTTGGCCTGCTAAATTCCGTGTTCATCGCATTCTAGATCTCTATTATCCCTACATTTGGGTGGTTGTTAGAGTGCTTGATATACCATGTTAATGCGCGATCCTGTAGCGTGCTCAACAATGTAGCCTTCTTAATATTATGGTTCGTAACACCTTGTGCTTCCCATACTGCTCTTACCATGAACGAGAATTGGTTTGGATCCTCATTCCCTACCCCTCTGAATACTAGTAGTTTGATCACACTTGCCATACTAAACTGTGGAGGTGGTGGAGGTGGAGTGGGTGGAGATGGAGGTGAGGAAGGTGAAGCGGGTGGCGGTGTGGGTGGAGGTGGTAACCGTAGAATGTGCTACATTATCAAACTGGCCGCACTTCTCAGAGAGACACTGGTGAGCTCTTCCTCGCTCTCTTGCAAGGGTGAAATTAAGGGACAGTTTTCCAATTCTTCGCTACTTTTGTAGATATTTCGGCTCCGCGTAGTCCCAAACATTAATATATTCGGATGACCCTTTTTTCACACAATAGCATCTTAATCCTAGTATTCAAATATTTAATATACTTACCTCGCGGTCCTTTGAGAAAGTGTCACTCTGCCTCGCTGTAGCTCACGGTCGTGTCTACCACAAACTTGGTGATAAATCCCCCTATTATCTGGTCGAGCCAATGGTCTACAACTCTCGCGATCTTATCTTCTGATGGTTCTAGTCTGCACACTAATTCTGAAGTCCACACTATTGGTTTGTCGAGCCTACAGCTTTCCTGGCTATCGACTAACTTCGTGATCCACTCATACAGCTCAGAAGGAAAGGATGCAAAGAAAATCTCATGGATTTATATATACACATAGCACTCCAACCACTTTTCCTTAGATACTTGCAGGTTTCTGTTTTCCAATGTCACGAACTCATGAATCTTCTTGTCCAACCTTCTCTTCAATTTCCTTCTTTATTGGGTTCTAGTGGCACAACATCAGACATCCCTTGTGCAGATCCCAGTCCCAGAAATGGAACCATTTGTTGGCTTAGTGGGGCCTGACCCAAGTTCGGAAGTGATTTAGCCAAGCAATCCCGGTACTATTGGTCCATTCAGCAACAGTCCACGGAGTGCAGATTGAGGTCTCACCTGAAGTAGTATGGGAGGGTGCTAGAACTAGGTTTCCACACCCTAGGGATGTCTGATATGAAATGATTGGTATGCGGTCCAACCTTCACACTTGTTGTGCTACGTGAACAGTGGGCACCCCGCGCCCTGTGATATTGTCTTTGCGCAGTTCTAGTCGTAGCATGACCCATTTTATTTACCCAAGTCTTCCTTAATTAAGCTCTGTTAGCTGATTACTTAGATTATTTTCATGTATAAGCATTCATACAAGTATTTATCAATTGCGTGCAGTAAATAACAGAGTAAAAGTAATGCATAACATCAAAATACGGATGTAAGAAAAAGTGCACAGAGTAAAATTCTCTTTATTAACTTTCAATCCCAAGTACAGACCAAACTCCACCCTGTGCACTTAGTTGTAGGGGTCCGCGCACTCAGCTGTGGACTCTTTCAGGCCTCTGTGAACTCAGTTGCAAAGCCTCTTCCTACTACTATGACCCAATACACTTCAACTTCCACTCTAACCTTGAACCATGCCTTCGCTATTCTATCTATCCTTAGTTATCTTTCACACTTAGAGCCTCACTCTATTTATACAATCCCATAGTCCGCGGACCATGGGTAGGCTAACAGAAATTTACATTAAATTACAATATTTTAGGGTGGACAACCCTATGACTCATCCTAGACTTCATGCTTCGCGCCCACAATCTGCGGAGTCTTACAATACAATTGACCAAAACATGGGCTTTGAGCCCCAAAACCTACTGCGGGGGATCCCATGCCCAACAGCTGACCTGGGCAAAGGTAGGCACAATTGGACTAAATTGACCCCTCGGACATCTCCAGGGTGTAGAAACTTGGTTCCAGCATCCCCCCATACTGCTTCGGGTGAGACTTCAGTCCGCACTCCACGGGCTGATGCCAAAAGGGCCAGTAGTGTAGGGATTTGTTTGGCTAAATAACTCCAAACTTGGGTCAAGCCCCATGAAGCCAACACTAAGGTTTCTACTCAAGACACCCTACAATACACAGACTAGAACAACAAGAGATTTGACTTTCTAGCAAAAGGAAACACCCCTATTCTACCTGCACATAATCTATGTACCTACAGCTAGAAGAGGAGACTATTTCTAGGGCTCTTGGCCCACTAAACTAGTCTCCCACTCACTTTTGTAGGTAAAAACTCCCGCGACCTTTGAAATGACAGAAACCAAACCATAAAACAACACATAATTCACCACTACTTAGCTTAGAGTTCTTGACCCTATCCTTTAAGAGATATGCTCAATAAACAGTGCCAAACAATTCATCCTACTTGCCTCACTAGCTATCTCAGACTTGCTGCAATTTTTAGAGGTAATGTATTGAGTTGATTGCACTTTTGATGTACTACAAGTCTATCCTCTACTATGAAACCAACCTACCACCTTGCCTCCTTGAATACTTCTTTCCTTAACCCTCCAAATACTTCAGATCTGGGTTTTTTCTTACTTGAGTTACCTGGCCCTTTCTAGGGCACCTTGGAGCAACCTTAATAACAAGAAAACACCTTCAATTGACCTTCAATCCATGCATTGTTTCTCCAATGAATGTGGCTTTCCTTAAGGGGGCTAGTAATCTAATCATCCCTCCCCAAACACAACTTGATCCACCTCTGACACTGCATAGATATATGGCTTATCAGAGAGAAATTTTACTTTTATTCTTTTTCCTAGAATTAACGTTAAAAATAGTTTTCTAGAAGCTTCTTTCCTCATTGGCTTTATCTACCCAAAACCATCCAAACAACTTACAAGAATGACCTCATTCTCCTATTTGCTAGATCTCCTAGGGTTGAGACCTTCTTGAGGTAGAATTTGCTTCATATTCACGTCACATGAGAGAAATATGCTCCTCATTGATGAGCAATGAGGCTCCTCCTCACTCATATATGTACCTTCCCCTGGGGTGTTATCTAACTCATCAAGTGGGTCACTTAAACTAAGGCCAACTTGAATTCTAAGATATTTTCACACACACAAATATTCAAAAATTAATATCTCTCAAACTACCTAGTCTCTCTTGGTACTTGAAGTTGCCACTTGCTTCTCTGAGGGTGCACTATCATCTGCAAGTGCCCTCTCACAAAATATCATCATGGTTTTGGTCCATCTCCTTAGGATACAAAACCACTAGGCTTGGGTTCTAATCCCACAAACCTTATTTGTGTGCCCGTTCCTCCAAAACCCTTTAGAATAGGGTTTGGAGTATCTCTGAAGCTATAAATATCAACATATTATAATCGAGATTACATATCTTCCACGTCCACTCAGAATACAACTATAGTCATCACTTGTCATCAAAGATCATTGTGTCTCAGCTTTTGTCTTCTTCTCAGGCTTGTTTTTTCCAACCATCTTTCTATTGACATCATTTCTTCTAAGGTTATGTGTCCCTGTGGGACCACTTGTTGAAGTCATCAACCAATGAACGTTTACCCATCATTACGTATATTTTCGAGTCGCGTTGTGCCAATAGAATATATCATAGGATTGCGTAACCTTGTGGTATGACTCCTCTACACCGCGTTCATGAACTCTAATTGTCCACCATCCCTTCTCTTTGTGCCACCTATTCTACCACCATGTCTCAGAGCTACATCAACCAAAACTTTTAAAAATGTGTTGCAATGAAAAGTCCTAAGGATAGGCCTCTAGGTTAATGTGGCTTAGTGTGGCCTCCATAGAAAATACTAACCAATCAAATAACTAATGGAACTGCATGTATCTCCTCCACCATGCTAACCATTTTGCTGCCTATACCAACTTCCACGTGTCAAGCTCTGATTGGTGCCACATGCTATCTATTTTCATCCTCCTTACCCGAAGTTGATGAATCTACATGCCACCTGTCACTAGTTCTGGACTACCATGTCTCCATTCATACATTATGTTTACATCACTCAAGACCTTGCGCACCCTTTGGATCTTCTGGGATGATGTCGATATGGGGACCTTATGAGCTTACCATTGGCTCATTTTTCCAACTCAATACATCCTGTCATCTCAGTGCCTAGTCACTCTTTCATGTTGTCCTATTCTGTCTCCACTATATTATACATTTTATTACCAGTGGTTTTATGTGGACCCCCCTTTAGTGGTTTTTTGGCATAAAGGGGGGGGGGAGTGGGGGGGGAGGCACTTTTAGCCAGGACCATTGGTCCTGTGATCGATAGTTTTAGAAAAACACCCAACGTGCACCCCCCCTTTGTTAACCCATGGGAGGGCATGAGCCCCATCAATTTCTCCGATGAGTCGATGGGGAAAAATGTCACATGATCAATCCATGAACTTGACCATCATTGAACCTCACCCTTTTGCTAGCTATTCCACCAAGAGTTATGTCTTATTTGACTAAGCACCACACTAGTGCCAATCAGTAGAGTTCATTATCTTTGGCTCTGTAACTTTTGACCTCTTTTAGTCAGGTAACTTTGACCAACCATATCTTTCACCCCATGATTCTTTTTTTGGACTTTATCATAACATTGGAAATCTATTTTCGACCACCATCAAACTATGCAAATTTCAAGAGCATATGAGCTGATCTCCTAAGGAATAAATTCCTTCAAAGCTTGGGTCATCCAACCATCATAGTTATAATATTTTAGCTTCTTCAATCAACCCGATACTATGAATGTTCTCTACTAAATATTGCAATAACCATTGTACTCCCCCTGAACTTGAGAGTCCATCACATCAATGCCAAGTACGTTATGCATCTGACATGAATGCTAACCTAGTTGAAATCAATGCCAACACACTTGATGCTACCTATCATCCTAACAATGCTAATTGTCTAAGAATTCTCATTAAAAAATTATAGAAATATAATAATACAACTGTCTAGAATATCATGTAGCCTTATTGAAATTATTTTTTTATTGAAATCATAAAACTTCTCTAATAATTCCACCATTTTAATAAAAAATGACTTTGGTATGGTTTGGTGATATTTTAAACAATTATATAGAATATTATTGATAGCTTATATATATATAAAATAATGTTAAATAGTATTATAAAAAACATAATATATTATTTAGAATTACTTATTAATGATCTTAAAAGATAGATTTTCAGTGTTAATGTATATTTATGAATCTTAATTCATTAAACTATTTCATTACATACATATCTCTATATATTAGTTCAAAAGTCAAGCTTCATTAAACTACAAAGAAGATCATATAATTTA
This sequence comes from Pinus tabuliformis, assembly GCA_031772625.1. Classification (NCBI taxonomy): domain Eukaryota; kingdom Viridiplantae; phylum Streptophyta; class Pinopsida; order Pinales; family Pinaceae; genus Pinus; species Pinus tabuliformis. The sequence continues at coordinate 1,168,821,665 of CM062809.1, forward strand.
AAATTACTTATTAATAATTAAAAAAAAATAAAAATGAATTCCTCTTTTATATATATATAAAACTTCATTAAACTATTTCCTTACACTCTCATAAAGTCAAGCTTCATTAAACTATATATATCTTTTGAAATTACTTATTACTGATTTAAAAATAATATTTTATTCTTAATATATACTTATGAATCTTAATTCATTAAACTATTTATTCCCACCATAATATAATAAAGCTTTCTTTCCTTCCATCGTGTTAAAATCAAGCTTCATTGATTGAAAGTCAAACTTATTTAAACTATCCCTAGTCACCTTTACCCACGCGAAACAAAGAAGCAGAAGCAAAAGCCTTTTAAGACATACTACAAATTTACAACCCAAAGGTACGTATATAAACTACATTGCTTTGTCGGTTGTAAGTCAATGTTATTATTATTGTTTTGTACCTACAATGCTTTGTCCCTTTAAATCAATATTATAATTATTGTGTTGTGCCCCGTAAATCTATATTTCAATTATTATATATTTTTTGGCACAGTGAGTCAACATTACAGTTTGATCACTCGCATCTTGTCAGCGATTATTTCGCTAACTGTATCCTGCAATTACGTAAGCGCTTTTCTAATAATAAAAATCGTTAGCCATATAATTATTTATGATTAAATAATAAAATAATAGCAGCAATATAAAATAATAGCAGCAATGTTTAGATTTTCTAAAGCTTTCATGATGATTTTGTTTTTATGCTAAGAGAGAACTTCAAGAACTCTTGAAGATATGTAAACAAATGCTATTGAGGTAGAAGGAAACTGGGCGGCTTCAACTTCTTTGAAAATTAAAGAGGAAAAGGCCCAAAGAAAACTCAAATCGACATCAGAGGCTTCTAGTTCCTCTAAGACTAGAACTGCAGATTCTAAAATAGATGAAATAACTTTTCTTCTTAGAAATCTATCTAATAGAATTTCGAAGATTGAGACTCAACCTAGGACAATTAAACAAACAGTGTCCAGACCCCAAAATCAAAATCAAGGTCAGTGTACAAGGAATCCACAATTACAATAATCAGCAGATTCTCATTCCTTTGTTGATAGATGATCATCAACCTGATGATAATACTATGACCATCACTGAAGATATAAATAATATGGATACTTCCTCTGATCAAATAGTTATTATTCCTCTTACACAACAAAATCAGGTTCAAGAAGATCAAGAATCTTCACAGGTTTCTAAATACCATGCCTTCTTTAATTTTTAATTGTAGAGTTGAACAAAAGATATGACCTTAGGCCTAGGCCTGGCCCTGGAAGACCTCCTAAGGAAACTCCAGTAATTGAACCTCGTGCCAAAACTGCTCAAACTCAAACGACTTTTATTCGACCATTAGATCAGCCAATTTATACTCCTCAAAATGACAAAATTGCATTGACTACATTTAATGTTGAAAAAGAGTTAGAAAGAGCTAAAATCCCACTTCCTCTTTGAAAAAATTCTAAAAACCCTGGGTATAAAGATCAGGTCTCCAAATGAATACAAAATACCTTGGTTGATGTTGAAGGTGATATCATCAGTTTGCAAGATGAAAAACCAGTAGTCGTTTTTGGCCCAAGCTTAGATATGATAGATGAAATAGTGCCTCCTTTCTATGTAACTCTTAATACAAATGATTCCATGTTGTATAATTGTATGTTTGACTCTGGAGCATCACATAACCTCATGCAAAAAACTATCATGGATCATTTGAAATTTGACATAACTAGATCCTATCATGACTTGTACACCTTTGATTCTAAAAGGGTGCCTTGCTTAGGATTTATTAAGGATTTAGTAGTCACCCTTGCCCAAATTCTAGTGAAAAGTCTAGTACTTGATATAGTTGTCACAGATATCCCTCGAAAATTTGGAATGCTCCTTTCAAGGTCTTGTTGTGCCAAATTATGGGGAACTCTTCAGATGGATATGTCTTGTGCTACTATTCCAGTTTATTGGGGAGAACAACTAAGATTATATAGGGAGGTGAGATTTGTGCACACTGTTTGCAAAACAGACTAGCCAAGGAACCATCCCATTTATGCAATTGACCAGGATTTTGGTTTCTTTCAACTCTCTTCAAACCAAGCGCATGAAACTCAAGTTAAAATTGAAGATGTAATTGAAAGACCAGTACCAAATCAAATTGATATATGGAAACTATTCTTTGATGGCTCCTGTATAAAAGATGAATAAGGAGCTGGAGTAGTTTTAATATCACCAGAAAAAGAAAACATTACCCAATCATGTAAGCTCGACTTCGAAGTTACAAATAATGTGGTTGAATATAAAGATTTCCTTTTGGGATTTAAATTAGCCAAAAGCTTAAAGGTTCAAAACTTAAGTGTTTTTACTGATTTGGAACTTATTGTCAAACAAGTGAGAAATATTTTCCTGAATAAACACTGTAGACTTAAGTCTTACCGAAATGAAGTATGGGATTCAGTTGAAAACTTCTTTAATGCTTTTAATTTGACTTATATTCCAAGAGGTCAAAATATTCATGTAGATGCTTTAGATGTTTCTGCTAGTTCTGTTGGGTTGTGTTATATTCATTCTACAACTAGCCCATGTAGTTAATTGGGGAGTTAGAGGGGGTGCAGAGCCCCCCTTCGTTGCACCAATTGTGTAGCAGGGGACGGTCACAGGGGGTTTGAGGCGTACCCGTAACCCCACTTTATGGGGTTCGGGGCAGCACCCCAGAAAATTTTGGTTTTTGACCCTATGTTAGGATGGGCAGACCAACCTATGGTTTTGTGCATGACTTTCGCACATGATTTTTTTTGACGTGATGGTTTTCAGTCAATGGTATTGGATGCTTCGGTATGTATAAATATGTATTATAACATTGAAAGGAACATAATGAAAAATCAAGCTAGTAGTCTCGGTTTTGGGATCCAGGGGAAAATCTCTGTGTAAATGTGTTTTATGTGTTATGCTCTCGCATTATTTATTTTCTGTGTTTTAGAATTCGTATGAAGGTAATTTCTGTATGGGGTTAAAACCTACAAGTTCATTTAAAATTCCTGATCAGACTAATTTACTCTACCAAATACAAGTCAAGTATAGACCATCTATCCCAGACAATCTAAAACACTGGCAGATATTTGAAGATGATGAACACTTGAAATCTTTTCTACAAGTTGTAGATCAATTTTCTGTTCTACAAATTGATGAAGATAGATCTGAAATAAATGAAAATACAAGTGAGAATGATACTTCAGATTTCAATTCAAAAATTGCTCATCATGATATTCTTCAATTGTCTAACAATTTTATTCCCAAAGGCTTGATACCTTTAGAAAAATTGTTTGATCAAAATGATGTCCTCCAAAATCCTCAGTCCATTTCTTTGGAAGAGGACATAGAAGAAATTAACATTGGAACAAATGATGATGTCAAAATCATCAAAATATGTGCATCTCTAGACCCTGAGATTAAAACTCAATATCTTAAGTTACTTCAAAATTATAAGGATGTTTTTTCTTGGACCTATGTCGATCTAAAAACTTATGATACATCATTAATACAACATAAGATCCCTTTGAAGCCAGAAGAAGTACCTTATCAACAAAATCTTAGAAAGATTAATTCAGCCCTTCTACCAACTGTCAAAAAGGAAATCAAGAAAATGCTAGATGCCCAGATCATTCTCCCACTTAGATATTCTAATTAGGTTGCAAATTTAGTTCCTATTAGGAAAAAGAATGGAGAAATCAGACTTTGTGTGGACTTTAGAAATTTGAACAAAGCATCATTAGAGGATAATTACCCTTTGCCCAAAATGGATCAGTTACTTCAAATGGTTTTAGGAGAACAAAAACTTTCTACGCTTGATGGTTTTTCAGGTCATAATCAGGTGAATGTTGATCCAACAAACAAGCAAAAGACAACCTTCACTACACCCTGTGCTACATTTATGTACACTAGAATGCCATTTGTCTTATCAAATGCTGAAGCAATATCTCAGAGAGCTATGGATGTGGCTTTTATGGGTCAGGTAAAAAAATTGTGGTTATTTATCTTGATGACATAACTGTTTTTTCTAAATCTGATCAGAAACATCTAAAGCACTTGAAGAAGGTTTTTGATAAGTGTAGGAAATTTGGGATATCATTGAACCCTAAAATGTCTTTGTTTGCTATCAAAGAAGGAAAAATATTGGGCCATATAATCTCAAAGGAAGGAGTGGTAATTGATCCCAAGCGTGTGCCTGCCGTTAAAACATTGACCTTACCTTGAAACAAGAAAGAAATTCAAGCTTTTCTGGGTAAGATTAATTTTTTAAGGAGATTCATCCCAAATTATGCACAGATTGTAAAATATATAACTAACATGCTTCGAAAGGATCATGAAGTTAAATGGACTGTCTCTTCCAGGCATGTATTTGATCATATCAGGAAAGCTATCTTTGAAGCTCCCAACTTGGCCAGCCCTAATTATACTAAACCATTCAATATATTTTCTTTTTCCTCAGAAACAACCCTTGTTTATGTTCTATTACAAAAGAATCAAGATTCCAATGACTAGCCCATAGCCTTTTTCAATAAGGTTATCAGAGATGTCAAGCTTAAGTATGACATAATTGAGAAGCAAGCCTATGCCGTCATTCAAGCCCTGAAATCTTTTAGGATGTATGTCCTACATTCACCTATTACTGCTTATGTTCCTATTGGTGCTGTAAAAATCGTTTTAACTCAACCTGACACTGATGGGAAAAGAGGTAGGTGGATCACTCAAATACTTGAGTTTGATATAACTATCAAAACTACAAAGCTAGTAAAAGGCCAGTGATTAGCCAAGCTTCTAGTAGAATCCAATTGCAAAGTGCTTGGGATCAATTCTATTTTAAAAGTACAAGGGAAGAATAAAAAAAAACCTTATGCCCTAGTACAAGGGAATAATCCACAAGAACCTTTTGTCCTTGCACAAGGGAAGAATCCACAAGAACCTTCCGTCCTTGCACAAGGGAAGAATCCACAAGAACCTTTCCTAATTTTACAAGGGGAGAATCCACAAGAATCTCCTCTTCAACCTAAAGAAAAGAATCCACAAAAACCTTTACCTTCAGATCAGATTAGCCCTTTACATATTAATGACAAATTTCTATTGTCAAATTGGTATCAAGACATTGTAAATTTTATGCTCCATTTTGAATGCCCGTCATCATTTTCCAAAGCCCAGTGTACAAATCTTAAATTGAAAGTAGTCAAGTACTACATCATAAATGCAAATTTGTACTGGAAAGATCCACTGAATATTTTGTTATTATGTTTAACAGAATCAGAAACTGAAGGAATCATTGACCAATTCCATACAGGATTTTGTGGAGGACATTATGCTTAGAGAGAAACAACATACAAGATTTTAAGGGAAGCATTTTATTGGCCAACATTGTTCTTACAAGTGGGGGAAAAAGTCAGAGGTTGTGTTTCTTGTCAGATGTTTGCTGGTAAGCAAAAACTAGCAGCTCTTCCACTAGTACCATCAATAATCTCGGCACCTTTCCTTCAATGGGGATTAGATTTTTTTGGATAAATCTATCCCACTCCAAATAATCAGCATAGATGGATCCTCACAACAACAAACTACTTCACTAAATGGGTAGAAGCAATTCTGATGAGAAATTCTACCGATTTGGTAGTAATTAAATTCATAAAAGAAAATATCTTATCTAGGTTTGGTTGCCTAACTCAGATTGTCCCAGATAATGCAACAACATTCTCTAGTGTTAAAATGATTGAGTTTTGCCAGAAATATTAGATTCTATTACATCATTCAACTCCATACTACCCTCAAGTTAATGGCCTCATAGAATCCTCAAATAAAAGTATGGTAAAGGTAATAAAAAAAACCTAGCAGATCATAAAAAGAGTTGGGACTCTCATTTAATTTATGTAGTATGGGAAAACAGAATAACTCCAAAATGATCTACTGGGAAATCTCCTTTTCAATTAGTATATGGGAAAGATGTAATTTTTCCTACCAATTTGGCTTTCCCAATTTTAAAATTCTTTCAGGACTCAACAGATGAACCTGATGATTTTTCAAGAAGAATAAATAAGATTATTGAACTAAATGAAAACAGAGATGAAGTTAAATACAAATTGAAGAAATATCAGAATAAGATGAAAAACATGTTTGATAGAAGAGCCAGGGAAAGGGACTTCAGGGAAGGTGACCTAGTTCTAAAATGGGACTCCAAGAGGGAGGAAAATGGAAAGCATGGTACTTTTGATAACCTATGGTTTGGTCCTTTAGCAATTGTTGAAGTAAAGGATAACAACACTTTTGTGCTTCAAAATATTGAGGGACTATATTCCACTTATCCTGTAAATGGAATGTTTCTCAAACATTTCATTCAATACTGAGAAATTGGAATACATTTCATTGTAAAAACTCTGGTTTCTTTTACTTTTTAAGTTGTCAGTGAGGTTTTTTACAACAAAGGACTCCTGTAGAGCCTCTAACTTGCACTTGATTATCCATCATTACCTACAGTTTTCCCTCACTCATCTCTCTCTTTTGCCTCATTTTCCTTGTAAACCAACCCAGATCATTACATTTAATGTCTTTAAGCATGATTAAGTGAACTTTGCTAATGTGTGACTGTTTTGTTTAGATTTTGACATATTTGCAGAGATTCCGCAGCTGTCTGGCAATTCCGCAGCCATTCAGCGATTCCGCAGCCATCTGATGGTTCCGCAGCCTTCTTGTTAATCTCAAGGTTCCACGTGTCATTTTGCAAAACGAGCGACATGGGCACGTGGGAATAAAGGTGCTCAAGGTTCCTGTGCTGTTGGTTCGGTCAGCCACATCATCTACACCTCCGGTCAACGAGGGTCAAGCCACGGTCAACAAAGGCAGCTTAAACGGTGTTGCGTAAGCTGTTGGGTCACGTCAATGCAACTGGTGATTTGTCCGTGTTACGCAGGTTGTGGGAAACATAATCCAACTCTGGATTCAATTCCCATAACGACCAGAACCTCCAGCTCATCCACGAGGCTTATGACGTGTTGCTGAACCTTTATTACGCATGACAGATTAGTTAATTTTCAGTTTCTAGCTTTACGCATTAGGCAATCGTTTAGATGCCTATAAAAACTTGCGTCTATGTACGCTTAATGTTACTTTTTAGTTGCTGTGTTTTATGAACCTGTTATAATTTTAGTGCATTTCAAGACTCTGTTTTGATAATGCTGTTCTAGCACTCTTGACTGTAATTTTCTGCATATGGAGTAATAGAAGCAGTGCTGTTCTGACGTTTTCAAATCCTTGAGTCTTCTTTGGGTTGTATGAATGGAGGGCCCCCATTCATGACCGCCCTTGTATAGTATTTTATGTTCATATTCTTGCTATTTCCGTATTTTCCATTCAACACTTTTCTTTGAAACATGTACAGCTTGATCCACTTTCATTGTCATTTCATTTGCAGCATTCACTTAAACTGATCAGTATTGTTCTTTTGCAGGTTTTTAACCCGGGATTGTTTTTGTCTTTATGTATTTGCTTTATATCTGATGGCATTTTCAGTTGACAGATTCAAAGTTGCTGCCTTTACTTTATTTTCATAGCTGATTTCTAGTTTAGTTTCTCAAAGTTGTCTGCTAACATATTGATGGTCTCTTTATCACAAATTGTTCATCTTTTAGAGATCAGAATACTAATAAATTACAGCTGGCTTTGAGTACTTTTTAGACTAATCTTTAAATACTTTCTAATCGTGCTTTACATAGTACCATATGTTAGAAGCAGAGAGTTAGGAAGAGCTGAACATTATAACTAGTCTTTAAAGTAGATTTTTCTCATTTTTGATCACTTTTTAAACTCATCTCTAGCTACTTTCTAATTGTGTTTTACATAGTACTATGTGTTAGAAGCAGAGAGTTAGGAAGAGATAAACATTATCATTGGTTTTTAAAGTGATTTTCTTACCTTTTATTTGCAGCAGCATGAATGGTGTCTAGTGCCATTAGAAAGTGGTTCTTTGCTTTCAGTTCATTTCAAGTTATTTATTTCTTTCAAGCTTTTCCTTTTCAGCAAGTAGTTAGAAATCACCTTACACACACACTCACTCATCTGTTTATAAAAAAACTCCATTCCATCTTAGGAAGATAAATTAACCACAAACAACACCCCAAACGACAAAAAGCTCTAAGAGGTTGCTTAAGTACATATAGTACACCTTCACTTCATCAGCTTACGAGCCCCGGGTTGACAATTAATGACATCAATTTAGGAACACTAAATTGACTAAACATTTTGGCGCCGTTGCCGGGGAAGTGAAATTAAGTAGCCATATTCTTAGAGAGAAAAAACATAAAAAATTCAAGGAAAGAAGTTGATAACCTATCAAAGTATGCTCTCCTCTTGCACTTCAAGGTGATCTGGAGGATCAGAAAAGAGAAAGTTATTGATTTGGTAGCTTCTTGAGTATGCTCTCTTCTTGCACCTAGAGTGAACTGGAAGATCAGAAAAAGAACTATTAACTTGACTTGAAGAAAATAATAAAAAATGACATGCATAGAGCTAGAGATTCTAGAGGAAGGTTTTTAGCTAGAGCTCGAAGTTCAATTTTTACAAGTCCATCTGCTTCAAGGGATAAACAAGAGACACCTCCCTTATCTCCAACCGACACTCCTAGTCCTAGAATTACTGGAATTCAAGAGCCAAGAGTTGACTCTCCTACACCTTCTATTGAGTTTGAACCAGGAAGAGACTCTTCTCTTTCTCCTACAGAAAGACCAATTGTAATTGAGGAAGTAGAATCACCTGAAGAGGAAGGAGAAATCTCTTCTCATTCACCTTTTGTAGAGGAACCAGAATATTTTGAAATCTCTAGGAGAATCATCATGGCAGAAGAAGAAGGAGGTGGTAGGGGTAGAGGTAGAGGTAGAGGAGGAGGAGGAAACAACAATAACAATAATGGAGGTAGAGGTCCCCTTGGAGGAGGAAATAGAGATGGGGATAATTCATTTGGGTTTCCCATTGTTAATGAGGATTCCCGAGCCACTATGAAAAACATATCACCATCTGTCCTTCCTAATTTCCATGGGTTAAGGACTGAGGACCCTGAAACATTCTTATTTGAGTTTGAAGTGGTGTGTCGAACTTATGACTACCTGGATGATTCTCAGAAACTCAAATTGTTCCCTTCAACACTGAAGGATCAAGCCTTGAAATGGTTCATGGGGTTACTCACTCAATCCATTAGGACTTGGGATGAAATGAAACAGACATTTTTGGATAGGTATTTGGACTATTGTATGCCTACTAATCACAAGGACGAGGTTTTTAAAATGATACAAAGAGAAGATGAGAGCTTAGAAGATTTACTTGAAAGATTTCAATATAACTTGAAAAGAGCAAAAATGAGTACCTTGGATGAAGAGACCTTAAAAGCCCTCTTATTAAAAGCCATTAGGGATGAATGGATAGATATCCTAAACATGATGGGGAAAGGGGATATTTCTCAACTTTCACTCAATGATATAGCAGAACTCTGTATCCATCTCTCAAGGGGCAAATCAAAAACTCAAAAAGGGCCTAGAGATCCTTCTCTCCTTAGGGCAAATAAATCTGCAACAGGATCAGTAAGTAGGGCTGAAATCGGCAATATGCTTGATGAATTTAAAACTGACATCTTAGGGAGTCTTAGTGAACAACTTGATACCCTTAAGATTCACAATAAACAAAAAGCAGAAGCTGAGGCTTTGGCTATCTTTTGCCCGAAATGTAGAAAGAAACATGCTTTCAGGGAATGTCCCTTAGATGCACACGTTGTAGAAACATGTGTAATTTGCTCAGAAACTCATGAGACCAAGGATTGTCCTTCAATTCCTGGCCTCAAAGCAGTCTTTCAAGAGGATCCAGATACACTTGAATCTCTCTGTTTTATTGCAAGGAGACCTTGGCAAGGGCAACAGAATCAAGGGTTCAACAACTCTATGAATTCTCAATCCCAACCAAATTGGAATCCTTGGCAACAACCTTGGCCTCAACCTCAAAATGCTTTTCAAGCATGGATGCAAAGCATGCAAAATCCTTATGGGAGATTTGCTCAATTCTATCAATATCCTCCATCATTTCAGAATCAGCAGGCTCCACAACTTCCAAATCAAGGTCAACAACTATCATTGCCATACCCTCAACAACAACAACCTCCTCCACAAAATCAAAATTCTCAATTATCGCTTCAATCCCAGCAGAAATCAAATCAACTTCCCTCTCAGCCATTACCAAATCCAAATAATAGGAACCCTCAAAATGCTTACATGATGGAAGGTCAACCATTCCCTACCTATATGGTTGTTCCTCTCAATGAAGTACAACTCAGATCAGGTAGAATCTTAGATCAACCTTCCACAAGTGTTCAACAACCAAGCATTTCTGAGGAAGAATCTCTCAAAGTCAATAAAGGTTCTGAAGTATCACTTCAAAACCAAAATATCCAAAAAGAAAAAGAAAAAGAATCAACCTCCACAACTCCCATAGTTGAGCAACCTACACCTTTAGCTACACCTCCTTTTCCTGAAAGATTACAAATTGACAAAGGAGTGGAAAAGTGAATATGGGTGCCTGACTATAGTTTTCTAGATGAATTGAAGAATGTCTGTATCAAGATCCCCTTGTTACAAGCCATTAAGGAAATTCCCATTCTAGCGAAGACAATAAAGGAGTTGAGTTTGAAGAAAACAGGAAAGAGAACTAGAGATACTAAAAGGATACATCTAGTTGGAAAAATTGCAGACATTATGATGGGTAAGATTACCATGCAAAAATATGTGGACCCCGGTAGCCCTATTGTCAAAACTCATATTAATGGGGTTGAAATCCCAAATAATTTGATTGACTTAGGAGCCGCGATCAACATCATGAGTAGACAGACCATGGATCAGTTAAAGCTTCCTAACCTTCTCTTTACACCTACTTTGCTGCAGCTTGCAGATAGATCAATCATTAAACCTGATGGTGTATTGGAAGATATTCCAGTCTCTCTAGATTCTTGGGAATATCCAGTTGATTTTATGATTTTAACTCCCAAGAACAATCTAGGAGGACATCCTCTTATTTTAGGAAGACCTTGGCTGGCCACAGCTGATGCTTTCATAAGTTGTAGGTCTGGGGACATGTATATATCAGATGGTAATTCCACCAAGAAATTCAACTTGTATCCTCCAGCAAAGGCAATAACAGAAATAGGAGAAGATGAGTGGGTTGATGATGAGGATACTATTCAACCTGTTCTAACCATCTCTGAAATCAGTGAGGATAGTCAAATTCTAAATACATTAGAAAATTTTGAAATACCTTTAGAATATGACTCTACACAGTTTCAGTTAGATGCAGACATTGAATATCTCTCCTCTAGACAGATGTCTCTCTTCTCAATGGAAGAGTTTGGTAGTTCTACAGTTGAAATCCTTCCAGGAAAAACATTGAACATTAACAAAAACTTGGAAAGACCACAACAAGAAGAATTAACTAAACTGTTGCAAAAACATTCCACTGCCTTTGCATGGGAATACACTGACATGAAAGGAATCGATCCTAAGACTTGTATTCATCACATCTATATTGAAGAAAATAGCAGACCTATTAGGCAACCACAAAGAAGGATGAATCCAAACCTTAGGGAAATCGTGAAAGAAGAACTCCAGAAATTGCTCAAGGTAAACTTTATTTACCCCATTTCAGATAGCCAATGGGTTTCTCCCTTGGTTATAGTGCCCAAAAACAATGGTAAATGGAGAGTTTGCATTGATTATCGAGAATTGAACAAGGAAACCTTAAAGGATCATTTCCCTCTACCTTTTATTGATCATGTACTAGACACTTTAGCAGGTAAAAAGTATTTCTCATTCTTGGATGGTTTTAGTGGGTATAATCAAATTCAGGTAGCACCTGAAGATCAAGACAAAACCACATTCACTTGTCCTTGGGGAACTTTTGCCTACTGAGTACTCCCTTTTGGATTGTGCAATGCACCCGCTACATTTCAAAGGGCTGTACTAGGAATCTTTTCAGATCTGATTCATGATTGTGTAGAGGTATACATGGACGATTTCACAGTTTATGGTAATACATTTGAAGAAGCTTTGGAAAATTTGGAAAAAGTACTGGTAAGATGTAAGGAAACAAATCTTTCTTTAAGTCATGAAAAGTGTTTTATGATGTTTACTGAAGGGATTGTTTTAGGACATCATATTTCAGGAGATGGGATTAAGGTTGATAGATCCAAAGTTGAAGTCATCTCTAAGTTACCTATTCCAAATTGCCAGAAGGATGTTAGAAGTTTTCTTGGGTTTACTGGGTATTACAGAAGATTTATTGAAAACTTCACTAAGATAGCATCCCCTCTTTTCAAATTGCTTACCAAGGATTGTGAGTTCAAATGGGATCCTGAGTGTCAATCTGCTTTTGAAGCTTTAAAGACTAGAATATCTGAAGCACCCATCTTAAGGGGGCCAAATTGGAAACTCCCTTTCCACATTTCTACTGATGCTTCAGATACAGCTCTAGGAGCTGTTTGGAGACAAAAGGATTTGATCCCTTATGCCATTTATTACACAAGTAAGAATTTGACTCCCACTGAGTTAAATTATACTGTTACAGAAAAAGGGTTCTTAGCTGTGGTACATGCGATTAATAAGTTTAGACACTACATAACCGGCTATGAAACCTTTGTCCATACTGATCACTCTGCTATAAGATATTTAATGAACAAACCTGTTACCAATGGTAGAGTTACAAGATGGCTTTTACTCTTACAAGAATTCAACATTACTGTGTTAGATAGCCCTGGAAAACAAAACACAGTAGCTGATTTCTTGTCTAGAATCCTCCAGTAGAAGATAAGTTTCCAGATGAATACTTGTTTGCAGTGACTACCAAGACTCCTTGGTATGCAGATATGGCTAATTATCTAGTTACAGGGAAGCTTCCTCTACACTTATTTCCTAATGAGAAAAGGAAAATCATTCAGGAGAGTTCACATTATTCTTGGATTTCTAATGAATTGTTCAAAACAGGGCCAGATTGTATAATCAGAAGGTGTGTTCGGGAAGATGAAATTCCTGACATCCTTAAGGCATGTCATGATGAACCATGCGGCGGGCACTTTGCTGACAAGAGGACAGCTTATAAAATCCTTTCTCTAGGATATTATTGGCCTTCTCTCTTTAAAGATGCAAAGCAGTATGTTAGAAGGTGTGACAGCTGTCAAAGAGTTGGGAAACCAACTCCTTCAAATGAAATGCCTCTACAGCCTCAGGTATGCATCGAACCCTTTGAGAAATGGGCTCTAGATTTCGTTGGACCAATTAATCCTCCATCAAAGCAAAAGAAGTATATACTGGTTTGTACTGATTATGTTACTAAGTGGGTAGAAGCCAAGGCATTGCCTTCTGCCACTGAAAATTCAGTTGTTCAATTTCTTTTTGAGGATATTTTCACTCGTTTTGGTGTCCGAAGGGAAATTGTGACAGATCAGGACAGCCAATTTACATCTAAATTGATGGAGAAGCTGATGGAGGAATACAAGATCAAGCACAGAACATCTACTCCATACCATCCGCAATCCAATGGCCAAGTGGAATCCACCAACAAAGTTCTTGAAGGCATTATCACCAAGACTGTTCATCTTCATAGAAGAGATTGGGCGGAAAGGCTCCCTGAAGCCTTATGGGCCTATAGAACTACATGGAAGAACACAACAGGACATTCTCCCTATGAACTTGTTTATGGGAAGGAAGTCCTGCTCCCCATTGAGTTCCAAATCAAGAACTTCAAGATGGCAGTCCAATTGGGAATGAGCCTCTCAGAAGCCCAAAGACACAGAATGGACCAGCTAAATGAGCTAGATGAAATAAGGCAAGATGCAATTCTAAGGACCGATCTAGTTCAGCACCAAAGATCTAAATGGCATGATCGTCATATCAAAGAAAGAAAGTTTCAGAAAGGAGATTGGGCTCTATTGTTTGATTCAAAGTTCAAAGACTTCAAAGGAAAGTTTCAAACTCATTGGCTTGGGCCATATGAGATTGATGAAGTCTTTAGCAATGGAGCAGTTCGAGTGAAAACTATTGATGAATTTCATACTCCTCTTATTGTGAATGGCCATCGCTTGAAAATCTACCAAAAGCCATTCTCAAAAGAAGAGTTTGTAAAGTTGTTTAAAGAAGATTCTACAATCAAGTTGGTGGAGAAGGATTCTTCTCCTCCATCAGCCTAATCTCTGGTTTTTGAAAAAAAAAAAGAAAAAAAAAAAAGAAGAAAAATAAATAAATGTATAAGCCTGAAAACCAATCTCTGATTGGCAGTCTTATGCAGAAAACCTGAGGTGAAAATCAGGGTCACCTGACACCTCATGTTTTCCAAAAAAATCTCTCCTTATTCCATCTCATTTCATCATTACAACCATTTCATTCACCATCTCATTCATTTAATCACTCTCACTCCACCTCATTTCTTTCCATCCACCATCCATTCATTACATTTCATTCCATCAATAAAGTTTTTTTTAGATAACTAAAGTTGTTTTGTGCAGCCGGAGGGTACCACTGCAGTTTCCGCAGCTGTCTGGCAATTCTGCAGCCATTCAGCAATTCCGCAGCTCTCTGCACCTCCATAAAAGAAACACAGTTTGTTTGAAAAAGAAATTTACAGTTCAGAAGTCATCAACAATAAGTGGAAAAGAGTCATGCAACAGCAATAAAACGATGAAGGGTTAGTGGCAAATGATCAAAGGCAATCCAAGCGCGGATATGAGGTATGATCTAAATCCTAAACTTACTGTTATCTCATTTTGCAAAGTTTTCGGGATATGTTTTTTGCCATTTAATGTAATGATTACCAGCCTTTCCCATCATGCGACCAAAAATCCACGTATTCCCCAAACTTATCGGTCCTGTTCATCACAATTTTGAAACTCCATTACGGCTGCTTCTCCATTAAGGTTTTTGTACCTAAGTGACGTAGACTACTGTACTATGTCTCTCTACGTCATAATCCCGCAGCCAAGTGTAAATTCATGACCGATACCTAAGGACCTAACCGTTTCTACCCATCATTTCATAACCCTCCTACGCTCGTATCATTCCATTCACGTTGTTTCATTTCCACAGTTCCCTTATTCCGCTGTGCTCACTACGCTGCTACCTTAGCCATACTCTGTTTTACTCCTTCCTCTCTGCTAATTTTGATTACCAGTGAAAATATGTTACGGCTGTTACATTAGAGCCGTAAATCTACTGTGTTAAGGCCACTGTTGAAGCCGTGTAATCTTCTTTTCCAAAAGTTCTAGAATAGAGCCGTAGAGCCAATGGGTAAACTCTTAAGGGCAGAACCAGAGGGTTCAAAATTTCTGGAGGGATATCCTCAAGTTAAAGAAGCATTACAGAAAGCAAACTGGCTCCAATGCATTCAGAAATTCAGAGGTTACCACAAAGAGGTTACGAAGGCCTTTGCACGGTCTTTTAGAGACAAAGACAATCAAGTGGAGATAGGGGATCTAAAGTTTACAGTCACTGAGAGCAGCATAGCACAAGCCACTTCACTCCCACAAACTGGAGAAAGATGGTTTAAAAACCGGTCAGTACAAGATCAACAGTGGAAGCAAATTTTAAAGAATCCAGGTATGGATACCAGCATTTTTACAAAAGGGATTCCTGTTACTTATGTCAAGGAAGAATGGACAACTTTACTTTTATTAGTACAAAAATTCTTTACTTGTGAGGGAAGGTTTGGAGTTTTATATGTTTACCATGCCAAAGTCATGATGCATTTCTTAGGAGATGATATTAACCTTCCATATTTTCTACTCTCAAGTCTTAGAAAAATGTGTTCAATTGTCCAAAGGAACCCAAGAAACATTGAGCCACATCTGTATCATCATGGTCTTGTTAAGATGCTAGTTGAGGAACAGTTGAAAGCAAAAAGAGATACCTGGGAGAGATTTCTTGTGAGAAACCATTTTGAAGAAGCAGGAGAAACCTCTGTGCCTAGAAAGAGTAGAAGAAAAAGAGAAGAGGCTACCCCTGAAACTGTTGTCCAAGAGGAAACCGTCCAAGAACAGATTGAAGAAGAAACTGATGTACATCATTCTGAACATGAAATTGACCCTGAGCCTGCTGTGGACATTGATCAAACAGCCCAAAGAATCATCACAGAAACCCTTTCAGAACTTGCCCAAGAAGTTGCTCAAAAGAGAAAAGAGAGTAGGAAGAAACAAAAGAAAGATAAAGGCAAAGCTGCAGCCCAAGAAACTTACCTTACTCCTGAAAATTCCAGTGAAGAAGATACTCAGCCCTTAGCACAAAGGTTGGCCCAACTCCATGAAACTGCCCTTTCCAAGAAGGTGGAAAAACAAAAGCAAAAAGCACAAAAAGAAAAGCAGAACATCACCACCGTGAGAAGGAGCAGAAGGATACAAGACAAAGTGGGGGCCACAAAGGGTAAAAAGTCACTCATCATTGACTTGAGCACACCTGAAAAGGTTGCTACAAGACCTGACTTTGAGAAAAGCCTTCCACACGCTGAGTATGTTGAGACCAGTCCTCCACGTGAGGAAAGTCCTTTTGAGCATGAACCTGAATTTGAGCATGAGCCTAGCCCAAAGAGGTCACCAGAGGTTGACCCAGATCAGCAGAAAGTTTATAATTACCTGGAGACGTTAGAACAAGCAGCTGCTGGTCCCAGCACTGTTCAACCTTTGGAGCAGCAAGTTCAATCACTGAAGCAAGAAGTATTTGAGCTAGAGGTACTAAATCGCCACATCAAACAAGAAAATGAAAGACTGAAGGAACAGAGCAATGTGGACAAGATGGTCCAAGATAATACCATGCTTCATATGGGCCTTTGGCAAAAGGAAAACAAAAAGCTCAAGAAGAGATGCAAGAATTTAAACAGAGCTTTGATCAATCTAAAATTCAGATGTTTGATGAAAAGACCAAGAGTCAATGTGGCCACACAGAGGAAGAAGAGAAGATTAGATGTCTTAGCAGAGGCATCTCAGCAGGTGGATTGAACAATGTTTTCGTTGCATGAGGACATGCAACACCCTCGTAGTGGGGGTATGTAGAGCCTCTAACTTGCACTTGATTATCCATCATTACCTACAGTTTTCCCTCACTCATCTCTCTCTTTTGCCTCATTTTCCTTGTAAACCAACCCAGATCATTACATTTAATGTCTTTAAGCATGATTAAGTGAACTTTGCTGATGTGTGACTGTTTTGTTTAGATTTTGACATATTTGCAGAGATTCCGCAGCTGTCTGGCAATTCCGCAGCCATTCAGCGATTCCGCAGCCATCTGATGGTTCTGCAGCCTTCTTGTTAATCTCAAGGTTCCACGTGTCATTTTGCAAAACTAGCCACATGGGCACGTGGGAATAAAGGTGCTCAAGGTTCCTGTGCTATTGGTTCGTTCAGCCACATCATCTACACCTCCGGTCAACGAGGGTCAAGCCACGGTCAACAAAGGCAGCTTAAACGGTGTTGCGTAAGCTGTTGGGTCACGTCAATGCAACTGGTGATTTGTCCGTGTTACGCAGGTTGTGGGAAACATAATCCAACTCTGGATTCAATTCCCATAACGACCGGAACCTCCAGCTCATCCACGAGGCTTATGACATGTTGCTGAACCTTTATTACGCATGACAGATTAGTTAATTTTCAGTTTCTAGCTTTACGCATTAGGCAATCGTTTAGATGCCTATAAAAACTTGCGTCTGTGTACGCTTAATGTTACTTTTTAGTTGTTGTGTTTTATGAACCTGTTATAATTTTAGTGCATTTCAAGACTCTGTTTTGATAGTGCTGTTCTAGCACTCTTGACTGTAATTTTCTACATATGGAGTAATAGAAGCAGTGTTGTTCTGACGTTTTCAAATCCTTGAGTCTTCTTTGGGTTGTATGAATGGAGGGCCCCTGTTCATGACCGCCCTTGTATAGTATTTTATGTTCATATTCTTGCTATTTCCTTATTTTCCATTCAACACTTTTCTTTGAAACATGTACAGCTTGATCCACTTTCATTGTCATTTCATTTGCAGCATTCACTTAAACTGATCAGTATTGTTCTTTTGCAGGTTTTTAACCCGGGATTGTTTTTGTCTTTATGTATTTGCTTTATATCTGATGGCATTTTCAGTTGACAGATTCAAAGTTGCTGCCTTTACTTTATTTTCATAGCTGATTTCTAGTTTAGTTTCTCAAAGTTGTCTGCTAACATATTGATGGTCTCTTTATCACAAATTGTTCATCTTTTAGAGATCAGAATACTAATAAATTACAACTGGCTTTGAGTACTTTTTAGACTAATCTTTAACTACTTTCTAATCATGCTTTACATAGTACCATATGTTAGAAGCAGAGAGTTAGGAAGAGCTGAACATTATAACTAGTCTTTAAAGTAGATTTTTCTCATTTTTGATCACTTTTTAAACTCATCTCTAGCTACTTTCTAATCGTGTTTTACACAGTACTATGTGTTAGAAGCAGAGATTTAGGAAGAGATAAACATTATCATTGGTTTTTAAAGTGATTTTCTTACCTTTTATTTGCAGCAGCATGAATGGTGTCTAGTGCCATTAGAAAGTGGTTCTTTGCTTTCAGTTCATTTCAAGTTATTTATTTCTTTCAAGCTTTTCCTTTTCAGCAAGTAGTTAGAAATCACCTTACACACACACTCACTCATCTGTTTATAAAAAAACTCCATTCCATCTTAGGAAGATAAATTAACCACAAACAACACCCCAAACGACAAAAAGCTCTAAGAGGTTGCTTAAGTACATATAGTACACCTTCACTTCATCAGCTTACGAGCCCCGGGTTGACAATTAATGACATCAATTTAGGAACACTAAATTGACTAAACAACTCCATAGCCCGAGGAGAAGGCACATGGATCTGCAAGTTCTCTACATTCTACAGGAGAAAGCAGTCCCCAGTTGGAGGCAATGTTGTAGCATTTTTTGGTTTTGATAAGTTAGAATAAATTAGAGAAAAAATGAAAATGTATTTCCAAAATATTAAGATAGGATATGGACAGAAATAATATTGAATAAAAAATGTTAGGAAAATATTTTGATAAATATGTCCATATCAAAGAAAATGTTAGGGTAGATGCCCTAAAAAATGAAGGCAAAATAAAATGTTAGGTTAGATAGAAAAGAAAAAGAAATCAACTTTGAAAGTGTTGCAAATCTAAATGCCACTACTTTGTTCTAAATTCAATTTGAAAAATAATAGTTGTGTGTAGTTTGTTTAGATGCCACACTAGGTTATTTTATCCAGTTATATAGTTGCATCATGATTGGATTTGTTTTAAAGTAATTCTCATAGGTAAAAAATAAATTGGCTCAAAAATTTAATCTAAGCCAATGGAAGAAATAAGGTATAGAGATAGGTTGTTCATAAAAAAAAAAATTGGGTTGCTAGTTTAAATGCACTCTGGAAGGATAAGTATAAATGTTAGGAATAGAAGGGTAGGTAGAAATGTGAAAGTTTGAGATGTTGAAATGGTTATTTCCTAAAGATGAAAACATTGAGGGTGGGTAAGCGTCGCGCAAGTTACCTGTGCGATAACGTTGTCAACCATTGGATGAATGCTGATTGCTAATAGTGGGATCAACATCACATCACATCATTCATGAGTGAATGAAATTTGGGCGGAGGAAAGTGCGATTTTCGATGTCATTGTCGACCGTTAGATCTAGAGAGAGGAGATCAATGGCGTAGAGTGAAGTGATGTTCTAAAGGGAAGTCAACATGGGACCGGTTGCTATTCAATTGTTGTGCAGTTGTTGTTAAATTGTTGTTCAGTTGCTGTTCAATTGACCTCCTATGTCATTTTTCGAATAACCAAAGTTTAGACTTTATGTTATTTCATTCATATGCTATTAGTTCATACATTAAAACACCTAGACCCACAGCCACCGCATCCGCCTATCATATTGCGACCCCACCGTTCATTCCCCGCTCACACATTAAACTCCCTCCACCTCACTTCTCATCTCGCACACTCCTCTGCAATCATACGGCCCATACTCCCTTTTGGCCCTCATTTGCCGTCTGAAGTTTATCATCGGGGGGGGGGGGGGGGGGGGGGGGGGAATGGGCAGTCTTTAATATCACCTATATAAACCACAAAAGTACCTTTTAGTCTTGTGGGACTAAAAATCGCAAAACAACAAACCACTCCGTCTTACCCTCGAACACGGTATCCTTCATAGCCGTTACCGCTAGCCCACATCACCTTCGCATCACGTTTCACTTCATGTCTCCCGTCCAATCATCTGTTGCCTATCTGTTGCCCATTCATTTCCACTCCTGCGCATTTATAACCAAATGTTTGTTAATTAACATGTTGGATAATTAATTCATTTTTAAATGTTCTGAGCCACCCTCCCACTCCATTTTTCTCTTTATAAACACCATGTCATGCATTTCAAAGGTTACACATTTAACTTCTGTGACCAAGATTATTCTTCAAGCCTGCCTGCTCATACAGATCAACCACTTGTCTCGTTCGCAAGCACATCTTCCAGGTCCACTTGTCAGTTACCTGTCTCCACTCTGGTAACTCCTTTTACCATTTTGTCATTTACAGTTTGCAGTTTCGTTTGAAAAAATGCCTCCCAAGGGAAAAACAATTGCAGAAGTTTCAAATCCTCTAATTCAACCACAGATTGATTTCCACCATACTCCATTAGTTGACAAGGATTGAAAAATCATTGAGATTGCTTCTCAATTTGATTTATTTGAAATTTATTATTGGTGGGAAGAGTAGCTAATTGACCAGGGTGATGAAATTGGGCTCTGCGAATCCCAATTACCTCACTATATTTTTCCACAAATACACAGAGATCCAAAGTTCGTGAGAAAATGCCATGAATCCTACAATCCCAACTAGAGAGCCATTATCTTACCTACTGGAGAAATCCTATAACCTGTTAATGCTAATTCAATTGAGAAAATGTTGCAGGCCCCTGCCACTACACCACCTCATCCATTTTCTCATGAAAACCTAATAGAAGCTTATAACAAATTAGACTTTACCAAGAGATTCTAGACCTTGGAACTATTTTTAGCAATTGGTAGTCCTCTACCAAATATAAATCTCAACCTTCAACTACAAGAAAAGTGCAGCAATATTAACTACATGGTTTAGGTATTCTTCAACAAAATTGAACCTTTGATCAGCAAAGTTTTACCTTGTATGATGGTTATTAATGATAAATTGATGCCAATCAAGGATTATGTCAAAAATTTAATAGAGGTGGGCACCCATGCAGCTTCAGTAGCCAATATCAAAGGATCAACAACACTAGCTCTCATAGTAAAAACACTTATGGATTCATTCTTCATCCCGGATGAAATCAATCATATATTTTTGGTAAACCCCACTTTTACTAAATATATTGAGATGGATGAAATCTACAGGAGGGTAACAAAGATTTCTATCCCAGATAAGAAACACTAGAAAGAATTAACAGATTTACTTGATTAAGGATTATTGAACAACATTCAATTTTTGAGGGAACATTCAGTTAGCTTCAACCACTTTTCAACTTTTTCAGTGATAGTCATCAAACAACGCAGCACCAAAGCAGTGCCAGATCATTAGATAGTTTTATTTTTTATTGTGTAAATAATATATTTTTGTAAAATAATTTTAGGATATTTTTCAACCTACTGTTATATAAATAACTCTCTTCACGAGTTATTAAGGGTTGCACCCTTGGAGAAGTATTTCTAGACATCTGATGTAATTAATCTTTATGGATCATTAATACAAAGTGAAGGATTCTGAATCCTGTTTTACACAATTTGTGTTTTCTATAAGCTTTTCTAGCATCATTCATTATGTTTTTTCTTCATATACTTGTGTCTTGCAGAGACAACTAGGTAGGAATAATTGTATTTTAATATATTCCTATAAGCTTTTTGAAGTGATAATCTATAAAGAGAATGAATTAATGGGCTGTTTATTTAATTAATTCCCTCAAAAGTAATAAATCATCAACATCTTTTGTAAGCTCATGTGTATTTTCTCAAACCCTTAAACATAGTTTAAAGGTTTTCATACTTATGATTATTTAGCTTTCAATTTGAAAATTGTGGCAATCATATTGCATTTTTTTTTTCTGCTCATCATCATAAAAGCTATTTGACTGTGTAAATATTTATAGCAGCCCTCTGCTAAGATATTGATATTATTGAAGAGGTTAGGCAGATCAGTTCTATATCTATTTCATCAATTGGTCTCCAAAATTAAAACAAAACCCCCAAAACAATTATCTTAGACGCTCTGGCATAATAGCTGACCATTATTATCTCAGATGTACAACACCTATGTGGTACTATTACCTCTCACTTAGAGACTTGTTTTTCTCTCCCCCATTGTAGTAGAAGCACCTCAACACAGTTGCACTACACACTCACCACACCTACTTCCCTTGCTTTTTGAAGATACCATTGCATCACTCTCTTGTGCTAACAGTTAGAGTCAAGGAAAATCTTTAAGGATTTGGCAATAGGGCCTTTATACCGAATGGGACAATGTGAGCTTTGAATGAGACTTCATTTGGGTAGATCTCCTAAATGTTGGTGGGTCCAGCACCATCAACAAGTCACCAATTTGTTATGCGAAATTTATGATTGCAGGCAAAAGTATCTTCCCTATACCTAGTGGACTAGTCTAGAACAACATTAAGTAAATAATATAGAGTCTTCCTTAGAGAAATTGAAGAATAGGAAAGAGGCTTAGTTTCCTCATTTCCTCTTGGCTACTAAGCTCCAAACATAGCTCCAAATGCTATATTTAGAACCTGCACATATAACCAAAACAAGCCAAGGATCCATAACATCTATGTAACATAATTCAATTACTATATTTAATGAATCAATGAGGCATTGAAATACATGAAGGTAAATATAACATAACACATATAGGAAAACATGATAGTCTTTGTATTAATAGAAATAAGGGAGGGTTTACAACCAAGAATAGTAGTTGATATTGTAGATATTTTTCCAATTTGACTTGTGCTTCCTTGTCACAAAGAACACCTCAATATCACCCTAATGCATGAAGATGATGACTCTTTTACATTCAAGGAAACAACATGATTGCATGATCAGTCTCCAAAATCCAAACCTGATGTTGTGGATGGTAGTAAATTTATAGGAGAGGGATGGTAGTTTAGGATTTACCATAATAAGCTCGAGATCCACTTATGACAAGAGGATGAGCTCAAGGGATAAGAGGTGAAGTCTCCAAGGTAGGATCAAATAGGACTCAAGCCTCTTATCCAAGGTAAATGGTTACAAAAAACCCTGGAAGCTTCTAGAAGAGGAAGCTTTGGAGATATTTTTAATTTTACCAAATCTTTAGAATCAGTGCACCCCAGCAAGGAGCAACTAGTACTCACTAGCACTTGTGAAGAAGGGAGAATGTGGCATTGAACGTGGATCTCCAAAGGGACAGGGTTTGCTCGGGCTTAAAACACCGATTTTGAGCAATTAGACCTAGAAACTCAGACATTTTGGAAAGGTCATGCTTAGGGATTTGCGTAGGGATGATTACAACATGCTCGCGAATGTGGATTGATCTAGTTTTTATTCCTATTAACCAGATGCAACAAAATGGAATATAAAATTTGCCCTTCAAGAATCATTCTAGATCTCACCTTCTTCTTCCACTTCTAGCATCTCATTTTTCCTTCAATTACCTACACTTATGGCTTGGAGAAAGCCACTATAACCCTCCCAAACAATTTTTATTTGGCTACTCCACCATTGTCCTACACTAGGACCTAATCCACTTAACAACTTAACATCCACAAGATAATATACATACCTATGTCTCCAATGTTCTATTAGTCCTCTTATCCTAGGGTTCTATGCAACTTGAGCTCTAGTTAGCGCACACTAGCTTCCCTAAAATACTTCTCCATATTGTGCTTCATTCTACAAACTTGTTGCCACCTTTGTTTTACTTCCAAGGTCTTCATGTGAATTGTTTTAGGCCTAAGGTTTCTCCTCAAGATACTGTACAATACATAGAATATAACAACAAGAGATTTGACCTTCTAACACAGGGAAACAACCCTATTCTACCTGCACATAATCCTTTGTACCTACAGCTAGAAGAGGAGACCCTTTCTAGGGCTCTTGGCCCACCAAACTAGTCTCCCACTCACTGTTGTAGGTAAAACACTCCCTTGACCTTTGAAATGACAGAAACCCAACTATAAAACAACACGTAATTCACCACTACTTAGCTCAGAGTTATTGACCCTATCCTTTAAGAGATATGCTCCACAAACAATGCTAATCAACTCATCCTCCTTGCCTAGATAGCTACCTCAGACTTGCTACCCTTTTTAGAGGTAATATATTGAGTTGATTGCACTTTTGATGTACTACAAGTCTATCCTATGCTAGGAAACCAACCTAGCACCTTGCCTCCTTGAAGACTTCTTTCCTCGACCCTCCAAATACTTCAGATCTGGGTTTGCTCTTACTTGAGGTACCTGACCCTTTCTAGGGCACCCTGAAGCAACCTTAATAACTAGCAAAAACCTTCAATTTACCTCCAATCCATGTGTTGTCTCTCTAGATTAATGTAACCTACCTGATGGAGGCTAGTAAGCTACTCATCCTTCCCTAAACACAACTTGATCCACCCTTTACACCGCAGAGATATATGGCGTATCA
Organism: Pinus tabuliformis; assembly: GCA_031772625.1. Classification (NCBI taxonomy): domain Eukaryota; kingdom Viridiplantae; phylum Streptophyta; class Pinopsida; order Pinales; family Pinaceae; genus Pinus; species Pinus tabuliformis. Next base: position 1,168,846,410 of record CM062809.1, read on the forward strand.
GAGAGAAATTTTACTTTTATTATTTTTCCTAGAATTAACCTTAAAAATAGTTGTGTAGAAGCTTCTTTCCTCATTGGCTTTATCTACCCAAAACCATCTAGACCACTTACAAGAATGACCTCATTCTCCTATTTTCTAGATCTCCTAGGGTTGTAGCCTTCTTGAGGTAAAATTTGCTTCCTATTCATGTCACATGAGTGAAAGATTCTCTTCGTGGATGAGGAATGAGGCTCCTCCTCAATCATATATATACTTTCCTCTAGGCTTTTATCTAACTCATCAATTGGGTCACTTAAACTAAGGCCAACTTGAATTCTAAGATATTTTCACCCACACAGATATTCAAAAATTAATATCTCTCAAACTACATGGGTTCTCTTGGTGCTTGAAGTTGCCACTTGCTTCTTTGAGGGTGTACTATCATCTCCAAGTGCCCTCTCACAAAATATCATCATGGTTTTGGTCCATCTACTTGGGGTACAAAACCCTTAGGCTTGGGTTCTAATCCCACAAACCTTATTTGTGTGCCCATTCATCCAAAACCCTTTCAAATAGGGTTTGGGGTATCTCTCAAGCTATAAATATCAACATATTATAATCAATATTACATATTTTCCATGTCCTCTCAGAATAGAACTATAGTCATCACTTTTCATCAAAGATCATTGTCTCTTAGCTTTTGTCTTCTTTTGAGGCTTGTTTCTTCCGACCATTTTTCTATTGACATCATTTATTCTGGGGTTATGTGTCCCTGTGGGACCACTTGTTGAAGACATCAACCAATGAACATTTAGCCAACGTTATGAATATTTTCCAATCATGTTGTGCCAATAGAATATCCCCTGGGATTATGTAACCTTGTGAGATCACTCCTCTACACCGCATGCATGAAATCTAATTTTCCACCATCCCCACTTTTCATGCCACCTATTCTACCACCATGTCTCCGAGCTGCATCAACCAAAACTTTTAAAAATGTGTTGCAATTAAAAATCCTAAGGATAGGCCTCTGGGCTGATGTGGCTTAGTGTGGCCTCCATAGAAAATATGAACCAATCAAATGACTAATGGGACTGTGTGTATGTCCTCTACCATGCTAACCTTTCTACTGCCTATACCAACTTCCACGTGTCAAGCTATGATTGGTGCCATGTGTTGTCTTTTTTCATCCCAGATGGTTACCTGGAGTTGTTGAATCTACATGCCACCTATCACTAGTTCTGGACTACCACGTCTCCATTCATACATTATGCTTACACCATCCTTGACTTTGCGCACCTTTTGGATCTTCTGGGGTGATGTGGATATGAGGACCTTATGAGCTTACCATTGGTTCATTTTTCCAACTCAGTACACCATGCCATCTCGGTGGCTAGTCACTCTTCCACGTCGTCGTAATTTGTCTGCACTGTGTTAGATGTTTCATCGCCAGTGGTTTTATGTGGAACCCCCTTGGGTGGTTTTGTGGCATAAGGGGGAGGGGGTTGACTTTTAACCAGGATCATTGGTCCTTTGATCGACAATTTGAGAAAACGCCCAACATGGACCCCCCCCTATTGTTAACCCATGGGAAGGCATGCCCCTCCTCAATGTCTCCAATGAGTCGATGGGGACAAAAATCACATGATTAGTCCATGAAATTGACCATCATTTAACCTCACCCTTCTGCTAGCTATTCCACCAAGAGTTATGTCTTATTTGACTAAGCACCACACTAGTGCCAATCATTAGGGTTCATTATCTTTGGCTCTGTAACTTTTGGCCTCTTTTAGTCAGGTAACTTTGATCAACCATATCTTTCACTCTATGATTCCTTTATTAGACTTTAGAATAACATTGGAAATTACTTTTCGAGCACCATCAAACTATGCAACTTTCAAGAGCATATGAGCCAATCTACACTTAATATATACTTATGAATCCTAATTAATTAAACTATTTGATTATGTAATATTAATTAATATTATAAAAGAAAAAAACATATATTCTCAAATTAATTATAAATTATCTTAATAAATAAAATTTCATTCCTAATATATGTCTATGAATTTTAATTTATTAGACTATATCCTTACATACATGAATCTAAATTCATTAAACTATTTTTTACATATATTTTTAAATATTAGATCATTAAACTATTTTTTTACCCTCTCTTAGAGTAAATTTCATTACATTATAAAAAGCCATACCATCTAAAATTACTTATTAACAACTTAAAAACAATTTTTCATTCTTAACTTATATGTTTCCATCCAAATTCATTAAACTATTTCATTCCACCATAATATAATAGAGCTTTCTTAAACCATTTCCTTCCATCCTCTTAAAATCAAGCTTCATTAAACTATCCCTAATCACCTTACACACACGAGAAGTCAAACTTTTAGCCACGCGAAGCAAACAAGCAGAAGCAAAAGCTTTTTAAGACATACTACAACCCAAAGGTATGTATATAAACTACATTGTTTTGTCGGTTGTAAGTCAATATTACAGTTATTGTTTTGTACCTGCATTGCTTTTCCCATGTAAATCGATATTATAATTATTGTTTTGAGCCCCGTAAATCTGTATTACAATTATTATATTGTTTTTTGCACAGTAAGTCAATATTACAGTTTTATCACTCGCATCTTACGGCGATTATTTCGCTAACTGTATCATGCAATTACGTAAGCGCTTTTCTAATAATAAAAATCCTTAAGAGTCATATAAATTATTTATGATTAAATAATAAAATAATAAGAAGGGTTTGATTCATATAATTATTTCTGAATAATTAAAATAGAAAATAAAATATATTAAATTAAAATTAATAAATATTTTTTTTTTAATCTTTTAAAGTTATTTTTATTAATTTTTTTTATCATAAAAAAATTAAAGTTGCATCTTTGATATATATATTAGTAGTGTATTGATCTTGTTCTTCATCTTGGTAGTGATGATGAACCTAGATTGAGATTCCAAATGCATCCACCCTATATTTTCTATGTGATTTCTGCCAAGATTTTAGCATTATATTTTGTTGTTTCAGAGAGATTCCAAAAACAAATCACAGTTTCTGTAAGATTTTCATGGTATTTGTAGTCTAGCCCAGATTTTTGTAAATCTAAATTACAGTGGTCAAACTTCAAGATTTTAAATGCCTAATAATTTAGATAGGGCTGAATCTATTTTCATCATCATTCAAACACTGCTGTTACAAAAATTAATGATTTTTTAAACTAAATTCCAACTACTTTTAACTTTCTCACATAATTTTTTTAACTAAATTCCAATCACTTTTAACTTTCTCACAATTCCTCAGAACCTGCAGCCGTTGCCGCCACGGTCGTTAACCTTTCAACGTCAGTGATGCTTGTTTAGTGTTTTCATTGAAATGAAGTATCCAGATAGGGTCCGGCATCCCATACACTAATATAAATTCCGACGCCCTCTCTCAATTAACCCAACAGTTCATAGAACATGAGATAACCAATTTTTTTAATAGAAAGGTTGTCTACATAGTTGTTCCTTGCCAAAGTGTAGTAACATGGGTTCCTCACTAGGGGAGATAGAGTGCTGCAATCCTCATGTTCTGGTGATAACCGTTCCATCACAGGGCCATATCAATCCATTGTTGCAGTTTTCGAAGCGGCTCGTCTCTAAAAGACTCACGGTCACGTTTGTCACAAATGAAGCCAACCGTGTGTCCATGTTACAGGCGCAAAATGCAGTGCCCGGGGCGTCAAACTCCTCCATGGATGTTCAGTTCGAAACAATCTCAGACGGACTTCCTCTGGATTTCGACCGCGGGAAGTACGTCGACGCGTTCTTTCAAATGGTATACAAGATGGGAAGTCCAGCCTTAGCAAATCTCATAGAGAGGCTAAACGCAAAAGGCAACAAGATATGTTGCATCGTTTACGATTCTTTCTTTCCCTGGGTTCTGGAAGTTGCAAGCAAGTTTAATATTCCTGCAGCTTTTTTCTGGACGCAATCCTCTGCAGTTTACTCCGTCTATCACTATGCTATCAATGGAGTGGGTATGTTTTCATTTAGCCAAGCTGTGTGATGTCTATAAGTTTTACTTTTTCTGTCAATCCTGATTTATTTAATCATTTTTCTTGTGTACAAAACTAACCGCATGAAACAGACAAAAAGGTGGACGCAAGAATTCAAATAAAAGAGTTAACGTTCACTAAAATTTAAATATAACAAAAGAATTCAATTAAAATATTTCACGTTTGAACCCCATCGGAATCCTAAAGTATTAATCTCCTTTACTATAACATACACACCATCAATATGTTTCTTCCATGCACATAAAACCAATATGCTTCATATGTTCTTTATTTCCCTTAAGTGGACTTGTTTCTTCAATTATTGTCTTTTTTATCCAATTGAGGTACTTTGTAATACTAATGTAAAAATTTACAAGATTAATGTTGGCTTGTCTCTAATTTATCCAATTGGAAACCAAACTAGAGTCTTAGCTACAATGTTTTAAGATTACATACGTTTTCTGACTATTGTATTTGTTAAACAAAAATGACTATACATAGCCTCATTGAACCCACTTACATTCTGGGGTCTAACTGGACGGAAAACAACATAAGAAATGAAAACAAAAAATTTTGAATGCATAGTAGTTATCATCCTAAGTTGTTCGGGTTGGGGGTCCATTGGGGAGAAGCCTCATTACCAAGGAATGGGTTGTTGATGAACTTGATGAGGAGGATCTTTAGTTTGTGGTCCATTATGTCAAATTTCTCCTTCAATTCTACTATCTTGTAAGTGTTCGCATGCTCAGCATTCTTGTTGTCTGTGAGGATGTGCCCTAGAAGGATTTTTATATACCAATAAACATCAATATAGTGTATGTAGCTAGAGAATGATGAATGGGTGGTGGAAAATAGATCATGAATCTAGTCCCTGATCTTAGCTTGAACATGGTGGACAAGAGTACAACATCATTCCTAATGCTCAATAGCTTTTATTCTTTAATCATTTTGGAGGAAAAGCTCATGTGTGTACTTCTCGTAAAGAGTTGTGGATTCATTCTTGCACCTAAGCTCGCAATTGAGAGGTTGACGCTATATAGTTGGGGGTCGAAGAAGAGACAAAGCGATGAACCCTTACCCTTCCTCAGCCAAAGACCATAAGACTTTCATGAGGCATGGTGATGTAGGGAGATCTCGAGGCACAAGATTTTAGACAAGGGGGGTGACTGAGGATTGGAGGGATAACGAGCATGTGGTTAAGAAGGTAAAGGTTGAAAGAAAAATATGATAAAGCAAGAGACAAGATAACTTAGAAAGAGGTAGAGGAGAGGATGTAGAGAATTTTCGTGATGGTCTAGGAAGTGAAAATCATAGAGACAGGAGTGAGTCATTCGGGGAAAGTTACAGAGAGAAAAGAATGGTGAGAAGGCCACTGAATTGAAGTGTGATCTATGGAGATCTCGAGGCTCAGGATTTTAGACAAGGGGGATGACTGAGGATTGCAGGGATAACAAGAATGTGGTCAAGAAGGTAAGGGTTGAAAGAAAAAATATGATAAAGCAAGAGACAGGATAACTTAGAAAGAGGTAGAGGAGAGGATGTGGAGAATTTTCGTGATGGTCTAGGAAGAGAAAATCATAAAGAAAGGAGTGAAACATCAAGGAAGAGTTACAGAGAGAAAATAATGGTGAGGAGGCCACTGAATTGAAGTGTGATCTATGGAGATATGAATCCAAAAACTAGAGGAACCACAAAATGATCCAACTAAACATAATTTGATGTGAAGAAAAAAATTGGTTTAAGAATATTCTTACTTGGAATGCCAAGGAGCCTATAACCAGATCAACAATAAAAGTAGCTAAGCACACAGATTGGTAACTACCAAAGATAAGGCAAATAAATCCCTAGTATTTTTTTATGTTCTTGTAATAGATTTAGGGGAGCCTTGGTTCACTCAATGTTTCAGAAACCAGGCATGATGTTGAAAATAACAATAAGAAATGATAAAAGTAGAATAAAAAATATTCCAATTTTAATTTGTCCTTGAATTAAAATTGTGAATTAAATTTGAATTTAGTCTCACCAGCTGCTTGGAAATAAGTAATTAATTCATTATGGATTAATTAGTTGGAGAAATTCAAGATTCATTATGGATTAATTAGTTGGAGAAATTCAAGTCAGAAGTCTTTCTGAAGTCATGCAATAGTTATCCCTTAAATTAAGGAGATTATCCCTTAATTAAGGAGATAAGATTGGGTTATATTTGAGTTGTAATTAGTTCACTCAGTTTACTCAGTTAAGTCCAGTTAAATTAGTTCCAAACTATTTGAGGAACTAATTGTGAGTTATCAGTCAATTGATGCATGCATGCACTCAACCAGTGTACTCCAGATAACTAAAGATTCCCTCATTAGAAACTCATCCATGTCTATTCAGAGAAAGACCCAATTGAGATTAAATACAAGGACAATGTACTATCAGTTGCATATGGTTTCCTATAAAGGAAACTCTTGCATGGAGTAAGGGGAAGGTTCCTTGAGGATTATGCGGTTCTGATAGTGTGTTAGAGCAGTGTGTGAGAGTAGTGTTCCATTGGGTGAAGGAGAATCATCCCAGAGGAACTGCATAAGGAAATAGGAGCTTGGAGGGTAGAGGAGAAGTCTTGTGAGAAGCTTTGATTGTAGAAATTTTGAATAATTTAACACATATTCACAGAGATTATCCTGATCATACAATTATAAGCGGAACATGTATAATACATAATCTCCTCTACGTTGATCATCAATTTACAGAAGCAGAAACATTCACAGCGCACATAGAAGCATCAATCAAACTCATAAACACAGTATGTATCCCGGGGAAAGCATCTCGCTAAAAACCCCACACTATCTGTATATTATATTGATTGAATCATGTAACAATACAAAGCATAATACTTCTCACAAGTATCTCCACCTGTTACACACAATACAGCTCAGATTTGATCTCCAAATCTCTTCCACTGCTTGCCTGCCTCCACTGCTCAATACCTGCTCGAGAACTGATGAGAATAGCTTGCCAAACTCGATTTTTACACTGCAAAATAGTCACCCACACTATGTTGGACGTGAGCAACAGCTATAATATCATGAAGATACGTGAGCAAACTCATTGGCATACTCAATCCTTTGATTGTGCAAATCATCATGCACAGCTATAGTCACAACTGATAGCAATCTGATCCTCTAACACCTGTCCCTGCTGAACTAAACATGCACTGACATGCAACTGAGTTAACTGATGTATTCTATAGTTGCATTATGAGTTAATAACTTGTGAATTAATTAATAACTAATTCACCCAACTCATCTTTAGTCTATTGATCAGTTAGACTAAATACAACCAGTTTAACAAAGCTAAACTGAACACAACTCCATCAACTGTACCTCCAGTCCACTAAACTCAACTCACTTGAGTTCTAACTGAAGTCATGCATGCAACAACTCAACTGACTCATAAGAAAAACGAATTTCCTTCTGACAGCTGCATGTGCCACTTCCGTAGCTCAAACTGAAGTGCTCCAAGAGAATAAGATTAAGTTTATAGTCCATATATTATTGTGAGATAATAATATTTGACTTTTCTATTTTTGACTTTGATCACTCACACTGTGATCACTCACACTGTAATCACTCACACTGTGATCACTCACACTTTCATCAAAAATAGGAGTCCATCTATTTTTCCCAACTTGATCAATCATCCATAGACATGATCCATATGTCTAAAAATAGACATAGTCTAAAAATAGACTTGCGCCAAAAATAGCCTGCGGGCCCACTTAGTGAAGGCGACTCTTTTCACTAAGCTCCATCATCTTGTTGCACTCTCAACAAGCATTTCTTGTTGCACACTTTTCAACACTCCCTCTCAACAAGAAAGGCTTCCTCTCAAACCCGATCCTGTAACTCTGGAATGTTCTCCATGCAACACATTTGGCCGGTCCACTTGCTCTGTCATCAAAGTCTCTGACTGCTATTGCCTCTGTCAATTGAAACTATGCATCTCTGTGCTCTTCAGTATCTGACTGCTCTAGCCTCTGTCACTTTGATCTCTGACTGCATCCGTGCTGCTGCTGGTTCTATCTCCCAGCATTGCATCCGCACTGCACCTCCCAACTGACCTCCCTGTTGGGATAGAAACACCCTCTGATGCTGAAGCTCTACCTGCTGCTGACAAGTGCTCCCTCTCTGACATCTGCGCTACTGCAACATCTCCATGCATCTCGCACCATTGCACACCTCTCTGTGCCACCTAGCACTGTGCAAAACACTTGTGCCTCTCTCATTGCTACAGCCTGCTAGTTATGCGTTGTCCTGGGATTCCCTGCACTGTCGCTCTCTCTGCCGCTCCATCCGCATCTGTCTCTACCCAATCAGTCAGTTCCTACTACTACACATTGGGGCTCCCGTAGCAAGGTCTCATCCAAGAGGTTGGGTACCTCAAGGATCTTGCCCCTCCTCCTTGGGACAATGAATCCACATCACCCCACCTCCTACCTGGAGGTATGGCTGCATGTGATCCCTCAGCCCACCTGGCTCGAAGTTTCCCGCTACTGGATGTCTCTGGATGAGTAGATGTCTCTACTCGATCTCCTCTCAGCTTCCCCTGTTGTGGCTCCTCCACAACCTCCTGAAGCTGCTGCACCAATCGTGGCTCCTCCACAATCGTCTGAGACTTCTTCTGGCTCTGCATGTTGAGAGGTAATATACGCTCCCTCTCAACCACCAAGTCTCCATCAGTTGCCTCACTGCTCAAGGCTTTGCATGCATCTTGAACCTCAAGAGCATACAGGTTCCTGACCCATGAACCAATCTCATGACAACGAAAGCATCTCACCTTCGACTTGTCAACCTTCTTCCCATCATTGGAAGAACAATATTCGAAAAGAGAAACCTTCTCCTTCCCCTTCTTCGCCTTACTCGCTAAGGCACAGTTCTCCTCATCCTGCATGGATGAAGAACCGTCTCTGGTGCTCCGTCTAATCTCCTCCTGCATCAAATCCGACCATGGTCGTTCCCAATTTGGCAGTTTCTCCCTTCCATTCACCGAGTCCTGGTAGCTATGCCAACTCTTAGGAAGGTCAAGGAGTCCTAGACTCACCATCCTCATCATCAACAGTAAACCCCACACTTCCCATCTCATCCCGGCATTGGATGAACTTCGTGAGATACCTAGGCATACTGTCTCCATTCTCACACTGAATGTTTCTGAGTTTTATCTCTTGCTTTGGAATTAAATTCGAATTCCACCAGCACAAAACTCAACTGCTTCCGATCTAGAATTCGTGAGAACAAAGTATTTCTTGTACAGAGATCGACTGTCTGGGCATTCACCAGATATCTCACCTTCCAAAAGAAGGATGAATCCAGAGGCTACCTGGCCCGATTACAGACTCTGCCTGAAGAAATAAAATGTAAACACTTTCGAAATAATAGATCCGATGATCAATCCTCGCTTGATATCCTGTAAAAATCTCTTCTACAAATCAAGCAGCTCCGATACCATGTAGAAATTTCCCACAAAATTCTCTACAAATCTAGCTCTGATACCATGTAGAAATTTTGAATAATTTAACACATATTCACAGATATTATCCTGATCATACAATTATAAGCGGAACATGTATAATACATAATCTCCTCTACGTTGATCATCAATTTACAGAAGTAGAAACATTCACAGGCGCACATAGAAGCATCAATCAAACTCATAAACACAGTATGTATCCCGGGGAAAGCATCTCGCTAAAAACCCCACACTATCTGTATATTATATTGATTGAATCATGTAACAATACAAAGCATAATACTTCTCACAAGTATCTCCACCTGTTACACACAATACAGCTCAGATTTGATCTCCAAATCTCTTCCACTGCTTGCCTGCCTCCACTGCTCAATACCTGCTCGAGAACTTATGAGAATAGCTTGCCAAACTCGATTTTTACACTGCAAAATAGTCACCCACACTATGTTGGACGTGAGCAACAGCTATATATATCATGAAGATATGTGAGCAAACTCATTGGCATACTCAATCCTTTGATTGTGCAAATCATCATGCACAGCTATAGTCACAACTGATAGCAATCTGATCCTCTAACACCTGTCCCTGCTGAACTGAACATGCACTGACATGCAACTGAGTTAACTGATGTATTCTATAGTTGCATTATGAATTAATAACTTGTGAATTAATTAATAACTAATTCACCCAACTCATCTTTAGTCTATTGATCAGTTAGACTAAATACAACCAGTTTAACAAAGCTAAACTGAACACAACTCCATCAACTGTACCTCCAGTCCACTAAACTCAACTCACTTGAGTTCTAACTGAAGTCATGCATGCAACAACTCAACTGACTCATAAGAAAAACGAATTTCCTTCTGACAGCTGCATGTGCCACTTCCGTTACTAGCTCAAACTGAAGTGCTCCAAGAGAATAAGATTAAGTTTATAGTCCATATATTATTGTGAGATAATAATATTTGACTTTTCTATTTTTGACTTTGATCACTCACACTGTGATCACTCACACTGTAATCACTCACACTGTGATCACTCACACTTTCATCAAAAATAGAAGTCCATCTATTTTTCCCAACTTGATCAATCATCCATAGACATGATCCATATGTCTAAAAATAGACATAGTCTAAAAATAGACATAGTCTAAAAATAGACTTGCGCCAAAAATAGCCTGCGGGCCCACTTAGTGAAGGCGACTCTTTTCACTAAGCTCCATCATCTTGTTGCACTCTCAACAAGCATTTCTTGTTGCACACTTTTCAACATTGATTTCCTATGAGTGTCCAGGAGGATTTTACTGAGAGATGGATAGCTGTGAGAGCTAAGTCTTTGTATAATTTTGATGTATTTCCACCTTGTATAATAATACAGATAGTGGGATTTTTAGTTGAGGCTTTCCCCTGAGTATTTTCTTTTTTTCATGTGCATTGATTCTTCTTCTTATGGTTATATGTGTTCAACTCTGATTTAGCTTGATCTTTAAGCTTCCGTAAGTTTGATAGTAGGAGTAGATTATAGTGTTTTGCTTTCGTATATTGCGTTATCGGGTTAATCTACAGTCAAATTTCCTACATAGACCTCAGAGGTAGATTTGTAGAGAATTTGCAGTAAATTCTACATACGATTGCATAGCTATTAGTTTTAACCCACCAATCAATATATGTGTTTCTACCCAATGCTTTTTAATGTGACTTGTATTATGGAGCATGCCATCGTTCCTCAATGAGGGGCTACCATGATCTCCAATTCCGAAGAATATTCTGGTGGAGTTTTATGGTGACAGGTTTAGTTCATCATGTTTCTATAAGCCTTTGATTCAATTACCATCCACCATAAACATGATATGTGTGACTTGGTAACTACATGGTATGCTACACAAAGATGGATGTGGGAGAGGGAGAAGGAGAGAGGGATGGAGATAACGAGAGGATTGGGGGGGGGGGAGAGAGAGAGAGATGGGGGAAGAGAGAGGAAGGTAAGAGACAAAGGGTGAGAGAGGGTGATAGAGGGAGAGATAGAGATATGCAGTTGGAGGGGGAGAGAGGGAGGGAAGAAGAAAGACATACAGAGTGAGAAGCAGAGAGAGAGAGGCAATGACAAGGGAGGGATGAGGGATGGAGAGAGAGAGTGTACGTTTAGGGGTGAGATAAACATACAAAGAAGGAGAGATAGAGATGGGGGGAGAAGGAGAGTGGGAGGGATATAGTAACATAGTTGGAGAGAGAAAGAGAGAGAGAGAGAGCGAGAGATGGGGGGGGGAGAGAGAGAGAGAGAGAGAGAGAGAGAGAGAGAGAGAGAGAGAGAGAGAGAGAGAGAGAGAGAGAGAGAGAGTGAGTGAGAGAGAGAGAGAGAGAGAGAGAGAGAGAGAGAGAGAGAGGAGAGGGGAGAGAGAGAGAGAGAGAGAGAGAGAGAGAGAGAGAGAGAGAGAGAGAGAGAGAGAGAGAGAGAGAGGGGGTGGGAGAAGGAGAGTGGGAGGGATATAGTAACATAGTTGGAGAGAGAGAGAGGGGGGGGAGTAGGAGAGAGAAAGGAGAGTGGGAGGGATATAGTAACATAGTTGGAGAGAGAGAGAGAGGGAGATAGGGGAGAGAGAGAGAGAGAGAGGGAGGGAGAGAGAGAGAGAGAGAGAGAGAGAGAGAGAGAGAGAGAGAGAAGAGAGATTTAGTGTTATGCTCTTGACCTGTGAGAAATTCCAAAATACCAAATATGCGAAGAAATACAACCCAGAATAGAGAACAAAATGAGAAAAACAACAAGTATTTTACTATTCAGAGATGAAATCAATGTTCACTTGCCTCTTCGAGGGGGCAAACTCCAACAGAGAAAAGCTAAATTAAAGAAAAAGACTCGATATCCCTCAGTGGGGAGTCTCTATTCTTTATATAGGATTCATACATAAAATATCATGGGTCATTACCATGGTTCTCTCAATACCATCTATCTAATACCATGGCCCATTTGCAGCTAACTATGGTCCATTTCTTTATTGTGGGTCAACCACTTACAATTATTAATACGGGCTTTATTGACTCTTTAACTAACTATAACTATGACTCTACCCTATTTCATAAATAAAGGGGTTAGGGTTGGACCCTAACATCCCCTCACCCATAAAAAACATACTTGTCCTCATGACTGAAGCTATGGAAACTACTGAGGAATAGTGACTGGTTCCGAGGCCGCATGTTCTATAGACGCGTCTTTCCACTTGATGAGGACTTCCTTGATGTACGTTCATGCAGAAGTTGTTCTCAGGTATCTAGGACCTGTTCAAGTTGGAGCCAAAGTGAACCTTCTTCATCCAATTCAGGTAGACTGGTTTGAGTTCTGCAATTGTTCCCAACCACTTTCTTGAGTCATGATACATGGAAGACTGGATGGATTTTTGCAGTTGGTGGCAAGGCTAGCTTGTAGGCTATTGCTCCAATGCACTAAAGTATTTGATAAGGTTTGTAGAATTTTGGAGCTAATATTTTGCAGCCCTTTTCTTTGAGCGATGTTTTCTTATATGGTTGGAGCCGCAGGAATACCTAATCCCCTTCTTGAAATGTGTGCTTTAAATGATATTGGTTTGCCTGTTACTTCATGCGATTCTGAGCTTGATGGAGATTATCTTTGAGATGGGCTAGCATGGCTGCGGAGTTCTATAGGAGTTGATCCACTACTTGCTTCTTTGAGCATCCAGGGAGATAAGAAGTAGGTGAATGTGGGAGTTGGTCATACACTGCTTCATATGGAGTCATCTTGGTAGCTGCATGATAGTTAGTATTATACCACCATTCAGCTAGAGGTAGCCATTGTACCCATTAATGTTGCTTTTCTAAAGTGAAGCACCTTAGGTATATTTCCAAACATTTGTTGACTGCTTCAGTTTGACCATCAGTTTGAGGATGATAGGAAGTACTTAATTGGAGTTGGGTGCCTTGTAGCTTGAAAATTTATTGCCAAAAGATACTGGTAAATGTTGGGTCATGATCAGACACAATGGATGTGAGCATGCCATGCAGTTTGATGATCTGGTCCACGAAAGCTTGAGGCACCAAAGTGGGGGTAAATGGGTGGGGTAGAGAGTAAAAATGAGCATATTTGGAGAGTCTGTCCACAACCACCATGATGACTAACTTGTTGCCTGACTTCGGAAGACCAGTAATGAAATCCATAGAAAAATCCTTTCTGATTGAGGTATGGATGGGAAATGGTTGTAAGGTTCCTAGTGACTTGACTGTTTCTCCTTTGTGGCATTGACACACATCAAATTCAACTACAAAAGTAAAAAGGTCAGTTTTCATGCTTGTCCAAAAGAAATAATCACGAGTGCGAGCATATGTTTTCTGAATGCCTGCATGGCCTACGGCGGGAGTTGAGTGCAACTCTACCAAAATGTGCATTTTGAGGGTGGATGTTGGCAATGTAACTACCCTATCCTTGTAGCGAAGAATCTCATCCTTCCAAGAGTAGCCAATTGAGGAATCAGGATCTTCTCTCAAGTTATTAATGAGTTGGGAGAGAGAGGGATGTGAAAACCATTCCTTGCGAGCTTCTTCAATCCAATCTGGTATGGGAAGAGAGATTGATAATAGGGTGCTTTCATCCTCAAATTGGCATGATAAAGCATCTGCTACTACATTGTCACGCCCTTTCTTGTAAATTATCTCATAATCATATCCCAGCATTTTGGCTAGCCATTTATTTTGCTATGGCGATTAGAGATGTTGCTCCAAAAAATATTTTAGGCTTTGATGATCCGTGAGGATTTGGAAACGTCACCCCAACAAGCATGGTCTTCAGGTGTCTACTACATGTAAGATGGCCATTATTTCTTCTTGTGAGAATCAACCCAACCTATACGAGCTAGAAGCCTCACTACACAAATGGTTAGATCTACCTATAAAACCCCCAACTGCTGAATGTGAATTGGACTTCGGGGTGAGAGAACCCCAACTGCTAGATGTGAATGGTACTGTGGTGGTAGGACCTCAATTGGTGGATCTGATTGTTGCTGCAGTGATAGAATCCCAACTGCTAGATCTGATCTGGAAAATAAGATAATGGGAGATCTTCAGAGAGTTGAGGGAACTATGGCCTAAAAGGACTGTTAGGTGCTACAAATTGCAGTATACATAAGGGTCCAACAATAGTACTCGTCCCAATATTTCATGGCACTAACTAAGGAGGATGAACCATACCCTTAGCCGTACTACCTAACTACCCTATCGTACACGCGAGTAATCTCCCCGAGTGTTGTTCTCGGTGTACTGTAGCAGCAAGACGGCCGATAGTTTATCTAAGGCTAGGTTTCAGGTCAACCTAGGGGGATTTTGATATACCCAGAGGGTAAGTGGAAGGCAGTCCATGCGTGGTTCTATCTAATGCGCTACTACTTGAAGAGGTACCCACAAGGGTTACAAGGGAGTCCAATAGGCCTGACCACCTTTTGTATTTCCTGTGTGCATGTTGTTATTGATCTGACCTGAAAATATATGAAAATACTTGTTATAGAATCTGACCCGCTAATATATGAAAATATAAATATACACAAGAAATAACAGGATCTGAATATAGATAGAAATGATTCTTTATTGATATCAAACACTTAAGGTAGGGCGCAACACCATACATTCACTCCTTTAGGAAGGAGAACACTCCACAAGCCATATGCTTGTCCATAAAATATTCCTTGACATCTCTCAATGGGGAGTCTATAGCCTCTATATATGCCTCATACATACAATACCATGGGTTATTAACATGGTTCCCTCAATACCATCTATCTAATACAATGAGCTTATTACATTATTGCTACCTACTTGTGGTCCCTTACATGATACAAGTTAACCACTTTATTTATTACTATGGCCCATCCCATTATTACATTATTCCCTTAGGTACCTCCCTCTGTACCCCGTACTACCCCCCCAGGTATACTACACATGCCTCCCCAAATCCATAGGTTTATGTGCTCAATGACAAATCCTATGGTTTAAAGACAATGGAACACATCTCTAGCCTAAAAAAACATCCTTCCAAAAATGGAGGTACCATCGGCCCTGGAGAGCGCTCTGATACCACTTGTTATGCTCTTGATTTGCGAGAAATTCTGGAATACCAAATATGAAAATAAATACAACCCAGAACACAAAACAAAATGAGAAAAACAGCAAGTATTTTATTATTGAGAGATGAAAGCAATGTCCACTTGCCTCTTCAAGGGGGAAACCTCCAACAGAGAAAAGCTCGATTACAAAATAAGACTCAATATCCCTATGTGGGGTGTCTCTATCCTTTATATAGGATTCATACATACATTGCCATCAATCATTGCCATGGTTCTCTCAATGCCATCTATCTAATACCATGGCCTGTTTGCAACTAACCGTGGTCCCTTTCTTAATTGCGGTTCAACCACTTACAGTTATTAATATAGGATTTATTGACTCTTTATCTAACTATAACTATGACTGGACCCTATTACTTAAATAAAGGGGTTAGCATTGGACCCTAACATAGTAAGAGAGAGAGAGAGAGAGAGAGAGAGAGAGAGTACGAAAGAGAGAGAGAGCTAGGAGAGAGGAGGTACGAGAGAGAGAGAGAGAGAGAGAGAGAGAGAGAGAGAGAGAGAGAGCTAGGAGAGAGGAAGTATGAGAGAACATACTTGAGAGAGTGGGAGGGAGACAAGAGGAGAGAGGTAGGGATAGGGATATGGTGTTGGAACGGGGGAGGGAGAGAAGAAGAAATACAAAGAGAGTGATAAGTGGAGAGAGAGGGTGAGTGACAAGGGTGAGGTAGAGAGAGTGTGTGTATGATTGGGGGTGATATAAAGAGACAAAGAAGGAAAGATAGAGAGAATGGGGGAGAGAAGGAGAGAGGAGAGAGGGAGGGATATAGTAATAGAATTAGAGGGTGAAGAGAGAGAGAGAGAGAGAGAGAGAGAGAGAGAGAGAGAGAGAGAGAGGGAGGAAAGGAGAGATGGATTTGGAGAAGAAGAGAGAGGGAGGTAAGAATAAAGAAATAAAGAGAGAAATGCGGAGAGAGAGAGGGAGTAATAAGGAATATGCAGAGAGAGGGAGAGAGGATAACAGGAGGGAAGAGAGATAGAAGTGGGGCAGAGGGAGAGAAGGGGAAGAGCGAGAGAGAGAGGGATGGAGAGGGGGAGGGAGGGATAGATAGATAGAATGGATAAACATAGTGTAGTTTTTAGGGGTGATATAGAGAGACAAAAGGAGATAGTGATATAGACGAAGAGTGAAGAGAGGGAAGAAGAGAGAGATGAAGAGAGGGAGGGAGGGACAAAGAGATTGGTAGATATGGAGTGAGAGAGAGTGTATGTTTCAGAGGTTAGGATAGAGAGACAAAGAAGGAGAGATGGAGGGAGATGTAGATGAAGGGATGAGAGAGGGAAGAGGATTTCTTATAGTAAATGAATTGATTTCAGTGTAGATTGAGATTTCTAATCCTATTTGATTGCTTGCGCTAAATACATTGATTTTAGTGTATATGTTGGTTCCTAATGATATTTGATTGCTTGCACTATATGCATTGATTGCTGTGTAGATGATTTCTTTTCCTATTTCATTGCTTGCACTAAATGCATTGATTTGAGTGTAGATGGTGATTGCTAATCCTATTTGATTGTTTGCACTAGATGCATTGATTTCAAAGTAAATGTCAATTTCTAATAATATTTGACTTCTTGCACTAGATGAATTGATTTCATTGTAGATGATTTCTAATCCTATTTGATTTCTTGCACTAAATGCATTGATTTCAGTGTAAGGTATCATTTCTAATCCAATTTGATTGCTTAAACTGGATGCATTGGTTCCAGTGTACATGTTGGTTTATTATCCTATTTTCTTACTTGCACTAGATGTATTGATTTCAGTGTAGATGTTAATTTATAATCTTATTTTCTTACTTGAACTAGACACGTTTATTTGAGTGCAAATGTTGACTTCTAATCTTTTCTGTTTTCTTGCATTATATGCATTGATTTTAGTGTAAATGTTGTTTTCCAATCTTATTTGACTGCTTTCATTATATGCATCAATTGCAGTGTAGATGTTGATTTCTGGTTTGATGTAATTGGATGTATGATGGTACATTAATTTTAAGGTGATTTGATTAACATTGTGCATTGATTTCAATGTAAATACAAAAAATTATTGACAATGTACATTGATTTTTGTGTTAAATTAATTCAACCTATTAATATCGGAGAGAGAGAGAGAGAGAGAGAGAGAGAGAGAGAGAGAGAGAGAGAGTATGCTGTTTACGACAATAGCTTGAGCTAAAGATTTAAATGGTTGACAATTTAACCTGTTGTTTTAATATATCGATATGAAAAGATGACAAAAGTAACAAGGGTAACAATCAAAATAGTAGAAGAAGATAGTTTGATATTAATCATAATGAAGACTATTTGTAATTGACTATAGTCTTATTATTCACATTTTATAGAATTCAACACTATTACATCATCACTTTACATTCAAAAATTTTATTTCATCATTTTTCATCATTAAAGTTATTAACAATATTTGTCATCTCAACAAACCAATGTAACTATGCATATTTTAAAATAAAAATGAGAGATTAATGTGAGACATATTTAGCATATTTAAAATCATCATATTAATATTAGATGAATTTACATATTATTGATAAAATTAAGCATATGTTCATTACATTTTATTTGGCCACACATACTCAAGCTAGCCTAGATCCATCTTAACTCCAGATCTATCAAGAGCCGAGAGGGATTAAATTTCTCGAGGTACAAACCTTTCCTGAAGGTTTGCAACTTGAGAGATTTGGTCCTTCTCGGCGCTTGATCCGGAGTTAAGATGAATCTAGGATGGTGTTATTCCATTTATATAATTATGTTAGTTATATGTTTATGTTATTCCATTTATATAATTATGTTAGTTATGATGCGTTATTGTTAATTAAAGTATGTGGATTAAACGAATTTTATTTTAAAAATAGAGATATGAATTATTACAATTCATCATAAATGATAACAATTGATTATAGGTAATTATATTTAATTATAAAATTAGATTTATTAATATATAATTAATTTAAAATCATTAAATTGATTTTAATAATTAATTATTATTTATGAATATATTTGATTAAATTTGATAGTAGTAAGTTACAAAGCTAGAGTTAAATATACAATCAAATTTAATTATATATCATTCATTTAACTATAATTGATGAAGCTAAATCATAATTAAATAAATTAAATTATAATTGAATATATATAAAAGGAACATTGTGGATGAATCCTTTCATGACTAAACAATTTAGGAATGTAAAAGAAAAATTGTAAATTTTTTGTACTTATAAGGTTTGAGTTTGGATTTTCTATATGATTGTGTTTCATTTTGATGGTTCAAATATATTTTACGTATATTTACTTTATATTTATGATGGATTAGTTTTGATGAATATTAATTGATTAAAATAGACTCTGGGTTAAAAATTTGAATATATTTAATTTGTTATGATTAATTGTAAATACAGATTATTAGTAATATTTAATTGTATATTCTAAATAATATATGAAATCAACTTTTTCTGAGCACTTTTTATGGTCAATTTTGTCTAAATTTTTGTAAATATATTTTTAAGAATCATAATTTGAAGTTGTTTAATCTACAAATTTAGGTGACTCAAGGGTTTTTTAGGGTATTGAATCCATTCATGCATTTGAAAAGTTCATTTTAAACAACAATAAAATTATACTAATGGATTCCCACCAAGAAAACCATTTCATCACTGAGTTAGTTTGAACCATATTTAATGATAATTGATTATAATTTTATGTTTTTTTTTGTATAACTAGTTTTAAAAGAAAGCCATCTTAATAACTAAGAAAATTTTAAAAGCATCTTTAATTGAATTTGGTGTGATTAGAAATGTTTGAAAAATATAACTATGGTTGAATTTTTATTAATTATACCTAAATAATCTTTAAATTAAGATTTGTGATATTGGCAATAATTGAATAGTTAAATCTCATCCATTTTATAACCCATTTTATGCTCTCAAAAAATATAATTCTCAACATTTTGAATACGAATGCTAAGTAAAACTATAAAGAAAATATATCAAATAATTTGTACAAAATCATCCCAAAATTTATAAGCTATAAAGAAAATATATCAAATATTTTGTACAAAATCATCCCAATTGAAATGTTCCAAGGTTAACATTCTCTAAAATTTAAATATAACAAAAAAATTCAATAATAATATTTCACATTTTGAACCCCATTGGAATGATAATGTATTAATATCCCTCACTATAACATACACACCATCAATATGTTTCTTCCATGAACAGAAAACAAATATGCTTCATATCTTGTTTGTTTCCCTTAAGTGGAGTTGTTTCTTCAATTATTGTCGTTTTTATTTAATTGAGGTACTTTGTAATACTACTGCAAACATTTACAAGATTAATGTTGGCTTGCCTCTAATTTTCCGAATGGGAAACCAAACTATAGGCTTAGCTTCAAAGTTTTAAGATTACATATAACATTTCTGGCTATTGCATTTTTTAAACAAAAAAGACTATACATAGCTTGATTGAACCTACTTCTAACATTCCATGGTCTAACTAGATAGAAAACAATATAAGAACTGAAAACAAAAAATTCTGAATGCATAGCAGCTATTATCCTAAGTGGTCCATGTTGGGGGTTCGTTGGGGAGGAACCTCATTACCAAGGAATGGGTTGCTGATGAACTTGATTAGGAGGATTTTTAGTTTGTGGTCCATTGTGTCAATTTTCTCCTTCAATTCTACTATCTTGTAAGTGTTAGCATGCTGAGGATTCTTGTTGTATGTGAGGATGTGCCCTACAAGGATTTTTGTATGCCAATAAACATTAATATAGTGTATGTAGCTAGATAATTATGTGTGGGTGGTGGAAAATAGATCATGAATCCATTCCCCGATCTTAGCTTGAACATGGTGGACACGAGTGCAACATCATTCCTAATGCTCAATAGCTTTTATTCTTTCAATTTTCTGGTGGAAAAGCTCATGTGTGTACTTCTTGTAAAGAGTTGTGGATTCATTCTTGCACCTAACCTCACAATTGAGAGGTTGATGCTATATAGTTGGGGGTCAAAGAAGAGATAGAAGAACGAACCCTTCCCCTTCCTTAGCCAAAGGCCATAGGACTTCCATGAGGCATGGTGATATAGGGATATCTTGAGGCTCGGGATTTCAGACAAGTGGGGTGATTGAGGATTGGAGCGATAAAAAGCATGTGGTTAAGAAGGTAAATATTGACACAAAAATATGATAAAACAAGAGACAAGATAACTTGGAAAGAGGTAGAGGAGAGAATGTGGATAATTTCCGTGATGGTCTAGGAAGAGAAAATCATAGAGAAAGGTGTGAGTTATCACGGGAGAGTTAGAGAGAACAAAGAGTGGTGAGGAGGCCATTGAATATAGTGTGATATATGTAGATATGAATCCAAAAACCAAAGGAACCACAAAACGAGCCAACCAAACGAAATTTGATGTGAGGAAAAAAAATTGGTTTTAGAATATTCTTATTCGGAATGCCAAGGAGTGTAAAACCAGATCAACAACAAAATTAGTTAAGAACATAGAATGCTAACAACCAAAAATAAGACAAATAACTCCCTAGTAATATTTCATGTTCTTGATATAGATTCAGGGGAGCCTTGGTTCAATCAATGTTTTTGAAACTAGGGATGATTGCATAGCCAATAGTTTGAGTGCACCAATATATATGTGTGTGCTACAAAATGCTTCATAACATGAATTGGATTATGGATCATGCCATTGTTCCTACAATGAGGAGCTACCATGATTGCCACTTCCCAGGAATATTGTGGTGATGGGTTATGGTGATGGGTGTAATTCATCATGTTGCTATAAGCCTTTGATTCAATTACCATCCACCATAAACATGAGATGTGTGACTTGGTAACTACATGGTATGCTACTTGATGCCAAAACCTTAGATTTATGTCTGAATGAGCCTTTGAACTGACGTATGAGCCAAAAAATTTGTGGATGGCTTGCATGCTTCAGTGTTTTCATTACTGTGTTTCCATGATATCAAGGTGGGAGTGGAGGTCCAACAAAAATGCACCCTTCGTGGGTGAATCCATTTTGTATATCTGTTATTCCTTCACTTTATTTTTAATAGTTAGATTTTCATTTCGAAATGAGGTCAGTGATCTTAATTTTTGCTACATAATATTTTTTCAATGTCGTCATTTATATTATTTTGAAAAGATAATCATTGATTACTTTGTGACTTTAGTATTTTATTAGTGATTCATTATATTGAATTGCAAAGAAAAAATGAGAGCTTCTAGACATTGTGTTCCATTTTTCACTCAATACTGCATTAGAAGTCATATTTTCACCAACTTCTTTTTTTTTGCTAATGCAAGAGTCAGACCTTCTTTTTCATTAATAAAGTACAAAATTTACATCACTCAATAAGGAGTAGTGGACCACAGAAGAAATCTAAAAAAAACAAAAAGAGAAAGGGCCCGAGGTAGAAGCATCGACCCCACCTCAAAAGTCGAAATCCCAAAATAAATTTGGAGTTGGTGGTGGAACCAAGGCAACAGTTTTAATAGAAATCATACTCATGAGACCCACTAGAACATTAAATGTCCCACTTAGGACAAATATCAGCCCGCCAATAAAAGAACGCATTAGTGCTTCCCACCAACTAGACCAGTAACCTGCACAATCAATCTCGGTCGTCGAATCGCTTCGCATGATCTGACAGTGGAGGATAATTTTGCACCTGCTAATATCACTGAACATTAGCGCTTCCCTCCAACTAGACCAATAACCTTCACGATTAATCCCGACCGTCGAATCACTTCGCATGATCTGACTGCTGAGGATCATTTCGCACCAACTAATATCACTGAACATTAGTGTCCGATGGGGGCGATATTTTAGCCAACCCCATTGCCATGTGTAGCCCTCTTTATGGGATCGCTTCAAATTTGGCAATACCATTTCCTGCTTGTGTGGGCCGTGATTAGTTGAAAACTGCTCCCGGCCCTATGATCTGATCCTGGACAAAAAACCCCTCGTTTTGCGGTTGCCAAGAGTCCCTGAGATCCTACTTTTCGTTTCATTTTCTCTACCAGAAACCATGAAGGACGAAACTCCTGCCAACTGGTCTTTCTTTGAAGAACCAGGGCCGCCCGACTGAGTATCCACTGGAATCTCAAAAACATTGCTAACTTGGTTTACTATGGTCGAAAATGAACTACAACCACGTGAAGACCTGAAAGTAGAAAATATGAGAAACATAGAATGCCTGAATCAAATGGATTCCATCTCCCTAGCTCTACTCTGAAACACAATCTTGTCTTCATTTGGCTGGTCATAACATTTCACTTTTAACCTGTTCTGTGGCATTTCTTGCCAGTCAAATGAAACTCTATTCTCTGTGCTGATCGCCCCTTGATTGGCAAGAAGATCTGCCAATTTATTTGCCGATCTTTGTACATGCTTAAAGCTGATAGTCTGAAGGCTCTAGAGGTGTTGCTGAATCCATTGAAAGCCCTAGATCAGATGCCAGTTTCTTGAGACTTTTTCTGGCCTTGTACCCCAGTTCATCCTCTTGACTGATTCGATGATTAACTCTGAATCAGCTTCCACAATCACATTTTGCCAGTTATCCTATTTCAGGAAATCTAAACACTTCTCCATAGCCATCAATTCTGCCATGTTATTGGTGACTCTTCGTAGATGATACTAGAAGATGAAAAGTACTCCACCATTCTTGTCCCTTAACACACCTCCATAATATGTGGAGCCCGTGTTGCCTTTTGAAGCCCCATCAATGTTAAATTTCAAAAAGCCCTTGGGGGGAGGATGCCAAAAATCTTGCTCAGAATCTAGGGAGATTACTTTCCTATCCAATCTCTAAGGAATAAGTGCCTGCAAACCCAGTTCATTGAGAGTTCTCAAATCCGCTGCTGAAGGTGGGTTCTTTGGGAGATTTTGTACAATAGTGTCGACTGTTTCCCTGATTTGTTTTAAGATCTGCTCAAAAAGCCATTGTGATGGCCTCTTCTCATTCTTGAAGATTCTGTTGTTCCTTTCTTTCCAGACATTCCAAATAATGAAACTTGGCATAATGGCCCATGCTGAGCTAAGAATCTCATTGTCTGAAAAGTTTCTTCTCCATCTGTTTAGGGTATTGATGATGCTCCCTTTGTCCCTGTCAGTTTGTTGGAAAATGGTGGCAAAAGAATCCCACAAACTGGAGGTGAAGATGCAATTGTTGAGAAGGTGCTCCATAGTTTCCTCTTGGGCTTCATAGAGCTAACATCTAGAATGCCCCAAGACACCTCTCTTCCTAATATTATCCCAGGTCAAGATTTTCTTATGCTGAAACAGCAAAATGAAGAGTTTAATCTTCATCCAGCCTTGATGTCTCCATAGGTCTTGCCAATTCTTATCTGGAGCTTGTGAGTTAAGGTTAAGGATAATGAGTTTTTCTTCTTTGAGATTAAAGGTACCCTAATTTTTGTTGCCCCATCTTAGCTGATCGTGCCCCCCTGATTTCAAAATATTCCATTTCTCTAATATGTTTTTTAGAGTCTCTGCTTTAGCCTTCAGGGAGCTTTCATCCCTAAAATCAAAGTTCCTCTAGGTCATCCATTTTCCAATACTGTTGGTTTGGACCCAAAAGTCTTTTACTTTAGATAACCCTTTAGTATTTGTATCTTCCTTGAGATCCCTCAAGTCTTTGTTTAAAAAAATAGGTTCTTGTTGTCATCTATCCTCCCATAGTTGGGCCAGGTTTCCTTCTCTGATTTCCTAGAAGCTATTTCCTTGGACTAAGCCCTGGTTAT
Organism: Pinus tabuliformis; assembly: GCA_031772625.1. Lineage (NCBI taxonomy): Eukaryota > Viridiplantae > Streptophyta > Pinopsida > Pinales > Pinaceae > Pinus > Pinus tabuliformis. Next base: position 1,168,870,857 of record CM062809.1, read on the forward strand.
TCCAAGCATTATTCTAGATGTGAGAGCCCTTATTATATCCTGACATTCTTATTGGATCATTTTTTTGCCACATGTGTGCATATTTTTCTTTCCATATCTTTGCCCATTAAGCCTCAGGGTCTTTAACCCATTGCCACCATAATTTAGCTCCTAAACCCTTACTTAGAATCTTAGGATCATACAGTCCGAGTCCTCCATAGTTTTTTGGTTTGCAGATTCTTTCTCATGCTACCAAGGCCCATTTCTTTCTTTCTTCCCCCATGCCCCAAAGAAAGTTTCTTTGCAAGTTTTTGAATTGCTGTAGAACACCTTTGGGAGTTGGGAGAGCTGATAGCATGAAGACTGGGACTGATTGAAGAACAAACTTGGTTAGCACCAACCTACTAGCCAAATTTAAATATTTGATAGTCCATTTCCTGATCTTATCTTGCAGTTTGCTAATCATTGGTTCCTATATGCTCTTGTGAAAAGGTTTGGCCATTAGAGGAACTCCCAAATATTTTGAAGGGAGGATCTCCCTTTGAAAGCCCAAAATTTTGGAAATATTTCTCTGAATAGAAATGGAGTATTAAAGAAAAAAATCTTAGATTTGGAGAGATTAACTTCCATACCTGAAGCCATGGCAAAGTCTCTCAGGATTTACTTATAAGCTAGAGCTTCTTTGACTGTGGGGATGCCCTGCAACATGGTATCATCCACAAATTGTTCATGTGTTAAGGCCTGACCATCTTCAGAAAGTTGGAGACCCTTGACTTTACCAACTTCTTTAACATGTTTGATAGATCTACCCAACCCTTCCATCACGAGAATGAAAAGAAAGGGAGAGAGTGGATCTCCCTACCTGAGGCCTCGTGAAGGAATAAAAGTCTCCGAAGGAGAACCATTAACCAGAATTGAAAAACTAGGAGAAGTAACTAGGGCCATTACCCATCTGATCCAATTGTGATCAAACCCAAAAGCCATGAGAACTTTTTGGATATAGGTCCAATTCAGCTTATCATAAGCTTTGGCTATATCCAATTGCAGGATCATTCCAGATTTCCTCTTGATTGTTAGTGAGTGCACCACCTCATGAGCTTGAATTATGTTATCAAGGATTTGCCTACCTTCCACATATCTAGATTGTTTCCCCGAGACCAGGGTGGGAAGAAGAGGTTTGAGTCTATTGGCCACAACCTTGGATATTATCTTGTAGGCGAAATTGCACAAGGCAATGGTCTAAACCTATTAGGAGTTAGAGCTAATTCTTGTTTAGGGATAAGGGTGATAAAGGTGGTATTAAGCGCCTTCAGAATGGTTTTGCCCCTCCTAGAGTCTTCCACTACATTCAGAATGCCCTGTTTTACTATATTCCAGCAAGCTTTGAAGAAATCAACATTGAAACCATTCGGACCTGGTGCCTTACCATTTTGCATTTCTTTTAGGACCTCACTAATCTCCTCTTCCGACACTGGTCTATTAAGGTTGAAATTGTCCTCTTTGGAAACCAGCATAGGTCTATGTCTTGATATAACCCTAATGACTTGTTCTCTATCTGAACATGATTCCTGAGCAATACCATGAAAGTGCTGAACTAGAATTGCTTATATTTCTTCATGAGAATAAAGAAGATTACCTCCATCCTTGATAGAAGAAATCTTGTTGTGAGCCCTATTTGCCACAGTGGATCTGTGGAAAAATTTGGTATTACGTTCTCCTTCTTTTAGCCATTGCACTCTGGATTTTTTCCTCCAAAAAATCTCCTCTTTTTTACATATGTTCTCCCATTCTTGTTGATATTTGGTTGCCTGCTCACTTCTATCCTTATCAAAACCCTCCCTGATAAGGGTTTGGTTGAGTTCCTGTAATTTTCCCTCAATAGATTTTTTTCCTTCAAAAATATTACCAAACTCCTTCTTGTTCCACTCCTTGAGCCTAAGTTTGATATGTTTTAGTCTTTTTTGAAGTAGGAACATCCTTGTGCCCTGAATGTTGATTTCTTCATCCCACCAGATGGCTATGTTGTTGACAAAATCTGGGTGGGAAAGCCATATGTTTTCAAATCTGAAAGGTCTATTCTTGGGGTGCCAATGCCCTGAATTTCCAGTTGCACTTGCCAGTGATCAGAGCCTCCAAAGGGGAGAACTCTTGCAACTATGTACTTCTCCTTGAGCATAATATCCTATGAGATAATGTATCTATCTAATTTGGAAGCCACCTGAGAGTCTCCTCCTATTTTATTGTTCCAAGTAAAGGTACCATTACTCATAACAATATCCACTAACCTCATATTGTCTATGAAGGATTGGAAGGCATAAGAATCTTTATTTAGAGTTTTGGTACACCCTTTTTTCATCGACAAATATTTGATCATATTGAAATGACCCCCCAAGATCCAAGGGATACTTGCATGTCTTTCCCTGAGATCCTGCAGGGAATCTAAAAGCTTGAGTTTTCCATCCATTCTTTGGGGACCATACACATTTGTGACTAGGTAGACTTCCTTATCTCCCACTAGTTGTATGACCACTGATAGATAATCCCTGGCTACCTCTGCATCTATAATGTCAATTTTTTTGGGGTTCCAAAGCATGAGAATGCCACCTACTGTATTCTCTGCGTTGACTTCTACAAACTCAAATTTATTGAGCCATTTACTGTGAATCTCTTTTATTTTCTGAATGGAACATTTAGTTTCCTGGATGAAGATTGCATCTGGTGCTGCTTGTTTCATTCTATTACTAAGTAATGCTTGTTTTCTTTTACTGCCTAGGCCTCTAATATTCCAAGAATTGAACATCATTATTAAATATTTGTAAAGGAGTAATTGGATAGGTCTTTCATCTTACCTGAGTCTATCATTATCTTTCCACATTCCATCAAAATCTTGTTCTGCTTTTTCTTGCCTCTTTTCTTCCTTGGGTATCTAGGTGCTAAGCCCAGTGTGGTTTTCATAGCTTTCACACCTTCATTGCCCTACCTTTCATGATTACCTTGCTTGTCCAGCCCTATGGTCTGATTTTTCCATATGAACATCTATTGAACTCTATTGAATTCCTCTAGAGGTAACGAATCCACTCCCTCCCTAGTTCCTTGTTTCAAGAATCCTTCTAGATCTAGATTCTCTTTCTCAAGAACTCCTGTAGTTCATGGTCTTCCATTTCCATCTCACTCTGGGTCATTTCTAGATCCATCTCCAAATATGTGTCACTCTGTTAGCCTCCTGTTGCAACAGGTGTTCAACTTTCATGATTGACAGTTTTACATGCCAAATATGTCATACTTTGCATGCTGCAATGCTCCATATTTGCAGAAAGAGGTCAAAAAAGAGACCATGAAAGTGTGCCAGTCTAAATGCCACTACTGTATTCCAAATTTTGATGAGTTAACCATTTTTGAAGAATTTTCTGTTAAGGGAACTCCAAACAGCCTAATCTTCATTTCCCTAGGTTTCAATTTCTTGTTTTAGAATATAGAGAATGAATATCTGTCCAAACAGCTTAATCTTGGCAGATTTGTAGATAGGTAGAGAAACAAAGGAGCCCAACTACTTAATCTGGGCCCTTGGAAGAAATAAGTGTAGATTTAGATAGGAAGGCAGTCAAAAGAAAAATGGTAAAGCAGGGTCTGCAAGTCTAAGTGCACCCAAACCAAAAAGAAGAAAAAATGCTAGGTAAGTAGGCTGGGTAGGTAGTTTTGAGGTTGCAGAATGTGGATCTATGATCAATTTTGTGTTTCAAAGTGATATTGTACTTTAGATCACAGGTACAAGGTAGTTTTCATTTGGAGGAGCTCAAGCGAGGCATGGCTAACTCCCCTTTCTTCTCATTCCCCAAATCACTCACTAATTTCCTGAAGAGGTCAAGATCTGCTTGATACCTCTTAGTATCATCATTCTTTTTTCATATCATTTGCCTTGGTAAAGATCTTCTTTACTCAAAGAGTGTTCATACTTCCTCTATGAATCATTTTCCCCAAAATAGCCTAAGATTAACACACTTAGTGCTTTCTTATCACTTGTCATATTAACTACTAATTCTTACTATGTAGCTCCCTATCTGTTCCCCCTTCCCCTACTAAAAATATGTTAATAAATCCCCCTATGTACATATTCCCATCCCCTAGCACTATAGCCCTATAAATATCAGTTTGGGAAATGCCGAGTTCATCTGGGACTCAGCATTAGCCTTCCGCGTCCTAACCCTGGGATTAACTTGACATCTGGTTAAGTTAATAACCTTTTTCTCACCCCTTTACCCATAACATTTCATCCTTTTTAACCTCTCGCACTCACAGGTTCGGGCTTAGTTTAAAAATATTTGATTAAATTATGACCCCGGCGCTCAAATCACAAAAAACCCACAAAAAACCCACGAAACCAAAGTCTAACCCCCCCACCCCCCCCCGCAGCATTATACAAATTCGAATATTCGCGTGGGCCCCATCCATTATCCCTCCGCTGCCTCATCTATTCCGCCAGCCATCCGATCGCTTGCGCCCGAGATCTACGGTGGGCGGGCCCTTTCCCCTCCGAACCTGTCGAGGGTTAGCATCCGGGAGATGGGCGGTTTTACCGTCGTACTCCCGCCACGCGTCGCCCTCTCGACTGTTGCGGAGCCCCCTCTGCCGAAACCACTTCTGCTCAAAGGCGGTGCGCCCGAAATCGGATACCGTTTTTCCCCCTCTTGTGTTAAGATCACGTCATGCTAATGTCACCATCCCGCGTCGGCCTCCTGCCACCGTGAACCTGCCACGTAGCTGCCACCGTACTACCACGTCACCCGGCCGTACTGCTGATGTCACCCTGCCACGTCACCGTCGTACTAGGACCCGCTTGCTGATGTCATGCTGACATCATGCTGATGCCATGCTGACGTCACCGTCAAAAAGTGCGAAAGGCCCAAATCGCAGCTTAGGAAGCCCGGAATCAGAATCTGAGGCAGTTTTTCATGTGCGATTAGCGTAGGACAAAATGGAAAGCCCCTTCGTGACTCAGCCTCCAGCAAGCCCGAAAGGCACAAAGTGACCAGAATTTCTTCGCGAAGCATACAAAAAGGCGCAAACACAGTTTTTAAAGCAACAGAGGGCCAAACAGCTGCCATGAAAGGTCGATGAGGTAGTCTAAAGCACTCAGAAGACATTGAAGAGGCCAGGTTCAGCGCCAAAGTGTACCTGAGGAACCGACAAAGAGTATCAGTCGAATGTTTTTAATGAAAACTTTAATTCCCGATTCAGGTGAACATTAAATGACCTCCAACAAAGTCAAAGAAAATGGTGGAGCTCTAATCAAGGCTCTCCCATCACAGTTAATGCACCTCAGAACCACTCAAGAGCATGGATCAAAACCCAAAGCATAGTTATGGCTAAGTGATCAGCACAGAGCCATAAAGGCAATGCATTAATTCCTTTTTGTTACAGCTGCACCCAGCGCAGCTCGAGGATATTTTCCCGCATTTATTTCAGACATGTGTTAGGTTTAGGACATTTATTACAGCAGATCTGTCTGAGATCTGATTAGTGTAGATATTTTGCTTATATAAACAACCCTAATTCACTGTTTAAAGGGTTCGTTGGTTGATAATCCTCATGAGAGACTCGCACTGTATATCTGAAATGTTTTTCTTAATCAAAGATTGCTGAAAGCTTGGAGAATGGACTGTTTGATGTGTTGTTGATGGTTTCTGAAGGATGAATTTGGAATTCTTGTGCTGCAATATGAATCAATAAGTGTTCCTCACCTCTGTTATTTCAATTTCATATATGCTCAAGTTACAGAACGAAGGATTGGTTTAGAATTTGCTTAGCTTCACTCTATGCTCAGTTTCTGTGGCTTCTTAATGTTTTTCCTCTTGATTTAGGCATAAATATGAATTCTTTTATGGCTCATGTTTGATCTATTTCACATATGAATGACTGTTATCTAGGAATTCTTAGCTGCTCCTAGATAGGGCTCATTTATCTTCCCCCTGCTAACCTGAATGAGAGATTCTTAATTGCCTCTCATTCCTTAGCCTTTCAATCCATCTCTTTACCTTAAATGATTGTTTCATATGCAGCTGTCTTGCTCCATTTTCCTCTCTTGTGACCAAGAAAACGCACCAGCAGTCTTACTCCATGACTCCATGCCCAATGGTTTGAAACTTACCACACTATGCTTTGCCTCTCTACTTGAAGGCATCAATCTTCCCACCAAAATCAAAACAAAACCCCTTGAACTCAATAACTAGCCTAAAATCATCATCAACTAAGCTAAATCAGAAAGAGAGAGCCCTCTCTGATTGCAGGTGGGCTAGAACCTACAGTCCAAAGATTGGTCCATGGTTACCTCGGCCGTATCCTTTCACGAGCTTAAGGACAACCTAAGTGATAACACACTCATCATTTCTTCTTTCTGTTTATTAATGTTTTTTGTTTTCTCATCCTCTTCTCCATTCTCCTCATTCACTGGATTGCCTCCCTTGGCCTGATCTGCTTTCGTTATCACCTCTTCCTATTCTAGTGATTGAAACCTATTTTGAGTGGAATGTTGCCTTTAATTTTGATGTGTCTTCAATCCCCTCTTGCTCCCTTTTCCTTCCTAGACCACTTTGTGAAAGCTTTCAGTGTCTTTCATGGTATTGGTTTTACTATTATTTTCAGTTTTGCTGAGAGGGAAATCTTTGAATAGGTGCCCATGCTCATGAAATTTACGACATTTGAATGGGATGTGCTCATAATCCACTGTTTGTACCCATTCTTCATCAAACACTTCCAATATTACCTCATCCGGTAGAGCTCCAGAAAGATACATCTCCACACATATTCTTGCAAAGGTTGTGTATTTTCCCCTTCTGGCGGCCTCAGAAGCTTTGACAAAATGTCCTAACTTATTTCCTATGGAAGATAGGGATTCCAGTTGCCAGTAATCCAAAGGTAGAGAGTAGAGTCTTACCCAAACCGGGACCGAGATAAAAGTTTTACGTCCTAGAACAAAATTCATAATCGAAGGTCGCATATACAGGCCTACAACTGCATAAAAGTAGGGCCCTCCTTCAAACACTCTGTCCTTATCTTCAATGTTTACAAAGACCACAATACAGAATTCCTTTGACCCAAGATGTAGCTCTATGCTTCCTTTTGGTTTCCAGTGGTATTTAATCCATGTTTATAATGCTTTTCCAGTGGGCCATAAACCCATGAACTTACAAATTATTGCATAAGTTTTCACATGGTCCCTATGCGCCTGTAGAGTAGGATCATTCAAAATAACTCTAGGAGTGATAATAGTCTTCGGTTTGCATGGTCCCTTTTGAGCTTTGTCTTTTGTGCCCTGTTCCTTGTCTGCTTCTTCGCTTTCTTTAATGTTGTTATTATCCTTAGATTTAGAGCCCTCCTACTTCTTTTCTCCATTTCTTTGCCTTTCAGCTGAAGGATCTCTATCCTCTTCTATTGGTTCTTTTCCTCAACTGGTCACTACCTGCTTGTAGGAGGGAGTGGAGTTCCCTCCTTTATGGCCTTCCATGGAGAACAAACTCTGCAAATCTATGACCCTAGCTCAAAAATCGCCCTCCTGCTCCAACTCTCCACTTTTTCATCTTTGCACCAACTTCATTATACCTCTATTATATTTATTTAGATTACATTGGTTCTTGTTTATTTGCACTAATTACATTTGAGTACTAGTGGTTGTCTTGGATTAGCTTTATTTCCTTTTCATATGAAATTGTATTGTACATTGCAAATATTGTTTCTTCTTAGTTTCATAAAAAGGTAGTTGCACCTTATAGTGGGTAGGTCATTCAATGAAAGTGTGTTCATTTGAAAAAAGTAAGTAGTTAGTGTTTTTTTTACAAAATAAAAAGGAAAAGTAACAAAATAAAAAATAAAAAATTATAGAGCTGTTCTTTTTAGAACCAAAGAAATGAATATATCATTTGAATAAAGAGAATGGCATTAATATTTATATTTTCTTAGTTTGATTTCATTAAATTTCTTAATAAATGTCAAAAGTTTCATTTCTACTACTTATTTGTTAAGAAAGAACCACTAAAACAAGCACTAATAATAAGGCAACTAGGATGTTATTTTACATCTAGAATCATATATATGTCTAAGTAAGTTGGGGCCTTCAAATAGGTGCTGAGAGTTATCTCTGCAAGGTTACTCTAGCTCAAACATAGAAGTTGATTAAAGATTACCAATACTTAGTATAATCTAGGTTGTGAGGGAAGCTCTTATAACACAAGAGTTAGGCATTAGGTTGTATGGAGATAAGTGAATAAGGATACACTGTCTCTAACTTGTCTTTGCATTTGTGGATTGAACCCATCATTGGGTCTCGATTTGGGCATCGGTCAAATGTGGATATTCACTCTTCAAGGATGTAGGCATAGATACCCTGCCCTCAAGTGCAACTTCAACCAATGATTTTCTCCCTTGGAATATAATTCTAAGTTAACAACTTATATTCCTTCATCGGTACCATCCAAGTGGTTGTATGGGTGAATAACTATACAACATAAGGAAAACATTACACCACTACTATAGTGTTCCTAGAAGGTACAATGTGAAGCAAAGTTACTTGCACATTATAAGTCCATATCATGAGGCTAGGGAAATTTATTTTATTACCTTCACTAGTATCACTTCAGCCCTCATCATCCCACTATTACCTTTGGAAGGACCTATATACTCTTCCATATTTTAGTGTCCAGTCCTAATCACTCACAAAAGTAATATTCAAGAGTTCCTTTCCTATTATTTATATTAGGTATTTTTTTGTGTGTGTTTTTTTCTCCTAGTTGACCTTACAGTATTTTAATTTCATTTTCAATGTAGCTAAGGGATTGAATTTCAAATCTAGAAGGCTTCATGGACTTTCTCTTGAAAGTGAAAATCCATCACCTCAAAAGTGTAGACTGGACAATGGTGGTTCCTAGAGCTAGTTCAACTAACGACCATAAAAGTGAATTCTCAACCAAAAGGGATCACTATTAGAGGAGGAGCTATAAGCTTATGATTTTCTTCAGGATTTGAATGTTTGTCTCTATATTAGAATTTTATTCTCACCAAGTTCCTAAAGTAAATTGGACAAGGTCCAAGTGGAAGTTTCCAAATACCTTCAAGATCAATGTAAATCCTTTGGTACAAGTTGATATGCTAGAAATATATTTTTTGGGGCATCTTATTCAGATTTCTCCTTCGTGTTCTTCTTCTTTTAGTATGTTTATTATGAGTGGCATTAACATTATTACTAGAAATTGGTGTACTAAAACCCTGCTATCTATTATCAGGGGAGGGGGGATTATCCCTCTTATATCCACTACCATGATGACTACATTAGTCTCCACAACTATTGGGAGAAACCACACCTCTAATCATAGTGGGGGCAGATCTCACATGAAAACCTAAACATGTAAACGTAAACGTAAACATAAATTTAAACGTAAATGTAAACATAAACATAGATGTAAAGCCGAGTATGAAGGTAGATCTCACATAAAATTGTAAACATGTAAACTTAAACGTAAACGTAATTGTAAAGCCCAGTATGGAGGTAGATCTCACGTAAAAATGTAAACATGTAAATGTAAACGTAAGCGTAAATGTAAATGTATGGGGTAGATCTCACATAAAAACGTAAACATGTAATTGTAAATGTAAACTAATGTAATTTGTAAAATTTAATCTAGTTAATCTAATTTCGTCGTCTCTCCCTAACTAGATAAATTTAACCCAAAAACAAAGTGTCAAATTCTATTTGTGAGGAAGCATTTTGGCGAGTGTGAAATAATATTTGAGAGAAAGGATTTCAAGAGCTGTGCGAAGTGGGAAATAATATTTGTGGGAAATGATTTTGGTGTCAGAAAGAACTGTGATTGATTCTAGGTTTGATTTCGATTACTCTTCCTGTGCATTTTATGTTTTTTCTACGTTTTTGTTTTTACGTTTTCACCTCTGTCAAAACTGGGGTTTTTTCTTTGTCATATGGAGTTAAGTTGGTAACGCACCTTGTAATCAAAACATTAAAGTCAAATATTACTATTTAGAAAAAAAAATTAAAACGAAATATTATAATTTACCAAATAATGCAAGAGACAAACAAAATTTTTTTTGCTAGGTTAAAGGGAATTCATTACCAATGAGTTTTCTTGAATAATAGTAAAAATAGGAATTCATTACAAATCTATTTTTTCATGAAAAAACTAGCTTTTCTAATTGGATAGACCTAATTAAGAAATTAAGATTAATCTAGATGAATGTAAAGATTTAAAAAGGAAGAAGAAAATTTCACTAGATGACTTTTCAAATAGCTGAAAAGATGTAGATGATTTTCTCTACTTGTCTTAAAAACATTAAGAGTTACAATTTATAATAAATTGTAACCCTTAATGTTTTTAAGTAATGGAGGTAGATTTTATCAAGTATTAATAGATAAGTTGGAATAGACTTAATTAAGCAATTAAGATTAATTAATCAATGGATTAGGTTATAATCTTAATGAGTTGCAAACTAGAGTTGTTAATATACCATAATCTATAATATTTTATGATGTATTAATATTAGCATCGAGCTCTATTAATCATTGATGCTAAGGGAATTAATTATGGATCCATCAAATCCCACATTACCATAATTTTGTAATATGTTAATTTTAATATGTTTTGTAATATATTTGTAATATGCATTTATTTTAGTGTCTTATTTGTAATATATTATAGTTTTGTAATATGTTAATTTTAATATATATGGTAATATATTTTGTAATAGTTTTGTAATATATATGGGAGGGAAGAACAAAGACATAGAGTGATAGAGGTGGAGAGATAGGGGGAGTGAGAAGGGAGAGATGGAGATAAACTGAAGGAGAGGGGAGAGGATGAATGAAGAGAGAGGGAGGGAGAGAAGTGAGAGAGGTAGGGAAGGGTAAGAGAAGGAGAGGGAGACACAAAAATGGAGGTGAGAGAGGGAGAAGGAGAGAGGGAGGGAAATTGTAAGAGGATTGGAGGGGAGAGAGAGAGAGATATTGAGAGAGATCTGGGAAGAGAGCAGAAGGTAGGACAGAAAAGGAGAGAGAGGACTTGCGAGGGAGGAGGATAGACAAAGGGATAGATATATGGAGTTGGAGGTGGATAGACGAAGGGAAGAAGAAAGACGTAGAGAGTGAGAAGTGGAGAGAGGAAGGGAGTGAAAAGGGAGGGATGGAGAGAGAGAGTGTGTGTTTATGGGTGGGATAAAGACACAAAGAAGGAGCTATGGAGATAAGGGGGTGGGGGAGAAGGAGAGAGAAGGAGTGTGGGAGGGATATAGTAAAATAGTTGGAGAGAGAGGATTGGATGTGAGAGAGAGAGAGGAAGAATGAGAGATGAGACTTGAGAGAGAGGAGGAAAGTGATGGAGGAAGAGAGAGGATTAGAGGGAAAAGAGAGAGAGAGAGAGAGTGATGGGGGGAGAGAGAGGGAGCTAGGGGAGAAAGGGAGAGAGAGGAAGTACGAGAGACCATACTTGAGAGATAGGAGAGAGGGAGGGAGTCATGAGAGGAGAGGTATGGATAGGGAGATGGGGTTGGAGGTGGTGACGGAGAGAAGAAGAAATACATAGAGAGTGATAAGTGGAGAGAGAAGGAGAGTGACAAGGGAGAGGTGGAGAGAGTGTGTGTATTCTTGGGGGTCATATAAAGAGACCAAAAAGGAGATATGGAGAGAATGGGGGAGAGAAGGAGGGATATGGTAATAGAGTTGCAGGGTGCAAAGAGAGAGAGAGAGAGAGAGAGAGAGAGAGAGAGAGAGAGAGAGAGAGAAAGGGAGAGAGAGGAAGGAAGAGATAGAGGATGAAATAGAGTGGAGAGAGAGGGAGATAAGAATAAAGAAATAGAGAGAGAAAGGTGGAGAGAGAGAGATATTGATAAGGAAGATGAAAAGAGAGGGAGAGAGGACAATGGGAGGGAAGAGAGATAGAAGTTAGGAAGAGGGAGAGAAGGGGAAGAGAGAGAGAGAGAGAGAGAGAGAGAGGAATGGATAGATAGGTTGGAGAAAGAGAGTGTAAGTTTTAGGGGTGATATAGAGAGACAAAGGGAGATAGAGATATAGATGGAAAGTGAAGAGAGGGAAGAAGACAGATATCAAGAGAGGGAGGCAGGGACATAGATATTTATAGATATGGAGTGAGAGAGCGTGTGTGTTTGGGGGGTTGGGATAGAGAGACAAAGACGGAGGAATGGAGGGAGATATAAATGTAGATGGAGGGAGTAGAGAGGGAAGAGGATTCCTTACACTAGATGTATTGATTTCAGTGAAGATGGTGATTTCTAATCCTATTTGATTTCTTGAAATAGATGCATTGAATTTAGTGTAGACACTGATTCCTATTGATATCTGATTGCTTGCACTATATGCATTGATTTCTATGTAGATGATTTCTATTCCTATTTCATTTCTTGCACTAAATGCATTGATTTCAATGTAGATGATGATTTCTAATCCTATTTGATTTTTTTCATCTAGATGCATTGATTTCAATGTAGATGTTGATTGCTAACAATATTTGATTGTTTTCACTAGATGCATTTATTTCAATTTAGGTGATTTCTAATCATATTTGATTGCTTGCACTAAATGCATTGATTTCAGTGTACATGGTCATTTCTAATCCTATTTGATTACTTGCACTAGATGCACTGGTTTTAGTGTACATGTTGGTTTATAGCCCTATTTTCTTACTTGTACTAGATGAATTGATTTCAGTATAGATATTATTTTATAAACTTATTTTATTAATTACACTAGATGCATTTATTTGAGTGTAAATGTTCATTTCTAATATTATTTGTTTTCTTGCATTAGATGCATTGATTTTAGTGTAAATGTTATTTATAATCTTATTTGGTTGCTTTCATTAGATGCATCAATTTCAGGGAAAAATTACGAGAAGTGACATGATGGAGTTTTATTTTGGGTCCCTTTTTCAAACTCTCTAAATACAAAAAAGATACCGAGTTATTCTTATGCCCGACTCATTAAAATTTTACGATGAGAGACTCGTCACCATGATGAGACCGAGTTTCTCCTTCCTAGGGCTTGTAAAACTCACTAGGATGGATTCATTCGAAGAATGAAATTACATGACAATAATATGCTATCCCCTTCAAGGTTGTGATCAAAATAATTAGGATACTCACTAGAAATAGTGGGGAAAATGAAAATGAAAATGAAACATCCTTTGTATAGGTAGCATATCACTCTTGAACATGACACTCTTCTACTTCTCATGGTGGGTTTTGGATATCGTCACTCAATCACTTGTCCTTCGGGGTTTGGGTGATCTATTTTTTCCTCTCCTCTGATAATTCCATTTCGTCATCATGACCTTTAGTCTTATGTTCAGTCAAATTTTGACACACTCTGGATTCGTGTCACCAATGTTCAAGAGAAGTCTTATCTACAGTTATTTACCTATACATTATCTGACCCATTATTACAGTCTTGGATATTATTGACTTCATTCCACTTTATTCTTGTTTCATGTTGATGATGGGGGACTCATCATGGTCATCCTTCGACCATTCACTTCCTGTTGACTTCAGCTCGTTATCTAGGAAGATGACTTAGAAACTTCCTTTCCGTACTTTAGAGCTTGCATGCCTTAATGGCAAGTTCTTCACATCCGACGATAGGTTTTCATCATTGGTCTTCGATCGGGTTATTCAACGAGTGTTTGACTTCAGCTTCATTATCACACTCATAGATTATACTGTTGTACCTGAAGAGCCATTATCATTATTAGTGGTTTCTCACGTGCCTGTTAACGGTCCACATCATGAGACGGTAATCAGGTGGTTTTCTAGCATGTTCGACTTCAACACATTCATTCACATGTTAGAAATCACACTTTGATTAGATTGGTATGGAGTGTAAGACCTTGAGCCTTGTCTGATATGACTCAAGCTACATGGAGTTATGTGTTATTCATGATTGTACACATGTTTTTGCTATACAGATGGCTCTGACCATACCATGGGACTTTACATTTATGATGATCCTTCTCTATCAAATGGCTACATCCATACCTTGGATCTTAGATTTATAGATGATCCTTCTCATTTGGATTATTGTGTCCATGCCATGGATCCTTTCATATAGTCCTTATTATCCGGATGGCTGCATCCATACCGGGGATTCATGTTTTTCTATCAGATATGTATATGTATATGCATCCTTGATTTGTAGGTCTCCTTACAATGTTTGTTCTCATCCTTACAAAATCTCGTAAAGAATCTCAGCCATCACTCCTCATTCTGCCTTCATGCTTTAGGGGGCATCTGTTACACAGTATTTTGTCACACCACCTACACTTCCCTGTGACATACCTCGAAGTTCCTAAAACATGACGATCATGCAGCGTACTCATTCATATATGTAGCTTAGATCCTCCCTAAGGAATTGATTGGAAAATCTCTTGAGCTCCCCCTGAAGTAGATGGCTCTAAAACCCTAATTTGAGAATAATCATTCTTTTGAAAACCATGTTGGTCACCTTTTGCATTATACTCGACCTGCAATGGCATTGCTTTGTTTGCTTGTATACCTACAATGACCCCAAAACGGAATTTTCCCAAAGAGGATGAGAAGCTTTGTGATCTAGAAGCTTCCATGGCAGCGAGCTGGAGGTTGTTCAATGTAGATAAGCTCAAGTTATCCAAACATGGCCTCTTGCTCTTATCCCTATGAGCTACCTCCTTGCGATGATGGCATACTCTTATCTTTGGATAGATCCTAACTCCCTTTCCCTACTTATATATTCATCCTCTCCCATTCCCAAATGGTTGGTCTTTGTCTATTTGCACCCTTGTGCTAAGATTGTACCTATATGCAACTCATTTCACTTAGAGAAGGAGTGCTTGGAGAGCTTAGCTTGGACTTGGACATTCATTCAAGGAGAGCCTATTGACATCAAGGCTTGGTTGTATGCTTCCTCTTTTATTCTATTTATATGCAACTACTAGTTCATTTTCCACAAATGTGTATCTTTATGTATCATTTGTATTAACTCTCCTTGAACTATTAAGTAGGGGAATTTTGAATATTATATTTGTATTTGCATGCCTTGTTGTCTCTTGATCTCTTCTGTAGGTGTATAAATACTGTGAGCCGTAGGAATGAACCTGTGACACAAGTGATTCAAGGTATTCAACAAAGGAAGAGGTGATAGCATCAAAATGATGTAGGTAATCTTCTTCATCTCTCTTTTCAATTGTAACTTAGGAAAGTGTCTAGTATATAACAATGTAAAATTTGAAACGAGAACTGATACTATTACCCGTTTCGTAGAGATAGCAAAAAAGTGACCTGATTTTGGCACTTTAATTTTTTTTTATGTACATCACATTTTAGAATGGTAGTGATTTTCATGCTGATTTAAAACAGTGAGCATTCTGCATCACACTCTTTTTTTAAAAGCCTTGTTTTTTGGCTTTAAATTTTTTAATGTATAAAATGTAAATAATTATTTAGTAAATTTGATAATTTTTGAAGTGGTCGTTTTCTTCACATTTTCTTGCTTTTTATTTTAATTTTTTTTTTTTTTTTTGTGAGGTATTTATTGTTTTGCATTTTTAAATTAGAAAATCGATATTTAGACTTTTCAATATTCTACATATTTATACATCCTTAATTAATTTTTCAATCCACATGAAATAATTGTTTCTAAAAAACAATATTTTTTAACAATGGACATAAAAATAACCATTTTTAACATAAATATAACTAAAAAACTACATGTTTTGATTATTTTTTGCTAGAATTGACATGTCAAAATCACAATTTTTATACGATAATTTTAACTAAAAATGGTTAAATAATAGCTTTTTCTATGAATTTCATGTCAAAAAAATAATAAAAATCACTTTTTTTTTTCAAAAAATAATGATTAACTTAAAAATCAATGAAAAAATCACATATTACCAATATTGAACATATAACAACCCTAATTGAGTGTTTATTCTTCTCATAAAATGTCAGAGTCAAAACAATGCAAAGCTTGATTTACAAGCATAACTTAAATTTAATCAACAATGTCACGTAATCCAAACTCTTTGTCCTCTAGAGTTTCATCATTGTCTTCTTCCACAATATTTTCTATTTCATTTTGCTCATTTTCCTCTTCTAATGGGTCTTTGATGTCTACGAAACTCCCAATGTATGTCTTTCCAAACATTCCACGTAATGGTGGTTGCGGTTCCTTTTCCTTTTTTTCCACACGTGATTCACTAAAGTCCCCTTTAATTGACCCAATTTGTTGCATTGCATCTGGAAGAAATTGAAGAGCATTAATTCTTTTCTGAATGAAATTGAACTGTACTGGATCTTTTTCAATTGCAATGCAATTTCTTCCTTTTTGAAGGCAACATGATAGTGTTGTACCTAATTATCAAGCACAAAAGAAATAATGAACTAAATTAGTACAATGACATATTAATTAAAAAATGACATATTGAAATTCAATTCCATATAATAAAACTTACCTGAGCCAGAAAATAAATCCAAAACCCAATCTCCTTCATTTGAACAAATGTCTATAAGATAGTTAATCAATAATTGTGGTTTTTGATAAATGTTAACTATCTCTCCTTTTGCTTCTTTGTCTTCATATGTTAGTTTTCTCACAACAGCATCATAAGTCAGTATTTGGCTATGACTCATTCTGTCTACCCGATTAAAAATCATAGACATATGGCTATCATCTTTTGCCCAACTATCAATATGAATGAACTCACAATCATTTATAAATTGTTGATCTTCAATGTGAAGAAGATTTGACTTTTCCCTGTAACATGAAATAGTAAAAGTTCAATTAACTTGTACATAAATAATTTTTTCAACATTAATCAAATATACATTTTAAACGTCTTACCATGTAAGCTGCATCCTTGAATTTGTTTTCCCCTTGAAGCTTGACAATATCATTGCCAATTGTGTGTCTGAATGAAATGTCACAAATCTCCATAATGGTGATGACGTGACTTCTACAAATTCCGCAGCCACTTTACTAAAAGCTTGATAAGTATAAGGGTCACTATCATAGTCAATGTTTGGAATATTGAAACCATGGGGAATATCTGCAATGACTAGGGCATAATCCCTTTTAGGTATGAGTTTAGCAATGTCTTCACAGTCACCTTGTATTACTTGATATTGAATAGTGACTAGCCCATTCCAAATGAAATGATTAAGAGTTGGATCAAGTTGAATATCCTTAATACGTTGCTTCCTCAGTCTTTCGATCTTTATTTTTTCAATAAAGGTTTTGAAACTATCTGGCACTCCATTATCATCCTTCCTCATCTTTTATAAAATAAACAAATATATGTGTAAGTCATAAATTAAAAATAGTACACAGGTGAATAAAAATGAATGTATAAATAAAGATACCTTTTTAAATGCAAGATAAAAAGCTTTTAATGTCGATGTAGAACTTGAATCTGGATAGTTGCGTACGACATCATCCCAACTATCTTCATTCAACAATCTAACCATTTGTTCTTGAATTTTCATGTAAACTTTGTGACTGCATAGATAAAGTAAAAAAAAGTTAATATAATGATATGTATAACAAATACTACCAAGAACAACATGTTTTATTTAAAATATAATTATAATCTAGAAATAAATAAAAATATTTCAACAAACTTACTTTTGAAATTCTTCAGACATTTCCTCCAATGATAATTCCCCTCACCTCACACGATATAATATTGTTTTGACAATTTTTTCATCTTTCACTCCTTGCATCGCCCTCCAAGGTGTGATAGTCATATCGTCTGGAAGATGCTTCATTTCAGGAGCTAATTTACTGTTGCCACATATGAATGACTTAGACTTTTTGACCTTCTGGTTTTTAATGGCAATGTCTTCCCACATACTAAAAATCTCATCAATCAACCTCCAAACATCTCCAGTTCTAAATGCCAATTGGAAAATGTTATCAACAGCTCTGAATAAATCACTATGTTTGCTGCCTTTTCCACCTTTTGAATTGGTTTTCTCTTCAATTTGATATCCTATTTCCATACAACATTGCATTCGGAAATTTGTAGTAACTTTTGTCCTATCCCCGCCACATTTTTCTTCAAATTCACTATGAATAAATCTAACCCTTTGGATGAAATTCATAGACATCCTATATTCATTATCCGAATTATGATCCCATGCCACTAACTTTTCTTCTGTATCAGATAAACCAGCGTAAATGATACATTTCATTGTTTCAAAATGTGGGTTATTAGGATATTCCACTTAAGAGGTATCAACACTATATGTGCAACATACAATGTGTCCTTCCTTTGTTGTCATGATGTAATGGAGTGCATGTACTGAAATGAGATCCTAAACTAATTGCAGAAAATCAAATTCTCAGAATGGAAACCTTAACCTATTGCAGGAAATAAAGTACAAGGAAAGAAACCTATTATAATTGCATAAAGATCATGAACTAAATGTAAAAGAAGCCTAGTTTAACCCTATTTATCACATGTGATGATTTAAAATAATTGAGCATGGAGTCTGACCTACAAAGTATTCACCACTATCTGCATGTGCTAATTAAGAAATAAAAAGAACTATTTTTCTTTATCTTTTCATTTTATAAATGAAAATGAAAATGCTAATCTTTCCTTGTTCTCTGGTAGGGGAGATTGGTGTGGAGGAAAAGGAGTACAATGGTTCAGATGACTTGGATGGAAAGTAGCGGCCTAGTCTTGGCTTCTAGTGATGATGTTTCTCAATTTGAGCTGAAAAGATGCCACTACAGATTTTCCTATAGGATGTCTACAGGAAGTACTAGTTCCTACAGGATGTCTCCAAGATCCCCTGTTTTATTACAAAAAGCATGCAAAAAGCTTAGGAAGTGGTCTAAAAGGTGGAATGGAGCTTACGAAAGGTGGATAATAGAAGCATAAGTCAAGGAGGTGGTGGACACTACCCAAAACTCAAGCAAGGGCTTCAAAATGGGTAGATTTGCTCAATGGAAATGACAATTTTTGCTTTGGCGACATTGGTGGATGAGGCTTCGATGAGGCGAACAAGATGAGGTCTCCCCGCAATGTAGAATCTCCTGAAACAACACACATTATTATCTAAATCTAACCACAAATTCATTTATACATGGGAAATATTTATTAAATAATGGAAAATTACTTAGTCTAAAAATCAGAAATTTGAGAACTAGTGAGCTAGTAAATTTATCAAATGCCTAACCTAATAAAGAGAAACTACAATGGGACAATTTTTTTTATTAAATAGAATGTTTTTTTGATCTAATACAAGTGTAACCAAATTGATTGAAGCTCATTACCATGCTCTAAAAAATAACATAAATTTATTGTTCTTTGCTAAAAAAGTGTTCCAGAAATCGAGATTCGGGAATAAGAAGACTAATCCAAGTAGCTCAATGATTACTATGACCTTCCAAAGATTTTACAAGGATGAAATGATGCTTGTGATCTTGTAAAAGAACTAAAATTGCCCATTTAACCCAATCCTACAACAAGAAATCATTAATACTAAATGCAGAAATGGAAAGAGATAAGAATAAGAGATGCATGTGAATAAGAAGTGAAAAGAAGAAAAGAAAATGATAAAAAAGGGATCTGAGGCTCATGGGATGGCCAAACCCAAGGAAAATTATAGACCTATGGAGGATAAAAGATTTAGAATCTAGACATGACACCAATCTTCATTATTTTCGTGAATACAATTACATCGCTGCAAGAAAATACAATGGAGTTGTGAAAATACGAGTTTTCTCCACAAGAAGACTAATATAAATCTCCTCCTAGAAGAAAATTCAACTTGGTACTTGGTGGGCTCCAGTATTGTAGCAATAATGCTACAACTCCTGGAGCTTCCTTCTCTAATTTTATCAACCCGGTAGTTCGTAACAAACTTGGAAGCGACGGTGCTGTATGCACAAGTACTAGCTCTTGTCGCAGCTGTCACTTGGTCAGCTGGCACAAGTCCGCTAGGGCTCAAGCCAACTTCTATATGTTCTCAGAAGAAGCTTTTGATGTGATGAACGAAAGCTATCTCAAAGGAAATTAACCTACTTTGCAAGAATGCACTGAAAGCCAACAAAACATGGAAACCCTAGTAAACCCTAATTTGACTAGCTTAATCCTTACGGTGCAATGGTGGGAATGCAACTTCTAAAAATGATGCCATTACTTCTAGTGAGATGAGATGCATGGGTCTAAACTACTTTCATCTGAAGAGAACATGTTTTTGTATTTTTGCTCAAGTGGTTGGAATTATTATGCCTGTGTTTCTCACTAGGTCTTGACTGTGCAGGGGTAGATCAAGGGGAGGAAGGCTTGGAAAAGGTCAGGAGGACTCTGAGAGGGTCCAGAGGATCCCTAACATCATTCCACAGAAGTTCACAACCTTCATATGCCTGGCAACCGTGTTTGCAAGCTTCTACAGGATGTCTGCAGGGGATCCTACAGGAAGCTCAGGATTTCTACAGGAAGTCTGCTAACTTCTACAGGATGTTCTGCAATCGGAGTTTTGGGTGATGGAGGAGTGAATGAGATGTATGGGTGGATAAGGAGGATGAGAGGGGAGCTTGTGATGGCTTATGAACAGAGAGATGAGATGGAGAGGGTGTGTGTAAGGCTGGCTGGTCGATAGGAGGGTAGAGGCAATGGAAGGCCGAAAAGATAAAACAACGTGGATAATAGAAGAGTTGGTGGGTAAATGATCTAACTGGGAGGTAAGTAGATGGCTTAGGCACGGCTGAGAAGAATAAGGAAATGATAGAGTGGTGCTACGCAGTGTAAATGAAACAAATCACCTCTATCTTGCGTATAACCGAAATGTCATCAGCCTACTCTAACTGTTTTATTAAAAACCAAAGAACAACAATGTAAGTTAAGGGAGAATCGTGCATGGTGTTGAAACAAAGAGTTATTCCACAAGATATAAATGCATGGACACTTCTACAACTGAAATTATTACGTTAAAGCTTGCATGAACATATAAAACTGTGTTTTTGGTGGGTGGCACGGGCTGCAATCCCAATCTCTAAACAGAGGTGGAAGTGAGTGTGCAATCAACCCTTTTTTGGAGCTCTGATCACTCTAATCTCCTTACTCTAATCTAAACTATTGAAAGCAACTTTGTTCATAACACTAACCTATGTAACCACACCAAGAAATCCGAACCAGCAAACTATGTTTCCAAGTGCATGTAAAGGACAAGAAATATAATGCTGAAAGAAAGACAAGTAACAATACAAAGAAAGGAGGTCTATTGCTCTCAGGTTGGGTCCAAACCTGAGAGCTATAGCTCCTCTAAGAACTCAGAATTGAACTCAAATCTGCCTGCCTTTTATTAAAAGATCATAGTCAAAAGTCTAACAACATGCCAAAAATGGCTTACAAAAGGCAAAACAGAGCTATAGCTCGTAATTCAGAATCTGCAACAAAGGTTCAAAAGTTCCCATCGAAGGCTACAGCCTCAATATTTATACATCATGAGGGCCAAGCTGGCCTCCTAAATTAGTGGGGCTTGGCTGACCAACTAAAAGTAAACTGTTGTTCATTTAGAATCCGTTGGCTGCCTTCTAGCTCGGTGGTGATAGCTGTTGGAGCTCGGAGTTGGGGTGGAGATCACGAGGAAGATCATTCAAGGCTGTGGACAACCTTCCTACAAAACCGCAATGCCACCTTGGCTGTCTCCTTGCCTCCATCTGCGTGGTTCTGCTCCATTTAATGTCAAAAAACCTGAAATAAACGTGTATTAGCCACCTAGGCATAGTGACTGCCCTCCTTCCTACAAATAACATGAATATACTAAGAAATGATGAATAAGTGATGAAAAATGAAGGGTTGAGCAAGGTAAGTAGGCCAAATGAGCCCAAAATGTTACCAAAATTTGGGGCTCATCATCACCCCCCAGCTAAAATATTTTCTCATCCTTGAGAAACTAGTCCAACTCCTCATCCTTCATTGCCTTTACTACCACCCTTACATCCCAAGCCTCTGTAGTAGTGTCCTCCTTGCTGATATGAAACCCAGCCTTTTTGTTCACCTCTTCCCACTATTCATTATCATCCTTCTCTGTGCTGTCCTCCATTAATCCTAGTAGCAGTGGTGGGCTTAGTTTGAGGCCAATCCAGCTGGCCTGGAGGTTTTGCATGGATTTCTTATAGAGGGCCACCCGTACTAGAGCTTCCCTCATCCGAGTCGGGGTATGGTACTCTCTGATTTTCAGACTGTGGGCCAATGTATTCCATTGGCGGGTGCAAGCTTGGACAGCGTTGTCTCCTAACAGTCTCTCCATGTCCTCAAAATGCGCTATGGCTTGGGCCTGCTGATCCATATATCTCAATGAAGCTTGAGGGTCAGTGGACAAGTGTTGGTGTGCCGAGATTAGTGCAACTGGATCCCCTGGTTCTGCTCGAATTAGCAATGGCTCATTCAGCTCCCGGTTCATGACCGCTTTGGCTTCTGCTGCTCTTTTGTCCTCATGGTTCAACCATGAGGCAAATTCCATTAATTGCATATCTCCCAAGGCCGTATTGGGATCCCATGAAACTACATTAGGCAGGGCCAAATTATGGAGGTAGAACTCCGCTAATTTGGCCTTATACTCTGATGAACTAGTACTGCATACTTTAGTGAATTGCTGCGAGTCTTGTAGCTGAGAGATACCTCTTTGCGCCAAGGTATTGATTTGAAATTGCAGCCATTGGTCTTTCAGGTACAGGCCGTAGGATTTGGCCGGCTGTCTGCATTGTATAGCATCCATGGCCCAATTGGCCATGCAGGCCAATTGTGCCTCTTTCTGCTGCAGCTGTTGTCTGAGAGCTTGCACCTCAATTTGTGCTTGCTGTTCTGCTTCCTGTAGATGTGTGGTTGGCTCCCCAAGACCGGTGTGCAGTTCCTTTTTTCCTTGCTGTTCTACTGTGGTGTCATTGGAGGGTGTACCTGTTCCTGTCCTCAGCTCCTGTAGCTGCACTCTAAGCTTTTCGTTTTCTTCCTGTAGGAACACTCTTTGGAAATTTTCCACGTGTTTAGCCATGGCTAATTCACTTCTGGCCTCCTTGAGTTGCTCTTGCAAGGGACCTATGTCCGCCACACCCTTTGACTTGGCTATTTTCATCCACGTGTGTGTACGTACTCTCTCTTCCTCCAATGCAAAGAACAGTGGCACAGTGAATTTCTGAGGTATAATTTTGCCAGCCTCTAAGAAGTTGTAATATGAACTCAGACTTGGCTGAGGGCTAGGTTCTGGAATATGTTCTTTCTCCACTTCTTTTGGTGGCTCTACTTCGCCCTCCCTCGGTGGTGATGAGGGTGCTTCTCCTTCCATTCTCTCTGTTTCTTTAAGCCTGGCTAAGGTTTCCTATAGAGCATCCTCAGCATCCTGTAGCCGAGCTTTTGTAGTCAATTGGTCTAACCTTTCTTTCCAAGTAGTTTTCTTCGGGCTCCCCCTCTCATAGGTGACTGATATCCTCGAGGGGGACCTCTCCTTGGGTGAAGTAGGGGCATCATCTATAGTGATTGGGCTGCTGGACGGAGGCTGTGGCTTGCCCGTCTTTATTCTCACACTTATCATAGCCTTAAAATATAGAGGGGTCTCCCTTTTTCTCTTCTCCTTGGGCTTAGGAGGTGTGCTGAGGGCGGCCAGCACAGCTGCTGCCTCCCTTGCAAGAATGTCAGCTTTCTTCTCCTTGGGTTTCGCTTTTTCAGGGCTTCTTGTAGAAGACCCTTTTTTAGTTAATTTCGGGCTTCCTGTAGAAGGCCCTTTTTCAGCTGATTTCGGGCTTCTTGTAGAAGCCGGTTTCGGTTTTCCTGTAGAGACAGGTGGCACCACTTTAGATTGCTTTGCTGAGGGTGTTTTACTTTTTGACTTGGTTGCGGGTGCTGACGAGGTGCCTTTGCTGATGTGGACCTGCTCAGCCTTGTCCACTCTGCTTTGTAATCTTTTCTCTCTGGCCGTCAAAATGGGTGTGTCATCCTTCTCTTTGGCACCCTTTTTCTCTTGTTTCTTCTCTTGCTTTTTCTTATGCTCCGTGGTCGTGGTCTTCTGGCCTTTTTCTTTCTTCCCTGCGGGCACTGACTCTTTCTCCTCACTACTAGATGAACCGAGCTCCTCGGTCAACATCTTTATGTCACCATCCTTGGTCAAATTTCTGAAGGCTTCCCATGAGAGAGGAACCTTGTATGTGTGGAGCGCATCCTCCACGAGGAGTTTAATGAGTCCATGGTGGGCTACCTGGTCTGGTGTGCCCTCTTTCAGCTTGGTGGCACATTCAATCATAGACTGTAGTAGAAAGTAGGGGATACTCAGTTTGTTTTCTACAGGTAGGTCCATCTGGTGCCTTAATTCCGTGAGTAACCGAAAATGGTACCCATATACAATGCTAAAACGAGCTTCGCAGGTGATGTACTTCATAATCTGGAGGCTAACTTCACTCCACAGTGGCAGTAAGCTGGTTCTACGAACCCCATTTTTATCTTCTGAGAATTCCTCCTATGGTGGAAAGAATTCTTTCTTAGCCTTCTGGCCCAGTTTCCTTTCTTCTTTATCCCATGGTAATCCCATTGGGAGCTCAGTAACTCGGCTGATGAATTGTGGGGTGAGTCTGAGACTCAAACCCCTGAAGTTAACGGTGGCCAATGTTTTGGATTTCGGCTTCAGAGCTTGCAAAAACTCCTCTGCCACCTCATCGTCATAGCCCTGCAACTTGTCGCAGAACGACATCCATTGCGCTTGCGTGAATAGCTCCACCACCTCAGGATTCTCTCTTAACTTTGTTGAATCGGTTGGTTCCCTTCTGATGAAACCACCCGGCATGGTGAAAAACTGCTGCGTTAGCTGGAGGTGGCGAATGCGGAAGAAAATTGGCCTACTGGGACAGAGCGTAGAATTACGCCTCTGTCATGCATACAATTCACGAAACTTATCTCCCGAGGACCTTAACACAACTTAATTATACTGACATCATGTAGGACGACAATTCATGCAACGACAGACAATATTTGCAAAACTTTTCTACGACCAGACTGTAGACGTCGATTCTGCCACCCTCAAAACCAATTGCATGGAAGGTTCAGGCTTACCTTTTTAATCCGCCACCTTTTGACGTGAGGAACCCAATTTCCTGTAGAAACAACTTTCCTGTAGAAGCAACGCACGAATTCTGGAGGATACCGCAGTGGGTCTCTGCTCTTGGTGTTGCTTAACAGGCGTTCGAACGACCGAAGACTTGGAGTGTCGAGCTTCAGAGGAATCTGGATGCTCACTCGACTTTCAAACGGCGAATGATAAATGCATGGGGTGGCAATCTAGCCGATTAGATTTGAATCCGGCGGAATCCGTGGTGCGGGGGTGACCTGTCCCTGCCGGACCATTGGACGACGTCACACCATCATTCTTCTGCAAGTTCCCTTACTGCCGCATCATTCCCCGCAGATCCGTCGCCGTCATTTCTGTTACAACTCATTTCTCCCCGACTGGATGGCTCTCACGTGTGCATTGCCCGTTCCTTTTGCCACGACCACCGTTTACCATCCGACTAGACCATCTGACTGGTTGACGTGGCCAGTCGATTGGCCATACAACCGCTCAACCCATTCACTTCACACTTGCAAACATTTTCAAAGTAAAATTCATGCAATTCGACGGAAGAAAGGGTCGAGGCACTTACCTGTGCGGCCGCGACATGATTTCTCAGGCTCTTGGACAACGATGACTCGATTTGTTTGTTGCTGCTTGATTGCACAGGCCCAGAGGTTCCTATTCACAGGCCGCTAACAATGAAGCTTATGACTCGGCTGTGTGTGCCTGCATTATCCTGGAATGTTGCAAGCGCTTGAATGGTGTACACTCTAGCTGGCTTAACTGCTACGGGACTCCTGCAGGATGTCCTGTAGTAGTTTTTCCTCCTCGGGTGCATGCTGCATGACGAAGACAGTGGCCTCACGATCACGCTCACAGAGCTCATGGATAGCTGGGATGGGTATGGCATGGCATCTCAGTGTCTTTTTCATTTTAAAAATTTCTTTCTCTTGATAACTCAATGATCTGCTTTGATGGTGCAGGTATCTTCATTGCATGTCGACAGGGGTGGTAGAAAGAGGTGACAACAGTGTGTGAGGGAGAAACTGGTAGCTTGCATGCGTCCATACCGGACCTTGGTCATTAGATCTCCTCATATAATCAGTTCTGGGCTGTCCAAAACTTCTACAGGAAGTTTCCTATAGAAATACAGAACTTCCTGTAGAAAGTCTGTACTTCCTGTAGAAGACTAAGCTGTGATGAAATCGTGCCCATACCTTGGAGAAGATGAGTATTCTTGGAGGAGGTGCTGGTGAGGTCTCCTGGCAGCATGATAAGGATCCTTGAATTTGAGTTGAGAGACCTCCTCTCCTTCATAGAACACCTGCAACCTGCATGCATTTCCACATTATAAACTTGTTGTCCCTGTCTTCTTTTGCTTATTGTTTTTTTATTTTTTCTCTTTTTTTTTTTTTTGAAAGATAACAGGGGCGCCTCAATGAGGTTTTCACCCTTGCCATCTACCTTAAGTGCCTCAGAGAGGTTTTCACTCAAGGATCCTTTTTAAATCTCCCTTTTTTTTTTTTGAAAGACAATAGGGGCGCCTTAATGAGGTTTTCACCCCTACCACCTGCCTTGGGAGCCTCAGAAAGGTTTTCACCCAAGGATCTTTATTACTTTTTTTTTTTTTTAGATCTTTCAGGGTATGCCCAAAGCAGAGGCAGAACCCTTCTCTATGACCAGCACTGACTTCTCCACAGTTTTGATGAATTCTTGTTTTGAGAGAGGTTTCCTGTAGATCTTCAGTCGATGCCCATTGACAAGCATGGGGATGGCCTCCTCATCAATCGTCCGAATAAGAACAGATCCATTGTCATGACATTTTTCCACTGCATATGGTCCCAGCCATCTGGTTCTCAGCTTCCCCTTGAAATCTTTGTGCCTGGAGTCATACAACAGTGCCCAATCTCCTCGCTGGAATTTCTTGTCATTGAGGTGTTGGTCATGCCACACCTTTCTCTGAAGTTGAACCACTTCTGAGTGAAGGAGGGCCTGCATTCGGTGCTCGTCCAGTCCATTCAGCTGCAATAACCTTTCTTGTTGTGCATGGCTGAGATCTAGGTCCAGCTGAGCTTCCATCCTCAAAGTGTTGTATTCAAATTCAATGGACAGCAAAGCTTTCTTCCCATAGACCAGCTCATAAGGTGTGAAGCCGGTTGTGGTCTTCCAGGTGGTGTTGTAAGCCCATGTGGCCTCAACCAGGCGATCTGCCCAATCTTTCCTACTGCTGCTCACCACCTTAGTCAAAATCCCTTCCAATGCTCTGTTGGTGACTTCCACTTGCCCATTTGCCTGTGGATGATAGGGGGTGGAAGTCCTATGCTTGATTTTGTGATGAGCTAGTAGGTCTTCAATTAAGTTGGATGTGAACTGGCTTCCTTGATCGGTGACCAGCTCTCTTGGGTAGCCAAATTTGTAGAAGATGTTCTCTCTTAAGAACTCAGCCACCTTTTCTTCTGTTGCTGCTTTGACTGCCTTAGTTTCTGCCCACTTTGTCAGGTAGTCAGTGCACACAATGATGTAAGACCTTTGCCTCGAAGGAGGGTTGATTGGACCCACAAAGTCCATACCCCACTTCTCAAATGGCTCAAGAGTCACTTGAGGTTGGAGAGGCATCTCATCCCTTTGAGTCGGTTTCCCCATTCTTTGGCATCGGTCACATTGGCTGATATACCTTCTGACATCTTGATGAAGTGTGGGCCAATAGTAGCCTGCCTGCAGGATTTTGAAGGCAGTCCTCTTTGCTGCAAAATGTCCTCCACAAGGCCCATCATGACAGGTGAGGATGATATCAAAGACTTCCTCCTGCCTTACACAATGCCTTAAGATCTGATCAGGGCCAAGCTTGAACAGGTTGCCCCCGATCCAAGTAAATGAGGCACTTTTTCTGATGATTCTGCTCTTCTCTCTTGAAGATAGGTGCGGAGGGAACTGTGCTGAAACAAGGTAGCTTGCTATATCAGCAAACCATGGAGAGAGTACTGAAATAGCAAACAGATGTTCATCGGGCATCTGGTCATCCACTGTTCCATCCTCATCTGCAGATAAATCCAATCTAGATAAAAAGTCAGCAACAACATTTTCTTTACCTAGTTTGTCAACAATGGTCAAATCAAACTGCTGCAACAAAAGTAACCATCTAATAATACGAGCATTCACATCTGGTTTATTCATTAAATATCTAATTGTAGCATGATCCGTATGTACAAATGTTTGATAGCCAGTGATATAATGTCGGAACTTGTTCAGTGCATGGACCACAGCCAAGAATTCTTTCTCGATTACAGTGTAATTCAGTTCAGCTTTGGATAAGTTTTTGCTAACAAAGTAAATGGCATATGGAAGTTTTTGTTCAACTTGTCCCAAGGCTGCCCCTATGGTTTTGTTTGAGGCATCAGTGTGGATGTGGAAAGGTAGGGCCCAGTTTGGACCTGTCAAGATTGGGGCAGACACTAACTTGTCCTTTAATTCATTCAGAGCCCTCTGACAATCGTCAGTCCATTTAAACTCCACATCTTTTGCCAACAGGCCAAACAATGGCAAGGCTAGCTTGCTGAAGTCTTTAATGAATCTCCTGTAATACCCTGCTAATCCTAAGAAACTCCGAACATCCCTTACCTTTTGGGGAGGTGGAACCTTCTTGATGAGAGCAATCTTGTTAGGATCCACTTGTAACCCTTGGCAAGAAATGGTATGGCCTAGCACGGTCCCTTCAGTCATCAAGAATTCACATTTTTCAGGACTAAGGGACAGGTTCATCTCAATGCATTTGGTTAGGACTTTCCCAGATTGGACAATGCTTCCTGGAAGTCGGACCCATAAGGAGTGAAGTCATCCATATAGATTTCCACTGCATCATGGACCAGCTCCGAGAAGATGCTCAAGACAGCTCTCTGGAAGGTAGCAGGAGCATTGCATAGCCCAAAGGGAAGAACTCGGTAGGCAAAGGTACCCCAAGGACAAGTGAAGGTGGTCTTATCTTGGTCTTCCGGGCTGATTTGGATTTGGTTGTACCCGCTAAACCCATCTAGGAAAGAGAAGAACCTCTTTCCTGCCAGTCCATCCAACACTTGATCTATGAAAGGTAGAGGGAAATGGTCTTTCTTGGTAGCTTTGTTCAGTTCTCGGTAGTCCACACAGATTCTCCACTTCCCATTTTTCTTGGGAACCAACACCAGAGGGGACACCCATTCGCTATCTGAGATGGGGTAAATGAATCCGGCATCCATCAGTTTTTGCAATTCTTCCTTGACAATGTCCTTAAGGGCTGGATTCATTCTCCTCTGGGGTTGCCTAACCGGTTTACAATCCTCTTTGATGTAGATGTGATGGGTACAGACCGAAGGATGGACTCCTTTCATCTCCTTATAGCTCCAAGCAAAAGCATCTAGATGACTGGCCAACAGGCTACACAACTTCTTTTCCTGGGAAGGAGATAGGGAGGAGCTGATCTTTAACGTTCTCTCAGGGCCGAACTCCACATTCTTGACTCTGGGAGTGACAGGGTTAGTTGCACAAAGTTCCACTAAGGTGCTGGCTTGGGCATCCTCCACCAATTTCTCTAAGGATAGTGCACTGGGAGGTGGATTCTGGATCAAGGTCTCAATCAAGTCATCCTCAGTTGGGGGGTCTCTTCTAGTGGCGTCCAAGGTGCACAAAGGTGCTGAGTACACCTCATCCTCTTCTCCTTCCTCCAACCAAAGCGGTAAGTCATGCTCTAAGGAGGGTTGGGCAGGAGGGTATAGGACTAGCTGCTTGGACATAGGACCATTTTTGATGGTCATGTTTCCTGCACGGCAACTTATGTAAGCATCTGTAGTGGCTAACCAAGGCCTTCCCAAAATAAGAGGATATCCAGTAAGCTTTGCCTTTGGTTGCAGAACCAAGAAATCTGCAGGGTATTCCCAAGAGTCAACAGAGACCAAGACACCCTCCACAATCCCTTCGGGAGTCACGGTGGAGCGATCTGCTAGTTGCAGGACTGTCAAGGTCTTCCTCAAGGAACCCTCAGAAGGTTGAGTTTGAGCATGGTATCCCTGGTCATCACATTAATGGCAGCCCCCAGATCAATCAAGGTGTGAGGTATGATGGTGCCCTTGATGTGGACATCTACTACAGGACTCCCAGGATCTAGATACTTTGGGCAGATGACTTGTCCTAACATAAGGTCAGACAGTTGTCCTAAGACATTGATGGTTGAAGCATCTCTCTTTCGCCTGCCTGGGTGTTTGAAACACTTTTCCTTAACCAGTTTGTTGTATATTGGCACATCCTTGATGGCTTGAAGAAGTGGTATTTTCACACACAACTGCTTGAGTTCTCCCAGAAGCTCATCATCCTCTGGGTTGGGTTGTGTGGTGGCTGTTAGTCTCTCAGGAAAGGGTGGAATAGCCTTTGGTTCACTTTCCTGTTTGTCTTCCTCATCCTCTGGGGGAGGAGGTTGGCGATCCGGAAGTGTCTTTCCAGATCGAAGATTGATCTCTTGGATCTCCACAGCATAGGTAGGGCATGATGTTTCCCTAGTGTATACCTGCTGGGCCTGTCTGTTGTTGGGGTTCGGGTTCGGTTGAGCAGGCATTTGAGGTTGCCTTGGAGGAGCAGGAGGTAATGGTTGAGGTTGAACTAGTGGTGGAGGCAAAATGGCGGGAGGAGTGTTGTACTGGGGCCTCCACCCTGACTGAGGTGCATTCCACTGAGGCTGTGGCTGGGTATGTGAGTGATATGAATGAGTAGTGGGTTGAGTGTGGTACTGAGGTGGATAAGACCATGGAGGAGGCACAGACCAGGAAGGATGAGCAGGGGGACCCCAGGAAGGCATAGGAGTAGATTGGTTGGGGCTGTAATAAGCTTGGGGTGCCCCTTGCATCCCCTGCTGGTAAGGTCTAGGTCCTTGTGGCCTCCTTTGGTTGAGGAAATAGAGAGGTTCAGTGGGGGCTTATGTCCCTTGGTACATGGCTTTAAGCCCAGGTAAGGTTGGACATTGATTTGTGGGATGGTCCTCCTCACAAACGAAACATACCTCAACCGAATGTAATGGGCATTCGTTCTTAGGGTGTATCCTTGTACATCTAGGGCAGAAGATAGCCAAATCCCTCTCAGCTTCTTCCTTCTTCTACTGGATCCTGAATGTATCAAGTTGCATGGCAATGGTCTATCTCACCTCACTTTTGAGATCCTCTAATTGATTTGCAAACTCATGTTTGGAGAAAGGAATACCAGCTGAGAGGAGGTTTCCTCTACTTCGTTTTCGGGCTGCCCTAGAGTGGTTTCTAAACACAGTCTTTATGTCCTCATAAGGCAGTTGGTAAATATCTCCTCCAGCTAACATGTGAAGGGTATCTAAGAGGTCTTCAGGGACTCCTTGGAGCAGGACCAACTTGAGGGATTCAGGGTCAAGCGTGCACCTGGCCCGTTTATAGCTAAGTTGGAACCTTTCCTCATAATCCTCTAAGGACTCACCATTTCCCATGGTCATCCGAAAGATTCCTCCCTTGGTTTCCTTGGACCTACAGTAGTCCCGGTACTTGGTATTGAAAGCTTGCTGCATTGAGCCCAAGTGGTGATACTATTCCCAGGTAAGCCCATGAACCAGCGTAATGCTGCATCCTTAAGAGTTGAAGGGAAGAGTTTCAGCTTCTGCTCATCTTCAGTATAGTCATAGGTTCGACAAAGGACAACAAACTCAAACAGGAAGGTATCAAGATCTTCAGTAGTCAGTCCATGGAAGTGAGGTAAAGCGGAGGGGCTAATGTTCTTCATTTTCATGTCTCTATTGGTTTCTCGGATGGGGAAGGCACCTTCTATTCTCTCATCTTCTCCTCTATTGTCAGCCATAGCTTCAGATGGGATGGTCTCTAATTCTTCTTTTGCTATAGGATCTTCGTATATCTCAGGAGGTTCACCTATAGGTTCTTCTGGATCGTTGTCACCGAAGAAGAGAGAAGGGTGACTCAGTGATGTAGTGGGGGTGTTGGGTAAGAATTTGCCTGTTTTATCTCGATTCCTACGAGGCATGAAATGGAAATACTTTTTTGATTGCTTTTTTTTTTTTTTTCTTGTACCTGCAAAAACTGAAACAGATTGATCTACAACTAACTATCTTGCTGAAATGAAAATGCAGAATTGAAATGAAAGCAGGCAAGAACTAATCTACTTTGCTCAAATGGAATTGCAGGAATGGAAATGCTAGTCTACGCTTGCAGAATTGAAATGCTAATCTATGCTTGCAAAATTGAAATTGCGGAATTGAAATGTTAATCTATTAAAGCAGGAAATGTCTATGCTACTTTTGTAGAATGGAAATGAAATAAACTACTTGGCAGAAGGTGAGAGTAGAAAAATAGAAGAAAAGCAACAATTACTAATACTTTGACGCTTCCCCGGCAACGGCGCCAAAAAGATGGTGGGCTCCAGTATTGTAGCAATAATGCTACAACTCCTCGAGCTTCCTTCTCTAATTTTATCAACCCGGTAGTTCGTAACAAACTTGGAAGCGACGGTGCTGTATCCACAAGTACTAGCTCTTGTCGCAGCTGTCACTTGGTCAGCTGGCACAAGTCCGCTAGGGCTCAAGCCAACTTCTATATGTTCTCAGAAGAAGCTTTTTAAGTGATGAACGAAAGCTATCTCAAAGGAAATTAACCTACTTTGCAAGAATGCACTGAAAGCCAACAAAACATGGAAACCCTAGTAAACCCTAATTTGACTAGCTTAATCCTTACGGTGCAATGGTGGGAATGCAACTTCTAAAAATGATGCCATTACTTCTAGTGAGATGAGATGCATGGGTCTAAACTACTTTCGTCTGAAGAGAACATGTTTTTGTATTTTTGCTCAAGTGGTTGGAATTATTATGCCTGTGCTTCTCACTGGGTCTTGACTGTGCAGGGGTAGATCAAGGGGAGGAAGTCTTGGAAAAGGTCAGGAGGACTCTGAGAGGGTCCAGGGGATCCCTAACATCATTCCACAGAAGTTCACAACCTTCAGATGCCTGGCAACCGTGTTTGCAAGCTTCTACAGGATGTCTGTAGGGGATCCTACAGGAAGCTCGGGATTTCTACAGGAAGTCTGCTAACTTCTACAGGATATTCTGCAATCGGAGTTTTGGGTGATGGAGGAGTGAATGAGCTGTATGGGTGGATAAGGAGGATGAGAGGGGAGCTTGTGATGGCTTATGAATAGAGAGATGAGATGGAGAGGGTGTGTGTAAGGCTGGCTGGTCGATAGGAGGGTAGAGGCAATGGAAGGCCGAAAAGATAAAACAACCTGGATAATAGAAGAGTTGGTGGGTAAATGATCTAACTGGGAGGTAAGTAGATGGCTTAGGCACGGCTGAGAAGAATAAGGAAATGATAGAGTGGTGCTACGCAGTGTAAATGAAACAAATCACCTCTGTCTTGCGTATAACCGAAATGTCATCAACCTACTCTAACTGTTTTATTAGAAACCAAAGAACAACAATGTAAGTTAAGGGAGAATCGTGCATGGTGTTGAAAAAAAGAGTTATTCCACAAGATCTAAATGCATGGACACTTCTACAACTGAAATTATTACGTTAAAGCTTGCATGAACATATAAAACTGTGTTTTTGGTGGGTGGCATGGGCTGCAATCCCAATCTCTAAACAGAGGTGGAAGTGAGTGTGCAATCAACCCTTTTTTGGAGCTCTGATCACTCTAATCTCCTTACTCTAATCTAAACTACTGAAAGCAACTTTGTTCATAACACTAACCTATGTAACCACACCAAGAAATCCGAACCAGCAAACTGTGTTTCCAAGTGCATGTAAAGGACAAGAAATATAATGCTGAAAGAATGACAAGTAACAATACAAAGAAAGGAGGTCTATTGCTCTCAGGTTGGGCCCAAACCTGAGAGCTATAGCTGCTCTAAGAACTCAAAATTGAACTCAAATCTGCCTGCCTTTTATTAAAAGATCATAGTCAAAAGTCTAACAACATGCCAAAAATGGCTTACAAAAAGCAAAACAGAGCTATAGCTCGTAATTCAGAATCTGCAACAAAGGTTCAAAAGTTCCCATCGAAGGCTACAGCCTCAATATTTATACATCATGAGGGCCAAGCTAGCCTCCTAAATTAGTGGGGCTTGGCTGACCAACTAAAAGTAAACTGTTGTTCCTTTAGAATCCGTTGGCTGCCTTCTAGCTCGGTGGTGATAGCTGTTGGAGCTCGGAGTTGGGGTGGAGATCATGAGGAAGATCATTCAAGGCTGTGGACAACCTTCCTACAAAACCGCAATGCCACCTTGGCTGTCTCCTTGCCTCCATCTGCGTGGTTCTGCTCCATTTAATGTCAAAAAACTTGAAATAAACGTGTATTAGCCACCTAGGCATAGTGACTGCCCTCCTTCCTACAAATAACATGAATATACTAAGAAATGATGCATAAGTGATGAAAAATGAAGGGTTGAGCAAGGTAAGTAGGCCAAATGAGCCCAAAATGTTACCAAAATTTGGGGCTCATCAGTACTTACAAAAAATGATTAGGAATCATTCCCCATGAAAGGAGGAATCTTTCCGCACCAAAATCCCTTGATTAGTGGATCTCGTTCCGAATAGTAGGAATCTGCACTAAATGGAAGGGAACACATTCCTAGATTTTCTCAATCATTGGAGTTCCACAATCTGTGCCATAATTCCATAATATCTTGTTTATTTATTATCTAATATTGATCCTCCTGTAGTAGGGAGAAAGTATCTAAATTATATCCTCCAAATATTCATAATCTGCCAAATATTCTCATAATATTCCACAAAAATAAATAATATTAGGCACAAATATGCAATTATTCATAAACCTTCCTAATGAACATAATAAAGTTAAAAATAGATTATGTAATGCAAAAAGAGAGGTTTAATGTGCTGAAGTATGGTCAGATGGGCCTTAATTTATGTTTAATTCAGAGGCAATGGCCTTAATTTATGTCTAATTTAGAGGCCCATCAGATGGAATTCCAAGAGTTTGTGGGCCCCGTTGGGGTTAGTTGGACAGCCATCTTCCCCAGGTTTTCACTTGGTAATATGATCTCCATTTGGCATGTACAATACCTTGTTAGAAATATCTCTCATAGTACTAAAATAATTGTGGCAGGCCCCTACCTACAATTACGGGTTCGCTGTGGACCTCAAAAAATCATCGTTTAGGGGGTTAAAACAACTCCAGAAATTTAGGATCTAAAAAAACTACTAAATATAGTAAATTGTGCTATAATCAAGAAACAAATGAAACTAGTCAGAGGTCTAGTTCGAATAGGTGAGTGGTGATAAATATCCACCTATATTAACATTAGAATTGGACATGTGGAAGATTTTATAGAGAAGACTTCAAGGTACATCAATGGACTCAGATTGGACATTCAAGATGAAATAAGTGTATTTTCACCAAGGAAAATAGAGTAGGCATACCAATTGGATCTGAAACCAGAAGAGAACCTTGTAAGAAAACACGTAGGCAAAGGAAAAGGTGTTGCTAGAAACAGATGACAACAACAAAGTAAAGGGAGGTCTACTGCATCTAAAGATGGGGCTAATAGCTCTAGTCCATAGTGACAATAAGAGGGAGAGTCTAGAGGCTGAAGATCCTTTTCCATAGGATGAGGAAGAGGTAGGAGATAGGATCATTGCTACAAGTGTGAAAAGCTTGGAAACATGGTGTATGATTATCTATACAATAGAGAACCAAGCCAAAGAAATGTTTTTGGAGGTCTAGTAGAGGAAGGCGAGGCATAGGTGTAGGAAGTAGATAATGTGGCAGAGACAGGAGAAGCCCTTGTGATGAAAAAGGTGTTGCTTTTGATTGTTTCCAAGGTCCAAGTTAAGTGTTGTAAAGTTGTGATTGATAGTGGTAGTACATGCAACCTAGTGTCCACCCTAACACCTAACACCTAACACCCTACAAGGTGTCTTGGCTACAGAAGGGACATCATATTTTAGTGAATGACCAATGTAAGATAGAGATACATATTGGTAGCTACAAAGATAAGATTTTGTGTGATGTGATGTCGATGGATGTGTGTCACATCTTCCTTGGAATACCATGGAAGTTTGAAAGGAGCATGGTGCGTGATGGCGAGAAGAACACTTATAAGTTCTAGAAGGATGGCATCATGCATATTTTTTTGGCATTGCAGGAAGAAGTTTCTTCTAGAAGTAGTGACTCAAAGGCATTGTTGATGGGTAGGAAGGAATTTATACAATAGATGAATCTAGAAGAGGTAAATTTTGCTATTGTTTGCAATCCTAGAGTAATTCTTACTTCTAGTAATAACTTTGATCTTCCTATATAAATTCAATAGATGCTCTAGGAGTATCATGATATTTTGGTGGATGATTTTAAAAATGTGTTGTCACTAGTAAGGAGTATCATTCATGACATTAACTTGATACCAGGAGCTAGTTTTCCTAATAAATCTTACTATCGCAAGATACCTAAAGAGAATGAGGAGATTAGAAAGCAAGTGCAGGGGATGTTGGATAAGGGATTTATTAGAGGGACTCTTAGTCCATTTGTTGTACCCATAGTGTTGAATCCAAAGAAGGATGGGGGATGTCACATGTGTACAAATTCCAGAACCATAAACAAAATTACAATCAGGTGTCATTTTCCCCTACCATGAATTAATGATTTATTGGATTGTTTAAGAAGTGTCTGTTGGTTTTCAAAAATTGATTTAAAGAGTGGATACCATCAAATCATAATCAGAGGGGGGGATGAGTGGAATAATGCATTTAAAAATAGTGAAGGTTTGTATTAATGAATCGTCATGGCATGTGCACTATCTAATGCACCTAATACATTCATGTTTGTTGAGGAATGAAGTACTAAAAGAATTCATAAGGAAGTTTGTGATTGTTTACGTAGATGAAATTTTTGTGTACAATAAAACAAAGGAGGAGAATTTGAGGAATTTGAGGTATGTGTTAGAAACGTTGTAGCAATAGAAGATTCTTATAAATTTGAATAAATGATCATTTTTGAAGTTAGATTTTATATATCTAGTATTTACAATTTCCATATAAGGATTGAAGATTGGTCAACATAAGGTGAAATCTATCCTTGAATGGCCCTCTCCTGAAAGTGTTTTTGAAGTTAGAAGCTTTCATTGTTTGGTGAGATTTTAAATAAAGTTTATTGGAAACTTAAACAAGATGAGTGCACCAATTATATAGACGGTGAAGAATCAATAGCCATTTAGATGGACCAATGAAGTTGAAAAAGGATTTCAGATGTTGAAGAGGAAGATCACAGACCAACCAGTGCTTACTCTTCCATATTTTAATAAGCATTTTCAACTGAAGACTGATGCAAGAAATGATGAAATTGGAGCAATACTTAGCTAGGAGGTCAAACCCATAACATATTATAGTGAGAATTTAAATGAGGCTAGTAGAAAGTACACAACCTATGACAAAGAGTTCTATGTAATGGTTCAAGCTCTTAAGAAATGGAAGAATTATTTGTTGTCTAGAGAATTTATTTTATCCACTGATAATAACGCTCTAGAGTATATCATGCAATATCCTAAGTTGAACAAGAAACATATTAAGTGAGTTGAGTACATGCAGAGGTTTACATTTGTTTTAAAGCACATCAATGGTCAATCTAATAAAATTGCAAATTCTTTGAGCAAGAGACAACTTTTATTGTAGGAGAGTTAAATTCAAGTGTTGGGATTCACATCTGTAAAGGAGTTATATGAGGATGATGCAAAGTTCAAGGAAGCCTATAAGAGTCCAACTTCACAAAATAGAAGTCCATGGCTTGATTACATGATTCAAGATGTACATCTTTTAAAAAGCAAATACTTGTGCATTCCAAATTGTTCCATGAGGGGCAACCTGATTAAGGAGAAACACAATGAAGGCCTTGGAGGACATTTTGGGGAATACAGGATTTATTACCTACTAAAGAGGTACTACTATTTTCCAAAGCTAAGATCTGTTGGGAAAAAAATTGTGAATAAAACCATAATCTGTTAATATGTCAAAGGAAGAAGCCAAAACACTATATTGTATACCCCATTTCTAATTCCAAAGAGGCCTTGGGATTCAGTGAGTATGGATTTTGTTTTGGGATTTCCTAAAACATAGAAAGGTAATGATTCTTTGTTTTTGGTTGTATATAGGTTTTCAAAAATGCCTCATTTTATTCCTTGTGCTAAGACTAGTGATGCTAGCCATATTGTTGCCATGTTCTTTAAATAAGTAGTAAGGTTATATGGAATACCCAAGAGCATTGTTTCAGACTGAGATACTAAATTGTTGGGACATTTTTGGAGAACCTTATGGAAGAAATTTGGAACAAAACTACAATTTATCTCAACATATCTCCCACAAACTAATGGTCATATTGAAGTTATGGACAAAATCCGAGGAAAGATTTTGCATAGTCTAATTGGAGACCACCCTAAACAATGGGACCAAATTCTAGAATAGGTTGAATATGCTTACAGTGACACTCCTAATAGAAGCATTGGACAAAGCCCTTTCCATATTGTGTATGAAATGAACCCATGAGGTGTGCATGAGATCATGGATTTGGGAAGAACATAGTAGATGAGTGCATCAGGAGAGGATTTCACTACAACCATACAAGAGATTCATGACCAGGACAAGCAGAAATTTTATGACAATAGCCTAAAATGTAAAAGCAGAGTAGACCTTAGTAGGAGAGATTATAATTTTGAGGTTGGAGATCTGGTACTTACACATTTGAGGAAGGAGATATTTCACAAGGGCAAGTACAACAAACTAAATTTCAAAAATCTAGGACTCTCCAGAGTTCTAAAGAATTTTTTTTCCAATGCTTATGACTTGAATTAACACTTGGAGTTGGAATTTCACCAATATTTAATGTAGCATATATGTACACGTATGAGCCCAAAACACAACCAATAACTAGTGACAAAAGAAACAACAAGCATAATGGGAAAAGAAGTTACCATTAGTTGAACCTTTACAACTAGAGAGGATCTTGGATAGGAGATTGATAAAAAGGACCACATAAAAAGAGTACTTTGAGTACTTGGTTAAGTGGAAGAACCTACCAGTGACAGATACAACCTAGATGGTTGCCACACTCATACAAAAAACTGGAAAATCCATGGAAGAACTCATGGACAAGAGCCCATGAAATATTTGTACCTTTCAAGTATAATGTAGGGGCATCCAGAATTCTCATTGACCGAGAGGTCAAAATCATTTACTAGAGGAGCTGGTTCGTTAAAGTGTGGTTTGTCAGATTAGGATTTATTTAGAATCGCCATGTGTTTTATTAAAGTTAGAAAATTTGTTATAGTTTTTTGAATTTTGCCCAAATTGGTCCTGAGATCCTAACTTCGAGGATCTAAAACAAATTGATGTAATTCTTATACTTCTTTGATTAATGAGAGAAATCAGTCAGAGTGTGAAAGTGAAATTTTCCCTACGAGAACTCTAAATATCATAACTTATCCTTCTACAATTTTATTTTCACATAGTTCTATAAACCCTGTCATTCTAATTATTATACCTAAGACTTGTGAAATGCCTAATATTATCATCAGAGTGATTGGAAGAAGGTAGAGAAGTGATATGAGTTTCGTTAGAAGTATCATAGAGCCAAGAAGAGAGGCACACAGGACATAGAGAGTCAGGAGGAGCCGAAGTATTGAAACTGGAATTAACACTGAAATGGACAACATTTAGTCAATTTTTTTCACCTTTTATAAGAGTCTATCAATTGATCGAGCCCAAGACTATTTATTGATGGAATCCCATAGAAAAAGTTTACCCTGGAAGGATCGAAAGGCCCAAATCCTGGAACTTTATTTTAAATAGTGTTAGGACCCTGGATTGTCAAGAGACAGTGATGGAAATTTATTTTGTTTCCTAGATCTATTAAGTGTTGGAGGAGTTATCTAGAGGTGGTTTAGCCTAGAGGCCCAAAAATCCCAGAGTCTCATAAGTTAATATAATTGAGCGTCGAGGTCCAAGAACCATCAAGTGATAGTGACATAAATAATTTCCATTCCACATATCCATTAAGTGACGGGGTTGTGAGGTCCGAAAGGAGGCGAGGACATTGGTGAGGTATTGTTATTGGTTAAAGAATTAAGTGGGCCATACTGAAAGGTTAGAATCCCGTTAGGGAATTTAATTTCATTTTGAAGAGTCCTGGGGACCTGGGGTCATAGAATTTGTACGAAACCGTAAAGGAGTCTACAAGACTATTTTGGGCATTTTTAATGTATGGAGGAAAGAAAAAAGGCATAGAGAGATGTAGGTAAGGAGAGATAGGGAGTTCCAATGGAGAGATGGAGAGAAAGTGAGGGAGAGAGGAGTGGAAGGAATAGAGAGAGAGGGAGAGGAGAGAAATAGGTAGAGAAGGAGAAGAGAGAAAGAGGGAGGCACAACGACAGAGGGCAGAGAGAGAAGGAGAGAGCGAGGGAGATAGTGATAGATTTGGAGGGCATAAAGAGTGAGTGATGGGGGTAGAGATAGAGGGAGGTGGGAGAGAAAAGGAGAGAGAGGAATAGATAGAGAGGAGAGTGAGAGATAGAGGGAAGAAGAAAGAGAGAGAATGGTGGAAATAGAGAGTGAGTGACAAGGGATATATGGATAAACCATGAGGGAGAGAGGAGAGTGGGAGGGAAGAGAGAGAAGGATAGAGAGTTGAGAGAGATATAGAAGGGGAAGAGAGATAGAGAGAGAGAGGGGAGAGAGAGAAGGAGAGGAACAAGGAGCGAGGGAGAGATAGATAGATATGGAGAGATCATGTATATGCTTGGGGTTGAGATATAGAAAAAAATAAGGAGAGATATAGGGAGATAGAGAAACACTTGGAGGGGGAAGAGAGGGAAGAAGATGGAGATAGAGAGAGGTAGGGAGGAAGAAATATAGATATGGAG
Organism: Pinus tabuliformis; assembly: GCA_031772625.1. Taxonomy (NCBI): domain Eukaryota; kingdom Viridiplantae; phylum Streptophyta; class Pinopsida; order Pinales; family Pinaceae; genus Pinus; species Pinus tabuliformis. The sequence goes on from CM062809.1 coordinate 1,168,911,834, forward strand.
AGAGAGTGAGTGTCCTTGGTGAGGTGAGATAGAGAGATAAAGGAGAGTTGGAGGGATATATAGATATAGATGATAGGGGGGAGAGAGATGGATAAAGAGAGACATAGAGAGGGAGGAATAGGTTAGGTGATCCAGGTGGATATTGGTGGCCACCTGCCTATTCCACTTCGACCCCCAACACCGTCTCCTTTAGTTTTTCGGTTTCTTGAATTGTAGCACACTTTACTATTTTTGAGCCTCATTGTAACATAGTTCAGAGGCATGTAGGTGCCACATCTCTTCTTAAAGATAAGCTACCATCACCCGAGCTATATTATTTCCATTTTGTTTGTGAGCATAGTTCATTATTTTTCTGTTAATGAAATGAAGTGTTTTTTTGTTGCACCTTTTTATTTATGATTATATTCGTAAGTTGTTGCATTCCCCATTAAGTTCGGATTAGTGGTATGAGAGCGGCCTACTCTTTCTCTATTTTTCTGTGTATGTCCCCAACAAGGTCAGGATAAAAGGAGTTAGAGCTCAATCTGGTTGAATCGTTGTAATATCAACCTCATAAAACTCGACAAGCTCCCATGGCGAAAGAAAAGAAATATGAGGGGGAAGGAGATCCTTTCAAAATGTTGCTCGACGAAGCCCTTAAGTGATAGTGATGATGGATATCTTTGCTATATCCTTCGACGACTACCCACGAGTGATGCATCTTTATCCAACAACCACTATGGAGGCACCACTCCTTTTAAGGTACAAGTTAACTTCGATATTCCCATATTTGAAGCCCTGGTAGATGCAGACGCCATAGATAAATGGTTAAATCTTTTGGAAGGATATTTTTCAGTTCATGACTTTTCCAATCAATAAAATATTGCTTTTTCACTTCTCAAAGTTGCCCCACATGTCAAGGACTAGTGGGAAACCTACTGTGAACAAAAGAACGAGAGTGAACCCTCATTGTTTTCAGTCGCACCCACTTGGGACTCTTTCAGAGATGCCATCATGGAAAAATATTACCCTGTCGAGAGCTACGAAGATAAATGCATAAAGTGGACCATGCTACGGCAAGGAAGGGACCAAGATGTGTCAGAGTTCAAAAATATTTTCCATACCCTTAGCATGAACCTCGGTATCAAGGACACTGAGAAGAATTTCATGCTCAAGTCTTGCGGCTATTTGCACAAGTACATCTAGGACGAGATGGAGTTTTTGGACATTTTCTCGCTCACCACGACATATCAGTACACTCCCAAGATTGAACAGAAGTTTAAAAAAAAGAAGCGAGACTTTGGATCTGCGAATCCAAAGCAAGGAAAAGGCACCCCCAAACCACATAACAAAGGACCAAGCCAAGGCAAGGTTGCCTAGGACAGCCCTTTGAAGCTGCAAGAAAAGAAAAATACCATGAAGAAAAAGAAGAATATGTGAAAATGGTGTGAGTTCCATAAGATCTCCACTCATAATACAAGTGAGTGTTAGCCCAAGTAGCCACTGGTGGCCGAGTTGAAGGCTTCTGAATCAGACGCATGTTCCAACTCTAAATCAGAACCTGATAAGGGAACTTACGGAGGGAAGAAGATCGTTGATGTGGATCTTAGTGCCACCATGGCCACCACCAAGATCCAGAAGATTGAGCTTGAAGATCCAGAGGAGGGGGAATGCTTCTTCCACTCACACATGTGGGTGAAGGGCTCTCTGCTACAGTTCATCATCAATAGTGGGAGCCAAAGAACCTCATTTCAACAGAGGTCATGTGTTGGGTGTGGAGCCTGATTATCTTCTTTATTCAGAGGTATCGCCATATTGGACCCCATTTCCTAATGTGGCAACAACACTACCCATAACATTTTCACTGCAAGGGGTGTCCAAGGCGGGGCGGTTGCGATCTTTAGGAGCCCCCCCTGGTGGGGGATCGGGGGCAGCGCCCCGAAAGCTAAAAATAGATGTAAAATTGCCTTGTAAAATGTTGTAATTTCATAGTCAATCTAGGTCGTTCATTAGGCGGCAATCTGATGGTAGAAGTTATGTTTAATTTAGGGTTTTTTTCCATAGAAGGTAACCCCTTGCTATATATGAGTGAATTGTATTGTGTCTATGTAAATCTATATTCTAAATGAGAAAGAGAGAGGAGATTGTGTGAGAGCGAAGAGGGAGTTACAATGAATCTTCTGTAGGTTGTATCTCTTCAGTTTGTTGCATAATATAAAAGGAAGGACTGGCTATTTTTCTGTGGTGATAGCGCAAATTGGGTGAACCGTATATATCTGTGTCTCTCTTGTTATATGCATTTTCTATGTTTATATTTCTACAATATTTTATGTGTTCCATTGCTTTGTAATATATAATTTTCTAACATCGTGAACTGGCTGGGCCTAACAACTACATCACATCCATAGTTCTACACCATCGAGTGGCTTCATGAATGACGAGATCTTCACGTCAACAAGTAGTGTCACACTCCCTACAACATCAAGCCCTTCATGGATGAGGTAATGTGTGATTTTTATCCTCTTGAAGTTTGTGATGTATTATTAGGACAAGCATACTTATGGAAGCAACATGCTATATATTTGTCTAGACCTCTCTCTGTGATTATTACATTGGCCAACAAGTTGTATAGTATTCTGGAGGTAGCCCAGCCTAATCCTATATCTTTGATCATTGCAAAGGAATGTAGTAAGATCATTTCCCAAACCAAGAAATTTGTTTTCCTTATGATTCGCCCTCAAGGAAAGAAGAAGGTTGTGGCAACGGCTTCCAAGCAAGGCTCCACTACACAACAATAGAAAATATATAAGGTTTTGGAGGAGTACGGGGATATTTTCGCCTCACCTATAGGGGTAACCTTGAACTGTCAGAGCAAGCACTCCATTGATCTAACCCCAGGCGTGTCGATTCCTAATGAACCGATTTATTGATGCTCTATTCTAGAGAACAATGAGATCAAGAGGAAGATTTAGGAACCATTAGAGAAAGGGCACATCAGGCCAATCTCATCACCCTTTAGGAGCTCGATTGTATAGGTATAGAAGAAGGATGGGACCTGGAGGCTCTATATTGACTACTGGGCATTAAACAAGATCATTGTCTAGAATAGGTACCCAATCCCACCGGTTGGTGACCTTCTTGACCAGCTCAACGGGGTCAAATATTTCAGTAAGATTGACTTGAAATCAAGTTAACACCAGGTGCTTATCGAACCCTCTAATGTGTGGAAGACTACCTTCAAATCCAAGGAGGGCCTTTTCAAAAGGTTGGTCATGCCATTTGAATTGACGAATGCCCCTGCAACGTTGATGGGACTTATGGATGACATCTTGAGACCCTTTACCAATGCATTCGTGGTGGTGTATTTACATGACATCTTGATATTTAGCCAGTTGAGACGAGCACATCCACCATATTAAACAGGTCCTTCAATCCCCACAACAACACAAGTTGTGTGCTAACTTGGAGAAATGTACCTTTGGCCTAACCCAGGTCCAATATCTCGGGTACATAATTGATGATCAGGGTGTACATGTGGACCCATCCAAGATACAAGTCATTCAAGATTCGCCAGCCCCCACTCTAACAGAGCTCCACAACTTTTTGCATCCTGCCAACTTCTACCATAGGTTCGTGTTGGGGGTTCTCTCATATCACTTGGGATTTAAGTCAATTCACCAAGAGAGGAGAAAAGAAAATTTTTTTTTGGTCTAAAACCCAACAGCAAGCATTCTTCGAGTTGAAGAATTGCTTATGTTTTGCACCAGTGCTCAACTTACCAGACTTGCAACAACCATTTGAGATTGAGACAGATTCTTTGACTATGCTATTGGTTCAGTTCTTACTCAGCATGGGAATCCAGTGGCTTACCGCAGTGAGACACTTTCAGACACAGTTTGAAAGTACACCACTTAGGACAAAGAAATGTATTCCATTATGCAGACATGTTGCCAATGGAAGAATTACATTCTGGGGAAGGAAACAGTCATCCACATAGACCACTGACCTCTATAGTTCATACAGACACAAGGGAAGTTGTAGAACGATTGTCATTAGAAATGTTCCACCTACATGCAACAGTTCAATTTGAACATTAAGTATAAGAAGCACAACACAAATAACGTCATTGATTGCCTCAGTTGACCATCGTCACTATGCTCGACTCTTGTGGACATGAGACATTGAGGTGGCTGCATCTTTACAAGAGTGATCCATAATTCATGAGCATCTACTAGACACTCCTGGAAAGGAAGAAAGTTCCAAATTTTGACCTTCATGATGCACTGTTATGCCACCTAGGACACATATGTATTCCTTCAAGTTATCGTGCCAAGATGATTTGGGAGGCACACTATAGTTGGGTTGCTGGACATTTCGGAGTAGATAAAACAATGGCGGTATTGCAGAAGTATTTTTATTGGCCGAAACTTCATCAGGACGTTCGGATGTACATTAGATCCTGGACCACTTGTGCCATTGCCAAACCAACCATCAAAAACCAAGGCCTGTATACTCCTCTACCTACTCCTAGTCAACCTTGTGAGTTTGTTTCCATGGATTACATGTTGGGCCTTCCTTCTACTAAGCACGACAATGATAGCATTTTCATGGTCATTGATAGATTCTCTAAGAGGGCCATCATGGCGGCCTACAAGAAGAGTATCGCAGAAGAGGCCAATACTAAGCTCTTCTTTGAGTGAGTATGGATACAGTTTGGGATTCCACAGTCCATTGTCTCAGATCGGGACAAAAAATTCCTGAGTGCATTTTGGTCAAATCTCTAGTCGATGCTGGATACAAAAATTACTAAGTCCTCCTCTTTCCATCCCCAAAATCATGGCCAAGCATAGGTTGTAAATCAAATGGTCATACACATTCTATGCATGTAAAATTTGAAGAATCCACGCACATAGGATGAAAGCCTCCCCTATGTACAAGATAGCTACGACAAAGTTCTTCTCATCTCAATGTGCCACAACCCCTTTCAAGTAGGGTTGGGATTTCAGCCATTATGTCTCATTGATGTGGCCATAACATTTGCAGCTACTCACTGAAATTTGTCTCATGTCCAGTCTGAAGTCGACAGGGCTAAAAACTTCATTGAGCGCATTCAATACATCTGCCAACAGGTCCTTGATATATTGGATAGAGCTAATGCTATGTACAAGCAGTGCCATGAGCAACATTGGGTGTCACATAAGTTCAAGGTGGCGAGAAATTTTGGCTACATTTGCAGAATGAGTGCCTTGTTGGACCCCACCACAAGCTTCACCTACTCCAATATGGGCCATACACCATCATAAAGGTTGTAGGGGAAATTCCTTTGAGCTTAGCATTCCACCGTTCCTTATTTTGCACCTAGTGTTCAATGTATACCACCTTGGACCATACTTTCCACCATTACTTGACACATTCGACGTTGAAGAATAGCTCACACCAACAGATCTAAATGCAGATTGCATGGAAAAAACAACCACTGATTAGATCATGGACACAAAGATCAAGAACACTCACCAGCAGAAGATTCAACTATATTGGTTTGTAAAATATGGCCAACTCCTTCACCAAAGCACATGGCTCACCAAGGACCAAGCTTAGCAGAAGTTTCGCCACCCCATAGAGACACTCAACACAATGGGGACCATTGCTTCCTAATGGGGGAGAAATGATCTAGGTGGATATTCGTGACCACCTTCCTAGTGCACTTGGACCCCCAACATTGTCTCTTTTAGGTTTTTGGTTTCCTTATTTGTAGTACAGTTTAATATTTTTGGCATATTTTCAGGTGCTAAACTTCCGGAGCAATTTTGAGGCCCTAAATGATGTTTTTAGATTCCTTTCAGCTTTCTCTTCGAGATCTTCGAAACGAGGTATTATGATAGCCAAAAGGAGATTGTATGCCAAAGTTATGACCCTATGAATTTGATGTACCAATTTATCCAAACGAGGCCGACAGTTTTGGCGCTTCATCTCCTAGCGTTAGCTTTTTGGATGTTTAGGGTTTTCCATTGTTTCTCAATAATAAATAGGTCTTTGAGCCTCATTGTAAGATAAATCAGAGGGATGTTTCTGCCAGATATCTTCTCATAGATAAGTTACCATCACATGAGCTATCTTATTTCCATTTTGTTTGTAAGTATAGTTCAATATTTTTCTATTTATGAATGAAGTTTTTTTTTGTTTCACCTCTATATTTATGGTTATATATGTAAGTTGTTACGTTCCTGCTTAAGTTCAGATTAACAGTATCTGAGCAGGATGCTCTTTCTCTATTTTTCTTTGCATGTCCCTAACAAGGTGAGGGTATAATGAGTTTGGGCATGATCTGGTTGAACCGTTGCAAGATCAACCTCGAGAAACCCAATGAGCTCCCCTGGCAGAAGAAAAGAAATATGAGGGGCTAGGAGATCCTTTCAAAATGTTTCCTGGGGAACCCCTCGAGTGATATAGGGATGTGATGATGGATAACTTTTCCTAGATCCTTCGATGGCTACCCACGCACAATGCATCTTCATCTAACAACCACACTAGAGGTGCCACTCCTTTTAAGGTACAAGTTACCTTCAATATTCCCATATTTGAAGGCCTGATAGATGTAGACAGCACAGATAAATGGTTAAATCTATTGGAAGGATATTTTTCAATTCATTACTTTTCCAATCAAGAAAAGATTAATTTTCACTTCTCAAAGCCACCCCACACATCAAGGACTGGTGGGAATCCTATTGTGAACAAAAAGGATGGGAGTGAACTCTCGTTGTTTTCAGCCGCACCCACTTGGGATTCTTTCTAAGATGCCATCAAGGAACAATATTACCCTGTCGAGAGTTATGAAGATAAACACATAAAGTGGACCACAGTACGGCAAGGAAGTGACCAAGATGTGTCAAATTTCATAAATATTTTCCATACCCCTTGCATGAAGCTGGGTATCAAGGACATTGAGCAGCATTTGGTCCTCAGGTATCATGGCTATCTACACAAGTATATACAAGATGAGATGGAGTTCCTAGACATTTCCTCACTTGGCACGACATATCGGTACAGTATCAATATTTAGTCGTTGCCCAATGGGCTGATCTATTGGTGCTCTGTTCTAGAGAATGATGAGATCACGAGGGAGATTGAGGAACTATTGTCACACGGAATAAGTTGATCTTGCGGACAAGATAGACCTTCCTAGAATCTCAAGAAGACCTAATGACAAGCAAACCAACCAGACACTATCTTTCTCTAAATATGCTTAAATAAACAATGGCAAACAAGTGTTTTTAGGGCCTACCTTAGGTCCAACGCAAGTTTGTGTATGCCCTCGCTCCTTTGATCCAATTGAGCTCCTTTGTCGCGAATCTGAAAACACAAACAAGGCAAACAAATTAAATAGCACCTGAAAAACCAATTGCATAAAACATATTTATCATGAAAGTCAAGGAGTCCATGAAACAAATAACATGAGATACTTGTTGAGAAAAATGAGTTTGATTGTATTAATTCAAAAGAAGAAGAACTTTACAACCTTTGCCTTGACGTTGTACAAGCTCCTCCCAGGGTCCAGCAAGAAGTCTCCTCTACTTTGACAAGTTTCACTCACTCCCCAATGAAGCCAAAAAGGTATGTGATCTCTCCTCTTAAGCTCAACTAGGACGTCTTGATTTCACCAGTGTTTACCCTAAAAAATGTTTAGCTTCTAACCTCTCCAGCAACCAGCCCAATGCCTGTATTTATAGTGCAATGGAGGGAGGTTACTAGGTCCTCCTTCAAAGGGATAAAGCCCTCCTTCAAAGGGATAGCTCCTCTCATCAAGGGATTAGATCCTTCTCTTTTGGGATGCATGAACCACCTCAGAGCGAACAATCCACGTCAAAATTCGTTCGAGAATCCTCTAGAATTAACCCAAAGTGAGTTTTTTAAGATAAAACTTGTGCCTTTTGACTTTCACAGGGGTCCGCACCTACACCGTTAGGGACAGAGCGGGCAGGTCCGCAGCTTTTGTACACAGAAGGTGCGGGACCGCAGGTGACAGTGAGAGAAAGTGCGGAACCAGAGTTACATTGATTTTTAATGTCTTCCTCTCATTTCCAAAGCTTGACTTGAAGAGCTGAGGTCTAAGACTTTCTTAGGAGGACAGTACAAGTGATGATAGACCCATACTGACTGCAAATAATCATGGTGATGATATTTTTGTGTAACAGATTGCCCCCTAAAGTGCGAAGTCTGTAGTAGATGAGGATTTCATTGATCATTTAGGAAGAGTGAAGTACTTTATCATTTCGAGGATCATCTTGTGGAGAGCCCGGTTGGAACCTGTAAAAAAATTCAATGCAAGATATATATATGAGATCATATCATTGCTGAGGTAGGCATTCCCATACTCAAATCAAAACTGACTAGAAAAACTAACTACTGCTTTGATATAGGAATGATCTTGTAAAACATCACAAGTATAGACTCAGGTGGACAAAGTATGGACGCAGCCATTTGTTTATGAATAGTCCATTATATAATGAATACAAAATTCCTCGCAGCCGAGATTGTGGAAACTAGATCCAGGGTCTTCATTTCTACTTCCCGAAACAGTATGATTCTATCCATGCGAATGAATGTGTTGATGTCGAACATGGTAGAAACCACTTGATTACCAGTCAATGATGTAAACTGTTAACAAGTGTGAGAGAAACCACTAGTGATGTCAATGGCTCTCAAAGTACCCAGTACAATCCATGAGATGCGAATAAATGTGTTGATGTCGAACATGTCAGGGAATCCTTTGATCGAAAGTCAATGATGCAAACTGTCGTCAAAGGCGAGAAACCTGCCATTGAGGCATGCAGATATCAAGGTACTGACGATTTCTAGATCATCTTTCTAGATAATGAGCTGATGTCAATAGAAAGCGATCCGTCGTAGGCAAGCCCACAACACGAAATCATAGATCAAGTTGAAGAAATTTAGTTGCAAGGACTGACTCAGGGATGGTCAAGATGGATGACAGATATTTTGCAGATGAATGGCTTATTGGCAGTGACCTCTTGAACACATAACTACACGACAGATGGTTTGGTGACAATTGACCCAAAGTTAATACCCAGAAACTGGCTGAAGACTTTCAATGTGGTTTGATCAACTGTTAGGCAAAGGATTTCCCAACCCAGGTGAATAAAAGTGTCGTGTTCAAGAGTGGTTACAAAGTATGACAAACAGACTCTTTTTTCTCTCTTTTCCCCCACCATTTTTGGCAAGTACCTCTTTATTTTTAACAAGCTTGAGGAGGATAAAATTTGCTTGATTATAAGCTCATTCTTCGGATGAGTCCAACTTAGTTTAAATTCGAACCCTAAGAAGGAGTGGTTCGTTCCTGTTTGTAATTGAACAAGTCCTTTACTGTGAAATTTTAACGAGTCCAGTATAGGAGAAACTCGGCGTTTTTCAATTTTAGAGAGTCTGAAAAAACTTAAGAAGACTCCAGGGTTGACCTTTTTCGTAAATTTGTGTCTCCCAAGCCCGAAAAAGTATAAAATAATACTTGAGAGAACCGCTTGATCTTTTACGACCAAGGAGTACTTTTCGTCATTAGTGCCTTTGATCTGAAAAAGTAAAAAAGTGATCAACGACACGTCGTTTTATAACCAATATCGAATTTGAAACGACAAAAATTCGGCAATCTTTTCATGTTTTTTACGGTCAGAAAAGAGCTGTAAGTTGACTGTCTTTTAGTTCCATTTTAACGAGTTTAAAAGAAACACTCGACGATCTTTTCATGTTTCAGGAGTCAGAAAAGAGCTTAAAGGTGACTCTAAATGTTTTTCATCGAAAATGATAGATTTCGCCTGAATAATCCGTTGTTCTACACAAAAACATAAACATTACTCATACCTGTTTGAAATGGATAAAAATGACGCAAAGATATCTTTCCAAAGTGAAACATAAAAAAATTTTATTTACTCAAAAAACTTATAAAAAGGGCCTTTGTCAATTCATTTTTACCATTTGAGTTTGGGTGAGAAAATAGTGCTTTTGCTCAGAAAACTTCCCGTGAAGATTGCGGAAAATCCAACCGTCGGAAACGAACAACGTCTTCTCCAGGTAATCCACATCATCCTACTCTTCATTTTTAACCATTTCATTTTTTGTTTTAGTCATTTATTTTCATTTTTGGGAGGGTTTTTAGGCATAAAACCCGCGCGCAGGGCCCCGCAGGTTTACCACTGCTGGCCTGCGGACCCCGACTTTTTCTCCATTGGGAAAAAGCTCGGGGTCCGCACCTTCCATGTAGACAAAGTGCGGTCCCACGCACTATGTCTAACCCGGAGGGTGCAGTCCCCGTCGCAAGGGTTTTTAACCCAAAAATTCTCAAAAATGGACCAATCAAAATAATTTCTAGCAATTTAATTTATCCTTGTACTTGATGCAGAGAGTACATCATGCTAGATTGGCGTGAACGAGAGCATGAGGACGTGGATGCCGCCACATGGAATCATCAACCTTCACTTGATGCTTTGAGGGTGTGCGACTTGTACAAATTCTGGGCCATTCCTGGCATGAGGGCTCAGGTGGATTTCTTACAGTGGTTGGTTGACAGATGGAGCGTACAGGACCAGTGTTTCTTCATTGGCGGCCACCAGCTTGAAATCGAGCTGGCAGACATATATTTCTTGACTGGTTTGCCTAAGAGAGGCGAAGACTTGACTCTGTTTGGGGCTAGGGCAGATGGCCAGTCTGTCGATAGCCTCAGGCTAGAGTACTGCAACAGCCAGGCTAGAGACAAAAGGATAGACATAAAGACTATATCCCATCCTGAGCTCATGGTGATTGCGTTCACTATCACCAGACTTTGTGGAGCTGCCACATTACATATTGCCACCAGATCCCAGATGCGTATGGCAGTTGATTCCTTCCGAGGCACCATCTTCAACTGGTGCAATGTCGTGTTGGCCAATGTGAAAGGCCAACTGACCAGGGCCAAGAACGGATGACTAAAGACCTTTGGTTATAGGGCTTTGGTCGTGAGTTTTGGCCTGGAGAGTGTTCCTATGTTGATCCCGCAGCACCTTACTGTTTGAGGTGGGCTTCCTCGAGAGCCCAAACTGATGCGATGGGTCACAGTTATGGCCCGTCACCCGAACGAGAGGACAGAGGTTGCTCGATTCAAACCTGAGTATTTCCAATGGCTGGAAAACTAGGTCTTTTCTATTCAGGACTTCCCTTACGCTGGGATAGATTTTCGTGGTGACCCAGACATGGTTCTTCCACCAGGAGAGCAGTGGGATGAGTCAGGTAAAATCCTTTTCAACATTTTTTCCTATTTTATTTTTTTTTGTTATTTTTCCATCGTCTCAAAACTGATAGTAAAAATTTCAAATGTAGATGTGGGTCCACAGCGACCAGCCGCTCTCCGGCCTTATGAGAGGAAGCAACCAGTTGCACCTGCGCCAGCCCCACAGGATGAATCAGCAAAGGTTTTGGCCGAGTTGGAGGGTCATCTCGAGCGCTTGATAGGAGATATTCCGGAGACCACTATAGATGACATTCCTCGTCGACTTCAGCGCTATGTGATTGGGGTCCCAGGACCTTTTAGGAGGTTCCTTTGCAAGGTGGCCCGTGTAGCGGTTTCTTATAGAGATCATCACCAATGATAGGATGATCGCCTATTGTGGGCACATGCGACATTTTTGTTTTTTGTACTTATCATTTTTGCCGATCATAAGGTGTTTTTCAACCTATGATCGAGGACAATGTATTTTTTGACACACTCCTATATATATATATATCACTATTACCAGCTTATCTTGTAAATCATGTTATGGAATGGTTTTAAATTTACATGTATGATTATTGCAAATGTCTATTTAGCATTCGAGAAGCAATTGCATCTGCTAATGTATTTAAAGATCTTGGAATATGCTGATATTCAATATAATCAAATTCACGTTCCAAGAGATGCACTCTCAAAAATAATCTTAATAACACTGGATTTCTAATGGCATATACTCTATTAAGATGTAATACAACGAGTTCAGAATCTAACCTCACTATCAAACTCCGAATCCCAAATGAAATAGATTCAGATAATAACTCAATCACTGCACTACACTCGGCAATGTTGTTCGTTGTTTGACCGAGGCTTACCCCATGCATAGATACTAACTCGTCAGAGGGCGAATAGATAACCCAAGCTGCGGAAGAGATGTTCCGTGTATTACGACAAGCACCATCAGCGAAACCAATGTATGTTTGGAGAGGCATCGACATCTGCAATATCAAGAGTAAAACCAAGATAAGTAGGAATAATGACGAAAAAACACTCTCTAAGCTAAGCACACTATTTAAACTAAAACACACCAGCTAGAAAGAAAAACTACCCTAACTAGAAATCTCCATACCCATTCTTTAAGCATAATACCTCTTCAAGTAAAGACGATTTCTGGGTTTACCCAAAGAGTCCCCGTCAATGTCTACCAATTCATAGGCCCCTTTGGCTAGCTTTCGCTTGACAACATAGAGACCATGCCACATAGGAACGAATTTTCCAGCGCCTAATTTATCATTAGCTTGATCGTAAACTAAGACTAGATCTCCTTCCGAAAAATTTCGAGGGGTCACATTTCGATCATACTGAGCTTTCATGCATTTTGCGTGAGTCTCGATCGCCAATGTAGCATCGCGTCGATTCTCATCTAATTGAGCCAAGTATAACAAACATTTTTCCTCTTCAGAAGTGGCTGGAAGTAACTCGATGGCCATTTGCAGTGACAGGATTTCGCATTCAATGGGTAACACAGCTTCCAGACCATAAACTAGTTGGAAAGGAGTGAACCCTGTTGATGTTTTTACTGAAGTTCAGTACGCCCAAAGCGCTGAAAAAAGCATGTTGTGCCAATTCGACCGATGAATCCCAATGATTCATCGGATCATGATAACTAAAACTTTGTTGATGGATTCAACCAGACCATTCACTTGTGGATAATAAGGGGTTGAACTATCGTGACGTAAACCAAGCTGGCCTGTAGGTTCGATCATCATAACGTTTCGAAAATGGCACCCATGATCAGTGATTATCACTTGTGGGACACCAAACCTAGCAGTTATATGATTGAACATGAAAATTGCAGCTGTCTTGTCATCTACCTCAAATGTAGGCATCGCCTCGGCCCACTTGGTAAAATAATCTACCGCAAGGATGATATACGCATGCCCCCCGGCCGAGTGAGGGTTACATGTAATAAAATCGATACCCCATTTGGCAAAAGGACCAACGGCAATTATAGGGTGGAGAGGAGCAGGTGGAGCGTGCATCTTATGATAAAAAACTTGGCAGTTGTGGCATTTTCGGACCGCCGTAATACAATCTTTAAATAAAGACGGCCAGAAGTAGCCAGCGCGCAATATCTTTTGGGCTGTGGCAAACCCAGACATATGACCGCCACACGCTCCAGAGTGACAGTCATTTAGAACCCTTACAGCTTCCTCTTGAGTTAAGCAACATCGAAAAACAGAGTCCGCCCCACGGCGATAAAGAGTATCTCCAATAATCCTGAATTGTTGGGACTGGAATCGAATTTTTCGACGTTCTGACCGTGAAATTTCTAGCCGAAAGGATTGGTTCTGGTGATAAACAATGATATCCCCATACCATGGATCTAAAGTGTTGATTAGAAACAAGGATTCGTCCGCAATGGGCTCCTCCGCCACAGTTTCCGTGTCAGCACGCGGGAAGTCACACATTAACTCCGCAAAAACCAAAGATTTCTTAGACTTGGATTTTTCGAATTCCAAATCGAACTCCTGCAGGATAATAATCCATTTAGAGTAATTTCCCCCTAGCAATTGCTTAGTTAAAATGTAGATCATAGGGTTGTAATCCAAAATTACTGTAGTTTTACGTAGTAAAATGTAGTGACGAAAACGTTGGACAGCTTGAACAGCTGCCAATGCCAATTTCTCCACATGTGAGTATTTTAGCTCAGTTGGATTTAAAGTTCGACTAAGGTAATATATCACATGTTCAGTTCCGAATTCATCTTCCTGAACTAAGACCATTCCAATGGTGGAATGAGAGGCAGCGAGATACAAGAAGTAATCCTGGTTGTAGTTGGGAGGATGCAACAACGGCGCATGGGTCAACGCGTGTTTGAGTGCATCAAAAGATTTCTGAGCTATCTCATCCCAATAGAATGGAGTATTTTGCTTCAACAACCGGGTAAAACCCTTTGTAACCTCGGCGTAGTTAGGAATGAATCGTCGTAAAAATTTTGCTTTCCCTTACAAACTTTGGAGTTGGTGAAGACTCGAAGGAGGAGGCAATTTGATGATAGCTTCGACCTTCGAGGGATCAACGCGAATGCCGGCTTTCGAAACTACAAACCCCAGCAATCCACCCATTTCTATATAGAAGACACATTTGTGTGGGTTCAACCGAATCTGATAATGCCTACACCTCATAAAGATTACTCGTAAATGGACGAGGTGATCAGCTCGATGTAATGAATGAGCAGGCAAGTCATCGAGATAGGGTTGCACAATGTGCTTGATGTCATGAAACGCATAAGACATCGCCCTTTGAAAAGTTGCTCCGGCATTCTTAAGCCCAGAAGGTAACTTGCAATAAGAAAAGGTTGCCCATGGACAAATGAAAGCCGTTTTTGGTTGATCGGCAGGTAGAATATTTATTTGATTGTATCCGGAAAAACCGTTCATGAAGGAAAATATTTTGCTGCCGGCACAATCATCAATGATTTGATCGATATAGGGAGTTGGTTAATTGTCATTTGGACAGGCTCGATTAATGTCCCTATAGTTGATGCATATTCTTATTGTTCCCTATTTTTTGTTAACCGGAACAATATTCGATACCCAATCCGTTAATGGGATTGGATAAATGAAACCTACTTTCAATAGTTTTTCAACTTCTGCTTTAATTGCAGCAGCTTTTCGTGGGTGAATCTGACGCAAACGTTTCCGGACGGGTTTAGCGTCCGGGTAAGTCTTGATCTCATGAACAACAATCACGGGATCAATTCCTGGCATTTCCTCATAGGACCAGGCAAGCACGTTGCAGAATTCTTGAAATAAGGCCTTATATAGTTGAATTTCGTCATCTGTACATGAGGCACCTATATGAATGTTCTCAACAATTCCGGGCTTAACCGAAATGTCAATAGGAATAGTTCGAGAGATGTTTCCCAAATTTAACTCTGAATCGGGATGTTTCATTGGATTCTGAGGTTCCTTGACATATTCAGTTGTAAAAATTGATGAGAAATCATTTTCAAAACGATTATCCTCAGGTAAAAACGAAGATCTGTGATGGAGATCTTCCCATGGTAAATCATCTACACATAGGATTTCACGAATTTTCTCATCAGAGTGAACAAGTTCAGAAAACATGGTTAAATCCAAGGTTGATGTGAAAAGTAATTCCTTACGAACCACATTCATTAAGTCATTTTCGGTTGAAGATGGGTCGGAAAACGATTGCACAGCTTCATAGGCAATTTCATATGGACTCAAAGGCATGGCATTACCAAATGAGTCTATCTCAGATTCAGAAGGAATGATCCAAGGATCATCATAAATAATGGTGTCTGATGTAATCATATGAATGGTTGCAAATGAAGACGATGCGTTGATCGGAGGAAAAGGAAAAGTTCCCAGTAAACCGACATCTTTAACTAGTCCTACTCCAACATCCTTATATGAGATAGTCCTTTTACCGACATGCTGAATACTCTCAGAAGAGGCTGGGTCGGATGAAAAGTAAGCTAGTTGGTCTATTGTTACGATCTTTCCATTATGTGGAAATTTTATTACTCGAAAGACCGATGAAACGACCGCTGTCATAGCGTAAGACCAACTTCGACCCAAGAGAAGGTTGTAATCTAGAGGGGCATCAACAACCTCCACATCTAGACTAACGGTTTTTCCTTCAACCCCTATAGGAAAATCCCGTAGAATGCCAAAAGGATGAAACCCACGGCCATCAAAGGCCTTTAGAATCGTCGGGGATTGGTTTAGCGAAGGGGAACCAAGCGATCTCCAACACTGTCTCGACATAATACACGTTGATGCTCCCTCATCAATTACAGTCTGATGAATAGGCATGTTTTTTACTATCACTGGAATCTGGAAAGCCATTTGATGAGGCAAACGTGGCGTACTATTTTCTAGATCGAAAATTATTAGGTTCGAGTCCTGAACGTCAACAGCTCCTATAGCCGACAAAAGTAATTTATGTTGTGCTGGACATGATTGCAGCACTTCCAAAGCCAACATTGCTGAGGGTGAAACAATTAAATCCTCAACAATGTTATAATTCTGAGCCACTCTCGCACGTGGATTGAAAGCTGACTTTCAAAGTATACCCTTGGCGGGCGGTTTGATTACCAAGTCTGGATTAGGTTTCTCGATCTGTAGTGGATCAGAACTGGGAGCTGAGGTTGATGGATTAGAATGAGAAGATTCTTCTTCTTTACCATCAACAGGACTTTTACTAACATAATCTTGCGATCGAGTCACAATCCTAACATGGGACATCATCAGTATGGGTTCTTCATTGGCACTCAAGGACGAACCTATCATCTTACTGGCTTGAGCTAGAAAAGGATCCTTCAAAACAGTAGGAGTTTGGGAACCTTTGACAATATTCGCAACCTCTGCACGATGAGGGTAGTCTCTTGTAAAATGTTCATCGTCACAAATGAGACAAGGATAACGAGGTTTGCGCTTTTCATCATTGGATTCTGCCTTTTCAGGTTTCTCCTTTGAACTTTTGTCTGTTTTATTCTTCTTCTTTCCTTTCTTCTTCCCATCGGATTTTGATTTGGCTGTAGATGACTCTACAACGTGAATGTCGGCGGAAATCTCCGCAGAAGAATCTCTTGTTGGGGAATCAGGCAAGGTTATGATAGGAGAAGAATTCTTGGAAGATTTCTTCTTACTTTTAGTGTTAACCGTACCAATCATACCATCGGCGGCATGAGATCTCGAAGGAGTTGCAGCGATTTGATTTTTCTTGGGAAGATCGGGGATTTTCTCGTGTAATGTACCTGACTGAGTATAGACCAAGTCAAGGTACTGTGCTTGAGCAATCACTTGCTCCTCAGTAACAACTCCGGCTTTAGCTACATCTTCAGTGATCTTTGGCAACAAAGATTTTACAAACCATTCGGCCAAGATCTGATCCAGAATAAATACCTTCAGTAAACGCCGTCGATGTCTCCACTCATGAATATGATCTGAAATATAAGTAGACGTCGATTGTTTTAACGAGGTTAACAATTCTGTGCCATTTTCATATCGGACTGGCAACTGAAAATGAGTTAAAAACGAGGTAGCTAACTGACTAAAATTATAAAAAGTTCCTCGTGGTAACTCAATGTACCACTTGGCCGCGAGACCAATTAGAGTGCGCTGGAAAAGTCTAAGACGGATTGAATCATCTCAAATGGAGTTAGACGCGCACCAGAGGTGGTAAGTCATCACATGGTTCGACGGGTCCTCTCCTGATTTACCTTCGAACTTGGGAATATCACTGGGCAACTTATTCGGCATTGGTGGCCAAAACGGAAGATAATTAATGGGATCGTTCGTTAGGCGCGACAAGTCAGGTAAGTCCAAAGTTGCGATAAACGGTAACTGCAGATTAGGATCCCTAAAACTTTGGGTCATGAGACCAGCCCCAGGAGGAGGATATCCAGGATAACTAGGAATAGGAATTGCATTGGGATATTGTATCCTCCCAGAAAACTAGGATTAACCAGACCGTACTGGGGTTGTTGAGGTTGTTGATAAGTGTTCCCAGGATACGGTTGATACTGATAGACTGGCTGCTGCACAGCAGGACCGAATTGGTACTGTCTCTGGTACTGTTGATAAGTAAATTGTGGTTGACTTGTGACAACCGTACTTGAACCAGGTTGTCCTGCAGGCATCTGAACCGAAGTTTGAATCGTAGATCCAGACGGTGGTAAAGATGTCTGAGGAGTAGATACAGGAATAGTAGAAATCGGAGCTGTCGATACTCCAGAAGTAGGTGGGGTAGACTGAACAGATGTTGCGGCAGTTGTAGCAGTCGTTTGAGGCGGAGTATGACGTGTACTAGGCCCAGGCTGAGAAACTACTGAAGGTACAGAAGTTTGAATGTTAGACTGGACTGGTTGCTGGGGTGAACCAGAAACTAAGGGTTGTCCAGTTTGAGATGACAACTGTACATTTGGCTGCAACACCTGTTGGGTTTGTGATGGATCCCACACTATATTCATTCCGGGGTACTGACCCATAACAGGTTGAGAATACTAAGGACCATAACCGGGTTGAGGGTAGGATTGATAATTTAAAGGTACATTTCCCATTCCTTGAACATACGTTTGACCGGAGGGTGGTTGGAAACCTTGGTTCGAGTACTGACCTTGAGGTTGGTACCCTTGAGGCACGTACTGATACTGGGATTGACCTTGAGATATAAATTGATACTGGGGTTGACCTTGGGGTACATATTGAGTCTGGGGTTGACCTTGAGGAACGTACTCTCCCATAGGTATGTACTGTCCTTGAGGTTTCCCCCCAGATGCAAATTGTGTACCTTGAGGTTGCCCCCCAGGCGTTAATTGAGGCTACCCCCCAGGCGGTAACTGGCCACCTTGAGGTTGAGGATTGGGAATAGAACCTAACATCATAAGAATGTCTTCTACGCTCAACGGCTTAGTACCATTGCTTACAGTTAATAACCCTTGCTCAATGGGTTGAGGAGATGCTCCCGAAAAAGTACCAGAAAGTGATTGATACCCAGAGGGAACAAAAGGACCGCCATACAAAAAGGATTCAGGCGATTGAGTAAACATGGATGACTATCCTGACATATTTACGGGAGTATAAAAACCTCTAGGTGTTGGGTGATAAGGAGCGCGTGGTGGTGAAAAACTTAAACCTGAGTTTTCTAAGAAATTAGTCAAAGAAAGATACCAAGAACTGCTCCTAGGTGGACTGTAAAAAATTGATTCACACTCCCTTAGCTCAATAACAGGTTGATTTTCAGGGATAAGGATGCCTACTTCTTCTTCCGGAACAAGTTCTTCAATAGCAATAAGTCCAGAAGGAAGATCTTGGGTGATTACTCTTTCTACCCTAGGTGAACCAGGACCACTAGAAGTTGGAGAAACAAACCCCGATGTCAGAGTAGCAGCAAATTTACTTTCAGGCTCGGATATTTCAGGTTCTTCACCTATATTACTAGTAAATGAAAAGCTACCAGTAACTTCGGAAACAGATACTGACTGTGGATTATAATCTGCCACTAACGGTTGAAAATTAGGATGTACTATCAAAGAAGATTCTCCTTCTTCAGGTGACCCAACTCTACTGTCTCTAGGGGTTATGAGGACTTTCAAGCCTTCAAGCTGGCTCGGTACTTCCTCAGGAGGTTGGCCCCGAAGTCTACGGGACTTCCTCAGTAACTCAGCCACGTTTACAAACTCAGGAGACTGGCCCCGAAGTCTACGGGACTGCCTTGGTAATTCAGCCACAGTTAAAAACTTTTAACTACTTCACACGCAAATAAAGTAAAATCTCAATGAAAAGCACCTAAAGTCTCTAAAGAACCAAAGAAATTTGAATCACATACCTAAAGAATCTAGGAGATGAAACACACACAAACAGTAACTTTCCGTACTGAAAACACTAGTTGGTGATGAAATCCAACGTCGCAGAGTTCAATACAGAAATGGCGGTTGGAACAGTTACCGTGGCAACCTGGTTAATGAATAGACTAGCACAAGTTCCTCCACTTAACCGTCTTGAGTGAAGAGAAGCCCCCATAAAATCCAAGTGAGTCTAGCCAATGTCTGCTCTAGGTACAGTGGGATCTTCCCACCACTGTCACCTCAGGAAGAGTCCTAAAGAATATGGTCACTAAGGTTACCAACTGAGACAAATATACCCGGGGGAACAGTCTACGATCCGATACGCACGCAAGGGCAGAGTAGCAAGCTCGATCCCCTTGAAGGCTCCTTGACATAATCCAAGGTTTACCAACAAGTGACCCCAGGCTCCTCGACAATGGTTAATTCGAGGTTTACCGTTTTTAATATGTGAATATCTGGCGTCGTTCCCAATGAGGAAGGATTGATTCCCACACTGGTTCAGACACGATCTCATGCTTCTCCTTTAAGATGAGCTTTCCCAAAGCATAAATGCAACAATTGGATTTCTTCCCTACCACAAGATACAACTACTTCTTTGTTTTTACTGTCCTGGAGAGTTAATTACTCTCCTACTCCAAGACACTAGCCTAAGCTAAGTTGGTGTATCAGAGCCCTAGAAATAAAAATGTTAAGATGAATTTTACTTTAAGCGTTATTTTCTATTGGTTTTTGTTTAAGTCAAAAGGTGCGGAGATGAAACTCGTGGTATGAAGACTCGACTCAAAATCACTAAAAATGCACCTAAGATGATTTAAACAATCTTTTTCTCTTCGATGAACTTCTAACTAAGAAAGGGTTTGAGAATGCAAATACTTTGTAAACACAAATCTTTCTCAATCAAACAAATTAAAAGAAGATTTTTTTGTCCTTTCCAATGCACCCAAAACGAGACAACTAGTTATTTCACAAAAATTTCCCTTTTTCGTTTCAAAGCACTCAATCACTACAAAACAAACCTTTTTCCAAAAGAGATTTTTATATTTTTTATAAAACACTCTAAACTATGAAAATGACTAACTTTGAGATCTATAAATTATAAAAACCTATTTGAAGTCAAAGCCTACTAAAAGTCTTTTTTAAGGATATTTTACTTAGCTAGATGTAAGCTAAGGACTAATTTATGCAGAATCACAAATAAGTCAAGAACAACCAATTTTGTTTTCTTTTTGAAAATGAAAATCCAAACTTTTAAACACAAGCTTTTCGAAGTTTTGTAAAGAGAAAACTCAAAGCGGATTTCTCAACAAGGGGAGATTTCATAAATGGTCAGACTCATAAGAAGGTTGGTAGACACTAAGGTGATCTGAAGTCCCTACAGCTTCTAAGCTCAGAGCCATTACACAACCAAATGAAAAACAAACCCAACAAGCAAAACTCCTAGGAATTTCACCTAAAACCCTAACACTAACGAAATCAACCTAAGGAAAGCTTCTGACAAGTTATATGCAGTTCTGGGCAGTGGATAACAATTTCTAAACAAAAACTAAGCTGACTAACAGAGGAAATCTTAGGTTTTTCAAAATTTTGACAGGGTCCGCAGGCCCACAGTTGACACAGGTGCGGTCCCGCTTTGTGCTAAAAGCCAAGCTGCAGGTAGGTACGCACTATGTCAAACGGCTAGGGTGCGGTCCTCTCCCAAAGCTATGAAAAATAAAAAATAACCCTGGATCTACAAACTCTACCCAATTTTACACACAACAAGCCAAAAATAGAAACAAAAACATAGTTTCTCAGGTCAAATTAAAAACAAGGAAAACAATCAAGTCCCCAGGGGAGTCGCCATTTTGTCACACAGAATAAGTCGATCTTGCGGATAAGATAGACCTTCCTAGAATCTCAAGAAGACCTAATGACAAGCAAACCAACCAGACACTATCTTTCTCTAAATATGCTTTAATAAACAATGGCAAACAAGTGTTTTTAGGGCCTACCTTAGGTCCAACGCAAGTTTGTGGATGCCCTCGCTCCTTTGATCCAAATGAGCTCCTTTGTCGCGAATCTGCAAACACAAACAAGGCAAACAAATTAAATAGCACCTGAAAAGCCAATTGCATAAAACATATTTAACATGAAAGTCAAGGAGTCCATGAAACAAATAACATGATATACTTGTTGAGAAAAATGAGTTTGATTGTATTAATTAAAAAGAAGAAGAACTTTACAACCTTTGCCTTGACGTTGTACAAGCTCCTCCCAGGGTCCAGCAAGAAGTCTCCTCTACTTTGACAAGTTTCACTCACTCCCCAATGAAGCCAAAAAGGTATGTGATCTCTCCTCTTAAGCTCAACTAGGAAGTCTTGATTTCACCAGCATTTACCCTAAAAAATGTTCAGCTTCTAACCTCTCCAGCAACCAACCCAATGCCTGTATTTATAGTGCAATGGAGGGAGGTTACTAGGTCCTCCTTCAAAGGGATAAAGCCCTCCTTCAAAGGGATAGCTCCTCTCATCAAGGGATTAGCTCCTTGTCTTTTGGGATGCATGAGCCACCTTAGAGCGAACAATCCACGTCAAAATTCCTTCTAGAATCCTCTAGAATTAACCCAAAGTGAGTTTTTTAAGATAAAACTTGTGCCTTTTGAATTTCACATGGGGTCCGCACCTACACCGTTAGGGACAGAGTGGGCAGGTCCGCAGATTTTGTACACAGAAGGTGCGGGACCGCAGGTGACAGTGAGAGAAAGTGCGGAACCAAAGTTACATTGATTTTTAATGTCTTTCTCTCATTTCCAAAGCTTGACTTGAAGAGCTGAGGTCTGAGACTTGCTTAGGAGGACAGTACAAGTGATGATAGACCCATACTGACTGCAAATAATCATGGTGACGCTATTTTTGTGTAACAACTATTATAGAAAGGGCACATCAGGCGAAGCTCATCACCCTCTGGGAGCCTGATTTTATTGGTGCAAAAGAAAGATGGGACCTAAAGTCTCTGATTTGAATACCGAGCATTGAAAAAGATTACTATTCAGAATAGGTACCCAATCCTGTGGATTTATAACCTTCTTGACCGGCTTAAGGGGGCCAAATATTTCAGCAATATTAACTTGATGACAGTTTATCACCAGGTGTCAATCAAACCCTCTAATATGTGGAAGACTGCCTTCAAATCCAAGGAGGGCCTTTTTGAATGGTTGGTCATGTTGTTCGGATTGACGAACACCATTGCAACCTTCATGAGACTGATGGACAACATCTTGTAACCCTTTACCAATGCATTCGTGGTGGTGTATTTACATAAAATCTTGATATTTAGACAGAGTTGGGACAAGAATCTCCACCATATTCGAGAGGTCCTTCAAACCCTACGACAACACAAGCTGTGTGCTAACTTGGAGAAATGCACCTTTGGCCTGACCCAGGTTCAATATCTGGGGTACATAATTAATTAGCACGGTGTACATTTGGACCCATCCAAGATACAAGTCATTCATGATTGGCCAACCCCAACCACTCTAATAGAACTTTGCAACTTTTTTGGTCTTACGAACTTCTACCGTAGGGTCGTGTTGGGGTTCTCTCATATCACTTGACCTTTAGGTAAATTCACCAAGGTTAGAGCAAAAGAAAAGTTTTTTTGGTCTAGAACCCAACATCTAGCATTATCCGAGTTGAAGAATCGCCTATGTTCTACACCAGTGCTCACATTACTAGACCTACAACAACCATTTTAAATTGAGACAGATGCCTCCAACTATGCCATTGGTGGAGTTCTTACTCAGCATGGGCATCCAGTGTCTTACCAGAGTGAGATGCTTTCATACATAGTCTAAAGGTATCCCACATATGAAAAAGAAATGTATTCCATTGTGTAGGAATGAGGTCAATGGAAGCATTACATTTTGGGGAAGGAAACTTTCATCCACACAAACCAGCGACCTCTACAGTTCATATAGACACAAGGTTAGTTGCAGAATGATCGCCATCAGAAATGGTCCACCTACCTACAACAATTCCATTTAAACATTAAGTATAAGAAGGGAAACACCAATAATGTCGCTCATTGCCTCAACCGACCAACATTCATAATGATGATCACTCTACTCGACTCCTGTGCAGATGAAACATCGGGGTGGTCAGATCTTTACAAGAGTGATCCAGAATTCAACAGAGTATACCAGACACTCCTAGAAAGGAAGCAAGTTCCAAATTTTCACCTTCAGGATAAACTGTTATGCCACCTAGGACACATATGTATTCCTTCAAGCTAGCGTGCTAAGATGATTTAGGAGGCGCACTACATTTGAGTCGCTAGACATTTCGGAGTACATAAAATAGTGGTAGTATTGCAGAAGTATTTTTATTGGCTAAAACTTCATCAAGATGTTGGGAAGTACATTAGATCTTTCACTGCCTGCACCATCGCCAAACCAACCATAAAGAAGCAAGGCCTCTATACTCCTCTACCTACTTGTGATCAGTTTTGGGAAATTGCCTCCATGGATTACATGTTGGGAATTCCTTCTACTAAGCATGGCAATAATTGCATTTTCGTGGTTGTCGACAGATTCTGTAAGATGGCCATCATGGTAGCTTGCAAGAAAATTATCATAGCAAAGGCCACTTCTAAGGTCTTCTTTGAGTGAGTATGGGTACACTTTGGGATCCCACATTCCATTGTATAAGATCGGGACAAAAGATTCCTGAGTGCATTTTGGTCAAATCCATGGTCGATGCTGAATACAAAACTTACTATGTCCACACCTTTCCATCCCCAAACTAATGGCCAAACAGAGGTTGTCAACAAGTACACGTTATACACATGTACAACTTGAAGAATCCATGCACATGGGATGAAAGCCTCCCCTATGTCCAGCACAACTACAACAGAGCTGCGGGCCACAACCCCTTTCAGGTAGGGATGGGATTTAAGCCATTATGTCCTATTGATGTGGCCATACCATTGCAAATACATAGGAAGATTCAGATCATGTCTAGTCTAAAGCCGACAGGGCTAGCAACTTCATTGAGTGCATTTAATACATCACCAATAGGTCCATGATATAGTGGATAGAGCCAATGCTAAGTAGAAGCAATGCTATGATCACCATCGGTTGTCGCACAAGTTCTGGGTGGGTGACTAAATTTGGCTACATTTGCAGAGGGAGCACCTTTCTAGACCCCATAGCAAGCTTCGCCCACTCCGATATGGGGCATACACCATCACGAAGGTTGTAGGGGAAAATTCCTTCGATCTTAGGATTCCACCATTCATTCTTTTGCACCTAGTGTTCAATGAAGACTGCCTCTGGCCATACTTTCCACCATTGCTAGACACATCCGATATTGCAGAATAGTTCACACCACTAGAGCTAAACCCAGACTGGATGGAATAAGCCACCCCTGATCCAATCATGGACACACAAATCAAGAACACTCGCTAGCAGAAAATCCAACTATATCGGGTTGTCAAAGATGGCCAACTCCTTCACTAAAGAAAGTGGCTCACTAGGAATCGAGATTAGCAGAAGTTTCCCCATCTTATGGAGGCATTCAACATAATGGGGACCATTTCTTCGTAACGGGGGATGAATGATCCAAGTGGATCTTGGAGGCCATCCACCTATTCTACGTGGACCCCAACACTATCTCTTTTAGTTTTTTGGTTTCCTCAATCGTAGCACAATTTACTATTTTTGATAGTTTTTTGGGATCTGAACTTCTGGAGTCGTTTTGAGGCCCTAAATGACATTTTTAGCGAAAACAGAGAGACTGAAAAACTCCAAATTGGCTTGCCTATTTTCTTTCGGCCCTCTCTTTGAGATATTCGAAACGAGGTATTATGATAGCCAAACAGAGATCATATGCCAAAGTTACAACCCCAAGAAATTGATGTACCAATTTACCTAAACAAGGCCCACACTTTTGGCACTTCATCTCCTAGGGTTATGTTTCTGGATGTTTAGGGTTTTCCATTGTTTCTCAATAATAAATTGGCCTTTGAGCCTCATTTTAACACAGTTTAGAGTCATGTAGCTGCCACATCTCTTCTAAGAGATAAGCTACCATTGCCTGAGCTATCTTATTTTGATCTGGATTTAAACAAGAATGCAACAGAATACAGTGATAACCATATACACAAAGATGCAACGGAAGTAATACTTCATTTCATTAATGGAAAGCATTGAAATATGCTTACAACCAGAAATGGAAACAAACTAGCTAGGGCGTTGGTAACTTATCTATAAGAAGAGATGTGGCAGCTACCTACCTCTAAACTATGTTACAATGAGGCTTGAAGGCCTATTTATTGTTGAGAAACAATGGAAAACCCTTAACATCCCAAAACCTAACCTTAGAAGATGAAACGCCAAATTGTGGGCCCCGTTTTGGGTAAGTTGGTACATCAACTTCCCGGAGTCGTAACTTTGGCAGCTGATCTCCGTTTGACGTGTACGATAGCTCGTTAGAAAGATCTATCTGAGCACTACAACTTTGCAAAGAGAAACATCAATCCATGGACCCATGTTGCTCCCAGATTTCCCAAAAAACGTCGTTTAGGGCCTCAAAACGGCTCTAAAAGTTCAGGACCTGAAAAACTGCTAAAAATAGTAAACTGTGCTACAATTACAGAAACTGAAAAATTGAAAGAGATAGTTGTGGAGGTCCAAATGGGATAGGTGAGTGGCCACCAACATCCACCCGTATCATTCCTCCCCCCTTAGGAAGCAATGGTCCCCATTGCGTTGATTTCCTCCATCTATTGAACTTGGTCCCTGGTGAGCTGTTCTGCAATCTCAGATGTGTCCAGTAATGGTGGGAAGCATGGTCGAGGACGGTACACCTAACTCAGTGCAAGTGAAGGAATGGAGGAATTCTATGCTCCAAAGCATTGTTTCCCATTAACTTCGTAATGTTGTAAGGACCATGTCGAAGTGGTCTAATCTTTTGCTGGGTTCTGGTAAGGCATTCTTTCTTCCAATGCAACCAGACTTTGTTGCCCACCTGAAACTTGTGTTGTACCCCCGTGGGTGAGGAGAAGTTGTTCCTCTTTTCTTTCATGATTGTATCCCTCTATTGATGTTGTTCCTGCTATGTGGAGGAACCCTTCGCGGGGGTCATGGATGTGGCGACAATCTTCCCCTTACTTTGGTAGCGAACCAGACAGAAAATGAATTTCTTAGTCTGAGAGATGAACTTGCTGCCTTTCTTGGCAGTGATCAAAGAGGTGGTGGTAGGTGGGCCTATCTTCGGTATCCTGTATAATGAATCACCTAAAGAAATAATGACAGTGCGAGGCCTTGACTCATACACAGCATGTTGCCTCCACAAGTATGGATGGCCTAATAGTACATCACAAACATCCAGAGGTGTAACATCACACAATACCTCATCTGGGAAGGGCTTGATGGTGTAGGGAAGGCGGCACTACTGGAAGACATTGAGATCTCATCCTTCATGAAGCCACCCGATATTGTACAATTGTGGGTGTGGTGTAGTCGGTAGGCCTAATCATTTTACGACCTCTGCTAAAATGAGGTTCTTTTGGCTGCCATTTTCGACAATGAATTGTAGCGGTGAACCATTCACCCACATCTGTAAGTGGAAAAGATTCTCCCCCTCCTCTGGATCTCCAGGTTCATTCTTCTGGATCTTGGCAATGGCAATAGTGGCGCTGGGCTCCGCATCAATGATCTACTTCCCTTTGGCATTCCCTTTATTGGGTTTTGGCTCAGGGTCGGAACATGCATCCAATTTGGAAGCCTTCAACACGGCCACCAACGACTCCTTGGTCCGACACTGACTTGTGTTATGAGTGGGACTCTTGTGGAACTTACACCACTTTCTTGTGTCCTTCTTCAGCTTCATGGTGTTGTTCTTTTCTTGCGGCTTCGATGGGTTGTCTTGGGTCATCCCACCTTAGCTTTGTCCTTTGGGCTTTGGATTTGTAGATCCAAAGTCTTGCTTCTTTTGTTTGAACTTTTTCTTGATTTTGACAGTGTATCGGTACGTCATGCCGAGCGAGGAGATGTTCAAGAACTCAATCTCTTCCTAGATGTATCTATGTAGGCTGCCGCGGTATTTGAGTACCAGATGTAGATCATGATCTTTGATACCCAACTATGTGTGAAGGGTATGAAAAATGTTTGTGAACTCTGGCACATCTTGGTCCCTTCCTTGCCACAGCGTGGTCCACTTTATGTATTTGTCCTCGTAGCTTTTGACAGGGTAGTACTGCTCCTTGATGGCATCCCAAAATGAATCCCAAGTGGGTGCAACTAAAAATAGTGAGCTTGTGCTTTCATTCTTCTGCTCACAGTAGGTTTCCCACCACTCCTTGACGTGGGGGGCTGCTTTGAGAAGAGCGAAAACAATCTTTTCCCGACTCAAAAATTCATGAACAAAAAAATACGCTTCTAGCATATTTAACCATTTATCTATAGTGTCCATGTCTATTTGACCCTCAAATATGGGGATTTTGAAATTAACTTGTACCTTAAATGATGTGGCGTTTCCAAAGTAGCTATTGGAAGTTGATGTGTTGCCTCCGGGTAGCCGCTGAAGGATCTGCGCAAAGCTATCCATCATCGCGTTCCTTTGTCACTCGAGGGCTTCTTCGAGCAACATTTTGATAGGATATCCTGCCCCTTCATCTTTCTTTTCATCCACCATGGAGGCCATCAGGATTTGCGAGGCTGGTCTTGCAAAGGTTCGACCAGTTCGAGCCCTAACTCCTTATATCCTAACCTCGTTGGGGACATGCAAATAAAAACAGAGAAAAAGCAGATCGCTCTAATACCACTGATCTGGATTTAAACAGGAATGCAAACAAATACAAAGATAACCATATACACAAAGATGCAGTTGAAATAATACTTCATTTCATTAATGGAAAATATTGAAATATGCTTACAACTAGAAATGGAAACAAACCAGCTAGGGCGATGGTAGCTTATCTCTGAGAAACGATGTGGCAGCTACCAGCCTTTTAACTATGTTACAATGAGGCTCGAAGGCCTATTTATTGTTGAGAAACAATGGAAAATCCTTAAAATCCCAAAACCTAACCCTAGAAGATGAAACGCCAAATTGTGGGCCCCATTTTGGGTAAGTTGGTACATCAACTTCTCGGGGTCGTAAGTTTGGCACCCGATCTCTATTTGATGCGTACGATAGCTCGTTAGAAAGATCTATCTGAGAACTAAAACTTTGTAAAGAGAAACATCGGTCCATGGACCCGTGTTTCTCTCAGATTTCCCAAAAAACGTCGTTTAGGGCCTTAAAACGACGCCAGAATTTCAGGACCCGAAAAACTGCTAAAAATAGTAAACTGTGCTACAATTACAGAAACTAAAAAACTGAAAGAGACAGTTGTGGAGGTCCAAATGAGATAGGTTGCTGGCCACCAAAATCCACCTGGATCATGGTTCCATTCTATTTGTAAGTATAGTTCAGTATTTTTCTATTAATGAAATGAAGTTTTTTTTGTTGCACCTCTATATTTATGATTATATCTTTAAGTTGTTGAGTTCCTATTTAAGTTTGGATCAGTGGTATCAGAGCGAGATGCTCTTTCTATATTTTTATTTGCATGTCCCTAATGAGGTCAGGGTATAAGGAGTTAGGGCTCAATCTGGTTGAACCGTTGCAAGATCAGCCTCGCAAAACCTAACAAACTCCCATGGCAGAAGAAAATAAATACAAGGGGGCAGGAGATCCTTTCAAAATGTTGCTCAAGGAACCCCTCGAGTGATAGAGGGACACGATGATGGATAAATTTGCAAAGATCCTTCAACGGCTACTTACGGGTGATGTATCTTCATCCAGCAGCCACTTTAGAGGGACCACTACTTTTAAGGTGAAAGTTAACTTCAATATTCCCATATTTGAAGGCATGATAGATGCACATGCCGTAGATAAATGGTTAAATCTATTAGAAGAATATTTTTCAGTTCATGACTTTTCCAATCGGGAAAATATTACTTTTTCACTTCTCAAAGCGGCCCCACATGTCAAGGATTGGGGGGAAACCTACTGTGAAAGAAAGGACGAGAGTGCGTTGTTTTCAGCCGCACCCACTTGGGATTCTTTTTTAGGCACCATCAAGGAACAATATTACCCTATCAGGAGCATAAATATAAATACATAAAGTGGACCATGCTATGGCAAGGAAGGGACCAAGACGTGTCGGAGTTCAAAAATATTTTCCATACCCTTCGCATGAAGCTGGGTACCAAGGACACTGAGCAACATTTGGTTCCCAAGTATCATGGTTGTCTACACAAGTACATCTAGAAGTTGATGGAGTTCTTGGACATTGCCTCGCTCAACACGGTGTATTGGTACGCTTCCAAGATTCGAAAAAAATTTAAACAGAAGAAGTGGGACTTTGGATCTGTGAAACCAAAGAAAGGAAAAGGTGCCCTCAAACCATAGAACAAAGGGACAAACCAAGGTGGGGCTACCCAGGAAAACAATATTAAGATGCAATCGGAGAACAACACCACGAAGATGAAGAAGGACATGGGAAAATGGTGTGAGGTCCATAAGAGCTCCACTCACAATACAAGTGAGTGTCGGGCCAAACAGTCACTGGTGGCTGAGATGAAGGCTTCTGAATCAGACATATTTTCTGAAAATGAATCAGAACCCAGTAAGGGAACTGAAAATGGAAGTAGATCATTGATGTAGATCTCAGTGCCATCGTGGCCACCACCAAGATTAAGAAGATTGAGCTTAAATATCCAAAGGAGGGGGAACACTTCTTCCACTCATATATGTGGGTGAAGGGTTCTCCACTACAGTTCATCTTCAACAGCAGGAGCCAACGAACCTCATTTCAGTAGAGGTCGTGAAGTAGCTGGGCCTAAAGACTAAAACATATCCACAGTCGTACACCATCAGGTGGCTTCACTAAGGAAGAGATCTTCATGTCAGCGAGCAATGTCGCCTTCCCTGCACCATCAAGCCCTTCACGGATGACGTACTGTGCGATGCTTCTCCTCTTGAAGTTTTTGATGTATTGTTAGGACAACCATACTTGTGGAAGTGACATGTTTTATAAGAGTGCAGACCTCACTCTACGATTATTACCTTGGCCAACAAGTTGTACAGGATACTAGAGGTAGCCCTGCCTACCGCCATCTCTTTGACCATTTCCCAGACCAGGAATTTTTTTTCCTTATGATTCGCCCTCAGGGAAAGAAGAAGGTTGTGGCCATGACTTCCAGGGGGGGCTCCTCTGCATAGCAGCAATAGATCGACAAGTTTGTGGAGGAGTATAGGGGTATTTTCACCTCACCTACAGGGTTACCTATCCACTATTAGGTCAAGCACTCCATTGATCTAACCTCAGGTGCTCCATTACCCATTGGGCTGATTTGTCAGCACTTTGATATGGATAATGATGAGATCAGGAGGGAGATTTAGGAACTATAAAAAAAATGGGACATCAAGCCAATCTCATCACCCTATGGGAGCCCGATTGTATTGGTATAGAAGAAGGATGGAACCTGGAGGCTCTATATTGACTACCGAGCGTTGAATAATATCACTGTTTGGAATAGGTACCCAATCCCGCGGATTGATGACCTTATTGACCAGGTCAAGGGGGCCAAATATTTCAACAATATTGACTTGAATTTAGGTTATCACGAGGTTCCTGTTGAACCCTTTGATGTGTGGAGGACTATCTTCAAATCCAAGGTGGGCCTTTTCGAATGGTTGGTCATGCCATTCAGATTGACAAACGCCCCTGCAACCTTTATGAGACTGATGGATGACATATTGTGACCCTTTACCAATGCATTCGTGGTGGTGTATTTACATGACATCTTGATCTTTAGCCAAAGCTGGGATAAGAACCTCCATCATATTCAACAAGTCCTTCAAACCTTGCGACAACACAAGTTGTGTGCTAACTTGGAGAAATGCACCTGCTTGACCTAGGTTCAATATCTGGGGTACATAACTGATGAGTAGGGTGTACATATGGACTCATCCAAGATACAAGTCATTCAAAATTGGCTATCCCCAACCACTCTAACAGAGCTCGACAAATTTTTGGGTCTTGCCAAATTCTATCGTAGGTTCATGTTGGGGTTCTCTCATATCACTTGGCCTTTAAGTCAATTCACCAAGAGGAGAAAAATAATTGTTTCTTTGGTCTGAAACCCAACACCAAGCATTATCCGACTTGAAGAATTTCCTATGTTATGCATCGGTGCTCACATTACTAGACCTACAACAACCATTTGAGATTTAGAGAGATGCCTCTGACTATTCTATTGGTGCAGTTCTTACTTACCATGGGAATCAAATGGCTCACCACAGTGAGACACTTTCAGACACAGTCCGAAAGTACCCCACTTACGACAACGAAATGTATTCCATTATGTAGGCCCGCCATCAATGGAAGCATTAAATTGTGAGGATGGAAATGGTCATCCACATAGACCGCCAACCTATATAGTTCATAGAGACACAAGGGAAGTTGTAGAATGATCGCCATCAGAAATGGTCCACCTACCTGTTGTTACTGTCTAATAGTTAGAGTGATCAAATGTACTCTTTTCATATTGCTGATAGAGTCTTATGTAAAATTATTATATTTTAAAAATAAAATTTGGCACATCTGATGGTTGTCAAGTGGTCACAAGTCATGGTCTAGTTGACATTGCTACTCTTTCTAGTTCATTCAAGGTCACCAAAAGCCATCATGGTCACGTCATCATTCCCTGCCCTAGGTCATCAAAAATGTTATTAGGTCATCATATAGGTCATGGTCTAGGATATACATTTGATGATCATCACATCAGTTATCCATATCAAATAAGGTAGTCATGTCATTCATTTTTGACATCATCATGGGAGTTAGCAAATTAGGTAATAAAGTTTTCAAAAAGAATCAAAGTAGCATTTCCTTTTGAAGAAATAATGTTGCAGTCAAATCACATCACTAGTCATTTTATAAAAGTACACATGATGTCATTCAACCATCAAGACAAAATCAAGTTTCTAAGCTATAAAAGAGCATCAAAGAATTTTATAACTTCATTATAAATATAAATATATATTTATAGGTATGGTCATTAACTATCTTCCTCTAAATAATCAATTTGTCTTTTTGACTGTCCCTTAGTCAAAACTAGTCGTTGATCTAGATAGCTGTTGGAGGCCCTGCTCAAACTATTTAACATGCAAAGCTGGATCTGTTTCTTCAACTTGTCCTGACGATGAGCCACACTTGCTGGTTCGAAACGTGTCGACAAATGTCTCTCTTAATGTGATTTACGCCGAAGCTCTATGTATTAACTTCATTATATTCATCCAAAATCTCCAGTATCTCCTCTTTGCCATTGTGAGACTTTCCACAACAATCAAAACATCGAAATTCATCGCCACTGTTTGTTTCATCAACCTGTTGCATTTTTGTTGAGTTTCAGGAGGTTGTTGTTCTTTTCATTTGGAGGTTAAAGGGAGAAAGAAAGGGTTTAGTTCTCATCCCACGAGCTTCAAAGGATCTTTTAACAAGTTAGTAAAGGATTCACCGACTCTCTAATGCAATCTTCTCCCTCAGAAATTGATTAAGATCCCTCTCCTAGGGTTTTGTTGCGCTTTTCATTTTCATTGTCTTTGCTCGATTTGATGAACAAAATCCATATTTTATCAGTTTAATTATCCTTTTATACCATCATCAAACATTACCCAGTCATTTCCCACATAAAATTCCCTCATTCTACCTTTTTTTTCAAAAACCCAAATCGTTGTTGCGCTTTTGCTGCGTTTCTAGGGTAGGACTCTGTTTTGTCCTTTTCACACCCCTTGCCTCACTCTTTTTGTGAAATTGCACCACCAAAATATTTCTAAAATCTACCCCTACTCCCTATAATTTCCTTAAAAAAATTCCTATCCTTCTTCCACTCAATTCCCTTTCCTCGAGTTGTTGCGTTTTTAGCTCTGTGTTGCTATCCTATAGAAATTCAACAACTATTTGCTGCACCAACTTAAAGCATGGATTTTGAACAAATGGGAAAGTATTTTTGAAACATGGAGGAGGTTTTTGTTCATACAATACCCCAAAAAAATAATGTCTCTGCAGTTTTTAATATACTTTATGATCTGGGACATATGCCCAACATACAAGTTGCTACAAGAGAGTCGCTGCACTTTTGACTTTGCTTTTCGTCATCATTTTCAAAAGAGGTTACAAACAAAATGAATATGATTTGGGAAAACCAAAGGAATTTTTTGTTATGGATAGATTATATTACAATAACCACGTTCATTTTCTAGACAAGTATCATCTATTAGGTGATATTCAGCTTTTGTGGAGGCCTATTTCAGGATATCAAATTCTGCAAACCTTCTTAGTTGTTTTAGTCATTCTTTTGTGGCATGGATTCCACAAAGATGGTAACGAATTTAAAAAAATAAAGATATTTTTGGCTCCAAAACAAAGTTATCTACGAAAACTTCTCCCAATTTTGTAAAAATTATTATGGTTAAAGAGGTAGCATTTGGTGTGTGACCCCTATGTTTTCCTTGCACTTCTGGAGAATTTGTTGTGTTTCTATGTGAGCAATGTTTTTTTATTACATGTAAAAGGTTAAAGTGAAAGAAGTTTAATGTAAATGGTAAATTATATATTTTGATGGAATTGTAAATGTAAATATCCTATCGTTAAATTGAACATTGGGTACTCTTATAGAGATAGGATCAATTAGCTAAAAGGAGGAAAGTTTGCTCTAACTCCTCCTAGGTCTTAGCAGAGATAAGATAGGTGCATGTACCCACTTAGTTGAATTTTGAAGATATAATTTGACTTCCTTAGGAGGAATTAAACCTCATTTCGTATATGAGTCTAAAATTTAATGTAATCAAAGGTTGGATAATTGAAACTCAGACTCTTGAACTAGTGTACTTGACTATTTGCAGAATATGATAGACAGTTGCAACTATTTGTATGGGATTTTGTTTTGTGGTTAGTGGCTCTGTTTCTCTTATGTTTTCTTTTATATTTGATTATTAGACCTATCTAGCAGCCATATACTCTCATATTATGCTTTATCTCATCATTTTTAAACATAATCATCATTTGAATGCTCTTTTTTGTTTGGGATTATAATTTCAATGTTTTCCTTCTAGATAAGTGAATTCATGCTTTTCTCACTTAACTCCTACTATATCATCCTCACCACACTACAATGAAAAATCATTTTGAGTCACTGATTTCACCTACATTTCCCCATATTATGGCTGCAAATGAGCTTTATGAATACTTTACCTAGCTCTTAGACCTACTGCTCTTTATCCACAAAACCCTAATTAAACCCTAGTGAGCTAATGCCTAGCCTAAAATCCACATATTCTCCAGTCACTTCCATTGGCTGTGAGGTTATTTTAGAGAGCCCTCTCTTATTTGGTAGGGCTAGCTATCAAGTCAAAATTTGGTCTGAGGTTACCTGTTTGGTTTCCTTTGTCAGCCTTAGGAAACTAAGGAGTGCTAACACCTGTAACAGTTCCATTTGAACATCAAGTATAAGAAGGGCAGCACCAATAATGTCATTGATTCCCTTAACTAACCACCTGTCATGGTGTTGATCACTGTGCTCGACTCCTGTGGGCACGAAACATTGGGGTAGCCACATATCTATAATAGTGGTCCATAATTCAAAGGCATACACCAGACACTCTTGGTAGGGAAGTAAGTTCCAAATTTTCACCTTTAAGATGCATTGTTATGCCACCTGGGACACATCTGCGTTCCTTCAAGTGAGCACTCCAAGATGATTTCAGAGGCACACTACAGGCGGGTCGGTGGAAATTCTTAAGTAGAGAAAATAGTGGTAGTGTTGCAGAAGTATTTTTATTAGCTAAAACTTTGTTAGGATGTTGGGAAGTATATTAGATACTACACTGCCTGTGCGATTTCCAAACCAAACATCAAGAAACAAGGCCTATATACTCCTCTACCTACTCCTTGTCAGCCTTGGGAATCTGTCTCCATGGATTACATGTTGGGCCTTCCTTCTATTAAGAATGACAATGATTGCATTTTCGTGTTCATCAACAGATTCTCTAAGATGGCCATCATGGTAACCTCCAAGAAGAGTATCACAGCAGAGACCACTGCTAAGCTCTTCTTTGAGTGAGTATGGGTACACTTTGGGATCCAACTGTCCATTGTATCATATCAGAACAATAGATTCCTAAGTCTAATTTGTTCAAATCTCTGGTTGATGTTGGATACAAAGCTTACTAAGTCCATGACTTTCCATCTTGAAATTGATGGCCAAACAGAGGTTGTCAATAGGATGATCATACACATTCTACGCATGTACAACTTGAAGAATCCACGTACATGGGATGAAACCCTCCCCTATTTCTAGCACAGCTACAATAGATCTCTCCACAACTCAATGGGCCATAACCCCTTTCAGGTAGGGCTATGATTTCATCCATTATGTCCCATTGACGTGGCCATACCACTTGCAGCTACTCAGGCAAATTCGTCTCATGTCCAGTCTAAAGCCAACAAGCCTAACAACTTCATTGAGTGCATTCAATACATTCGCCAGTAGGTCCATGATATATTCGATAGAGCCAATGCTAAGTACATGTAGCACCATGCTCATCATCAGATGCCGCACAAGTTCAAGGTGCGCAAGAAAGTTTGGCTACATTTGCAGAAGGAGCACCTTGCTGGACCCCACTGCAAGCTTCGCCTGCTTCGATCAACATAGTTGTAGGGGAAAATGTCTTTGAGCTTAGTATTCCATCATTCCTTGGTCTGCACCCAGTGTTCAAGGTAGATCGCCTTCAGCCATACTTTCCACCATTGCTGGACACATCCAACATTGCAGAACAACTCACACCAATAGAGCTAAACCCAAACTCCGTGGAACAAGACACCACTAATTGGATCATGGAAACAAAGATCAAGAACAATCGATGGCAGCAGATCAAACTATATCGGGTTTTCAAAGTTGGCCAACTCCTTCAACAAGGCAAGTGGCTCACTAGGGCAAAGTTCAGGAGGGGTTTCCCCATCTCATAGAAGCACTCAACACAATGGGCACCATTGATTCCTAATGGGAGAGGAATGATCGAGGTGGATTTTGGTGGCCACCCACCTATTCCACTTGGACCCCCAACACTATCTCTTTTAGTTTGTTGGTTTCCTTAATTATAACACTTATTACTATTTTTGGAAGTTTTTCAGGTCCTCAACTTCCAGAGCCATTTTGGGGCCCTAAATGATGTTTTTAGGGAAAACGGAGAGGCTGGAAATGTCCCAAACTAACATGTTCGTATTTCTAGGCCTTCTCTTTGAGATCTTCGAAATGAGGTATTATGATAGCCAAATGAAAATCGTTTCAAAATTATGGCCCCTGGAAGTTGATGTACCAATCTACCGAAACAGGGCCCACAGTTTTGGCGCTTCATCTCCTAGCGTTAAACTATTGGATGTTTAGGGTTTTCCATTGTTTCTCAATAATAAATAGGCCTTTTAGCTTCATTATAACACAGTTCAAAGGCATGTAGCCACCACATCGCTTCTCATAGATAAGCTATCAGCACCCTAGCTATCTTATTTCCATTCTATTTGTAAGCATAGTTCAAATTTTTTTTATTACTGAAATGAAGTGTTTTTATGTTGCACCTCTATATTTATTATTATATCCATAAGTTGCTGCATTCCAATTTAAGTTCATATCATGAAGAGAGAGAGATTTGGGGGAGAGAGGGAGTAGAAGAGAGTGAAGGAGAGGGACGGAGATAGATAGAGATATGAAGGGGGGTGTTGACAGTGTTGGATACTACCAACATACAAGGGATCTCCCCAATATAAGGTCCCAATTAGACCCACACTATTTGGTGTAGGAGCCTCATCCAGAATATGACTTGGCTACCATTTACTTAAATATATGTCTTTCCTTTAGCTGTTAGTATGAGAGAGAGGTGAAAATGTCCTTTTGAATGAGAAAGCGAGGGCGCCTTTTGAATGTTCAATTGCAAATGTATCAAGGTTCTCTTACTGCAAGGGGGAAAATAACGTGAGCCTCTAACAGAGAAGTAGCAGTACTACCCTAATGTAGACACACACGAATAGGAAACATTTGTCTAATATCGAGCAAAATAGTTCACATGGATGCAATGATCATTATGAACATTACAACACATTTCCAATAAGTTGAGCATTGAAGTCACTGAAATAGTTCAATTTCTCTAGTACAAGTGAAAGAAAACATGAACCATAAACATTCAAGGAATATTCTTAGAAACATTCACAATCCATGTTTAAAAATGTGCTAGCCTAGAAGGATTCGATATTATCAAAAGTTTGAAGTTACATAAATACAATGAACATCACTAGCTCCAATAGTGGAGCATTAGAGCCACACTTACTCTCTAAAAGTACTAACTTTTTCTCTCTAATGCCTTATGGGAGAAGCCAAGGTTAAAATTCCTTTACATGAGAAATTAGGATCCTTTTATAGCTTGAGGCATGACCTTTCACATCCCTGTGGCTCTTGACTTTCCAACTCCTAATGAACTTTGGACTTTTACAAACTTTAGACTTCTAAATGAATTTTGGAATTACATATGACTATTGGTATTACATGTATTTTTGACTTCCATGAATCTTTTTTGCATACATGAATCTTCGACTTCCTCCTATTTGTCTTTATAATGATTACATTATTACATCATCATGTGATGAGAATGCGACATATCACTATCTCTAATGACTAAGACTAATAGTCACTAATGAAATGAAATTTATTGAGTGGTGACATGGTTGCCACTTGTTTCTTCATTCTGCTTGTATCTTCTGATCATTGATGTCTTCACCCTCCAAAGGGTCTTTGATCTTGGAGTCTTAAGGGTGCTTCAATCATCAAAGTTTCATTGTGTTGTTTGTTCTTCAATGCTTCCTTTGTTTGTCTTAATTTCCCAATATTACTCACACGTTCTTGTCATGTTTTTCCTGAGATACCTGTAGATGGAACCACTCATGAAAAGCAACCATCAACCTAAAAATATCTTAGTCTAACATGTTTTGTGCAGATTTTTTGTTGATGCCTTTTGAGTGCACTTTGCAAAGAGAAAGAAGAGATTTTGGGCACACTTTAAACAGCTAAAGGGTTGAAGGGGGGAGGCTTTAGGGCTTCATCATGTGCTCATGCACTGAAAAGGAAAAGAAAATGAAGGCAACGTGCAAGGCATAAGTATGAAGAATGAAGGATACATTTTTGGGCTTGCCAAGTGCATTGTGCACTCAACGGAGAGAGGGAGGGCGCAAGGCACACTCCTGAAGGCTAAAGAAATATGAATTAGGCATTTGAGGTCCACTCATGTGCTCAAAGGGCCCATGACGGAATATGGGGTGAGTGTAAACATGAACAAGGATGGCTTCAGGCCTTCAAGATGCACTCGTGCACTCAAGAGGCCTAGGAGGGAGAATGCCACAAGTTTGAAGGCTCAAGGTTGAAGCTTCATGCCTTTGAATTGTGATCGAAGGGTCATACAGGAACATGTCACAGTACACAAGGTTGGGGGATTAATCTTAAGGCCTTCAAGGTGTGCTCATGTGCTCAAAAAGGGCACACTTCTTTGAGTCGAAGGAGTGTGCTCAAGGGAACACTTGGTTTCTTCAAGGGCACATTTCAAAACTAGCAAGGAGAAAGGGCTTAGGGAGTGTGATTTGCACTCCTGGAGGGTGCATGACATACTTCTAAATAGTCAATGATTCCCTATGAAGGAGTAAGAGTGCGCTCATGCACTCTTAGTCTTAATGAGTTGACATTGAAACCAAAATTTGTTTGATTCTGGAAGATAGGATGAGGGGCTAACATGATTCATTTTACACATAAAACCATGTGCAACAAATACAAACTCATTGAGGAAAATTGGACAACCTTGAACAATGATAAGTATACATAAGAAATCCACTTTTCATTAAGTCCCCAATTACAATAGGTGAAGTGTGTGCGACTGCGACCAAAAAGTTTCGTTTTACCACAAAAAAAGATGTTACGGCTATGAAATATGCCAAAGATGTTTTAATCAATGTGATGCCACTTGAAAACACTCAAGAACACTTCAAACATATAGGATAGAATTAAATGACACTAGGTGACCAAGGCAACACTTGACATGATGATAAACTAGGCTCCAAAATTTGGATGTAGTGAAAATTTTTGGAGGGGGTTGTAGCAGTGACAACACTTGGTGACACACTGGGTGAGCTTCAACTTCTCTATTCAGGAATAGATTTTGGTCAAAAGTGTCAAACCTTTAGTACTTATTGATTCAATAGTTTGACTGTCTTTATTTTCTCCTTTTGACCTAATTATAATCATAGTTATCTACTTTTGTTTACTTGGTCAAATACAAAAAAGATATATCATATCACAATTGTTTCAATCCATGAGAGGGTAATGTGCCCAACGCGTTTATGATATTTAGAGTATGAATTTTCATCTCTGGTGTTGCTCTGCTACTAGTAGGCTTAGACAATACCCCGACAGAGTCACTTCAGAAGCATAAACATTGCTTCACTGCCAGTGAGCCTGGTCAGTAGCATGGCGAAGTCACTTGCTCCACCTCCTTGCCTAGGAATACTTTCTCTTCTTTCACCATTTATTTATTTATTGAATAGGATTATGCATTGGAACTTATTATTTTCAATGGGAAGAGGAGCGATCCTGACTTATTGAGAGAAGAGGAGGTTTCCCTACAGAGAAGTATTTTATAATATCTAGTATTGGTTTTCTTGCTTTAGATTCTCCCCTTATCATTTTCATACTAGATTGGATGAGTGTTAACATACAAGTAGATTCACACTAGGTTGAGTAGTTTATATACTAGCATAGGCAAAATTTTAATAGGTTCCCTCAAGGTTTTCCATTTAGATGTATCGTATTTTCCATCTAGACTTAGCTCAACCTACCGAATTTTCCCAAACAAAGAAGGAGAACAATAGAAAACCAAGTGTTTTGGTTTTAAAACTTCTCTATTATTCCACAGCAAAGTCCTTTTGAGCTATGCACTTTTACACAATGGTATTATTTGTGTACAATGACTGACAAACACAAAAAAACAAGACATGACTAACAAAACATACATTTAACTGACACATAAAAATTAAAATAAGCAAAGAAATTATACAGGAAGAGAAGCGTGTAGCTTCTATTGAAAATAATGCTTCATATCTCAACCATTTATAGGAAGGGGGTTAATCCATCTGCCTAATTATTTTATCTTGAAGCTATTATGACAAATATTTTCTTCGATGGTGAAGTGATCAATCTGCAAAGGTTGGAAATTCATGTGCTTCCCTTTATCTTCATGGGGTTTATCCCACTTTACTACGAGGTCATCCACATTGAAGCTCTTTTCCCCTGCGAATTTTTTATCAAACCAACGCCTTACATCGTTTTAGTGAAAAACAAATATCTCCTTGGCTTTGAACCTTTCTTCCTCAAGTTTGAGTAAAGTGTTTATCCTTCTCTAAACCAGAAGGTAAGGTTTACCTAGTAATTCTTGGGAGAGTTCAAAGGTTGGAAGACATAGGTTCGAGGGTAGGATACCTTCTTTATTGTAAACCAAAAATTATAGCTAGGTCTTCACGGAAGACTTAGGAGCTACATGGTTAACCCATAATGCATTTCTTAAATAATTATTCCAGTTCCTTTGCTCATAGAATATGGTTTTCCTAATTATGCGGATAATGTTTTTGTTTGTTGATTCACCCAAACCAAATCCCTATGGGTAATAATTAGATGCATTCTTTAACACAATCCCATTTTCTAATGGGAATTCATAAAGTTTGAATGATTAAAATTAAGTCACGTTATCAAAGGGATGATGTAGGAATACCAAACCTGGTTGTAATATTATATCGTAAAGAGTGGATGACTTCCTGGTCATTTACTTTTCTCAAGGAAAATGTCTTTGCCTACTGAGTGAAGTAGTCTATCATTGTCAGAATATATTATTCTTTCTTTGATGAGTGAGTAAATATTTCTCCAATAACATATAGGATTCGTTGTTGGAATGGTTCTTTAGGTGCTATTGGTAGCAATGGGGCAGCTGGCCTCGGATCTCGATCGACACATATTACAAGATGGGAACATACAGACATAAGCGTAAGCATCTCTGGAAAGAGTAGGTCAATAATAACCATCCATCATAACTTTATTATTTGTAGTTTCGCCCACATAGCGACCACTTATTGGTCCATTGTGCCATTCTTTAAATACCTTCTTTGTATCCTATGGCTGAAGACATCTTAACATGACATCGTTGTGGTGCTTTCTAAGAAGCATTCCATGAACTAGTTGGTAAGCTATAGGTTTTAAATGAATTTCCATCTTCTCCTTATTCTATAAGTGCATCGGTAGGGTGCCATGCTCTAGAAATTTTCATATGTTAACATACCATGGCATTATAGATGCAGACTAAGTCTAGAAATTTTCATATGTTAACATACCATGGCATTATAGATGCAGACTAAGGAACATGTCCAATATTATACATTTCTATCTCTTTCTCCTAACCTAAAAGATCTTTCTTGGGAGCATCTATCGCTTTGACTGCTAGCTTGCGGAGACCATGACCCTTTATGGTAAGAATTGGGTTGAATTCTAGATCATATTCTTGTAAGCAGGTCATCCAATTAGCCCTTTTCTCACCTAGTTCCTATTGCATGAACAATGTTCTTACTGTTGGATGAGGTACAAATATAATTGTGTGGGATTTTAAAAGATAGGGTATGAAATACTTAACTGACTTGTATCCAACATATTCTTAATTTTCAAGGGAAAGGTACCTTAATTCTAGCCCCTATAGGCTAGCTCTCATAAAAGAAATAGGTCACTCATTTCCTTCAA
Source organism: Pinus tabuliformis (assembly GCA_031772625.1). Taxonomy (NCBI): domain Eukaryota; kingdom Viridiplantae; phylum Streptophyta; class Pinopsida; order Pinales; family Pinaceae; genus Pinus; species Pinus tabuliformis. The sequence continues at coordinate 1,168,954,347 of CM062809.1, forward strand.
TATCCTTTTGAGTCAGTATGGCTGTGATTGACAAATTTGAAGCAAACTTATAAAGAAATAAATCTTTCCCATAATTTAGACTGAATATTGTAGGTGCATCAACAATAGCTTTCTTAATTTGAGCAAAGGCATCATTTTCCTATTTATCCCATTTGTATGTTTCATCTTTCTAATCATCTCTTGTATAGTCTTAAATATAGAAGGGTAATCAGAGATGAATTTTCTCAGGATATTAATCTTTCGTAAGAAATACTACATATCCTTCTTGTTCACTACAAATAGTATTTTTGTAATGGATTTGATCCTCTCAGGATAAATTTTTAATTCACCTTTTGCAATAATGTGACCTAAGAGAGTCCCTTCTGACACACCGAAGACACTTTTCTTGTGATTAAGAGAAATCCCATACTTTTGACACTGCTCAAATATCTGTTCAGATTACTTACATGATTTGATATTTTCTTGGAAAATAGAATAACGTCATCCAAATAAACAACCATGCTCTAATTGATAAGGCCATGAAAAGAGATGCCAATTTCTCTTTGAAAAGTAGCACCATAGTTGGTAAGTCCAAATGGCATCCTCTTGAAAGAAAATTTTCCCTATTTGGTCTTGAAGGTAATCTTCAGTCGATTTGTTACTAGCACTTGATTATAACCGAAGAAACCATATAGTAGAGAAAGCATCTCAAACCCAAATATTCTTTGGAGGATTTTTTCCATGGATGGCACTGGATAATTGTCTTTATCAGATGCCTGATCGAGGTTCCATAAATCTACCCATAACCTTATTTCACTGGAATTCTTTCTAATTGAGACTAAATTTGAAACCAAAGTGGAGTGTCTGACTTTAAAAATAATTTGAGCATCTAGAAGTTTCCTCAATTCCTTTTATATGAGGGGTTCCAAAGTTCAATGGACTTTCCTTAATTTTTGTTGGAAAGGTTTTACCCCTTCTTCTATTGGAATAGTGCGCTAGATAATATGAGTATCATATGTATTTAAGTCATCGTATGTCCATGCAAAAACATCATGGTTTTGTTTGAATAAGCGGATAAATGCTTGTCGTTCCTTTGGAGAACAATATGTACTGATATTTACATGCTTGGGATCTTGCTGAGTTCCTACATTGACTTGTTCAAATGATAACTTTGAACTTTGAGCCTTTGTATTCGTTGGTCCTCTAAATTGGTTTTACATGCCATATAACGTCTTCAGGGACACCACACCTTTGGGCATAGTGCTTCCTTTCATTGTGCTAAATGCCTCCTGCAAAGCCTACTCATGCTCATCCTCTTCTATGGAAGCACCTTTGAATATGTCATTGAAAATACCGAAATAAGTAATGTTGTATGGTACAAATGGTCTATATATAATTTCAATGGAAAAACCATTTTTCAATGGTGATATCCTAAAGGTTTCATTTTCTAATGCATCTACTGCGACATTTCTAAGGCTAGGAGCAAAAATGATATTAAAATATTTAAAATGATTATTCAAATCCCATACCTCATGCTAGTAGTTTTTAAAATTTGGTGAAACATAATGGATAGCATCTCGTACTTGATGAGTGACCACCTTTGAATCACCAATCACCTTGAGAATTTCTACCTTCATATCAATGGCTTTCATTAATCCAAGTACGAGCGGTTCATATTCAGTGGTATTATTGGTACACTCAAACTATAGACAAAATTAAAGGATATGATTCTTGTTGCATGGGGGCATAAGTACACAACCAGCTCTAGCGCCATCCTCCACCTTTAAACCATCAAACTATAAATTTCACATATTATTAGCTACTATGCTACTTCCTATAATATTATTAGTATTACTATGTACATCTATATTACAAGATTCATTTGCACCAACTAGAGAACAAGGAAGGAGATCCAACTATGTATCTAGTGGAACGGGTGACGATTATGCTTGATAACACCCAAGGTCAAATTCAAGGAAACAATTTCCAAAAATTAGATTGTCAAAAGAAACGGGCTCATTGTGGCCCTCTAGTGGTGTCACAGTGTGTTTCATATGTGGCTCACCTTCAACTCGAATTTGGTCATTCTTTTCTTTATATGGAAGTCATAAGTGTGACTAGTTGTAGCAAAATACGCTTGTCACATACTAGACTAGTTTCTACTCAGAAATATGTCGTAGGCTTCTCGAACGTCCAAGATTATAGTATTATACATTGGTGAACTTGTTGATCATATGATAAATAGAATAAGGATATTATTGAGCTCACCAATAGCTTGGACAAGGGATATGTTAACCTGAATAATTTGGGCATTGATTTTATCCCATTTTGCATTTTATTTTATTGGAAACAGATAATGACATTATTTTTATAGATGAACTAGAATCAACTAAACAATTATGGACATTAAAATTAAAAATTTCAAAAGTTAACAAAATTGGAGGGCAGAGAGAATTAGCCTCTAATGTTACGACATTAACTACAGATTCAAGGGAACTGGAGGACTTACGAGACACCTTTTCAGAGGAAGAAGCTTTGTCACCTCATGAAGGTTGTGAAAAGGCTTGGAGAAGCAACTCATGTTGGCTTCTTATCTTTGTGAGCTCATAGATGGAAATATTGATGCAATCTCTCTTTAAATCTTCAACAATGTTATAATCAATTGTTTCTTTTCTAAAAGGGTGTTTTGAAGTGTCTTTAGGAGTATATTTATTTGACACTTCCAGAGTGATGGACCTACTTTTACTGTTGGAGGAAGATTTCTTGGAATTAATTTCATTTCCAGACTAGGGAAAATTTTAAGGATCAAAATTTATTTTAAAGTTTAGAAACTTTGGTGAATCTCATTAGTGTCTATGATGCAACCTAGAAAGTGTTTATTGATATATTTGTAAAAATATTAAATTTTCTAATGATTTTATATGAAAACTTCATATATTTTGGTAACTTTTAGGGTCAAATAATTTTATACTGTAAAATTTGGGTGAATCATTTTTAGAAAAAATAGAAATTGGTGAATCTTGTTTTTGGAAATATTATGGAAATTAGGCCACCTGTTAATATTAGCCCCTAAAATTTTCCATGTTCTAAACTTGGTGCATTATGAGTAGGGTTGAACTGTGATGAGATCCTCCTTAACAATTTCTCCTTTAATTTCTATCTCGTCACCTACTATTTAGAAGTGGGACCTTTGCTCGTTAAACTATATCGACGATTTTGATTCTGAAGGGGGGCTCCACTTGGTGGTGGTTCCTCTACACTCTTCTTGTTAGTGTTATATATACAATCAAAATTATTCATTACATGTCCAATACTAGTAATTTCTTCAACCACAATAGGTTATTTTGTTTCTTCCATTTGATATGTCTATTAATTTATTAATAAGGAATCAACAATGTGCGTTGTTAGCTCTGCTATGCATCACTGACTTTCTAAGGTCAGAAAGAAGCATGGTCTGTTTGGTTGTGTCCAAAGGGGGCTCACATTGGTCACTTTTCCCTTTCTTCCTTCACCCTGCTCACCTCTAAACCTTTCCCATTCCCTAAATAAACCTTCTAAAATCTGACGAAGTCCATTTTGGCCCCAGCTCTAAGTGTGAAGTCAAACCAACCATAAAACCTTACTCATACGCCATCACGCGCTCATAAACCCCTCATCGCCTTCCCACCATTGATCATTCCCCGACAATCTAGCGACCCACATCGCACTCGATAAAGGTGACCCACTCGACCAATTTTCACCATCAGATGCATCTCCGCCCAATCTAACAGTCTTCGCATAGAATGTGCCAGCAACTTGATTGAGCAATAGTGTGCGATGACAACAGTTTTTCTCTCTCATCCGCTGCTGTGTGTCGATCATTGAGTGGAATCACTCGGCCCTGGGCATTTAACACTTAGCGCCTAAAAGCGGTGCGATGAAAACTGTTACCGCCCGACCAAACCGCCCTCGCCCGTTAAATTTCGGTGCAACTCAGTCGCCCGATGACCATCCGATCTATCTGCTAAAGATCCAACGTCCCTAACACACCCCACTCCCATCTCGACCAGTAGCCTGTGCTGAGCCATTTCCACCATCCATTTCCCTGATTTGACAGTCATCTCTCTCATATCCCGACTGTCCGTGTACTCATGCATCCCACATCCTATGACCATTCTGTTGCCCGAAGAACGAGATGGCCAGCTTTGCTAGGATCGGATACGGTAATATCCACAACAACCACATTAAATAGAAAGCATGGCCAAATGAAGAAAAGGACATAGCATGGCTCTGTAAAATAATTTATCAGTCATGGACTTCACTTCTTCGAGCATTCCAACTGCCTAAAGGACAATCCAGTAGTTGTACAGGTCAAATTTGCACAGTAAAGCAAGCAACCTCATTCAGAGACTCTATCACACAACTAAATGCAGCTCGTGGTCAATTAAGGCCCCTCCATACCTAAATGGCCAGGTGCCATAGTAATGTAAACTTATAAATATCCAGAAGAAAGATGTAATTAGGGTTGGAATTTGATGTAAGGTTCAACTTCTAGAGACTGTAGACATTTTGTCACTTTAGCGCTTCATCTTCATTTTCAGCAAATACAAGATTCTTTTATTGTTATCTGCTCACTGTCCATTTTCCTCTGTTCTAAAGTTTGTATCTGACATTATATGTTCTTGATATCTTAATGTTTATCACTAGATAACTGTCATCTTATCACTGTGTTAGGATCTTGAATGCATCAATGAATAGGTTGCTCAGGTTTCTTTCTATCTAATGTAGGAGAGATGTCATCCTGTCTTTGCATTAATAGATTAGATTTGCAGGTTTGTGTACTAGTTGCAGCCAGCCATCACATGGTCTTTTGTATCTGCTGGTGTGGTTAGTATTCTCCATATTCACTTAATATTTAAACTATGAGCATTGGTGGTCTAAAGCCTTGTAGTCTGAGGGTGTTCATGCATGTCTAGAGTGAAACAGAGTAGAAGTGGTTATCTGGCTTGAACCAAACATCATTCCTTCCATTAAACCCTGTAACAATAGTTGAATTTATATGTTACCAAGCATCTCCGAGCTACAATCTAGGAGATTTTCTTGGAATCCTAACATAATTAGTGTCATTGATGGGGAGAAGAGATTGAAGCTCAGCTTCCTTGGGAGGATGAAAAAGATCCAGCTTTGATGATAGACAAAGTCTGGACACATTTTGTTTATAATAATCTATCTGGCAACTCTACTAGAGGCCGAACCTCTTGGGAACTCCACATCACAGTTATGGCTCAGTTTGTGAGGCATACTCGGAGAAATCATTAGAATTCACCAGCTGACTTAGTACGTGACCCTGAGAAGATTGTCAAGAAGAGAAAGACGTCACAAAAGGGAGCATTAGGATCAGGTAAGCCTAAACAATCTTATGTATCTCTACAAGAAAGGCTTGTAACTGAGCATGCACATGTTGAAAATTTAGAGCTTAGCACTATCAGTGAAGAAATACTCTCAGAGATTTATAAAGCTCCTTGTTTAATAAGTCCCCCTTCAGACATCAGCCCAATGAAAACCTCCCCTATAGTCCATCACTTTCCTTCAGCCCTGTCATTCATTTCTCAACTTCCTATCATCCAAACTGCCAGTACCCTTCCATCTACCCCAGTCATGGCAGGTCCACAAGCGCCCACCAAGATGGAGAGAATCATAGCTGCTAGGTATGGACCCCTGGTCTTGCCTATTCCTTTGAATGCCATGCCTGCAGGAGAATATCATAAATACATGTCTCAGTTCACTAGTACAGAGGGAGTAACAACTGAAGAACACCTTGAGTCTTTTTATAGCAATGCTGATAACCTAGATATCAGTGAAGATGATGTGTGGATGAGAGTATTTGTCCAAAAGCCTTGATGGAGAGGCTAGAAAGTGGTTCAGAGAGCTGACCCCTAGGTCTATAGCAGACATTGAAGCATTAGATGATGTGATTTTAAAGCATTGGGGAGATAAGAAAGACCTTCTATACTACCATACTCAGTTTGGTAACTTGAAAAGGGAAAATGGGGAGTCATTGTCTGACTTTAATAAAAGATTCAATCGTATGTATAGTAAGATACCAGCTAAAGTGAAGCCTACCCCCACCTCTGCCAAACTCACCTATGCCAATGCCTTTGATTCTAATTTCTACCTACCATTAAGAGAGAGAAGATGTGCTACTCTAGCTGAAATGCAAGATGCAGCCTTGGAGGTGGAATCCAATATCATGGTTGTAGAGAAGCTCAAAGGACATGCTGATAGGAGGTAGAGAGGTGAGTCTTCCTCGTCTTCTTCATCTTTAGAACCCAAAATAGATAAAATGACTAAAATGATAGAGTCATTGGCTACTGAACTATCCAAACTGAAGGTTGAGCAGAGTTCTGGGAAAGCAAGGCTTCCTAATACATTTGCTACGAGAAATCAAAATGCATTTAGAAGAGAAAATGAACAATTGCAGATAATTCAGAGGGGAAAAGAGGCCAATGAAGAACAAAGGGTTAAGACTCCTTTCCAGAATGTAGTCATGGAGGAGGAGCAGTTTGATGAAGAGGATGAGATTCACTGCATGGAAGACAAGGGCAGTGCTGCCTTTTTGACATTAGCTGCCTACGAGGAGTCATTACTCAGGGACCAGACCAGTCAAGAGTGGGACAGAGAAGCTGTTCTACAGACTGAAGACCAGCAAAGATATAACTTGAGGTCAAGAACGAGTAATGTCAAAGAGAATCCTGCCCAAAGAGCTGTTGTCCCCACAGAGTAGCAAATCAGCAAGCAGAAGCGACCGGTAGCTGATCCCATCATCCTCAAAACACTGGCTAAAGAGGTATGAGGCCCTGACAATGCGCCTTCCCCTTTTAGTTTTGAATCAGAAGTACAAAAGTTAAAAATATTTGTACCTCTGATAGAACTTGTAAAGAATGAGGTCTTTAAGAAACCCATCCTTGATGCCCTTGAGCTGAAAGCCACGCAAACACCCAACGACTATGTGAATTTACAAGATGATAAACCTGCAATTGTGCTTAGCCCAATGATTGAACCTGCTGATTACAATTCCCCATCATTTTATGTCTCCTTGACCATTCATGACAAAATCCTCCACAACTGTCTGCTGGACATAGGTGCCAACCATAATCTGATGCCCAAAACTGTCATGGAAGAGTTAGGCTTTGATATTACCAGACCTTCTCATGACTTTTTCTCCTTTGATTCGAGGAAGGTGAAATCTTTGGGGTTAATCAAAGACTTAGCTATCACTCTAACTCAGCTGCCCATGAAAAGCATGATGATGGATATGGTGGTAGCAGATGTCCCCCCTAAGTTTGGTATGTTGCTTTCCAGACGATGGATTTAAGAGGTTGGGTGAGACATTGCATAGTGACTTGTCTTATGCCACTGTCCCAGTTTTTGGAGGAGAAAGCAGAAGACTATACAGGGAAGCCCAGCTGGCCTATATCATCAGTGATGAGAAGAATCCCACTAATCATCCCATTTACGCTGTGGACATTGATTTTGGAGCATGTATTCTCCAAATTGAAGAATCCTATAGGGCCTTGATGCAGCTCAAGAAACCAGTATGCCAGGCCATGGAAGAGGAAGGGACACAGGCTTGGGATATGTTCTTTGATGGAGCCTATTCAAAGGAAACTACAGGAGCAGGAGTGGTGCTGGTGTCTCCAAAATAAGAAAGCACACATCTGTCTTTTAAGCTGACTTTTCAGGTCACCAACAATATAGCAGAGTATGAGGCTCTGATATTGGGCTTAAACACTGCCAAATACATAGGAATCAGAGACATAAAGTTGTTTGGAGATGTTGCTCTCATCATTCAACAAGTGAAAAAAATGTTCCAAGCAAGGCACCCAAGGCCAAAAGCATACAGAGATGAGGTATGAAGACTCAAAGAATCTTTTGATAGCTTTTGTATCTCATATATTCCTATAGTAAAAAATCAGCTTGTTGATTCCCTTGTTGTGTCTGCTAGCATGTTCATCCCTCCCATGCCAACTAGATTGGCTTATGAAGTCTAGATAAAATATATACCATCCTTGCTTGATAATGTCTAGCACTGGAAAGTCTTTGAGGATGATGATGAAGTAAATAGGTTTCTGCAAGTCATTGACAAATTCTCTGAAATGCAAATTGATCAAGAGAATGAAACCTTGGAGGAATGCCCCCAGCCCCAACTAAGGAACAGAATTGGCCAAGACAACATTGTACAATTGCCTAGAAATCATATACCAAAAGGGCTAGTGCCTCTAGAGAAGTTGTTTGACCATAATGATGCCTCATAAGATTGCCCAAAAAGAAAATCACTTTGTAGTCCATAAGCATAACATAGGGAGTCTAGATCCTGATCATCCAAAGTATATAAATCTATCCACCCATTTGTCTGTTGCCCAAAGTTATGAGTACTGCACCTTAATGAAGCAATTTGCTGATGTCTTTGCCTTGGAATACAATGACCTTAAAACTTATGACAAAAATATCATCTAGCATAAGATCCCATTGGAGAAGACACCATTCCTTTCAAACAGAAGCTGAGACCCATAAATCCTTGGCTGCCAAAATCATAGTTCCCCTGAGATATTCGAAGTGGGTAGCCAACTTGGTAGTGGTGAGGAAGAAAAGTGGGGAAATCAGGTTATGTGTTGATTTCATTAACTTGAACAAATGTTCCAGAAAGGACAACTATCCCCTGCCAAAGATGGAACAATTGCTACAGAAAGTCTCAGGAGCTAAAGTTATGTCTTTCCTGGATGGATTTTCACAGTATAACCAAGTTGTTGTACATCCAGATGACCGAGAAAAGACTGCTTTCACCACTCCTTGGGGCACTTTTATGTACTCTAAGATGCCCTTTGGGTTGATGAATGCTGGGGCTACCTTTCAGAGAGCCATGGATATAGCATTTGTGGGAGAGAAGGATAAGTTTTTCCTTGTCTACCTGGATGATATAACAATATACTCTAGTAGCCATAAAGATCATTTGCAGCATTTTAAGGAAGTGTTTTTGAAATGAAAAAGGTTTGGGATATCAGTGAACCCTAAGAAGTCACAATTTGCCTTAGAATAGGGCAAGCTTCTAGGACACTTTGTTTCTGCTATAGGTGTCAAGATTGACCCAGAGAGAGTGAAAGCGATACAGACCTTGTCTGTCCCAAGATCAAGAAAGGACATCCAATCCTTTCTGGGCAAAATAAATTTTGTAAAGAGGTTTATTCCTGATTTTGCAGAATTGGTAAAACACATCACCTCTATGGTGAAAAAGGGATCAGAGATCAAGTGGACTGACGTAGCAAGAAGATCCTTTGAAGCCATCAAAAGAGCTATTATGGAAGCCCCCACTTTGATCAGCCCAGACTATACCAAGGCGTTCCATATCTTCTCCTTTGCTTCTGGTGACACCCTTGTAGCAATCGTATTGCAGAAAGATGATGGGGATTTAGAGCATCCACTGGAATTTTTCAGCAAAACCTTAAGGGATGATGAACTAAGGTATGATATTATTGAAAAATAGGCTTATGCTCTTATCAAATCTTTAAAATCTTTATGAATCTACATTCTGCACTCCAAGGTAATTACATATGTGCCCTCTACTTCAGTAAAGGATGTCCTAACACAGCCAGATGTTGATGGAAGAAAGGCTAAATGGATTGCAAAGCTTATTGAATTCAACATAGAATTGAAGCCCACCAAGCTTGTCAAGGGCCAGGGGCTTGCTTAGCTAATGGCTGAAGAAAATTGAAAAATTCTTGACATAAACTCTATGGGAACAAATTTAGAGGATGGACAGACAGAAGAAGCAACAGTAGGACATGACCGATTTTTGGCTAACAATCTAGCTTCTTGTGAATGGTATTCTATAATAGCTCAATTTTTGCTGAAGCTAGAAGTTCCTCCATGCCTTAGTTCAAGCAAAGCTAGGACTATTAAGCTCAGAACAGCCAGGTTCTGTATTCATGAAAACTTGCTTTATTGGAGGGATCCATATGGAATCCTTTTAATATGTCTGGACAAAGAACAATCTGTGGAGGTCATGCATCAGTTTCATTCCAGAATCTATGGAGGACATCACTATTGGAAAACCACAACCCACAAGATCCTCAGAGATGGGTATTATTGGCCCACTTTATTTTTTGATATATTTTTATTTATAAGATCTTGTGACAAATGCCATAGGTTTGAAGGAAAACAACAGTTGAAGTCCTTACCCTTGAAGCCAATACATGCCAGTCGCCCTTTCCAGCAGTGGGGTTTGGATGTCATAGGGGAAATTAATCTACAATCTAGTGGCCAGCACAAATGGATCTTAGTAGCCATTGACTACTTCACTAAATGGATTGAGGCCAACCCTACTAGGAAATCTAATCACCATGTTGTCATGAAGTTCTTGACAGAAAACATTTTCACCAAGTTTGGCTATCCACACAAATTGGTTACTGACAATGCAACAGCCTTTAGGGAAAAAGAGTTCGTGGACATGTGTGACTCAATGGGCATTAAGCTAGTGCATTCCACCTCATATTACCCTCAAGGTAATGGTCTAGCAGAATCATCCAATAAGAGCCTGATAAGGATAATCAAAAAGTTGTTGGAAGACAACAAAAGGAACTGGGATTCCAAACTGAAGTTTGCATTGTGGGTTGACAGGGTGACCACCAAGAAATCCATAGGGAATTCGTCGTTCAAGTTGGTATATGGCACTGAGGCTGTATTCCCAATCCAGTTGACCCTCCCTGTGGCTAAGTTCTTGCAGGAAGAGAAGAATGAGGAAAATGACATGGAAAAGAGGATTAGTGACTTGGCTAAAGTGCATCAAATAAGAGATCAATTGATTGAAAGGTCTGCAGCACATCAAAAGAGAATCAAGGAAGCCTTTGACAGAAAGGCAAAGATGGACAATTTCCAAATTAGAGACTTGGTTCTTAAATGGGATGCACTGAAGGAAAAGAAAGGAAATCATGGGAAATTCGATGCTCCGTTGACTGGACCTTTTGTCATTGCTTAAGTCCAGGGGAACAACACTTTCATGCTGCAAAGTATGGAAGGAGAAATATGATCAGGTGCTCATGTCCTAAGTGTCGTAAAATGCTCAAAATTTAAAGTGCTTAGAACTGGTTCAAAGTTGAATGACTGGAAATTTCTCGTGTTCCCGATTCCGGCGCTACAAACGGTTCGAAAAACGGTCGCCGTATGAGGAAGTTATGGCAAAAAGAAGAATTTGTCCATAACATTAGAAATTTTAATTTTTCAAAAAAAAATTTAAAAAAGGAATATTCTGCCTGGCACGAAATCCGAGGCAACCACCAAACGTTAAATGTAACTGCAGTTAAGTTGGCAGAATTTTGGCAGGAGCACCAAATTTGGCGGACCCGCCATAATTGGCGGAGCTATCTGGAGTTAACTAAAGTTAGCTGGAGTTTTTCTAGGGAAAAACTGGAGAAACTTTAAATGGCCATAACTTTGGCTAGGAAAGTCGGTTTTGGACGAATTTGTTTTTGATTTTGGATAGTTTCGACCTTCTGGAGCCATTGGTGTAGGTCTCACAGCCATCTAAGGTCATTTTTAGGTGTTTTATCTTCGTGGAAGTTCCAGGAGCCACTAGGGCCAAATCAGTTTGGGAGCTGCATTGGGAATTGTGCAGCCATCGAATGTGGAACGAAGGTCATTCCTAAAGTTTTTCAGCATTCTGAATCCATTTCTACAGCTCGTTTTTCCTTCTGAGGCATTCTTCTCACTGTTTAGCTTCAGGGAAGCTTTCAGGGCCACTAGGGCCAGTTCAGTGTTGAAGCTGTTTGGGGGCTATGTTCATCCGTTTTTAGTGATTCAAAAGCCTATGTCTGCTATTTTCGACCTTCTGAGTCTAATGGAAGAGTTTTCAGAACCAATTGAGGTCATCTTCACCTCGAAATTCTCCATGCAAGTTTAAAGGGCCACCAGGGCCAATTGGGGAAAGTACTGTATAAGGTACAAAATTCACTGTTTAGTGTTTGGGAAAGAGCATGTTTGGCTAATTCCTATCTTCTGATTCTGTATTTACAGTCAGATCTGTCCTTTGAGACACCCATATTCTTGTATTAGCCTTTGTAGCAATTTTAATACAAGAGGACAAGCCTAGTTGGAGAGGTTTGGTCCAGCAGATGTAGCCCAGAGGGGGGGTGAACTGCTTTATCATTTTGATGTCTTTATTTGCTGAAGATGATATGCTAAAAAAAACTGATATAAATTATTAAACAACAAATAAATATAACTTGCATACACACATAATCACTTATTCAGCTACAGAAAGTTACTTGTCTTATTCTGCAAGACCTTAACCTTCAAGTATGTGTATGTCCAAGACTTCTAAGTGTTTACTTTGTTATTTCTTTAGGCAGAGCCTGTAGAGGGCCAGGTAGCCTGTGGAAGTCATGCTCTTTTTAGAGGTGACATGTCCGGTGAATGCCCCTACAGTCTATCTCTGTATAAGAAATAAGAAGTTTATACATTTTTAGAGGTCATTTGGAGTGTCTAGCTCACAGTTGAAATTATTGGAAATGGATACCTTGCACCCTTAAACAAGTACATTCCATTTTCAGATCAGATGGTATCAGAGCACTAGGTTGCTTGACTGACATCACTAGCTTGATTGTGTAGCTTGAAAGGTGTCTTAAGCAGTGTTGGAGATTGACTGCCTTATTATTGTGCAAAGTATTTGTTGTTTGAGTTTGTTGAAGCTCTTTGGTTCATTTTTATAATGACAACTTCCATAAGTGAGTTCTCAAAATCGTCCTCCTTCACAAGATTCTTTGATGAAGGCTTGAAGCAAGAATTTTTCATCATGATGAATATGGTGAGAGAAATGTATGAAGATGAAAGAAAGAGCTCTAGACTTCAAGAGCAGTTGAATTCCATGAGGGAAGAGAATCAGTTGCTTTCTAACCAATTGCAGGAAATGGAAGGCCAACTTCATATTGCAAACATGAAGCTGGAAAGGATGCATGAGTTGGAGACACAACTCCTTATTGCCAAAGAAGCCTTAGCCAAGTATCAGCTGGAAGAAGAGGTAAACAATTCTAGTTTGTCTTCAAATTTGGATAAGAATATTTATGTTGGTTCTTTTGAAAAACATACCAGAGGCATAGGGTCCAAGTTGATGTCCAAAATGGGATATGAAGGAAAAGGATTGGGCAAACATGCACAGCGTATAGTTGAGCCAATAATGGTTGAGGTAAGGCCTAAGAATTTGGGTCTTGGTTATGGACAATCTTATGGAGAATGTTCCAAAGTAGCCATGAAGGAAATTGAAACAATTCCTAGAAGGAGTTTCATTTCAGGTTCTTTATCTCAAGGTTGTAAAGGTTGTATCCTTGAGGAATGCAATAGTTTGAAATAGACCTTGTAGGAAGAAGGTGTGCATAAGCATGCACTTGAACAAGGAAGTGGTGAAAGCTCTAAAGCCATTGCAAGGATTCATGGTGTTCCAAAAGGAGCTTCTTCTTCGTTTGATTCACCTCCTCATGAAGGTAATGAAGGTGAAAGGGAAAGGTATAAATCTGATTTCAATCATATTTCCTTTGATCATGTAAAGCATGGAAAATTTCCACACAAGCATTGGAAAAGAATTGCATGTTCTTTTTGTGGTTTGTTTAACCATAGTGTTTCTAGATGTTGGAAAAGAATGGAAACATGCAGGAAACTTTTGAAGGAAAGGAGGCAAGAAGCCAAAGTTCCATTGAACAATGCAAATCATGCTATCAAGAAGATGAACATGTGTTGCACTTATTGCCATAAGCAAGGACATACTGTTGAAAGGTGTTGGACTCTGAATCCAACAATGCTTCCATGAAAATTGAAGAAATGGGAGAAAGAGTATGGCAAGAATGGGAAGGAAGTTTCCATCATTGATATGTGTCAGGATGATACGCATGTTAATATTGATGTGCAGTTAAAGGAAGCGCCTTTGAAATGGATTGGTAAGAAATGGTTAGAATTCTTATCCAATTAAAGTTGCATGTCTTTGATTGAATGCATTTCTTTGTTAAGGGAATGCAAGTTGCAGGATGGAAAAACTGAGTATGAGATTCACTCTATTGTAGCGGAAGTTATATTCATTTCAGCTTTGAAAGTACATGTACATGTGATTGAGGATCTTGTACTTATGATTGTACTTAAGAGAAAGTTGAAGGATAAACTGCATGCATGAGAATGATATGCATGAGCACATGGATCATGATGATTTCCTTGTATTTTAAACATGGATGTGTGATTAGCTTGAAGGGTTGATTACTTTGTTTTTAACCAGGCATGTAATGTAATATTGACTTTGAAAAAGTTAATTTGATCTCCAAGATTGTAAAGAGGAGAAATGATGAGGTGTTTCATCTTTGTAAAAGCCTTCTCATTTGGGAGGCAGCTCTTCTTTTGGAGCGGAGGTGCCATGGATGGGCATCATGACAGCTGGCAAGCCCAGATATTCAGGGGAATATTTCAGCTCATATATCAGCAAGTTTCATTGCTGGTTTCTGCAAACTTTCAGTTTGTCTGGCGAACAAGCTTGGTCGGGATTCGACGAGTACTTGGTTTATGCAGCAACATTCGCCATGACGACAGTTGATAAGGCAGGACATTTTGTCATCAGTATGCTCTTTTGGCTGATTGGAAGAGGATATTTCTGTTCCTCAAGTGTTGTACAGTTCAGTTCAGAGATTCAGTGAGCTTTCGGGGACCAAAAGCCTTCTCATTTGGGAGGTGTGATCAGGTGCTCATGTCCTAAGTGTTGTAAAATGCTCAAAATTTAAAGTGCTTAGAACTAGCTCAAAGTTGAATGACTAGAAAGCGCTTGTTTTTCCGATTCCGGTGCCGCAAACGGTTCAAAAAACGGTCGCCGTATGAGGAAGTTATGGCAAAAAGAAGAATTTGTCCATAACATTAGAAATTTTAATTTTCCAAAAAAAAAAAAAAAAAGAATATTCCGCCTGGCACGAAATCCGAGGCAACCACCAAACATTAAATGTAACTGCAGTTAAGTTGGCGGAATTTTGGCAGGAGCGCCAAATTTGGCGGACCCGCCATAATTGGCGGAGCTATCTGGAGTTAACTAAAGTTAGCTAGAGTTTTTCTAGGGAAAAACTGGAGAAACTTTAAATGGCCATAACTTTGGCTAGGAAAGTCGGTTTTGGACTAATTTTTATTTTATTTTTGATAGCTTAGACCTTCTAGAGCCATTGGTGTAGGTCTCACATCTATCTGAGGTCATTTTCAGGTGTTTTAGCTTCGTGGAAGTTCCAGGAGCCACTAGGGCCAAATCAGTTTGGGAGCTGCATTGGGAATTGTGCAGCCATTGAATGTGGAACGAAGGTCATTCCTAAAGTTTTTCATCATTCTGAATCCATATCTACAGCTTTTTTTTCCTTCTGAGGCATTCTTCTCACTATTTAGCTTCAAGGAAGCTTTCAGGGCCACTAGGGCCAGTTCAGTGTTGGAGTTGTTTGGGGGCTATGTTCATCCGTTTTTAGTGATTCAAAAGCCTATGTATGCTATTTTCGACCTTCTGAGTCTAATGGCAGAGGTTTCAGAACCAATTGAGGTCATCTTCACCTCGAAATTCTCCATGCAAGTTTAAAGGGCCACCAGGGCCAATTGGGGAAAGCACTGTATAAGGTACAAAATTCACTGTTTAATGTTTGGGAAAGAGCATGTTTGGCTAATTCATATCTTATGATTCTGTATTTACAGTCAGATCTATCCTTTGAGACACCCATATTCTTGTATTAGCCTTTGTAGCAATTTTAATACAAGAGGACAAGCCTAGTTGGAGAGGTTTGGTCCAGCAGATGTAGCCCAGAGGGGGGGGTGAACTGCTTTATCATTTTGATGTCCTTATTTGCTGAAGATGATATGCTAAACAAAACTGATATAAAGTATTAAACAGCAAATAAATATAACTTGCATACACACATAATCACTTATTTAGCTACAGAAAGTTACTTGTCTTATTCTGCAAGACCTTAACCTTCAAGTATGTGTATGTCCAAGACTTCTAAGTGTTTACTTTGTTATTTCTTTAGGCAGAGCCTGTAGAGGGCCAGGTGGCCTCTGGAACTCATCCTCTTTTTAGAGGTGACATGTTCGGTGAATGCCCCTACAGTCTATCTCTGTATAAGAAATAAGAAGTTTATACATTTTTAGAGGTCATTTGGAGTGTCTAGCTCACAGTTGAAATTATTGGAAATGGATAGCTTGCACCCTTAAAAAAGTACATTCCATTTTCAGATCAAAATAGCTTTTGACGGCCTAGTCAATGGGAGGTTTTTTAAAGTTTATGTTAATTAAGACCTTTAGGCCTCAACATTGTAAATATGTTCTTTTTACAAGTTTTAGTGTAGGCTTAATTACACTCCATGCCCAATGGAACACTAGGAAATATTGCTAATCTGGTTTTTATATGAAAGGTAGTGGTCTACGGTTCTTGAAACCTCACAAGGAGGCGTTCATCCCTAGAAGGAGCCAGTGTTAGCTCTGCTACGCAGTGTTGACCTTCTAAGGTTAGAAAGAAGCATGGTTTGTTTGGTTGTGTCCATAGGGGGCTTACATTGGTCACTTTTCCCTTTCTTCCTTCACCCTGCTCACCTCTAGACCTTTCCCATTCCCTAAATAAACCTTATAAAACCTGACGAAGTCCCTCTTGGCCCCAGCTCTAATCACAAAGTCAAACCAACCATAAAACCTTACCCATACACCATCACACACTCATAAAACCCTGATCGCTTTCCTGTTGTTGATCATTACTCGATAATCTAACGGCCCACATTGCACCAGATAAAGGTGCCTCGCTTAACCAATTCACCATCAGATGCATCTCCGCTCGATCCAACAGTCTTCGCATACATCACGCCGACAACTTGATCAAGCAATGGTGTATGATGAGAGTAGTTTTTCTCTCTCATCCGCCCCTACATGTCGATCATTGAGTGGAATTGCTTGGCTTTGGACATTTACCACTTAGCACTCGAAAGCAGTGCAATGAAAACCATTACCGCCTGACCAAACTACCCTCGCCCATTAAACGCCCGTGCAACTTAGTCGCCTGATGACCATCTGATCTATTCGCTAAATATCCAGTAGCCCTAACACACCCTGCTCCCATATCGACCGATAGCCTCCGCCGAGCCATTTCCGCTATCCATTTCCCCGATCTGACAGTCATCTCTCTCATATCCCGACTGTCCATGTACCCATGCATCCCATGTCCTATGACCATTCTGTTGCCCAAAGAAGGAGATGAACAGCTCTTCCAGGATCGGTTACAGTAATATCTCCAACAACCATATTAAATAGAAAGCATGGCCAAAAGGAGAAAATTACATAGCACAACTCTGTAATAGAATTTGTCAGTCATGGACTTCACTGCTTTGAGCATTCCAACCACCTAAAGGACAGCCCAGCAGTTGTATAGGTCAGATTTGCACAGTAAAGCAAGCAACCTCATTCAAAGACTCTATCAGAAAACTAAATGCAGATGGTGGTCAATTAAGACCCCTCCATACCTAAATGGCTAGGTGCCATAGTAATGTAATTTATAAATATCCAAAAGCAAGATGTAATCAGGGTTGGCATTTGATGTAAGGTTCAAATTCTAGAGACTGTAGACATTTTGTCACTTGCGGCGTCTCATCTTCATTTTCAGCAAATACAAGCTTCTTTTGTTGTTAACTTCTCACTGTCCATTTTCCTCTATTCTAAAGCTTGTACCTGACATGTTGTGTTCTTGATCTCTTGATGTTTAGCACTAGATAACTGTCATCTTATCTCTGTGTTAGGATCTTGAATACATCAATGAATAGGTTTCTTAGGTTTCTTTCTATCTAATGCAGGAGAGCTATCATCCTGTCTTTGCATTAATAGATTAGATTTGCAGGTTTTTGTACTAGTTGCAGCTAGCCATCACATGGTCTTGTGCATCTGCTGGTGTGGTTAGTATTCCCCATATTCACCTAATATCTAAATTGTGAGCATTGGTGGTCTAAAGCCTTGTAGGCTGAGGGTGTTCATGCATGTCTAGAGTGAAACAAAGTACAAGTGGTTATCTGGCTTGAGCCAAACTTTCATTCCTTCCATTAAACCTTGCAACAATAGTTGAATTTATATGTTACCAGGCATCTCCAAGCTACAACCTAGGAGATTTTCTTGGAATCCTAACATGTGCAGTCAGAGCATTCATGTTATGGTTCCACTGCGGGCATGTTTTTTTTCTAAATGATATCCCTCAGGGAAAGAGAAATAGTTTTCTATACCCATATGTTCTATATTTAGAACAAGATTCAAACTCTGAGAAGACGTGGTGGGTTGATTTTTTTTGTTATTATTACTATTCCTTCAAAAAGGGAAGGACTTGAGAGGCTTATTGCTAGTAAAAGTCTCATTGACATTCTCTTTAATTCTAAAATTTCATGGGTAAGCGCTTTCAGTATTAGGGTGAAGATTTCAATAGCTAATGCATCATTATATTAGCCTTACTTGAAGAAGGTTGAGACTTCCCAATGGATTCCTTGAAGTCTTTTGATTCATATCCATCAGTAATAACTCCAATAGTGTGCAAATCCTTCTCGACTGCGATTTCCTCTACAAATTTTTGTGCCAATGTTTCCTTTGCAGCTCTTTTAACAAATGAGGAAAAGTTAGTGGGCAAGGTAGATGTGTCATAATCCATAGTAATTGAATCATGTAGTTGCATGCCCGAGGGAAACTTGTTCAATATATGATTAAACCTTTGATTAAAATATTTCACTTTCTTGTTTTCCCCCATTTTACCATTTTCGAGCTCTTTCAATAACATGGTGGGAGTCTTGTCATCAAAACATTTCTTGATAAATAACTTTTCAAACCCCTTCCAACTATGGACTGAATTGAAAGGCAGACTATGGTACCATGTTTCTTCTCTACCTTATAATGTAAAAGGAAAACATATGCAAGCAACAACATCATACCTTACTTCCAATATCGATAGATGCATGTACAAATCGTCGATGTGATATTCTGCCTTTGTCTTCTTATCTAGATTGAACTTTGATAAAAAGATTTATGGGTGTCGGGGCATCTTATGAAGATTATTTCAAAGATCATCAGGCCCTTAGGCCATCCAATCCAAGTTTTCGTCGGCCATGTCTTCGTCTCTAGGTTCCTCCTCCTTTTTAGAATCTGAGGATCATCCTCCTTAACTTTCTAAAACATCGCTAAATTCAAAAACTCTTTCGGAAAGAACAATGTCTTTCTCGTACCCTTCATTAAGGGGTAGAAGTGGATCTTGCTACACTATGTCTTCATAGGATTCCACTAACTTTCCAAGAGTGGAAAAAACCAAATATTCTATTGTAGGAACTAATATACGAGTACAAGTTGTTTTTTTCTTTTTTAGGCAGTGCGCTAGATTTTGCACATTTAGATGCAAACTAATTGTGTTCGTGAACTGACGGATTATAGGTCGAAATTCTTGCATTTGTTCATAGGTAACCTCGTATGTAAACTCGAGGATAGGCTTAGAATACCCTCCTACTTTAGGAATAGGAGTTAGAATAGTGTTAGGAATGTTTCTACCTTGTCTAGGAGATGAATGGTTAGGGTGTGTGGAGTTATTGACCATAAAAACCAGTTGCTTTCCTTCTAGAGTGAGAATGTTGATGATGTTAGATACAACCCACATATAGGGGGTATCCCAAACATAAGGTCCCAATTGCAACTCACACTGTTTGTTGTAGGAGCCCTCTCTAAGATATGGTTCAACTACTGTTTACATAAAGATATTCCTTTGCTTTAGCTATTAACATGAGAGAGAGGTGAAAATGTCCTTTTGATTGAGCAAGTGAGTGTGCCTTATGAATTTTCGATTCCAGGTGTAACATGGTTCTCTTACTACAAGGAGGAAAAAAGTGAGCCTCTAAGAGAGAAGTAATAGTACTACCCTAATGGAGACATTAATCCATTAACATCGAGAAAAATATTTCACATGGATGGAACAATCATCATAAACATTACAACACATTTCCAATAAGTTCAACTCAGAATTCACTGAAAATGTTCAATTACTATAGTATAGGTGAAAGTAAAAATGAACCATAAACATTCAAAGAATAGTCATATAAACATTCACAATCCATGTGCGAAAATGTGTTGGCCTAGAAGGCTTTGATATTAAGCAAGATTTCCAATATACATTAAAACAATGAACATCACTAGCTCCAATAGTGGAGCATTATAGTGTTGGCATTATGACACAGGTTTGGCACTATGACACAAGTGTTGTCCTTGATGGCAACTCACTCAGATGGCAGATCACTGTTCAAGCTCTTAGAATGAAAGAAAAAGAGGTATACGCATGTTCCCTTTGATGAAGTCGCGTATACAAGCGAGATTTCCGACCAAAATTCGCGTATGCATATGCACACACTTTCATGGACGAAAAAGCGTGTACGTGTGGGCAAACTTATTTTGGTCCATGCTATTTAGTCCTTGGTATTTGGACCTATGGTTTTGGACAATGGTATCTCGTCTAAAGTGTTGAACCCAGGTATTTGGTCCAAGGTATTGATTCTTTAGGGTTTTGGACCATGGTATTGTGTAAGGCGTAAGACTATAAAAGCGGAAGGATATCAATAGACAAGGGCATTGACTCAAGCATTGAATATCTCATAAAGATCTAGAATACTGGTCATTGGGTTATGGTGCATAGCTAGATCTGAATCAAGGAGGAACCTGAGCGCAAGAAGAAGGATAAGGACTATTGATGGATCAAGATCTTAAGGCTTGAATAATAGTATCCTTGTGTGATTTTGATCTGTCATTTTGACGCATGACTTGATCTATAAATCTGATAATCTAGGTATAACTAATGTTTGAATAAGTGTAAAGGATAAATTATCTTTTATAGATCAGTATGTAGGTTCAACAAAGAAAAGGCGCATATACACATTGGTTCTGTAATGCAGAATAGTGTATACGCTGGTTGGCCTTAATTCAGAAGTGTATGCACGCAGGATGTACATATTGAAGTAGCGTACGTTTCATGAAATATGTTTTAGCTACTTTTGTTTATTGTTGCAGTGTTCTAGGTTCAGGATTGGTTATGGTTACTGTCATTGTATTCTGCTTACAGCTTTCTGAGAAGTGATTGGTTGATTTAGTATTGGTTTGTACAAAGTAGATTAGTTGATGTAGATATAATTGATGTTTGATTGATGTTATTCATGGATCTAGTATGAAAATTTATGAAATGTGGTCATTGGAAGAAAAGAGAAGGTTGTAGCCTTCTACAGGTAGTAGCCTGTGTACTAGTATAAGACTGCACTAGTGCAGAAACATTGTGAAAAGAAGTTTCTAATTAAAAGAAGATAGAGACAAATTGCAGCAGGTGATTTTCACCCACATTGGGTTTCCACCTTATATCTTGTGTTCTTATGTGTGACTGCCTGTTCTGTTGTACTGTTCCTAGTTACTATTTATATGCTTTGATGCACATATTAATGATCAACATCTGAGGAATAATTTAAATTACAAGTCTGCTGGTTATATGCTGGTTTCCTTAACTGTAGTTGCGTACATACATGATTTTCACTAACTGAAGTAGCGTATACAAATCTGATTGTGAAATGAAAAATAATTGACCTGATAATACTGATTCAGCCCCCCTCTCAGTATTATTTCCAACAATTGGTATCAGAGCAGGTCCTTTAGAAGAAGCTTGATCGCTTGAAGGAAGATCTATCATCATGAGAAACTAAGAAAAGGAGGCATCTATCAGGCCACCAATCTTTGATGGAAGCAACTTCGTCTATTGGAAGGTAAGAATCACAACCTATCTTCAATCTCTTGGAACAGAAGTTTGGGATATCGTGCAAAGAGGATATACATTTCCATCAACAACTCCTATAGATACAGTTGGTAAGAAGCAGTATGAAACAAATGCAAAGGCTATCAATACTCTATTAGGGAGTTTATCTCAATTAGAATTCATCAAGGTTATGTAGCTCAAAATCGCAAAAGAAATATGGGACAATATCGTTCTTAGCTATGAAGGAGATGATCAGGTAAAACGTGCAAAACTTCAAACTCTCAGAATCTAATATGAAAATCTCAGAATGCACAATGATGAAAGTGTGGCTAATTATTTCTTACGTATAGATGAGATTGTTAATTGTATGAAAAACTTGGGTGAAGAGATAAAAGAAGCTACTTTGGTTGAAAAGGTTCTAAGATCCTTGTCTTATAACTTTGAATCAAAAGTTTCAGCCATAGAAGAAAAGAAGAATCTTTAAAGCATTACCATGTCATAGCTGCACGGAATCCTAACTGCTTTCGAAATGAGAAAAGGGGGACCATCAGAAATGAGAGAATCTGCATTCAAAGCCTCGAGAAAAGCAGAATACAATGAGTCAAGACATATGTCAGAAGGAGAGGAAGAATCAAACTTTGTCAAGGACCTTCAACAGGGTTCTGGAAGATTAAGAGGTAAGCTACCTTTTAAATGCTTTGCTTGTGGAAGAGTCGGTCACTATGCAGCCAAATGTCCTCATAGAGATAAGCTTGAAAAAGGTAAGGAACCAGTGAGATGGAATAGAAAATAGAATGTAAGTAAGAAGAGCTATTATACACTTGAAGACAATGATGGATTCTCAAATAGTGATGAAGATGAACAAGGTAATGATTATAGACTTTTGATGGCTTTTGAAGATGATGATTTCTTGGATGCTATAGATGAAGAAGGTCTTTACGAAGAAATTTCTAAACTTAAAATTTGTTTAGAAGAAAAGAATATGATTATAGATACTCTGACATTCCAACTTGCTGAAAGGGAAAAACACAATGGAAAGTTAGAATGTGAAATTGTGGGACTTAGAAAAGATATTCAGAAAACAAAATCTCTTAATCTTAGATTTGCTAAAGGATCTGAAACTTTAGATGAGATTATCAAAGTGCAGCATTCTCCTCTAATCAAGACAATTCTTGGTTATACCGAAGAAGCATCTCAAGCACAAAAGCCATCTACCTCCAAAAGTTATCTTGAAGTAGCAAGGAGAAGTGAACAGGTTGACAATCGACAGCAAAGGCAAAATTCGGATCACCAAGAAAATCATGGACAATTTACTTCAAAGATGAATAGAGATCACTAAGTAAATCAAGAGAAATCTACTTCAAGGATGAACAGAAGCTACAACCAACCACAGGTAAATCATTCTCAATTTGGCTTAAGAATGAATGGCTATGGAAATTACAATCACATGGATGGAAGGTTTGATAATCGTAGGAATTTCTTCAATGGCCAATTTTTCTCTTGTCATAACTTTGGACACAAAGCAGCTCAATGTTTTGCCTACAAGACCATCATGACCAGAGAAGCACGAAATCAAGGGAGTGTGACTGGAATCATGAAAAGGACCTACAATAACTTTTTTTCTCTTGAAAATGAAATAGAATGTTCTATTTGTAACAACTTTGGTCATGAAGATTCTGAATGTAGGAGTAGGTTTCGGCAAACAACTCAGAAGGAGCAAGCTTCATTGAGTCCCAAAATATGGAGAAATAAAGAACCACAACCAGAAAGATGTGGTATAGCCTTATATTTGGAAGGACAATAAAATGAATGGTACATCGATAGTGGATGCTCGAAACATATGACAAGTGATAAAGAAAAACTTAAGTCATATAGTGCCTTAGAAAAGGAAAAGAAGGTCTCATTTGGAAATGATGCCCCTGCATTCATAAAAGGTAAAGGTGCTGTTCTTTTGAAAGAAAAGGTCAAAGCTGGAAATGTTATGTGTGTTGATGGCTTAAAGCATAATCTATTGAGTGTCAGTCAAATGTGTGATCAAGGAAATGAGGTAATATTTCGATCAAATGGATGTATTGTTCATGAGCTTGATACGGGAGAAACAATTATCAAAGGCATAAGAACTCCAAATAATTTATACATACTCAAGGGAGGAGAACAACAATGCTATCTAAGCAAGAATGATGAACACTGGCTATGGCACAGAAGATTGGGGAATCTAAGCTTCTCTCAGATAAGGAAAGCATGCAAATATCAGGCAGTTCATGATCTCCCTGACATCAAAATTCCAGACAATACAATATGCAAATCATGTCAGTTTGGTAAGCAAACCAGAACTAATTTACCTGAGAAGGAAGGATTAGCTAGTAGGCCACTTGAACTTGTCCATACTGATGTATGTGGTCCAACTAGGAAAAGTTCACCTCAAGGAGAAGAATACTTCATATTGTTCATTGACGAATTTTCCAAGATGTGTTGTATAGTACTTCTGAAGCATAAAGACGAAGCTTTTGAAAAGTTCAAAGCATTCAAAGCCTTGGTTGAAAACGAATCAGATCACAGAATCAAATGCCTCAGGTCTGATCGAGGAAGGGAATTTACCTTGGATGAATTTTTCGATTTTTGTGAAGAACATGGAATAAAAAGGGAATTCTCTACTGCAAGGACTCCTCAACAAAATCGAATAGTAGAAAGGATGAACATAACGGTTCAAAAAATGGCTTGTTCTATGCTTGATGAGTCTGGAACTCCCACAACCTTCTGGGGTGAAGCTGCATTTTCTGTGGTTGCTATTCTCAACAAGACAAACATCCGGGTGAACAGCACTCAAACTCCTCATGAACTTTGGTATGGTAAGACTCCCACGGTTAAATACTTCAAAATTTTTGGGAGCAAATGTTACATCAAAAGGACTCATGAAAACCTTGGCAAATTTGAACCTAGAGTAGATGAAGGCATTCTCCTTGGTTATTCTCCCCACAGCAAAGGATATAAGTGTTACAATAAAATACTTGGAAAAATTATTGAAAGTATTGATGTAGTGATTGATGGAGAAGGAAACATTCCTAGGCAGGTAAAATCCAAGGATTTCGAAGATGATGAGGATTATCCTTCAACATCAAATCAGACTTATGATGAAGAAGAAACCCATGAGGCACCAGAAGAACAAATAAGGATAGAAGAAAAGACTCCATCTAGGTACGTTCAGAAGAATCATCCAGAAACTCAAATTTTGGGGCGGAAAGAGGTAGGTGTACAAACAAGAAGAACTATTTCAGAAGCCTCAAGCTATCTAGCATTGCTCTCCTCCATTGAACCACAAAATGTAAGAGAAGCATGCAAAGATGAATGTTGGGTCAAGGCCATGAATGAAGAACTTGAGCAGATTGAAAAGAATAACACTTGGGAGTTGGTTCCTAGACCAAACGATAAGAATGTCATATGGACAAAATGGATATTCAAAAACAAGCTGAATGAAAATGGAGATGTTATTAGAAACAAGGCCAGACTCGTTTGTAAAGGGTATGCTCAACAAGAAGGTATAGACTTTGAAGAAACTTTTGCATCAGTTGCTAGACTTGAAGCCATAAGAATGTTCCTTGCTCTTTCTAGCTTTCAAAAGTTCAAATTTTTTCAAATGGATGTGAAATCTACCTTTTTAAATGGAGACTTGGAAGAAGAAGTGTATATTGAGCAACCAGATGGATTCATCCTTGGAAATGATCCAAAACTTGTATGCAGACTTAAGAAGGCACTCTATGGTCTTAAACAGGCTCCAAGGGCTTGGTATTATCGTCTGGACAAATACCTCCATCAACAAGGTTTTTCAAAAGGATCAGCAGATAACAATCTCTATGTAAAAATTGATAATGATAAATTGCTAATACTTGTCGTGTATGTTGATGATATCATCTTTGGTAGCAATGAAGAAGCCATGAGTCAAAACTTTTCTTTGGTGATGCAGAAAGAATTTGAAATGTCCTTGCTTGGTGAGTTGACATATTTTCTTGGTTTACAAGTCCAACAAAATAAAGACGGTATCTTTTTATCACAAACCAAGTACCTCAAGGATATATTGAAGAAATATGGCATGGAAAATTCAAAACCAGTATGTACCCCTATAGTAACAAGATGTAGCCTGAGTGCAAATGATGATTCAGTAGCAGTTCATCAACCAACCCATAGATCCATGATTGGTAGTATGCTCTACCTGACTGGTACCCGACCAGACATCATGCATGAAGTGGGAATAGTTGGAAGATTCCAGGAAAATCCAAAAGAGGCACACCTTCAGGTGGTTAAAATAATTTTCAAATATCTTCAAGGAACACAAAACTATGTCCTATGGTATCCTAGAGATATAGATCTCACACTTCATGCATATACAGATGCAGATTGGGCAGGAAGCGTGGATGATAGAAAAAGCACTGGTGGTGGTGCATTCTTTATGGGTTCCAAATTAGTATCTTGGTTCAGCAAGAAACAAAGTTCAGTTGCTTTATCTATAGCTAAAGCGAAATATGTGGCTGCTGCATCTTTCTACACACAACTCCTTTGGATGATGGAAATTTTGCAAGATTTTCAAATCACTTGTACTCCACCTATCTCCATTTTATGTGATAATACAAGTGCAATCAGTATTTCAAAAAATCCAGTCATGCATTCAAAGACCAAGCACATACCTATCAAATATCATTTTCTCCGAGAACAAGTGCTTGAACAAAAGGTCAAATTGGAGTATGTTCCCTCCAAGGAATAGGTTGCTGATATACTCACCAAACCACTACCCAGGGAGACATTTGAATACCTCAGACAGAAGCTGGGAGTAGTTGATGCATCATCTTGTTGTTGAAACTTGTCTATTTCAGAGAAAAGTGGTTGTACGTGAATTTGATGAGGAGAATCCACATACATACACCAATTTAAGTGAATACAGTCGCGTATATGTTGGTTTGAAGAAAAAAAGTGGGCCAGGCTCAGGATGAAAGGAGCCTGATATGGTTCTAACAGAGACCATCTGGCACAAGTTTAGGGGGAGCATACATATTCTTCTAATAATGCATTGTTGGCATTATCCTAGAAGATCTTGGTTCAAGTTCACAATGTTTTGGTTTTAGCGCGAATAGGTACAAAAGGAGAACATGGTTGCTGGTCTAAATGATGATTAACAGATGCTGCTGATGATAGTTGTTGATAACTATCATAGTTTGGTTGTAGATATTTCGTCTCTATGTCATGTATTTCTTTCCTTATCAAGGTCATGTAATGGCCTACTTTGATTTCCCCACTATGCCTGGGATGGATAATGTAATGTTCTTGTTTTATCTTGTGTAAACTTTTGGTGTATCCCCACTTGGTTGGGTGGATGAGTCAATCCCCACTTGGTTGGGAGATGGATGTATGTATGAGTCTTTGGTGTTAGAAAGGTCATTTATGATGTATAAAGCTATGTATCTTGCAAACCTTTTCTACAGTTAGGGGGAACATGGACAGCACGGAGCAAAAATTTTAGCATGAACTTAGGGGGAGCATAACTCTTTGCCCTTGATGTCAAAGTGGGAGAATGACTTTGAGTGACTTGGGGTTGCCATCAAGTCCAAAGGGGGGGATTTTTGGCATTATGACACAGATTTGGCACTATGACACAAGTGTTGTCCTTGATGGCAACTCACTCAGATGACAGATCACTATTCAGGCTCACAGAATGAAAGAAAAAGAGGTATATGCATGATCCAAACAAAAAGAGGTATACGCATGTTCCCTTTGGCGAAGTCGCATATACACGGGGGATTTCTGACCAAAAGTCGCGTATGCATACGCACGCACTTTCATGGACGAAAAAACGTGTATGTGTGGGAAAACTTGTTTTGGTCCATGGTTTTTAGTCCTTAGTATTTGGACCTATGGGTTTTGACAATGATATCTCATCTGAAGTGTTGAACCCAGGTATTTGGTCCAAGGTATTGATTGTTTATGGTTTTGGACCATGGTATTGTGTAAGGCCTAAGACTATAAAAGGGGAAGGAGATCATTAGACAAGGGCATTGACTCAAGCATTGAATATCTCATAAATATCTAGAATACTGGTCATTAGCTTATGGTGCATAGATGGATCTGAATCAAGGAGGAACCTAAGCGCAAGAAGAAGGATAAGGACTATTGATGGATCAAGATCTTAAGGCTTGAATAGTAGTATCCTTGTGTGATTTTGATATGTTATTTTGGTGCATGAGTTGATCTATAAATATAATAATCTAGGTATAACTGATGTTTGAATAAGTGAAAAGGATAAATTATCTTTCATAGATCTGTATGTAGGTTCAGTGAAGAAAAGGCACGTATACACATTGGTTATGTAATGCAGAATAGCGTATATGCTAGTTGGCCTTAATTCAGAAGCATATGGACGTAGGATGTACATATTGAAGTAGCGTACATCTCATGAAATATGTTCTAGCTACTTTTGTTTACTGTTGTAGTGTTCTGGGTTCAGGATTGGTTCTGGTTACTGTTACTGTATTCTGGTTACATCTTTCTGAGAAGTGATTGGTTGATTCAGTATTGGTTTGTACAAAGGAGATTGGTTGATGCAGATATAATTGATGTTTGATTGATGTTAGTCATGGATCCAGTCTGAAAATTTATAAAACGTGGTTGTTGGAAGAAAAGAGAAGGTTGTAGCCTTCTGTAGGTCAGTACCTATGTACTAGTACCTCAGCTAGTACAAGAGCTAAGGGGGTTGTAGCTCCCTTCCAAGAGAAGCTAGAGAATGAGAGAAGGTTGTAGCCTTCTGCAGGTAGCAGCCTACGTACTGGTATAAGACTGCACTAGTACAGAAACATTGTAAAAAGAAGTTTCTAATTAAAAGAAGATAGAGACAAATTGCAGCAGGTGGTTTTCACCCACATTGGGTTTCCAACTTATATCTTGTGTTCTTATGTGTGACTGCCTGTTCTGTTGTACTGTTTATATGGTTTGATTCACAGATTAATGATAAACATCTGAAGAATAATTTAAATTACAAGTCTGCTAGTTATACGCTAGTTTCCTTAACTGTAGTTGCGCACATACGCGGTTTTCACTAACTGAAGTAGTGTATACAAATCTGATTGTGAAATGAAAAATAATTGACCTGATAATACTGATTCACCCCCCCTCTCAGTATTATTTCCAACATAGAGCCACTACTTTCTCCCCAAAAGTAATAAATTTGTCTCTCTAATGCCTTATGGGAGAAGCCAAGGCCAAAAGTCCTTTACATGAAAAATGAGGATCCTTCTATAACTTGAGGCACGACCTTTCAGATCCCCATGACTCTTGACATTTTAACTCCTAATTATCTTTGGACTTCTACAACCCTTGCACTTCCAAATGTCTTTTGGAATTGCATATGAAATTTGATATCACATGTATTTTGGAGTTCCATGACTCTTTTTTCAATACATGACTCTTGGACTTCCACTTGCTTGTCTTTACAATGATTACATCATTACATCACAACTTTCACATCATCATGTGATCAGACTGTGACAGGTCACTATCTTTGATGACTAGACCTAATAGTGATTGATGACATGGAATTTCTTCAGTGGTGACATGGCTTCCACTTATTTCTTTGTTATTCATGTAGATTTTGATCATTGATGCCTTCACCCTCGAAAGGGTCTTTGATCCTGGAGTCTGTAACCACCCTCCTCCCACGTTTACCCAGGTAACCGGACAACCAGGGTAAACATGTGACAAGAGAGGCCACTATGAAGGGATTCAACCTCCTTGGTGACCTTGAGGAAATGGAATGGATGGAACACATCAACTATATGATCAAAATCAGCAACAACACCCTTGGGAGACGTGTCAGCCACTCAAACATTCTCCCCCTGGGTCCCACTAAAATTATAGATCTCTTCACCTCTGGATATCTCTACTTGAAAATTAGAGATATGGGGAGCCTTAACTGACACAAATATCCCAACACACCATGGTATTAGAAGAAGGAAAGGCTAGGCTGAAAACCACTATCATACCCTATAAAAAACATGCCACCGATAACAAGAGAACCATACACCAACATTCAAAGCCATGCATGTCAAAACTAGCAAGGAAATCACACATGAAATATGTTATGTGCAAGTATTCCTAATGAAGCTGCTTGATTCTGCTCTTCCTTGCTTGATCCTTTCTTTCTTTCCTTTCCCTTTGCTTGCCCTTCCTTCCTTTCCTTTCATTTCCCTTCCATTTCTTTCTTTTCCTTTCCTTGCTCCAAAACATGAGAAAAATGTGAGCCGAGAGCTTTCCAACTGATACCCAAAAGACTTTTTATTAATGATCCCTCTATTTTCTTCATTTGCCATTATTTTCCTTCATTTTCCTCCTCACATCCAACCTGTGACCTTTCACCTTACTTTTCTCCTAATTTCCTTTATTTTCATAAATGGATGTGCATAAAATTCCTTTTTTCCTTTTAATGCCTTTTCCTTTGCCAATCTCCTTTAGCCATAAAAACATCCAGTGATGCCCACTAAGATATCTTCGCCCAACATTCAGCTTGGAATAAGTGTCCCTTACCTATGGTCTTATTTTTCCTTTATTAACTTTTATTACATGGAATTTTCACTGGGGTTGTCAGAGAACCCTCCCCCTTGGGGAACACCATCCTTGGTGTTAAACTACACCAAGACCTTAGCAAAACTGTTGAAAACAAAATAGACTACTCATGAAGCTTTATAACTTGGCTCATTGCAATATTTACAATGAGAGAGCTTCTCAAAAGAAAAAAGTCATGACAACATGACCAGATAAAAGCCATACCGCTTACTGGAGATTTATAATATAGTTCATTACATTGTTTACAATAACCACATATACACATATGCACATTTGCTAAACCGAAAAATGAAAGGATACAATGTCTACATCTGCAACAAGCGAATCCAGAGGCTCACACCTCCACCCTCAAAGTAATACCAGGATTTAACCCCTTCCCAGGAAATCCAAAATCCACTACCACAAAAAGTTACCAATTCATTGTTCCAGGGCACATTCCCAATCTACATCTAATTCCATACGAAAATTCTAATGACCAAAACAAATACATCCCCAACCTTCCCTTCTTTGCTACACAGTCCCTTATAAAATCTGGTTACCCCCTTTTGTGCAGTCACTCACCTTCTGAGTTCCTCGATATCCCCTATCGCAGGTGATCCATCCCTTGGAAAGGCTTCCTCCCATCAGAAGCTACAAAACCAAGGATATACTTTCCTCAAAACCATCATATAGTTATAGCATGCTCATGGAAATAAATGGACAATATTGGGTACGAGTGCTCCACAATGGCCCTACTCCTGAAGTGCTTTACCAAAATACTACTGCTTGTTCCAATTTCTTTCACTACTACTACTAATTCTTCTAGTTGATTTCAACCACCCAAATGGGGATTTTCATGCTTCCTTAACCAAGCACATACCTTCCACTAGATTTAGAATAAATTGAAATAACTTCCAATCATACCTCATTGGTGACCCGTTAATAAGGTACACTTGCAATTCTCTTCGCTTCCTGTCACAACAAGTCAAACTAGAATATTTGACGAAATCATCATGTATAAACATATCACATCAGGTTAGCTCAAAACACAACCATCATATATCGAAATCATAGATCACATGTAACCATCATAAACTAGAATCCTAGATCACATGTAATCATGATAAACCAGAATCATAGATCATGAGTAATCATCATGGATCAGAATAACAACTCACATGCATAATACAACTAAAGTAAGATATTGATACTTATGCTTTAATCAATCCTTAGCTTCTACCATTGCCCTTATTTCATACACACTCTGGATTAGTTGCCACACTCGAAAAACACCCAGTTTCTTTTCATCAACCATGTACACATACACATAGTGTGCATTACACACATACAACCAGACATGGCATACAACACCATGCAATACATTCACCTACACCTGACACAAAAAACATACACCTAAACCCAATGTACAACACAACACAATACATACACCCACATCCGGTGTACACCACCACACAATACATATGCCTACATCTAGTGTACAACACAATAATATACGTACACATAGTACAACATAACGAATACACATGTCACCATACCTTGACTACACAATGTGCATACATAGTACCACATCCCCTCAACACAACATGTATGACATGCACACAATACCACACGTATACTAGTACCATATGTACAACATGTACACAGTACCACCTATACACCACACCACCAGCACAACATGTGCACAAAATCAGATGTACATGACACCACCTACTCAATGTGTACACAATGCCACATGTACACTACACTACCTGTACAACGCATACACAATACCACATGTACACAGTACCACATGCACGACATGTACACGACACCACATGTACACAACATCACATGCACAAGATGTACACATCACCAGATGTACACAATACCACATGTACACCATGTACACGACACTACATGCTCATAACACCACTTGTACAATCATGCACACAACACCATATGTACATAGCACCATATGTAAAACATGCACACAACACCATATGTACATAACACTCTGTATACAACATGTACATAACACCCTATGTACACATCACTGCATATCCAACATGCACACAACACCATATGCACACAATGCCACATATCCATCATGCGCACGGTAAAATATGTACACATCACCACATATCCAACATGTACATAACACCATCTATACCCAGCACTGCATATGCAACATTCACACAACATAACTTGTACCACCCTATACATAACATTACATAAATAACATGTACAGACACTATATATACACAACATTGCATGTGCAAAACATCATAGATGCAACATGTACAACATATACAACATGTGCACCACAGTAGTACCACATATCCAAAACCACACTGTCCCTACTAGACAACCTTCCTTCCAGTGTCTTATCCATGCTTTTCCTAGCATACTGCAGACCACATAGCTTTCATTTCACTGATGTATCCCTCGACCTAGCCTATCTATAATATAAAAAAATTATAATAACATAATACCAATTCATATCCACATGGTTTTGACCTCATAGATTTGTTAGGACTACTCTTTCCACTTGATTCCTCACGAACCAGGAACCTCTACATGTCCTTCACCTACATAAGAAATCATTCCTCTGCAAGAATGATCCCTGTCAACCCTCTCGAACAATGACATAGATACATGGATCCTTACATACATATATACATACACATAAACATTAGCATAAAACAATCACGATCCTATCAGACACGACATGCATGCATACATACATATGTATATGAACATCAACATAATCATGATCATAATATAATTGCTAGATAGCATAAGGTCACAGTTAAGAGAACTCCCTTTATCTGTGCACACCATGTGCAACATTGAGAACAATCGTTCCCAACATAGCCAAGGAATTTGATGCCTTAGATCCATTTACTTCACCTTTCCTGTTAACTTTCTCATGTTTGTCCTTCCACCATCCATTTACACTAATGGACCCAACCAACTTAGCTGATTTTCATACTCTTACCTTCAACTACGCTTATACATGAATGAGATTCATGTGAGTCTTATATCACCTATTGGAATTCATTCGGCTCTCCCCAAACTCCACTAACTTTCCTCTTTCCCAACCAATTCCCAAGACTCAAAACTTAAAAGGAAAGAACAAGAAACAAACAAGAAGAAACCATGAAAACCAATAACAATACGACACTAGAAACAAAGTGGCATTATCTTGTATAGGAGGTAAACAAAACTGAAATCAAGAACAAAAAATCACCAAACGAACAAAATCACAAGACTAACAACAAACACTATGACTGAATCCCCATGGTTCCCAATGCTTCCAAGGGAAATCTCAACATTAGCCTTCTTCGAGATTTCATGGAAATCTCCTTTTCCAGGAAATCTCTTGCATCATACTACCATAGACACATAACTTTTATTGCTTAAATAAACATAATAATACACCAATTACCTTGTCTTGTCGTGCCAAGCACATTGCCTTGTGACTAAACACATACATGCCATCTCTCAAGGGAATCCAATTCCCTTGAGAGATCCACCTATAACTAGCAACTAGTTGATGTACCTGTCAAATACATTTCATAACTATATCACATATCTGCATAATGTCAGACAAAATCAACTATTACCTTGTCATGTTAATACCAAGCATGTTTCCTACAACTATTTACACATGTCAACCACATGTTCCAAATATCAAGACAATCATATCCATCAATTTGAAATAAACATTTACCAAGACTAACAACCATGTCATAATTCATAGTTAACTCATAGTCATTAGACATAATGCTACAACTTTCACCTACTACACTCAAGTACATATCAACTGTCTCAACACATATGTGTTAGCACAATCATCTTAAAATAAGATCATTCCTTCATGCAATCCTATAGACTCATACTCATATCATGTAAAACATTCAAAAAACTATAAATGTACCATGTCAGGTAATTCAACTAGATGACTTAATAGACACCAATCACTCAAACACCAAATAGATGACATAATAAAAAATGAAGCACCAAGTATACTACATAAGAAAACTCATACATTAGTGCATCTTAGGGGAGGCTATCTTGTTTGCACAATCAATCTAGTTAGCATGATATAACTTTCCAACACATCAGCTCAAGCACAAATAAGATCATGATATGCATAATAGTCACTAAGTAACATGTCCACATCATAAGCTCATAAACACTTATCATTTATACATAATAATCACATCTTCATGGTCAGTCTAGATTAGTATGACATAATATCACAACTTGTTAACTCATACCTGAATGTCATAACCCTAACCATCTACATAGGCCAATCCAATTTAGCATGATACATATAAAATCAAGATCTTAATGTAATAACCCTAATCATCAAGTTACTAGAATATAACAATAACAAGTTAACCTATAAAATATAATAGAGTCATCAAGTTATCTAACCTAAAAAGAAAATAACAATGCATACCACATGTTACTATCATTCATGACTACCCAACACATGTGCATATGACTATGCTAATCAAATAGCATCTATCATGTATGTAATCATAACATCGATAGAATGAAAGGTATACACATAACCATAATGCATATAATAATCCTTAACCTACATAGCTACATGCCCAACATACCAACCTATATAACGACATGCTCTTTCCTTGAGGTCCACTATTGTAGCTTCACTTTGATGATCTGCATCTCCTTCTCTATCTCAACCAACACATTAGCATCATGATATAACATCATGATGACCTAATTGCATACAATGACCTCATGCACAACAACCTTCACCATGACAATGCAGGTCTAACAACATATAGACACTAACATTCATAATAAATGCATAACCGGCATGCACTAATGAAAATCACATCCAACAACAACACCATCAACATCCACATGGCGACACGACTGCCACAATGGACACCACCATGCATAAACAATATTCACATAATCCACAAATATACAAAACACATATGCAAACGACATGTATGCATGACAAAAATATTCACCCAAGGAGAGTGCAACCACGATCTAATACCACTAAGTAACCAGCTAACAGGGGTAAACATGCAATGTGAGAGGCGACTATGAAGGGATTCAACCTCCTTGGTGACCTTAATTAAATTGATTCGACAAAACAGATCAACCATACCTTCCACATCATCAACAACAACTCCAAGAGACATTACAACCACTTAGACATCCTGCCCCTAGGTCCCTATTGTCTAGGTAAATCCTCTCTACAGATAGAGACGATCTCTCTAGCCCAAAGAGTGGGACTGAAAACCTACGTGGAAATCTAACAATGTAAACTTTGAAACGGGAACTATAAACTCAAAACGGGAACTCTGGCCAAAAAACTCCAAAAAAACATCAAAAACAGTGCTCAAAATGAAAAGTGTGTATACTGGAATGATGTTTTTATTTTTTAGGCGTCAATTTTGAACATGTTTTAAAATTGGCAATGGCTACAAAATTTACTATGAAATTTTCGTGCAAAATATAGCTTCAAAATGAAAGTGATGACACTGGAACAACGATTTTTTTTTAGGGTCAATTTTCAAATTTAAAAAAAAATGCTAATAAAACCAAATTTTTATGTGTCAAACAAAGTTGTTTATGCGGGAAAAAACACACTAATGTTTTTGGTAGAATATCATTTTTATTTCCTAAGTATAAATTTAACATGTTTTCAACCTTAACATGCTAGATACAAAAAAAATTGAAATTTTTTCAACTATAAAATTAAAAAACCATGAAATTATGAACAAATTACATCACTAAATGCATTCAAAAGTCATTATTTGTATATTGAATAAAACATATTTTATATCTCTAATTTAATATTTCATTATAGATATTTTAAACAATAAATTTTTTCATAATTAAGACATATAATCCAACAACATAAAAATTGCTCATAACTTCTCATTTAACACCATATGGAAAACATTAATTTTATTTGAAGATACGATGCATACATCAGTTATATAAACTGTCTTAAACAATTATTCAAAATCATTCATGTTTTCTGGCACACCATCAGAATTCACATCTTCAGATGAGTGACTGGATGCTGACGAACATGTTCCATATTCTTCTCTTTCATCAACTAGTGCCCCATCTGAGTCCAAATGCATGCCCAACATTTCAGGTTTCAAAATTCTTCTAGATCTACAACTGTTTCAGGTGACTCCCATGTCAACACTGTTCCTTCTGGTAACAACCTTTTCAGAATCTCTATCGTCTTGAAGCGAAGAGTTCCTCTCTTTGTTAAATTGAAGTCATAAACAAGTATGTCTACATCCTCCAATTTTAATATGTTTGTGCGGCGGCGATTTACAGTTGTACCCTTTCTTTTTCTTTTTCCGCCATTTTTTTTGTCAATTACCATCTCTAGCTTATACACACCATTGAATGGGTGTGTATTTGTGGCATACCAATGTACTTCAACACTTGTAACATCCTCATTTTTTGTAAAGACCTTTATAACTTTAGCAACCCAAAATGGATAGCCATTGGGATCTCCATCTGCTAGCACTGCAATCATGCAACCCTCCTTAATATCTTGTACTGAACCCCTATAAAGGTCTTCCATGGCTTCACGTTATGCACGAGACCTTCTGGAACCAATATACATCTCTCTTTCCGCTGCCTGTGAAGAAGTAATAATACCTTGAGATTGTTGATGTTCAACAATGTTTACTTCCTCATGTTCATTCGACACATTTTGTGGCCAAATAAATGGATTTTTCAAAGGTATATCTTCATTTATTGTTGTCAAAATGATATCACTTTGATTATTGAAAAACGACTCCCACCAAACTGAATCAGCAATGTCAAAGTACTCATATGTATATCTAATACATTTTTTAATTTCTTCCAGGAAATCAGAATAATTTATAGCCCTGTTCTGTCTACGTGCATTCTGAACTTCACCAACTGATTGTAATAACAATATTTTTGATGCAAATATTGGATGATCGGGAATGAACTTCAAAAATTGCAATCCTGATGACGGTGCCCATTCTGTAGTAGTTGAATACTTCTTGCCCGATATTAGTGTTTTCCCATCAATTTTTTTGATATGAAATTGATGTTGGAAGCTAATGTCATTAAGTTGTTCAATGCATTTCCCCTCACCATATGATCCCAGAATAAACCTTCGCATGTCAACAGTTTCTTCCAACACATCAAAAGTAGGCTCTGGCATGTATGATTTCTTAATACATTCAATTAGTGATGGCAAGCTCCCAACTTCCTTCCTCCTCAATGTGACTGAAAAACGACTGAACATCTAATCAATATGGTCATGAGTGTGCCCAACAAGAAGGAAACCAACCTTTACCTTTTGAAAAATTCCCAATTCAACAAGCATGTTTAGATATCCAAAAGCAACCTGATTTTTGTTTTCACGGCAAGTGTTGTCCAATTGTAGATACAAAACTTCAGGAAGATTGCCAGACCAATGAGAAATCACATCATGAATTATGGTTATGGTCAGATTTGCATCATTATGAATATTTGGAGCTGTGAAGTACACCCTTGGCAACATTTTCCCATTGAAGACCATACAACCGACCAAGTGAAATTGAATAAAGTTTTCCTCTTGTAAATTTTTGGGTGTGCGAACAAAATGTGGTAAAAGTGTTTTCTTCTGGTCCATACCATCAATTACCAAACCCAAATATTTATTCGGTTTATCATAACACTTCTTTCGATGCTTGTACAACTTCTTCCTTTCGTTTGTTTGTTTTTCGCGATGCTCCTGAAGTTGTTTGACAATTAAATCTACAGAACATAAAAGAGATTCATTAAGAAATATGTTTTCATAGTTGATAACTATACAATTTTAAAAGTTAAAGTTATGAACGCTTACCTCTTTCTGAGCCTTCACATTTGTCCCTTTTTGATTTAAGAGAAGCACATTTACTGTAAATTCCCATCCTTGTCTTCTTAGGAATACGGACATTGTTGAATTCTTTCTTCCATACCTTCACAGAATATTGATATGTAATAAACTGGCCATGTCCCTCAGCACCTTCTGCATATTCTTTGTATAAGTTGTAGATTTCTCATCTTGAAAAATTATCTGGAATATGTATTGTCTCTCTATTTGGCATACACTCTCCATGCTTTGAAAAGAAATCTTTCATCCATGACACTGCAATATTTGAAAATGGACCAAACTGTCTTTTATGACGTACTTCTGAATAAAATGTGGGATCTTTTTCCAAATTTTCTTGAATTCTCGAGAGACCAAAATTCCCAATCGAATGAAACATTTTGAAACCTTTTCTACAGATAAAAAAAGTCCCAATATGATAATCATAACCTGACAATGTAGATTGCATGCACCCAACTAAATATGAATTTTGCATGCTTTTATTCATTGACAAATATCTCTTCCTACTTTCTAATGCAAATTTGAAATCCATATGTTTCAAGCAATCCTTTGGGCAACATTCACTTGAAATGAGAGCACTGATAGAACTTCTTCTCATCAGATATTCTGCTCTACCCCTTGTATAACTAGAATAACTTGCATTGATACGAAAAGGTCTGCTCCTACTCCTTGATACAATATTTCTTGGCAACATCTCCATCATTTGATCATCATTTGTATAAGGCTTTTCATCATCATTAAGAGGAATGTTATCGACACTATGATCAGCTCTGCTTTTCAAATATTGACTTGGAGGATATTCTTCATCTTCCGCTTCTTCAAGGCTACTGTCGTAGTCCTTAGAATTCGGACTGAATGGAAAATCTGACTCGATGTTTAATGGATATTCTTCCTCATATGCATTGCCAGTGCTACTCTCATAGTCCATAGAATTAGGACTACGTTGAAAATGTGACTGTTTACTTATTGAAGATGCTACATCCCGTCCTTTGTCACTGCTACCTTTATACTCATTAGAATTAGGACTAAGTGCATCATTCGGTCCTTCATTACTGATGCTCTCATAGTCCTTAGAATTAGGACTAAGAGGACACAGTGGCACTCCATTCTTTTGAAATTCATCATCACGCTCTTCATAACTATTGCTCTCATAGTCCGCAGAATTAGGACTAAGTGGACACTGTGGTACTCCAATCTTTTGAAATTCATAATCCCACTCTTCATCACTGCTGCTCTCATAGTACTTATAATTTGGACTAACTGGACACCATGACACTGCATAATTTTGAAAATCAACATCATGCTTTTCATCACTACTGCTCTCATAGTCCTTAGAATTAGGACTAAGTGGACACTTTGACACTTCATACTTTTGAAAATCAACATCATGCTTTTCATCGTTGCTGCTCTCATAGTCTTCAGAATTAGGACTAAGTGGACACCGTGACACTCCATTCTTTTGAAATTTTCCATCATGCGCTTCAAAACTGCTACTCTCATAGTCCTGAGAATTAGGACTAAGTGGACACTGTGACACTCCATTGTTTTGAACTTCACCATCATGCTCTTCAAAACTGCTGCTCTCATAGTCCTCAGAATTAGGACTAAGTGGACACCGTGACACTCCCTTCTTTTGAACTTCACCATTATGCTCTTCAAAACTGCTGCTTTCATAGTCCTCGGAATTAGGATTAAGTGGACACCATGACACTCCATTCTTTTGAACTTCACCATCATGCTCTTCAAAACTACTGCTCTCATAGTCCTCAGAATTAGGACTAAGTGGACACCGTGACCCTCCATTCTTTTGAACTTCACCATCATGCTCTTCAAAACTGCTGCTCTCATAGTCCTCAGAATTAGTACTAAGTGGACATCGTGGCACTCCGTTCTTTTGAACTTCACCATCATGCTCTTCATCACTACGGCTTTCATAGTCCTTAGAAGTAGGATTAAGTGGAACCCGTGACTCTTTATTTATTTGAAATTCTCCATCCCCTCTTTCATTAGTGTTTCTCTCATAGTCCTTAGAATCAAGACTAAGTGTAAGAATTGACTTTCTATTCATAGTGGAATAATTCCCGCTATATTCATCAATATGAATAGAGTTGTTACGCGATGAAGAAGTTGATGGTGTATAAATCGAAACTTCACTATCAAAACAATCCATCCCTTTCAAATAGAAGATGTTGAATGATACAAATGGAGAATCTCCTAAAGATATTATATAGCTTAAAGAATGAAATTTTCCCTCCAAAAAATTTCGCGAAAATATTTCCCTCCAAAAAGTTTCACGAAAATATTTCCCTCCAAAAAGTCTGTTAAATTTATTTACCTTCATTACTTTGTTCTACAATTTATTGAAAAATGTAAACTAAATTTTTTTATGAAATCATAATTAAAATTGTACACTACAACTTCTACATTAATTATTATAATAGTTAAACCATATAATATTCGCTTTCCAATACTACAATATTCACTTTATAATATTTTAAAACAAATTATCCCACATTCAACCCGTTGTAAAACAAATCTATAATATTCACTTTATAATATTGTAAAATAAATTATCCCATATTAACCGTACAGTAAAACATCTCCATAACTTCACTTATATATTAAAATTTCATTATCACTATTACTCACATCACATCTAGGCTTTCTGAAAATCGTTGAAAGACTCGTGAATTTGTGGAGCAGCTAAATCGCTATCAACAACATATTCAACGAAGAATTCTCGCAATTAAAAGGTAAGTTAAATTTTTTTCCTTGAAAACTTTTATATTAAATTAGTTTAATGAAAAATATTTTTTTTTTTAAATTAATAATTTTCCTGAGCCAAAATAACAATTACATCCATCGTGAGCATGGTGGGCCTGGTCAACCTCATTTGCTTAATACCGTGGGTACGCCCCACCTCCCTCACCCGCCCGCCTGCCCGCTCACCCCACCGGGCACCCTCACCCGCCCGCCCGACCCCTCCGGGCGCCCTACCAGCCCCCCCGCCCCTCACCTACCCGCCCCACCCACCCCCTCCCCTCACCCACCCGTCCGGCCCGGGCGCCCTCACCTGCCCGCTCCACCAAACCCCCCCCCCTTACCCGCCCGCCTAGCCCGGGCACCCTCACCCACCCACCCCACCCCTCCGAGCGACCCACCCACGCCCCCCTCAACTACCCGCCCGGCCCAGGCGCCCTCACCCGCCACCCCTCCCGGCCTCGCCACTCCTCCAGGCGCCCTACCTACCCCGCCGCCCCCCTCACTCGCTCACTCGCCCACCCCACCCACCCCCCCCTCACTCGCCCGCCCGCCCCACCCAACCCCCCCCCTCACCCGTCCGCCCGGCCCAGGCGCCCTCACCTGCCCTCGCCCGCCCACCCGCCCCACCCCTTCAGGCGCCCTGACCCGCCCCCCCGCCCGGCGCACTCACTCGCCCCCCCGCCCGGCGCCCTCACCTACCCGTCCGCCTCACCCGAACCCCCCTCTGCCCGGTGCCCACGCACCAACCCTCCGCCCTCGGCCCCACCCACCCTCCCTTGGCCCCACGAGTGGGGCTAGTGCAGGGGCCACCGGGGCCGCCCGGCAGGTGCAGGGCGATTCAGGGAATCACCTTGCCTGCCGAGCGGGGGCACGGGCGAATCGGGTGGCGCCCCCACGAGGGCGTCCCATGCAGGCGCCACCCAGACCGCCGCGCCCCTGCCTGGCAGGCGCAAGGTGATTCCCGGAATCGCCCTGCCTGCCGGGCGGGGCTACGGGCGGCCCGAGTAGCGTCTGCACAAGGGCGCCACCCGCGCCCCCGCCTGGCAGGCAGGGCGATTCCGGCAGGGCGATTTCGCCTCGTGCAGGCGCCACCCGGGTCGCCCGCGCCCCCGCCCGGCAGGCAGGGCGATTCCGGCAGGGCGCTTCTGCCTCCTGCAGGCGCCACCCGGGTCGCCCGCGCTCCCGCCCAGCAGGCAGGGCGATTCCGGGAATCGCCCTGTGCCTACCGGGCGGGAGCGCGGGCGGCCCGGGTGGCGCCTGCATGAGGGCGCCCATGTGTAGGCGCCACCCGTGCCCCCGCCCAGCAGGCGCAAGGTGATTTCGGGGGCGCGGGGGGCCCGGGTGGCTCCTGCACGAGGGCGCCCTCGTGCAGGCGCCACCCGGGCCGCTAGCGCCCCCGCCCGGTATGCAGGGCGATTCCTGGAATCGCCCTATGCTTGCCGAGCAGGGGTGCGAGCAGCCCGGGTAGCCCCTGCACAAGCCCCGCTCGTGGGCCGAGGGATGGTGGGTGGGGCCGAGGGTGGAGGGTGGGTGGGTGGGCGCCCGGGCAGAGGGGGGTTCGGGTGAGGCGGGCGGGTGGGTGAGGGCGCCGGGCGGGGGGGCGGGTGAGGGCGCCCGAACGGGTGGGGTAGGCAGGTGGGCGAGGGCGCCTGGAGGGGTGAGGGCGCCGGGAGGGGTGGGCGGGCGGTTGAGGGGGTGGGGGGCGGGCGGGTGAGGGGGAGAGGTAGGGAGGGCGCCCGGGGAGGTGGGGCGGGCGAGTGAGGGGGATAGGTAGGGTTGGGGCAGCGGAGGGCGTCGGGCGGGGTGGGGCGGGCGGGCGGGTGGGTGAGGGCGCCGGGCGGGGTG
Organism: Pinus tabuliformis; assembly: GCA_031772625.1. Classification (NCBI taxonomy): domain Eukaryota; kingdom Viridiplantae; phylum Streptophyta; class Pinopsida; order Pinales; family Pinaceae; genus Pinus; species Pinus tabuliformis. Next base: position 1,168,997,234 of record CM062809.1, read on the forward strand.
TGGCAGGTGAGGCCGCCCGAGCTGGCCGGGTGGGCGGGTGTGGGGGGGGGGGGGGGGAGTAGGGAGGGTTGGGGGAGTGGGTGAGGGCGCCCGGGCCGGGGAGGGTTGTGGGGCTTGGGCCGGGGCGCCCGGGCGGTGGGGCGGGTGAGGGCGCCCGGGCCGTCGGGGTGGGGGGATTGGGATGCTTGGGGGGGTGAGTGGGTGAGGGCGCCCGAGAAAAATGCTTTATTCGTGATTTACTTTTTTTACACTCGAATGTTAATATATGTCCTTTTGGAATATGAGGGGCGATGGGTAGGGCGATTGTTGATTAAAATTTATGATATATTTTCGTTGTTAATTTAAGTTAATATGTTTTTATTAGTTACTGATTTATGTGTTTCTATTTTTCAAGAAAATGGCATCAAAGAGAATTTCAGTGAATCTTTCTAGACCAAAGACTCATAAAGGTGCATCTAAAAAAAACATTGGTGAACGAACTTCACCTGAGCTCATGACTACAAATCTTTCAAGTGCCTCAAGTGATAAGAAGATGATTTCAGACTGGAAGAATTCGAAAGAGGTGAAATTTCCATCAAGAATGTGGTATGTGAAAGAAAGAGAAAGCACAAATGTGAATATATATCTATATATCGATATACCGAATGATAATGGAATTTTTGAGGTGATGGGAAGAGTCGTATATATGTGTTCGGTATCGGACACTGAAGTTGTTTATGTACTTACAAAAGCTCCCAAGTCACATGAAAGGGTTAAATACCAACTATCATATTCATTGTATGACACGAGAGAGGTATCTACAAAGTTGTGTAGTCAAATCGTAAATGAGATGACACAAAACATCGTAAGTATTGTTATTTATATTTGTATTTTGTGTTTTTGAAAGTGTCTCGCTATATTTTTTAACTTTGTTTTTTATTGACATATGATATTTTGTTTGGCAGAATTTCGTTGAAAGTTGTTCAATTAGGTTAGGAGGCATTCATTTCATTGAGAATGATATCATGAAAGTTGTCAGCAGTTTTTACTCAGTGTCAGAAGAAGATATGGAAAATAGGCAAAATGAAGTAATTGATAATGCTACAAAACTACATCCAAAGAATCAGAAAAAAGGTCTCTGGTGGATAAATCTAGCAAGGGTAAACAAGTTACTTTTGAGAACGATGAAGTTGAAATTGACAATGAAACATATGTTGTCATTACTGAAGATGACATTGGAACTGAGAAGAGCCATAAAAATCCAAAAGTAACAATGCCCAAGAATAACTCTGTTGGGAATGTTATGACCAAGAAAAGTAAAGTTGATGATTTTGAAGCAGTCATTACCAGCAGTCAAGAACCTAGTGAAACTTCAAAAGAAAGCAGAGAAATCATTACACCAGGAGCTGATTTGGAAGATGGCATTATCAAAACAAAACAAAATGTCATTCGAGAGAATTTGACAATGAGAAACTTAATTGATGGTGGTCGCACATTTCAACTTAATGTCAGGCAAACCTATAAAGCAATTGAAGGACAATGTCAATATCAAGTTAGAAAGCCACATCATCTGTATGTTCACAACTTGAAGACATTGATGAGGTACAATCCATATGCTCATGTGGTTAGTTATGTGCTTCTTGTTGATCCACTTCAAGTTCCCAACAAAGAAGCATTTGATAAGTCAAAATGTTTTGAATACAATTATTATGTACTTGGGGGGAACCATTCTGTAGAAGCTCAAAGACAAATACACATGTACACAGTCACAATACAATTCCATCATATATAGCAAGGGGTTGCCTTTTAGGGAAAAAAACCCTAAATTAAACATAAATGAACATCTCAGAATGACTACGAAACTATAATATTTTACAAGGAAATTTTACATCTATTTTTAGCTTCATGGTCACTTCCCCCGAACCCCCATGTAACAACCATCGTGAAAATTCCATGTAATAGAAATTAATAAAGGAAAAATAATAACCACAGGTGATGGGACACTTATTCCAAGCTGAATGTTGGGAAAGACATCCTAAGGGGTCTTCATTTCGTTCTTTATGGCTAAGGAAATTGGAAAAGGTAATGGCTAAAGCTTTGAAAAGGACTGGCACATTTATTTATGAAAATAATGGAAATTAGGAGAAAAAGGAGGTGAAAGGTCAAAAGTTGCATGTGAGGAGGAAAATAAAGGAAAATAATGGAAAATCAAGAAAATATAGGCCTCATTCATAAAAAGGCTTCCGCAGATCAGTTGGTAACCTTTTGTTCGTTCAGTGCTGGAGTTCTCTCATTACTCTCTCTCTCTTTCTCATACTCTTGGAGACTTAGAGTTTTCTTGGATGACTCTTGGAGGTTCTAGAATACTTGGATTCTTGGAGAAAGAAGGAAAATGAAGAGCAGGAAAGCACAAGACAACATCAGGAGTAACAACTACATCATATTTTCTTGTAGGTACCGAGTTTCATGTGAGTTTCCTTCGCTAGTTTTGGCATGCATGGCATATGCATGTGGATTCTTGGCCATGATATGTCATTGGCATGGAGGATTTCCTAGATTGACAGTGGATTTCCTAGCCTTGCTATTTCTAGATAGCCATGGAGTTTGTGGGTTTATTTCCTTGTTTTGTTTTTGGTTGGTTCTCATGTTTCCTTAGCTTGCATTGAGTTACTAGTTCTTAGAGCCTTGTTTGTAAAAATGCTCTGAAGCCCTATAACATCTTGGGTTGAGTTATTAGTACCATAATCTTGGTTGGAAAAACACTTTGTAGCTCTTGGTGGGTTGAATTACTATTCCTGGAGCCTTGGTTGGATAAATTCTCTGGAGCCCGGCGGAAGCTATGGGTTGAGTTACTAGGCCTAGATTCTTGGTTGAAAAAACACTCTGGAGCTGTGGATGGATGGGATAGAGACCGATTTGACGATGGGTTTTTTCATGTTTGACCGTGAGGTGGAATCATTGTTTGATGGGTTGAGGTGGCTAGCCTCTCGAAGCCATCGATGAGTTTTGTTTGATTTTTTCTGTCAGATCACGCATTCATGCTTGGAATATGGGTAGGGGGTGAACGACTGAAGAGAGATTTGGTTTGACTATTCTATGGTCGGGTGGAATGTGGAAGTCCCATCCTGGGTTTTGATTTTGCATCATTAATGAAAGGTTATTTCTCCTTGTATTTATATGTGTATTTTGATGGATTATATGTGGTATATATGGTTGTATTTTGATGAGTATTTCTATTTCTATTATGCTAGTTATGTATGTGTTTTATGACAACAACTATGTATGGATTTCATCATGTTTTTACTTGTAATTGAACGATCAATGTGTGTATGACCTAATGGATGGAAAGGTAGTTGACGTGTTGAGACATCAATGGTTCTTAGCGATCCTTAGCTAAGTATGAGACCCCTATGCTCAGAACTCTTATTTACACATGTAGTTTACATATTCGTGATATGTTTGACGAAATGCGTGTCATGGCTTGGGGTCCAGTCAAGTTCTTAAACACGTATTTTCTTTAGTACAGTCATATCCACGTCATTTTACTAATGTGAAGAGATGGTTCAATTTTGGGCAGTGACATGGGTTCTAGGCCTAAAAGAGTGGCTCAAATCATGGGGACGCTAGTATAGCACTAACTAAATGATTCCCTGGAGGTTGGCAGGTAAGCCTGTTAGAGAGAATCTATGTTTTAGGATGATTTCATGGCTATAACATGAGAGTGACTAAGGCTTAAGTTGTCCAAAAGATGAGTGGGTACCAAGTGAAAGTTATCCAAAGTGTTGGATTGGTTCCTAAGGGTCTTGAAGCTAATGTTGAATGTCAGTATGGTGTGCTTCCATTGGTTCTGCTTTTTTAATGTGACTTAGGAGGTCAAATCATATCATAGTGGTCTCTCCTTACAAGCCCGACTTACCCATTTCTTGGGTAGATGTGGGAGGAGGGTGTTACAAAGTGATATGAGATCATGTCTCACCCCTCGGATTGGATGGGCTATGTGTTGGTCATCCATGCATGTTAGTTGCATGTGTGTCTCTCACACTTGCATTCCATGTGCTTGTTGCATTTGCATGATGTTGATCATGGTGGTAGTGATTTCATCATGTGAAACATGAGGTTTTTGTGGTGGAATGCAACATTGTGAGTGTATGACTGGCTACATGTCGATTTATATCGCTTATATGTATTATTGTAGCATGATTGGTTACATTCTTGTATGATTGGTTACATATATCATTCTTGTAGGTTTGGTTCAAGTATCATTCATTCATGCCTGATCATATGTGTTTATGCATATGTGTATTTGGTTATGTATTGCTTAAGCATGTTCATTTTTGCATGTGTTCAAGTGTCAGTGATGTAGACATTGTTGTCATGCATGAGGTGTGGTGTGCGTTGTTGTTAAGGTCATGCATTGATGACTAGACCGTAGCTAGAATGATGGTTGCATGGTCATATGCTTATGTGTTAAGTTTTTATATGATGTCACGATTATGTTATACAAGTATCACATTGATTTTTTGATCTTACAGACAAGGTATCCTCCCCTAGATATACTAAGGTACATTGGTTTATTGTGATTTAGTTTAGCTGACATGATATACCTTACAGGAAGAAATATCAAATGGCTAGCAAGATGGTTGATTGCAAAGACTCTCCCTATGAATCTGAAGAAAGGTATGGTGTTGGGAACTCTTCCGAATTGGTAGTTACATTGAGAAGCTTAAAAGAATATATAAGAAGTTGTAAGGCAGATAATGACAAAACCGTGAAGGCACAAGAGAAACAAGAAGAGGTAAATGCAGTAATACTTTAGAGTTTGTCAGATTTGCAGTGACAGGGATCATGTCAAATCAAATATGAGCAGGAGGATGGAACCAATGGGGCATATGGAAGTCAGTCGCATGGTGGTCATAGGTTAGATAGAGATGACACGGTCAGAGATGGAAGATTGTTGGACACTTTGGATAGAAGAGGGGATAGACAAAGGTATTATTCTAGTTCCGATTTAGATAGGCATCATTATTATTCTTAGAGGAAAAATGACAGGGGATATTTTTTAGATGAGTTTAAGAAAGAAAAGCCACCTACATTTGATGGAGAGATGAAGAAACCACAGGATGTGAAGTCATGGCAACTTGGCATGAGGAAATTCTTCAGGTTGCATGACTATTCAGAGAACATGAAAGCTAGAGTGGCTACATTCAATCTTAAAGGTAAAACAAACATTTGGTGGGAAGATGTCAAGAATATCAAATGTATTCATGAGGAATATTTGACTTGGAGTGAGTTTGAGTAGTTATTCAAGAAGAAGTATTTTTCATATAGATACTTTGATGAAATGGTGAAAGAATTCTATGAGCTAAAGATGGGACCCATGATAGATGATGAATACACTAGCAAGTTCTTGGATTTATTGAGGTATGTGCCTTATCTCACAAAGGAAAATGCCAAGATTCACAGGTGCATTAGTGGATTACCAATTTCATTGAAAGATAGGATCGAGTTCAATGAGCCTAGATCATTAGAGGAGGCCATCCAGAAGCTAAGGAATTTCTATGAATAATTGAAGTGTAGGTCTGAGAGTAAGCCAGACTAGAGAGGTAATGCAAAGAACAAAGGAAAATGGGACAAGAAGTGAGAAAGATCTCATGATTTAGGTAACAAGGAGAATTTTCCACTACCTAAGAGGTTCAATGCGTTAGATACAAGATAGGTACACTGACCTGAGGAGCAGAATAAGGAGCTCGTGTGGTGTTGGGCTTATGGAGGAGATCATCGCAGGAGAGACTGTCCACAGTACCAGCATGGTAGGCCTAATATATATAGTGCACAAGAGGCACATACTGTTAGGGATGTTGGTCATAGTATTCCTCATATTTATGCAGCATTGGATAACAAATAGATAGAGAATCAGACATCTATCATTGAGATGGATGGTAAGATTTGTGATCAAGTTATTTCTATTTTGATTGACCAGGAATCTAATTATAGCTATGTTAGTTTTGACTTAGTGACTAAGTGTGGTTTAAGTAAGGAATTGCATGCAAAGTCTTGGTTAGTGCAGTTGGATATAGCTACGAAGAAGCAAGTTCATCATTGGGTAATAGCTTGTACATTGGATTTGAATGGTATGCCTACCGAAACACATTTGAATGTATTACTGTTGGGATCATATAGTATTTTGTTGGGAATGGATTGGTTGTATCTACATAGAACCAAGGTAGACTATTATGAGAAATCCATTGATGTGTTGATGACAATGGGAAACCAAGAGTCTTTCAAGGTAAGAAGAAATCCACATCAGTTAAAATGGTGACAACTATGGAATCAAATCACAGTTGCAGAAAAGGGTGTAAGTTATTTGTAGTACACATTTCTAGTGATAAGGGTAAGGAAGATGAAGATGTAGATGTTTTGAGCAGCTACCCAGTTTTGCATTAATTCAAGGATGTATTTCTTGAGGACATTATAGAGTTGCCACATCACAGGGAGGGAAAAATTTCTATTGAGTTAGCGCCAGGGGAAGCCCCAACATCAAAAGAATCTTACATGATGAGCACACCTAAGTTGGTTGATTTAAAGTTGCAGCTAAAGGAAATGTTGGACAAGGGATACATTAGGTCAAGTGTATCACCATGGGGTGCACCTATATTGTTTATAAATAAGAAATATGGCACTCTTAGATTCTGCATTGACTACAGGAAGTTGAACAAAGTGACCATCAAGAACATGTACTCATTGCCTAGGATTGATGACTTGTTCAATCAGTTGAAGCAAGGAACAATGTTCTCGAAGATTGATTTGGGATCGACATAACATCAGGTACAAATCAAAGAGGAGGACATATAGAAGACTTCTTTCCAGACTAGGTATGGGCATTATCAGTCTGTTGTAGCTCCATTTGACTTAACTAATGCTCCAACTACATTTATGTGTTTGATGAATAGTGTGTTGCATCCGTATTTGGATATGTTTCTTATTATGTTCATTGATGATATATTGGTATATTCTAAAAATCAGGAAGAGCATGTCGAGCATTTAGCAGCACTATTGAGGTTGTTGAGAGAGCATCCATTGTATGCTAAGCTCAGTAAGTGTAGTTTCTTTCAAACTGAGGTACACTACTTGGATCATGTGATCTCCAAGGAAGGCATTACAATAGATCCAAAAAATATAAGAGCCATCATAGAGTGGGTAGCTCCTAAGAACGTGGATGAGGTGAGATCCTTCATGGGGTTATCATGCTACTATAGGAGGTTCATAAGGAACTTCTCACAGATTGCTTATCCTATTACATCATGGCAAAGGAAAGGTAAGAAGTTCGAATGGTTAGAGGAGTGTGAGGCCATATTTGAGAAACTTAAGAAGTTGTTGACACATGCAGCAGCGCTACAGATTGAAAATCTGGAAAAAGAGCTTGTAGTATGCACATATCCTTGCAAGAGAAGACTTGGCAGAGTCCTTATGTAGGATGGATAGGTGGTATGCTATGAGTCTGATAAGATGAATGAGGATGAGCAGAACTATCCAAAACATGATCTTGAGTTAGCAACGATCATATATGCATTGAAGATGTGGAGACACTATCTTCTGGGTAGGAGGTTTCTATTGATGAGTGATCATATTTGGTTGAGGTATTTGTTTGACCAGCCAAATATGAATGCCATGAAGGATAGATGGTTGGTCACGATCAATGAGTTTGACTTAGAGATCAGGTACATTAAAGAAAAATAGAATAGGGTGGCAAAGGTTCTCAGCAAGCAGTTACAGGAAACTATGAGCTACTATGGGATAAACTTACAAGACAAGATCTTATAGGGAGGTCAGCAGGATGTCAGGTATATATATATATTATGCATAGGTTGCAGCAGGGTGCTAGTACAAGTACAGGTGCAGGTGCACAAGGTATGGATTATTGTCTTACAACTAATGGATTGGTGAAATTTAAAGACAATATATATGTGTGAGATAGTAGTGAGCTAAAGAAGGTGACCTTGAGAGAGTTTCATGTGAAAACGTACTCGGGTCACCCAGGTTGTCAAAAGACACTGACTGTTGTAAATAAGTTTTATTATTGGTTTAATTTGAAGAGGGATGTAGCAGAGTTTGTGGCTAGGTGTTTTGATTGTCAACGAGAAAGGCTGAGTGTAAACATCTAGGTGGACTCCTACAACCAATTTTTATTACAAAGTGGAAATGGGAGGGTCAATTCAATGGACTTCATCACAGGGTTACTAAGGACAACAAGACAACATGATTCCATCATGGTTATTGTGGACAAGTTGAGAAAGGTTGCACACTTCATTCCAGTGAAGTCTAGATTCTCAGCTAGGATTGTAGAACAGGTGTTCATCAAAGATGTGGTCAAAATGCATGGTGTTCCAAGGAATATTGTGGCAGAAAAGGATACGAAGTTCACTTCCAAGTTCTGGAAGGAGTTATTTGCAGGTTTGGGCACAGAGTTGACCTTCAGTACCACTTATCATCCATAGACATATGGAAAGACATAAAGGGTCAATAGGATATCCGAGGACATGTTGAGTATGTATGAGATGAATCAATAGCAAAAATGGGAAGAGTACCTCTCACTGGTTGAGTTCACATACAACAATGGGTATCAGGAATTGGTGAGGATGAGTCCTTTTGACGCATTGTATGGACAAAGTTGTAATACTCTGTTGAAATGTGGCGACAAGAATATTCCAATTTAATTTTTCCTTGAATTAAATTGTGCATTAAAATTGAATTTAGTCTTAACAGCTACTTGGAAATAATTAATTAAGTTATTTTGAATTAATGAGTTGGAGGAATTAAAGTTAGAAGTCTTTTTTAAGTCATGCAAGAGTTATCCCTTAAATTAAGGAGATAAGCCTTAAATTAAGGAGATAAGGTCGAGTTATATTTGAGTTGTAATTAGCTAACTCAATTTACTGATTTAAGTCCAGTTAAATTAGTTCCAAACTGTTTGACGAACTAATAATGAGTTAACAGTCAGTTGATGCATGCATGCACTCAACTAGTGTACTCCATTTAACTGAAGATTCCCTCATAAAAAACTCTTGCATATCTATTCTAAGAAAGACCTAGTTGAGATTAATGTCAAGGACAATGTACTATTAGTTGCATGTGTTTTCTTATAAAGAAAACTCATGCATTCAGTCAAGGCATCGATTCCTTGAGGATTGCGCATTTTTGCTAGTGTGTGAGATCAGGTGATCATCCACTGGGTAGAAGAGGTTTTCCACTTAGTTGAAGGATAATCATCCCAGAGGAACAACACAATGAAATAGGAGCTTGGAGGGCAGAGAGGAAGGCTTGAGAGAAGCCTAGATTGCCTGTGAGCATTTGTCAGGATTGTACTCAGAGCTGGCTAGTTGTGAGAGCTATGGATTTGTATAATTCCTATGTATTTCCACCTTGTATGATAATACAGATAGTGGGGTTTTTATCTGAGGCTCTCCGCAAAGTATTTTCATGTGTATTGTGCATTGATTCTTCCTCTTTTGGTTATATTGTTCAACTCGACCTTTAAGCTTCCGCAAATTGATAGCAGAAGTAGGTTATAGTTTTCTTCTTTGATTTATATTGCATTATCGAGTTAACCTACATCAGATTTTCTACATACTCCTATCAGTTGGAGTGATCATTAACAGGGTATTAATTTGTTATGAAACCAGTTGACAAAAAGATAGAAAAGATAGATCAACGCCTTAGAAATAACCTCTTCGAGGTGGCAACCTCCTTTACATTAAACAAATGAACAATTCTTAGACGATACAAATGACAAGACCTCCTTTCTATATATAGGAGTCTAAGGGGTCATAATATAATCAAAGTTGACATAAAAATAATAATGTAAGGGCACAATAATAACAAGTGGGATTCTATGGGGCACAATAATAACAATATGGGGACTACATGGGCACAAAAATATAATAAGGGGGTTGGACTAATGGAAATAAGGGGTTACACTAGTAGTATAGGGACCTAACATGCCCCTCTCCTTCAAAAAATTTCGTCCTCAATGCTTGAGTAGTTCTTGATGCTTTTGGATAAAATTATTGTCCTCCCATGTGGAATCCTCAGCAGGTAAGTTCTTCCACTTGATGAGATACTCTGAAATTGATCGATTTCATAGTTGTCAGGTTCTTGTTTCTATGACTGCTCCAGGTTCCAATATGATTTTTCCTTGCTCGTCAAGTTCTCGCAATATTGTTTGAACTGGGATCTTCTGCAACTTTTGAATTAGTGGCAACACTTCTTCATCCTTTTTCCATTCATTCCTTGCTTCGTTTATCCAATCTGGTTGGATAATAGAAATAGCACAAAGTAATTCTTCCATGTCCTCATCCTTTCTTGAGAGTGCATATGCAACAACATTTTTCTTCCCTTTTTTGTATATGATTTCAAAGTCATAACCGAACATATTTATGACCCTTTTTTCTATTCTTCTAAAGATAATATTTGTTCTAAAAAGTATTTAAGACTATCGTGATACATTTTTACCTTGAAGTCTCTTCTCATTTGGTAAGGTTGCCATTTCTTAAGTGCATGTAGTATTGCCAAAATTTCCTTCTCATAAATAGCTTGCTTAAGATGTAGCCGTAAAAATACCCAATTGCCTACATCAAAACTTCTTTCACTACGATCTTGATTTTCTTGTTATTTCATTCGATTCTGCACCAAAGTGGCGTTATCCTTTAAAAGTTTGAGAACTTGTTGTTGATGCTTGATGTGTTCTTTCACTACTTGAATCTTTTTCTTCTTGATATGTCCTTCCATCTTGAGAGCTTAAGGAGTGATAATTTCTTCCAATGCATTACAAGATATGGTCGGATTCATTTCGTGATGATCGATGTGATCTTTCACTTCATGAACATTTTTCTTCTTGATATGTCCTTCTATTTTCATAGTTTGAGGAGTGGTAATTCTCACCAATGCATTACAAGATATGGTCAGATTCATTTCTTCTTTCTCTATGTGACCTTTCACTTTTTGAACCTTTTTCTTCTTGATATGTCCTTCTATCTTGATAGTTTGACAAGTGGTAATTTCTTCCAATGCATTAGAAGATATGGTCAGATTGATTTCTTGAGACTCAATGCGATCTTTCAATTCTTGAACATTTTTCTTATTGATATGTCGTTCTATCTTAAGAGTTTTAGGAGTGGTAATTCTTTCCAATGCTTTACAAGATATGGTTGGATTCATTTATTCTTTCTCTGGGGTTGGTTCTTGGTGTATACACTCTTATTTTGATGTTTCTTGATCCTTTTCTTCCTCCTCTCTACAATTAATGTAAAATAATTTCTTCTTAGCACACTTATGACCTTTAATGTATTTGTTATCACAATTGTAACAAAGCCCTTTTTCTCTTTTTCCTTCCAATTTTTGTGGCGTAACCCTTGTAGGTTGTGGAAGGGTAGGACAAACAACACGCCCATATTTATAGTTGTGTTGTGGCCAGCAACACCCCCCCCCCCCCCCCCCCCCTTATTCAATTAATTATCAACCATGATACTGAATGAATGGGGACCCTTAGTTAATTTTTAGGAAAAGCAAGAGTTTCTTTTTGAAGTTACAATCATACGCTTAGAAAAATCCTCTTAGATATTTTAAGCCTAAGACTATGATAAAGATAAAACCTTTGAGGTCACATTGCAAAAGGATAGGAAACACCTTCATCTCCCTTTTTATGTGCACCACCCTCGTGTTAATAATGACATCGCATCGCAAAATAGTAATGCTCATAAAGAAAAGCTTAAAGATTCACCGATCTGCGATAACGCTGATCGCTAGATCGCATATCGCAGAAATGAGCCAAGAAAGATTTGGTAAACATCAAATTTCTGCGATCTGCGATATTGCGATCGCTGCGATGCCACATCCATGCGATTTGTGATGATGCGATTAGCGATCGCGCGACATGCGAGGTTACGTCAGCAAATCATAAATCACTTCGGTACAGATCCTTCGGGCACGCCATTCAAAGAAAAACCACTTACTATAATCTGACCCGAAATCATGCATTTTTAATGATAGTAAATGAATTAGTTGTCAGTTATTAAATGGATTAAAGACGCGTGCCTTGGTAGAGATTTGCTTCATGTAAGGTGGCATATTTGATTTATCTGTTGCATTTAAAACTCTCCCATCCCCTTTCTGGATCAGTCATTTCGATTTCACTAGTAATCTACAGGAACAAAGTGCTAAGACGACTCAGATAGAAACGCAAAGAGAAATGGGAAAGAAAAATAAAGCTCAAAGCTCCGAAGCGAGGGAGAAGACCAAGGAGATGGCGCCCCTGTACATAGACACAGGCTATAACAAAGACGCAGGGATATCAACATGGGAAGGCATGTACATGCTGCTAGAGAAAGAAAAGCCTAGAATAATGAAGGTGACTGCTGTCGCGGGTGCACCACGCTCTTCTGAGGCGTCCTTGGAGGACCTAGCATGTTCATTCCTTCACAGAAGAGCGGCAAGACCCAAAATTCTACCATACACCGATATGATCAAGTGGATACTGGATGATGCAGAATTAAAAAACAGACAATTCAAAGTTCATGGACATGGGCTCGTGGGATCGTTTGCTGCGCAAGATTTGAAGCTTATGTATCATCTTCCTGAACCGCAAGCGACCTATAATGCACAATTTGTTAAGAAGTTCGCGGCGAAGAATCCAGATCTATCAGACACCACTAAAGAATGGTCTAGAAGAGACGAGCCGCTAAAAAAGGATAAAAACGGTATGTACAGCACTGGTTCCCTCACCACTCCATATTGTTTTGCTCCGGCCATGCTCTATAGGTTATTTGGGATGCCGGATATCAACAAGTTTTCATCTGAATGGCTGCCATTAATTGATGCTGCCACTAATTCCGACATCCTAGATTGGGCCAAAATCCTTTCTGATACTCTATACACGGCTGTTCTCAATTACCGGTCTAAGAGATCCTTGTCTCAAAGGGCCTATCCTCCTTTTTATCTGTCTGCCTATATTATGGATTATGTTTGTCTTGTATCTGAATTCTCTATTATGCGTTGGAAACGGACTACCCAAGACCCATTGCCCATCCATGTTTATCATAAGGTCTTATGGGATTCCCAGTTTACCCCTCACTTTTACCAGATTTGCCATGGGTTTATTTTGCCCCTATATAGAATGATATATGATAAGGACCCCCCAAGGTGCTCTCCCGAGGCCCAAATCGACATCATCCCCATCGCGAGATGGTTTGGAGAAGAATGGTTTACTTACATTAGAGTTTTTGGAAGCACTGCACCTCCACATGTCCTACCCCTATATGTCCCTGATAAACTTTTGGCCCGGGAAATCGCTTATCAAACCTGTTCTGAAGGCGGCCTGACCAAAGACCTAAAGGACAAGAAGAAGGCCATATGGCCTCAATTTCCCGTAAATTGTGGGGCCTTCTCTTTGTTCGATGTAGGACACGCTTTTGGCGAAGTGGAGAATGTGACGTGTCTTCAATTATTTAAGTTCCCAGTGAGGCCATTCGACCCAAATGATGTGGCCCAAGAATTCACAACGAACGAAAAGATAAGAGTGTTCTCTGGAAAGAAAGATCCGTTTGATGATTTGTTTCAGAGTAAGAGTTCGCTCAAAGAAATTTTGTGGGAATCTCAGTCGAGGTTGTCTCCAGATGACCTCCAAAAATTCATGTTATACAGAGAAAGAAGGCTGGCCAGTATTCCACTAGAGAGGCTGCAACTACCTACTAGAGAACCAACTCCAAGCATCAGCCTCAGTGAAAACTCCAGCACTTCCAGATCTAAGTCCAACGCCGCGCAAGAAGTATCTAAGCATCCTAAAGAGTCTGTTCACGACCAAGGAAAAAACGAAGAAACAACCAAAGACACAGCTCAGTCAAGTGCAATGTCTCAACAGCAAGTTATCGCCTCACCACCAAGAGATGTCCCCCCTCCTGTCATCGAAGCACCACTTGTCACGATTGAGCTAGATAAAGAATGGGAAACCTTCAATGAATTGATCAATCTTGAAGGGCAAGTCCCGAAAACACCTGTGAATAATACACAGGTGGTGCAAGAAGTCGTTTCGACCATGGTCAGTAGTGCCACAGAAGCTGAACACCTTCCTATCGCTCCAACCTCAGAACTTCTACTTAACGTAGAAGAAATTCCCCCACTAGATGTATTTTATAGTCCCCAACACAAAGCAGTTGTAAGGAGACAGAGAAAGAAAAGAAAGCTTGAGAATACACTGTCTCAAGAGGCTAAACATTTGGACGTCTTATGGAAAGACCCCAATAATAATCCGACTGAAAATCTTACGAAGCTGTCTCAGATTGCAGGAGCATATGCTTCTGCAACTATTGATAAGGCCTCTGAAGTTCAGCAACTATTAAAGGAACAATAAAATCATATACAACTGCTACAACAACAGTTGCAACAAGCCAACGAGAACACTGAAGCTTCCAGACAGCTTGAAAAGCTACAGGAAGACTTTCAACATATGCAGATAGGCTATCAAAGGAGTCTCAAAGAAAAATAAAAATAATTGCAGACTTTGCAAGAAATGCATAAAGATGAGCCTAAGCTGGCAGAGTTTATTTCAGAATCTATCGGCTTGAACAAGCAACTACTGTAGCAACAGGAAGAGTTGGGACGTAAAATATCACAGTGGAGTCACTATTGTGCGCTGAGCGACAAAATCACCAGTCAAGTGGTGGACTTGCAGAGTGACTATGATCAGAACGACAAGAGGGTGATAGAATATTTGACTTGGCAAGATGATGAGGAAGGGAAAAGAGCAGGTGCACCCAGGATTAATGAAAATCATAAAGAGTTGCTCTTTAATAAATGGGACGATCAAATCAGGTGGGTGGAGCAAGCAGCAGAGACAGCAGCGACACAGGCAAGCATTCTTATCGACTTTGTAAATGAAAATTTACACAGGGAAAATTTAATTGCAGAGACCACCCCGGGGTACCTACCAAATAAGTTGCAACTGGAAATAGAATGGAGGCAGAAAGCACAGGCAAAAGGGAAGGCAATTCAAGCATTGTCAGGCTGAATTGGGAATGTTACTCGACGTATTTGGTTAAACCGCACAGCCAATGGATGACGGTGAAATGCATTAAAAACGCAGCCGAGAAGTTAGCGCCAGCTCTCGTAGATGCCGCTTTCGCAGCCCAGCTCAGCACAGAAATCGGTTAGCCGACTCTTCTCAAGCCTATGCTGGACACTTGCAACTTTAAAGACCAAGCTCATAAGTGATTTCATTTAGAATGTTGTTTTTTCTCTTTTAACTAGATTAGAAAAAGGACGGTCATTTGAAAACTGTATCCTAAAATTTTGTAATGATACTATTATTAGAATTAGGAAGTAGTATTTTAACCCTTCTCATTGCATTGGAGAAGGGTCCAGAAATTTCTCAAAAACTTGTCCTCGGAACATGCACTTCTGCACCCTCAGAGGAGGTTTTGATGAATGGAAGTATCGAGATTTATTTATGTTTGCATTTTAATGTCTGCTACTGATGTTGCACTTCTGTACTCTTAGTAGGCGTTAGAAGTAAGTAGAGATAAATCATTATTGCTTGAGGTTTGTGAGTGAAAATTAGTCATAAATGGTACTTTTATCTCTTGACGAATTTCTGCTTATATTCTTAGAGTGATATGCAGTTTTAGTTGTTTATATGTTGATGTATGAATGTCTGGGTTACCATTTGGCACTTCTGTACGATGGAATCATTTGTTTGTGCTTGACATATGAATAACTTATTATGCGATATGTTGTTCACAACTGTTTTGCCTAACTTTTTATGCAGAATGGTTCATCTTAATTGGTTTATATTCTTATGATAGCTGAATGATCTTTATTACCAGTTATTGTTTGAAATCTTTTTAGATCGCATAATAGAAGAGATATATCCCGGGTTAGCGTAGATTAGATGTGTTGTTTTCATTAGATTACAATAGCATAGAGTCAGTTTACAAGTTAGATTTAAGTTAGCTCTAAAATACTTCTAGAATCAGCATAATCAAACTCTACACACACACATACATCATTTAGATTGGGAAGCTGGTCCCATTATCCCCAGTCGGACCCGCTACACCAAACGGGCAAGGAGCCGCCAACCAGGTTCTGGACCGGGTGGGTATCCCCCTTTTTGTTGACTCGATTTCCGGGCCCTCAACATATTTGGCGCTAGAAGGAGGGCCTGAACATAGTGTCTGTTGGAATGTTTTCCAAATTATAAAGCTTGAAACAGGATGGCTGCTCATAGAATTCCTATTTGGAGTTCCATCCATGTTCCTACCTCTTCCAACACTCCACCAGATGTGGTAAGGCTCTTGTCTGAGGTAAAATTCAACGGTAAGAATAATTCTTCTGCATTTAATCCTGCCCTTCAGTTCATTCAAAAAGTTTCAAGTTCTGATATTCAGAGAATTGATGAAAGCGTTTTGTGCAAAATTTTTACTCTTACATTCACAGCAGAAGCTAGAAAATGGTGCAGAACCCTCCCAGTTGCATCAATCCACAGCTGGGACCAATTCGTCAAGACTTTCATTTTGGAATTTGATTGTTATGACTACGACCAGGTATATGATGAAATTGACTATCTACGGAAGCAAGATGAACCAATAAGGGATTTTAATATGCGATTTCATCTTAAATGCCTAAATTATGATCTTGAGAGTGAGCTCACGGACGAAGAATCTTCAGATTATGATGAGTATTCCCTACCTCCTATGTCTGATCAAGCAAAAATTAGCTCAACCTTTGTTTCATTTTCGTCTAATATGAATGAGCATTTCAAGTCAAATACACAAATCATCCGTAATGAAGAAAATCTGCAAAGCCTAGGAGTCATGCATGCTCTAATGCCAGAGAACAAAAACGAAAATACTGAAAGAGAAACTACCTTAGAACCAGAAGATGACTCTGATACAAAGTCAGACAATATCATTACGAATCAAAGAATGCAGATGCCAAGGTTAGAACAGCGAACTATTTCTCTTTCAAAAAGTATCAGCGCACAAAGGTATGATCTAAAGCCTGATGTTTATGATGGATCTGATGAACATTGTTTTTTTTATGATGTTTTCAAATGCATTATTCCAGATTCACATTTTTCTCTTTATCCCGATGTTTTTAGTGATGACAATTTTTCCCCTCTCAACATTAAAGATATCTCAAAGAACACAGAGGGTTATTCAAACGACTCATCATTAGGTCTTCAAGATAAAGAGACAGCTTTAGCACATCCTTTGATTAATGTCAAACAAGAGCTGCTTGACCTCCCTTGTCTGAAAATATATAATGAAAAAGAGGAACCTAGGGAAATCTGTAGAGTCTTTAGTGATAGTTACTTTGACAACGATGATGTTGTTGAGTTATCCCAAGTAACTCAACTAGGTTCAGATAATGAGAAACAGCTTGAATCAGAAATCATATCAAACGACCCTCATTTCAAAGTAAAAAATCATTTGGATGATTTTACTATCCAAGACAATACCCCGATCTATGATTCATATCATGAGGAAAACTCCACTCCTGTTCGCAATCATAACTTATTTCCTGATTCACAAGACCTGGCCAGTTCTTGTGAGGAGCAAGATGTTACAAGTAAATCCCAGTTGTGCTGTAACACTATTTGTACAAATAATCATTCATTTCTTTATCACTTGAACTCATTTTGTACAAAATCGGATTTCTTTTTAAATTTTCAAGCTTTTGATAGATTATGTTTTAGCGATTTATATATGAGAACTTTCGTTTCAAACGAAATCGCTAAAAGACCAGCATTAACAAAAAACAGGTTACAAGCCATTGAAACTAAAAAATCATTTTCACAATCTGACTTGTTATCCTTCCTATTGCGAGATCATCAATTCATAACAGAAATTCATCCTAATTTTTATGATCCAATAGGTATCCAGTTGGAAAAAAGTTCTCATGAGAAAGGAAAATCAGACAAAATTCCAATTGAGGTTGTATGTTCTTATTCCACAGCCAATATTTATGATCCAAGGAAAGTTTGGTTCTTTACACTGATGTTTGAAAGTTTCATACAGCTAGGAATAAAAAATGAATAGATGGTTCCATTGGAAATATCATTTCACATAGTTTATTTTCTGTATATAGTTAGAATAGGAGTAGGAGAAATTTAGCTAGGTTATTAGGTTTGCTTTTAATAATTGATAGGCGAAGTTATTCTGTACATAACCCTAGGGAATGCTTGCCTCTCATTGCGTGAAATATTTTTCTCCATAATAATGTTTGCTTTGGTTAACGGCATTTGGCATTTACTAAAGACACCTTTTCTCTGTTAAAGATTTTTTGAAACTTCTGCTTCTATGAACAGTAAATCTTTTAGGAATTTGATCTTTATTTTCAATAGAACTTTAACCCAGATATGATGATAGTTTCAACTGCAAAAAATTTAAAGAAAGCTATCTCAGTGAAGAATTTGTTTTAGGTCAGCACAATGAAAGGTATCAATATTAAAATAAAGATTCTCTGTAGAAACAGCCATTACCAAAACATCCCTATCATTGTCGTCCAGAACCTTCTTAAGGAAAGAAAATTTGACTTCCTCCCCGCTAAAGGAAAACGCAGCATTCAGAGGAATAATCCAAAAAGACACTATATCTCAAAGAATAAGAGGTATCATCGCGAACCGTCTTATCATGATCACAGATATTATAACTTGCTGACTTTGCCAAAACTGTCTACCAAAACAGGGCAATGACTCAAGATTGTTGCAATCAAAAGACAAGGGGTCTCATCACGAGCCAGCTTGTTCAACAAAAGTGTAAATCAAGTGAATGGCTGTGTCATAATTTGGCCACCAAACCAAGACATTGTTCTTTAGAGAATAAAAAAAAAAAAAAAAGTGTCAAAAAGGGATTTTCTCTGAAAAAAGTTGTAAATAACCTTAAGCAGGATAAAGGATCATTGCTGGGTAATAGGTAACCATGTCGAGGCTATGGACGCCTGCTAGCAGCAGAGGCTCTACCTGCGACAAAGGAGCATATTTAAAAAGAGCTGATACATAGGGAAGACTTTATTTTATGTTTTACAAGACCAAGTAATGACTGATTTAAATGCAAAGACAAGCTGAAGACGCAAGTAATTGAAATAGAAAGAGGTTGAAACGAAACATCATTGACAGTTTAAAGTATCATTTGCTTTATCTTTTTATAATAAAGTTCAAGTTTTTCTTTAAGAAATTTTTTTTCAGGAGTTTGAAAGCGTCAATATAAAAGCAGAGATAACTGGTTCTCCCAAGTGAATCGCCAATTGTTGTGGCCAGCAACACCCCCCCTTATTCAATTAATTATCAACCATGATACTGAATGAATGGGGAACCTTAGTTAATTTTTAGGAAAAGCAAGAGTTTCTTTTTGAAGTTACAATCATACGATTAGAAAAAGCCCCTTAGATATTTTAAGCCTAAGACTATGATAAAGAGAAAACCTTTGAGGTCACATTGCAAAAGGATAGGAAACACCTTCATCTCCCTTTTTATGCGCACCACCCTCGTGTTAATAATGACATCGCATCGCAAAATAGTAATGCTCATAAAGAAAAGCTTAAAGATTCGCCGATCTGCGATAACGCTGATCGCTAGATCGCATATCGCAGAAATGAGCCAAGCAAGATTTGGTAAACATCAAATTTCTACGATCTGCGATATTGCGATCGCTGCGATGCCACATCCATGCGATTTGTGATGATGCGATTAGCGATCGCGCGACATGCGAGGTTACGTCAGCAAATCATAAATCACTTCGGTACGAATCCTTCGGGCGCGCCATTCAAAGAAAAACCACTTACTATAATCTGACTCGAAATCATGCGTTTTTAATGATAGTAAATGAATTAGTTGTCAGTTATTAAATGGATTAAAGACGCGTGCCTTGGTAGAGATTTGCTTCACGTAAGGTGGCATATTTGATTTATCTGTTGCATTTAAAACTCTCCCATCACCTTTCTGGATCAGTCATTTCCATTTCACTCGTAATCTGCAGTAACAAAGTGCTAAGACGACTCAAACAGAAACGCAAAGAGAAATGGGAAAGAAAAATAAAGCTCAAAGCTCTGAAGCGAGGGAGAAGACCAAGGAGATGGTGCCCCTGTACACAGACACAGCCTGTAACAAAGACGCAGGGATATCAACATGGGAAGGCATGTACAGGTTGCTAGAGGAAGAAAAGCCTAGAATAATGAAGGTGACTGTTGTCGAGGGTGCACCACGCTCTTATGAGGCGTCCTTGGAGGACCTAGCATGTTCATTCCTTCACAGAAGAGCGGCAAGACCCAAAATTCTACCATACACCGATATGATCAAGTGGATACTGGATGATGCAGAATTAAAAAACAGACAATTCAAAGTTCATGGACATGGGCTCATGGGATCGTTTGCTGCGCAAGATTTGAAGCTTATGTATCATATTCCTGAACCGCAAGCGACCTATAATGCACAATTTGTTAAGAAGTTCGCGGCGGAGAATCTAGATCTATCGGACACCACTAAAGAATGGTCTATAAGAGACGAGCCGCTAAAAAAGGATAAAAACGGTATGTACAGCACTGGTTCCCTCACCTCTCCATATTGTTTTGCTGCGGCCATGCTCTGTAGGTTATTTGGGATGCCGGATATCAACAAGTTTTCATCTGAATGGCTGCCATTAATTGATGCTGCCACTAATGCCGAAATCCTAGATTGGGCCAAAATCCTTTCTGATACTCTATACATGGCTGTTCTCAATTACTGGTCTAAGAGATCCTTGTCTCAAAGGGTCTATCCTCCTTTTTATCTGTCTGCCTATATTATGGATTCTGTTTGTCTTGTATCTGAATTCCCTATTATGGGTTGGAAATGGACTACCCAAGACCCATTGCCCATCCATGTTTATCATAAGGTCTTATGGGATTCCCAGTTTACCCCTCACTTTTACCAGATTTGCCATGGGCTTATTTTTCCCCTATATAAAATGATATATGATAAGGACCCCACAAGGTGCTCTCCCGAGGCTCAAATCGACATCATCCCCTTCGCGAGATGGTTTGGAGAAGAATGGTTTACTTACATTAGAGTTTTTGGAAGCACTGTACCTCCACATGTCCTACCCCTATATGTCCCTGATAAACTTTTGGCCCGGGAAATCGCTTATCAAACCTATTCTGAAGGCGGCCTGACCAAAGACCTAAAGGACAAGAAGAAGGCCATATGGCCTCAATTTCCCATAACTTGTGGTGCCTTCTCTTTGTTCGATGTAGGACACGCTTTTGGCGAAGTGGAGAATGTGACATGTCTTCAATTATTTAAGTTCCCAGCGAGGCCATTCGACCCAAATGATGTGGCCCAAGAATTCACAACGAACGTCAAGATAAGAGTGTTCTCTGGAAAGAAAGATCCGTTTGATGATTTGTTTCAGAGTAAGAGTTTGCTCAAAGAAATTTTGCGGGAAGCTCAGTCGAGGTTGTCTCCAGATGACCTCCAAAAATTCATGTTATACAGAGAAAGAAGGCTGGCCAGTATTCCACTAGAGAGGCTGCAACTACCTACTAGAGAACCAACTCCAAGCATCAGCCTCAGTGAAAACTCCAGCACTTCCAGATCTAAGTCCAACGCCGCGCAAGAAGTATCTGAGCATCCTGAAGAGTCTGTTCACGACCAAGGAAAAAACGAAGAAACAACCAAAGACACAGCTCAGTCAAGTGCAATGTCTCAACAACAAGTTATCACCTCACCACCAAGAGATGTCCCCCCTC
The DNA here is from genome assembly GCA_031772625.1 of Pinus tabuliformis. Classification (NCBI taxonomy): domain Eukaryota; kingdom Viridiplantae; phylum Streptophyta; class Pinopsida; order Pinales; family Pinaceae; genus Pinus; species Pinus tabuliformis. The sequence goes on from CM062809.1 coordinate 1,169,018,984, forward strand.
CTGTCATCGAAGCACCACTTGTCATGACAGAGCTAGATAAAGAATGGGAAACCTTCAATGAATTGATCAATCTTGAAGGGCAAGTCCCGAAAACACCTGTGAATAATACACAGGTGGTGCAAGAAGTCGTTTCGACCATGGTCAGTAGTGCCACAGAAGCTGAACACCTTCCTATCGCTCCAACCTCAGAACTTCTACTTAACGTAGAAGAAATTCCCCCACTGGATGTATTCTATAGTCCCCAACACAAAGCAGTTGTGAGGAGACAGAGAAAGAAAAGAAAGCTTGAGAATACACTGTCTCAAGAGGCTGAACATTTGGACGTCTTATGGAAAGACCCCAATAATAATCTTACTGAAAATCTTACGAAGCTGTCTCAGATTGCAGGAGCATATGCTTCTGCAACTATTGATAAGGCCTCTGAAGTTCAGCAACTATTAAAGGAACAAGAAAATCATATACAACTGCTACAAAAACAGTCGCAACAAGCCAACGCGAACACTGAAGCTTCCAGACAGCTTGAAAAGCTACAGGAAGACTTTCAACGGATGCACATAGGCTATCAAAGGAGTCTCGAAGAAAAAGAAAAACAATTGCAGACTTTGCAAGAAACGCATAAAGATGAGCCTAAGCTGGCAGAGTTTATTTCAGAATCTATCGGCTTGAACGAGCAACTACTGCAACAACAGGAAGAGTTGGGACGTAAAATATCACAGTGGAGTCACTATTGTGCGCTGGGCAACAAAATCACCAGTCAAGTGGTGGACTTGCGGAGTGACTATGATCAGAACGACAAGAGGGTGACAAAATATTTGACTTGGCAAGATGATGAGGAAGGGAAAAGAGTAGGTGCACCCAGGATTAATGAAAATCATAAAGAGTTGCTCTTTAATAAATGGGACGATCAAATCAGGCGGGCGGAGCAAGCAGCAGGGACAGCAGCGACACAGGCAAGCATTCTTATCGACTGTGTAAATGAAAATTTACACAGGGAAAATTTAATTGCAGAGACCACCCCGGGGTACCTACCAAACAAGTTGCAACTGGAAACAGAATGGAGGTAGAAAGCACAGGCAAAAGGGAAGGCAATCCAAGCATTGGTCAGGCTGAATTGGGAATGTTACTGGGCGTATTTGGTTAAACCGCACAGCCAATGGATGACGGTGAAATGCATTACAAACGCAGCTGAGAAGTTAGCGCCAGCTCTCGTAGATGTCGTTTTCGTAGCCCAGCTCAGTGCAGAAATCAGTCAGCTGACTCTTCTCAAGCCTATGCTGGACACTTGCAACTTTAAATACCAAGCTCATAAGTGATTTCATTTAGAATGTTGTTTTTTCTCTTTTAACTAGATTAGAAAAAGGACAGTCATTTGAAAACCGTATCCTAAAATTTTGTAATGATACTATTATTAGAATTAGGAAGTAGTATTTTAACCCTTCTCATTGCATTGGAGAAGGGTCCAGAAATTTCTCAAAAACTTGTCCTCGGAACATGCACTTCTGCACCCTCAGAGGAGGTTTTGATGAATGGAAGGATCGAGATTTATTTATGTTTGCATTTTAATTTTTGCTACTGATGTTGCACTTCTGTACTCTTAGTAGGCGTTAGAAGTAAGTAGAGATAAATCATTATTGCTTGAGGTTTGTGAGTGAAAATTAGTCATAAATGGTACTTTTATCTCTTGACGAATTTCTGCTTATATTCTTAGAGTGATATGCAGTTTTAGTTGTTTATATGTTGATGTATGAATGTCTGGGTTACCATTTGGCACTTCTCTATGGTGGAATCATTTGTTTGTGCTTGACATATGAATAACTTATGATGCGATATGTTGTTCACAACTGTTTTGCCTAACTTTTTATGCAGAATGGTTCATCTTAATTGGTTTATATTCTTATGATAGCTAAATGATCTTTATTACCAGTTATTGTTTGAAATCTTTTTAGATCGCATAATAGAAGAGATATATCTCGGGTTAGCGTATATTAGATGTGTTGTTTTCATTAGATTACAATAGCATAGAGTCAGTTTACAAGTTAGATTTAAGTTAGCTCTAAAATACTTCTAGAATCAGCATAATCAAACTCTACACACACACATACATCCTTTAGATTGGGAAGCTGGTCCCATTATCCCCAGTCGGACCCGCTACACCAAACGGGCAAGGAGCCACCAACCAGGTTCTGGACCGGGTGGGTATCCCCCTTGTTGTTGACCCGATTTCCGGGCCCTCAACAAGTTGTGAGGGGTAGATTTCCTTGTTGCCATAATTTTGCTTTCCACTTTGTAACAAAACCCTTTTTCTCTTTTTTCTTCCAATTGTTGTGGTGTTTCTCTAAAGAAGGTGTTGCTCTTTGTATCCTCATAATGTGCTATCATTTCCTCCGTGAAAATTGACCACATAACAAGTTGTCTACGAGAACAAAGCCCTTTATACCATAAAAATTGATTTGGTTCTAAATATGAAGATGCAATACATACATTTTGTAACAGTGGCACCATGTAGATCAAAATATTGTTCCATTTGTAGTATCCAATTTACTGGATCCTTTCCATCAAACTTCTTCATATCGCCTTTTCATGATTTCAGGAGCTTGATCTTGAAATGACTGTAACTCTGTACTTTTATATCTCAAAGTTCTAAAATTGTCTCTTGCAGTAGCCCTCTAAGTCCTCTTTCTAAACCCGCAAGTCTGATCAGAATTTGATTCTCCAAGAAAGCGTTACGACCAATCTCCTAATATGACTTGATTATATAATGTTTTAGTGGAGCAAATTTGTATGACGTGTGACGTGTCATTTTTTAGACCTTCGGACCTGAAAACTATATATAAAAAACTACACTCTGTCCTCTTTTTGTAACTTCTTACGAAATTTCAATTTGTTGCTTAGAGAGAGTTATGAAAATTTTTCCAAGCTCACCTGCTTAGGATGTAATTCGGGGGTCTACAAAAACCCTAACTTCCTCAGATCATATATCCGAAAATATAGTGATACAAGATCTAGAATTCAGACCCGGGAATCAAAATGATTTCTTTTCAAATGGGTTTTTTCTTTCGCTTCTAAAACTTCGTAGCGAAAAGGTTATAGTGAAAATACCATGATGACCTGTTTTAGATGAAATTTTGGAGCTTGCAAAAACCCTAAATATCATATCTCTGCGAGACAAGACCTAAAATTTGTATGTGTAGTTCAGAAAGATTTCTTCTCAAATGGTTTCTTTTTTTTAGCTTCTGAAACATCGCAGGAAAAAAGTTAGAGTTCAAATACCACGATGACCTACGCAAAGCCCTAGAATTCAAAGATCTAATACCAAATGTTATGAAACTAGGTCACAAAAAGAGAGAAAGGATAGATCAAAGCCTTAGAAATAAGCCTCTTCGAGAGGGCAACCTCCTTTACATTACACAAATGAGAAATTCTTAGACGATACAAATGACAAGACCTCCTTTCTATATATAGGAGTCTAAGGGGTCATAATATAATCAAAGCCGACATAAAAATAATAATGTAAGGGCACAATAATAACAATACATGGATTCTATGGGGCATAATAACAACAATATAGGAACTACATGGGCACAACAATATAATAACGGGGTTGTACTAATGAAAATAAGGGGTTACACTAGTAGTATAGCTAACATAATTGGACCATATATGTTGGCAGGCATGGAATAGGAAATGCAGGTGCTCAAGAAAAATCTAAAGCTGAACATGATAGGAAAAAGAGTTATGCATATTGGAAAAAGTTGTTCAAGGAGTTCCAGGTTAAGGAACAAGCGTACTTGCACATCAAGATGAGGAAGAGCCCCTTGCGGATTGGATCATTGGAAAAGTTGGTACCATGGTTTTGTGAACCCTTCAGTACAATTGAGAGGATTGGGGCTAGTAGCCAATCGACTTGCACTGCCTCCGAAAATGAAATTCCATGATGTTTTCCATGTGTCATTACTTAAGAAGTATGTTAAATATTTTGATCATGTGATTGACTGGTTTGTATTAAGGGGCAGTGCGTTATCACTCTAAAATTTCCCTAGGGTTTTCATGAAAGAAATAATAGAGGTAACCACAAACCTACTTTTGAGATTAGGATCTAACCTTCCTAATGCTTAGAGATGACTCTCTCTTAATGATTTAACTTTGTTTTTTTAATTGATTCTAAGCTAGTTATGTAAGCTTGATTTGGTTTTGATTTGAATTGTTGGTGGAATTACTGATTTAGATGGATAGATGACTGTTTATTTTCCATTGGGATATGGAGTCAATATATCAAGAAAACAAAATAGAAACAAATTATAAAAGCAGTGTTATAGGGCAAGGTAGCTGAGAAATATCAGATCTCAAGGTTGGAATAGTGAAATGATTTTCAATCGGGATCGAGGAGAATAAAGGATTCCTTAAACCGGATAATGAAGGAAGTGAAAGAGATCAACCGGGATGGGAGAGAAATTAAGGATTCTCAGATTTGGATATCAGAAGAAAACATAGAAATGTATAACAATGGGAGAAGGGTGTACTTAAATAATTTCTGCAATAACATTCCTGTTATACCATTCAAATTTATAAAAAATTCAAGTTTATGGAATACTTTAGAGAAGAACATGAACAATTGAAATATAATTCACTGAAGTGGCTCAACACATGAATCCTGTAAAGAAATTCTTCTATTATTTTCCTTGTCTTTCAACTAAAAAAGTATAGTAAACCCTCAGGTTGTAGCTGATTTCACCTATAGAAATGTTCAGAAATCCACACATAATACTTCAAAAGCAGAAGTATTTATATACAAATTGTTTACAATAAATGTTGTCTATAATAGAGAGGACATTTTTAGACTATAAATGAAATAAAAAGCTCTAACTATTGCAGATTAATAGTTCTGGTGGAATGTGACGTGCAAGCGTCGTTGTTGTGGAAGTGGGAGCAGGGAAGATGTGGACCCAAATTTGTGGCTGGGCTGGCAGGTGAACTAGTAGATGTAGATGTATCTCTCTTTTTCTTAGTAATTCACTCAACTGTCTCCTGATCCTCTAGCTTCATAATCTGATATTTCCCTCACTAATGGTTGATCGTGTGACTGCCTTGTTGTTTTATCATCCATTAGTGTCACAAAATATTTTGGAAAACATATAATAATATATATATATATATATTTGAATAATATTTCCAAAATATTTTAAATGAAATTTATAATTAAATTTCTACAAAAAACAATGTAAACTTTGAAACGGGAACTATAAACTCAAAACGGGAACTCTGGCCCAAAAACCCCAAAAAAACCACAAAAACAGTGCTCAAAATGAAAAGTGTGTATACTGGAACGATGTTTTTTTTTTTTAGGTGTCAATTTTGCGGCTGTTTTAAAAATGGCAGTGACTACGAAATTTTCTACGTAATTTTCCTGCAAAATATAGCTTCAGAACGAAAGTGTTGATACTGGAATAATGATTTTTTTTTTAGGTGTCAATTTTGCGGCTGTTTTAAAAATGGCAGTGACTACGAAATTTTCTACGAAATTTTCCTGCAAAATATAGCTTCAGAATGAAAGTGTTGATACTGGAATAATGATTTTTTTTTTAGGGTCAATTTTCATACTTTTAAAAAAATGCTAATAAAACCAATTTTTTATGTCTCAAACAAAGTTAAATTTTAAGGAAAAAACACATTAATGTTTCTGGTAGAATATCATTTTTCTTTCCTCAGTATAAATTTAACATGTTTTCAACCAAAATCAATAGTTTCTCATCTTAATAAAAGAATCAACGCTAGAGCTTAAGTCCCGTGGTGGAGCACTAACTCAATTTACAACATATCAGGTGACTTGAAGTAGTTAACCCCCTTGCTACCTTATGATTCGATATGCTCATGCATCGATAATCTGCATCCCCAAAGTTGGAGCCCCCTCCTTTTGTCAGAATGATATGGGTCATATTAGTTATCATGTTTCTCGAGGTAGTTAACTCCCTCACTACTTCTCAACCCAACATATTTGTTGACCATTGATCTCGGTGGAACATGACTTGTCGAGCCAATGGAAAATCGTTTGAACATAACTCCCAAATGCCTGATGAACATCACCACATTACTCTTCCAGGTTGTCCATGAATGACATTGTGTGCTCCCAATACACTGCTTACATTAGTTACTCTATTTAAAATAGTACCCTGATTCCCAGGTAATGTTGTTGCTCGTGATACTCCAGGAGAACTGGTGCCCATTCGATTTCCACTGCCAGAAGGAGATTGCCCAATGTTTGTATTTGTATTGTTTGACGTTCCTGGCCCCCCTGAATGTGGATTAACAGAAGTTTCCAGAGTATTTAATCCCAATGCAACATGCTCCATGATAAATGGCCGAAATTGTGGACAGGGCATTGAACCTCCTACAGTAGGACCACCCTTGGGGGGTGTAGCAGGCTGCAGCCATACTTGATCACCAGCAAAGCAGTGCATATCAACTGCAAAATTCTTGCGATAAATGATACGAATCCAATAGGGACTTCGCAATACAACTGAGACATCAGTAGGCAACAGGGAGCTTGGCACTATGCCTGGCCCTCCTCTACCTGCACTTGAGACAGCAGATCCATTCTGTGTATTCAGATTGCCACTAGCCCCACCTATAGGTGGTCCCCCAGATATCCCCCCCGTCGCTTGAGGAACAGATGAAGATGCTGTGCTTTGAACCAATCCTTGAGACATCATTAATACATTTGGTTTGGCAGCTGTTGAAAATCCTGATGGTACTAAAGTAATGCTAGTTGAAGCAGTACCAACCATTCTTGCAGGACGGATAACACCACCAAGGGCATGTAATGGTCCAGCAGTCAACCGAATGCAATCAAGAAGTGATTCAACTTCACCTCCATTGATAAAATCCTCCAAAAACTGCACACAACATGCAAGTTAGAAAATTGATGGCTCCATTATTAAAACAAGAAAGATCATACATTGGATTGCCAACCACAATCTCCAGGTGTTTCCTGACTACACTACACCCTGAATCTAATAAGGAATACATGGAAAAACTGCGAGGCAGATTAGGATTGTCTCTATCAAATAAGGAGATTCGAAAAGAGGCCAGAGGATTTTTAGACAAGGTAGGTGAGAGATCTAAGTCATATATCCAAAACTGTTGTCTGTCATAAAAGGAAGAAGTGAGGATGCAGTTCACCATGCAGAAGGAAAGTGAAGAATTTAGTGCTAGTTATGCTTACAGATCTCCTTGCAGGAGATGCCTAAGAGGCATAATTCTGGACTGGTGCCAACTACCAGGATTAATTGCAATAGATTCTTGTGGCAACATTTGAACAGGTGCATGAACACTTCATACAAAAATTTGCAATATATTCTCCACTCTAATTCTCTTTATTCTTCTTGATTCATTGACTGATTGACTGTTGTCACAATGTCTCTTGGAATGTTCTATTGGGCAGTTTTGTTGGCATGTTATGCGTGTGGAACAACTTTGATTGGAGGCCTCGTGTATGAGACTTATTAATTGTTGTGATCCCTTAAGTTGTGTTCAAGGGGGATTGTTGTTAAGCTTTTTGGGCTGTATAAACCTCAATTGATGTTAGTGAGTACCCATTGATGGTTTCAATTGGTTGACAAAAATTGACAAAGTTGTTTAATTATGAAATAATGAAGGGAAATCAAAGAAGATACGGTTGAAGGCCTAGGCACTGCTTAGATAAATAATGGACTAATCAGAAGACACCAAGAAATCGAAAGGGCGTTTAAGAAAAGAAATCTAAGTTTATTTTGTTTCCACTTTAGCACTATTTTTTATATCTCTATAATTGGCTATGGTCGATGCTTGTATTGCATGATTTGGGAGTATTTATGCTTGTAGCTTCCATGGTTGAAACTTGAGATGGCTTGGCTGATAGTGGAGACTATTCCTGACAATATTTTTTAGGAAGAAAATATTTGACCGTTTGTGAATAGGCTCTTGTTGCTCTACCTTTGTCTGTAAGATGTTTACGAGGTTCAAGTTCTTAAAGAACACTCTAAATTTTGCCTCGTTTCACAACTTTACTTCACCACATTTTGAAGAGGATTGAGTGGAGGTGTTCCGAAGGTAACTATTTTGTTGTCCCTCATCATGGTCAAGAATCTTGGCTGTCAATATTCCTAGCCTGATTGTTAAGGGTGGCATGATGTGAGATATGATATCTCTAGAAATCTTTAAAAGATAGGTTGCATTTTAGATGTTCATTGCAAGAAGCTGCCACTAAGGGGTGGTGCTGAGATAATACCACCTTCATAGATCCTCCAAGTTGTGTTTAAGAGAGGATATGAGAATATTTCATGTAAATACAAATTGAGGAGTTTGTTGGACATTTGTGGCCATCCCCTTAATGGTTAACCATTTTAGTGGTTATTCCAGTCCCACCATTTGCAGTCAATAAAATAAGCCCTAAACCTATTTACTGTTGACGATTTAGTCTCATTGAATATGCACAATACATATATTACAATGCATTGTGCTCTTTGGGATCTTCATATGAAGACATGCTTTCATTGTTTGAAGGTGGTTTTAAACACCATCGTTTCACTTGGTTACGACCGACTCATCTTGAAATCCTAACGGAAGGTAGTATTCCAAAGGATAATTATGTATATTACTGCTGAGGTTCAGGAACCAAGGGATAGGATTTGGAGAAAGGTAGATGATATACCCTAAATTTCAGGAGTCTCCATTGGGGATTTATACAATACATCAAAGGGATACAAATTAAAGATGTAAAGAAACAAGTAAATTGTTTATTTCCACAGTTGTTCATATTGAGAGAAATTTTGCAGGCGAAACTGTGTGAAGGATTTTTAATCCTTCACACAGTTTTGCCGGCAAAATTTCTCTCAAAGTAAATTGTTCTTATGTACCTATTATAATTTATAAGCAAATAAGATAGGACATGTCACATAACTATTATTACTGTACCCATTTCCCAGGTCATATATGGACCATATACATAACAGATATGGATCCAGGGATGTAGGGAGGAGAATCCAATATCATATCTGTAACTAAATCAACATGGAACTCACTGCATGAAACTTGAAATACTAAAGAAATTATAAAGGGATTCATTCTTAATCCAGATCTGTGGTTTAATTCAATATGGGCTTTGTAATTTACAAAAAAAGACATTAATAAGAAAGAATATAACCTTGGTGTGGGGCCATAACTGGTCAGGAGAAACATGCATTGTACAACCTTCTTTGCCTGGCTCCCATTCAACAACAAAACGTGCAATGATTCCTGGCATCGACACATAATAACTGAACCATAAACTCATAAGTCCTACTGCTTCTATCCTAAATGATCTTCTTATTTGTTCCCGCATCCTATCCCCTCCTTCACCAACTCCAATTTTCATTGAACCCTGTGTTTTCACGTTGGATTTTGCCTTTCCTGTGTCTATTCTCTCATCTGATTTGGCTTCCAGCAATTTTCTCATGCCCATTGCAAAAGAGTGCGCATTTGAGAGCCTTTGTAGATCGGCCACCAATTTCCTGATACTGTCATCCTCCACAGTCCTGTAACTCAAGACTACACCTTCAGGACCATAACGAATATGAGAATCTACATCTGAAGTATTAGCAATACGCACACCAGAACCCCATGGGGTCCCAGTTTTACTTTTATGAAGTTCCCACAAATCCCTGAAATGCTCATCACTTACTTTGACATCCCAGTAGGTGCTGCCAGGTTTACCAAGGCATAAGAAAATATGTTGGCATGCATCCTCTCTAGAAGAAGGTAGTCGAAACCACAAGTTTGCAGACGGCTTTCGGAAACCCACATCTTCAACATATGGAATGCCAAGAGCTTCCATCTGGCTTGTAAGACGAGCATGCTTAATACACATTTCAAGGCATTATACTCCGACGAAGCACGTACTGCCATTCATGTTCCCTTTGGCTCATTTATTCAGAACTTTTTTTCAAAAGAAACCTAATTCATTTTGTGAATGGAAAGCGGGGGTCGATTCCCGGAATCGACCCGCCGCCGGGTCGGGCGAGGCGGAGTGGCCCGGGGTGGCGCTGCGCGGCGGCGCCGCCGCGCAGCGCCACCCCCGGGCCACTCTGCCCCACCCGACCCGGCGGCGGGTCGATTCTGGGAATCGACCCCCGCTTTCCATTCACAAAATAATACACAATCATACACAAATCATCAATATGAATTAAACAAATACATTGTTGTCAAACCTTCACTGAAATTAGGAGGGGTATTGAACTAAACTTTTACCACTCAAGAATGCATACATGTGTCTAAGTAAACATTACCATGTAATTTATCTATGCTATAAAGTAATCCAAAGAATCCAAAAATCATTACTTGTCCCAATCATAGAAACTAGGGTCATCGACCAAAAACATTATAAACGCACCATAGGATACATCTAAAAAGATAATAACATAAGGTATTGGAACATACTTTTCATACAACAATATAATTGAGGTGCATAACTATACCATAATAATGCTATGATTGGAGAGATGATTATGTCCACCCAAGAGTTACATCACAACATCATATACCAATGGGTTGTTAAGGAAACATTACTTTGGCAGGAAAAAGAAATAAGGAGGGTTTGTATGTATGAAGGTAACATATATATAAATGCATATATAAGAGAAAGGATTTTTTTTTTTTGGAAATAGGGATTTGTTATAGATGGTATCAAGGCCCAGCTTCAACATCGAGCCTACAAGGAGTCATCACAGTAATATAAAATATGTTCGCAAATATGTAAATGAAACACTAATAGTAAGTTGTGGTGATTTATAAGGTACATAATGTGAAGCAAAAAAATGATACTGTTACCCGTCATTTGCAGTCACGGTTTCTACAGGCAGATCCATTGATGGCTGGGCATGATCCGGCATCTTTTGGACAGGCATCATAAGTGCCTTGGTGACAGTGGCCGTGGCCACAGCTTTCTCAGGGGCAGCCAAAGTCTCTATTGGTTTCAGAGAAACTCTGGTGCCGGGAACCAGAAATCTGTTGTGTTTTGCAGTCAATTCGTTGGCAGAATGGATAGACAAATCGCAATCTCTGCATAAGAGGGCCCGATCTGCTTGACAGAAGAAGAACGCCCTTCGTTCCTGCAAAGGTAAAAATCCCAACAAGTCCATCAATACAATTATTCAAACGTGCAAAAATCTCGGCAAGTTCAGCAACAAAATTATTCCAACGAATTGTGAATCGATGGCATTCGAGAGCCTTATGGATACGTGAACTTTAGACTCGTGGTGGGCAAGACTACACGGGATGAGGATCTGCTCAGCCTACCGTGACACCTTTTGCACACAACAACTTTCCTTTCTGCCTTATTATGGTATTTCTGGTTTTATTCCAGTCAGCATATATTTTTCTCTTACGAAAGTTTAGTGATAGACATTTTCATAAACTTTATATTAGAAGATGGAGATATGAATGTCTGGGTGTTTAAGCAAATAGCTCGTTATTAAGGTGGTCATAAATGGCTATCCTTATATACTGAACTAATTTCTGCATTATATATGAAGATCCTAAAGATCCTTCACATATACTAGTTTTATTTTGTTAATAGAATCAGCCTCTGAAATAAAAGTTTGACTCCACTTAAATCTCAAATCTCAAGATAAAAATGAAAGATAAGAATAAATTATGAAAGTTACATTATATCACAAGACATCCATAATCAAATCATGCATACATATGTATATATCCACAAGCATGCACGCAGGGCTCAGAGCGTGCATATATATGTATATATACACAAATGTGCACGCAGGGCTCATGGGCGAGCGTGTTCCGTTTCATTGATGTCCATGTAAAACAGTTTTATAGCAGATATAGTGAATATTGCATAGCATTACAATATCCAACTCGCGGGCTAATTTTCCACAAATTATAAAATGAATCAGACCATTTCGAGGCTACGAATAGAACGCTTACCATTTCCTGCGATTCCTTGAGCTGTTCCTCTTGTGCTTTTTGAATATTTTCCATATAAATCTGTACTTGTTCGTTCGAATTAGCAGCATTCGAGTTCGATCGATGACATATTAATGTCTGTATTCAAGATTGTCAATGTCTGTCAACTAATGCAACAGCAATTGAAAATGACTGTCTCAAAGCATATCCCACTTTTCAAATAAATCTCTATACAAGTTATTTTGAGGATTAGATACCCAGATGTTCTTTTTTTTTTATCTTGGCAAGTGACGAGAAATTTTTGGAATCTACCATCTAGCAAAGGCAAAAATAATGCAAAGGCAATTTACCATCCAGCAATTGAAAAACCCGCATCCTAGCCAGGACCAGCAACAAAGCATGTTGCATATTCTACCGGGGCAGATTCGCAGATTGATAATAAGCAGATTCAACAGCCGACAGAGCGGGTTTCAGCACACACAGGTACAAGATTTTGTGAAACTTCTCAAAATTTCTTGACAGAAAATGTGATCGACTATTTACGATCATGACGGGTCGATTCCCGGAATCGACCCGCCGCCGGTCGGGCGGCGCGGGGGTGGCGCTGCGGTGCGCAGCGCCACCCCCGCGCCGCCCGACCGGCGGCGGGTCGATTCCGGGAATCGACCCGTAGCTCTAGTGAATACATATTCGTTGTGGGGCTAAGTGTGAGATTTTCCAACTCAGACGATAAATCCAACTCAGGTTCAATACAGGGCGACATCATTTGGAAAAGCATATGTGTAACGCTAAATCAAATATAGCACTCACTATCTGCAGCATATTACGTTCACCTTTGGATTTTATCTGCAGCTTGAGTAGGCTATGAGTGAATATGTTGGGACCCCTGATAAGAAGTCTGGAACGAACGAGGAAGGCTTATAATTCGAGATTGTCACTAATCCAACAGGTGTCGATCTGACTAATCCAACAGGAAGGCTTATGACGCTCATAGCTTTACGTTTGCCTTTGTATTTTATGTGCGGATTGAGTATGCTATGAGTGAATATGTCGAGATCCCCAGATAAGAAGTCTGGAACGAACGAGGCAGGCTTATAATTGGAGAGTGCCACACTTCTAATGATTGCTACTACAGGCGCTCTTTGACATATAAAATATCTGATCCATATTCGGTGCTAACTTTAGTGAAGGGAAATAATATTTCAACACATGGAACCATGGCTTCAATCAGTAGAGAACCATAGGCCTCTGCCCAATTTACCTGGTTATATTTTTGAAGACAACCTTGTAACTTAAAAGTTACATCATTAAAACCATTGCATCTGAATAGTGTAACGATGGGGAGTAGCGTTCTCCTACCTTGGTCTCACATGTTATGCCATAAGAGTATTGGGTATTGGTGCACTTACACAAATACAAATAATTATTCCTTCTTCTTCCTATATGATGATGAATCAACCAATACAACTAATTATTCCTTCTTCATCCTATATGATGAATCAACAACGCTTTCTTCATAGATGCCGCCACCACCACCACCCCTATGAGTCCATTACGTTCCCCTACTTTTTCACGTCTTATTCCACCAAACCATCATCTTCTCATCTGATGCAAAAGCGTTCCTATACATAGGGGTCTGTGTTTTGGTGGAACATTAATATGAAGTAAAGTCGAGTAACCCCTCACGATATAAAAATGATGCTTCGTACATAACATAGTTAAATAAAAAAGAGGAGAGGACATTATTAAATCTTTTTATTACACGCTACACATATGTATGGAGGATTTTGGACACATAATGGCTCAATTTGCCGTACTGTACGGAATGCAAGTATAGTATGTTGTATTGCATTAATGTTAGCTGGTGATGGGCAGTTCCTTCACGCATTAACCGTCTCACACTGGCGAGGTTGATCCGTGGCAGTACGCGGCAATTTCTTATTTTATAGGTTAGGTTTTTTTTTGGGTATATATTTGTTTGATATATTAGAATTATAAGTATTATGATTTATTCAAATTTATAGTTGTGGATATTTTATTATTTTAGTGTTTTATAAATTTTTCAATGCTCAATCTATATATAATCTTAGTAAAGATTAGTCAAAGACGATAATGAATTATGAAACCCTCCATCTTAAGTTTATTGGTGGACTTATTAGTTTTTGTTTTTTTTCGGAGAAAACTTGCAAGGATCCTTCCCATCAATTTGGTACTTTGCTAGTTCCAATCATCCCACGAGAGGCAAACATGTCACAAGCAAGATATTGGTGGACTTGTTAGTTTTTGTTTTTGTGCGGAGAAAACTTGCCGGGATCTTTCCCATCAATTTGGTGGACTTATTAGTTTTGTTTTTTTCCGGAGAAAACTTCCAGGGATCCTTCCCATCAATTTGGTACTTTGCTAGTTCCAATCATCCCACGAGAGGCAAACATGTCACAAGCAAGATTTGAACTTGAACTTGGGTGGTGGGGATAAGAACTTGTCCTCTCAGCCATCCAAGCTAGACCCATTTGATAGGTGGATGTTTTAGTTTTATGGATGTATGGAAAGAGTAAAGTTGCTCAGGATCACTTCAATTAGCCACCTTTCCAATTTGCACTGAAGTTAGAGTCCATGTTAGCAGAAAGCACCTTCTAAGCAGACTCTGTCCTCTCAACAACAATCGCAGAAGAAGGTTTCTAATCCAAAGCCGACTTCTTTTTATTTCTTCTTCTTAGCCTTCTAACCATGGGGAGGGAAACAATTGGGAAACGAAAGGTTCAACACCTTATCTAGGTAATGGGAGAAGAAGTACCACATATAACATCGGAGGCATGGGCACGCTATTGATGAGTGTTACACATTGAAGGTTGACAAGGATAAAGGTCCATCTTCTGAACCACAAGAAGAAAATGGTGAGGTTGATGCCAATAACCGTAAGTCTGTGAATCCCAATCTGGTTCTTATGACCAAGGATTGTTCCATTAGCAATTGTTACATAAAGAACAAAATAGCTAAGATGGCCGTTGACAAGTGGAAGTTAGAAAAATCTGATTTCTTAGCAGCTAGTGGATGAGCTTCAACATCCTAAATTGACACATCCCAATCCATATAATCTTGGAGCTTGTGGGTGGAGGGGGCGGTGTGGGTGGAGGGGTGAGCGGAGGGACCGGGGAGGGGGCGGTGGCGGGGGAGGGGTGGGCGGTGGCGGGGGAGAGCACAACTGTGATTTTCGCATTGATTTTTTAGTTAATTATTATTTTTTGAAAAAAAAAAGTTGTTATTATTATTTTTTTGACATGAAATTCATAAAAAAACTATTATTTGACCATTTTTAGTTAATATTTTTGTATAAAAATTGTGATTTTGACATGTTAATTCTAGCAAAAAATTATCAAAACGTTTAGTTTTTTTGTTATATTTATGTTAAAAATGGTTATTTTTATGTCCATTGTTAAAAAATGTTGTTTTTTAGAAACAATTATTTCATGTGGATTGAAAAATTAATTAAGGGGGTTGAAAAGATGTCTAAATATGTAGATTATCTAAAATTCAAACTATCGACTTTATAATTTAAAAACGCAAAACAATAAAAAGCCCACTAAAAAAAAAAAAAAATTAAGATAGAGAACAAGAAAATATGAATACAATGACGACTTCAAAAACTATCGAATTTAGAAAATAATTTTTTACATTTCACACACTAGAAAATTTAAAGTCAAAAAATAGGTCTTTTAAAAAAAGGGTGTGATGCAGAATACACACTTTTTAAAATCAGGATGAAAATCACTACCATTCACCGAGCCTCACCCACTTAATGCACATGAAAAAAATTAAAGTTCCAAAAAGCATGTTCTTAAAAAAACATGTGTATTCTGCATCAACACTTTTGAAAATCGGGTCATTTTTTTGCCACCTCTACAAAACGGGTAACAGTATCAGTTCCCGTTTCAAAGTTTACATTGTTAAAACCATGTGTTCTTTTCAATCCGTGGTTTTTGTCCCCTTTCCATGAATTCACAATACCATGTGTAGTTTTGTTTCTATTACTGCTTCCTCTATAAATTCATTTTATCTGTATGTAAATTCCTTTTACCCTTGTAGAATACCTGCATAGTTTTGCAAAACCATGTGTTGATTTGTATGGTTGGAAGAGTATTCTCACTTTACTCTTTCACTTTTACATGCAACATGATTTTACACCTATAGATTGATTTCACCATGCTTGTAAATTAATTTCACCTACACCTATAAATTGATTTCATCTTCCCTTTAAATTGACTTCAACTTAAATGCTATCTTTTACATTAATTTCATGTGAAATTTTCCCTTTTATTTTCTCTGATAAATTCATGGCATCTATGAATTTTATTTCATGTGTCGTTGTAAAACCATTTTAGCTTTGAATCTCATTCCACAAACTTAGTCTCATATTGCATGTAGCTTCATAATTTTACCTCAATGGGAATCCATGAATTTTATTTCATGTGTCACTGTAAAACCATTTCACCTTTGAATGTCATTCCACAACCTTAGTCTCATATTTCTTGTAGCTTTATAATTTTACCTCAATGTTAGTTTCACTAGTAGCTCTGGAATATTACTACATACTCAGGTCTCTGTATTTCACTTGAAATTAATCCACCCTATATTCCTGTAACATTTATAAGATTTGAAACCAAAACAATTAATGGTTTATCGCTAGGTGGTATTTTTTAGAGGATGCATATTTCACTTGAAATTAATCCACCCTATATTCCTATAACATTTATAAGATTTAAAACCAAAACAGTTAATGGTTTATCCACCGATTTTGAGTGGTAGGTGATATTTTTCGGAGGATGCAATATAACGTGGGGTGCCCCATAGTAAAAATATGGGCTAGTAAAACCACTAATTACGCGTGTGTTAATTGTTGGATGTGGGCCATAGGGAATTTTAACTGTTCATTTGTTTTTACGAGGAAAATAAAAATGAAGGGGGTTTAATCCTCTATGCGGGGTGGGCCATTGATTGACTTTGCAGGGGGAAGAGGTAGTATAGGCTTGTGGGGAGAAATTAATATAAAGTCAAAAACTTTATATTAATAGGGTTTTGTGAAGTAAGGGGTAAAAAGAGGGATTATATATATATATATATATATATATATATATATATATTTCTTTTTCTTTTTACTTTATGGGATTTATCTCTGTTTTAACCATTACTGCTGTGTGAATGATTTTTTATTCCTTTGTGATAATTGTCTTTTCCTTCTGAATAAAGCCTTTGAATACATTTCCTTGTGAATCTTGGAGTAAATAGGTTTTGAAACTAGTATCAAAATTGTTTGTCCAAGCTCCCGTTCTGCTAATAATCTACAAAATAAAATAGTCATTAATAAAGCATAGGTCTACGAGGAAGGAAATCAATGGCTTTATTGAATTGTGATGTTTATGTAGGGAGTCTGGACTATAGATGACTCAATTTTGTTTAGAAAGAGGCTTTTCATTTATTCATTTTAAACAGAGCTAAAGGAATGGCAGAATTTCATATTGTAAAAACTCTGTGATTTTTCACATTGTGTAGGTGCGGATAGATGATTTACACACATCAATGGATGATAGGGATTCTAGGGATACACAATGAAGTAGTTAGAGGAGGCTTTCGGGTAGGAGGAGACAGTTGGTGGTTAGTCTTCTGAGGGGGTTGTCGTGGAACGAGAGGTGGTTTTGTGCCATATCGCACCAATTTGAGTGGAGGGCGGTATTTTTTTAGAGCACGCGATATAACGTGGGGCTGCTACATAGCAAAAGGGTGCTCGGGAAAAGCCATGAATCTCATGTTCTTTTGGGATTTTAACTGTCGGACGATGGGAGCGCACGATATAGATATTGGTCGTTGGATCTAGAAGTGGGTGATCAGAGGGATATCACATGGTGGAGTTGTGATGGCTGAATGGGGGAGTGGGTTCGGGTTTAATTACAATGAAATGTAATCAATTAAAAAGTAATTGTGGGATTTAACATATTACGATGGCTTAATAAAATGCGGGACCGAGGAATAAATACACTAGGGATATAAGTTAAAAGGGTATCGGGGAGGGGATTTTAATGTCCCAATACTTTTTTAAACTTAGGATAAGGGGGTTTTAGTGGGTTTACCTGGGAAAATGAGATGAAATAGGGGGAAAGGTAAAATGAAGGGGTGGGGATATTTTACAATGGAAATATGTTAGAATAAGGGAAAATGATGAGGGAAGAGATTTTTGGAATTAGGAAGCAGAAATTAGTAAGATATCAATGATAAGAAACAAACCAACTCCTACTATCCATACCTTGTGCAAACTACTTCTTCCTACCTATCATTTACCCTAACATTTTTTCTTCATTTATTGGCTGCATTTGAGCTTGTTGATCCTATTATTTTTCTTTGATAAGAAAACTATCTAATTCTAATCTTATAACGTCCAATGGCTCAAATTAAACTGATGAGCTCATTACTATTATCTAACTAACTACTGATCTCTCAAGATTAAATAGTTTGGCTAGATCTTTATTCTCTATCTATCAGCATGAAATTTAAATCATGAATGAATCAAGATTAAACTGTTTGATCATCATGGATTATGGCATTTTGAAAAGCTGCACACAATATTATTTGCAAAAAGTAAACTGACAGGAGTGGCATTTGAATGTGCACACTTTCATGATCTATTTTTATCTTTTTTTGGTGGGGTTCATATTTAATATTCTTTTTTGATCTTTGTTTCTTTTTATCCTTTGATTATTCTTTTGGGACATACCCTCTTGAGATTTTTTAATATGGGAAAAAATTTGCAAAAAAGCAAAGGTATGTACAATATTAGAAGACTTAACATAGCCAATTCAAAATTATGATCCCTATTATTATAGGAACCTAACAGTGGCTCCACTTGGGGATGGCATCTCCTTGTGAGATGTCAAGAACGTCGTCGACTAGTGGCCTAATCCATTGGGTTGATCCCAAGAATGCACACGCTTTGTTGTATAATCTCTGTGACTAAAAACATTGAACTAAAATCTTAACCTTTTCTGCAAACTAAAATCTGACACATGTTGCACTGAAATCTGATCTGAAATAAACTTGCTTCTGAAAAACTGAATTTAATCAAACTAAAATCCTACCTACTTACTCTAATCAGCGGTCTAAATTTTAGTTACGTAAAATGAAACATCCAATGCAACCATTCAAGCATGATATACATTAGTGGATTTTGCTGCATTAGCTTGTTTGTGATTAAAATTGAAGTTCTACAACCCAATATAACCTTGTCAACAAATGAGAAGATAAGGAAATACTTGATTTCCTTTGTTGACTGTAAAAACTGTACAAAAGGATCTTCCAAAATATATACACTTATACAACTGAATTAAGGAACTATACAATTGTTCTAGATGGCCTCCATGCCATGAAACTAAAATGTCATTTTCATCTTTATCACCCTATTGATTTTTAGATAAGCTTTGTGATGATATTTCTACTGATTGAAATGTTTGACTGATGAAACCTTTATCATCTTGATCCTGAATCTCATAGTTAGTTAATGGAGAAAATTTTTGATTGCATCCATCATCTAATATATCAGCTATTGGATCATAAAAAACTTGGAAGGATTGTTGCAACTTATTGCATATAGGTTTGAATGGAACTTCATAGATTTCTACAAGCTGCTCATCCTTTTCTTTAGAGATTTTATACCACATTTCCTTTAAAAATTGAAATGATTCAAAACATAGTGGTATAGAACTTTCCTATTTCATTTGATCAGGTGTTTAAATGAAATTTGATGACTATAGTTGTGAAACTAAAGAATCTTGATCAAGAGTTTCATTACCTTCATTGTTATCAATAACAATACCAAAAGATTGCTAATTTTTTATTGCTTTAAATTTTTATCTGATGAACTGAAATGAAGTAAAACAAAGAGGCAAAGAACCTTCACTTATGTCCAAATTTTCTGCACTTTCTTCCTCACTTTCATAGCTGATATGAATAAGCCAATCACTGTTTTCAAACTGCTGAAATTAAATTTCCTTATTTCCCAAACTAGCTTACGATTGCTATGTTAAATTAGCTTTAAGTCAGAGAACATAATTATCATCATGCTAATAATACTAATCATACTTAGGCAAATCATTAAAGGAAGGAATGTCATCAAACATACACATTATATCAATAGATTCGTCTTCCACATATTGATTTGTAAATCCATTTTCTGATCTATGGTAGTTGGAATTAATAGGAATTTGTTCATGGATGTCAACCTATTCTTTTTCTGAAATAAATAGGTCATGGTGATCTTGCACAAAAAAATTATCTTGCATGGTGCTCTTTTGTATTATTTCCTCTATTTTTCTTACCAAAATGTTGAGTTTTACCTCTGCAATGTTGTTCTTCTCTACTTCTTCTTTCCACTTTTGCATTTTAATCAGTAGATGAACTTCTACATCTTCTGCAATGTTGTTCTTCTCTACTTCTTCTTTCCACTTTTGCATTTTAATCAACAAATGAACTTCTACATCTACTGCAATGTTCTACATCTTTTCAGGATTTGCTAGGTTTCTTTCTCTTAGCTGAAATTATATTTCTGTATCAAATTCTTTTGGATAATGCAAGATAGTTGAATCAGTAGGAGGTCTTATATTTGCTGGAATTGAATAATAAACTTGATTAAATCTATCAGAAAATTGTTGTATTGTTTCATTTGGTTGTCTTTTCAACTAATTATATTCTTCTATGATCAAAAAAAGATTGATTTTGATTATCCATCTATCAAGGAAAAATTTGACAAACTGTTGGAAATTTGAGATGCTTCCAATAGGCAAGTTCTTGAACCAACTCTTTACTTTACTTTGCAAAAAAAGAGCAAAAATCCTGATAATAACATCATCTTCATCCATCTCAAATAGGTCCAGATAATTCTCAAAACCTTGAATATGTTTTTGGGTAGTGATACCATTCTCTCCATCAAATTTGGGGAGATATTTGTAATAGTTATCAGGAAAATCATGGAGTATAGGAGGTAACATGAGGGGATTATATCTATCAGGAACATTACAAGGTATAGGAATATCTACAAGGATTGTAAGATTAGTCTTGATTGCTTGAGGCTTCTCAATTGGGAAATGATCTTCATAAGATTCAGAAAAAATATGCTCAAATGGATAAGGAGAATATATATTCACAATCTTCAAAGGAAAATAATCAAAAATTAATCTAAGATCTTCTCTAAAATATGATATACATTGAAAAACCTTCTTGACAAGAAAGAACATGATGTCTTGGATAACAAACCAAGTTAGAAGTTTGATCTTCCCCTATTGTTCTTTCAAGTTCATTTCTTTAGTGGTGTCTTGATTGCGAAATTAATTTAGAGTTGGAGTCACCAGGTGGATGATTTTAACCTTTGTGTGTCTAATCATTGTCCACCATCATAGATCAGATCTGGTCTTTGTATAATCTTCCTGAAGAAAATGTTATCTTCCCTAGTATGGTCGGCACTATGTTATCACTGTAAAATTTCCCTAGGGTTGTCATGAAAGAAATAATAGAGGTAACCACAAACCTACTTTTGAGATTAGGATCTAGCCTTCCTAATGCTCAAAGAGGGCTCTCTCTTAATGATTTAACTTTGTTGTTTTAATTTATTTTAGGCTAGTTATGTAAGCTTGATTTGGTTTTGATTTGAATTGTTGGTGGAATTATTGATTTAGATGGATAGATGATTGTCTATTTTAAATTGGGCTATGGAATCAATATATTAAGAAAATAAAACATAAACAAATTATAAACACATTGTTATAGGGCAAGGTAGTTGAGAAATATAAAATCTTGAGGCTGGAATGATGAAATGATTTTCAATCGTGATCAAGGAGAAATTAAGGATTCCTTAAACCAGATAATGAATGAATTGAAAGAGGTCAACTAGGATGGGAGAGCAATTAAGGATTCTTAGATCTGGATATCAGAAGAAAAAATAGAATTGTGTAATAGTAAGAGTAGGGTGTACTTAAATAATTTCGACAATAACATTCCTGTTATACCATTCAAATTTAGAAAACATTCAATTTTATGGAATACTTTAGAGAAGAACATGAAAAATTGAAATATACTTCACTGAAGTGCCTCAACGCATGAATCCTGTAAAGAAATGCTTCTATTATTTGCCCTATTTGTCAACTGAAAAAGTAGAATAAACCCTCAGGTTGTATCTGATTTGACCTATAGAAATGTTCAGAAATCAACACATAATACTTCAAAAGCAGATGTATTTATACAAAATTTACAAATTGTTTACAATAAATGTTGTCTCTAACAGATAGGAAATTTTTAGACTATAGATGAACTAAAAATCTCTAACTGCTGTAGATTAATAGATCTGGTGGAATGTGCTATGCAAATGTTGTTGCTCTTGAAGTGGGAGCAGGTAGGATGTGGACCCAAATTTGTGTCTGTGTTGGCAGATGAATTAATAGATGCATATGTATCTCTCTTTTTCTTAGTAATTCACTAAACTACTTGTTGATCCTCTAGCTTGATAATCTGAGATTTCCCTCACTAATTGTTGATCCTGTGACTGCCCTACTATTTTATTATCCACTCGTGTCAAAAAATATTTTGGAAAACATATAACAATATATATATATATATATATATATATATATATATATATATATATATATATATATATATATTTATTTTATTTTCAAAATATTTTAAATGAAATTTATAATTAAATTTCTACAAAAAGCATGTGTTTTCCAATCCATGGTTTTGTTTTCCCTTTCCATGAATTCACAAAACCATGAGTAGTTTTGTTTCTATTACTCCTTCCTCTATAAATTCATTTTATCTGGATGTAAATTCCTTTTACCCTTGTAGAATACCTGTGTGGTTTTGCAAAACCATGTGTTGATTTATATGGTTGGAAGAGTATTCTCACTTTACTCTTTTACTTTTACCTGCAACATGATTTTACACATTTCACCATGCCTGTAAATTGATTTCACCTACATGTGTAAATTTATTTCACCTTGCCTGTAAATTGATTTCACCTCAATATTTTATGGTGAAATGCATTTAAATGAATGCTATCTATGCTTTCCTGTACATTAATTTCATGTGAAAATTTCCCTTTTATTTTCTCTGATAAATTCATGGCATCCATGAATTTTATTTCATGTGTCGATGTAAAATCATTTTACCTTTGAATCTCATTCCACAACCTTAGTCTCATATTGTCTATAGCTTTATAGTTTTACCTCGATGTTGGTTTCGCCCACAGCTCTGAAATATTACCGCATTCTCATATCTCTGTATTTCACTTGAAGTTAATCCACCCTATATTCTCGTAACATTTATAAGCTTTAAAACCAAAACAATTAATGGTTTATTGCACTGCTTTTGAGTGGTAGGTGGTATTTTTTCAGAAGATGCGATATAACTGGGGCTGCCATGTAGTAGAAAGATGGGTTGGGAAAACCAAAAATCTCGCATGCTTTTTGAGTGTTAAGTGTTGGATGAGCTGAGCGCATGATATGGAATATGGAATTTTAACGGTTCATTTGTTTTTACGAATCTTGAGGCAAATCAAAATGAAAGGGGTTTACTTCTTAGTGTGGGGTGGGCCATTGGTTGACTTTTCAGGGGGAAGAGGTAATATAGGCTTGTGGGGAGAAATTAATATAATGTCCAAAACTTCATATTAATAGGGTTCGGTGAAAGGGTAAAAAGAGGGATTTTATATAGATATTTTTCTTTTTTTACTTTATGGGATTTATCTCTGTTCTAACCATTACTGCCTCTACTTAAATTATTTCTTCTTGCTTTGTGATAATTGTCTTTTCCCTCTGAATAAATCCTTTGAATACATTTCATTTTGAATCTTGAAGTAAACAGGTTTGGAACTAGTATCAAAACTGTTTGTCCAAGCTACCATTCTGCTAATCACCTACAAAATAAAACAATCATTAATAAAGCATAGGTCTGCGGGGAAGGAAATTAATGGCTTTATTGAACTGAGATGTCGGTGGACGGAGTCCGGACTATGGATGGCTCAATTGTTTGGAAAAGGCTTTTCATTTATTCATTTTAAACAGAGGTAAGGGAATGGCAGAATTTCATATTGTAAAAACTTTGTGATTTTTCACATTGTGCAAGGGCGGTTAGATGGTTTACAACACGACAATGGATGATATGGATTCTGGGGATACACAGTGAAGTAGTCAGAGGAGGCTTTCAGGCAGGAGGAGACAATTGGTGGTTGATCTTCTGAGGGGGCTACTGTTGTACAGGGGGTCGTTTTATGACATATCACACTGCTTTTGAGTGGAGGGCGGTATTTTTTGAGAGCACGCAATATAACGTGGGGCTGCCACGTAGCAAAAGGGCGCTCGGGAAAAACCACGAATCTCGCGTGCTTTTGGGATTTTAATTGTCAGATGATGGGAGCGCACGATATGGATATCGGTCGTTGGATCTAGAAGTGGGTGATCTAAGGGCTATCACGCGGCAAAGTTGTGAGGGCTAAATGGGAGAGTGGGGTCAGGTTTAATTACAATGAAATGTAATTAATTAAAGAGTAATTGCGGGATTTAAAATATTGAGATGGGTTCATAAAATGCAGGACCCAAGAGTAAATACACTAGGGATATAAGTTAAAAGGGTATCAGGGAGGGTTTTCTAATGGGTCCCAATACTTTTTTTAAACTTAGGATAAGGGGGTTTTAGTGGGTTTACTAGGGAAAATGAGATGAAATAGGGGGAAAGGTAAAATGAAGGGGTAGGGATATTTTTACAAGGGAAATATGTTAGAATAAGGGAAAATTATGAGGGAAGGGATTTTTAGAATTAGTAAGTGGAAATTAGTAAGATATTAGTGATAAGAAACAAACCAACTATTGCTTTCCATACCTTGTGCAAACTACTTTTGCCTACCCATCATTTATCGTAACATCTTTTCTTCATTTATTGGGTGCATTTGAGCTTCCTCACCCTCTTATTTTTCTTTGATAAGCAAACTATCTAATTCTAGTCTTATAACGTCCAATGGCTCAGATTAAACTGATGAGCTCATTATTATTTTCTACCTAACTACTGATCTGCCAAGATTAAATAGTTTGGCTAGATATTTATTCTCTATCTATGAGCATGAAATTTAAATCATGAATGAATCAAGATTACACTATTTAATCATCATGGATTGTGGCATTTTGACAAGCTGCACACAATCTTATTTGCAAAAAGTAAACTAAGAGGAGTTTTTGAATGTGAACACTTTCATGATATATTTTTATCTTTTTTGGTGCGGTTCATATTTAATATTCTTTTTTGATATTTGCTTCTTTTTGTCCTCTGATTATTCTTTTAGGACATACCCTCTTTACATTTTTTTAATATGGGAAAACATTTGCAGAGAAGCAAAGGTATGTACAATTTTAGAAGACTTACCATAGCCAATTCAAAATTATGATCCCTATTATTATAGGAATCTAACACAGTGGAAGCACTTTGGTCTCGATGAAGCTACATGGGAGAAGGTGGATCATGTGGGCTATGTATCCTTCCTTGTTTACCAGTTATGGAAAAGCAATTTTGGCTTGGTGTTTTGGTGTGGTTTTTGATATATGATGTCGTATATGTTTTGGTATATTTTTTATGATGTTGGTTTATGTACATATGTGTATGGATGTAAATAACACTATGATCTATGTTATAAAGCTCCAATAAGCGGTATGGGTGTTATGTCATTATGATGTTATGTTGTTATGTTTTCATGTTGGTTGCTTCTCAACAAGTTGATCATTGTAAATAATGCAATGAGGTAAGTTATAAAGCTCCATCAGAAGTATTTTTTGCTACAACATTTTTGTGGTTATAGCTGTTTTTGAACACCGAGGATGGTGTCTCCCAAGGGGGAGGGTTTTGTAATAGCCCTAGTGAATATTCCATGTAATCAAAGTTAATAAAGGAAAAGTAATAACCACTGATGATGGGAAACTTATTCCAAGTTGAATGCTGGGCAAGACATCTTAACAGGTGTTCATTTGGTTGTTTATGGCTAAGGAAATTGGCAAAGGAAATGACTAAGTATTTGGAAAGGAAAAATGGCATTTTTGGCACATTTATTTATGAAAATAATGGAAATTAGGAGAAAAAGGAGGTGTGAGGTGACATGTTGCATGTGAGGAGGAAAATGAAGGAAGATAATGAAAATGAAGGAAATAGATGCCTCATTCATAAAAAGGCTTCTAAGGATTAGTTGGTAACCTTTTGTTAGTTCAGTTTTCGAGATCTCTTATTACTCTCCCTCTCTCTCATACTCTTGGATACTTAGAGTTTTCTTGGAGAACTTTTTGAGGGTGTGCCATACTTGAATTCTTGGAGCAAGAAGGCATTGAGATCAGAAGCTACATCATATTCTCTTGTAGGTAATGAGTTGCATGTATGTTTCCTTCACTAATTTTGGCATGCATGGCATATGCATGTGGATTCTTGGTAATAATTTGTCATTGGCATGCAGTATTTCCTCGATTGATAGTGGATTGGATAGCCTTTCCATTTCTTGGATAGCCATGAAGTTTGTGGGTTTATTTCCTTGTTGTGTTTTTGGTTGGTTCTCATGTTTCCTTAGCTTGGATTGAGCTACTAGTTCCTGAAGCCTTGTTTAGACAAACACTCTGGAATCCTATAACATCTTGGGTTAAGTTACTAGTCCCATAGCCTTGGTTGGAAAAATTCTATGGAGCCCTTTGTGGTTGTGTTACTAGTCCTGAAGCCTTGGCTGGACAAACACTCTCAAGCCCAATGGCAACTATGGGTTGAGTTACTATTCCTAGAGCTTTGGTTGGAACAAACACTCTGGAGCCCTGGATGGCTGTGATAAAGACCGATTTGGTGATAGCTTTTGTGATGTCCAACCATGAGGTGGAATCATTGTTTGATGGGTTGAGGTGGATGGCCTTTGGAAGCCTTAGATGAGTTTTTATTGACGTGTTCTATGAGATCCCACATTCATTGTTGGAATAGGGCACAATGGTGAATGCTTGAAGAGAGATTTGGCTTGACCATTCTATGGTTAAGGGAAACGTGGAAGTCCCATCCCGGGTTTATATTTTTCATAATTAATCAAAGGTTATTTCTCATTATATTTATGTGAGCATTTTGATGGATTATATGTGGTCTATATGGTTGTACTTTCAGTAGTATTTTTTCTGCTATTATGCTATGTATGTGTTTTATGAAAATAACTACATATGGATTTCATCATGTTTTTACTTGTAATTGAATGATCAATGTATCTATCACCTAATGGATGGAATTTGAGTTGATGTGTTGAGGCATCAATAGTACTTAGTGATTGTCAACTAAGTATGATACCCCTATGCTTAGAATTGTTATTTACACCTGTAGTTTACATATTTGTGATATGTTTGATGAAATGCCTGTCATGGCTAGTAGGGGTCCAGTCATGGTCTTAAACAAGTATTTTATTTAGTACAATCATTTCCATGTTATTTTACTGATATGAAGAGATTGTTCAACTCTAGGTAGTGACCTAGGTTTTGGGCCTCAAAACATGGCTCAAATACCAGGACAATGGAATAGAACTCACTAAATGAGTTCCTGGATGCTCGCAGGAAATCATGTGAGAGAAACTCTGGGTTTCTAGACACTATCATGTCTATAGCATGAGAGCGACTCAGTCTTAAGTTATCCAAAAGCTTAGTGGGTCCCAAGGGAGAGCTTTCTAAAGTGTTGGATTGGTTCTTGAGGGTCCTAAAGCTGATGTTGAATATATGTATGGTGTTCTTCCTTCGGTTTCACTTCCTTAATAGGACTTAGGAGGTTGAATCATATCATAGTGGCCTCTCGTCACATGTTTACCCTACCAAGGGGGGCACATAAAATCTTTGTCGCCCCCCCTGGACCCCCATGATGATGATTAAATAGGTGACGTTATTGTCCCGTTAGGGACTAGGCTGCAACATGGCGATACCTCTAAATAAAGAAGATAATTAGGCTCCACACCCAACAATATCGCACTTGGAGACTGATTATTGCAACTCCACCACTGCTTCATTTGTTTTACAATGCTTCCACTTTGGACCTAGTTGTTTCTCATCTTCATCATCATACTTGAAGACCATTGAAACTAAGAAGAATCTCAGTTTCTCCCTCGTTACAACTGTTGTTAACATATGTGCAAGATTCTGGCTAGTGTGCATCTTTTCCAGCTTCAACTATCCATCTTCTAATACAGACCATATGAAATGGTACTTGAGTTGTATATGTTTAGTATTGGAATGAAATGATAAGTTATTCGCAAGATGAATGGCACTTTGGTTGTCACTGTATAACATGCCCATCTCTTGCTTCTTACCCAATTCATACATAAACATTTGTATCCAAATCATTCTTTACTAGTCTCTCAACAACTACATACTCTACATCTGTTGTTGAAAGTACAACAACACTCTACATGTTTGAAACCTAATTGACAATTGTTCCACCTATAGTAAACACATACCCTGTGGTGCTCCTCTTGTTATCTCTATCACCTTCCATATCTACATCAACATATCCATGTAGAGAAATTTTTGAACCACCAAAGCATAATTCTTGATTTTTGGTACCTCTCAAATACTTGAGAATCCATTTCACTACCATCTAATGTTCTTTTCCTCGATTTTTCATGTAGCTTCTTACATCTCCCATTGCATGTCCAATATCAAGCCTTGTGTGGACCATTGCATACATTAAACTTCTAATTGCTGATGCATATGGAGCTTTAGACATATAATCCATCTCTTCATGTGTCTTAGGACACATCTCCTTACTTAGCTTGAAATGGCTAGGCAAAGGTGTACTAACTAGTTTTGCATTCTGCATATTAAATCTTTCCAACACCTTTTGTATGTACTCACTCTGAGACAATGTTAATTAGCGATTTTTCCTGTCTCTATTTATTTTCATACCAAGGATTTGTTTTGCAACACACAAATATTTCAATGCAAATGAATTTACCATTGTTTCTTTGAGCACATTTATTTCCTACATGTTAGACACTACAACAAGCATGTCATATACGTACAATAACAATATAATATAGTTTCCATCATCATGTACCATTTTTACTTTTGATATAAACACAATGATCAAAGTCACATCTAGTATAACCTTGTTCAGACATAAACCTGCCAAATTGTAGAGACCATTGCCATGGAGCCTGTTTTAGGCCATACAATATCTTCATCAACCTGCACACTAGTTTCTCCTTCCCTTTGACCTTATACCTTGTGGTTGTTGCATACCTGTTTTAGGCCATACAATATCTTCTTCAACCTGCACATTAGCTTCTCCTTCCCTTTGACCTTATACCCTTGTGGTCATTTCATATAGATATATTCCTTCAAATCCCCATGGATAAAGGTTGTCTTTACATCTAACTTCTCAAGATGCAAATATTCTGCTACTAATAGACTTAAAATAGTTCTAATTGAAGTCATTTTAACAACTTGAGAAACTATTTCATAAAACTCTATACCTTTCTTTTGTGCAAACCCTTTCACCACAAGTCTAGCTTTATAAATTTTTCTACCTCCATATTCTTCCTTGAGCATGTAAGCCCATTTATTCTACAATGTTGTTTTACTTGCAAGAAACCTGACTAAGTCACAAGTATTGTTATGTACCAAGGCGTTCATCTCTTATTTCATGACTAGCTCCCACTTCTTCCTGGTTTCTACCTACAATGCTTCTTCATAACATTTTGGTTCACCAAAATCAGTCAACATTACATAATATAATGAAGCATGGTATCGTTCAGGCAGTATACTTATCCTGGTAGATCTTCTAACACCGATTTCGGGTGTTTGAGGTGCCTACTATTGTTGTGGTTGTTTTTGTTGTTGTGGCTATTGATCATTATGATTTTCAGACACCTTTACTTTTTATGTGATCTCATCAAGCACCGTGTATTCTCTATTTTCTTTTTCTTGTTTCTTTTCCTACATCTAATCCTTATACAAAACCTTTTCATTGAATATGACATCTCTGCTCCTAATGATTTCTTTTATTTTCATAATCACATAAGCGATAACAAAATTTATTAACATGATATTCATTAAAGGTAGATTTATTGGAATAGCACCATACAAGGAACTTGAAGGCCCTCTATTTATTATATAAAGAAAATATCTACAACATCTACCCAATATTGTAAAGGAAATCATGCATGCAATCTCATGCACCTTTCATGCTCCATGATTGTCCTGTTCATCCTTTCTGACACACCATTTTCTTGTGGTGTTCCTGGAACTGTCTTCTCTCTACGAATTCCATGATCTAAAAAATACTTATAAAATTCTTTTTTACAATATTCTCCTTCATTGTATGATCTAAGACACTTAAACATATTTCATGTCTCATTCTCAACCAAAGATTTCCATTTCTTGAAAGTAACAAATACATCAATATATTTTGCATACAATAAATCCATGTTTTCCTAGTTGCATCATCAATTAAAGTAACATAATAGTGAGAGCCACTGAGAGATGATACCTTAGCAGGTCCCCATACATCTAAGTGCACAAGATCTAATTTTTCACTTTTCTTTTATTTCCCAACTGTAAGAAATTTGATTCTCTTATATTTTCCACAAACACAATTTTCAGAGAATTCCAAATTAACATGCTTCAAACCTGACAACAAATTTCTTGAGTGAAGAATCTACATCCCCTTCTCACTCATGTGCCCGAGCCTATGATGCCACAATGTTGTATCTGTTCCTATAGAGGTTAAAGCATTAACAAAATTAGAAATACCATTGCATAAATACAATGTAACAACCTTTTCTCTTTTTTCCATTACTAGGGCTCCTCTAGTGACCTTCCAGGTTTTAGCTGTAAAAGTAGTTACACAACCTTCATCTCCCAACTGCCCGGTTGGAATTATATTTTTCTTCAAATCTGGAACATGCCTTACCTCCTTTAATAGCCATTGGTTTCCATTCTACTTTTTTATAAAAACCTTACCCATTCCAATGATTTTACAAGGTTTATCATCACCTAGATGAATCTGTCCAAAATCTTCTTGGACATAGTCATAAAAATGTTTCCTAATAGGTGTGGCATGGAATGAGGCCCCTAAATCTACCACCTAGGTATAAATAAAATTTTATAATAAAAGAATATAAGCATATTGCAACAAATCACCTGTTACGTTCTCTTCACGGTTGTTCTCTTATTGTGCATCTCCTTCTTTTCCCTTTTGAGACTTACAGTCTTTCTACAAGTGTCATTTCTTCCTACATTTCTAACACACTATCCACGATTTGGACTTGGATCTGCCTTTCCTTCACTTACTGCAATATCATGGGTTCTTTCCTCTTTCCATTTTTCATCCCCTAGTCTATCCAATCAAAGCATTACCTGATGTTTCACCAGAGCTTTTCCATCACATTTCCTCACCAAGGATGGCACCGACAACATCATCAAACTTTAAATTACTAGATCCAGAGTCAGAGTTACGAATGGCCATAACCAAACCATTCCAACCTTCTCACAATGAGCATAGAATTAAGAGAGCCCTAATTTTGTCATCAAAATCTACCACTATAGAACTTGATTGACTGGTAACCATATTAAATTCATTTAAATTATCAGCAACAAATCCACCTTCTAACATCTTCATATTAAATAAATGATTCATAAGAAATACCTTATTTAAGGCTAGAGCTTTTTCATATAGTTTGGCCAATGCTGTCATTAAACCCTTCATTTTCATTTCCTTTGAAATATTAAAGGCTATTGATGCTGCTAGACAGAGTCGTCTTGTTCCAAGTGCCTTTCTATCGAGAACCTCCCATTCTGTTCTGTCATAGTCATTCACTTCTTTGTTTTTCTGCTCGATGGTAGGTATAATATTTTTGATACAAATAATCTTCCATCTGCATCTTCCACGACTGATAGTTTTGTCCGTTAACTTTTTTAACCCTAAACCTATCATCATTCACCATTTCTCCCAGTCAAACGAGGAACCCTTCTCTTTTACGTGTTTATCAGCTAAATAGACCTTCATCTATTATACCAGTTGCAATAAAATTATATATTACAGAGCAATGGAACACATAAAATATTTGACAAACACAAACACATAAAACAAGAGAGACATAGGTATATGTGGTTCACCCAATTTGGGCTAAGTCCACGGAGAAACAACCAATCCTTCCTTAAAATTTGTAGAAATTTTGCAAATTCTCTACTAATCTACCTCTGAGATCTCTATAGAAAATCTGACTGTAGATTAACTCGATAATGCAATATACCAAAACAAAATACTATATTCTACTTCTACTATCAATTTACTTTGTGGAAGCTTAAAGATTGAGCAAAATACGAGCCGAACACATATAACAAGAAGAAGAAGAATCAATGCACAATACACATGAAAATACTCAGGGGAAACCCTCAGCTAAAAACCCCATTTTCTGTATTATTGGACAAGGTGGAAATACATCAAAAATATACAAAGCCTTAGCTCTCATAGCTAGCCAGCTCTCAGTACAATCCTCCTGGATGCTCATAGGAAAACCTGGCTTCTCACAAGCCTTCTCCTATGTCCTCTAAGCTCATATTTCCTTGCGCAGTTACCTCTAGGATGATCTCCTTCACCCAGTGTAACACTACTCTCACAAACTGCTCTACCACACTGTCAGAACTGTGCAATCCTCAAGGAACCTTACCTTGACTACATGCATGAGTTTCCTTTATAGGAAAACACATGCAACTGATAGTACACTGTCCTTGGCATTTAACTCAACTAGGTCTTTCTCATAATAGACATGCATGAGTTTCTGATGAGAGAATCTTCAGTTGTCTGGAGTACAATGGTTGAGTGCATGCATGCATCAACTGACTGATAACTCACAATTAGTTCCTCAAATAGTTTGGAACTAATTTAATTGGAATTAACTTAGTAAACTGAGCTAACTAATTATAACTCAAATATAACTCAATCTTATCTCCTTAAGGGATAATATCCTTAATTTAAGGGATAATTGTTGCATGACTTCAGAAATACTTCTAGCTTGAATTTCTCTAATTAGTTAATACATAATGAAGGAAAAATTAAAATTGGAATATTCTTGTTGCCACATTTCAACAATATTATCCAAAAAAATGAAGAGATACAACCTACAATAGATCTAATTTAATTTCCTCTTCACTCTCACACAATATCCTCTTTCTTTCTCGCTAAGAATACACATGTACACAACCGAAATACAATTCCCTCATATGTAGCGAGGGGTTTTCTTCTAGGGAAAAGGTCGTAAATTAAACATAACTTCTACCATAAGATCATCCACCTAACTAACGACTCATATTGACTACGAATTTATAACATTTTACAAGGTATTTTTACATCTATTTTTAGCTTCTAGGGTGCTACCCTCGAACCCTCGCTAGGGGGGGCTCATAAAATTGTCATCATCCCCATCTGACAGCGATTAAACGAGTGGTGTTGCCGACCCATTAGGGACTAGGGTCCAACTAGATGATACCTCTTAATAAATAATATAATCAGGCTCCACACCTAACACTATCCACAATCCCATGGAATACACATCATTCCAATCAGTGGATGAGTTACAATTATAAGGTAATACCTAGTTACACCTCCCATTTGAATGGAACAAAAACCCATATGAACATACATTATATCTGAGCACCATAAACCTAGGTAATCAAGCACATTTTAACTTTTTTTTAGGACCCATGAAATTCATAAATTCCACAATAACATTATGATCAAAAGATGTATAATCTAACAAGAAAGTCCAACTTCTCATAAATTAAACAAAAAAAACACAAAGTGGGTGCTACGCCCTAGAGTTCAGTTCTTGAGGATAAGGTCCTTAAATCATTGAAATAGGGAATCACACGAGCATAATAAATATTGATCCCCTATCCTATCACCCTTTTCAATGCCACTTTTGACTATTTACCACTCATCTCCAATGCACATAACTACATACTACATGTTTTATTATACATTTTCGCCCCTTTGAACCCAAAAACATTTGACATGCATATATAGGTAAAAGATTATTATTTTCATTAATTCCAAAGTCTCTAATGATGTAAATGAATTTTAAATTGATTTTCCAAATGATGAATCATTTATCCTAACCCATGTACCAACAATTCACTTCTAGTACCCGATCGTGAATAACATATTTGCACCCTTCCAAAAGAAATTCCACCACATGTGCTTTGAAGACTAAGGTGTTAAAATAACTCTATGCTAATCAAATCACGTCCATGTCACATGTGTGAAGCTCAAGCTCTATAGGTCAATGTTTCGAGACTATCTACTTCGGACATGATTTCCAAGTTGATGACAAAAATCTTGAAAATTTTGAAACATAGCCATTGTTCCAAGTGTGGAAAATTTCTATAACACAAGTTGTTTTCCGAAATACTAAACATTTTAAAAAATATCCTTTGTTCCTTAACTTCAATCTACCCAAAATGTACAAAGTCACTTAGATTTACAAACAACACTAATATTTGAGGAAAACACTAGATCAATTGTCTAATCAGTAAGAGGGGATAAATCTCACCTATTTTCAAAAAATATATATGCTTTTTTGAGATGTATTTGTATTTTGGGGAGCAAATAACCTAATTTTTCTTAAGTGTTATCATTTACTAATTTGTTTTGATGTCATTGTTAAAAAATATGAGATTAGGGAATTGGTTTTAATCCACCCCAATGCTTCTCTTGTAGACATATTTATATGTAGAACATAGTTTGGAATATTGATCATTTATTTTGTAATAGTTTGGGGATTATTAAATAATCATTATCTCATCGATTTGTTGTGGTAACAAGTCGATGTGTTGCATTCTTGTAAATAGACTTCAATATTCTATCAATGAATGCTTGTTATCGAGTTTTTCTTCATCATCTCAACCTCATCTTATTTATCATCGAGGTGTTAACTAGGTTGAGAAGGGCCCCTCATTTCTGGGTAACGATTTGTATTTTTATTTTGTTAACTTAGCTTGTAGTATTTATGATTTGCAATGTTTTCATTCTCTGTTATAAGTGTATTAGTTTGATGAATTTCAAATTTCATTGCCATATTGCTCATATCGTTTCTCATGTCTTTACATTTCTTTATGTTTTGACGTCTCACCTATATTTTTTAGTGTTAAGTGTAAGAAACTAACCACTGGAACTAGAACCCTTCATTTCTTTAAATCCAACCTCGTATTGAGTGCATGCACACTATCTTGCAAGATTGAAATATTACAATCTCAGGTTGTACTAGAAGATTTAAGGCAACACATGGTAGATGGTCTTTAGTTTCAGCATGTGCTTATTCACATTCATTCTTTTCTCTCATAAACATGTTATTTAACTGTTAATTTCAAGTACTGAATGTAGATATTATATTAGGATATAATAGCGATTTAATCCTATATTTATTGTTCTTTCATCTCCAAGTTTACAATCATGGTTCAATTATTTAATGTTGGAAATATAAAACATATATTTTGGCCAACGTTTTTAGTGTTTGTAAGGGAGATGTTAAAATGGATTAGAGAATTCATAGCTTAGTTCTTTTCTTATTTTTCATAACACTGCTGACTTAGGGAAGGATAAATGGTAAGACACAAATACACCCTTCAAAAAGGGCTCTAGCCTAACACATCCACATTGGTAGGGTTTTTCCAAATCCTCATCATGCAAGTTTATTTTTCTTTTATACAAGTGTGTTTTAATTTAATTTTGATTCATGGAAAGGAATACGCTAACTCATGATGAATAGATAACTAGTGACAATAGGACTTAGCAGTGTGGGACCATCCAAGTACATGAAAAATCTTATTTTGATTTTTTTTCATATAGCAGACTTCATTTATTTGTTAAACAGGTATTTAAGGTGATGTAAGAACCCCACTCGACATATTAATCCATGTGCTAGACATGGATTATCAACTAGCAAGAGGAATTCAAGATTGATCAAGATCTTGAATAATGATCCTCTAGGAAATCTTTCAAATTCTAGCGGCAACTGGGACGCTCTCTACATCTCATGAAGAAAAAATATTAGTAGCATTCAAGAAAATACCTGCACTCTAGGGAGAAATAGAAGGGGAAATATCCATGAGCCAACCTCACAAGAAGATCCAAAAGCCTTCTCTAATCACCCTTGCCAATCTAGTAAGAAGATCAAAGAATCGTTGACCAAATTTAATGGAGGGAGACTATTAGAAATTGATATCAAAGAGTTCTTTACATGCCTATCATAAGATCCACAATGCACCAAAGTGACCAACCATTCCACAAAAGTAGATTTTCATGGCATGGTAGAGGAGGACATACAAAGTGGACTAGATGAGCAAGAGACAGAAGAATATCATGATTATATGGAGTGTTGTTTCCAAATGACTATCATATCCAACCATCTCTCTTTCCTCCAATAACTCTTCTCATCATATCATTTGAAACAAATAACCTCTCATGCTTTGCTATACATAAGCCTATTTCTCAAATTTGACTATGTGCGCACTCTTGTGGTTTCACAAATGTGATCTTAGTCTTTGTGTCCTTTTGCTCTCTTTCTTCAAAACCCACATCATCATGTTTGATCTTTGGTTCAACTCAATGGGTTTAGGATTCATTACGTTCTATTGCATAGAAATTATCCTTTTTATCCCATTTG
Source organism: Pinus tabuliformis (assembly GCA_031772625.1). NCBI lineage: Eukaryota > Viridiplantae > Streptophyta > Pinopsida > Pinales > Pinaceae > Pinus > Pinus tabuliformis. The sequence continues at coordinate 1,169,055,654 of CM062809.1, forward strand.
ACTTGACAATTTCAAGAAAATTTCCTTTACTATGATTTTCAAAATCACCAAAATTCTCTTGAGAAAAAGTTCGAAAGTGAGCTTACCATACTTTTCTTGAACATGTTGTTAGATTTTCTAGTAAAAATAGAAAGAACTTATTTAATTTCTTGAAAAAATACCTACAAAATAACCAATTATTTATCCTTATTTATGAGGTATAATTACATATAATCCATCAATTCAATATACTTATCTTCCTGCTAGTTGCCCAATTAATTAACCTTCTCTTCCAATTACGTAAGCTAAAACTATGGGGTTTGTCCCAATTAGCCATAACATTGTGAGAGATTCTTTCATTCAGTTAAACAATCCTTCACTAACGACAATAGCTTTATAAAATCTCGAGGTTCTTCTCCATAGCTGTCATCATTTAGTCAAACACATTCTCTTTCTTGAAGTTGCACATGAATGGCGAATATGATTTCCAACGTTTCTTTGTTTCCTTAACGATTTATTTAGTGTTCTTTCTATGGAATGTTCTAGTTATTACATCATCATTAACTATTCAACCACTATTAATATTTTAAAATTAATATCCTCACATATTCATATTTTAAAATTGCTAAAAATAATTTAAAATTTAACTTTAATAGGTCTGTTTTATTACATATTTTTCAGTTTCTTAACTTTACAGAATACCCCTACTTTAATATAAATTTTTTAACATATTAAAAAGTATTTTTGGTTTCTTAATTTTACGAAAATACTCATTCTAAAACTATAAATATGAAAAAAAATTGTGTATTGTAATAGGATGCCACTATAAAAGTAATAAAAAACATGCAAATTATAAATGGTAAAGACGATGATTCATACGTGATGCGAATTACATAACTAAATACATAAATAATTATCACCTAGAATAGCTATATAGATTAATTAGAGGTAGATGTGAATAAGAATCAAAATACATTAGGAATTATCAAAATTTAAAATAAAAATTAATTAAACTATTATTATAATAATGAATTTAGCAATAAAGATCTATCCTTATTTTATGAATATGTTTTGTTTTATCATAACTTATTAATACTACATTTTTTTTTCCGAAGAAAAAGCGAACTTTTTATTGAAGGGATAAAAAGTTACATTGCACATGCGAGGCATTCCTTTGCTGTTATGGAAACAGTCCATAAGATCTATCCAAAGAAACTCAGCTATAGATTTTAAAGCTTCTCCCTAAAAAGGTGAAAACAAATAGGCAAAGAAAACAGGTCTTCGCAGAAGAGGAGAGAGAGACCTTTACATCAGCACGAATTTGCTGAAAAGGAATGAAAACGTTCCCCTGAGATCCAAAAGAAAAAACTAGAAAACGAAGCATTCTGGAACCGATCCCTTATAAAAATGCTCCCACATGAAAAACTCGTTACAATCTGAAGAAGCAACCGAGTTTAAAGACGCTCAGAATGTAGTGCAGGGGCACTTTCAGCATGGAAAAGGCATCAGCAGAGATAACAGTTCAACAGGAAGAATGAAAACCGATCTCGAGACCCAACATTCTGAATGTGAGAATGAAGATCGATCACTGACAAATCGGAGTAGTCAACTCTGGAGGAGCAGACTCACTCCAGCAGCGAAAAGCATGCAGCCTCTTACATCCCCGCCTGATTTCCGCCCCTGTTTTTGTAAGGGGGAATCTCTGACACTCGAATTTGTCCAAGCTCTTCTTCAACGATTTTCCAGCTGCCCGGATTCATCTGCAGACCTTCCTTGGAGAGCTTATCAGCTATATCATTACGATCCCTGTATATGTGGGATAGTGAGAAGCTGTTGAAGGAAGATTTGAGAACCTGAATATCATCAACCAAAGAAATTAAAATCTGATTTCTGCACATACTTTGACCATTAACCCAGTTAATGACATTTAAAGAATCTCCGAAGATCTGAATCCTGAAAATGCTCCTTTGGATGAGCCAACAGAGAAGGAGCTTTAAGGCCGAGAGCTCTGCATAATTGTTCGATCCGGAACCTAAACCAACAGAGGCTTTAAAAGACTGATGAGAATTTGTGTGAAAAACTATTCCTGCACCTGCCCTGTTGTTTTGAGAGGCCCCGTCGAAATATGCCCAGGGAACGCCTTCTTGAATTTGTTCTATCCTATGCTGTCTCAGGACTTTGTTCTTCTCTGGTTCAGGGATAGTTGAGTAGATCATAGTACTTTGTATTGCTATAGCTGATACCTGGCATTCCTTATCTTGAAAAATGCTCCGATTTCGGGCGATCCATACCCCCCAACAGATTATAAGAGGTAAGTTCCGTATGTTACCTTCCGGATTATTTTTCCACCATTTGTCCCATGCTTCATTCAGATTCCTTCCTACCCAATCAAACTTCTTATTCATCAGTTTTTCTGCCTCTGCCCAGACATTTTTGGCTACTGGACAAAAAAGGAATAAGTGATTGATAGTTTCAGAATCTGTTTTGCATAAAGAACATCGTCCCGGACCTTGCAAAAATCTGCCTTGTAGGATATCCCAAGTAGGAATTTTCCTTTTTAAAATGCACCAGAAGAAAAGCCTAGCTTTCGCTGGGCATTTTAATTTCCATAAGTTCCTAGCCCACCATTCAGGCTCTTCCCATCCCTTTCCTGACATGATGAATTTATATCCGTTTCGAGGGGAGTACTCTCCTGAATCAGCATGAGCCCATATCAGCTGGTCCGATTCCTCTCTTATTCTGACATTTGTTCTTGATAGTTCTTGGATATATGCATTCCATTCATTCCACCAAGGGGCCTCTAAGTCCAACTCTTCACCTGATTTCCAAGCTTGTCCCCATATTGACGAGTGCCCAACTTTCTCTACCTGGTTTAGGAAGAAAATACCTTTTGATTCTAACTATCCAATTAGTCCAGGGGTTAGAGCATAGTTTCCATTGTAGCCCACCCATGGGTCTTTTCCTAACTGCAGATTTCTCCCATTTCCTATCTTCCATGCCAGCCCTCGTTCAACTACTTTGAAGGACTCCACCGTTGCTTTCCATACCACCGAGACATTCTTCTTTTTCTTATTTTGGATCCTAATCCAGTCTTCTAACGGAATAATATCTATATATTTCCTCTTTACAACTCTTGTCCATAAATTTTCCAACTTTATGAGCCTCCAGCCTGATTTGGCTGCCAGCGAAAGACTGAAATCATTAAGGTTTTTTATTCCCCATCCTCCCCATTCTTTTGGTCTTGCCACTTTGTCCCAGGCAACCCAAGGGAGAACAGAATCTTCCTTCGAGCCTGCCCACAGAAACCTACTGCATATTCTTCTTATTTTCTCCAGTATCCCTTTTGGCACCCAGGTTAAAGCTGCCCAGTAAACCGGCATGGCTAAAAGCACTGCTTTGATTAGGGTCAATCTCCCTACTCTTGACAACCATTTGTAGCTCCAATGCGCAATTCTAGCTTCTATTTTGGCTATCAACTAGTTCCAGTCTTCTTTCCTGTATGCGTTAGGCTTCAGCCAAAAGCCTAAGTACTTAAAAGTCACATCCATATTGCATATATCAAAAGGAAAAGATGAAAGGATCTGAGCTTTCTCCTGTCTATTTAAACCTTCCTGAATGATCTGAGATTTTCTGATATTTATGCACATTCCTGTTGCTTTCAAAAAGAGGTCAAAAATGAGTTTTAAATCTTTTATTTCATTGGAGGTTCCATTTGAGAAAATCAAAATATCGTCAACAAAAAGAAGATGGGATATGAACAAATTTACCGCCACTTCAATCCCTTTTACCTTCCCTTCCCTTTTGGCCTTTTTAATCAGCTGGCTTAGTCCTTCAGCAGCTAATAGAAAGAGCAGGGGTGACAAGGGGCATCCTTGCCTCAAGCCTCTCTGACCTTTAAAGAAAGAAGTAGCTGCCCCGTTTATGAGAACCGCATAACTGACATTTGAAAAGCAGCCCATGATCCAACTGATAAAATCCACATTGAAACCTAAATGAGTTAAAAGCAGCCTGAGATAATTCCAGTTTATTCTGTCATATGCTTTTGATAAGTCAATTTTTATTACAACTCCCTTCAAGTTCTTCTGTTTAATACTATGCAAGGTCTCCTGCACCACTCCTATAGCTTCATGTATCTGTCTCCCATTTAGGAACCCAAATTGTTCGCTGGATATGCATCTTGTCAGGATCGGCTTTATGCGAATAGCAATCACTTTGGCGATAATCTTGTAAATACTATTGCATAGAGAAATCGGCCTGAAGTCTTCAAATGTCTCAGGGTTTTCCTTTTTAGGGATGAGGGCTATAAAGGTTGCATTAAACGGACTGTATACCTCTCCCTTTCTTCTGGATTCGTCAACCACCTCAGTTATCTCAGAACCTATCAAGTCGAAGAAGTGTTGAAAAAGCTCAATGGTCCACCCATCCGGACCTGGGCTTTTGTATTTGGCCATTGATTTGATGACATAGCTCACTTCTTCCTGAGAGACTTCGCTCATCAATTCCTCTGTTTCTTCCCCTTCCACATACCGAGGAAAACATTGAGCGGTCTTGATAATTTCAGCGATTGTAATCTCTCCTTGGTCTGTATACAAGCTTTGGAAGTGCCTTTGCCCAAGCGCTGAAAGGGACTCAAACGTCTTTATCTCCCTACCCTCTTCATTCTTGAGATTCCAGATTGTGTTTACAGATTTCCTTCCTTTTGCATAGTTATGGAAAAATTTCGTGTTTTCATCCCCTGACTTGAGCCAAATCGCTCTGCTCTTTAACCTCCATTCCTCCTCTCTTGCCAAAAGAATTTGGGATTGTCATTTTTCCAGTGAAAGGATCTTCTCTTTTGATTCTTGTGTTGCATAACTATCCTCTTCTGTGCTCTCCAGCCTTTGTAATTCCTCTTTGATCCTAGTTAAATCTTCGTTCTGTTTCTGCTTCCTGTCCTTTGCCCATTCTATAGTAGCTTTCTTTAGTCTCTTTAAATTTTCCATAAACAAAAACCCCTTGTCCTCGGTTGTATTCCTGACTGGGTGTTGCCATGTTTCTTTGAACAGTTTTTCAAAGGATTCCTCTTGCAGCCATGTAGCATTGAACTTGAAAGGTGTTGTCGGCTTAAGTGGAGGCCTGGAAATTTCTAAATAGATTGGAAAATGATCCGAGGGTCCTCCCTCTTCGACCCATTGCCTAAACAGGGACACTCTGGAGGATAACTCTTCGTTTATAAGGAAACGGTCCAGTCGTTTTGCAACTCTTGCTTCTCCTACTCTTCTGTTTCTCCAAGTCGGCTTGATCTTGCTTGGATTTGCATCTATCAAGTTGTTAGAGATTAGAAGATTGTGAAAAAAATCAGAGAGTGAGTCCTCTCTGGCTGATGGCCCCCATGCCTCCGCCCTACCAATTGAGAAATTCAGATCTCCGCCCAAGATTAGATTTTTATCTTTCACCACCGATTTTGACAAAAATTCTGTCCAAAAAGATATTCTTCCCTGACAAGGTCCATAGATATTAATCAATGTTAAGGGAAATGCAAATTCTGGAGACTGAATTTCGATGCCCATTGCATGCTTCATGCCCCATTGATTTGTGATCTTAAATTTCCCTTCCCTGCATCCTACCGCCATACCTCCGGAGTGTCCTACTGAGTCAATAGCTGAGAAATGCCAGCCCGGCAAAATTGAATTCAGTGCAGCTTCTACTTCTTCACCCTTCCCCAAAGTTTCCTGTAGAAGGAAGATATCCGCCTTTGAATTTAAAACCATCTCCCTGAGTGCCAGTTTTTTGGGTTTACTGGCTAAACCCCTACAATTCCATGATGTAAAGATCATTGTAAACCATTGTCAGGGGTCTGCACTGCTCTAAGTGCCCCGAGAATTGATTGTTGTTTACCATCAGCTACATCGTGTTTTGCTTTGACTTGGGCCTTGGAAAGCTTTGATTTCCGTCCTCTAGGCTTTCTTTTTGAGCACTGAGCAGAGGACTGGCCTATTCCGCCAATAGAGTCTAAAATCTCAGACTTGTTATCTAGGGATCTAAGATTATAGTGGCAAAAAGGAGGAGCGACTGAAGGGGAAGGCTCCTCATAAGAGCCATCATCACGGTTCAGCTTTATGGAGGGAATAACAGCCGAAAAAGTTCCAACATCATTTCCCATTTGCTTTTCAATATGCACTTCCATAAGATCGTTATCTTCAGTAATACATTTATTATTCTGAATTTCAGACTTCAAGCATATATCTCTTATTTCAGAAGGAAAAGATGTATTGCTTTGGTCCAAACCCATGCTCTTTGTGTCCTCGACTTGATAAGGGTTTTGTATTGCTGCAGCTTCCTTGCAGGTCTCCTGTGCTACTCCTTCGATCCCAGACACTATTACAGCTTCTTCCCTACTGACCATATTGACTTGAAAAATTTCCTCCGATGTTTTCCCCTCTTGCTTAGTGTCCACCTCCATGACCCCTTCTGGTTGGAAAGACGAAGGTTCTGTCCTCTGGCTTGCTTGATTTTGATTCACTATCTTCTCAATCTGAGCAACTGTCTTCTGATATCTCCTTCGTCTTCTCCCTAAAGGGCATTCCTTAGCCAAGTGTCCATAGGCATGGCACCTATGGCATCTAAAAGGAAAATGTTCGTAATCCAGAACCTGTTCAAAAATGAACTCTTTATATTGAAGGTTGATTTTTTCTGCTAGGCCTCCCCACGAATTTAGACTGACTAGAATCCTGGCCATTTCTTTGTTCTGTGTTTGCAGGAATGACGTATCCGCTTCCAAATATGTGCCCAACCTGTTCCCTATCGCTTTGAACACCGATTCCACCCAGAGAAAAGATGGCAAACCCGGAGCCCTTACCCACACCGGAAAAGCATCTGTTCTTGCATGCACCGCATCGAACATTGGGCTCCATTTTTTGAAAAGGACAGGTATGCTTCCGAAGGCCCAGTTCCTTCCTACCACCCAGTCTGTCGCTGCCTTATTCTCGAAATGCACCATGAACCTTCCTTTGGCTAAGGCCGAAACCTGAAAGCTTTTTATAAGATCTGACTTCCAGTTTTGATCTCCCCATGCATGGATGAAGTTTGTTGAGTATTTATACCCCCTCGCCCGACCTACCAAAGTGCATTCAGCTACTTCCAGCGCCTCTTCTATCTGCACATCCATACCCAACACTAGATTTCCTTCGAGTTCCTGTGATTTTATCGTCCTCTGTTTCTTTCTTTTCTCCCCTGTTTTCCTTACCCCTTGGCCCTCTGCTCTTGTTTGCTGACTCTGTTCAGCCCTCTCTTGCAGGTCTTGCTCATACCCCAGAATAGCGGATCTTGTCGCATAAGATGCTGTCACCGTTTCACTGATCAAAGCATTGGTTTGCTCGAGGGCGATCTGAGATGGCTCCTGATTCAGTAACTCCGATCCTATATGTTTCTTTTGTAGATCTGGACTGCCGTCATTTCCTGCTATCCTCCTTCCTTCATCCCTGATGGGACTTCCCAATCCTTTTGCGATAGAAGCCCTGGTAACTGCCAATGCCTTCCCAGAACCCTCTGCGAACCTTATTCCTAAATGCGTTCCGCTATTTACGATGTCCTCAAGACCTCCTGAGAGGACTGGCCCGTTAGAGGAAACCTTGCCTTTGTGGCTTTGGACCTGGGATTGGAAACCTGCATGCATCTCAATCCCTTTCATTTTTCTTGACTGCTGCACTCCCTTGCTGCCCTGATGGGTTGTTTCCTTCCCTTCCAAATAATCTAATGGCTGGGGTATGCGCTTCTTACTAACCTTTTTCCCTTCCGGAGAAGTCAGGTCGATGCCACAGCTGTCTAACGCTCCGAAATATCTTTCCAGGTTATGCGCGGTTGGATCCTTTCCCCAGACCGATAAGATGTCTTCAGGGGCTGGATCCAGATCCACTACTTCTCTTGGCTTAACCATGGTAACTGGGCCGGTTAACTAGACCATCAGAACAATCTTATTTCTCCAGGATCGATGCTGGTTAACTAGACCATCAGAGCAATCTTATTTCTCCAGGATCGATGCTGAGTTAGTGTCAGATCTAAACACTAATCCTTTGTTTAACATTTTACCTTTGTTTTCCACAGTAAAAACTCTTACCTTCCAAAAACTCCTGATTTCCCCAGCTGTTTTGCCTCCTGGGTGCTGTCGTCTTCCGTTTGGCTGCTAGCGGCTCCGTCCTCCAGTGTACAGTCCTGCGTAGACTTTCCTTCCTTCTAACAGGGTCTGAATGTTGCTAGGCCCTCGGCCCAGCCCGCCCTGGATCCAGTCTGCGCAGCTCCGGTTGTATGATCCTGCCGCTCCAAAAAACGTCGAGCTATTAATATTAGTACTACATTTACAAAAAATATAACTTATATTTATATGATTTTCTTAATTAATTAATTAAATTAAAATACTAAAAAAATACAACTATTTTTTAAATAAATCTTAATTTTTTTTTGTAAGCTTAGGTAGGTCCTTTTTCTATTTATAATAAAACAAGTTGAATACACATACTGTCAATAGGTGGCCTCAACTTGCCCAATGGGAAACCAAGTCTGTTGGCCACCTATGCATATTATATGCCATCCAAAATTGGTAAATTAGAAGTCTTTCTACCCAGGCTATGTAAACAGAGCTATTTAAAATCCAGTTTTTATCTACTGTTCCCACAAACATGCATATATAAGAAAAACCAGCCGCTAAAAAACAATAGTGACCTGAGAACATATGCTCAGTCTATTCCTTCGGTTCATCCTAGTTTGGCTCCATAATTGTTGGATAAACTGCTGAGCCAGCATGCGCTGGTGTCCTGTCCACGAAACCAAGGATGTGTCTCTGAATGCGATCCAGGAAAATGTCTTGTTTGTAGAGTTGAAATTGAATAGTCTGCAGGTCCCGTTTGTAATCGGGCATGTCCCGGATTATCAAAGCCATGCCCATGGAGACTTGCTCCACTGCCTTACACATCAACCTCTTCATCAGCTAGTATAAGTGAAGAGTCTGCTTGTACTGAGACATCTGACCTCTCGTATTGCCAGGGTCTGAAACTAGGTCTCTCCACTCTTCCATCTCTTCCTTAGAATCTTCTTCCTTCACACTATCTTCCATTTCATCAATTATTTTCCTAATGCCTTCATCTGTGTCCCGCATGTAGGCTCTAGCTGCTTCCTGCACTGTCTCGTCCATGGGACGACAACCCAGTCTCTTGCCAGGGGTATCTCTAACTTGGGCACGTAGGCTATTATTTGTTTTTCCTCTGCATCCCCGACCACGACCTCGGCCTGTCCTTGCCATGTTGTTGCTTCCTTCTATCTGTTCACTGGCTGAATAGTAATGAGTCAGGATGAAATAGTCTTCCAACCAAATTCCCATAAACTCTGGTGTTTTCTGTATGGCTTCCTTGTCTCGTTTGTGCCTGAACTCCCCTATTCCCAAATATCCTGATGGGTTATGCTGTCCCTTCTCCCTATTCCCCCTTGCCTTCTTCTCACTCAAGTTTCTGATACCGGTGTCTTTGTCACTTCCTTGGTCTCCCTCTTTAGTTTTGTTTTTCCCTGCTTGAGGTTTCCCTAGTATGGAAAACCCATGAGTCTGACTATCAGAATTCTTTGAATTCTCTCCCCTCCTCCCTTCCATTTTGGCTCCACTCCCTTTCCTGTCAGTGATCCCCCCTTAGGAGGTCTTTTACTTCTTTCTATAATTCCCACCCAGTTCACCTTCCGAGGCTCATTCTCTTCCACGACTCGGGTTTCCCTCCCCTATGCGGACTCCCTTCTTGGTTAATCTTTCCAGACTATCCAACCTCCCAGCCTCCCTATCACTCTCTATGTCACCCTTTATGTCCATGGCTCTGGGCTCAGCCTGCATCTTCTTGTCCATATCTATACCCACTCCCTTATCTTGCCTCAAAGCCAAATTACCAGACTCTTCCTTCCCCTGAGTCCCATAATGATTACATAAGAGAATCTCCTCACCGAGTCTTTCTTTGTCCCTCATACCCCTGGTTCCAACCCCCCCAAACATTCTGCACTTGGCTATTCGAATTACAAAGTATAGGTAGTATACATACCCGAAATTTCACTTCCTGAACTCTGGCTGATTGCTTGTCTTCCTCATCCCGCTCCTTCATCTTTTCTTTCTCCCTCTAACCTTCCTTTCTACCTTACTCCCCCTTTCATACCTCCTACCACCACCCTACTGTCCCATCCTTCCTTCATCGCCGTCCTTCCCACCTCTCCTCGTCCTGACATTCCTTATGCCACTTCTCTCAACCATTCAGTAGTACCTCTCCACGTTCTTCCTTTCGCTCATGCGAGCTGCGGTGAGCAGTCCTCGCTCTAGCCATCTTCTGACATCACCATTATGGCTCTTTACTTCCTCCATCACCCTGATCGGGGGCCTATTATACTCCTTGTGATTTCTATTATTCCTTTTCTTCATCTTTGGTTAATATTTCATTTAGCGGGTCCATTCTGATATCCCTTGGGTGTATAGGCCAGGTTCATTCCATATGTCCCGATTGTGGGTCACTTCCCCAATTGCCTAGGAAACTGGCCGCTTTATTTCCTTCTCTTCTAACGTGTTTGATTATTAAGTAATCAAATTGTTTCATGATTTTCCCTAGTTCTTGTATGAGACTTGCTTTTCTCTAGCTGTGACAAATCCTGTCCTAGGTCGTTCTATTATATAGTTTCCTCGTCATGTTGATTACCATTAATGAATCCCCTTCCACTTCTAATTGTTTGTACCCGAGCCTGACAGTTATTCTCATCCCTTGTCTAGCTACCATGAGCTCTACTTCATTGTTACTCATCGTGCCTCCATAAGCCGCATATAATAGACGAGTCTTGCCCTGGCTATCTCTGAAGATGCCACCTATCCCTGCGTTACCTCGATTACCTTTGGAGGCTCCATCAAAGTTTAATTTGATGAAGCCTTCTGCTGGTCTACTATACTTCTGGGACAATACCTCTCTCATTCTCGTTTTTTTCCATGCATTCGCTCCTATCATCTCCTTGGTTAAGTTAAGCTTTTTTAGGATACTAGTTTCCTGCAGCAAGGTATCCCAGTCTTCTTGCTTCCATTCTTCTACTAGTATGGTTTCTCTTATATGTTCAATGACTCCTCCCCATACCTTCTCCGGTGTAAATGTTTTATTCTTGAAGATCCTTATGTTCCTTTCATTCCATATCATCCATAGATTGAAGCCTACAGCTAGCCCCCATGCTTTATTTAGGACCATACTGATAAAGTGATCCGTCCCCATTGTTGAACCATCTCTTTTATGCTTTGAGGATTCCTATCCGTCCTTCCGAAGACCTCATAGATAGCTCCCCACTCTCTTTGTGCAAACTGACATGAGTTTAGTAGGTGTTCTATATTCTCATTTTCCTACTTGCATAGGTCACAGCAGGCTGGTCCCTGTGTCCCTCTTCTTTGTAATTGATCCCATGTCAAATTCTACCTTTGCATGTTAACCAAAGAAAGCGGGCCACTTTTGGCCACCATTTACTCTTCCAAATTTGTTTCCACAAGTGTTGGTTCCCTTCCTATTCCTTCTCGGCCTTTAGATCATATGCCTCCTTTACTGTGAAATTACCTTTCATTGTGTAACCTCGTCTCAGGATCTCTGGTCCCGTTCTGATTGGAATCTTCCGCATTTCCATTTCTTTCATATAGAGATGTCTCTGCTCTTCTTCAATATTTTGACCCCATTCTTCTAGGATTTTCCAAACTCTCCAGTTCTCCTCACTATTTTCATTCTTCCAATAATCCTTAACTCTATTTAATCCTGCATGTTTTGAATACTGTAGGATACTTATAAGTTCCTACTTTCCATTTAATTTATCTTGTTGTTGCCATGCTTTGTCCCAAAAATTTTCTGTTTTAACATTTCTTATTTCCCAAAAGGCGTGGTTTGTGATGATATCCCTGTTCTCGCTGACCAAGTTCTAGATATTGAATCCTCTCTCTTTATCTGTGTTTCTCAAGATCTCCTCAGTTCTTCCTGGCATGTTATACTTGTTGGTCCATATTTGTTTCCAAAGGTCCCCTCCTCCAGTCGTCCACCTCCACCATAACTTGGCTCCCATAATTTGGTTGGTGAGGTAAGGGTCCTTCAATCCTAGGCCTCCTTCCTCCTTCTTTCTAGTCATCCCTTGCCATGACACTAATGCCCATTTTTAGTTGTTGTTGTGAACCTCCCCATATAAATTTCTTCAATATTTCTACCATTTTTGAATATGCTCCTTTCAGTGTTGCCATCCACGATAATTGGTAGATTGGTATGGATTGTAGGACAACTTTTACTAATACTATTCTTCCTACCAGGTTTAGAGATCTGAACGCCTAGTTGGCTATCCTGCCTCGCATCTTCTCTATAGTGTGCTACTAGTTTACGATTTTTAAGGAGTGGATTGTCAAAGGTATGCCTAGATATTTGGTTGGAAGCTCCCCTTCCCTAAAACCCATCATTCTTGATAAATAAGATTTGACATTTCCGGTTGTGTTAAAGAAGTAAGCACATGATTTCTCATTGTTAATTTGTGTGCCCAAGGCTTCCATAAACAGATACAGAATGTTCTTCATTCTTTTGACTTCCATAAGAGACACATTACAGAATAGCATAATGTCATCCATGAACTGTTGATGGGTGATTGGGAGCTCATTTCCCCATGCCCTTATCCCTTTGGTTTTATCCTCCTGTACTTCCTTTTTGATTTATCTTCCTAAACCTTCAACTGCTATAATAAATAGGAAGGGGGATAGGGGGTCTACCTATCTTAACCCTCTTGTGCCATTGGAGGTGGATGTCGGGGTTCCATTTAGGAGTATTGAAAAGATCGAGGTAGATATCATTAATGAAATCCAATCTATCCATCTTCTGCAGAAACCAAAAGTTTCCATTACATTCCTTAGGTACTCCCAATTTAATCTATCATAGGCTTTGGATAGATCCAATTTAATCATCACCCCTGCCATCATTTTGGATTTTAACGAGTGTACCACTTTCTGGGATACAATCAATCTATCTATAATCTGTCTACCCTCTACAAAGCCTGTTTTCTGAGGCGATATAATTCTAGAAAGAATCAGTTTCAGTCTCTTAGCTATTAATGTAGAGATGATTTTATAGATAACATTACACAATGCAATCAGTCTAAAGCCCTGCGGTTCATTAGACTTATAGGATTTACGTATGAGGGAAAGAAGGGTAGTGTTTAGACCTGGACATACCTTTTGGTTCATTCTGGATTCTTCCACCATGACTGCAATGTCATTGCCTATAAATTTCAAGGCTACCTGGTAGAATTCCGTCGTAAATCCATCCAGTCTCGAGGCCTTATTTTTCTTTAGCCCTTTCACCACTTCCTCGACCTCCTCTATCATGACTGCTCTCATAATCGCAAGGTTTTTCTCTCTAGTGATTATCTTGGGGATCTCATTGCATATTCTGCTCATTGCCGCCTGTCGTTCCTCTTGAGGTTCTGTTAGGAGGTCTTTAAAATACCGCACTAGGGTTTCCTCCATTTCCTCATGTTGGGTTTGTCTTTCACCAGCTTCATTTTTTAGAGAGAAGATTCTATTTCTCTGCTTGTGTTGTATCATTTCTTTGTGGAAAAATTTAGTGTTCCTTTCTCCCTCTCTCAACCAGTTCACTCTTGACTTCTATCACCATAAAATCTCTTCTGTTTCCTTCGTTCCTCTATTTGGCTGACCAATCTACCTTCTTTTGCTGCTAAGTCGGAGCTTCTCCTTTCCCTTATAATTTCTTGTTGGATTTCTTCCATCTTTTGAGTTAACTGTTGTTGTTCCTTCATTATGTTTCCAAATTCCTGTTGGTTCCATTTCTTGATTTTTTTCTTTATTTCCTTTAGTTTTTGTTGGAATGTTTGCATTCTATTCCTGCTACTTTGTTCACTCTGTGTCCACCATTCCTCTACCTTGCTTATGAATTTAGGGTCCCTTAGCTAGAACGCTTCAAATCTAAATGGTCACTTTTTAGCGCTAGCTTTGAGTTCAATCTCTAATCTCACCAGCCAGTGATTTGATCCCATCCCAGGTAGTGTCATTTCTTCCATGAAAATGTCTCTACTTACTATCTCCTCTGATATTAAAAATCTATCGAGTTTTGATGCGATTTGATGTCTGCCTCCTCTTCTATTATTCCAGGTATGAATTCCATTAGTAGTTGTGATATCCACTAATCTCTGATCATTTATGGTATCCCCAAACATCTCCATGTCTGCATCCACCCTGCGCACTCCGCCTCTTTTCTCATTTAGGGATTTGATCATATTAAAGTCCCCTCCTATTATCCATGGAATATTATGATACAATCCTCTCACTTTTGTCATGTTGTTAATGAAGTTTTTCCTTTCTCCTGGGATATGTGGACCGTATACTTCTGAGAGTAGGACCCATTCGTTGGATCCAATGTTCTGAATTTTCTAGATAGTATTCTTGGCATACTTGTCTAGCCCTCAAATCTGACTTCCTCTGGATTCCAGAGTATTGCCAATCCTCCCGCGCTTCCAGTAACATCTTGTCCTACTACCTCATACCTTGGTTTGAAGTTTCCTATGATCTCCTTCATCTTTATTTTGCTAATCTTGGTTTCTTGTAGTAACATAACACTGGGCTTATCTTTCCGCAATCTTTCTTTAAGATATCGTTTTTTCCCCTTACTTTTCAGACCCCTTATATTCTAGGTCGTGATTATCATTTCAACAATTTGGTTGGTTGGTGGAATACCTCCGATAATGGCACCACTCATCCTGAGTTAACGAGCATTTCTCCTACCATTTGGATGGATTTGCTTATGGATCTTCTGCCCCTTTTTTTTCCTGCTTTTCCTGATGCTCCCGTTTCCAGTCCTTATTCTCCTTGTGATCCAAGATGCTCTGGTTGATTTACCACTATCGTTCCTCATTTTAATTTGTACTGTTGAAACGTTTCTTTGTAGAGTTGCTTTTCGTCTTCAGGGATGAACCTCTCATCCACCACTCCTGCAGTAGTCTTTTCATTACTTGTTCCTCTTTGCTATAATTTTCCTTTTGTGTGTCTATCTCCATCTGGTTTTTCTCTATGTTTTCTTTGTTAATTTCCCCTCCTCTTTCTTCCACTGTTGTTATCAGTACCTGTTGCTTCCCTTTTCTTTCTGCTTTGGTTCAACTGGTCCTTCACTATTTTCCACAAGTATCTCCTCCATTTCCTCCTCTTATAGAACTGCAAATTTATTTTGGTTTGCCTTTTCCTTCTCCTTCTAAGGACTCTTGTGGATTCTCGAAGGTTTTTGATCCCTTTTTCTTCGGTGGACCTCCTAGAAGCCTCCTTCCATTTCCTTACTCGGTTCTTCCTCTTTCTTATTTCCTTGGGTATTCTCTAAAATATTTAAGGGGCAAGATCTAAATAGGTGGCCATATTCATGACATCTCCTACACCTGAATGGTATATGATCATAATCCAGTGGTTGTTGCTATACCTCATCATGATATTCTACTTCTATGCAATCAGGGAGAGATTCTGTGATGTTCATGTAAACACATATCCAGGCATAATAAGTGTACCTTCATTTTCATGTTGTATCTGCCACTTTGACGAAGGTTCCAATCGATTTACCTATCCCTTCCAAAAATTTTGGGTCTCAGAAATCCATTGGGAGGCCGAACAACCGAACCCAGATTGGCGCCGCTAGCATTTTTTCCTGATCTAGGTTATAACACTTTTCCCAGTGCCGCATGAATAAGCCAACATTATTAAAGAAATATGGTCCCTCCTCAAACACCTTCTCTTTGTCTACTAGATGAGCAAAAACTACTGAGAAGAATCCTTTTGCTCCTAGTTTCAAGTCTATGTGTCTTTTGGATTGCTAGCGTTGTTGGATCCATTTAATTAGTTATTTCTCTATTGGCCAAACTCCTATGAATTTACAGATCAGCATGCGATCCTTCATATACCCCCTGTACTCTTCTAGTTTGTTGTTAGGAATGACAAAACTGGGCTTTTTAATTCCTCTGGGTAGGCATTTACCTCCCAACCCTGCCTGCCAATGTGCTCCCTTCCAAGCTCATCCTGCCTGCGATAGGCCTCACCTACCTCCCTACGCCTCGAACTCCGATCATCTGTCATATTGTTTTCTCAGGATTTGCCAATACCCCTGCCCTCTGGTGCTGTCGCAGGCTTGCTAGGGCAAACCTACTTCAAACTCTAAGCCGTCAAGATTTAGTTAAATAAATCTTAATTTTTAAATCACTCCAATCTATTTAAGAGGTTTAATAGAAATATAAGCCTTATTTTTTATAAAATCTGCTTAAAACTTCTGAAATACAACTCTCAAATTTCAAGATTTTGAGTGTGGATTTTGATGGTATTGAATCCATTTCCACCATAAAAACAAGATTCAAGTAATTTTTCTATTAAATTTTAAAAAAAGACAAATTCCAACTATTTTTAACCATTCTAACAAAATGAAAGCATGAATAGACCATCCAAACTAAAATTCTTCTCACCCTATTTCAAAATAATGAAAACTAATTAATTTAATTAAAGATAATATATTTTATATATAAAATATATTCCTACCATAATCATAATCATAATCCTACACTAACGCTAACGCTAACGCTAACACTGAAGCGCTACCCATTGTCGTTCAAATATGTGCCATGAACACGATAAACATAGCTTTCAGTCAGAGCTTTGTTCCCCTGGTATAATGCTATTAGCTAAGCGCTTTCGTAATATTCTTTGTCGTTTTTGTCACATGACACTTTCAGGCGTTGTCCTAAAAGCAATTGAGAACGGCACTTCCCCTGTCGGTCAATGTTTGTCCTCTGCAAGAAAAGTTATTCGATCATCTGTTGGAAAGAGACTCACGAGAGCCCTCAGCTTTCGCTGTTTCAAACCTTTGACCTCATGGCGATGACAGCCTGACGAAATAACCAATCCACTTACCATGGTATGTGGGCTGTTGATAGTTATTATTAATTCATTATTATTGGGCTATCAATTTATTATTATTTATAAATAATAAGCATCATTTGTATAATATTAAAAAAGAGAGTTTGAGGATGAAGTATATTTGTTGTTCGAAATACCTTGACCAAACAAATCTCCTATATGATTTCTATAAAAAAAAAAAAACTTTGCTTAAATCATTGGTATACTCTCTGTAACAAATTACAAGTAATATTAAGAAAAATGTTATATAATATTAAAAATGATTTTCAATATTTAAATAAAATTCTCTAGCATAAAGTAGATTTTGGTGAAATTATTTGTATAAGCTGGTTAACAAGTTAAAAATATTATTAAAAAATGTTATATAATATTAAAAATGACTTTCAATATATAAATAAAATTGTCTAGCATAAAATAATTTTGATTTTTTTAATGATTAATTTGGTTTGAAATTTGACATGGTTGGTTGAAATCTTAAATTTAAATTATATAATTTATATAATCTTAATGATTTTATAGAACTAAATTTATTAATAATTTAAAAATATATTTTTAATAACACATATTATAATTTCATAATTTTTTTTACCTAAATAAAAAAATAAAACATATAATAATTAAACTAAAAAAACTAATAAACTCTTAGCTTGCTTTAAAAAACATATAATATTAATTATGAAACTTATTCATATTATAAATATAAGTATTTATATACATTTATTTTAATAGCTAAAAACAATATTTTTGATATATTATTTTATTTATTAAATTAAAAAATTAAAATTATATAAATACAAAATCTTATACTTTTTTATTTATTTTGTTGGAATATTTATTTAAATACATTTTTAGGAAATCATTGTATATAAGTTTATGTCATGGATCTTTTAACCAGCACCAATGACTTTTTAGTAATTTTCCAGCCACCTTTCTTAAACGTTGTGTCATCATCCAATCGTCCAATAGAGATCAAACTCATACGCCCCTAACCTATTTAAGCAAGATACCTTGTCCATCCTTTTTCTTGGTTCATACATATCCTATTCCAACAATATTACAAAAATGATTATTTCCTAAATGCATTTTACCATGATCAACTTTTTCATATTTAACAAATTACATTTACATGGGGTCATATGGTCACATGATCTAAAGTCAAATACCCAATCAATGCTATTGCTAGAAATACATAAACATGCTTCTTCTATTGAAACAAATAATAAAACATCACTTCTCACCTTCCTTTGCATTGCTAGATTTTTTATTTGTGTTCATTGATTTTTGTTCCTTTTCTCCTTCTGTTCCTTCCTCCAAAACCAACAAGCCTTTCTCTTGTGTCGTACTCTTCCACATTGAAAATAAGTGAGTCCTCTCATTCTTGATTTCGATCTACCTCTTGAATTTGAAGGCCCTTGTCTACATGTTCAATTTTCCTTCCACAACCAGCTAAGGCGAGAGATTCTCCTCCCTGGTTTTCTGCATTTGATTTGCAAGACAGCTCCTCGTTCATTAAACTGCTACTGACATCATCAAACTTCAGGGTCCTTGCAGGTGCTGAAGTGCTAATAGCTACTATCAAATTATGCTAGCTATTTGGCATAGAGCCCAATAATAAAATGGTTCTAGCCTCTCCATCCAAAATAATTTTGACAGAGGAAAGTTGACTTATTATTATATTAAACTCATTGAAATTCTATACCATTGAAGCACCTTCCTTCATCTTGTTATTATACATCTTTTTCCACATCTTGTTCTTGTCATATAAATTATACATCTTTTTCCACAACCCTTATGTTATATTTTCTCCCTTGACATTAAAATATACATTCTTTTCTAAATACTGATGAATTGTGGTGATGATATTTCTATCCAGCTTATTTCATTCTTCATCTCTAATTGGCGAGGGATTCTTCGCTATTCACTCAATCGACACATATTGATCCTTTAAAGTTAATATGTCCTCCATCTGCATCTTCCATAGGGAAAAATTAGCCCCATTTAATTTCTCCACATCTGGTGCTCATAATTCTTTGCAACAATAACGTGGCATACACCAAAAATTAAACCTAGAAAATTTACTCTAACACAGAACACGAAATTTACATAGAAAACTTTATTTTGAAGAAAAACCGCAAGAAATGTTTTAGTAGATTTTTTTATCACAATAAAAATCGATGTACATTTCACTAGCTTTATTCTTTCCCACCCATACATTTTCTTTTTTACCCACACCCTTTACATGTATACAAATATATATACAAATAATTCATTATAATACCACAGGTGGTAAATACCATGAAGACTAACAACTTTGACTTAATTTAATTTCACGCATAAACTAAACTAAAATAAATATATGAAACTATGGCCTAAAATTATGTGTGGACTTGGCATACTTTCGTATTTTTTTGCCATTCATTATTTTCATTTTCACACGAGTGTTGGCACTCGTACAGATACCTTGGGCAAAATTGTTAGCTCTGTGGGTTCCTTCATCTTTTGAGTGACATAAAGGAATTTAGTATTTGTAGGTGGTTGGGGATTTTAAGTTAATTGTTGATTGGTTCATAGGAAAAACTCAATGAGATGACATACTTTTGCCTTCTTGTTCTTGTCAACGTCAAATCAAGCATCTTCAAGAGTCTTATCACTCCATAGCAATAGAAAATGTTTACCAAATGTTCGGCACCAGGTTGTGACTTTTCTAAGGAAGCAATTGTGAAAGGAATACAAAAAGTTTTTGATTATTTTAAAAATAAAGATGGAAGTAAATTTTCAAAATTACAAAAATGTTGTTTAAAAAATATACATTATTATTTACATTGAATAACTATATTCTATTAATATAAATATATTATTAGCTGAAAACTAAATAAACTTAACCTGAATTTTAATAGCAATCATACAACTTTGATTTAATTTCTACTTTATATCTTATTGTATTTTTAAACAAGTCAAAACCGTTAAGAAATAAAATAGTAAAATATTATTTTGAAAATTGACACTCCTAGTGAATAATTATAGATAATTAGATTATAATAATAAAAATATTATAACTACCCATAATTAAATTATAATTATAAAAATATTGCTATATCTTACTCTTAATTGAATTATAATTAAAAAAATCTTGCTATTTCTTAAACTTTTGTGATATATATTGATAATAAAATCACTTTTCTGAAAAGACAATCTCATTATAAAAATATGATTTAGAAACTGTATATTTCTATTGAAGAACTATTAAGATGAACATATTATTAGATAAAAAGTTAATAGATATTAACTCAATTTTGGGATCAATCATACAATTGCTCTCACTTTTATTTCATATGTTATTTATGGAATGGAGTTGCTTTTAGTGCAGTTTTTTGGAATTTCAGAGAAAATTGAGTTTAAATTTGGATTTGTGTTATTTAAATTAGTTTTTTGAATTTATATATGAATTAAGCACCTTGAAAAATCTTATGGCACTTCAATTGTGCAAGGGTTACCATCAACTTTATAATTTCAATAAATTCCTATCAAAATTTAGAGAAATTACACCCTAAAAACCAACCAAAAAACTTTCAAAAAAGTCACTAAAAACAACTCGATAAGGAAAGGGTGGAAAGCGTGACCGTTTGGATATGAAGTGGATTTTGTGACCAATTACAACCAACTTTGCATGTCTAGGTGCGCGAGACCTACATGCGAAAACCACTGGCACCTCGGTACTGTTCGTGACGCTGGTTTCGTGCGAACTAATTGAGAAGGTCGAGAGTCTGCGAGAGTGAGGTATTTGTGAAAAAAGTTGTCCGCAACTATTCCTTTCTGAGTTGTTTGTAAAGAAAGTTACCTGTAACTTTTCCTTTCCGAAGTGTAGTAAAATGGCATCCTCAGCGGAACTATAGTATAGCAAGCCTCATGTTCTCATGATCTTGTATCTGGTACAAGGCCATATCAATCCAATGCTGCTATTTGCGAAGAGGCTCGCCTCTAGAAAAATCATGGTCACGTTTGTAACGACCGACGAAAGCCATGAGCCCATGAAATAGGCTCAAGATGCACTTGAAACTGAAACTTTCTTGACTAATTCTCAGATACCCCACTTCAATGGAAAAAATTATGATTATTGGGCTATTACAATGAAGGCCCTGTTTTCTTCTGAAGATATTTGAGATTTGATGGAGAATGGTTTCCAAGAACTAGCAGATGCAACAACATGCAATGCCTTATCTCAACCAGAAAGAGATTTGTTAAGGGACAATAGGAAGAAGGATTCAAAAGCACTGTTCTATATTTTCCAAGCAGTTCATGAAAGTATTTTCCCAAGGGTTGCAGCAACAACGAAGTCCAAGCATGCATGGGACACCCTCCAGATAGCCTACCAAAGCATGGCAAAAGTCAAGACAACAAAGCTGCAAATGTTGAGAAGAGACTTTGAAACACTTTGTATGAAAAATTCTAAGAATGTAGACTCATTTTTTACACATGTAAGTGGTATAGTTACTCAAATCAGGTCTCACGGTGAGACACTTGAGAAAATAAGAATAGTTGAGAAAGTTTTGAGAATTTTGCGAACAAGGTTTGATGCCATTGTTGTGGCCATAAAAGAGACAAAGGATCTCTCACAGTTCTCAGTGGATGAGCTTAATGCATCACTAATTTCTCATGAACATAAACTAAATAGAGAAACAAGCTCCCCATTGGAGCCTGCCTTCAAGACACAAGTATCATTTGGTCAAGGTCAAGGCAAAGGAAGATAATATGCTAGAGGAAGAGGAAGAAGCCCACATAGAGGTGGAAGAAGCCATGCTTCAAGCTCAAGTGGAAGAGGCAGCAATCAAAATCCAAGTGAAGGCCCAAGCCAAAATCAAGCACAAGGCCAGAGGTATGATAAATCTCAAGTTCAATGTCATTACTGTAAGAAGCATGGTCATTATGCAAATGAATGTAGAAAGATGCAATATCACATTAGTAACAAACCAACTGTAAATTCACAAAAGAAAATCAGAACCATGATAGCATGTTTTTAGCTTGTAATGTAGCACAAGAAAAGCAAAGCGATATATGGTATCTAGATTCATGGTGTAGCAACCATATGTCAGGAAACATAGAAATGTTTTCCAATCTAGATGAAAGTGTGAAATCTGAAGTGACATTAGGGACAAATAGCAAGGTCTCTATCTTGGGAAAATGTAGAGTTAATATCCCAACAAAGAAGGGGAGAAGAAGTACATCTCAGATGTTTACTTTGTCCCCGGTTTGATGCATAACCTCATAAGCATTGGACAACTCATGCAAAATGTCTACAATGTCTTCTTCAAAAATGATGTGTGCACAATTTTGGATAGGCCTCCAAGAAGAGAGCTGATTTCAAAGGTTCAAATGAAAAATAATAGAATGTTTCTGCTAAAATTAAAATCATATCTGCGGAAAGAAGGTGCACAACCACAACTCTCAATGAACTCACAAGAGAATGGAAGAAAAGAGGCAGTTGTCACATAAGTAAAATTTCAAACATAGGTAAAAGATGAAAACTCCTTATGGCATTTGAGATTTGGTCATCTCAACTTTGGAGGTTGGAGTTTGCTGTATAGGAAAGGCATGGTGAAGGGTTTCCTACTCATAGAAAAACTGAACAGCCTATGTGAAGGATGTATCTTGGGCAAGCAACATAGAGGGACTTTTCCAACAGGAAAGTGAGTAAGGGAAAAGGCACCTTTGGAGATTGTCCACTTAGATTTATGTGGACCAATGCAGACACTATCAATTGGTGGCAGCCACTATGTATTGACCTTCATAGATGACTACACAAGGAAGACATGGGCCTATCTACTAAAATAGAAAAGTGAAGTGTTTGAGTGCTTTCGCCAATACTCCTATTCAAGCGCAACAAAGCAGGCAGTAAGCAACGCCATGAAAAAATAGTAGGAAATTTTTGTGCAGCCAAGCAAGTGCTTCTCCAAGCACACTGCAAAGTGCAACACCAAGTGACATGTAAAGCCCATATTCAACAAGCACAACAAGACCAAAATTCAAAAATTTAAATGAAATTTATGAGCAGGAAGAAGTTGATAGTAGTGCTGGTCTGAATTCCTTATTGCATTATTTTGTCATGTAGATGACCCAATCCATTTTGAAGATGTAGTCGAAGAAGAAAAATGGGTTGTGAGAATGGAGGAAGAAATAGAAGAAATAGAAAGGAATGACGCATGGGAGTTAGTGTGCCTTCCGAAAGGAAAACATGTCATTGGAGTGAAGTGGTTCTATAAGACCAAAAGCAACATTGCGGGAAAGATTGAAAGGCACAAAGCAAGGCTAGTTTTCAAAGGATACAAGCAGCAACATGGAAGAGATTGAGTGGAGATGTTCGCGCCAGTCACGAGGATGGAAACAGTGCGTGCAGTTGTGGTGATTGTTGCGCAGCATAAATGGAAAGTGTATCAAATGGATGTAAAATCGGTGTTCCTAAGTGGGGTGTTGAAAGAAGAAGTGTATATTGCGCAACCGCCTGGTTATGAGGTAGAAGGCGAAAAAGAAAAAGTGTATCAGTTGAGGAAAGCTCTTTATGGGTTGAAGCAAGCACCACACGCATGGTACAACAAGATAGATGCCTACTTGTTGGACAATGATTTCGACAAATGTGACGGTGAACCCACTCTCTACATCAAAGAGAGCGAAGGTAATATTCTCATTATAGTTTTATATGTAGATGATTTGATTTTTATAGGCAGTGATGATTTCCTCATCATTGATTTCAAACAAGTCATGAAGAGTGAATTTGAAATGCTAAAAGAAAAGCACAAAGAAACTTTGTAAGTTACCAATTCAACATGAATGAAAACTTGAACAAAAAAGAGCTTCAACTTGCACTAAACGATCCAAAAGCAACAAAAGAGCTTTAAGAAACTGACCAAGAAGTCAGGAAAGAAACACTTTCAAATTCATCAAAAAGAAACTTTCAAAAGGAAAGAAAACGTGTAAGGCCACGAAATGATAGAAAAGAAAGCGAGTAGACCAATAATCAAGTTTGACACAAAGATTGAAAACAATCTGTTGTTCCGGAAGACTAGAACAATCAAGAACCTCTATAAGAAGCCTTTTGTGTTCAAACACAAATCATAAAACTCACTCAAAAGCAAAACTAGGCCAAAAAAATTTCAAAGCAGGAGAGAATTCAAAACAGTAAGCTCACTGAATAATTAAAGTCTAAAGATAGAAACTAACCACTTAGAAACCAAACAGACCAAGAAACAAATCTCTCTCGGTAGAAATATTTGAAAAGAGCATGAAAAAAATGGTATACGCGACTGTGTTCCAGCACAAGTAAGTGTACATGTGCTTCTGACAAAATAAACTCACATATACGTGGTTTCAGTTCACAGAAACAAGAATGTGTATGCTTCTGTAAACAGAAAAAGGTGTGTATACTAAGTTTTGCAAGAAAAATAAAAAACAAGGCTTGATAAAAAAGATCAAACTTGAGGTCTGAATTCCTACAGGAGCAGACAATACTGACACAACAAGCAAACCAAGAACTGAGCCCTCATTGATACTGAACAACCCAAACTAGGAATAACAAGATTGTTATCCCCAGCGGAGTCGCCAATTCTGTTAGGAGAATAAGTACCCTAAGGCTTTGGGTTAGAACACCAATAGAGTAAGAGTAATCTACAGCAAGAAACATGCATAGAACTCAGGCAACATGCTTAAATAAACAAACTATGTATGGATGAACATACCCGTATATCCTTCTTTTGGGTAGTTCCAGCAGGGTTCAGACCCTCTGCCACTCCTAATGATCTTCGAGTCTACAAATCGACCAATCCGAACATACATAGCAGCATATAGATAAAGCATTTTAGTGAAATCAACTTTATATCATATAAGTAAGATGATTAGTTATACATCCAAATGACATTGATACATGAGTTACTACAACAACTGATGCATAAACAAGGTCAATCTCAGGAACAAGACAACGTTTCATTTTATTGTAGAAAACTATAATAAACATGGAAAGAGTTCACCTGAGTCTTCTTCTTCCGACTCCAAGCGGAACTATCCTCCAGGTTTGTCCAGTCCCAGTCTTCAATAGCCTCCTTCCATAACCAATACCATGATATCTCAAGCAAGTGGGAGAATATCAAAACTCAAGGAAACAAGGGTTTCCTGAACTTGGTGAAGTGCTTGAAGCACAAGGATACTTCAAACTTGGTCAGGGGATAATCTCAATATAGTAATTCTATTTGTTCTCTCCTCCTTAAGGCCTTCCCATATAAGTCTTATTTATACTTCTCCCAATTAGTTTTTTAGTTGGGAAACAGTTGGGAAGATTTGGGCCACGGGCACTAGGAGGTAATCAACAGTTAAAACCCGTGAACTCCACCCATAGTTAAGGAAATTTAATTTTTTTAAGTGTTTTAACACATATACGTGGGTTGGGTATTATGGAACCTGCGTGTGCATGCTTTTATCAAAGGGAAAAGTGGTGTATAGGGAGCAAAACACTATTTTTAAGATATTTGGACCAAGTCTGGAAGGAGGGGTTACCCTAGGCCATAAACCAAGCATGACAAATACCAAGGGTGATATTTGGAGCTATAACACAACCCTACGCCAAGGAAATGTAATTAATCACGAATACAACTTGGAATGTTAATGGCTTTGCCTATGGAACTCAAGGTTTGCTTAAAACAAATATTTTGCAATGATTTTGTAGTCATGCAGCCACAACTGGCTCCTGTATTCTTTACTTTCTCTCTGGGGACAAAGACTCATTACTGTGGCAATATGATTCATTTTCATGGGTCACAAGAGAGTACATTACTTGAAAGAGGAACAAGCTACAATGCTTCTATCTCTATTGGTGTAGACATGCAATTTGTCATCCCTTATACAACTTGGAATGATAATGGCTTTGCCTATGGAACTCGAGGTTTGCTTAAAACAGAGATTCTGCAATGACTTTGTAGTGATGCAGCAACAACTAGCTCCTGTATTCTTTACTTTCTCTCTGGGGACAAAGACTCATTACTATGGTAGTATGATTCATTTTCATGGGTCACAAGAGAGTACATTACTTGATAGAGGAACAAGCTACAATGCTTCTATCTCTGCTAGTGTAGATATGCAATTCCTCATCTGAGAATGCACATCTCTACGAGCAACAAGACAACATTGCCTCAAATTATATCAAATCAAGAGGCCAGTAGTGTCACCATTTGGCAGCAGCTGCTAGCAAACCCACCTAAGGTACGATTTCACAATGGGCATCTGGATCACTTATCTCATATCACAAGAGAAGGTGTAAGCAAACCATCCAAAGTGACCAATTTGAGTGAGGATATTTTTACTGGTCTTAATCCAACCCTATGCCAAGGAAATGTAATTAATCATGAATACATCCAAGTTGGTAGAGGTTGTGGTGTAGGACTTGATCAAACTTCTCTCCTTGAGGCAAATATATCTAGTGGAAATAGTAAACAAACATTTAGTTGGTATATCTATAGCTTGGGACATTGCTTTGAATTTTTCCAAATGAGATCATGCTACTGTACCACTGTGGGAATTTACTTTAGTACTCTGGTAACTGTGCTTACAGTATATGTGTCCCTATATGGTCATATATATTTGGTTCCCAATGGACATGAAAAACAAGTAGGTAGACAAGAAAACATACTACATGATATGGTTCTAAAGGAGCCCCTGCTACACAGTCCCTTATATATCTTGGAATGTTAATGGCTTTTCCTATGGAACTATAGGTTTTCTTAAAACAGAGATTGTACAATGATTTTGTAGTCATGCAGCCACAACTGGACCATGTATTCTTTACTTTCTCTATGGGGACAAAGACTCATTACTTTGGCAGTATGATTCATTTTCATGGGTCACAAGAGTACATTACTTGAAAGAGCAACAAGCTACAATGCCTCTATCTCTGCTAGTGTAGATATGTGATTCCTCATCTAAGAATGCACATCTCTATGAGTAGCAAGACAATGTTGGATATCAAATCAAGAGGCTAGGAATGTCACGATTTGGCAGTGGTTGATAGCAAACCCACCTAAGGTACGATTTCACCATGGGCATCTGGATCGCTTATCTAATATCCCGATAGGAGGTGTATGTAAAGCATCAAAGGTGACCAATTTGAGTGAGGATATTTTTGTTGGCCTTAATCCAACCCTATGCCAAGGAAATTTAATTATTCATGAATATAGCTTGGAATGTAAATGGATTTTCCTATGGAACTCAAGGTTTGCTAAAAAAAATATATTCTACAATGATTTTGTAGTCATGCAACCACAATTGGCTCTTGTATTATTTACTTTCTCTTTGGGGACAAAGACTCATTACTGTGGTAGTATGATTCATTTTCATGGGTCATAAGAGAGTACATTACTTGAAAGAGGAACAAGCTATAGTGCTTCTATCTCTGCTGGTGTAGACATGCAATTCCTCATCTCGTATACAACTTGGAATGTTAATGGCCTTTCCTATGGAACTGGAGGTTTGTTTAAAACAGAGATTCTACAATGATTTTGTAGTCATGCAGCCACAATTGGATCTTGTATTCTTTACTTTCTCTCTAGGGACAAACACTCATTGCTGTGGTAGTATGATTCATTTTCATGGGTCATAAGAGAGTACATTACTTGAAAGAGCAACAAGCTACAGTGCTTCTATCTCTGCTGGTGTAGATATGCAATTCCTCATCTGAGAATGCACATCTCTATAAGCAGCGAGACAACATTGGATCGAATTATATCAAATAAAGAGGCTAGTAATGTCATCATTTGGTAGTGGCTGCTAGCAAACCAACCTAAGGTAATATTTCACAATGGGCATCTGGATCACTTATCTCATATCACAAGAGGAGGTGTAAGAAAAGCATCAAAGGTGACCAATTTGAGTGAGGATATTTTTGCTGGTCTTAATCCAACCCTACACCTAGGAAATGTAATTAATCATGAATACATCCAAGTTGGTAGAGGTTGTGGTGTAGGACTTGATCAAACTTTTCTCCTTGAAGCAAACATGGGAAGTGGAAATGGTAAACAGACATTTAGGTGATATATCTATACTTGGGACATCGCTTTGAATTTTTCCAAATGATATCACGCTAATGTACCACTATGGGAATGTACTTTAGTACTGTGGTAACTGTGCTTACAGTATGTGTATCCATATATGGCCATTTATATTTTGTTCTCAGTGGACATGAAAAACAAGTAAGCAGACAATAAAACATACTAAATAATATGATTCTGAAAGCAGCCCCTACTACACAGTCCCTTATACAGCTTGGAATGTTAATGGCTTTGCCTATGCAACTAGAGTTCAAGTTCACTTAGACAAAGGGCGTGATATCAGTTTAGTGTGGAGGTTGCATTCTATTTGGTGTAGGGCTTTGATTTAATGCATAATAATGAACCAAAATACTTGTTAAAACCCCTGTTGTGTGAGTTACATCAAAGGGACACATTTCCCTTCTATCTGTTCTGTGTGTTGCTCTTTTTTGAAGAAGGGTTTGGCCATATAAACTGAGCACTATTTGTTGAACGTTACTTATTCCATTGACTAAATATATTGAAGAGAAGTGGTTGTGCTTGATTGCTAGTTGTAGCACACATTTTGGACAAGTTTAACCTCCATTGGCCTCTCTTTTGTCTTTGTGCATGGGTGTGAAGACAAATTGAATATCAGTGAGTTTATTGTGGTTGTTAGCATGTTCATGGGCCAAGTTCTTCCTTTGTTTTCAGCTGAGTAAATCCACCCTTGTTGACCATGGATTTTCTCCTTAAGATTGGGTGGGTCTTGTGCATTGTGACAGCATTTTGGGTTGCAGATAATGAGTTTGAGAGGTGCATGTAGAAGGGACATTATTATCAGATCATGGACAATGTTTTAGTGAAGCTTAGGCATCAAATTTTTGGGGTTATATAGCTGCTGATAAGTGGGGATGGGTTGTTTATGGAAGCATCGAGCACGTGGCCATTTGCTAAGCTACGATATCAATGTATTAAGGTTGGATTAGCATTCTTGTATGACTGATATTTCACTAATATATTATGAAAATCAGGTCGATTTTCTTTGTTGTGTTCTCATCATGTATTTTCCCTTATAGAAAATTAATATTGTGGCTACGTACCCATTGAGTAAACCCACCCTTGTTGACCATGGATTTTCTTCTTAAGATTTGGTGGGTCCTGTGCGTTTTGGGTTGCAGATAATGAGTTTGAGAGGTGCATGTAGAAGGGACATTATTATCAGATCATGGACATCGTTTCAGGGAAGCCTAGGCATCAAGTTTTTGGGTTATAAAGCTATTGATAAGTGGGGACGGGTTGTTTATTGAAGCACCGAGCATGTGGCCATTTGGCAAGCTATGTTATCAATGTATTAAGTTTGGATCAACATTCTTGTATGACTAATATTTCACTGATATATTATCAAAATTAGGTCAAGTTTCTTTGTTGTGTTCTCATCATGTATTTTCCCTTATAGAAAATTAATATGGCGGTCTTTTACCCTTCAATTTTCTTTAATATCAGTCATACAATTTGCTTTAATATCAGTCATAATAGTGTTTTATGTTACTTTTCTGAGTCTTACATATTGTTCTATTCACTGCAATGAAGTCTGGTTCAAGTTTATATGTAACTGCAAATTGATTGAAAGCTAAAAGGGACACCTACATCAATTTAATCACTGAGTGTTGACAAAATAGCTCACTAAAAGACTCCATGAAACTGAGTAAAAACTCAGAAATTTTAAATGCAAATTGGGAAAATTTCAGCTGGGAACATTACAGCTTTCCTATCTCAATCAGGGGCACAGTGCTGAAATACATCCTTCACCCACCCTAATAGTTCTGATTTCCTCTTACAGGCCCTACACCTGAAAAGCATTTCAGAGGACCCTGTACCATGCTTCCATATCCAAAACAGTCAATAAGTCAACATATAACATCTTGATTGCGGTATTCTCTTGGGTATTTGTTTGGTTCAGATGCGCCACCACCCAAAAAACCTGCTGAGAAAATAGAGCCCACCCCACAGGTGCTGGTGGCTCCCAATGTGGCTCAGCCTCCTCCTCCTGTTGTTGCACAACCTAAAGGATAGGCGAGCAGAAAATTGAAGAATTATTAGAGGGTTGATGGGCAAAACAACGACAATTTCATTACTAACCAACCCTCTACAAAAGTGTGCCATTGTGGAGTCAAGCCAAATTAAAGTTAGCTAACCGATTATCATAAATCACCAATGGGAGGCCAAAAATTGGCTCGATTATTTGGAGATCAAAGTCTCGAGGTTGCCAACAACATAGCCATACCTTGTGCAGGTAGAAAGATAACGTTGAGAGGCCATACATCCATTATGAAGAAACTTACAGGCCATGGGCCATAAATCCATCGCAAGTATTTGCTAAGAGGCACAAATTTAAGGGCCATACGCTTGTAAAAGGTGGGAGATCGTGAAGGTAGGAACTAGTATCCATACATTATGCAAGCAACTTGGGACTTTCAAGGCATAGAGGAAATTCAGTTACTGACCGACCCTCTACAAAGGTGCATTCTACAGTAGGAGGTGGATCTTCGCTTGGGTACCTCTTTGGAGGTCATAAATGAACACCCAAGTGGAGAAACGAAGGACCCAGATGTAGATTTGAATCTCACTAGGCCCTCATAGGTATGCTGATCCACAAGCTTCATATGATGCAAAGGAAAGAGAGGTCCTTAGGCTAGGAGTCCTATATTGTTATCGAGGTGGAGGGGTTTGCAGTTTTTGTTGTTGAAAGTATGCTCCAAAGGAGGTTTCATGAAATCAACGACCCCAAAAAAGCGAAAACCTAAAGAAAATGAAGGAAATGAAAAACCTACCTCATAGTCAGGCATTATGCACATGTAGAATCAGAAGGTAATGGATGATTTCAAATGATTTCAAATGAAGGTATTAGAATTCAACCCTGTATCTTTCATACCATCCCAAAATAAAAAATAATAATATTGACTGGCTCGCCCCGAGTTACACTAATTTGACAAAGAAGCGCAGGGTTGTAAGAGTTTACAATATGTGTTTCGAGGAGAAAATTAGAACCATATTAGAGTAGTGCATTGGGTTCTTGCATGGGTTATTACCTCAACAGCCGACCATTAAAGACCAATTTGTTGGAGAATGCACCAGCTTTTATCTTCACTTGAAAAGAAAATGACAACTTTCGCTATCATTCCGCCAGGTCCTCTCCTTATTGCTTGACTTGACCGAGAAAGTGATGTTCAACCAAATGAATGGCAGAATTAGGGAATGAGGGGCACATAAATGCCTCGGCATCCTCTCTCAACTTACTTTACTCCACTTTAGATTTATTTGAACCACGAGAAATCTTGTAATGCGGTACCATTGCAGACATGAATCGAACCTGCACAAAGTGCCTAGATAGCTTGATTCCATGTTGTTGTCCTCCTCTTTGGTGTGCCAATACAATCCTTTCAACCAACCTCCCTTTTAGAAAAGCAATTATCACTCATCTCTTGAATTTGGGAACAACACTGCACGGGATTTGGAAAGAACTGATAATGGAGTTCTTTAGGTTTGGGTGGGATAATGCAGGCCATCACTATTGTTAAGGAGTAAATATACTCTATAAGTTATATAAGTTAATGATTACAATGTTTACTTATAAGGTGTTTATGAGAATGATTAATAAAAAAAATTGGAAATTGGAAGAGAAAGATAAGAAAGCAAAGTCACTGAGGATTGTTTGTTGTAAATCAATTAAAAAAAAGGAAAAATGTATCCAAATAGTTGGATTTTTCAAGTTTTTTTTTCAATAGGACTAAATTTTAGTTGGAGCTAGGTAGTTGGCCTCAAAAACATTGATTGGGTACTCTAGAAATCAAGACTTGACATATCCAAGCTAGTCCATTAGATAAATTCTTTTTGGACAAAGGTTGCAAAGGCTAAGGTGAAAATCTCCCATTTTTAATGTGGGTTTTAAACCTTCCATTTGAGAATGCTAAAAACAAGGTCAATATCTTGAAAATAGGTCCTTGATTTTACCAAAAATCAATATCAATGCTTAATCAATGGTGTGATTCTTTCTATTTGGGTATGGCCTTCAACTTTGAGATCTATCTTTGGCTCTAGTTGTCAATTTTTCATTTCATTTATGTGTTGAGAAGGTCTTAATGGGTATAGGGGATAAGATGGGTATTTTCCAATACCACTCCCTTGAAACCCTATAAAGAGATTATGTACCCCATTCTTTTGTTGTAATATTTCAACCACAAGTTCTTCCTATGAGGATGCCCCTAAAGGGAGGGTATGTAAAGGATGTGAAAAAAGAACAAAATTATGCGTTAAGTAAAAGGAGGGTTATAGATTATAAGTGCATCTAGAGGTCTCGACAAAGGTGGAGTGGAATGGAGTTTACCTCCTATTCCACCATTCGAGGTGCTAAAGGGGACGGACTTTAAGGGTCATAGGTGAAATCTCACAAAGATCTTAAAAATGAGAACGTAGGAGTGATTTAGCATAGGATTGATTCTTCAATAGTTGACTTTTTGGGTGAGATTTCCCAATAAATGGAAAAAATTGAAGCACTACCAACTATAGATTAAGTAGAGTATGAGCAAATGTTTCCTAATATTCAAAGAGTCTCTCCATCATTTTTCCGTGAGATCCATGGAAAGTATGTTCAAGTGTCGATAACTCATTTTAAGATATCATATTTGATTCAGGTCATATATACTCCTTCAACTAGTGATGGAGAGTCCAACCAATGAGTAGGAAAGGTTGTTCATTTACAAGGTTAGCATCAATCAAGTATTCTCCCTCTATGCCCAACTATAAGATGAGGAGTGTGTATAATGGACTTATTATTGTAAACAATTTCAAATATTGGATTATCTTCAAGTTCAAGGGCTTGAAGTGGTTACCTCAACCTAAAAATCTTTAAAGGAACTATGTGTTTTCCAATTATACCCTTATGGTCAAGGAGTTAAAAAAGAGGAAGGCCCTATGGTTGGTTTTAAGGGGTTGGCCTAGGCTCACTATGTACTGACTTCTTTGTCAAATGATTAATGTAACTTTGGTTACTATTACAAGAAACTAAATTATTCTCTTCTCACTTGTTTGTTCTTGTGTATTATTGATCCCAAAAAATTAGATCATGTGATAAGTAACCTCTACTTGAAGGGTTTGTAGCAATTGTTCGATATTGTAAAAGTTTAAAATGTTTTTATTTGATTAACTTGCTCATGAACAAGGCCTTTCAAGGTATTCTAAACATATGCCTAGAATAATCATTGCCAATATTATGTGCCCCCTATTTATTGACATCCATGGAGGAATGTTATTTTTAATAACAAAAGTAGGTTGCACTGAGTAAGTTGATTTTAGTTCTCTAAATGGATTGACACCATTTGCTACTAATGAAAGCCCAAGAATCACTAATGAAGTGATGGGATAACACCAAATTCATTGAATGAATGTCGCTAAGTGTTTTACTCCAATTAGAGTTTCAAGTTGGTAGTTTAAGAATATTCCATGGTCCTAATGAGTACATCATATAGAGAGGAAGACATGACCCATTTCTACAAGAATTGGATCCTTGTGTTCTATGGATTTATGAATACAAAACCATCTTCAATGAGGTGGAGATCATCTCCAACAACTTGATTTGTGCATAGGTAAGTTGAAGAATCATTTCCTTGGTTAATGTTTCAAATTATTTATGTCCTCCTACCTATCAGATTGTTAAGTATGTTCTTTAACACATTCCCTAACATGTCCTTTGGGTTTGATCTAGAATGTATCTTGCAATCAATGTGTTTTGAAAAAATATTTAGAATTTGAACCATATTCACTACAATCCTAGGATTTGTAATGACTTTATTTTCCCATGCTATAACTTATCTTTGTGGAGTGACCCGAGTTCTCCCCCACAATTATGGTTTACTTGGAGTTGATTGGTAATAGATATATATAACAACGAATGGAAGATACATACATGCATATGGAGCTACTAAGCCTCATTATTCCATTCCAAGTCATGCTTTGGATAGGCTCTTTCTAAAATAAATAACCTACCAAACTACTATATATGGCCTCACATTACCATGAAGGTTACGGTAAATAGATAATGCCCTCATTATCCTATTTTTTATCTTCACACACATTTCATTATTTTGGTCACATCATAATTCTAGTTAGAGAGAAAAAAACATTATTATCAAGACGTTGAACGATCCACAATGCATGACCTATTCTTGTATCTATTTAATTTTTTTTTTTAATGTTAATGATATTTCTTACATGAATTTGTTGAAATGTTGACATTGCTATAAAAAAATTGAATCAATACAAAATGATTTAGCTTAACCCTTCACTCAAGTCAAAATCATTGATCAAGCACGTTAATCTTTCTCTACCATATTATAAGGCTTGGATTAAGTTGTTTGATCAAAATTAGGCATTGTTGACTAAAATACATATAGAATTGAAGTAGAGGCAAAGGATACACAAGAGATGAGGAATCTAGATTGTATATGGTTGATGCTGCAATAATTAATCATTGATGTACAATGGATGTCATATCTATCTTGATTTATGTAAAATTATGCATGTTTTCATGCCTTCTACAAGTAATTTAGTATTTTGGATGGTTTTTTAATATATATATGTATATATATATATATATATATATATATATATATATATATATATATATATATATACATACATATATATATACATATATATATATATATATATATATATATATATATATATATATATATATATATATATATATATATATATATATATATGTATATATATATATATGTATATATATATATATATATATATATATGTATATATATATATATATATATATGTATATATATATATATATATATATATATATATATATAGTAGACACTTCTGAGACACTTTTCTTCCTAGATTTTTGGAAAATGATGCTTCTGCGTCCCTGTTTCCAAAAAACATCCACGTTTCATCCCCGCTTCGTGCAACATTATGCTAGAGTGCCAAGGAAACATACCAAGATGTTCCATGTGCCAGGGTGTGTCAATGCATGCCAACGAATGTTTGGGAGTGCCACAAAAACACAAGGGAGAAATAGCTCAAAATGCAAGGAAATGAAGAGATAAGAGTGTGTTGTAGGGAGTGTTAGCGAGTTCCAAGTGTTCGAAGGAGGGAGTGACAAGGTTATATGCTAGGCAGTGCCAAGGCATTCTAGAGTGCTAGGGCATGTCAGAGAGTGTTAGGGTGTGCTAGGGAGTGCAAAGCATGCCAAGAAATGTAGGGGATGCTAACACATGCCACATAGGGCTAAGAGATTGTTAGACGTGCCATGTGTTATGGCATGTCAAGATGTAAATTGTGTTTCTTAGTTGTTTTATGGCCATGTTTGGATGTGAGTCTTGAATTGGTAACTTGTTAAGTGGGATAAGTTGAGATTGGACATGAGTAGCCTAAGATGTGTTATAGGTAGTTCTTAGGTGAACAAGGCATAGTCCAGTTGCAGTAACTATAACTTGGTTAAGTTGTTGTAGTCGAGGTAGGACTTGGTTGGGTTACGAGCAAGTACAAAAAAAGGTAAGGGTACTTGTGAGGGCATGATATCTAACGAGTGTCAGGGCATGCGAAGGAATGAAAAAGTGTGCTAAAACATGGTAGACAATGTCAATGGATGGTGAGGAGTGTTAGGGAGAGTCAGGGGAACATAAGGGAGAACTAGGTCAAAATGCAAGGAAATGAACAAATAAGAGTGTGTGACAAGGAGTGTCAGTGAATTCTGGGTATCCCAAGGATGAAGTGTTTTAAAAGAAGTTTAGAATATAACTTGCAGGAGGCAAGCCTATGGTTGTGATAAGGCATGGACAAAGCAATATCAGAGAAAGGGGGACTTTGGGTTGGGCATAATATTGTTTTTCTAATGAATTGGTTGGGTTCCCAAGTCACAAAAAAGTATGGTTATTTGTGAGGGTGTTAGTGTTAGTCAGTTCAGTCTATCACTGGTGATCAAATATGCTCTTACAAGGTGTTTTTAGGGTGTCAAGTCAATTTTTTGTCATTTCGGCGAGTCTTGAAATAAAAATTTGGTCACTGCCTAGGGTGTCTAGGGCTATTTCCACTCTCTCAAGAATTTCATATGCCGATAACTTTCCTTACTCAGTTGAGTCTACCATCATGAAAACATCATTAATACACTTCAGTCACATCATCATGGTTTCCATTTAGCTCAGTGTCATCATTAGGTCATTAGGGTTAAGGTCACAAAATCAATCATTTCATGTATAAATTCGGCAAATGAGGAGTAGTAATAGGTAAATTTGTTCAATAACACTTGATTTCAAATGTGATTTATTTTTTTAGGTGTAATAATGTCCCTAAGGTTCTAAATTTACAAGAATAGGTGCTAAGGCTACAAAACTAAAAAAGAAAGTGAATTGGTAAGGTGGGCCATCCTACCTCATTAATCAACTAGACACCAAAAGAAAATTATAAAAGCACATGGAGGAGCTCATTCACACTCATTTACAGTTGTCTACCATCCTAGCATTGATCTCCTCCCTCTCCTTTGCAAAAAATTGTGATTCCATAGCCCTCATTGGCAAAAATTGACTCTCACTGCGCACATGAAGCCTTCAGTACGCACAGGGCAGAGTTGTCCAAAATTGTTGTTTGACCACCAAAATTCATTTTTTCAAAGCTCCTCTTCAGTCATTTCATCCTCCAGACTCTATAACAAGTAAGTTTAATAATTGTCATGCCCTCCTTTGCCTCATATGTCAAAAAAGTGATCAAATACTTCTTCTTCTAGGGTTTACATGATTTTCATGGTTTTGATCCTCAAATGATGAGTTGCTGCCCTAAACCCTAGACTCCTTGTCCATACACCTTTGTTTGCAACTAATACACTATTTCCATCCATCACAAGGCCTTATCCCCTCATTTTCTATCATTTTCCTCTAAAACCTAATCTACCCTATCTCTTTCTAGGATATGCTTGTGTTTTGGCCTTTTCCACCCCCTCCCCTCACTCATTTCCAAAAATTCCTTTTTCCTTTACTCACTGACATCATCCCCTACCCTCCTAAATTTCCTTATGAATTAAGGCTGTTGACACCTAATCCTTGTGATTGGGTGAATTTATGTAAATAAATAAATTAGAAATATGAACAGTCATCAGGAGATGAACTGAACAGTCTCTCCCTCATGTATATAACAAACACCTACCTGATGGAATAATACATGAATCATTTTTGCCTTATGGAGTTACTGCCTGGTCTAACATGGTATCAGAGCTAGCTACCAAAATATATGCAACTCCACTGTCTACTGTGCCCTCTGTCCTCTCTGTCTATTGCGCCCACTGTCCTCTCTGTCTACTACGCAGTGTGTTCATAGTCTGTTCACTATTCTGACTGCCTAAATTCAATAGGCATTGAGAGAGGGACAACTTCTGGAATATTTTTTTGAAGAAGCTTCGGTGGAGAATGCTGATCTTGTTTTGAAGAATGCTGGATATATGAGATTAGTAGCGATTGTGAAGAACACTGCTCCACTGATTTAAACGATGCTCCATTGAATGCTGGTATATGTATATGTTGAGTGTGTTTTGGCTATACACTGTTTTTTTTGGCATATGCGTTGAATACTGTGTGATGGTTCATAGTTAAACCACCCATTCTACCTACAAATTTTGGTATTAATACAGTGTTGCTATTATTACCTACAGGTTTTGCTGTTAATACAGTTACAGTTTTGTTAATACGCATATAGTTTTTCAATGAGGGTTTGCTATAATGGTTTGATTTGAGGACAAAGGGGAGATGCTGGATAGGTTATTGCCCAAAAGCCTCCGTACTTTCTGTCGCTCCCGCGCATTGAACTCCTAAACAAAAAAAATCGGTTCATATTTTTATGCAATGTTGAGAGTTGCGCCTATCATCCTCTGCACCCTTTTTTTGTTGAAAAATATTAATTTTGCGGAACACATGATTTGTTTGTTGAATGCTAGTGGGGAGATAGCATGGCTATGCATGGGTATGGATGGGATACGCACTTTGTTTTGGCCATCTTTCCGTAATTTTCGTTGACTATGCCACCACAATTTTTATGATTGTATCAACGCAGAGGAATTAAGGTTAAGTCTTGGAATGGTGTTGGTTCATATGCATTGAAAGAAGTAATAGTTTATCTTTGTGTGCTAAATGTTGAGACTATGAAGGTGTTTGACTAGCCCTGGTATCACTAAAAAAAAAAAAAAAACAGAATACAATATATTGATAATGGTGCAGTGAGAAGTTCCTTTCTATCAAGGGCATGGATGCTTGATATATCATATGAAATAAGGTTGAAAATAAAAATGGTGATATTCTATATGGATAAAATATAGTTTTGCTCTTTGCTAGCAGAAGTATTTTTTTACAATACACAGATTTTTTTCTTGCTAGCAGAAGTGTTTTTCTATCAGCAGAAATAATTTTTTATAGAATGCATTCAATCATATCCATGGTGGGAATAGTTCTCACTGGCAAGGAGAACTATCTTGAATGGTCTCAAATGATAAAACACACCCTCATTTTCAATGAGCTGTGGAAAGGAGTGTGTGTCAGAGACGAAGAAAATGAACTAGTACAACCTACCTCAGACAAAGAGCTTGTCATTTGGGAAAACAAGAACAGAAAAGCTTATGCATTAATCACAGCATCTGTAAATGAAGAGGTGAGTCGACATATTTCGTCATATTCAACTGCCTTTGAAGCCTTACAAAAGCTGAAAGAACTCTATGACTCACATTCTGCACTTGAAGTTGTTCAACTCATGATTAAACTATTCACTCTTGAACTGTAAAATAATGATCCTCTTGCTCTTGCATCTGAAGTAAATTCTATAATGCATGATATCAAATCCCCTAAGGTTGAATTGGATATTCCTCTTATTGCTTTTCTCAAGTCACTTTATCCTACTTACTCCAATTATCTTGAGTCATTGCAAGCAAATGGAAATCTCAAAGATATAACCTTTGACTCTCTTGTGAAAAAGTTTGTTGAAAGAGAGAAAGCTTTTGGAAAGAAGATAGCCCCTGAATCTTCTGAAGAGGTTGTGTGCCTTGCTCATAAAGAAAAGCATCTTGCTCAAGATTCTATAGGAGGAAGAGGTGGTCGAAGAGGAAGAGGAAGATATTTCAGAGGTAGGGGGGGCAGATATTCTCAAGGAGAAAAGGCAGATTTGCACTACATTCGCTGCAAGAGAAATGGATCACATGATGCCTCTGCATGCAAGCTACCATGGGAAAAAATTGAGCAGAAAAGAAACCAATAGAAAGGTAAAACTAATGATACAGACAAAGGTAAAACACCTGAATCTGCCCACTACGTTGTGGCACAATGTAACATTGGAGTAAATGATGATTTATTTAATGCTTCACTTGCTTCTTGGAAAAATTATTGGTTGCTTGATTCAGGAGCAACCTGCCACATGACTCATAGAAAAGAATTTTTTGATGATTTCACTGACAATG
Source organism: Pinus tabuliformis (assembly GCA_031772625.1). Lineage (NCBI taxonomy): Eukaryota > Viridiplantae > Streptophyta > Pinopsida > Pinales > Pinaceae > Pinus > Pinus tabuliformis. The sequence continues at coordinate 1,169,095,126 of CM062809.1, forward strand.
TTGATGGAGCAGTATACTTTGCAAATCAATAAAAAATCAAGCCATCAAGGCTTGACACAATCAAGCTTAAACTACCTGGTCTTCCAGACTTTATTCTAGATCATGTTCTATATCTCCCACAGCTCAAGAGAAACTTGTTGTCCTTGGTCCAAATCCGCCAGCAAAGTCACTCCATTCATATGTATGATGGCAAGCTTAAGGTAAGAAATGCATATGACCACTCACTTCTCATGAGGCGAATAGAAGAAGAAAGGCTTCTCAAACTGCAAGGAACCTCTACTCATGCACAAAATTTTTCATATAATTCTCATCATGGAGAAGGTACACTTCCATCAAGTTTATTATGGCATGCTAGATTTGGACATTTGAACTATGAGAGTCTCCGATTGTTGAAGAAAAATGGTGTTGCTGGTTTGCCTACAATTCCTTGGAAACTTAAGCAATGTGATGCTTGCATTCTAGGAAAGAATAGCAAACAGTCTTTTCATGATTCACATTCAAGAGCACATAGAAAAGTTGAACTAATTCATTCAGATTTATGTGGTCCAATGCCCGTTCCTTCTGCAAATGGAAATAAATATAGCATGATATTTATTGATGACTACACCAGAATGTTTTGGGTTTATTTATTGAAGAACAAATCTGATGCTTTTCAAACATTCAAGAATTTTCATAAATGGATTGAAAATGATGCACAATCTCATATTGGGTCTATTTGCACTGATAATGGAAAAGAATACAAATCAAATGAATTTGAAAACTATCTTCGCCAACATGGGATCAAACATCAAAAAATTGTGCCTTATAATCCTCAACAGAATGGTGCAGCTGAAAGAATGAATAGGACAATCTTAAATATGGTATGATCCATTCTCTTCTTCAAAAATGTAAAGATAATGTTTTGGGATGATGATGTTCTATGTGCTGCATATATAAAGAATAGATGTCCATATAATTCTATAAGAAACAAGACTCCATATGAAATGTGGTATGGACATCTTCCTTCGGTAAAGCATCTCAGGGTCTTTGGTTCCACCTGTTATGCCTTGATACCAAAGGTACATAGAAACAAACTTTGTGCTAGAAGTCATAAGTGTATCTTCCTGGGGTACTCAAACACCTCCAAAGCATACCGCCTCTATGATGAAGTAAATAAGAAGTTTGTTGTATCTAGAGATGTAATTTTTCTTGAATCATCCAAAACTGACAATGTTGTTGAGCGGCAACTTGATCACCTGGATAGATTTGAAAAAGCAAAATCATTTCAAGAATTTGATAATCAGATTCCACATCTTGAAGGGTGGATTCCTATACTAGATCAACATGTGGAATCTTCTTCTGAAGAACACTCTCCCCCACATGAAACTCCAACAACGGATGATGCTTTAAGTGATGTGATTGATAGAATTAGGAGACTCAATCTTGATTTAGTCCCAACTCCATCAACAGAGTAGCCTAGACCATCTAAAAAAGGTCCCCCAAAGTGGGGACAAAGAAACTTGAAAGTGTTCATCCTGATGAAGTTGGAAAGATAGGAACCATAAATTCAAACTGGCAAAATGGAGGTGATGTAGATGACTCTAATTCACCTATTGATATGGATGTTTCTTATGATTTTGAATTGAACTTGCCTACAGATTTTGAACCAATTTCCTTCAAAGAAGTTGTTTCTCATGATGAATGGAAAGAAGTGATGCAAAAGGTGTATGATGCCCTCATAAAGAATGACACTTGGAAGCTGGTTGATCCTCCATTGGGAACAAAACCAATTGGCTGCAAGTGGGTCTACAAGAACAAGTATAAAGCTAATGGCTCACTTGACAAGCACAAAGCTAGGCTTGTGGCAAAAGGTTTTACACAGAAGGAAGGGGTTGATTATGAGGAAAATTTTTCCCCCACAGAAAAATGGGCCACCATCCGAACACTCTTTGCACTAGCAGCTCAGAATGGTTGGAAAGTCCATAAAATGGATGTAAAAACTGCTTTCTTGAATGGAGATCTAAAAGAGATTGTTTTTATGTCCCAGCCTGAAGGATTTGTTGTGAAAGGACATGAACATAAAGTATGCAAACTTGTGAAGTCCTTGTATGGCCTCAAACAAGCACCGTGAGCCTGGTATGAAAAACTAACTGAGCGTCTTCTGAAACTCAATTTCAAACATTTTGATCTTGATGATGCAAATTTATTTGTCAAGAAAGTTGGAAAAATAGTTGTATATCTTGCGGTATATGTAGATGATCTTTTGATGACAGGGAACAATGAAAGCTACATTGCATCCATAAAGAAGGAATTGGGGACAAGTTTTGAAATGACTGATTTGGGTTATGTTCATTACTATCTTAGCATTGAAGTAACCCAACATCCAAAGTCCATATTTATTTCTCAAAAGAAATACATTGGAGATCTGTTGAATAGGTTTGGCATGATAGAGTGCAATACTCTTACTACTCCAATGGAACAAAACTTAAAGCTCACATCTATTGAAGGAAAAGAATTTGAGGATGCAACAAAGTATAGACAACTTGTAGGAAGTCTCAACTACCTAACTACTACCAGAACAGACATTTCGTTTGTTGTTGGAACCCTCTCCAGGTTTATGCAAAAGCCTTGTGAGGGACATTGGTCTACTGCAAAAAGAGTTCTAAGGTACTTGAAGGGAACCCACGACTTTGGAATCAAATATACACAGGTGGACGACTTCAGCTTGATTGGATACTCTTATTCAAACTTCGATGGAGATAAAGAAACTGGGGTATCAACTTCAGGATATGCTATGAGTCTTGGATCAGGAGCCGTCTCCTGGAGATCACGCAAAAAATCAGTTCCAGTAGATTCCACAACTGAAGAAGAATACGTGGCAACAGCTGAAGCAACAAAATAAATTGTGTGGCTCAGGAAAATTCTTGAAGGTTTGCAGGTAAAACAAGTACAATAAACTCCACTCATGATTGACAATACCTCTGCAATAAAGTTGGCCAAGAACCCAAAATTCCATGATCGAATAAAGCACATCAATACTAAATATCATCTAATTCGACATCATGTTGAGGCCAAAACAATCCGTCTCTGTCATTGTTCCACAAATGAGAAAATTGTAGACATCTTCACCAAAGTGCTTGGAAGAGAAAAGCTTGAACGATTTAGAATGATGCTTAGACTCACCAACATCCCTTCAGATTAAGGGGGGAATTTTGACACCTAATACTTGTGATCGGGTGAATTTATGTAAATAAATAAATTAGAAATATGAATAGTCATTAGGAGATGAACTAAACAGTCTCTCCCTCATGTATATACAAACACCTACTTGATGGAATAATACACGAACCATTTTTTCCTTATGGAGTTACTTCCTGGTCTGACAAAGGCAACTCCTAAGTCCATCATACCACCTCATTCCCTCACAACAATAGATTTCATTAATTTTTCTTGCCTCTCACCTAAGGTTTGAAGTATGGAGCCTGACTCATCACCATCAGAGAAGAGGAAGTACAACAAGGGGGGAAAGATACTGAAGTTTGAGCCCTCTAATTGAAATGAAATCACCTCCTCCCTATTTGTCATGAAATGCTTTGAAGATGTAAATTGTTTAGCATTTTGTTAGAGTGTAGGAAGTAGGTTACCATGAGCATCTCACATGTATATTTTCCCTCACCTTGAAGGAAGACTAGATCATCATTGCAGGAACTGATTTCATGCTTTTAGTGGATGCCATCTCTCAAGCTATAGGCATACCAAACCTTCGTGAAAATTGGTTCAAAGGCATGAACCTAGACCTAGAAGAGTACAACCTTATTTGAAATCACAATACGAAGGATCTCACTCACATGTTTTACCATTCATATACTTGTTGGAGAGATATGCACCATTGATGAAGGTTTTCATGAAGTTCTTCACATGTGAGGGTAGATTTTCTAGGCTATATCAATACTGCATAAGAATTCTCATGCACTTTATAGTTGCCAAGTCTATAAATTTTTCCAGCTACTTGTATAGAAGCCTAACCAAAATGTCTGAAAGGGCACAATTGAAAGGCAAAGTGCATTATCCCAACCATTTTCACCATAGCCTAATAAAGGTTATACTTCTCCATCAGTGTAAAGAGAAGAACATGACACAAGACACCTTCATTGAGGCAACCTTGAAAACGCATATAACCACTTCACCAAGACAACACCAAATTCATCATTTCATTCCTTGAGCAAGAAAATAGTGAACTGAAGGCAAAACAACTAGTCATGGAGAAAGAGAAATTCAAAGTCAAGAAACAAGATATTAAAGGAAAGGTAGTGGTGGACCATGAGGAAACTGATCAACATGAAGGAAATGTGGCAAGGAAGAGACCAAGGACAATATGTCTTAGGAAAGCACTTCAGAGGGAAAGAGAACAAAATCCACCAATGGAGGAATTGACCTTTGAAGAGAGGATTGCAATGGAAATAAATGAGGATAGGGAGTTTTGGCTTGAAAAAGTAAATTGCCACCTTGAGAAGCTCCTTGATAAGGCTAACAAAGATAACAAGTTGCAAAATAAAATGGCCATCCATTATTACACAAGGAATCAAGTTTCCAAGGTCAAAATCAAGCAGTTGAAGGAAAAAATCAAGGAAACCCTAATCAGCCAATGGGATAAGGGTAAGTTATATTTTATTGCGGATACATCCATGATTGCATACAATACCTCATGAGGCATCTCTGGACAAATTTTGGGAGGATTTGGAGAAAATTTTGTGTTTTGGTGCGGACTTGCATTTTTTGGCAATTTTTTGTCTAGGAGCACATCAAGCTCACTCGACGCTTCTTCATCATGGCTCCAAATGATGGAAACTCAGCCTTTTTGGAAATATTATGACTTTGTAGAAATTTTGAATAATATGACACTTATTCACAGAGATTATCCTGATTATACACTATTTGCGGAATGCATGCATAATACATAACCTCCTCTACTATTGATCATCAATTTGCAGTATTCAGGAACAATCACATGCGCACATTGAAGCATCAATCACACATATCAACACAGTATATCACGGGGAAAGCATCCAGCCGAAAACCCCCAACTATCTATATATTATATTGATTGAGAACATCTAATAATACATAGTACAATACTCCTCACAAGTACTCAGTACTATCTCCACCTATTACACACAAAACTAGCTCAGATTTGAATCAATCACAGGTTCAAATCTCGTCCACTGCTTTTCCTACCTCCACTGCGCAATCCTGCATGAGAATAGATGAGAATGGCTGAAGCAAACTCGTATTTCCTTGGCTGAACCACGCAATCCTCATTGGCAATACTCAATCCATTGATTGTGCAAATCTCATTCATAACTATAGTCACAACTGACAACTGTCTTTCCCTTTCACTCACATCTAACACTTGTCTCCATTGAAATGTCCATGCACTGAGTTAACTGATGTATTCTTTAGTTGATTTATGATTTAATAATTAGTGAATTAATTAAAAATTAATTCACATCACTCATCACTAGTGTATTATGCAGTTAGACTAAATACAACTAGTTCAACCAAGTCAAACTCAACACAACTCCATCAACTCCTCAATCAACTCCACCAAACTCAATCACTTGAGTTCTAACTGAAGTCCATCATGCAATAGCTCAACTGACCCATAAGAAAAGTGTATTTCCTTCTGCCAGTTGCATGTGCCACATCCGTGGCTCGAACTAAAGTGCTCCAAGAGGATAAGATAATGTTTATAATCCAAATATTATTAAGAGCTAATAATATTCGATTGTTCTATTTTTAGCTTGGCAGTATAAAAATAGACTCCGCCCATACATATAGAAATAGAAGTCCATCTATTTTTACCAACATGACCAATCATCCACAAATAGCATCCTGCAACTCATAGACCATGATCCATATGTCTAAAAATAGACATAGTCTAAAAATAGACTTTGCGCCAAAAATAGCATGCGGGCCCACTTAGTGAAGGCAACTCCTTTCCACTAAGATCCATCATCTTGTTGCATTCTCAACACTCCCTCTCAACAAGATATGGATTATCTGCAACCCCTGTCCCGCAACTCTGGAATGTTCTGCATGCAACACATTTTCCCGATCCACTTACTCCAACAACACTTGGAACAAAAGCACTCCCAACTGACCACTCTGTTGGGCTAGGAACATACTCTGATGCTGAAGCTCTACCTGCTACTGACAAGTGCTACCTCTCTGACATCTACGCTACTACAACATCTCCATTCATCTCACACCATTGCACACCTCTCTGTGCCACCTAGCACTGTGCAAAACACTTGTGCCTCTTGCATTACTGCAGCCTTCTAGCTATGCACTATCCTAGGATTCCCTACACTGTCACTCTCTCTGCCGCTCCATCCACATCTATCTCTACCCAATCAATCAGTTCCTGCTACTCCACATCGGGGCTCCCGTAGCAAGGTCTCATCCAAGAGGTTGGGTACCTCAAGGATCCTGCCCCTCCTCCTTCGGACGATCAATCCACATCACCCCACCTCCTACTCGGAGGTATGGCTACATGCGATCCCTCTGCCCACCTGGCTCGAAGTTTCCCCCTACTGGAGGTCTCTGCATGAGTAGATGTCTCTACTCGATCTCCTCTCAGCTTCCCTTGTTATGGCTGCTCCACAACCTCCTGAAGCTCCTGCACCAATTGTGGCTCCTCCACAATCATCTGAGACTTCTTCTGGCTTTGCATGTTGAGAGGTAATATACGCTCCCTCTCAACCACCATGTCTCCATCAGTTGCCTCATTGCTCAAGGCTTTGCATGGATCTTGAACCTCAAGAGCATACAGGTTCTTGACCCATGAACCAATCTGCTTCACCTATCTAGTGATGATGTGTCTAAGGAAAACCTTTCCCTTACTGAAGACTACATCACAGCCTCTGTCTTCCAGCATCGTGATCGACACCAAGTTTCTCTTCAGTCCTAGTACATACTTGACATCGGTCAAGATAAGTCAAGCTCCATGCTCCATCTGAAAAATAACCGTGTCTACAGCTGAGACACTATACTTCTCATCATTACCCATCGCTATGATTATCTAGAGATATTTCTCCTCCAAAGTACTGAACAAACTCCTGTCGCCGATCATGTGGAAAGAAGCTCCACTGTCAAGAAACCAACCACTTCCCACCATTGATGAAACCATGCATGTGAAGAGTGTGAAATCCAGCTCAAACTGTGAAGCAAGTGCCTCACCTTCAGATCCTTCCCCGGATCCCTTCTTGGATTTCCTCCGTGGACAATTTGCAGCATAATGGCCCACCTCATGACAACGAAAGAATATCGCTTTCAATTTTTCAACCTTCTTCCCATCATTGGAAGAACTGGATTCAGAAAGAGAAACCTTCTCCTTCCCCTTCTTTTCTTTGGCAGCCAAATCACAATTTTCTTCATCAGATGCCTTTGATGAAGATCCATCCCTGGTATTCCGCCTGATCTCCTCTTGCACAAGATCTGACCAAAGTCTCTCCCATCCTGCCAATTTCTCCCGACCATTGACAGAGTCCTGATAGGAATGCCAACTCTTCGGAAGACCAAGAAGAGTCAATCTCACGAAGTCCTCATCATCGACAGTCACCCCCACACTTCCCAGCTCATCCCGGCATTGGGTGAACCTTGTGAGATAGTTGGGCATACTGTCTCCATTCTCACACTTAATGTTTCTGAGTTTATCCTTGAGCACCAACTTCCTCTGGTCACTCTTCCTTTGGAATAGATCTGTAAATTATTTCCACATCAAGTATGGAGAAGCCTTTCTATGCAGGTTGGATACAATATGATCCTTCATGCACTCCAACAGAATCCTTCGACACTTTGTTGTCTTCTTTTACCAAGCCACAGCTTCAGCAGCATCATAAGGTTTTGGGACTTCAGCATCTATGAACTCCTTTAGCCCATTGTCATCTAACACCACCTCCATCCTGTCTTTCCATGCAATGTAATTTGAGCTGCCTTCAAGAGCATACTCCAATCATAATCCGTTGAAAGACATTTCAACTTTGACACTAAGAAAACACTGCTGCAAATTCGAATTCCACCAGCTCAAAACTCAACCGCTTATGATCTAAAATTCGTGAGAACAAAGTATTTCTCGTACAGAGATTGAATTTATGGGCATTCACCGGATATCTCACCTTCCAAAACAAGGATGAATCCAGAGGCTACCTGGCCCGATTACAGACTCTTCCTGAGGAAATAAAATGTAAACACTTTCTGAATAATAGATCTGATGATCAACTCTGCTCTGATACCATGTAGAAATTTTGAATAATATGACACTTATTCACAGAGATTATCCTGATTATACACTATTTTCAGAATTCATGCATAATACATAACCTCCTCTACTATTGATCATCAATTTGCAATATTAAAAAAGAATCGCATGCGCACAATGAAGCATCGATCACACATATCAACACAGTATATCACGGGGAAAGCATACAACTGAAAACCACCAACTATCTGTATATTATATTGATTGAGAACATGTAATAATACATAGTACAATACTCCTCAAAAGTACTCAGTACTATCTCCACCTATTACACACAAAACTAGCTCAGATTTGAATCAATCACAGGTTCAAATCTCCTCCACTGCTTTGCCTGCCTCCACTGCGCAATCTTGCATGAGAATAGATAAGAATGGCTGAAGAAAAGTCATATTTCCTTGGCTGAACCACACAATCATCATTGTCAATACTCAATCCATTGATTGTGCAAATCTCATGCACAACTATAGTCACAACTGACAGTTGTCTTGCCCTTTCACTCACCTCTAACACTTGTCTCCACTGAACTGTCCATGCACTGAGTTAACTGATGTATTCTTTAGTTGATTTATGAGTTAATAATTAGTGAATTAATTAACAATTAATTCACATCACTCATCACTAGTGTATTCTGCAGTTAGACTAAATACAACTACTTCAACCAAGTCAAATTGAACACAACTCCATCAACTCCTCAATCAACTCCACCAAACTCAATCACTTGAGTTCTAACTGAAGTCCATCATGCAATAGCTCAACTGACCCATAAGAAAAGCGTATTTCCTTCTGCCAGATGCATGTTCCACATCCGTGGCTCAAACTGAAGTGCTCCAAGAGGATAAGATAATGTTTATAGTCCAAATATTATTAAGAGCTAATAATATTCGATTGTTCTATTTTTAGCCTGGCAGTCTAAAAATAGACTATGCCCATATGTCTAAAAATAGAAGTCCATCTATTTTTACCAGCATGACCAATCATCCACAAATAGCATCCTGCAACTCATAGACCATGATCCATATGTTTAAAAATAGACTAGTCTAAAAATAGACTTTGCGCCAAAAATAGCCTGCGGGCCCTCTTAGTGAAGGCGACTCCTTTCCACTAAGCTCCATCATCTTGTTGCATTTTCAAAAGACTCCCCCTCAAAACATAATTGCCCACTTTCCTAGTTTGAGGCTCATTTTTTGAGAAATTTGCAAAAAAGAGGCCAAAATCACCTTTCTGCCCCTCTTTTTCCATTTAACTGCGCAGTTAGAGACACCTTGGGAGAATGACCATATCTCAGCCAAAAATGGGTCATTTGAGTGAAAACAATACTCTAAAGACATATAACCTCTCCCAAATTTCTAGAAAAGGATTTAGATCTTGATTTGGACTATCTAAAGGCACTCAAAAATGGCCTCCAGCAGCTCACTGCGCACATAGAAATTTTTGAGATTTTTGTAAAATTTTCACTGTGCAATTTTTTGTAATTCCTAGTTTGACTTCGGTAAAAGTAAAAAGGGTGAAGTAGATGAATGTGAGGGGTAAATGTAAATGTAAATAATGGGTGGTTAGTATTTGTAAGCTATTTTTATGTAAATGTGACCTCATTTATGAGAGAGGTTGGAGTCAAATTTAATTGTAGAAGCTGTTTTTAACTTCCCTAAACATTAGCGTTTGGTAAGAACACCTCATGGAATAGTTCCTAGAGTCATGGATTAGACCCCTGAGAGTGGGGAGATGGTGTTTGGGTATTTATGTATCAGTTTCTCAGAGATATAATAGGTTGGATTTAAAATGAGAGAACTATTGTGTTAGTGTCAATGTCTTCACACTACCATCAGTGATCAAAATTTACTCTTTTGCATTTCATGCTAGGAGTCCCATTCTAATGAGTTGCATTCCATCAGGTCATGGATCTACTGATGGTAGGGTTCATTTCAGTTTTTTTTTTTTTTCCCTCATGATATATATCTGCTAACCTCCTTTCATACTTTTCAGTCAATGATTCATGCTTATTTTCAGTTCATTTCATCAACTATTAGTGTTTCAATCTCATTAGGTCTTAGGGTTTTTACCATGGTCAAATTTCAATGACTATTGTTAATAATGGCCAGCAGACACATGAGGATGATAATAATGATCAAAAAATTTCTTATCTCTTAATTCGTAAGCTTAATAAAGTTCTCACCTCAAAATTAGTTTTCAGGTGAAAACAAAGCATTTGTATATTATTTTTAAATTTCATGTAATTTCATTGTTCTCATATGTAATAAATGGTTCCATGCTAATCCTGGTCACCTGGTGATATTTCCAAGTATTTGCCCCTGCAAAAGTCAAAGAATTTAAGCATCAGTCCACCTATCAAAGCAAAAAGGTCAAGCATAAAAGAACAGAGCATTTGAGAAAGCACATAGACATTACGAAAGTGGGTTTTCACCATCAAAAATCAAAAAGTGAAAGTCATATAAAGCCATATGTCTTTTGATCATTTCATTATGCTATTGTTGAAGTTCAGGTGCTAAAGGAGAGTTACGAAAGCTATTTTTAAGAGTCATTGAACAAAGGAGTGCAAGTGCTGCATTTTTGAAGGAATTATGACCGGCGCTGCGCATAAGAGGCTGGCGTTGTGCACTTGGGAGTTGCTACACACATGGCAATCATTCTCAGTGAAAAATTACATGGACACTATGCATCTAGGAGGTGATGCGCACCTAGGTGAGGCATTGCGAGTCTGCCCAGCCAAGCCCAAAAACTTCACCAAGTTGCCGTTTTGCCTCAAAACTTCAATTTCTCCCTCAGACAAGTAAGTACATGAATCCTATCTTGTGATCAAGGGCTTTTATTGCTAAGATTGGTAGTTATCATTTCTAAGAATTCAAACCATAGCATCTAGGGTGAAACCCTAGTTTTCATTATCTCTCCATTTGTTTTACTTACCCTATCCTTGCCATTTTCCCCTAGATCAAAACCCCATTCCCATTTACCCTATTTCCTAAATCCCATTCCCCTCATACATTTTTCCCCATTCCCACATTACCACTTACACTATCTCCAAACCCTACTCACTCCCTAAATCCCATCCACACTCCCATTCACTCTCACTTACTCATCCATAAAATCTTCATACTCATCTTTCATTCATCCACCCTATCTCATCATTCACCATAAGTGTTCACAACTATAAAAACAATGGAAAGAGACAATGAATATGATTTTGAAGAAGACACCATTAGTGTCAGTTCCAGAGAGAGAAACATACAACAAAGGAAGCCTCATAAAGGAGGAAGGATTATCAGAGAAGAGCCGACCAGTTTGAGGGAGTTGTAAGCCTACCCACTTGCCATTTCTTGCTTTAAACACCAGCCATGCTTTGGTTTTTGTGAAATGGTAGAAAGAGTAAAATTTCATCATGAGTTGGCAAGGTTGTTTGTGACACATTTGCACAATAATGAAGTAAACCTTACTGGAATTACATTCACCTTATCACTAGCTGTCATTTCAGAGGCTACAAGTATTCCAAATGTGGGTGAAAGATGGAACAAAGGTCAGGATATTGATAGGGAGTACTATGAGCCTTACATCAAGGCTAGATACAAAGACAAAATGAAGAGAGTATTCCCCTTCAAGTTTTTGGAAGACAGATTTGCTCCATTGATGAAAATCATTATCAAGTACTTCACTTGTGAAGATAGGTTCTCCCGGTTGTATGCCTACCACATTAGACTATTGATGCATTTCACTAGAGTAATAATGATGAATATCCCTTACTTCATGTTCAGAAACATTGAGAAAATGGCACATATTGTAAAGAAGAAACCATACCCCCAGCAGTTGAATAACATTTTCCACTACTCTTTGATTAAAATCATTGTTCTACATCAGCTGAACCTTCTTAACATGCCATGGGAGACTTTCATTTCCCATGAGATGTTCAAAGGCCCACAAATATTTCCATCAGTACATCATGAAGAAGGTGGACCTTCGGGACATGAAAAGGTCAAGGAGACTGAAACTATTGGAGTTCCATTGTTTGTAACATATAAGAGGGGCACTAGGAAACTTTTTGCAGTTTCTAGGTGAGTATTATCTCCACAAGGTGTGGAAGCGGCTTTGCCTTCTTCTTCAGCAAAACAGTTACAGGTTAAGCAGCGAAGCAAGGGCAAAGGTAAGGACAAGAAAAAGATGCAAAAGAATGATCTTAGTGATGAGAAAGAAAGATATTTTAACCTTGTTGATCATGAGGAGACACAACAACACTTCACTCATCAAGGAGTTGATGTCATTGACTTGGAAACTTAGGATCCAAAGACTGCCAAAGACATCATCACAAAAGAGAAAGATGCTGAGATACAATTCTTATCAGATAACTTAGAGAGGGATAAGTGGGTCATCAAATATTTAGAGCAAGAAAACAAACAATTGAGCAACAAGAAAGTCCTCATGGAGCTGCAAATGATCAAACAAAATAGGCAAAAGGCCAAGAAGGCTAAGTTCAAGTTGACTTCAATTGAAAAAGAGATTGACGGTGACAGGGAAAATTGGCTTGAGAGGGTTGATATACACTTTTAGGGGCTGATTGAGAAGGCCAATAGAGACAAGAAGATGCTTCACCACATGGACTACCACTACATGACTCGCAACAAAATCTGCAACATAAGGATGAGGAAGCTTAAGGTTTTGTTGAGGAAGGCCTTAAAGAGAAAAAAGGAGCAAGATAAGTTGAAAACCTTGGCTGAAGCCTCACTAGCCCATCAAAGAAACTAATGGTGGGTGCCTTGTGCCAAATCTCGGCAAGTTTTAATGAATTTTCATCTTTTTCAAATATTGAAATTTTCAAAACAAGAAATTTCCCTAGATACAATGCCACTGGCACTACGCATTTCCCTAAAGCACTTTTTGGAGGAATGGATTATATATTTGGATTCAACATTATGAGAGAATCAAAGCCATAAAATTTCAGCAATTTTGGAGCAAAATTTGGTCACCAAAAGAGAAAAAACTACCAAAAAATGACCTCTCTGCCTCTTTTTGGACACACAGAAGCAGCCTTGGGGGATTTCACTTTTGAGGGGGAAAATGACCTTCAAATGCAAAAACTCAAGATGTTCCAGAAACTAGATAGGAAGAACTTTCCTATGAGCTATCTTTTTCTTAATGTGGCTAAGGGGAAGGCCTCAAAAAGTGGCTATGAAGCGGTGTTGCGCACCTGGCCAGTGGCACTCCACATAGAGCCAGTTTGCCAAAAAATTCCAGTTTTCGCCTATTTTCACTGCAAGTTGACTTTTCTCTCTTCATGGATAAATTTATGATTGTAATTAATTCCATGGTATGTAAATTTAATTGTGAAATGATCTTACATGGTATATTCATCAGTTTGAGGTGGTTTGGGGGTTGACGAATCAATTTCCATGCTTATAGAGGCAAGCTATTTCACTCCCTATATTCATGTTCCTTGTTTGGAAATGGTTGTAACAACTCCTTATCTCTTGGATTCGACCCCTGATGACTAGAACAGGTAGTTTGATGTCTATATTATGTATTTTTTCTGTCATTAGCAAAGGTTGGACTCTCTTAGATGCTCTGAGCTACATTGTACACCTTTATCAGCAGTTTGGCAAGGAAATAAACCAGGATTTGCAGCTCTTTTTATGAGATACTTGTGGTAAACTATTTTTGCATAGTTTAATCTCCTTTTATTAGTTTTTCTCATGTGTTATATGTGCCACAATCTAATTCATTTATTCTAGCTGAATGATATCAAGATAAATAGGTAGCATACATTGTTTACAGTGCTTTGCCTTGGAAAACCATTTTGTTTTTTTATGTTTTATACTATTTGAGAAGGATACATGATCTTTGCATGCCCTCCTTAGCTCATCACCAGTCTTAGACCTCTAATCTCACTCAATTTCAAGTGCCAAAACACCTACCTATCTCGCCCCATAGAACACCCTGCATCCTGGCTTTATTTCCTGGACCCAAAGTTGCCTGCTCCATTTGATCCAACAACAAAACCAACAAAATCAATAAAAAAACCCTAGATATACTATACCTAGCCTAAAATCCAAATTTGATCTAGTAATCTCGACTGAGATTGACAAGGAGAGAGCCCTCTACCGACCTGGTAGGGTTGGCTACCAGGTTAAGCATGGTTTGGGGTTATCCTAGGATTGCCTTCTTTCAGCTTGAGGTCAATCTAGGCTTTAACATATTGTAGCTTGTACTTGGACATTTTCAAGAAATCGAAGGACACAGTTTGCAACTATTATATAGGAATTCATGTGTAGTAGGTTTTAGATGTTACTTTTCTTTGTTATAGCTTTATATGAAATATATTCATCTTCTCTTTCCATTCATCAATTTTTCAATGGTTTTCCTTACAGTTTATAAACAAAATTGTTTGCATAAAGCTTTGTTTGATGGAAAAATCATTATGTGTTACTTTCTTTCTTGCTTAATGAATTCATGTTTCATGCTCATTAAGACCTTTTGCTTCTTCTGAACACTACACTACACTAACAAACTCTAAGATCGATCACAAAATTAATGCTACCTTTCTCCTTTTATATCTCTACTGCTATAACCCTTTGATCCTCTCACCTAGCTACCTAGTTTTTCTCCCTTATCCAACAACAAAACATTAAATTCTCCAAAACCCTCTTGAGCCTAGCCATCTAGCCTAAAATCCTTTACACTCCATTCATCTCTTGGTTGTGATTTCATAGGGAGATCCCTCTCTGGTTTATTAGGGCTAGTTACCAAACTAAAGTCTTGGTTTGTGGTTATCTTCGCCAATCTCCTCATCGGCCTAAGACATTGTGGAGGATAATAGAGGGCATGACAACTAAGGAGTGCCAAGGTGTTCTAGTGGATGTAAGGTTCCCAAGTCATGGAAAAATGTAATGCTAGTTGTCAGGTCATGATTGCCAAGGTATGTTAGGGAATACTACAGGGACTGTCAAGCAAACAAAATGGAGGAACAAGTTAAACTACAGGGAAATGAGCACATAATAGGGTTAATAAGTCATCAATTTACCTTTTCCATGAGGGGATGCTAGGCACACCAACACTAGGTGCTAGTAGGTGCCAAGCGCCAAGTGGCAATGCATTCTAAGTGCCAAATCTTCCTTCGTTTCTTCTCATCTAGTTTCCAATAATTGTTCTCAAATAAATTTAATATTAAACCATGCCAAAGCATGCTAAGTCATCTCAACGCATGCCAAACATGATAAGACTTGCCAAGTGCCAGGACATGCCAAGTGCCAATGTGTGTCAGGGAGTGTGATGCATGCTATGAAGTGGCAGAGCATATCGGAGAGTGCTAAGGTGTGATAGAGAGTTCCAATGCATTTTGAGGAGTGTTAGGGAGTACTAGGACAACACAAGGGAGCACTAGGTCAAAATGCATGAAAATGAATGAATATGAGGGTATGTTCGGGAGTGTCAATGAGTGCTGGCTGTCATGCCAGGGAGGAAGTGACAAGGTATGCTAAGCACAGGTAAGGCATTCTAAGGAATATCAGGGAATGTCAAGAAGTGTTAGAGCGTGTGAGGTAGTTCTGGGGTGTTCTAACATGTGCCAAACAGTTCCAGGGCATGCTAGGTGCTAAGACATGCTAGGATGTGTAGGGTGCCAGAGTATGCCAATATGCGTCATGGATTTTCAAGGCAAAAAAAGGAATAACCAAGCTAAAATGCAAGGAAGTGAACACATAAGAGGGTTAATAAGTTGAGACTTTATCTTTTTCAAAAGGGGCATGCTAGGCACACTAATAACATGTTCCAATACATGCCAAGTGCTAATGTGTGCCAAGTGCTAATGTTTGTCAATGCAATATTATGCCAAGGTGTTCCAAGGCATACTAGGGACTACAGGGCATGCCAACACATGATAGGGGAGTGTTATGCTATGCTAGGGCATGCCAACATGTGCTTGGGCATCCTACTCATCGCAAGATGTTCTAGGTACAAATATGTTCCAGGTACAAAGATGTTCCAAGACATGCGAGGTGCTAAGGACTGTTAGTGTATTGTTCCAAAGCATGTTAAGGTGTGCCGTGAGTGTTGAGGAGTGCTAGGTATCTCTCATTAATAGAATTGACAGAGCTTGATTATGTATTAAATAATATAGTTCCTAAACACACTAGTGGAACTTTATTTAAAGTAAATTTCTAGATACTAAACCTAATAGAGATAAATCATGTGTTGACTCATAGGAAAACTATATTCTTATGACTTGAGGGAAATGATACACACTAATTACTTCTTAACAAATTCACTGACTATTATAACCAATATGACCTTGGACACATAATGAAAAAGACTCCACAACAATGGTATTAAATCGTCATCTTTTGACAAAAATATAGTAACAGGTATATAGTGTCATTAAAAACTCATTGGAATGATCAATGATGATGAACATTTTTTGACCATCACCAAAACTATCTAAAAATATCATTGGTAAGGGTCAATAAAAGATCGTCACTAGAAGTGCCACCAAATAGATAATTAGTGATGGGCCTTTAGCGACCCTCACCAAAAGTGTCACCAAAGAGAGAATTAGTGATGGGCCTTTAACGACCCTCACCAAAAGTTTCATTGAAAATTGATTTAGTGACAAACCTTAAAGGACCATCTGTAGATTTCAACCCCGTACAAAAATTACCTGCATACGAATTCTAAAACATAGAAAATAGACAATGCGAGAGCGTAACACATAAAACACATATACACAGAGATTTTCCGCTGGATCCCAAAACTGGGACTACCAGCTTGATTTTTCATTATGTTCCTTTCAATGTTACAATACATATTTATACATGCCAAAGCATCCAATATCATGGACTGAAAACCATCGCGTCCAAAACCATGGACCAAAAACCATCGCGTTCAAAAAACATGTGCGAAAATCATGCACAAAACCATAGGTGGGTCCGCCCAACCTAACATAGGGTCCAAAACCAAAATTTTCCTAGGCGCTGCCTCGGACCCCATAATGTGGGGTTACAAGTACCCCTCAAACCCCTTGTGACCTCCCCCCGTCTAACCCTTGGGTAACTACATGGGCTAGTCGTGGAAAGAATATAACACAACCCAAAACCATCACTATATACACTTATAACAATGATTTTTTAAATTCCATCACCATATTCGACATTGGAGACGAACCTTAAAGGTCTGTCATAGGCATGAAGTGTCATCAAAAACTCATTAGAATGATCAATGATGACGAACTATATTGACTGTCACCAAAAGTAACCAAAAATATTGTTGGTGACAGTTAATAAAAGATTTTCACTGAAAGTGTCACCAAAGAGAGAATTAGTGATGGCCCTTCAAGGACCCTCACCAAAAGAGTCACCAAAGAGAGAATTAGTGATGAGCCTTTAACGAGCCTCACCAAAAGTGTGATTGAAAATGGCTTTGGTGACAAACCTTAAAGGACCATCACTATATACACTTACAACAACAATTTTTTAAATACGGTCACCATATGTGACATTGGTGATGGACCTTAAAGGTTTGTCACAGGCATGACCCTCACCAATGGCATTTTTTCTTGTAGTGAGTTGGCACATCAACTTCCCCAGCTTGTAACTTTGGCATACAATCTTCATTTGACGCACACAATACCTCGTTAGGAAGATCTATCTAAGGATTACAACTACTAACAAAAAATATTGAGTTGAAAACTTCTATTCTTTGTTGGTTATTTTCCCAAAAAATGTCATTTAGGGCCTCAAAATGACTCTAGAAGTTCAGGACCCGAAAAACTGCCCGAGTTAGTAAACTATGTTACAATTAAGGAAACTAAAAAAATGAAAGAAACAATGGTGGGGGTCTAAGTGGAATAGGTGGGTGGCCACAAATATCCACCTGGATCATTCCTACCCCCTTAGGAAGCAATGGTCCCCATCACGTTGAGTTCCTCCATGAGATGAGGAAACATCTTCTGAACTTGGTCCCTGTTGAGCCACTTGCCCTAGTGAAGGAGTTGGTTTGCTTTGACAACTTGATATAGTTGGGTCGTTTACTATTGGGTGTTCTCGATCTTTGTGTCCATGATTTGATCAGCTGTGGCTTGTTCCATGCAGTTTGGGTTTAACTCTGTTGGTGTGAGTTGTTCTGTAATGCCGGATGTGTCCAACAATGGTAGAAGCTAGGGCTGAAGGCAGTCTACATTAAACATTAGGTGAAAACTAAGGAATGGTGGAATATTGAGTTCAAAGGCATTGTCCCACACTACCTTGGTGATGGTGTATGGTTCATATCGGAGTGGGTGAAGCTTGTGGTGGGGCCTAGAAAGGTGCTCCTTCTACAAATGTAGCCAAACTTTGTCGCCCACTTGGAACTTGTGTGGCACTTGATGCTGATCATGTCGTTGCTTGTATATAGCATTAGCTCTATCCAATATGTCATGGACCTGTTGGTGGATGTGTTCAATGTGTTCAATGAATTTGTTTGCCTTGTCCACTTCGGACTAGACATGAGTCGAATCTTCCTAAGTAGCTTTAAATGGTATGGCCACATTAATGAGACATAATGGCTCGAATCCCAAGCTCACCTGAAAGGGGCTGTGGCCAGTCAAGCTATGGAGAGCTCGGTTATAGATGTGTTGGACATAGGGGAGGCTCTCATCGCATGTGTGTGGATTCTTTGAGTTGTACATGCACACAATGTGTATGGTCATCCAGTTGACGACCTCTGTGTGGCCATCAATTTGGGGATGGAAAATTATGGACATAGTGAGCTTGTTGTCCAACATCGACAAGAGATTGGACCAAAATATACTGGGGAACCTATTGTCCTGATCGGAGATGATAGACCGTGGGATCCCAAAGTGTACCCACACTCACTCAAAGAAGAGTTTAGGGCGGCTTCTGTTGTGATATTATTCTTGTAGGCCACCGCAATGACCATCTTCGATAATTTGTCAATGACTACAAAAACACAGTCATTCTCATGCTTAGTAGAAGGAAGGCCTGACATCTAATCCCTGGAGATGGATTCGTAATGTCGATTAGGGGTAGGCATTGGAGTATAGATGCCTTGCTTCTTGATGGTCAGTTTAGAAATGGTGCATGCAGTTCAAGATCTAATTTACTTCTTGACTTCCACAGTAGAAATACTTCTATGGTACTGCCATTATTTTCTCGACCTTGAAACGTCAAGCGACCTAACTGTAGTGCAATCCCCAAATCGTCTTGGCTCGCGCACTTGAAGGAATACAAAGGTGTCCCAGGTGGCATAATAGTGCATGATGGATGTGAAAATCTGCCACTTGTTGACCCTCCAAGAGCATCTTCTATGTGTGGCCGAATTATAGCTCGCTTTTGTAGTGAGGTGGCCAATCAAAAGCTTGTTCCCACAAGAGTTGACCACGGTGGTTAACACCATAATTGGGTGTTGGGTGAGGCAGTCTACAACATTATTGGTGTTGCCTTTCTTGTACTTGATATTCAAATGGAACTGTTGCACGTATGTGGACCACTTCTGATGGAAATCATTCTGTAACTTCCCTTGTGTCTTTATGAACTGGAGGGGTTGTTGGTCTGTGTGGATGACTATTTCCCTCGCCAAAATATAATGCTTCCATTGTCAGTGGGCCTGCAAAATGGAATACATCTCTTTTTCATAAGTGGGATACTTTTGGACTATGTCTGAAAGTGTCGCATTGTGATATGCCACTCGATGCCCCTATTGAGTAAGGACTGCCCCAATAACATAGTTAGAGGCATCTATCTCGATCTCAAATGGTTGTTGCAAGCTTGGTAATGTGAGAGCTAGTGCGGAGAAGAGGCAATGTTTCAACTCTGCTAATGCCTTCTCTTGATTCCAACCAAAAGAATTTTTCTTTCACTTCTCCCTCGGTGACTTGACTCAAGGGCTAAGTGATTTAAGATAACCCAAACACAAACCTGGGGTAAAAATTGGCAAGACCCAGAAAGATGAGGAGCTCTGTCAATGTGGTTGGGGCTGGCCAATCCTGAATGACTTAGATCTTGGTTGGATCCACATGCAACCCTCGTTCATCAATAATGTATCCTAGATACTAAACCTGGGTCATGGAAAAAGTGCATTTCTCCAAATTCGCACACAGCTTGTGTTGCGACATTGTTTGGAGAACCTGTCGAATGTGGTGGAGGTGCTCTTCCCAACTATGGCTAAAGATCAGGAAGTCATACAAGTATACCACTATAAATGAGTTGTTGAATGGTCGCAAGATGTCATCCCCAAGCCTCATGAAGGTTGCAAGAGTATTTTTCAAGCTGAAAGGCATAACTAGCCACTCAAAATAGCGCTCCTTGGATTTGAATGAAGTCTTCCACGCATTGGAGGGTTCGATTGGAACTTGGTGATATCCAGAATTCAAGTTGATATTGCTGAAATATTTCCCCCCTTGAGTTGGTCTAGAAGTTCATCATTCCATGGGATCGGGTACCTATTCCAGACAATGATCTTGTTCAACGCTCGACAGTCAACACAAAGTCTCCAAGTCCCATCCTTCTTCTATACCAACATGATTGGGCTCCAACAGGATGATGAACTCGATCGAATGTGACCTTTCCGTACCAGCTCCTAAATCTCCCTCTTGATTTCATTGTTCTATAGAAGAGAGTGCTGATAGATGGGTCCATTGGGAAATGGTGCACCTAGGTTTAGATCGATGAAGTGTTTGTCCTGACAGTGTAGAGGCACCCCTGTGGGGGTGGTGAAGGTTTCCTCATACTCCTCCATGACCTTGTCCATCTATTGTGGTCATGCAGAGGGGCCCTATCTAGAGTGGTTGCTGGATGTGGATGCATTGCTAGTGGGCAGCCGTTGAAGGATCTGAACAAAGTTATCCATCATCGCATTCCTTTGTTTCTTGAGGGCCTCCTCAAGCAATATTTTGAGAGCATATCCTACTCTCTCATCTTTATTTTCTTCCCCCATGGGTAGCCATCGGGGTTTGCGAGGTTGATCTTGCAAAGGTTCAACTAGATCAAGCCGTAACTCCTTATACCCTGACCTCGTTGGGGACATGCAAAGAAAAACAATGAAAGAGAAGACCGCTCTAATACCATTCATCCATATTTAAACAGGAACACAACAAATTACCGATATAACCATAAATGCAAATATGTAGCAGAAATAACACTTCATTCATTAATATCAAATACTGAGACATGCTTACAAACAAAATGGAAATAAGACTAGCTCGGGCGATGGTAGATTATCTGTGAGAAGAGATGTGGTTGCTACATCCCTCTGAACTGTGTTACAATGAGGTTTAAAGGACTATTTATTATTGAGAAACAATGTAAAATCCTAAACATCTGAAAACCTAACACTATGAGATGAAATGCCAAATTATGGGCCCCGTTGGGGTAAGTTGGTACATCAACTTCCCAAGGTCATAAGTTTGGCATACGATCTCCATTTTAAGCACATGGTACCTTGTTGGAAAGATATATCCAAGGATTATAGCTTCTAATAGTGAATATCAAGTCGAAAACTTGAATTTTTGGTGGTTTCCACAAAAAAACATCGTTTAGGGCCTCAAAACGGCTCTGGAAGTTCATGACCCAAAAAAATACAAAAAATAGTAAACTATGCTACAATTAAGGAAAATAAAAAATTGAAATTGATCTAGGAGGATCCATGAATCCAATTGCACACGTGTTTGAAGTGTCGTCATCAGTGTTCATGGGTGTCATTCAGTGTCGTCGTCACTTCAGTTCAGCTTCGACAAAACGAGAGTGTTGGTTTATGATCAAGTTCAGGTAATATTATGGTTTCATAACATTTAGTTGATGTGATGATGTACTTCGCTATCGTCTTGTGTCATCGATAGTTCCACCAGGGTTTGGTCGACGACATGTGTTTTGTTGTTAGAATTTGCAAGATTTATGGTCAATATAGTTAATTGTGTAAAAGGTTCAAGTTAAAGTACCTAGTCGATGACATAGTCTTGCCATTGTCACCAGTGTTAGTTTCAAAGATGTGATGGTCATCATTGTGCAACATTGTCAAATTTCGCACGGAGACCACAAGGATGTTTTAAGGTCGATCATCTAGTGAAGGATGCAATTTCTCCGATGTCGCTGTGTAGAGTTGACATGGGTCTTGAAAGTTAAACGAAACTCTTAAACCTATTCCTAAACCTAAATCCTGACTCCTAACCCATCTTGCCTATCTTTATTACCCTAAAAACTATAATACATTCTTAACCTACTTCTAAATCCATGCTAAAATCCTATTCATCCTACATTATATGCTAAACATCAAATCCA
The DNA here is from genome assembly GCA_031772625.1 of Pinus tabuliformis. Classification (NCBI taxonomy): domain Eukaryota; kingdom Viridiplantae; phylum Streptophyta; class Pinopsida; order Pinales; family Pinaceae; genus Pinus; species Pinus tabuliformis. Next base: position 1,169,117,689 of record CM062809.1, read on the forward strand.
TGTATTAAAAACCCTAATGCATAGTCTTAAATCATTTATTAAGTCCTAATACATTACAACTATGTGTTAAGATCCATCCCTAAAAGTCTTAATCCCTAAACCATGTGTTAAACCTAAAAACTATGGCAAACCCCTTTATCACCCTTTTGGCCTTTGTATATGTATATAAAACATTACAAAACTCAATAAATAGTCCTTGACTGTAAACCATAACCGCAATAGAGCGAAGATCATGTGAACGTTATAGTGAATACAACGACGCAGGTTATGGTTATATGCACCTAACCGTGGGCCTTAACCACGTGGGGGTATAAACACATGTGAACGTAGCAAACCGTGGGCCGCTAACTGTGTCGGAGCTGCCAGGGTTAGCCAAACCACCGAAGCAGATGTCACATGACCAGCCGCAAAGGTATCCGTGACCACCGAAATTATCCGTTAGGTGGTAAGTCAAACCACCTATTCACGTAAACAGTTAGCCTCCACCCGGTTAAGAAACCGTTTGCAGTTTTTGGGGTTATTATAAAGTTAAAAATGGGTTTTGTTTGTTAAATGGTTTTTAATTAAATCAAAGACCTATGACTAGACCTAAGGTGACATAAAATCATAACCAAAACAAACCTATTCGACCCAAGAAGTTAGCTGATTCATCTAAAATGTAGAAAATGTGGTTTTTGAGTATGTGCAAGCCTATAAAGGCAGTTTTTGTCCTTTGAAGAAAGAGGAGAGAGTTATAGTTTTGTGTGCAGATTCTGGAGAAAGATAGTCTGTTTTGTTTTGAGGATATCGGGAGCACCGAGAATTGGATTGAGGAACTATAAGTGGCATTAGAAAGCTGGTTTAGAGAGATATCTGATGACGAAGGTCAGAATTTCCTATGTGCAAGTTCAGTCTAACTAAATCACTATGCAATCCACTTCTTCTTTCTCATTCCTAATAAAACAGTTTCCCATCTTGAAAGCGGACCCAAAGATGTAGTCCATTAGGGACGAACTCTATAATCAATATCGTTGTCTGGTATATCTATTTTTTTGCTGTTTACACTTCTATTTTACATCTTTCTTATGGTTTATCAACTATTTTAAAGTGTTCTGCTCCAGCAGTTTTCCTTGTTTTCTGTGCTTTCGGTTTTCATTCAAACTCACTAATGGCTAATCAATTCTACATCAATATTTAATATATGATCATATCAAATCAGATAATTTGGTATCAGATCAGGTTTTTTATTGTAGAGTTGCCTTTGAATGTTAACTAGGTCTAAGTCACAACGAGGAGAAGGAATCCTTGAGCAGATCGATCTAGATATTGGAAAGCGACGAGTTGTTTGGAAAGCAACCATGTCAAGATCTGATGCAAGTGAAAACACTGAGACTAACATGAGTGAGGAGTTGTTTCAGTAGGTGTTCTTAACTATGCAACAAATGTTGGGAGAATTGTACGAAGACAAGAAGGCAAGAGATGCAACATCCTCTTCAAAGGCATCGAAGAAGGACAAAGGTAAAGGACAGAGTGATAAACCTCCTTCACCTCCATCATCTCCATCATCCTCTTCTTCTTCTTCTTCTTCTTCTAGTGAAGCATCTGAGGTGGATAAGAAACCTAAGAATAATCTCTTATGAAACTTGATGTTAAATTTGAGTTACCTATTTATGATGGTGAAATGAATCATGAAAGGTTAGATAACTGGATAAAGCAGTTAGAAGTGTATTGTCACATTCAAGCTACACTTAGAATGAAGGGAATAGCTTTAATCTGGTGGGAAAGAAAGACTCAGTTAGATGTTAAGCGTACAGGAAAAGTTATCTCTTCATGGTCTAAGTTTTTGAAAGCTCTTAGGAAACAATTTTATCCTTTAGGATACATGTAACAAGATGTTATTGATTGGAAGCATTTGAGGCAAGGTAAAGGGTAGAGTGTTTAGGAGTTTACTCAAGAGTTCAGGAAGAAAGTGCTAGCACTTGGTATTTCATTGGATACACAAGAAACTTTGTTAAAATACATCGGTAGTTTACATTCATATTTGCAGCATACTTTATTACTGTTTGATCCTGATGATTTTGATGAGGTGTGTATTCAAGCCATACATGTTGAATTAGGTGGTAGACCATTCATGTTGTCATCTCAGTCATCCAAAGAGATGGAAAATAGAGATTCCAGAGACAATAAGGGGAACATTTATAAGAGAAAGAAATTAGTGACCATTCAGAAGGAAAGACCAACTTGTTCTCATTGCCAGAGAATTGGTCATGATGAATTGAAGTGCTGGAAAATTCATCCAGAACATAAGCCCAAAAGGTTCCTTAAGGAAAACGATGAAAAGAAGGCTAATGTAGCAATCTGGCAAGACCTCGGTTCAGATTCAAGTGATGAACGGAAAATAACCACCATGGTTACGACAGGTAAAACTTCTGATACTGGTTCAAGTTTGAAATCTAATGTATCTTCTTCAAACATAAATCCTCCACATGAGGATAAATGAGTTGAACTCTTCCACATAAGGATAACTTCTAAGCATATAAAGATTGACACAATGTTTGACAATGGATCGCAAGAAAATTTAATATCTGAACATATAGTTAATCAGCTAGGATTGGAAACACATAATCATCCAACACCATATCCATTAGGATGGATTAATAAATCAACTCAGATACATGTCACAAAGCAGTGTCGGTTAAAATTTGCAATTACAGCTAAATACATCAATGAAGTGGAATTAGATGTGATCCTAGTAAATATTTGTGGAGCTGTCTTAGGGAGTCCTTATCTTTATTACAAAGATGTAGTCTTTTACAGAAGAGAACATAAATATCACTTAAGGAAAGAAGGGGTCGAATTTATTGTTAGGCACATAAGGTCAAATCAAACTTGGATTAATTGTTTGAAATCAAGTTAAGTAGTTTATAAGTTCAAGTAAATATGTACCCATGGTTATTAAGGAACAACATAAGGTTGATTGTTCTGGATGTGAGATTCAATTTATAGATCAATTGGTTAAGGTGGTTAATTCTTCTCCAAGTCTTATTCATGAACAGGATAAGCAACATGAGATACATTTAGTGTCCTATGAACATCTTCTTAAAGACAGAATGAATCTCAATTCATTCAATCAACTGAATTATAGAAGCTATCATCATCAGCAGTGTATTGCAGGGAATGGTACATGTGAATCTAATCAAAGACTTGTTTCAGATGATATGTTTATTTTCAGTTTCAGGGATGCAGGTTAGTATTGGGGAAAATCAGTGTTGCATTTCTTTAGTATTGCATCACCATTTCATGCTTTTAGAATTAATGAAGCCTCTCTTCAAGTGGAGAGGAAGTCTATAAGTTTTCATGACAAAGCATTTTCAAAAGAAGATCTAAAGTTTCCTTACCGAGGTTTGATAACTAATGCATGAAATGAAAGTGTAAGTCAATGGAAATATCATTTAATAGACATGGTGATTCAAGTAAATCAACAATTACTTAGATACTTTAAGAATCAAACTAAGTTGCAACAGTCTTTTCATCACAGCTGGATGAGTTATGGGCAACAAATTCACTTAGTAATCAGTCAACAGGAAAGTAAATTAGGTCAAGTAATTGATGTGAAATCAAAATCAAAGGAGTTTTTGAATATTTCAGTTATTCTAGAAATTATATTGTTAATACCCATCAGATGTATTGAAAAAAGTTCTACAAATATTGTTTTCAAAGATGTTTTTGAATCACTAACTCATGATTCATCATGGAAATAATCCAATTTCCATGTTGATAACAGGTTGTTTTCCCATCGTCGCAAATTGTACATATTGTAGATGGAAGAAACAGGTCACCGATTCAAAATGTATCATGGTTAGCATCATTAGGATCATCGCATGCAGATGATTAATCGAACGCATTGGTACATCATCAGGTCAAGATGGAAAGAGAGCGAGTTCTACCCTCGTTGACTATTTAATTAGTCAAAATTTTGTGGTCTGAAAGCTTTCAAGTGGAGAGGAATGATCCAGGAGGATCCATTAATCCAATTGCACATGTGTTCAAAGTGTCGTCATCAGTGTTCATGGGTGTCGTTCAGTGTCGTCGTTGCTTTAGTTCAACTTCGACAAAATAAGAGTGTTGGTTTATGATCAGGTTCAGGTAATATTATGGTTTCATGGCAATCAGTTGATGTGATGATGTACTCGGCTGTTGACTTGTGTCATTGACAGTTGTGCCAGGATTTGGTCGATAACATGTTTTTTGTCATTCGACCTTGCAAGATTTATGGTCAATATAGTTAATTGTGTAAAAGGGTTCAAGTTAAAGTACCCGATCGATGACATAGTCTTGTCATCGTCACCAGTGTCAGTTTGAAAGATGTGATGGTCGTCGTTGTGCAACGTTGACGAATGTCGCATGGAGACCACAACGATGTTTCAGGGTCAATCGTCTGGTGAAGGCTTCAGTTTCACCGATGTTGCTGTGTAGAGTTGACATGGGTCTTGAAAGTTAAACGAAACTCCTAAACCCATGCCTAGACCTAAATCCTAACTCCTAAGCCATCTTGCCTATCTTTGTTACCCTAAGAACTCTAATACATTCTTAACCTACTTCTAAATCCATGCTCAAATCCTATTCATCCTACATTATATGCTAAACATCAAAGCCATGTATTAAAAACCCTAATGCATAGTCTTAAATCATGTATTAAGTCCTAATACATTATATCTATGTGATAAGATCCATTCCTAAAAGTCCTAATCCCTAAACCATCTGTCAAACCTAAAAACTATGGCAAACCCCTTTATCGCCCTTTCGGCCTTTGTATATGTATATAAAACATTACAAAACTCAATAAACAGTCCTTGACTGTAAACCATAACCACAGTGGAGCGGAGATCATGTGAAATTTATAGTGAATACAATCGTGGAGGTTATGGTTATATGTGCCTAACAGTGGGCCTTAACTGCACGGGGGTATAAACACATGTGAACACAAAAAACTGTGGGCCGCTAATTATGTCGGAGCCGCTAGGGTTAGCCGAACCACCAAAGAAGCTGTCACATGAGAGGCCACAATGGTAGCCATGACCACTGGAATTATCCATTAGGTGTCAAGTGAAACCACCTATTCACATAAACAGTTAGCCTCCGCCCGGTTAAGAAATTGTTTGCGGTTTTCGGGGTTATTATAAAGTTAAAAATGGCTTTTGTTTGTTAAATGGTTTTTAATTAAATCAAAGACCTATGACTAGGCCTAAGGTGACATAAACTCATAACCAAAACAAACCTATTCAACCCAAGAAGTCAGCTGATTCATCCAAAATGCAGCAAAGGTGGTTTTGGGTGTGTGCAGATTCTGTAGAAAGATAGTTTGTTTTGTTTTCAAGATATCAGGAGCACCGGGAATCGGATTGAGGAACTGTAAGTGGCATTGGAAAGCTAGTTCAGAGAGATATCTGATGACAGAGATCAAAATTGCTTGTGTTCAAGTTCAGGCTGACTAAATCACTGTGTAATCCACTTATTCTTTCTCATTCCTAATAAAGCAGTCGCCCATCTTGAAAGCGGACCTAGAGACGTAGTCCATCAGGGACAAACTCTGTAATCAATAACGTTGTCTGGTATATTTGTGTTTTTTCTATTTACACTTCTATTTTGCATCTTTCTTACGGTTTATCAGCTGTTGTAAAGTGTTCTACTCCAGTAGTTTTCCTCATTTTCCATGCTTTTGGTTTTCATTCAAACTCACTAATGGCTAATCAATTCTCCATCAGTATTTAATATATGATCATATCATATCAGAAAGAAACAATGGTGGGGGTCCAAGTGGAATAGGCAAGTGGCCACCAATATCCACCTAGACCAACAATAGGTCTTAAATAAGGAAGTGTTTGAACATACAAGGCTTGAAATGACGGGAAGCATAGTTTAAATGTGAACAAATCTATACAGGCCATCAAATCACCTTGGGGTTTTAAATTGTAAATACCGTTAGAAATCTTTAATAATTGAAATCATGGCTTTTCGTGGTTATTTATTATACCATTAATGTATCCAAAAGACCTTTCAAACAATATATAGAACCTATTTCCATGTGTTCTACTGATATGTGATAGCAATATCATTATATTGGTTCTTTGGGTATGGGAAGTGCACGATGCGATGATCACAATATTGAAATCGAAGGTTTTGGAGTAGAGGGGAATGGATATAGCCAAAGGATTTGTGTGATTGTGAAATTGTCAGGAATGATGTGACATTAGGGTGGTCCTGACGGATGATTAATAAGCTCGACTTTTCCTTTAAGTTATTCATTGTTATGATTTTATTAAATTCACGCTTTTTTCCAAGTAGCTTTATCACAATCAGAATTTCAGAGATGAAAGGAGTGGCAAGACTTTTGCTAATTTGTGATTGATCTAGATGTGACATTTTTATAGATTGTGTTAGTTTTTTTTATCATGTCTGGATGGTTTATCACATATCACAATCTGAATGGTCCTCGGGTTTTTCATATATCGTGTTCATTATAAAATTTTGATGTGGGCGAGTTCTGACATGAAGTAGTTTTTTAGTGATACCTAGGCCTCTAAGTTTTAAGCATGTTTGGTTCTCAGGGGCTATTATTCATTGCATTACAAGTTTCAAAAGGATAAACTGGTGAATTGTTCATTGAGACTTGCGAAATGTGATATGACGTGATTTCTTTAAGGCATGCTCATTAGGGTTGTTTGGGCCCAATGAATTTTCATTTGTTTATTTAAAAAAATCAAATTTTTTCTTTTAAACCCTAAACTATTTTATTTTTTATGTTTTTAAATTTTTAAAGGGTAGCCATTTATTTATATAATAATTTCCTAACATATTTATATATAAATAAATGAGGAGGTTGTTGCACAACACAATAGAGAGTAAAGAGGAAATTATAGTGGATTTGTTGTAGATTGTATCTCTTCATTTTGCTCGATAATACAAACAAAGGATTAGTTGTTTCTTTTTTGGACATAACCCAAATTGGGTGAACCACGTATATCTGTGTCTCTCTTGTTTTATGCATTTTTTGTGTTTGTGTTTCTACAATATTTTATGTGTTCCATTGCTCTATGATATATATTTTCTAACATATTGGTGATGTGAATTAATTATGTTTTGACCCTAAAGTATCCATTATTATCTTAGTATTATGGTATATCATATAATTATTCTTCTTGTTTTTTAGCGTATTGTTAAAAATGATAATATGAAAAGATACAACTATATTATATGTTGTTAAATGTTTCTATACTTGTTGGTAGAAATGGTTATTATAAATTTACCTAACACTTGCAAATTAATAATTAAAATCTATTGATTTAAGATTAAAATATTTCTGTCCCGAGCAGCTCAATTGGGGATTGAAGTAATGTGAAATTTGTGACTGAGAGATTCAATGTTAAAATCGTAAATTAATAATTAAAATCTATGCATTTATCATTAAAATATTTTCGTCTTGGGGCAAGGGGAGGTAGTGCAATTTGGGATCAAAGTAATGTGAAATTTATGACTGAGAGATTCAAGGTTCAAATCCCCTAGTGATGACATGATTTATGGAGAGGAAGACAAGGTGTAGACCCCATACGTTGACTAGTAATTACGTGTTGGGCCTGATTTATGGAGAGGAAGACAAGGCATAGACCTCATAAGAACTAGTAATTAGGTGTTAGGCTAACTATTGAATTATTAAAATATTTCCTCTTATTTAAATTCTTTAAAAAAATGTAAATCCTAATCATAACATCACTTATCTAATGTGTCATATTTCATTAATATTATATTTTTTAAATCATTATGATGATGATGATGATGGTTAATGTCCACTGGGACCAAACATTGGTCTATCGGACCTAAAGAAACAAATTATTTATTTTGATTTCAGATTTTATTCCTGTGCTCAAAAAGCTTGGAGAGAAGCCTCCCGAGCTCACTATAATTTTGAAATTGTAAAAGGCTAGGAAGGTCGATATTGTAACAAAGATTGTGAAACTAAGATCTAATGTGGTTGTACATGGGGCACTCTAAGAGGAAGTGGTTTTCATCCTCGATGTTCCTATTCTCACATGTATGGCAGATCCTTTCCATCCATGGCGTTTTATGAATTGCCCAACGACCTGTTTCATTATGGAGCTCATGAGAATTCGTTCTAATATTTGCTATATGATTTTTCTTCCTTGAGATAGTTAAAATAGAGAGATACTTTTGATCTTCTAGGGTGGGGTTAATGACCTTCTTATAATAACTTAATTTTCTTTTAGCCACTAAAATTTAAAAAGTTACATATTTAAACAAATTATAATATTTGTATTTTGTGAAATTGTTTTTATTATAAATAAATTTTTATTTTTGAATTTTTATTTAAAAATAAACCTATTTTAAAGAAAATATATTTATATATTTACTGTATGTTTTGATATTAATATGTAAATGATCAGATTCCTTAGTAATATGTATCAATTGAATTGTACCCAACATATTAATTGAATCTTACATAACCATTTCCGTATTAACATTATGATAAATGGTTGATAAATATATGTATATTTCCCTAGTAGATATCAAAATAATCATTTTACATGGTTAAGACAAAAAAAATATCATAAAATTAATTGGGATGTATAGGAGTAATGTGAGTAATAAATAAAAAGTGAAAAGCAATATAAAGTTTAGTATGGGGAATGAGTGTAAACATTTAAATTTAATAAATCTAATAAAATTTAATTTGTGATATTTTGATTTTGTTTTTATTAATAAAATTACGAATAATTTTTTATATAAAAGAATATCATAATATACACATTACATTAAAAGATATAACATACAAGTAGTAGCTATAAATTAGGATCCATTTTACTTTATAAATTAAGGTAACAATTCCATAATCATATTTAAATTTAGTTGATAACCACATAAAAACTTAATACTTACAATAAACTTACAATATGACAAGATTCTTAACCATGAATATTCACCCTAGTTTACAGTGAATATTATTAACTTGTAAATAGACGTTGTTTCATTACCATGTGTCAATACCATGTCTTGTCAATATGACATGCCCAAAAGCCATAAATTATTTCACAATCAAAATATTTTATAGCGATATGACAAGATTCTTAACCATGGATATTCACTCCCAATTTACCAAGGCTATTATCAGTTTGAATTAGATTTTGTTACTATACTATGGTCCAATACCATGGCTTATCAATAACACATTCCCAAAAACCCTAAATTATTTCACAATCAAAATATTTTATTTTAATTTAATTTTTAACATTTTTTAATTAAAATTAAAACAAAAATGGTTATAATTACTTCTGAGATATGTCTAAACCTTTTATCCTGATAACTACATAAAATATTCCCATAGAAATTAAATCAAAGTTTTAACAAAATTAAAAATGAGAATACTTTTATATATAGAGTAATGAAATATATATAATATAAATAATATTATTAATAACTAAGATAGATCCATATTAACTAAGTTGCTAGAAGTGATAGAGGAAATATAGTGATAGAAGAAAGATAGGTAGTACATGATTTTTTTGATGGAAGAGCATCGATAATTCTCATTAACCGAGAGGTCAAAATCATTAACTAGAGGAGTTGGTTCCTCAAAGTGGGGTTTATTAGATTAGGAGTTATTCAAAATTGCCATGTATTGTATTAAAATTAGACAATTTGTCATAGTTTGTTTAATTTTCCCAAATTGGTACTCAAATCCTATCTTCAAGGATCTAAAATGAATTGATGTAATTCTTATATATCCTTGATTAATGATTAAAATCGGTCAAAGCGTGAGAACTTTGAATATCATAACTAGTCCTTCTGCAACTTTATTTATGCATAATTTCCTAAGCCCTAAGTTTTTAATTATCATACTCGAGACCTATAAAATACCCAATATTAGCATCATAGTTATTGCAAGAAGGAAAATAAGGGAGAGTAGTTTCGTTAGAAGTGTCATAGACCACAGAAGAGACGCACAAAGGATGAAAAGAGTCAAGAGGAGCTGAAATATTGAAAGCAGGATTAACACTGAAAAGGCCAAAACATAGTTAGTTTTTTTTGGGCATTTTGGAAGAGTCTCTTAGTTGACAGAGCTCGAGATGGTTTATCAATGGAATCCCATAATAGAATTTTAGCCTGGAAGGTGCGAAAGTCCTGAAGCTCGTAATTTAATTTTAAATAGCATTGAGACCCTAGATCGTCAAGAGACAATGATGGAAATTTATTTTGTATCCCTGACCTGTCAAGTGTTGGAGGAGTTACCCGAAGGTGGTTTATCTCAGAGACTTTGAAATCTTAGAAATATCAGAGTCTCGTAAGTTAATTTAATTGAGAATTAGGGACTGGGGGACTATGGACCGTGAACTGATAGTGAAAAAAATACTTTATGTTCCCTCGATCTGTTAAGTCACGGGTTTTGGGGTTTGCAAGATGGTTAGTGTGTTGGCAAGGTGTTACCATTGGTTAAAGAATCGAGTCATATCGGAAGGTTGGAATCATCTAAGGCATTTTAATTTCCCTTTTAAAGATTTCTAGGGACGCAGATTCGCCAGATTTGTATGAAAGCATAAAGGAGTCTTCGAGACTATTTTGTGCATTTTTTTTTATAATTCTCCTGCTATATTTAAGCTTCCTGCCACAGATTTTAACAGGGATTTCATCTGGTGGGTTGAAGGAAGCATCTTGTTAAAGGAACCAACTCCTAAAAGGATTGATTGAAGAAAATCTTCGTTGAGATTAGTATAAAGTGGTATCTAAGCAGACATTGTGTCTGCTTCAGGAAAAGGAGAAGGAATAAGGCCTCCTAGAGCTGAGATAGGCATTGGAAAAGGAGAAAGAGGAAAATTATAGAGACCCATTGCTAATAGAGAAATGTTGAGAGCGATGCAGTGTGTGGAGGACAGAATGGTAGCAATGGACACTTGTCGACACAAAGAAATAGAAGCTAGAGATGAGGGTTCTAAGGAGAAGAAATCATAGAAGAAATGGTAGCAAAAGAACCAGCAGAGGTTAAGGTTCTAAGAACAGTTTAGGGTTCTATCATGCATCAAAAACTAGATCTATCTTCGTACACTAGTAGTATGAATCTAGAGGAGTTGATCAATTGGATTATATAGATGGACAAATTCCTTGAATATGAGGAAATGGATGAAGAGAAGAAGGTTAAGTTCTTATATGAAAATGAAGGAGGAGGTCAATTTCCTCTTCCTAAAAATAGGGATCATTTTTCGACGCTTTGCAAGGAAAGATGGGTCTTAACACAAAGCAGGTTTTCCAAAAGGTATCTTCAAGTTATGAGTTAGTTTTCACATGTAGAATTAAGCATAAGAAACACAACATCACATAACTCATACAACCATTAATGAAGAGTAGAACAAAGGATTTGGTGACAGAGTTCACCCCTCTTGGGCTACATCTCCAGACCTGCTAACATAGGTAAAATGCTCCATATATTCAGTGGAAAAGGAGTACATGAAAGTTTGCTGATAAAAAATGTGACTATTTCCCCTTCAATCAAATATTCTCCTACAAATAACTCTCACATAAACATCATGACAACCTACAGTGAGTCATGAAACCATTAACAACACAAGGTGTCTCCTACAAAGACCTTGTACTCCATCTGAAAATGAGCATACATGAGCATATAAGTACCTTAGTTCCAAATTAAAGGACAAATAGAAAATTGTCCTCAACAAGACATACTGAGAAAAGTATAGATGTGTTGAACCCTACAAGTAATAATTGTTGCAGTAAAATTCTCAAGGTAAGAAAATCCTTACAAGGCCTTCTCCATGCTCAAATAGCTTCAATAAGTGCTCCAAAAAATTGATTCATCCATACACCCATGGACATGAACTTGCAAAAAGTTCCTTTAGATGTGCTCAAATCAGAAAATAGAGGTCACCATTGGACCAAGAATGTCCAAAAACCCCTCGGTAGACTCTTCTTGAGCTCCAAAAGCAAAAAAAATCACAAATATATGGCTCCACAAGCTCTCCATGTAGTTTTGTTGTTATCCATCCTACAAATCAACCCAACAATCTAATTGTCCAACAAATCCTCCCTATTTTCCACTATGGAGGAGACAAGTTCACCCAATGAAGGTGTAATTTGTTTAATACTTCAATTTCCCAATAACCCTTATAGGAAAAAAATTTGGCCACATGGGGCATGCAGCCGAGGGTCAGGGCTAACTGCCCACCCCTACTAGCCTATACCCTTATATGCTAGGTGAGTGGTCATGTTGACACCCATGGGGCTGAGTTTTGGGCCAACGTCCCACCCCTTCCACCAGAGCCCCTCGTGCTGATTAGTCGTGGTCACATTGGAGGCCATATCGCCCTAGGCTAGTCCCCATTCAAACTCCTAATTAGTGAGGACTTCACCAAGGTTCTAGGAGTAACAAGTGATCGAGAGTTGGGATGGCCCCAAGCACATTCCTCTGCCAACACTCAAACCTTTCTATTTTTCTCTTCTGTGGAACAAGTGACTAGGGGAGGAGCTAGGTCTCAATCACCATACCATCTTCATCATGGTCGTGTGATGCTACAGGTGACTAGGAACCGTGGCTAACCACCTGACCACTACTCCCAAAAAGATGCCAATGAATCTTTAAATAACCTTTGCACCTATAGTGGTTAAGAACCATTATATAGAGGAGTTGGTAGTGATTGGTATTGGTAGGCTTGAGGTTCGGGGTTCGATCTCACTTGGGCATCTAGCCTAAAACATAGAATTTTAGTGCACTCTGGAGGTGTCGCATGGTAGCCCATGATTGGGCCACATGGCACCATTCCATTAGTCCACACAAAACCAATCAAATTCGGCAACTTCCATGAACCAGAGCTTAACACTTGGTGGCACCCGATTCATTCGTACCTTCACAATCACCCTTGAAGATGTCAATTCTATGAAAGTCCAACCAGTTGCCCAGTCAGCAGACCTACACATTTTTTAATTATTGGGCCAAAAAATCAGAACACAATAATTTGAGCTTACAATATCGGGTTGAGGTGAAACGAACAACGTTGGATTCATAAGGATGAGAACTTCGAATTGATATTGGTATCAAGAATTTCTGGCCAATTTCATTTTTGAGCTAATGTTTGATCACCTGATCAGATCTCCCCACTAGGAATTTTTAGACTCCAAAATTTTACTTATCCTAGTAAATAAAATGAGGCTGAAACTCAAAATTACCCAAAGATTCAATCCATATGTTATATTTTCAATTGAAGCCCTTCATTCTCAAATCAAGGAACTTCACCTATCTTCTTTGTGAAGACCTAATATCTTGTTAAGAATCGAGCCAAAAAATCGTATCGTTGATGAAGGAACAAAAACACTAATCAATGGAATTTGAACATTCTCTTTAATCTGATCTTTGCACAACTCAAAACAAATTTGTCTTGAAGTTGAACTCTTGAAGACAAACTTGACTCCATCTTGGAAATCAGAAGCAATAAAAACTTGCTTTACCATACTCAAACTGAACTTGTATACAAAATTACATTGCTGCAAAAAATTCAATGACATAATTGGCTTTTCCTACAAAAACATAGTTATCGTGTACAATGTTAAACACATATTCTATTCACAACAAGTTTCATCTTGAATACTTGCATCAATGAGTACATGAAAACTTGGATGACAACTTGTACATTCCAAAAGTCCTTACACATATGGACTTATAAAAAGACAATAAAATAACATCAATGAAGCATACTTGTTGCACATAGTGACTATTACTTTTTAGTTAAAAAAAGTACCTAAATGAGTAAACAACCAAATTTAATTACAAATTTATAAAGCAACTTTACAAATAGTCTACCCAATCTCTACCTCTCCTAGGCTTATAGGTTCTATTTTTGCATCAAATATTCCTTGAAGGTTTCTTTAGGATTATTGTGAGTCCTCTTTGTCACCTCTTTCTTCCCTTGCATTACGTTGCACAATCTATTGTCCCTTCTTGGAACGAAGCTCTGGATGTAATTTCCAACATTGTTCATTTCCATGCCCATGCATCTTGCAATGGGTACAAAAGAACTTCCTCTTTCTTGCTTATGAGGAAGTCATCTCAAGCGAAGGATATTCATCATGCTTAATGCCTAGATCCATAGAATTGGATCCATCCTTTTAACCATTACCATTTGTTTCTCACAGATGTCCACACAATGGTAAAATACATCAATGAAAGTACAAGGATACATATTCCATAAATAGTTAAAATTACTAGCATTTGGAAAACCCCCATGAGATTTATGCATGTCCCTTGGGCTGTAGCTTTGACGATGTGGGGTGGATGATGACATTCAAGGTCCTTTCAAGCATTCATCTCACTTGAGAGATAAATGAACATTGTCACCAGCATCTTGGTGTGACATATAATCCTTAGATGATTGTTGTGCCTCATACCGTTTAGAACATCCTCCAAACTCCCTTTGACCATATCCTAATCCTTGATACTTTGGTGTCTCTTGTACCATGATTGGATTGGTGATCCCTTGGCCATTGATGTTGAGGCATCCTCCTCCATAACCCATTTTAGAAAGCATCTTCATACAAATGCATTTGGTATGTTTCTCAAATGCTCCAAAAGAGGTGTTATCAACATAAACAAAAGGAATTGTACATGGAATTCTTAATACCCCCTTGAACATTCCATTCCTCATTTGAGCTTCTAATGATGATGATGCCATTGCAAATGACTCTAGCCACCGACTTTTACCAACACGCATATGGTGAGAATCTTGGAGATGCTTGCAAAATGTACATGCTTCATTTTCCTCATATGGTCCATAACTACTATGTGAACCATGCCCACATATTGGTTTCATCTTGGAGGTGTATTTTGTTGTCACAAGAGTTGAACTTTCAACAACTTTTTCCTCAAGCACATACTGCAACTGAAGGCGCATACGCCTCTTCTCCTCTTCAGCCATTTTAGGAAATCTTCTCAACTCAATGCTCTCCATATGAAGACCCAAATTCATTCCCTCTAGATATTTGAGAATCTTCTTGCCCATTCTTTCAACTTGTTCAAATGAGTCTCTAATATCAATTGATCTAAAAATGGAGGAGGATGTCAATTTCCTCTTCCTAAAAATAAGGATCGTTCTTCGATGCTTTGCAAGAAAAAATGGGTCTTACCACAAAACACATTTTCCAAAAGGTCTCTTCAAGTTATGAGTTAGTTTTCACATGTAAAGCATAAGAAAAAAAACATCAGATAACTCATACAACCATTCATGAAGAGTAGAACAAAGAATTTGGTGATGGAGTTCACCCCTCCTAAGATCCATCTTCGCGCCTACCGACATAGCTAGATGCTCCATATATTTAATGGAAAAGAAGTACATAAGAGTTTGATAATAAAACATGTGGCTATTTCCCCTTCAAGGAAATATTCTCTTGAAAATAAATATCACATAAAAATCATGAAAACCTACATTCAGTCATGAAACCATCAACAACACAAGGTGTCTCCTACAAAGACCCAATACTCCATCTCAAAATCAGCATACATGAGCATATAAGAACTTCAATTCCACATTGAAGGAAAAATAGAAAACTTTTCTCAATAAGACATAGTGAGAAAATTATAGATGAGTTGAACCATGCAAGTAAAATCTTTTGTAGTAAAATTCTGAAGGTAAGGAAACCCATACAAGGCTTTCTCCATGCTCAAACACCTTCAAGAAATAATCCAAAACACTGATTGATCCATACACCCATGGACTTGAACCTATAAGAAGTTCCTTTAGATGTGCTAAAATCAGCAAATAGAGGTCACCATTGGATCCAAAAGGTCGAAAAACCCCTAGGTAGACTCTTCTTGAGCTCCAAGAGGCAAAAAACTCACAAAGATATGGCTACATAAGCTCTCCATGTAGTTTTTCTATTATCTGTCGTACAAATCAGGCCAACAATGTAATTCTCCTACAAATTCACCCTATTTTCCATTGTGGAGGCGACAAATTCACCCACTAAAGGTGAAATTTGTTGGATACTTAAATTTCCCAATAACTCTTCAAGGCAGAAATTTTTACCACATGACCCATGCGGCTGGGGGCCTAACTGCCCACCCCCACTGGCCTAGCCCCTTATATGTCAATGCGGTGGTCATGTTGGTTCCCATCAGGCCAATGATCCTCTGTTTCTACTGGGGTCCCTCGTTCCAATGCTTTGTGGTCAAGTTGAAGACCATATGGCCTCGGGTTGCCCCCCATTCAAACTCCCAATCGGTGAGCACTCTACCAAAGTTCTATGGAGTAATAAGTGACTGAGATCTAGCTAGCTCCAGGCCCTTTCCTCCGCTAGTGCTCAAACCTTCTGCTTGTGGTCTTTTATAGAACAACTAACCAAGGGTCGGGCTAGGGCTCGAGCCCTCTAACATCTGCACTGGGGTCATGTGATGCTACAGGTGATAGGGGGTCGTGGCTGACTGCCCGACCCATCCTCACAAAACACCACCAATGAAACTTTAAATATCCTTTCTGCCCATAGTGGTTAAGAATCACCATGTAGAGAAGTTGGTAGAGCTTGGTGTTGGTAGGCTTCACATTGGGGGATCAATCCCACCTAGGCCTATTGCCTAAACCATAAAATTTTAGTGCATTCTAGAGGTGCCACGTGGTAGCCCATGATTGGGCCATGTGGCACCATTCCATTGGTCCACACAAAAGCAATCAAATTTGACCACCTGCACGAACCACAACTTGGCACTTGGTATCACCTGATTAGACCATACCTGCAAAGTAAACCTCAATGATGTCAGCTATACAGAATTCCATTCAGTTACCGAGTCAGTAGACCTGCTCATTTTTTAGTTGTTGGGCCAAATGATCAAAACGTAATAACTTGATAATATAGTTTTGGGTTGATGTGAAACGAATGTCATTGGATTCAGAATGATGAACACTTTGACTTGACGTTAGTTTCAAGAATTTCTGCAAACTTTCATTTTTGATCTAAAATTTGAGCACCTGATGAAGTTTGCATTGAAAAGATTGAAGGGACATGCAACTCTCTAGTGGGATGGTGTGAAAACAAAGAGGAGGAGAAAGAACAAGAAGAAGAGTAAGTGCTAGGAAACTATGGTGGCAAATCTAAGATGAAACTTTATGCCAAAATATTACTGCATGACTTTGTTTAGAAGTACACATAACCTTAGATAGAGAGGAATGAGAGTTATGGAATACACAAAAGAGTTATACAAAGTGAAAATTAGAGTTGGTTATGTGGAATATTTTCCATATAAGGCTTCATGGTACATCAATGGGCTCATATTGGACATTCAAGATGAAATAAGTGAATTTTCACCAAGGACATTAAAGGAGGAATAAAAATTAGCTTTGAAAGTATAAGAGAAGCTTACAAGGAAACAAGAAAGTAGAGGCAAAGGTGTTGCTAAAAGAAGAGGACAAAAAAAAAATCAAAGGGAGGTATATTGCATCTAAATTTGGGTCTAGTAGCTCTAGACCATAACAACAATAAGAGGGAGAGTCCAGAGGCCGAATATAATTTTCTAGAGGACGAGCAAGAGGCAGGAGAGAGATTCATTTCTACATGAACAAAATGAAATGAAATACATATATGCATAGAAAGATAAAGATATGGTGAAAACAAAACTTCAATTCATTAATAACGAAGTACTAAAAAATTGTTACAAGTAGAATAGTAATAAATTAACTCATGCGATGGTGGCTTATCTTTGAGAAGAGATGTGGTAGATACATGCCTTTGAAGTATGTTACAAGGAGGCTCAAGGGCAATTTTATTATTTAACAACAAAGGAAAAACCCTAGCCCTAGGATATGGAATATCAAGGGCTTATGGTCTCAGTTGGGGTTAGTTCAACAACCAACTTCTCGGGGTCATAACTTGGTCACATGATCTTTGTTTTGTGCATATTATACCTTGTTATAAATATCTATCTGATTGCTACAATATTTGTGGCGGCCCCCTACATACAGTTATAAGCCTATTACAGACAAAAAAAAAACGCCATTTAGGGGGTCAAAACAACTCTAAACATTCAGGACCTGAAAGAATTGATAAAAATAGTAAATTGTGTCATAATCAAGGAAAATGATGAAACCAGCAAGAGGTCTAGGTGGAATAAGCTGGTGGAAACCAATATCCTCCTGTATAATTCCTCCCCCCATAGGAAGAAATGGTCCCAATTGTGTGGAGAGCCTCCATGAGGTGAAAAAATTTCTATTCAGCCTAGTCCCTGGTGAAGGAGTTCGCCTGCTTTAACAACTCGATATAGTTGAATCCTATGCTGACAAGTGTTTTTGATCTGTGTATCCATAATCCTATCAATTGTGGCCTACTCAATAGAACTTCGATTGAGCTCTGTTGGTGTCAACTTCTTAGCAATGCTTGATGTGTCCTATAATAGGGGAAAGTATGCCTGCAACCGGTCCACATTGAATACTGTGTGCAGGCTAAGCAACAGTGGAATGCTTAGTTGAAAATCATTCTCCTACAACATTAGTGATGGTGTAAGGCCCATATCTGAGTGGATGAATATTGCGGCAAGCCCCAACAAGGTTCTTGTTCTACAATTGTAACTGAACTTTATTGCCCACCTTGAACTTGTGTGGCACCCGATGTTGATCATGACGTTGTTTGTACTTAGCAATGGATCTCTCCAATATATCAAGGCAATGCTTGTGGATGTGCTGGATGTGTTCCATGAAGTTTATAGCTCTATCATCCTCATACTGGACATGAGACGAATCTGCTTGAGTTGTAGCAAGTGGTATGGAAACATCAATGCGACATAGTGGTTGGAACCCCAACACCACTTGAAAGAGGCTATGGCCAGGGTATTTATAGAGTTCTTTGTTGTAGATGTAGTAGACATAGGCGAGGTTTTCATCCCATATGCTTGGTTTATTCTTGTTGTACATGCACAATACGCGCATGACCATCTTGTTGATGACCTCTGTTTGGCCATCAATTTAGCGGTGGAAGGTCATGGATTGAGTGAGCTTGGTATCCAACAATGACTAGAGACTTGAAAAGAATGTACTTAGGAAATTCTAGTCTCAATCTAAGATAGTGAACTGTGGGGTACCAAATTTCGTCCATACTCATTCAAAGAAGTTTTTGGCATTTGATATTGTTGTGATACTTCTTATAGGTCACCAGAATGGCCATCTTAGAGAATCTTTCGAAGACCACGAAAACACAGTCATTGTCATGCTTCGTAAAAGGAAGACTCGACATGTAATCCATGGATATGAATTCCCAAGGCTAGATACGAGTATGAACATGAGTATAGAGGCCCTGCTTCTTGATTGTAGGTTTGGAAATGCTACAGGAAGTGTAGGATCTGATGTACTTCCCAGCATCATGTCAATGGTTCGGCCAATAAAAATACTTCCGTAGCACTACCACAGGTTTTTCTACCCTAAAATTTCCATCGACGCAACTGTAGTGCACCTCCCAAATCATCTTGGCATGCTCACTAGTGAGCACCAGTATTGCAGCAATAATGCTGCAACTCCTGGGCTACATACTTTAATCTTATCAACCCAGTAGTTCGTAACAAACTTGGAAGCGTTGGTGTTGTATGCACAAGTACTAGTTCCCACTGCAAGTTGTCACTTGGTCAACTGGTGCAAGATCACTAAGAGCTCAAGCCAACTTCTATGGATTCCAGAAGAAGCTCTATATGTGATGAAAGGAAAGAAAGATTACTCTACAGATGCTATTCTAACTGCAGAAAGGAGAAAGACCGAAATGTAAAGCAAACCTAGTAAACCCTAATTAACCAACTAATTCTACTTTTGCAGAAAGCACTATGAAGACCATGAAAGGAATGCCATTACCTACTAAAGGAATTAAACAACATCTAACTATGCTATTTCTGGAAGTAAATAAGAAAAAAACATATTTTTGGATTTTTATGTGAATTTGACATGCATGTTATATTGTGTGTGAGTGTGGCAGCGAATAGGTGGCATTAAACGGTGGTTTTGGGAGTTGAGAGGATGTAGGATGGTGTGGATGGGTCCTTGGAGGTCTCAGGTGGCCTTCTGGAGGCTTTTCCCACACTTTTCCTTCAAAAGAAAGCCTATAGGAAAATCTACAGAAGGACACAGGAAATCTATAGGAGGAAAACAGGGAAACTATAGGAGGCCTAGAGGAGGAGGCCGAGAGATGTTTTCACTATTTTGAGGGTGTGAGAGTGGGTCAAAAAGGTGTATGAAGGCTGGAATGAGGTTTTAGGGTGCCTAAGGTCTACAAGGGATCACTAGGAGAGAGAAAGATGATTGGGTTTGCTCAAGGATAGTGGAAGAAGTTCTATGATAAAATGCAGGAAAATAGGGTAGAATTGAGGTGAGATTTGGGAGACCTATATGGCATGGATCAGATGGAGGGTGTGAATTCTGGTAAGATGGCATACTATTGGAAGATATTTGCTGCATAGAAGCTGACAGTCAACCAAGGAAATCAAGAAACAAGTGAAATGAATGCATTTAGGAAAAACATAGTTTTGCATAAAAATGATTTATACTATGATCTATGGAAGGAAATGCTGAGAAATGTTGTAGGAAAAGAAAGCATGAAAGAAGACTATTGAAAATCTGGAATCGAGCATGATGAAGAAGGTCTAAAGCAAAGCAAAGCTGGACTATTAACCTACTAAAAAGCTGTAAACACTAGAATTCCTATGAAGGAGGAAAATTTGCGTTTTTGGGGCAACAATAGAGTCTTTGCCTCAAATCATCGTCCCAAAGGGAGGAAGAGAGATGAATGAACTATTGCGAGCCTTTTGAATCTTTTCTGGTCATTGCTTAACCTGCTACAGAAAGCACAAATGGAAGCAAACTACTAAATCATCAAAAGAAACCTATTCTTAACCATAAGAGAAATACATCTAATAGCAAACTAATCTACAAACTGAAAAAAAGCATATAAATACAAGTAAATAGGAGCTTGGCTGCTTGGATTGGGCCCTAACCCAAGAGCTTCATCCCTCTGAGGTAACTCAGTGCTAGCTCAAAAAGGATTCCATCTTTATTTTCAAAACAACAACAAGATTACATGAAACTATCACGAAATAATAAGCTCGAAATTTGAGCAGAGTTTACATAAGAAAAAAATCCGACCCTAGTGAGACCCTAGGCCTCTCTACTTATACAAATGAAGCTACCAATAGCTTCCTTAAAATTAGGGAGGCTTGGCACAGAAAACTCGAGATAATCATGAGTTATCCTCCACTTGCTCAGCTGCCTTCTAGTGCATGATTTGGTTGCTTGTACCGTGAGCTGAATGAAGGGTAATTCAAAGTAACAAGTAATAAATGAGGGGGGTTCCCTCCTATAAGTCATCTCCTCTATCCACTTTGAGTTATTACTTCGATTTGTCCACTGGATCCTTGAATTTGACCTTGAAATCCATCAATAATCTGCTTTAAATACATGTTAGACCACATGGCACAATAACTAACTCAACTCACTCTATAAGCATAAATATAATCAGAAAATCATACAATAAGCTCAGAGAATGGTTGATTTGATTAGGTTAGGAGGTAAAATGAGCCCATATAACTACCCATTCATGAGGTTCATCATCACCCCCTACTGAAGGTGTTGCTCATCCTCTGAGAAACTTAGTCAATCTCCTCATCTTTTATGGCCCCGGTGGCCTCCCTAGCATCCTAGGCTTATGATGTGGTCTGCTCTTCTTTACCATAGAATCCTACATTATTGTCTATGTCCTTCCACTGCTCCTCCTCTTCTTCTTCTCTTTTGCCTTCTAGCATGCCGAATAGTAGTGGGGGACTCAGTTTGAGGCCAATCCAGTTGACCTTCAGCCTCTACATGGAGCACTTGTACATTGGCACTCTTTTCAATGCCTCTTTCAGCCTCATGGGGGAATGATATTCCTTGATCTGAAAACTCTGTGGTAAGGTGTTCCATCTCCTCATGCATGCATGCACACAGTCATTCCCAAGTAGCCTTTGCATATCCTCAAAGTGTGCAATGGCTTGTGCCTGATTGGTGAGACATCTAAGGGAAATATGAGGGTCATTGGCAAGTAGGTTGTGTGTGCTAATGAGTGCCATAGGATATAATGGCTTAGATATTATCATTAATGGCTCATTCTACTCCTTTATCATCAATCTTTTTATTTCCGCTGCCCTCAATTCTTCATGGTTCGTCCATGAGGCCATGGTCATTAATTGTAGCTCCCCTAGCTTGGCATTGGTATCCCACACATTCATGTCTGTGAGATCCATGTTGTGTAAGTAGAATTTTGCCATCTTTGCTTTATCCTCTAAGGTTCTTTGGTCACACAAATCCATGAACTGCCTGTAGTCTTGGAAAGGAATTGTGCATCTTTGTGCCAACGTCTTTATTTGGAATTGTAACCATTTCTGCTTTAGATAGAGGCCATAGGATTTGGCTGGTGTCTGCATTGCAATTCCTCCATGGATAAGCTGGCCATGCATGCCAGCTGAGTCTCTTTCTCTTTCAGCTGCCTCCTTAGCAATTCATTTTTAGTTTCAAGGTGGCTTCTTGTAATTACTTCCCTATCTTTGAGAGCACTCAACTCTCTGCCCATTTCCCTAAGTTTGTTTTCCATATGGCCAACATCCTCAACTCCTTTGGATTTGGCTATCTGCGTCCACCTATGTGTTCTCACTCTTTCTTTTTCCAATACAAAAAATAGTGGAATTGCAAATTTTTATGGCATTATCCTTCCTCCCTCAAGTAGATTGTAATAGGAGGCAATACTAGGCTAGGGATTAGGTTCTTGTATCTCTTGTGCTTCTCCCTTCACCTATGGCTATCCTTCTATCCTTTTCTCAAGCTTTTGGGTCTACTGTAGTTTTGACAGTGTCTCCTGTAGAACTGTCTGAGCCTCCTATAGGACTGTTTTTGGGTCCTATAATACTAACTTTTCCTTCCACGTGGAAGATCTAGGAGTCCTCCTTTCATATGTTATAAGCGTTTTGGAAGGAGATTCTTTCCCCTTGGCAGAGGGTGAATCTTCAATGGTAATTGGCACTTTTGAAGGGGGTTGAGGTTTGCTTGTTTTAATTCTTGTGCTCTTCTTAGCCCTGAAATACATGGAGGTTTGTCTTTTCGTCTTTTGCTTTGGCTTGATTAGTGTACTAAGGGCAGTGAGGGTAGCTACTACCTCCCTTTCCAAAGTCTCAGGGGACTCTTCTCCTCGTTCTTCCTTCTCTTCCTCTTTTTCTCCTTCTTTTGTCTCTTTTTCTGTCTATTCCTGCTCTGTTTGTTCAGCTCTCTCCTCCTCTATTTCAGTTCCTTCCTCCTTCCTTTCTTGTTCTACTATGTCACCCCTGGCTCCACCTTCTCCACCTTGTTTTTCTTCCTCCTCACTGCCATTAGGGCTGACATCATAGGTTAAGGCCTTTATGTCATCCTCAGCTATCATGTTTCGGAAAACATCCCATGCTACAGGGAGTGTAAAGGTATGGAGGGCTTCCTCTACTAGGATTTTGATTAAGCCATGGTGAGCTATCCACTCTGAATTTCTTGATTGTACCTTGGTGCTAGAGTCAATGAGGGACTGCAGGAGGAAGTAAGGGATACTGAGCTTCTGAGGTGCTCGAATATCCATGCCATACCTAAATTCTTGGAGGATTATAAAGTGATAACCATAAACAATGTTATACCTCCCCTCATAGGAAATGTATTTGATTATTTGATAGCTAACCTCATCCTAGGGATATGGTATGCTAGCCATTCTAGTGCCATTTTTATCTTCAACAAGGGTTTCATTATTTTGGAAAAAGTTGTTCAAGGCAGCCTGGCCAAATGGTTTCTCATATTTACTCGAAGATAGCCCAAGAGGAAGGGTAGTGACCCTACTAATAAAATCATGGATTATATCCATGGAAATACCTCTAATGATGACAGTGGCATGAGTTCTTGTGTGAGGGACTAGAGATAGAGCAAACTCTTGGGAAATTTCCTCATCAAACCCTTGAAATTTATCAAAGAAATTCATCTAGATTTCTCTTGTGAAGATGTCCACCACTTGAGGATGTGCATGGAGCCTAGTGGAGTTAGTGGGCTCCTTTCTCATAAACCCTCCTGTCATATTGTCTATACTCTTTTTGAAAACCAAATATGGAGGTGGAGACAAAGGATTTTGAGAAAAACAAAGAAACAAAGGAGACTATGTTTTTTTTTAAATAAGAAGATTTTATTTTTTATGTATTTTCTCCTCTCCTAAATACTTATTTCCTCCTCAAATTGAGACCATTTCTTTTCATATATTGATATTAAACAGGGGGTATGCATGAACCCTACCTCTTTAGACTAAAAATCGTGCTAAAAATTGTGTTTTCTCCCTTCAAAACGACTCACTGCCCCTCCTATAGAAGCTTGTTGTCCCTCCTATAGATTTCCTGTAGGTCTCCTATATAAAATGCAGAGAGCAAGAATATGGGAGAGATCGATGGAGGATGGTGATTATGAGATTGTGGGGGCACAAGGAGACTATTGTAGTTGAGTTACAAGGAGAGAATGAAAGAAAAGTTGGTGAGAATGCTCGGGGAGGAGTACTTATTACCCTTTATGGATATTTTCGGTGATGAGTGCTGAGCTGAAAAGGTATTTGTTGGCTATATTCGGACCGTTCATCCCCACCTACTTGGTCATCATGGCCCCTCCTTGTAATCATCCCCCATTATTGCATCAGAGTTCACACTTCCTCCACTACCTGTCCTTGGCATCTTGTGTTGGAGTTGACTATGCACACGTGTGGGTGACATCTCAAATGAGTGGAGTCAACTAGATGAAAGTGGATAAGTTAACTGGCCACCTTTCCCTTGTTCAACCTCAACCATCTTGTTGCTTTTTCATGACTTCTAATTACACAAATGCAATAGAGGAGTGACTTAGTTACTTACATGTGATCCGAGTGTATTTGTTGTGAGGTGTTGTGGCTTTCTCTGCTGCATGCCTTTATTTCTCTTTTTGCATGTTGTCTCTGCTTGTTGATGTGTGGTTGTGTGGTTGTGCAGGTTCTTATTTGGCTGGATTTGAGCTTCAGGTTCCTTTTCAACCTTCATGTTTGCATTCTCTTGCTATTGGTGCTGGATTTCTATGGGATCATCTGCTACAGGAATTGCTACAGGAGCTCCTGTAGCTACTTCTCCCCTTGAAACTCCATCTTCTTCCTATTCTTGGAGCTCAAGCATGATGCCAGAGGTGTAGATAAAGATGGAGAGGCAACAGGTAGGCTTCAGGTGAGTTTGGTGGTGCTTTTTCCTCTCATTTTTTGTTTTGTTTTTTTTTTTTTTTTACTAAAAAACAGTTTTTTTTGTGTTTTTCTTGGAAGAGAAGAAAAATGATGCTTGGGGTGTGATGTAGGTTTCGGAAATGATGGAAAGGAGGTTTGAAGATTGTAGGAGGGATTATACATTCTTCATGAAGCTTCTTTGTCCCTGAAACTGCCTTCTGTAGCCAATTTTGCTCTATAATTCCTACAGGAGCCTCTTGTAGAAAACATAGAGCCTCCTGTAGAAAACATAGTGTTTGAAAAAGAGGTACAGTGGGGTGAAAGAAATGAAAGAAATTATGGAGGAAGGTGTGCAAAAGATGAGATGGGTGCTGGTATGAATGTCAGGGTCCCCTTGGCACCTTCTTCTTCTCCCGGTAGTCCTCCTGCAAACCTATAATGCAACAAAAAAAATATTTTTCTTTCTCCTTTTTCTCTTTTTTTTCTTTTTCCTTTTTGTTGAAAACAACTAGGGCACCTCAGAGAGGTTTTCACCCTAATTGCCTGCCTTGGGCGCCTCCAAGGGAGGTTTTCACCCAGGGATCTTATTCCTTTTTCTCTCTTTTTTCTTAACATCACTCGGCTACCTCAGAAGAGGTTTTCAACCCAATAATGGGATTCAAGCGCCTCATGGAGGTTTTCAACCCAATGATGGGATTTAAGCGCCTCATGGAGGTTTTCAACCCAATGATGGGATTCAAGCGCCTCATGGAGGTTTTCACTTGAGTCCTAATTTTTTTTTTCTTTTCTTCAATGAGTGGGTGAAGTGGAAGTTAAGACATGCTCCACTACCATCACTATTTTATTCAAATCTTCGATGAACTCTCTCTTGGAGAGGGTTTCTTGTAGACCTTGAACTAATGTCCATTGCCAAGCATGGGGATGGCTTCATCATCAATGGTTTTGATTAGAACTGGACCATTGTCATTGCATTTATCCACAGTGTAGGGTCCCAGCCATCTTGTCCTCATCTTGGCTTTGAAATCCTTGTATCTTGAATCATAGAGTAGTGCCCAGTCTCCCTCTTGGAATTGATTCTCCTTGATATTTTTTTCATGTCATATCTTTCTCTAGAGCTAAACTACCTCTGTATGGATAAGGGCTTGCAATATGTATTCATCCAATCCATTGAGCTGAAGAAGTCTCTCCTTCTATGCACGGTTGAAGTCTAGGTCTAGCTGAGCTGCCATCCTTAGTGTATTGAACTCAAATTCTATTGACAGCAAAGCCTTCTTCCCATAGACCACTTCATAGGGTGTGAACCCGGTGGTGGTCTTCCATGTGGTGTTGTAGGCCCAAGTGGCCTCAACTAATCTATCTGCCCAGTCTTTTCTACTGCTCCTCACCACCTTGGTTAGGATCCATTCCAATGCTTTGTTAGTGACCTCCACTTTCCCATTGGCTTGTGGATGGTAAGGGGTGGAATTCTTGTGCTTGATATTTTGATGTGTGAGCAGGTCTTCAACCAGGTTGGAAGTGAACTGACTTCCTTGATATGTGACCAACTCTCTCGGATACCTGAACTTGTAGAATATGTTTTCTCTCAAAAATTCAGCTACTTTTTCCTCTGTCACTGCTTTGATTACTTTTGTCTCTGCCCACTTTGTCGGTTAGTCAGTGCACATAATGATGTATTTTTTCTGCTTTAAAGGAGGGCTGATAGGCCCCACAAAGTCCATGCCCCATTTCTAGAATGGCTCAAAGGTCACTTGAGGTTGCATGGGCATCTCATCCTTCAGAGTAGGTTTCCCCATCCTTTGACACCGATCACACTAGCTTGTATATCTCCTCACATCCTGATGAAGAGTGGGCTAGTAGTAGCCTGCTTGCAATATCTTGAGGACAGTTCTATTTGCTGCAAAATGACCTCCACAAAGCCTGTCATGACAGGTCAGGAGGATGTCAAAGACTTTCTCCAACCTGACACGTCTTCTCAAGATTTGAACTCGGCCATGTTTGAAGAGATTTCCTCTAATCCAGGTGAAAAGGGTGCTTTTCCTTACAATCTTGCTATTCTCTTTTGAGGATAGGTGTGGTGGGAATTGTGTTGAAACCAAGTAGTTTGCTATATTAGCAAATGATGGAGAGAGTACTGATATAGAAAATAGATGTTCATCTGGCATTTCATCATCCATCATTCCTTCTTCCCCTGTAGACAAATTTACTCTAGACAAAAAGTCAGCAACAACATTTTCTTTACCAGGCTTATCAATAATGGTCAGATCAAACCGCTACAGTAAAAGCAACCATCTCATAATGTGAGCATTTACATCTAGTTTCTTCATTAAATATCTAATTATAGCATGATCAGTGTGCGCAAAGGTTTGATAGCTTGTGATATAATGTCTCAATTTGTTTAAGGAATGCACGACAGCTAGGAGTTCCTTTTCGGTCACTGTATAGTTTAACTCTGCCTTTGACAAGTTTTTTCTTATAAAGTATATGGCATAAGGTGACTTTTCATCAATTTCTCCTAAGGCTTCTCCTATTTCCTTGTTCGAGGCATCTGTGTGAATGTGGAAAGCTAGGGCCCAGTTTGGGTCTCT
Source organism: Pinus tabuliformis (assembly GCA_031772625.1). NCBI lineage: Eukaryota > Viridiplantae > Streptophyta > Pinopsida > Pinales > Pinaceae > Pinus > Pinus tabuliformis. The sequence goes on from CM062809.1 coordinate 1,169,145,537, forward strand.
GAGAATTGGGGCAATCACTAACATGCTCTTCAAGGTATCTAGGACTTCTTGAGAGTTTTCTGACCATATGAACTCAAGTTCTTTGCCTAAGAGGCCAAACAAAGGAGAGGTTAGCTTTCTGAAATCTTTAATGAATCTCTCGTAATATCTAGCTAAGCCTAGGAAAATTCTGACATCTCTTACCTTTTGAGGAGGTGGGACCCTTTGGATGATGGCAATTTTTTTGGGGTCCACCTGCAGTCCTTGCTGAGATATTGGATGACCTAACACGGTCCCTTCAGTCATCAAAAATTCACATTTTTCAAGGCTAAGGGATAGGTTCATCTCAATACACTTGTCTAGAACTTTTCCTAGGTTAGATAAAGCTTCCTGAAAGTCAGAACCATAAGGAGTAAAATCATCCATGTATATTTCTACTACATTATAAACTAGTTTAGAAAATATAATCAATACCGCTCTTTGGAAAGTGGTTGTAGCGTTGCACAAACAAAAAGGAAGGACCCGGTATGAGAAATTATCCCAAGGACAAGTGAAAGTTGTCTTATATTGGTCTTCTAGGCTGATTTGAATCTAATTGTACCCGCTAAACCTATCTAGGAAGGAGAAAAACTTTTTCCCTTCTAAACCGTCTAACACTTGATCTATGAAAGGTAAAGGAAAATGGTCCTTTTTAGTGGCTTTTTTCAGTTCCTGATAGTCGACACAGATTCTCCACTTACCATTTTTCTTTGGCACTAGCACCAAAGGAGAGACCCATTCACTATTAGAGATGGGATAGATGAATCCTGCATCAAGCAATTTCTACAGTTCTTCCTTAACAATATCTTTAAGTGCTGGATTCATCCTCCTTTGAGGCTGCCTGACTAGTTTGCAATATTCCTTGATGTATATGTGATGAGTACATAATGAATGGTGCACTCCCTTCATCTCCTTATAACTCCAGGCGAAGGCATCTAGATGTTTTCTCAATAGGCTACACAGTTCCTTCTCTTGGGAAGTGGATAAGGATGGATTGATTTTCAATGTTCTTTCTGGGCCAAACTCTATATTCTTAACATGGAGAGAAGTGGAGTCAACCACAAAGAGATCAGTTGAGGGGTTATTTTGGGTTTCTCTTACTATGTCATCTAATGGTGATACACTGGGAGGTGGATTATGAATCAAATTTTCAATCATATCTTCTTCATCTTGTTGTTTCCCCCCCATGGCGATTTCTAATGCACAAAGTGTTGTAGAATAAAATTCATCCTCATCTTCCTCCTCCAACTAGAGAGGTAGATCATGTTCTAGTAAGGGTTGGGCAAGAGGATATAGGATTAACTATTTGGACATGTGCCCATTCTCTATGGTCATGTTCCCAGCTCGACAGTTGATGTAGGCATCGGTTGTAGCCAACCAGGGTCTTCCTAGAATGAGAGGATACCCCGTGAGCTTTGCCTTTGGCTGGAGAACTAAGAAATCAACAGGGTACTGCCAAGAATCAATGGAGACCATCACATCTTCCACAATCCCCTTAGGGGTCACTGTGGAGCAGTCTGCTAATTGTAGCACTATCATGGTCTTCCTTAAGGAGCCCTAGAGGTTAAATTTGAGTAGTGTGTCCTTTGTCGTCACATTAATGGCAGCTCCTAGATCAATCAAGGTATGCGGGATCATTGTGCCATTAATGTGGACATCAACTATTGGGCTTCGAGGGTCCAGATATTTTGGACAGATTACCTGCCCCAACATCAGGTCAGACAGTTGTCCTATGACATTGATAGTCGGGGCATCTCTCTTGCACCTTCTTGGATGCCTAAAGCACTTCTATTTGATCAACCTATTGTAGATAGGCACATGTTTTATGCCTTGGAGAAGTGGTATCTTTGCACATAAATGTTTCAGTTCTCCCAAGAGTTTAGTCTCTTCTGGGGTAGGTTGGACTGTCACAGATAGTCTCTCAGGAAAAGGTGGATTTTCTTTAGATTCGATTTCCTTTTTATCTTCCTCAACCTCTCTAGGTGGAGGCTGGCTATCTGGGAGGACTTTCCCATATCTCAAGTTAATTTCTTGAATCTCCATAGCATAAGTTGGGCATGATGGTTTTCCACTATACACTTGCTGAGCTTGTCTGTTGTTCGGGTTCAGATTTGCTTTGGTAGGTATTTGGGGTTGCTTCAGTGGAGTAGAAGGTAACAGTTGTGGTTGGGCAGGTGGTGGAGGAAAAAGAGCAGGAAGAGAGTTGTATTGGGGCCTCCACCCCTGATGAGATGAATTCCACTGAGGTTGTGGTTGAACATAGGATTGAAATGAATGGGTGGCTAGTTGGGCATGATATTAGATGTGAAGGATCAAGGAGGAGGCATGTACCAGGAAGGATGAGAAGGAGGGCCCCAAGAAGGTATGCAGGTGACCTGGTTGGGGTTGTAGTATGCCTGAGATGTCCCTTACATCCCCTACTAGTATGGTCTAGGTCCATGTGGCCTTCTTTGGTTTATGTAATAGAGTTGTTCAGTGACTCCCTCGACCCCTTGATATACAGCTTTAAGTCCGAGCAAGGAAGGGAACTTATCTATAGAATGATTTTATTCACAAACTGAACAAACCTCTATAGAGTTTAATGTGCATTCATTCCTAGGATGCCTCCTGGTGCATCTAGGGAAAAAAATGGCCAAAGCCTTCTCTTCTTCCTCTTGTTTTCTTTTGATATGTAAGGTATCCAATTGCATGGCAAGATTCTGCACCATCTCACTCTTGAAGTCTTCCAGCAAGTTTCCAATTTCTCCTTTAATGGATGAGTTGGAGGAAGAGGTACTGGCTATGGGTTGACTCCCTACCTTTCTTTCTGGCTGCTCTAGAATGGTTTCTAAAAGTAGTCTTTATGTCCTCATAGGATAGTTGTTAGATGTCTCACCCGGCCAGTAGATGGAGGGTGTCTAAAAGATCTTCCCGAATTCCCCTGAGCAGGACCAACTTCAGAGACTTAGGGTCAAGTGTACACCCGACCCTTTTGTAACTAATCTGGAACCTCTCTTCATAGTCTTCTAGGGACTCATCACTTCCTATGGTCATTCAGAAGATTTATTCTTTAGTATCTTTTGACCTATAATAGTCTTGATACTTTTTGTTAAAGGCTTGCTGCATCTAAGCCCAAGTTGTGATTCTATTGCTAGGTAATCCCATGAACTTGTGTAGTGTTTCATCCTTGAGAGTAGAAGGGAATAGTTTCAACTTTTTCTCATCTTCTGCATAGTCATAAGTTCGACAGATGAAAAAAACTCGAACAAGAAGGTGTTAGGATCTTCTATAGTCATACCATGGAAATGAGGTAGGGCAGAAGGGCTTATATTCTTCATTTTTGTGTCCCCATTGGTCTCTCAAATGGGAAAGGCACCATCTATTCTCTCTACATTCCCCCTAGCATTTCTGTTTTCAGCGATTGGCTCCAAAGGAATTTTTCCTTCTTCTTCTTCCCCTATAGGTTCTTCAAATATGTCTAGTTGTTCACCTAAGGGTTCTTCCTGATCGCAGCCACCGAAGAAGAGAGAAGGTTGGCTGTGTGAAGCAGTGGGGATGATGGGAAATTTTTTTCTTGAGTTATCTCTATTCCTATGAGGCATGAAAGGAAGTATTTTTGGTTGGTTTTTGTTTCCTTTTCCCTACACTGACAGTAACTACAGAAACTGAAATTGATTGAACAAAACAAATTGCAACTATTTGAAATGAACTTGCTGAAAAGAAATTTGCAGAATTGAAAAGGAAAGCAAGGAAATGCAGAACTGAAGGAAAATGAATTAAATAGTCTACTTTTTCTGAAATGAAATTTGCAGAATTGAAAAGGAAAGCAAGGAAATGCAAAACTGAAGGAAAAAAACGGACTGGTCTACTTTTCCTAAAACAAACTATTAGCATAATGTTGCAATAGGAAATAGAAGAAAGTGGTAATCACAGAATACTCTGGCACTTCCCAGGAAACGATGCCAAAAATTGGTGAGCACCAGTATTGCAACAATAATGCTATAACTCCTGGGCTACCTACTTTACTCTTATAAACCCGGTAGTTCGTAACAAACTTGGAAGCATTGGTGTTGTATGCACAAGTACTAGTTCCCACTGCAGGTTGTCACTTGGTCAGCCAGTGCAATGTAACTAGGAGCTCAAGACAACTTCTATAGATTCCAGAAGAATATCTATATGTGATTAAAGGAAAGAAAGATTACTCTACAGATGCTATTCTAACTATAGAAAGGAAAAAGACTCAAATGTAAAGCAAACCTAGTAAACCCTAATTAACAAACTAATTCTACTTTTGCAAAAAGAACTATAAAAACCATGAAAGGAATGCCATTACCTACTCAAGGAAGTAAACAACATCTAACTATGCTATTTCTGGAAGTAAATAAGCAAGAAACATATTTTTGGATTTTTATGTGAATTTGACATGCATGTGATTTATTGTGTTTGAGTGTGGCAGCGATTAGGTGGTGTTGAAGGGTGGTTTTGGGACTTGAGAGGATTTAGGATGGTGTGGATGGGTCCTAAGAGGTCTCGGGTGGTCTTCTAGAGGCTTTTCCCACACTCGGCCTTCAAGAGAAAGTCTACAGGAAAATCTACAGGAGGAAAACAGGGAAACTACAAGAGGCCTACAGGAGGAGGCTAAGAGACATTTTCACTTTTTTGCGAGTGTGAGAGTGGGTGAAAAAGGTGGATGAAGGTTAGAATGAGGTGTTAAGGTGGCTAAGGTCTACCAGGAATCAGGAAGAGAGAGAAAGATCATTGGGTTTTCTCAAGGAGAGAGGAATAAGTTCTATGGAAAAATGCAGGAAACTAGGGTAGAATTGAGGTGAGATTTGGGAGACCTATAGGGCATGGATCAAATGGAGATTGTGATGGATGATACGCTGGCCTACTACTGGATGATATTTTCTACACAGAAATTGACAGTCAACCAAGGAAATCAAGCAACAAGTGAAATGAATGCATTTAGGAAAAACAGAGTTTTGCATAAGAATGGTCTAAACTATGATCTATGGAAGGAAATGTTGAGAAATTTTGTAGAAAAGGAAAGCATGAAAGAAGAATATTGAAAATCAGGAAGTGAGAATGATGAAGAAGGTCTAAAGCAAAGAAAATCTGGACTATTAACCTACTAAAAAGCTGGAAACACTAGAAGTCCTATGAAGGAGGAAAATCTATGTTTTTGGGGCAGCAAGAGAGTATTTGCCTCAAATCATGGTCCCAGAGGGATGAAGAGAGGCCATGGCACCATTGATAGCCTTTTTAATCTTTGTTTTTAACTACTTAACCCGCTACAGAAAGTACAAATGGAAGAAAACTACTAAATCATCAAAATAAACCTATTATTAACCATAAGAGAAATACATCTAACATCAAACTAATCTACAAACTGAAAAAAAGAAAAAAGAAAAAAAAAAGACATACAAATACAAGTAAAGAGGAGATTGGTTGCTTGGATTAGGCCCTAACCCAAGAGCTTTAGCCCTCTGAGGTAAATCAGTGCTAGCTCAAAAATGATTCCATCTTTATTTTCAAAATAATATCAAGATTACATGAAACCGTCACAAAATAATAAGCTCGAAATTTGAGCAGAGTTTACATAAGAAAAAAAATCTGACCCTAGTGAGGCCCTAGGCCTCTCTACTTATACAAATTAAGCTACCAACAGCTTCCTTAAAATCAACGAGGCTTTTCTCCCAAAACTTGAGATAATCATTAGTCATCCTCCACTAGCTCGGTTGCCTTCTAGTGCATGATTTGGTTGCTTGTATTGTGAGCTGAATGAAGGGGAATTTGAAGTGAGGAGTAATAAATGAGGGCGATTACCTCCTATAAGGCCTCTCCTCTGTCCAATTCGATTTATTGCTACCACTTGTCCACTGGATCCTTGACTTTGACCTCGAAAGCCATCAATAATCTGCATTAAATACATGTTAGACCACATGGCACAATAACTAACTCAACTCACTCTATAAACATAAATATAATCAGAAAATCATACAATAAGCTAAGAGAATGGTTGATTTGAGTAGGTTAGGAGGTAAAATGAGCCCATATAATTGCCCATTTATGAGGCTTATCACTCACATGAAAGAACACAAAGGTTTCCTAGGTGGCATAATAGTGGATCTTGGAGGTGAAAGTTTGGAAATTTCTTGCTTTCCAGAAGAATCTAGTATGTGGTGTCGAATTCTAGATCACCCTTGTAAAGATGTAGTCATACTGAAGTATCGTTTCCATAAGAGTCGAGCACAGTGGTCAATGTCATAACTGGTGGCTGATTGAGGTAGTCTACAACATTATTTTTGTTTCCCTTCTTGTACTTAATGTTTAAATGGAATTGTTGCAAATATGTGGACCACTTCAAATGGAGATCATTATACAAATTTCTATGTGTCTATATGAACTGCAAGGGTTGATGGTCTGTGTGGATTATCGTTTCCTTCCCTAGAATGTAATTATTCCATTTTCGACAGAATTGCAAAATGGAATACATCTCATTGACATAGGTGGGATACTTTTGGATGACATATGAAATTTTCTCGTTGTGATATGCCACTGGATTCCTTGGTTGGGTAAGAACTGCACCAATGCATAGTTGAAGGCATCTGTCTCAATTCCAAATGGAGTTTTTTGTTTTGGTAATGTTAGCATTAGTGCAGAGCAGAGGCAATGCTTCAACTCAAAAAATTCCATCTATTGGGATTCAGACCAAAATAAATTATCTTTCGCTTTGCACTTGGTGACATGAGTAAAAGGCCAAGTGATATGAGAGAATCCCAACAAAAACCTAGGATAGAAATTGGCAAGACCCAGAAAGTTTCAGAGCTCCGTTAGAGTGGTTGGGGTTAGCCAATCCTAAATAACTTGTATTCTAGTTGGGTCCACATGCACACCCTGCTCATCAATGATGTAACTGAGATATTGAACTTGGGTCATACCAAAAGTGCATTTCTCCAAATTGGAACACAATTTGTGTTGTCGTAGGGTTTAGAGGACCGGTCGAATATGGCGTAGGTGTTCTTACCAACTCTTGATGAAGCTAAGAATGTTATTCAAATATACTACCATGAATGAGTTGGTGAAGGGTCGCGAGATGTCATCCATCAGCCTCACGAAGGCTACAATGGCATTTGTCAACCTGAACCAACCATTAGAAAAGGCCCTCCTTGTATTTGATGGTAGTCTTCCACGGATCAGAGGGTTCGATTTGTAATTGGTCATAATGGGACCTCAATTCAATCTTGATGAAATATTACCCCCCCTTGATCTGGTCCAGAAGGTCATAAAGCCATGGGATTGGATACCTATTCCAGACAGTGCTCTTATTCAACACCCAATAGTCAATACAAAGCCTCTAGATTGCATCCTTCTTCTATACCAACATGATCGGGCCCCCAGAAGGTGATGAACTTGGCCTCATCTACCCTTTCTATAAAAAATCTTGAATCTGCCTCTTGTTTTCATTGTTCTCTAGAAAAGAGCATTGCTAGATCGGTTCATTGCATAGCAGTGCACCTGAGGTTAGAGCTTGACTTGATAGCATAGGGGCACCCCTGTGGATGAGGTGAATATGTCCTTGTACTCCTCCATGATCTTGTCCATCTATGGTTTCCTTTTCGAGGAGCCTTGCATGAAGGTTCTGAATTTGGCCATAATCTTTCTCTTTTCTCCAAGGGTGAATCATGAGGAAGACAAATTTACCAGTCTGGGAAATGATGTTATTGCATTTTTTAGCAGAGATAAAATAAAAGGAAGTAGGCGTTGCTACCTCTAGTATCGTATACAATTTCTCACCCAATGTAAAAATAAGAGAACAAGGTCTAGATTCATATACAACATGATGATTCCATAAGTATGTCTGACCTAATAAAACATCACAGAATTTGATAGGGGAAGCATCACATAATACCTCATTTGCAAAGGGATTGATGTTATAAGGTATGTGACAGTGCTGGCTAACATGGAGATATTTCTCTTGGTGGAACCACCTAATGGTTTATGGTTGTGGGTGTCGTGTTGTTGGTATATTAAAACTCTTAAGGACCTCAGCTGAGATCAGGTTCTTCTAGCTACCACTTTCAATGATGAATTGCATTGTTGAACCCTTTAACCACATATTCGAGAGGACGAGGTGTTCCCCCTCCTATGGATCCTCAGGTTCCATATTTCAAAGCTTGGTGGTGGCTACCATCACAGTGGGTTCTTTGTTAACTATTTTCTACCCCTTGTCACTTCCCTTTTCAGGTTTCGTCTTCAAATCAGAGTATGCATCATTCTTTGAGTCTTTTAGCTCGACTACCAGTGCTTGCTTTATGCAACATTCATTTTTTTTGTCAGTGGGAGTTTTATGGATCTCGCATGACTTGTTGGTGTCCTTCTTCGCCTTCCCATTATTGTTTTCTTGTGGCTTCAAGGAGTTTTCATGGGGATTCATGGCCTAGATATGCCATTTTCTTTGTTTCTCAGGGTGTCTTTACTTTCCTTTGGGTTCGTACATCCAAGGTCTCACTTCTCCTGCTTGAATTTCTGCTTAATCTTGACAGTATATACGTATGCTGCACCAAGTGAGGAGATGTCCAGAACTCCATTTCCTCCTGAATGTATTTTTGCAAACAACCATGATACTTAAGCACCAGATGATTCTTAGAATATTTGATACCCAAATTTGTTCACAGGGTACGGAATATATTCGTTAGCTCATGCACATCATGATCCTTTTGCTGCCACAACATAGTCAAATTTATGTATTTGTCTTCATAGCTCCCTGAATGGTAATACTATTCTTTGATGACATCTCAGAAAGAATTCCAAGTGGGTGCTACTGAAAACAGTGAGGGTTCCATCTTGTCCCACTGCTCATAGTAGGTTCCCCACTAGTCCTTGATGTGGGGGGTGGCTTTTAGGAGTGAAAAAGTAATCTTTTCCCTATTGGAAAATCGTGAATCGAAAAATATCCTTCTAACAGACATAATCATTTATCTACGACATTTGCATTTGTCTGGTGTTCAAATATGGTAAGATCAAAGTTTACTTGTGCCTTGGAGGGAGTGGCACCTCCAGAGTCATTATTCGATGAAGATGTGTCACCTTTGGGCATTCACCGAAGGATCTAGGCAATGTTATCCATCATCGCGTTCCTTTATCGATCAACGGATTATTTGAGCAATATTTTGAAAGGATCTCCTACTCCCTTGTCTTTCTTTTATTCCACCATGGGAGGTCATCAAGGTCATCAAGGCTGGTCTTATAAAGGTTCAACCAATTATAGCCCTAACTCATTATACTCCCACCTCATTAGGGACATGTATCAAAACAAAAGGAGCATACCACTATGATACCATTGATCCATATTTATGAAGGAATGAAATGAAATATAGATATGTAGAGAAACACAGAGATACATCAAAAATAGAACTTCAATTCATTAATAACAAAGTACTGAAAAACTGTTACAAGAAGAATGGCAATAAACTACCTTAGGTAAAGGTAGCTTATTTCTGAGAGGAGATGTGGTGGCTACATGCCTATTAAATATTTTACAATGAGGATCAAGGACTTTTTCAATATTGAAAAAAAAGGGAAAACCATAAACAACAAAATCCATAACTCTAGGAGATGGAATGCCAAGAGCTTGTGGGCCTGTTCGGGTTAGTTGGACAACCAACTTCCCAAGGTTTTCAATTGGTCATATGATCTCCATTTGAAATGAAAACTAACTTGTTAGAAATATCTCTCATAGTACTAAAATATTTGTGGCAAGGCCTTGCCTACAATTATGGGTTTGTTGCGGACCTCAAAAAAGAGTTGTTTAGGGGGTTAAAACACCTTCGGAGGTTCAGGACTTGAAAAAACTACTTAAAAACGTAAATTTTTCTATAACTAAGGAAAATGATGAAAACAACTAGATTCTAGGTGAAATAGGGGAGTGACCACCAATACCCACCTAGACTAACGTTAGAGATGGATATGTGGAAGATTGTATAGAGAAGACTTCAAGGTACATCAATTAGCTCAGATTGGACATTTAAGATGAAATAAGAGTATTGTCACCAAGGACAATAGAGTAGGCATACCAAGTGTCTCTGAAAGAAGAATAGAATCTTATAAGGAAATAAGGTAGAAAAGGCAAAGGTGTTGCTAGAAGCCAAGGACAACAACAAAGAAAAGGGAGGTCTACTGCATCTAAAGATGGGGTTAGTAGCTCTATTCCACAATGACAACAAGAGGGAGAGTCTGAAGGATGAAGATCCTTTCCCATAAGATGAGGAAGAGGCAAGAGAGAGGCTCGTTGCTATAGGTGTGGCAATCTTGGACAAATGGCATATGATTGTCCAGAGAATAGAGAACTAGGCCAAAGGAATGTTGTTATAGCTCTAGTAGAAGAGGATGAGGCATAGGTGTAGGAAGTAGATAATGTGCTAGAGACAAGAGAAGCCCTTATGATGAAAAATGTGTTGCTTGATACTGTTTCCAAGGTCCAAGGTAAGTGGTGTAAGATTGTGGCTGATAGTGGTAGTATGCACAACCTAGTGTCCATAAAGGTTGTAGAGAAGCGGCAGTTGAAGAAGAAGAAACACCCAACACCCTACGAGGTGTCTTGGCTACAAAAGGACATCATATTGTAGTGAATGACCAGTGTGCGATAGAGTTGTAGATTGGTAACTACAAAGGCAAGATTTTGCGTGATGTGATGTCGATGGATGTGCGTCACATTTTTCTTGGAATACCATGATAGTTTGATAGGAGCATGGTGCATGATGGGAAGAAGAACACTTATAAATTCCTGAAGGATGGAATTAAGCATACTTCATTGCCATTGTAGGAAGAAGGAACATTTGGAAGAAGTGACCCAAAAGTAGCATTGATGAGTAGGAAGGAATTTCTACAATAGATGAATCCAAAAGAGGTAAATTTTTCTATTGTTTGCAAGAATAGAGTAATTATTACTTCTAGTACTATATCTAATTTTTCTACAGAAATTCAAGAGATGCTTGAGGAGTATCATGATATTGTGGCGGATAATTTTCCAAATGAGTTGCCACCAGCAGGGAGATGGAACGTGAAGAGTTTGTGGGCCCCGTTGGGGTTAGTTGGACAACCAACTTCCTAGGGTTTTCACTTGGTCATATGATATCCATTCGGCATGTACAATACCTTCTTATAAATATCTCTCATAGTACTAAAATATTTGTGGCAGGCCCTTACCTACAACTACAAGTTTGTTGTGGACCTCAAAAGAGAATCGTTTAGGGGGTTAAAACAACTCCAAAAGTTTAGGATCTAAAAAAACTACTAAAAATAATAAATTGTGCTATAGTGAAGGAAACATATGAAACCAGTTGGAGGTCTAAGTGGAATAGGTGAGTGGTGATAAATATCCACCTAGATTAACATTAGAATTAGATATGTGGAAGATTCTATAGAGAAGACTTCAAGGTACATCAATGGGCTCAGTTGGACATTCAAGATGAAATAAGTGTATTTTCACCAAGGAAAATAGAGTAGTCATACCAATTTCCTCTGAAAGTAGAAGAGAATGTTGTAAGGAAACAAGAAAAAAAAGGAAAAGTTATTGTTAGAAGTAGAGGACAACAATAAAGAAAAGGGAGGTCTACTGAATCTAAATATGGGACTAGTTGCTCTAGTTCATAGTGACAACTAGAGGGAGAGTCTAGAGGCTGAAGATCCTTTTCCATAGGACGGGGAAGAGGCAGGATAGAGGGTCATTACTATAGGTGTGGAAATATTGGAAACATGGCGTATGATTATCTAGAAAATAGATAGCCAGATGAAAGGAATGTTGTTGCACTTTAGTAGAAGAGGGCGAGGAATAGGTGCATGAAGCAGATAATCTTCCAAAGACACGAGAATCCCTTATGATGGAAAAGGTGTTTCTCTATATTGTTTCCAAGGTCCAAGGTAAGTGTTGTAAAGTTGTGATTAATAGTGGTAGTACATACAACCTTGTGTCCACAGAGGTTGTAGAGAAGTTGTAGTTGAAAAAGAAGAAACACCCAACACCCTACAAGGTGTCTTGGCTATAGAAGGGACATCATATTTTAGTAAAAAACCAATTTAATATAGAGCTACATATTGGTAGCTATAAAGATAATATTTTTTGTGATGTGATGTTAGTGGATGTGTGTCACATTTTTCTTGGAAGACCATGGAAATTTGATAGGAGAATGGTGCATGATGGGAAGAAGAACAGTTACAGGTTCCAGAAGGATGGCATCAAGCATACTTTGTTGACGGGTAGGAAGGAATTTCTACAATAGATGAATTCAAAGAGGTAAATTTTGCTATTATTTGCAATCCTAGAGTAATTATTACTTCTAGTACTATCTTTGATTTTCCCATAAAATTTCAAGAGATGCTCAAGGAGTATCACAATATTGTGGTGGATGATTTTAAAAATGCGTTGTCACCATTAAGGAGTATCATTCATAATATTGACTTGATATCAGGAACTAGTTTTCCTAATAAATATTCCTATCTAAAGATACCTAAAGAGAATGAGGAGATTAGAAAGCAAGTGCAGGAGATGCTAGATAAGGGATTTATTAGAGGGTGTCTTCGTCCATTTGTTGTAACCATAATGTTGATTCCAAAGAAGGATGGGGGATGGCACATGTGTACAAATTCCATAGCCCTTAAAAAAGTTACAATCAGGTGTCATTTTCCCCTCCCATAAATTAATGATTTATTGGATTATTTGAGCGGTGCATGTTGGTTTTCCAAAATTGATTTAAAGAGTGGATACCATCAAATCATAATCAGAGGGGGGGATGAGTGGAATAATACATTCAAAAATAGTGAAGGTTTGTATTAATGAATGGTCATGACATGTGGACTATCTAATGCACCTAGTACATTCATGTTTGTTAAGGAATGAAGTACTAAAAGAATTCATAAGGAAGTTTGTGATTTTTTCCCTAGATGACATTTTAGTGTATAGTCAAACAAAGGAGGAGAATTTGAGGAATTTGAGGTATGTGTTAGAAAAGTTGTAGCAAGAGAAGTTTCTTATAAATTTAAATAAATGTTCCTTTTTGAAGTTAGAGTTGGTATATCTAGGATTTACGATTTCCATATAAGGATTGAAGATTGGTTGAGGTAAGGTGAAATATATCCTTGGATGGCCCTCTCCCATAAGTGATTTTGAAGTTAGAATTTTTCATGGTTTGGTGAGCTTTCAAATAAAGTTTATCAGAAATTTAAACAATATGAGTGCACAAATTATATAGATGGTGAAGAATAAATAGTCATTTATATGGACCGATGAAGCTAAAAAAGGATTTCGGATGTTGAAGAGAAAGATCACCAACCAACTAGTGCTTTCTCTTCTAGATTTTAATAAGCTTTTTCAAGTGAAGTATGACACGAGAAATGATGCAAATGGAGCAATACTTAGTGAGGAGGTGATCTGTTATTGAATATTAGTTTTCCTATGCTATTTTCAATTACATATTTATAAACATGTGCTTGTTCATTTCTTCCTGTGCATAGATTTCCTTAGGTTGTTTGGTGATTGAAACAAATAAATTTCATCAAGTTTTATGTGAAAGACATGAAAAAAATAGCTTCAAAAACAAGTATTAGACAAAAAACAATCACATTATAGAAAACCATCAAAGAGACACTTTAACACGGTGTTTTGATGAAGGAGTTGACCCCTCCTGGGATACATCTTCTTGGTCTAGCTTCCATGGTTTGGGCTTCTAGATTTGCTCAATATGGAAAAAATATTGATTACAAAGCTCTACTGCTCCTGATACGAAAGCCAATGTGTTCAGAATGCTGAAATTAGATAGGGACACCTTTTTCTGAGCTCAATTGGGTCGAAAATTGCTCCAGTTATGCCTCTAACAATTTTTTCCTTGAAAAGCTCCTCTAAATCTGCAAAACTCTAGTTAGGGCCACTAAATTTGGGGATGGCTCAAAAATTGTCAGATTCCACTAAAAGCATGCCAATTTAACTTAGAGTGTAATTAAATATTAAGCTGAGTTTAACAGGAGGATTAGCGCTAATCACATGGATTAGGCTAACCGTAACCCGAAATTGTTGGCGGTTTAGGCAGGATCACATGTTGTGGTTACCATCATATTATCCGTCGGGTTATCTAAACTCCACCGTTATCATAGCCTGTTCACATGGCATCTGCCTAACTGTCAGGGTTATGGGTTTTGTGGAGGCATGGTTGGATAGACCATAACTCTTAACTGTTTGTGGTTATGTATTTGAGTTCACATGGGGAGGGTTGGCCTGCGGGCCGGCCCTCCCATAACCACCAAAATTAAATTCGTTAAAGTTTAAATATGCATCATGCTCCATAGAGGTTAAGCAACACAATGGCGGAGATGGTAGGAGGCTTGGATTGCAAAAGGGAGGTTGCAGGGTCAAACCCCAGTGCCTCCAATAAAAATTTTCTCCACGATTGAGTCTACCTAGGCTATTGGGAGGTGCCATGTGGCAGTTGGTGGGATTTCCATGTGGCATTCTCTCATTAGCTCAAATGTTAACCAATATAACTACGCCATATCACCACCTGAAACCCAATGAAAATATGTCACTTGTCAAACTGCGATAGAATGTTCACCAAATTGACCCTGCCTAGTCACTTGCCACGTGAGCAGTATAGACTGTTGATTGTGCAACGACTGAGCATCTTTTTTTCATTTTTCGCATGTTTAGAAAGCCAACAGAACTCAATAAATTCCTTATACAAACTTAGTTTTTAGAGAAATGAGATGCGTTAGGATCATTTTTTCGAGATGGACACAGTCGTTTAGGTTTCGAGCCATTCTGAGAAATTTGAGTTTTGAGCTAAATACTGAGTGTCTGATCATTCCTCCCCACTAGAAGCATTTTGTACCCCAAAAGATACTATCAATTATTCAGAAGGTAAGGGTACATCTCCCTCACCCTCTCAATCTGCAACCATTTGGATTTAGAAGGCTTTTGTCCCATAAGTCCCACTCTAAGGTGTTCAACATCCCGTCATTTCCAAGTCCCGGTTCTTCTGTCAAGTATAAGATCTTGCCGAAGTTCATCAAGATATTGTGGTGAGAAATCATCTATTGATGGCAATTGAGCATGCTCTCCTTGATCATCAATCAAAGGAGGCTTAAACAATCTCAAATTCTCAACATCAAAAGCATAGTATATTTTCATATACAGAGGCAAATCAAGCTTAAATGCATTGCTACTAATCTTTTCCAAAATTTTAAAAGGTCGATAATGGATTGGCTTAATATTTTTACCTTCCCCTTGAAGTCTCTTTTTCTATTATATAACCAAACTTTGTCGCCAACTTGAAATTTGTGATCAACCCAATGTTCATCATGCCTTGCCTTGTAGCTACTTTGACTTTTCTCAAGTTGTTCCTGCACTGCGTGATGTATCAACTAAATTTTCTCTATGAACTTCCTTTCCTTATCGATGTCACTGTGACCATCGATGGTGACATCTTTCTCGAAGATGAAGTCCAATGGAAATCTCGGCAAGTACCCATAAGATGCTTCAAATGGCGATGTGTTTGTGGAAGAATGCTTTGTATGCATGTTGTATGTAATACAACTGTTCATCCCATAACTTGGGATGTTTGCTACAATATCCTCTAAGAAGATGAATGATTGTTCTATTGACCACCTCGGCTTGTCCATCTATTTGTGGATGAAAGGTTTTACTCTTCTTCAACTTTATGTCTATCATGTCCCACAAATTTGACCAAAAATTCCCAACAAATCGATAATCTCAATCACTTACAATAGAAGTAGGAAGAAGAAAATGAACCCAAATGTTTTGGAAGAAAAGATGAGATGTTTGTTCAGCTATAATTTTCTTTTTACATGGTGTTAATATACACATCTTGCTGAACGTATCTACAACTACATACAAGTAATCATGACCTTTTCTTGATAATGGAAGACCTCCTACAAAATCCATTGAGATACTCTCCCATGGACGTGAAGGTACTAGAAGTGGAGTGTACAATCCAAGTTTACTATTGCTAGGCTTACTTATTGCACACAAAGAACATCCTCTCATGAAATGAGAAACATTGTCAAACATGTGTGGCCAATAACAATACATTTGGAGATTTGCTACAGTCTTGCCTACACCAAAGTGTCCAACAATCAATGAAGTGTGCATCTCCCTTATGATATTGTTTCTTTCTCCCTGTGGAATATACAACTTGCCCAAATGATACAACAAACTATTATGTACATGATAATCCAACTCTTCAATTTTTTTTTCTTAACTCAAGATTCCATACACATCTCCAAAGTCACTATCATTTGCATATTGTTAAATGTAACTTTCATGCAAAACATAATTCTGCTTGAGAATAACAAATGAATTTACAATAGGCCTTGAAATCATATCAACTACTTTATTGTAGACTCCCTTTTTATACCTGATAACCAAATGAAATTTTTGTAGAAAACCCATCCATCTGAAATGTTTTGATTGATGCAACTTTGTCTGTGACTGTAAATACCACAATGGTTGATGGTTGGTATGGATAATGGTCTCTTTTCCCATCAAGTAGTGTTTCCATTTCTTAACACTTTGTACCAATGTGTAAAGTTCTTTGTCATAAGTGGGATAGTTAGTTACACCTCCATTAAATGAAATGAAATGGGCTTACCATGCTACATAAGAATTGCTCACATGGCGTAATCATTAGCATTCGTTTGGATCTCAAATGGTTGTCTCAGATCCGGAAGAGATAATATTGGTGTTGAACTAATCTTTTGTTTCAAAGCATCAAATGCTTTTTTTTGTACATCTCCCCAATGGAAGACTTTCTTGACACTTGTCAATGCATGTAATGGAGTTGTAATTGAACAAAAATTAGCAATAGAATTTCTCCAATATTGTGCTACCCCTAAAAAGCTTCTTACCTCTGTAACTATTTTAGGATTGGGTCAATTTAGAATAACCTCAACTTTAGAGGGGTCTATCTTCAGCTCAACTCCTCCAACAAGGTTTCCCAAATATACTAAAGAAGTCTTGCCAAATTCATGCTTTGACATCTTTAAAAACAACTCTTGTTTTCTCAAGACATCAAGTACTTTGTTTACATGCATGACATGTTCATCTTTGGATTTGTTAAATATAATTACATCATCTAAGAACACAATGACAAATTCATCTAGAAATGGTCTAAATACATCATTCATAACTCTCATGAAAGTATATGGAGCATCTGTAAGACCGAAAGACATAAGAAGCCACTCAAACAATCCTTTCTTAGTTTTACATGTGGTTTTCCAAATGTCCTCTTCAGATATTCTAACTTGATGATAACCACTTCATAAATCTAAGTTAGTGAAATACTTTGCTTACCTCAACTGATCAAGAAAATAATCAATTCTTGGGAGTGGATAACGATTCTTTACCATGATTTTGTTTAGTGCACAAAATCCACACACATGCACCAATTTCCATCCTCCTTTGGCACCAAAACAATGGGAAACCACATGGCGAAGTCGATAGGCGTATGATACCTTTGTTCAACAGTTCTTGAATTTGTTTTTTGATTTCCATGCTCTCCATAATCGACATGCGATACATGCCAATGTTAGGAAGTGAACATCCTATTGCAACTGTATCTCATGTTGAATTCCCCTCTTTGGAGGTAACCCCTTTGGTTCCTGAAACATCTTGCCATGCTTGCTTACCACATCAAAAAAATAAGATTTCAATTTTTCATCACAACCTTCAAAAGATTCATAATCAATATCATTGTTTTTCTTGATCATGACAAGCATTGAATTTTACTTGCATTTACTAGTCTCTTCATCTGCCCTGCATTAACCAAAGAAATGTTCATCTTTTTGCGATGGGCTCTTATAATGTACTCCACCCCATTCTTGAGCAATAAGTATTTGTTTTCATGGTGATAAAATACTTCTTTCCTATCATACAAATAAGGACTACCCAAAATGATTCCTGAGATGTCAACTGGAACTACATCTAACTCAACTTCATCAATGAACTTTTCAGTAATGGTGAATTTGAACAAACACTTCCATGTAACCTGTAAGTTTGCATTGTTAACTATCCAACCCAATGGATATGGCTTATGATGAGGTATAGTTTCAAGGCTTAGTTTTCTAACCAAGTCTTCTGAAATTAAGTTTTATTGTGAACCACTATTGAATAATGCATCAATATTTGTATGATTTGAAATTACCCTCACATGAAACCACTCTATTCTTGATTCTTCATTTGGAGTGTTGTTTTGACTGTGTGAAGAACTAGCTTTTCCAACAACTTCTTTCCCTTTTATGACCATGGCTGAAATCTTAGTCTCATCACCAGAATCTGAACCAAGGTCATATTGTTCAGTAGCGGTCATCTTTTGTTTTCCCTTATTGTTTTGTTTCTTGGGCCTTAATTCAGAATGTAATTTCCAACAATGGGTGTCATCATGCCCAACTTTGGAACAATGTTGGCATATGGTTTTCACCCCTTCTTTCTTCACACTTGCATTCTTATTCCCTTTGTCTTTTCCACCCTTCTCTTTCTCCTTACCCTTGAAAGGCTTCTTCTCACTACCCTCTTCCTGAATGTTCTTTACCCTTACTTCAAGGTGCGTGGCCTACACACATACCTCATCCAAATTGCTTGGATTGAACATAAGGATAGTATGTTTCAAATAGGAATGTAAACCCCCAATATATTTCAACAGTGTATCTTGAGAATTCAAATTTACTCCTAATAAAAAATCCCTCTTTCTAAACTCCTGTATATAATCTTGGATTGTTTGGCCTTTGAGCTGCCTAACATTCTTCCAACTCATAATGTATTTTTGCATATAGACAAAGGGTAAAACTATATTTTAATTCTAGAAACAAATTCAACCCAAGTAATGGATATCTTACCATGAACTCGCATTTTCCTCTTGAGTCTATGCTTCCCACCAGACTAATGCTACTCCTTCTAGCCTCAATGAAGCCAATTGGATCTTTGTGTCATCTTCTTGAAGGTTCTGAATTCTACAGTATACCTCCAATTCTAGAATTCAATTGTCTAACTTTTCTGCATTCACTTCACCATTGTACATGGGAAGTTCAAACCTAATGTCCAATTTGTGTAAGGGAGTTTTTCCATTTGGGGTTTGGGAATGGGTTTGGGCAGTTGCAGTGGTGATAGTGGAAGATGATGTTGTATGTGATGATGGAGATGATGAGGAAGATGATGAAGATGGTAGAGATGGAGATGGATCCCCTCTATTACCCTTGGAATCCTTCTTATCATCTTTTTTTCTCTTGATATTCCTTCTCCATGTGGAGGTTTAGAACTCTCTCCAACCATTCTAGTGTTCCTCTCTTCATAGAGGACTTTAAACATCTTAGCTAAAGTGTATAAATATTTATTGAATTCTTCTTCTTTTGAAGAAGTACCTTCAGGCTCTCTTTCTCCAGACATAATGGTCGTTGATCCAGACTTAGAAACTGGTACTACTTGTACCTCTTCAATCTCAATTGAAGGCCAAACTTGAGGAGTTGCAAGTGCAACTCGAGTTGGAACTTTAGGTGGTGGAGACTATGGCCTTGTGGCTCTCCTTCTATGCATTGCCTCAAGAGTTGCAACCAATAGTTTCGCTTCTCCTTTCCACAACTTTAACCTTGTAAGCATCACAATTTTGCAACCATGAAAACCATAATTGCACACAACTCAAGCAATCAAGAAAATCAACCTTTTCTCTCATACCAACTTCATCTATTATTTAATATTAGTTTTGTTGTGCTATTTTCAATTACATATTTATAAACATGTGCTTGTTCATTGCTTCCTATGGATATATTTCCTTATGTTGTTTGGTGATTGAAACACATAAATTTCATCAGGTTTTATTTGATAGACATGAAAAAATAGCTTGAAAAAAATGTATTGAATGATAGACATTCAAAGTACAACAAACCATCAAAGAGAGACTTTAACACAATGTTTTGATGAAGGATTTCACCCCTCTTGGGCTACGTCTCTGTGGTCCAACTTCCATGGCTTGGGCCTCTGTATTAGCTCAATATGGAAAAAAACATTGTTTACAAATCTCTACTGCTCTTGAGACCTGCATTAATGTGTTCAAGTGTCGAAAATAGCTGGGAACACCTTTTCCTAAGCTCCATTTGGTAGAAAATTTCTCTAGTTATGCCTCTGACATTTTTTCCCTTGAAAAGCTCCTCCAAATATGGAAAACTCCAGTTAGGGCTACTAAATTTGGGGATGGTGCCAAAATTGGTGGATCCTGCTAAAAGTTCGCTAGTTTATCTCAGATTTTAATTAAATATTAAGTCGTTTTTAACGGGAGGATTAGCGCTAATCACGTGGTTTAGGTTAAATCTAAACTGAAACTATTGGAGGGTTTAGGCGGGATCACATGTCATGGTTACCATCATATTATTCGTCGAGTTATCTAACCTCCACCATTATCATAGCCTATTCACATGGCATAAGCCTAATCATCAGGGTTATGGGTTTTGTGGAGCCTTTGTTGGATATAATGTAACTCTTAACTGTTTGCGGTTATGTATTTGTGTTCACATGGGGAGGGTTGGTCTGCAGGCTAGCCCTCCCCTAACTGCCAAACCTAACTCTGTTAAAGGTTAAATATGCATCGAGCTCCATAGAAATTAACTAACACGATGGCAAATATGGTAGGAGGCTTGGATTATGGAGGGGAGGCTGTGGGGTCAAACCCCGACGCCTCCAATAATTTTTGCTCCACCGTTCAGTCTACCTAGGTTGTTGGGAGGTGCCACATGGCAGCCTCTGGGCTTTCCATGTGGCATTCTCTCATTGGATCAAAGTTTAACCAATAGAGCTATGCCATATCACTACCTGAAACCCAATGAAAATATGCCACTAAGAAAACTGTGATTGAATGTTGACCAAATTGACCCTGCTTAGTCACTTGCCACGTGAGCAGTACAGACTACTGACTCTCTAGTGACTAGGCATTTTTTTTTTGCTACAAATTTTGCATTTTTAGCAAAGTGAATAGAACTCAATAACTTCCTCATACAAACTCGGTTTTCTATGAAATGAGTTGTGTTAGGATTGTTTCTCCAAGGCAGACATGGTTGTCCAGGTTTCGAGGCATTCTCAGAACTTTCATTTTTGAGTTAAATATTG
The DNA here is from genome assembly GCA_031772625.1 of Pinus tabuliformis. Classification (NCBI taxonomy): domain Eukaryota; kingdom Viridiplantae; phylum Streptophyta; class Pinopsida; order Pinales; family Pinaceae; genus Pinus; species Pinus tabuliformis. Next base: position 1,169,166,691 of record CM062809.1, read on the forward strand.
AGCACCTCATGAGGAGGACAAACCCATAGCCTATTATAGTCAGAATTTGAATGAGGCTAGTAGAAAGTACACAACCTATGACAAAGAGTTCTATGTAGTGGTTCAAGCTCTTAAAAAATGGAAAAATTATTTGTTGTCTAGAGAATTTATTTTATACTCTAATAATCATGCTCTAAAGTATATCACGTAATATCCTAAGTTGAAATAGAAACATATTAAGTGGTTTGAGTACTTGCAAAGGTTTACACTTGTTTTAAAGAACATCAGTGGTCAATCTAATAAAATTGCAGATGCTTTGAGCAAGGGACAACTTTTGTTTTTTGGAGAGTTAAATTCAAGTGTTGGGATTCGACTTTATAAAGGAGTTTTATGAGGAGGATGCAGAGTTCAAGGAATCCTTTGAAGCCTATAATATTGCAAATTCACAAGATAGGATCCCATGGATTGATTACATGATTCAAGATGTACTTCTTTTAAAACACAACCAATTTTGCATTCCAAACTGTTCAATGAGGGACAACCTGATTAAGGAGAAACACAATGGAGGCCTTGGAGGACATTTTGGGAAATACAAGACTTATTACCTACTGAAGAGGTAATACTATTATCCAAAGATAAGATCTTATTTGTAGAAATTTGTGAATAAAAACATAATCTGTCAATATGTTAAAGGAAGAATCCAAAACACTATATTTTATATGCCATTTCAAATTCTAGAGAGACCTTGGGATTCAGTAACTATGGATTTTGTTTTTGGATTTCCTAAAACATAGAAATGTAATGATTCTTTGTTTTTGGTTGTAGATAGGTTTTCAAAAATGCCTCATTTTATTCCTTGTGCTAAGACTAGTGATGTTAACCATATTGTGGGCATGTTATTTAAATAAGTAGTAAGGCTACTTGGAATATCCAAGAGCATTGTTTCTGATCGAGATACTAAATTATTGGGATATTTATGGCGAACCTTATGGAAGATTTTTGGAACAAAACTACAATTTATCTCAACAAATCTCCCACAAACTGATGATCAGATTGAAGTTGTGAACAAAATCCTAAGAAACATTTTTACACAGTCTAATTGGAGACCACCCTAAACAATTGGACTAAATTCTAGCACATGTTGAATATGCTTATAATGACACTCCCAACAGAAGCATTGGACAAATCCCTTTCCAGATTATGTATGGAATGAACCCATGAGGAGTTCATGAACTCATAAATTTGAGAAGAACATAGTAGATGAGTGAATTAGGAGAAGCCTTCGCTACAACCATACAAGGGATTCATCACCAAGTCAAGAAGAAAATTTATGAAAATAGCCTGAATATAAAAATAGAGTAGACCTTAGTAGGAGAGATTATAATTTTGAGGTAGGAGATCTGGTACTTGCACATTTGAGGAAGTAGATATTCCCCAAGGGCAAGTACAACAAACTAAATTTTAAAAAGATAGGACTTTGTAGAGTTCTGAAGATTTTTCTTTCCAATGCTTATGACTTGAATTACCACATGGAGTTGGAATTTCACAAATATTCGATGTAGCATATATGTACATGTATGAGCCCAAAGCACAAAAAATAGCCAGTGACCAAAAACAACAGCTAGTACAATGGGAAAATTAGTTAACATCAGTTGAACCTTTTGAACTAGAGAGGATCTTGGACAAGAGATTGATAAAAATAGACCAGGGAAAAAGAGTACTTTGAGTACCTGGTTAAGTGGAAGAACCTACTAGTGACATATGCAACCTAGATGGTTGCCACACTCATATAGAAAATTGGCAAATCCATGGAAGAACTCATGGACAATAGCCCATGAAATATTTGTTCCTTGGGACTATGATGTAGGGGCATCCATAATTCTCATTGACGGAGAGGTCAAAAGCATTTACTAGAGGAGTTGGTTCCTCAAAGTGTGGTTTGTTAGACTAGGAGTTATTCAAAATCTCCATGTATTTTATTAAAGTTAGAAAAATTGTTATAGTTTTTTTAAATTTTCCCAAATTGGTCCTCGAATCCTATCTTCGAGGATCTAAAACAAATTTATTTAATTCTTATATTTCTTTGATTAATGAGAGAAATCAGTCAGAGCGTGAGAGTGAAATTTTTCGTGCAAGAACTCTAAATCTCATTACCTATCCATATGGAATTTTATTTTCACATAGTTTTGTAAACCCTATCATTATAATTATTATACCTAAGACTTGCAAAAGTGATTGGAATAAGGCAGAGAAGGGAGAAGAGTTTCCTTAGAAGTATCATAGAGCCAAGAGGAGAGGCACATAGGACATAGAGAATCAGGAGGAGACGAAGTATTGAAACTGGAATTAACACTGAAATGGACAACACTTAGTCAATTTGTTTTTCCTTTTAGAAGAGTCTATCAATTGATCGAGCTTGGGATCTTTTATCGATGAAATCTTGTAAAAAAAGTTTACCCCAGAAATCCCGAAAGGCCCAAAGCCTGTACCTTTATTTTAAATAGTGTTAGGACCCTAGGTCGTCGAGAGAGAGTGCTGGAAATTTATTTTGTTTCCCAGATATGTCTAGTGTTGGAGGACTTACCCAGAGGTGGTTTATCCCAGAGGCCCAGAAAACCCAACGTCCCGTAAGTTAATTCAATTGAGCATTGGGGACGAGGGACTGTCAAGTGATAGTGACATAAATAGTTTCCATGCCCCATATCCATTAATTGATGGGGCTGTTGTCGAGCCGTAAAAAGGGTATTTTTCACCTCTAATTACCTCACATTAATTTGTCAATCCAAGAACGATTTGTTATCTCAAAGAGTGTACTCAGTTCGAGCTGGTCATTTGTCAGAGTAATGCTAGTAGTATAGTGCTCAAGAAAATACAAGAGTAAACGAATGCTTAAAAGAAAAACTACTTACAGCAAAGCACTTTAAGACTTCAATCATGCATTAAGAAGACTAAGTAAATTATTAGTCAAGGGTATAGTAATAATAACTCATCGCTCTGTAAACTGATTTCATCGAAGACAATCAAGGAACAGATCATCAAGCTGGGAACTAGACAATGAATATCAATTCTCACTACCGTTTCAGATCATTCAACGCAATGGTAATGCAAACAACAAGAAATGGAATAGCAACTAGAAAATGTAACAACAACTGATTCTTATGAACAACAACACTTTAATCTACAGGAATAAGTGAAGAAATCGTATCCTACAGAAATCAGATAACAATCTTTACTCTAGGAATAAATCAGACAGCACACGGAAATAGAATGGCAACTGATTAGTAATGAAGTATAGAACAACACTTGGAACCAAATGTAAATGCACAATAAACTAAGATAAATAACACACACGACACACCCTTAGTATTGAGAAAAGTAGCAATTTGATTTTGGTACTACAAATATTAATCATATTTATAAAGAATAACAATTGTAATTCATAATGGAACAGCAATATCAGCTGAATCAGCAATCACAATTAAATGTAATCTATAGATGAATATATTAATACCAATTTATGACTGTTACAACATGGTTACTCTGTAATTGAACAACAATAGCATTCTGTAAAGACTGGCAATGTTATATTAATGAATAAAGGAACAACAATGCATTAGAGAGTTAGAATGAACAATCCGACATTCCTGTCACAGAGAACGATATTACTCAATCGAACATGAATCAAATATAATAGAGTCGTGATGTAAAATAACAAAACACGTCAGATTATCGAACAAAGCTGATAATGAAAACCACGAACGAACTAAAGATAATGATGCAGGAGCAAGTGTTCCACCAGGGATGGGCCCTTAGCCTTCAGGGATACACTGCTTGAGATTATTCCAGGATCAAAGATGGAACAACAACCAGATTTATATTAAAGCATTAAAACAGAGTTACAGCGAATCACTTCTCAACGAGAGTCGATGATCAAAGTTTCAAATACAGAGAAAAGTTACATAGAAAAATAACAGTAGATCATCGCCCGGGCTAGCAGTGTTTCCCCTTTTTATAACAGCTAAAGCGGAGATATCAAGGATGCAAAAATAGTTATGGCAATGATCCCTCAAGATCAAAGGATCCTAAGGGATTTGCCAAACTATTAATTCCCAGTTATCCGTTTGTTTTCTTGTGCCGAGTCGATATCTCCTTTTCCTTTGCTTGGCTGATATGTTTTAATTTAGATCGCCTTGTTTGCATATGGTCCCCCACCAAAGGGACAACAGTTAACTTGGCCCTGTCTTTTTCTTTGGAATGAAAATATTTCGTTTTTCCCTTTCCCTGCATAAGAAATAGCAATTATTAGTGTTTTCATGTTGCGTATAAATCCTATAGATTTTGTCATGATTTCTTATTATCTACCTAGTTCATGATGCAAAGAGGTTACGAGTTCTAAAGAAAAGATGAAAAAATAATCAATAAAAACATACATTCTTCAGTACTCCACACACCCCCCTACTTACCCTTTTTCATGCCCTCATGAAAACATTGTAGTTGACATGTAAGGCAGTGAGAGAGTAGGCTGGAGATGGGATCTCATGTGGTGGTCTATAGCCATGATGCCTAACTAGGTGTTCAAAAAGATGGCCTATCTGACCCTCAAGCATCTCATATAGGGCTTGGTATCTAGGTGCAGGGTGCCAAATAATTGGACTTTGAAACCTATATCCTAACCAAGATGGCCCTGCCCTCAAGATAATTTCGCCATAGAGGTTCAAGCGATCGATGGCTAATTTAAAGTTCTCATAATTAAATGGTTCCTTGAGTTCAATATTCGGATTAGAAATATGATATCGAAATTTAGCAGCATCAATGGCAAGGTCTTTAATAGGGAAAAAGTATTATATTCCTTGTTGATTGATTGCTGTATGAATGGGTCCTAATGCTTCAATCACGCCTAGAGTCCTCACGAGATTCCTATGTTTCCTCCATAACTGCACTGGATTTCTAGGCTAGGCTCTTACCCATAAATCTAATCCATTTTCTTGTCTTTGGAAGGCATTATAGGCTTTAAGCCATTTAATTTGATTAACCCCAAATGGAATAAATGCCTACAGTTGGATATCCCCAACGAAAGGGCTAGTGTTCTTCTCTGTCTATTGATCTAACACAAGGTTATGCTGATAGAATTCACACAATAATCTTTGAACCTTTACTCCATAGTGCTTACAACAATTTATAAAATCATCAATAGTATTAATTTGTATAGGGGCTCCTGCTTTGACAACCTTAATTTTCAATTGCAAATATCATTCCATTAAAAGCAAGGCATAATTCTTAGCAGGGGATTTACATGCTAGGATGTCAGTGTACAAAGAGCATAACGTATCCATCTGCTTGATAACTACATCTAATCTATGAGTTGCCTTTGCGAATTTTTCTTCATCCTTTCGCCATCCTTCAAAGGCCTAGCTTTTGGATAAATTAGCATTCCTTAGCTGTGGTTGTAATTCTTCATACTTTTCTCGAGAAACTGTTTGTTCTGTGAGTTTTTCTACTGCTTGCTAAACTTGTACCAAACCCTCTCATAGGGTTACTATCCTTGGATCACTGTCCCACATGGTAGTGGTAAGCGGAAGATTCACTTGAATCTTATTATTGCATTGTCTTGTGTTCATGGTTCGTAATTCTTCAGAGGGTTGTGCCTCTGTCTGAACTTCTTTATCACAGGCCGACATATCATTTGTTTGTACTTCAACTGGGTAACATTTGAATGTTGTTCCTTTTGGTTTTGAATGGCAGGCTGGACTTGAGTCCTCCTTACCTTTTTCTTGAGGGGTCTTGCTAGAGTGGTTGCATGTCTTACCCCCGAAGTCCTTTTTACTCTCTTTCTCATTTTCAAAACCCTGATTTGTTGTCGAAGTTGTGCTATCACATTTAGCAATCTTTGTCGTTCTTTTCATAGTCTTCTAATTTATTCTGTTTCGCTAGAAAGAACAGTTGTCTGTTTAGTCGGGCCTGGGCTGTCACCTTGGCCAATTCCCTAGTTTTCTTCTTGGGTTCTCCTTCGCTATTTTTTTCGGGTTGCTCAGGAGTAAAAACCCTAGTTGGCTCTGTTATTTCCTGGGTGACATCTTTTTCCACCCCTTCTTCCTCCTAGAATTCTTCCGGTGTAGTCTGGATGGGAACGGATTGTTCCTCCTCTGTGTCACTTTTCTCTCCTATCATACCTTCATCATGAATAGGATGATTCTCTTCTTCTACTTCCCTGTCGCGTAATTCTTCAGGTGCATTCTCGTCCTGAGCAGATTTCTCTTTTGGTTCTCTTTAATATGGAGGCCTAGCGGGCTGAGAGGTTGGGCATATTCGCCCATATTGGCTAGAATTTTGGCCAATTCATCCTCTTGCAATGGATTTTTCAATGGGCTATCTTCACATTGCTTTGTTTCTACCTCCTCCTACCCCAGCTGCTCAGCCTCTTCCTCTGTTTCTCCTTCCTCATTCCCTTCCAATCCTTTCTCATTCTCTTCTCCTTCCAATTGTGGGGATTTCTCATCCCCTGAATCGTCTATCTCCACTGGTTGGCTAGTATACCCTTGGGAATTTTCCAGCCTCCCTCTAATCCATGTCAATCTGACTGATTTCCTCCGTTTCAATGGTATATCTGGTGTACTGGAAACATGCTTACGTTTTGGGGCCGGCATAGTCAGTCCCCCTTATATCATGGCAATTAGCTCTTCCCAGCTGCTCTATTGTTGAGCAAGACTGTGGCTAACTATTAGCCGTATCAGCCCATGGTGACTTACTACCGATTCTACATGTTGTGATTTCCTCATACTTCGGACGACATCATGAAGTAATGAATTTAAAAATGCAGGTAAGTTCACAAAGAATTTCTCTTTTAATACAACTAAGAGTTTAAGGTGTTGTGGTCTTACCACGTCTTTCTTGCCTTCACAGGTGATGTAGCTCTAGATGATCTTCTCCAATTCTGCCCACAGATCCCCTAATGCTGCTGGTAGAATTCCCTTTCCTTTGACTGTCAGGTTCTGGCCTTCATCTCAGAAGATTTTTATAATCTTTCACAGTCTCTCCTTCTTTAGAGTCCACATAGGTCCAGTGGCTGGTAGTCCCAAGACTTCTATAATTATGTCATCGGTGATTGCTATGTGTCTTCCCCTTACTGTGGAGTGATATTCTTGCAAGTTCTGTAATAATTCTATTGCTACGGTCTCGTTGGATTCCTGTAAATGATTAAGATAGACTAACCATCCTACCCTTGCCAGGATTTCCTGTGTAGCATTAGAGACTGAAAATACCCGTGGTTATCTTTGAATTGATCTTCCTCCCATGCTTTAGCTTACTGTAAAAACGTAGAGATGGCAATGGAACAACAAACTATTCAAACTATTAGAAATACAGAGGAAATAACGAAAGAGCAGGGCTCGTCAAAATCCTGGGTAACTTACTAATTGCTATAGAGCATAATATGGAAATGGCTTAGGAACAACAGGCCATGCAGATTGAAAAACAATATACCATTGAGCCTTGCTATTCCCAAGTAAAATTTTGCCGAATAATAGTTTGACATGTATGCTAGCAAATTATGAGGTCAGCCTCCCCCTGCAATGTGATAGGCCGTCCTCGCCCATAAAATGAGGGAGCGGCTTGTCGATCTGCCATAGTACAGAGTCATAAAGGAACAACATATGCCGAAATGCCATGTTTTACAAAAGGAGTAGATTTCCAAAATCGAGGTATATAGTAGGATCGCTTAACAAATAAGAGAATGCTATGATATGATGCGAGGCTGGGAGGATAGGACAGCTAATGTGTACAAAAAGTCTGATGTGGTCATTATCAACTTTTTCCGTCATGATTAGCTGTAATAGATTTTCATGTGTTTAATGGTTCAGGGAAATAATATACATAATCTTATGTGACATATTACAAAGATATAAGACAAAGAAGGGTGTTAATGATTACTATTGGTGTATAAGGAATGTGACTTCAATACCATTAACAGAGCTCTGCTGCCGACAGGTGTCCATAACCTTGACAGAGTTGTTTGTTTCACCCATGGAACCATGATCCTTTATGTATGCTTAGGAAGTGTTGTACAATGTCAAAATGGATGCCATTATGCTGGCTTGGTAAATAGTTAAACCATAATGCCATTCACCGGGAAGGAGTGAAAGGTGGGCAGGCTGACTCATGATGAGACCTCCTGTTCCAAGGACTCTTTATTTTTTCTGATGTGCCTCTTGGATCATATCCCTAGTGTGGTGGCCATAGTGGGAATGCCACTTCACTTTCTTCCTTATGATCATGCTAGGCTGGCTCTTGATGAGACCCCCTATCCTGCATTTGACAACCCATAAGTTATATAATCATTTTTCTCTTCTTCTTTTTTCCCCTTTTTATAAAGTACTTTCCTATGTATACACAAAGGGTGGTTCAGCACTCCTTAAGAGTAGGAATTGTGGAAGAAGTCTTAACATATCAATTGAAAAATATACCCTTTATTTCTATTCCTTAATAATGATGGAAGAAGATTATGGGAATTTTTAAAAAAGAACCACCGTGATAAAGATAAGCAATCATATCAATATTAGTAGGATAATGACAACAAAAGTGATGGATTGTTGTGCCCTTTCCTCTTTCCTCTTATCAATTCGAAGCAATTTCCTGTAAAAATAACAATTTTCATATGATTTACTGATTTTTGTATGCTCTAGTTTTGTATCCGTTGCATAAGTGTATAGTTGTGCTCTGGAAAGACTCGAAATTATCATATATTGAGAAGAATGGCAGTTGTCCTTTAATTGGAACAACAAGGATAACAAGCATCAATAAAAGGAATACAAGAATGTTGTTATTTCGAGAAGGAAGAGCAAAAAGTACAAGGGTTGTTCCTTTGGAAAAGGAATAGCAAAATCCAAACGTGCTGCTCCTTTGGAAAAGGAACAACAAAAATACCAGTGTCGTTCCTTTGGAAAAGGAACAACAAAAACCAAACATGCTGCTCCTTTGGAAAAGGAACAACAAAAACACCAGTGACGTTCCTTTGGAAAAGGAACAACAAAAACCAAAAGTGTTGTTCCTTTGGAAAAGGAATAGAAAAAAACGCAAGTGCCGTTCCTTTGGAAAAGGAACAGCAAAAACCGAAAGTGTTGTTCCTTTGGAAAAGGAACAACAAAAGACAAAAGTGTTGTTCCTTTGGAAAAGGAACAACAAGAAAAACACAAATACCTTTCCTTTGGAAAAGGAATAGCAAAAACCAAAAGTGTTGTTCCTTTGGAAAAGGAACAGCAAAGTGAAAAAGGAACAGCTAATACAAAAAGTGTTGTTCTTTCAGAAGAGGAACAACAAAATGAAAGTGTTGTTCCTTTGGAAAAGGAACAATAGAAAAATAGAAGTGCACACAAATGTTATCCCTTTGGAAAAGGACCAGCAAAAAAAACAGTGTTGTCTCTTTTGAAAAAGGAACAGCAGACAAATACAAGATGAAAGAAAGGAATCAGCAAGATAGTGAACGCTGATTCTTCGAAAAGGAACAACAAAGTGAAAAAAATATGCACAAAGAATAATTTATGGTAACAAAGAAAAAGAATTATGTACAAAATGTAAAAACAGTTAAATCATTGTAATGAACTAGAGGTGAGGAAGATTTCTCTTCCTCTACCAAAATTTGCATGTCAGAATCTTCGCGGAGTTGCTGGTAGAAGGATTCCTGAGTAAGTGGTTTGCGGTATAGTCGAACTTGGTGGCCGTTTTCCTTGAAGGTATGTCCAGATCTGTCAATAGTGACTAGAGTAAGGGTGCCATTATCATATACCTTCTGGATTTCATATGGCCCTAGCCAGCCAGTCTGAAGCTTCCCGGGAAAATCTTGAAACCTAGAGTCATATAAGAGCACCCAATCTCCCTCACAGAAGACTTTATTTTTAATGAGAGCGTCATGTTGGCATTATGGCTAAAGTGTTGTCCTTGATGGCAACCCATTCAGGTGATAGATCACAGTACTTCAAGTCAGCAGCAGAGATTGATGATCAGCTATCAAATATTGAAGAAAATAAGGGGTACACAGGTACACCTTACATAAGGTGCGTACACGCAGGTCAGTGTTACATAAAGTGCGTACATACCCGCAGTTATCCTGTTCAGGAGGTGCGTACCCCCAGTGCACACATTTCAAGGCAAAGAAATTCACATGTGGGGTTTTCTTATGTTTTACTCTTGGTATTTAGCCGACGGTATTGGGTTATTATGGTGTCGGCTCATGGTATTGATCCATGTTTTAAGGAAGAGCTTTCCTATATAAAGCAAAGGAGATCATTTGGCCTGAGCATGTTTTGGGTTGAATATCTTATGAGGGCTAGATCTGGTCTAGATCTAAATAAGGCGAATCTATTGATGGACTGAGATCTCTTCAGGGCATGTTCAGATCTGTAGATCTGACTGTCTGGGTTATTTCTGAAGTCTTGAAATCATCTATGCCCGAAGGTACGCAGGTACAGTGAAAGAAAAGTGTGTGCATACGCAGGAACGAAGCGTTTCAGGTGCGCCTGTACGCAGGTACAGAAGGGTTTCAGGTGCGTCGGTACGCCGGTACGCATGCACAGAAGGGTTTTAGGTGCGCCGGTACGCAGGCACAGAAGGGTTTCAGGTGCGCCGGTACGCAGGCACAGAAGGGTTTCAGGTGCGCCGGTACGCAGGCATAAAAGGGTTGCAGGTGCGGAGGTCCGCAGGTAGTTCAATGGACTCAGAGCGAGGTACGCAGGCGAGCAGTTGAGCAGGATGCGTACTGTAAGCAGGCAAGCAGTTGAGCAGGGTGCGTACTGTAAGCAGGCAAGCAGTTGAGCAGGGTGAGTACTGTAAGCAGGCAAGCAGTTGAGCAGGGTGCTTACGTAAGCAGGCGAGCAGTTGAACAGGGTGCTTACTTCTCTTAAAATCTTTGTTTATCATTGTTGTGTTCTGGGTTTGGTCCTATTATTCTTGATCTGGTTACTACAGTTGGTTGGGTGATTCTCTTATACTTGATGATCATTTGATGCTTATGGATCGAGTTTGAAAATTTATGAAAAGTGGTCCTTGTAAGAAAAGAAGTAGGGGGTTGTAGCTCCCTTCCAGGAGAGACTGGAAAACGAGAGAGAGTTGTAGCTCTCTGCAGGTTGCAGCCTGCGTACTGGTAAAGGACTGCACCAGTACAAAACCATTGTAAAAGGAGTTTGTAATTTGAAAGAAGATAGAGACATATTGCAGCAGGTGGTTTTCACCCACATTGGGTTTCCACCTTACATCTTGTGTTCTTTGGTGTGACCATCTGTTTTCTTTGTTCATGCTCATTATTTTATGGTACTGACATGCAGAACTAATTCAAAGAACAAATAAGGAAGATTTATTAAAATAATTAGATAATACTGATTCACCCCCCCTCTCAGTATTATTTCCAACAATTGGTATCAGAGCAGGTCCTTCAGAGAAGCTTGATCGCTTGAAGGTAGATCGTTCATCATGAGCAACTACGAGAGAGAAGCATCAATCAGGCCACCAGTTTTTGATGGGACAAACTTCAATTATTGGAAGGTAAGAGTTACTGCCTATCTTCAATCTCTTGGTACAGAAGTTTGGGACATCGTAGAGATAGGCTACGCTTTTCCTTCAGCTACTCCTACAGATGCAGCCGAGAAAAAGAAGTATGAAACAAATACGAAAGCAGTCAGTACTCTATTAGGATGTATATCTCAATCAGAATTCATGAAGGTAATGAACTATAAATCCGCAAAAGAGATATGGGACAAAATTGTCACGAGCTATGAAGGAGATGAACAGGTAAAGTGTGCTAAACTTCAAACTCTCAGAATTCAGTATGAGACTCTCAAAATGTATAATGATGAAAGTGTGGCTAACTATTTTCTTCGGGTAGATGAGGTTGTTAATTGTATGAAAAATTTGGGTGAAGAAATAAAAGAGGCTATTGTGGTTGAAAAGGTTCTAAGATCATTGTCCCCCAAGTTTGAATGTACAGTATCTGCAATAGAAGAAAAGGAAAATCTACGAATTCTTACTATGTCTCAGCTACATGGAATTCTAACTGCTTATGAAATGAGAAAGGGAGGTCCATCAGACAGAAGAGAAGCTGCTTTCAAGGCATCAGGCAAAGGAGATTATTATGAAGCAAGCCACGTCCCAGAAGAAGAGGAAGAAGAATCAAATTTTGTCAGAAATCTTCAAAGGGGTTCTGGAAGGTTCAGAGGTAAGTTACCTTTTAAATGCTTTGCTTGTGGAAGAGTAGGTCATTATGCTGCAAAATGTCCTTATAAGGATAAAGGAAAGGAACCTGCTAGATGGAACAAGAAACAGAATGCAAATAAGAAAAGCTACTACACTCATGAAGATAGTGATGGTCTATCAAACAGTGATGAAGATGAACAAGGTAATGAATATAAGTTGTTAATGGCATTTGAAGATGATGATTATATGGATGCTATAGATGTGGATAACCTTTATGATGAAATTACTAGACTCAAGAGATGTATAGAAGAAAAGAACATGATCATTGATACTCTACAATTTCAAATTGATGAAAAGGAAAAACATCTTGAAAAATTAGAAGGTGAAATTGTTGGTCTTAGAAAAGAGATTGAGAAAACAAAAGCTATTAATCTCAAGTTTGTCAAAGGATCTGAAACTTTGGATGAGATTATCAATGTGCAGCGGTCTCCACTAAACAAGACAGGTCTGGGCTATAATGGAGAAACTTCTCAAGCATCCACCTCAAAAAATTATCTTGATGCAGCAAGAAGAAATGAGCAAAAGCACAATGAAGATCATCAGGTAAAGCAGGGATGAATTACAGACAGAAACTATCAGGGGCAATCCATCTTAAAGGTGAACAAAAGCTACAACCAGCCACAGGTAAAATCTTCTCAATTTGGTTCAAGAATAGATGACAATAGAAATTACAATCAATTGGCTGGTAGATTCGATAACCACAGAAGTTTCTTCAATGGACAATGCTTTTCTTGCCATAACTTTGGTCACAAAGCAACTCAATGTGTTGCATATAAAACAATCATGACTAGGGAAGCTCAAAAACAAAGAAGTATGACCGGGATTACAAAAAGGACCTATAACAACTTTTCGGTTCTTGAAAATGAAGTTGAATGTTCTATTTGCAATAACTTTGGTCATGAAGACTCTGAATGCAGGAGCAGGTTTCAGCAGAAAAAGGAACAAGCCTCAAGCACCAAAACATGGAGAATAAAGGAACCACAAACAAAAAGATGTGGGATAGCATTTTATGTAGAGGGACAGGAAAATCTATGGTACATTGACAATGGATGTTCGAAGCATATGACAGGTGATAAAGAAAAACTTGAGTCATTTTCTGCTCTAGAAAAAGGAAAGAAAGTCTCTTTTGGAAATGATACTCCTGCAACTATAAAAGGAAAAGGCATTGCTCAGTTAAAAGAAAAGGTCAAGGCTGGAAATGTTTTGTATGTTGATGGATTGAAGCATAATCTTCTAAGTGTCAGCCAGATGTGTGATCAAAGAACCGAGGTTATATTCAGATCAAATGGATGTCTTGTTCGTGATCTTGATACAGGTAAAACAGTGATCAAAGGCAAAAGAACTCCAAATAATCTGTACATATTTGAAGAAGGACAACAACAATGCTATCTGAGCAAGGATGATGAGCACTGGTTATGGCATCGGAGGTTGGGACATCTAAGCTTTTCACAAATAAGGAAAGCATGCAAATATCAGGCAGTTCGCGATCTTCCAGATATCAAAATTCCTGACAACACCATATGCAAATCATGTCAGTTTGGAAAACAAACCAGAACTAACTTTCCAGAGAAAGAAGGTTCAGCTAGCATGCCTCTTGAGCTAGTACATACAGATACATGTGGTCCTTTCAGGAAAAGAACACCTCGAGGAGAAGAATACTTGATATTATTCATTGACGATTTCTCCAGGTTTGTTTGGTTAGGACTTATGAAGCACAAAGATGAAGCATTCGAAAAATTCAAATCCTTCAAAGCCTTGGTTGAAAATGAATCAGGTCACAAAATTAAGTGCCTCAGATCCGACAGAGGTGGGGAATTTACTTCAAATGAATTCTTTGATTTCTGTGAAGAACATGGCATAAGAAGAGAATTCTCTACAGCAAGAACCCCTCAGCAAAATGGAGTTGTGGAAAGAATGAACAGAACAGTCCAACAAATGGCTCGTGCTATGCTTGATGAGTCAGGAACTCCCGCAACTTTCTGGGGTGAAGTTGCACATGCTACAGTTGTTATTCTTAACAAAACAAATGTCCGGGTGAACAGCACTCAAACTCCTCATGAGCTCTGGAGTGGTAGGACTCCTTCGGTAAAGCACTTCAAAATCTTTGGGAGCAAATGCTATATCAAGAATACTGATGAGCAGCTTGGCAAACTTGAACCTAGAGCAGATGAAGGCATTCTTCTTGGTTACTCTCCACATAGCAAAGCATACAAATGCTACAATAAAAGACTTGGCAGAATTGTTGACAGCATTGATGTAGTGGTTGATGAGAAGGGATACATTCCTAGGCAAGTACATCATGAAGACATCGAAGAAGATGAAGGCTACCCCCAACGACAGAATGATGAAGAAGAAGAACCTCAAGAAGAACCTCAAGAAGAACTAGAGGAGCAAACAAGAATAGAAGAAAAGACTCCATCCAGATATGTTCAGAAGAATCATCCAGAATCTCAGATTATGGGGCAGAAAGAAGCAGGTGTACAAACAAGAAGAACAGTTGCAGAAGCTTCAAGCTATTTGGCATTACTCTCCTCTACTGAACCACAAAATGTGAAAGAGGCATGCGAAGATGAATGTTGGGTGAAAGCAATGGATGAAGAACTTGAGCAGATCGAAAAGAACAACACTTGGGAGCTGGTTCCTAGACCAAAAGATAAGAATGTTATCGGAACAAAATGGGTCTTCAAAAATAAATTGAATGAAAATGGAGAAGTAATTAGAAACAAAGCCAGACTTGTTTGTAAAGGGTATGCGCAGCAAGAAGGAATAGACTTTGAAGAAACCTTTGCTCCTGTTGCAAGACTAGAGGCCATCCGAATGTTCCTTGCTCTCTCAAGTTTTCAAAACTTCAAAGTATTTCAAATGGACGTGAAATCAACCTTTCTGAATGGAGACTTGGAAGAAGAAGTGTACATTGAACAGCCGGATGGGTTCATTCTTGGAAATGATCCAAATCTTGTATGCAGATTGAAGAAGGCTCTCTATGGTCTCAAACAAGCTCCAAGGGCTTGGCACTACCGTTTGGACAAATATCTTCATCAACAAGGTTTTTCAAAAGGATCAGATCAACCAACCTACAGATCGATGATTGGAAGTTTACTTTATTTGACAGGTACCCGACCGGACATCATGCATGCAGTTGGAATAGTTGGAAGATTTCAAGCAAATCCGAAGGAGACTCATCTTCAGGCAGTGAAGAGAATTTTCAAATATCTTCAAGGGACTCAAAATTATGGCTTATGGTATCCTAGAGATACAGATCTTACACTTCATGCTTATACAGATGCAGATTGGGCCGGAAGCGTGGATGACAGGAAAAGCACAAGTGGTGGTGTGTTCTTTATGGGTTCCAGACTGGTATCTTGGTTCAGCAAGAAACAGAGTTCAATTGCCTTATCTACAGCTGAAGCGGAATATGTTGCTGCTGCATCTTGTTGCACCCAACTCCTTTGGATGATGCAGACTTTGCAGGATTTTCAAATCACTTTTACACCACCAATCCCCATCTTATGTGATAACACAAGTGCAATCAACATCTCAAAGAATCCTGTTATGCATTCAAAAACCAAGCACATACCAATCAAGTACCATTTTCTCCGGGAACAAGTGCTTGAACAGAAGGTCAAGTTGGAGTATGTTCCTTCTAAGGAACAAGTTGCTGATATTCTCACCAAACCATTGCCCAGGGACACTTTTGAATACCTCAGGCAAAAGCTGGGGGTTGTTGATGCATCATCTTATTGCTGAACCTCTTCTGATTGATGGTATAGGTTCAGGGGGAGCATATAATGCATTGTTGGCATTATGGAGGATGTGCAAAAGGAGATCTTGGAAGTAGCTGCAATATGTCTCTATCTCTTTCATGGTGGATTATGGTTCTTCGTTGCAGATCTGGTTCATATTCAGGGGGAGCATGTTCTTAGGGGGAGCATAACCCTTTGCCCTTGATGTCAAAGGGGGAGAATGAAGCTGAAGTTTTGAGGTTGCCATCAAGTCCAAAGGGGGAGATTGTTGGCATTATGGCTAAAGTGTTGTCCTTGATGGCAACCCATTCAGGTGATAGATCACAGTACTTCAAGTCAGCAGCAGAGATTGATGATCAACTATCAAATATTGAAGAAAATAAGGGGTACGCAGGTACACCTTACATAAGGTGCGTACACGCAGGTCAGTGTTACATAAAGTGCGTACATACCCGCAGTTATCCCGTTCAGGAGGTGCGTACCCCCAGTGCACACATTTCAAGGCAAAGAAATTCACATGTGGGGTTTTCTTATGTTTTACTCTTGGTATTTAGCCGACGGTATTGGGTTATTATGGTGTCGGCTCGTGGTATTGATCCATGTTTTAAGGAAGAGCTTTCCTATATAAAGCAAAGGAGATCATTTGGCTTGAGCATGTTTTGGGTTGAATATCTTACGAGGGCTAGATCTGGTCTAGATCTAAATAAGGCGAATCTATTGATGGACTGAGATCTCTTCGGCGCATGTTCAGATCTGTAGATCTGACTTTCTGGGTTATTTCTGAAGTCTTGAAATCATCTATGCCCGAAGGTACGCAGGTACAGTGAAAGAAAAGTGCGTGCATACGCAGGAACGAAGCGTTTCAGGTGCGCCGGTACGCAGGCACAGAAGGGTTTCAGGTGCGCCGGTACGCAGGCACAGAAGGGTTTCAGGTGCGCCGGTACGCACGCACAGAAGGGTTTCAGGTGCACCGGTACGCAGGCACAGAAGGGTTTCAGGTGCGCCAGTATGCATGCACAGAAGGGTTGCAGTTGCGGAGGTCCGCAGGCAGTTCAATGGACTCAGAGCGAGGTACGCAGACGAGCAGTTGAGCAGGATGCGTACTGTAAGTAGGCAAGCAGTTGAGCAGGGTGCGTACTGTAAGCAGGCAAGCAGTTGAGCAGGGTGAGTACTGTAAGCAGGCAAGCAGTTGAGCAGGGTGCTTACGTAAGCAGGCGAGCAGTTGAACAGGGTGCTTACTTCTCTTAAAATATTTGTTTATCATTGCTGTGTTCTGGGTTTGGTCCTATTATTGTTGATCTGGTTACTACAGTTGATTGGGTGATTCTCTTATACTTGATGATCATTTGATGCTTATGGATCCAGTTTGAAAATTTATGAAAAGTGGTCCTTGTAAGAAAAGAAGTAGGGGGTTGTAGCTCCCTTCCAGGAGAGACTGGAAAACGAGAGAGAGTTGTAGCTCTCTGCAGGTTGCAGCCTGCGTATTGGTAAAGGACTGCACCCGTACAAAACCATTGTAAAAGGAGTTTCTAATTTGAAAGAAGATAGAGACATATTGCAGCAAGTGGTTTTCACCCACATTGGTTTCCACCTTACATCTTGTGTTCTTTGGTGTGACTATCTGTTTTCTTTGTTCATGCTCATTATTTTATGGTACTGACATGCAAAACTAATTCAAAGAACAAATAAGGAAGATTTATTAAAAGAATTAGATAATACTGATTCACCCCCCCTCTCAGTATTATTTCCAACACGTCATGCCATTTAGCTCACTACTGTTGGATCAATGCAGTGTGTTGGAGGGCAGAAAGCCTAATTTCATCTAGCTCATTGATCTACTGTAATCTATTAATCTGTGCCTCGTTTAGATCTAAGCCGATTTCTTGTGATGTTAGTAGTGTTTGGATTTCGAATCCTATGGGAAAAATGGGTTGCTTTCCAAACACCAATTGGTATGGTGAATAGCCGGTAGTGCTTCTCCATGTTGTTCTATAGGCCCACAAGGCTTATGGTAGTCTTATAGCCCAATCGTGTCTATGTGATGTAATGGTTTTTGTTAAGATTTCTTCTATTATTTTATTGTTGCTTTCTACTTGACCGTTTGGCTGTGGGTGGTATGGAGTAGACATTTTATGCTGGATATGATAGTTTTTTAGTGTTGCAGCAATCTTGTTACCAGGAAACTGTGGTCCACCATTTGTAATTATGTCTCTTGGAAGCCCATTTCACACAAATATATGGAACAGGAACTGTATGACAGAATCCTTTGTAGCTCTTGCCACTGGTTCGAGGATGGGTTAATTAGACCAACAAAATCAAGTGCCCATCGCTCAAATGGTTCAATAACTAGTTGTGGATTTTGGGTCATTTCGTCAGATTGACCAAGGCGTCCTGTTCTTTGGCAACTTTCACAAGCTTGAATGAACTTCTTTGCATCTTTGAAAATCGTAGGCCAATAATGCCCTGTTTTGAGGACCTTATGTCCAATTCTGCGATCAGTGAAATGTCTACCACATGGTCTGTCATGACAAGCTTTCAAAATGTCAAAAATTTCATCCTCGCAGACGCATCTCCTGATGTGCATATTTGCCCTTATATGGAACAAGTAGCCCCCAATCCAAGAAAATCGAGCACTTTGCTGGACAATCTGTTTTCATTCATTGGGGGTCAGATGTTTTGGTAATTTACCTACTGCTAAGTAATTCGCAACATCAGCATACCAGGGTGTTTTAACAGTGACAACAAACAAATTCTCATCTTTAAATTGATCTTCAACTGCTGTTGTGTCCACTAGTTTTGGAATTCACGAGAGAAAGTCAGCTATAGGATTTTCTTTTCCAGGTCTTTCCCTGATTGTAATATCAAATTCCTACAATAAAATCAGCCATCTAGTTATTCTACCATTTGTGATTGGTTTATTTGCTAAATATTTTATGGTAGAGTGGTCTGTATACAAGATAACAGGATATCTAGTAATGTAATGCCTGAACTTATTGATAGCATGTATTACAGCTAGAAATTCCTTTTCAGTAATAGTATAATTCAATTCAGCAGGAGATAAATTCTTGCTAATATAATAAATTGCATATGGTTTTTTATCTTCTTCTTGCCCAAGGACTGCTCCAATAGCTGTATCTGAGGCATCTGATGAAATTTGGAATGGCAGGTCCCAATTTGGTCCTCGAAGTGCTGGGGCTATGGACACAAGCTTCTTTAGATCCTGAAAAGCACGATCACATTTTTCTATCTAAAGAAAGTCAACATTACATGTCAGTGCATATAGAGGTGTAGCAATATGCAAAAAATGTTCTCTAAACCTTCTATAAGGTAGGAGTGGGAATTAGAAAAATTATTTAAATTTTGGTTGGGTCTACCTGTATGCCAGCTACTGAGATATAATGGCCTAGAATAAGTCCTTGAGTCATCATCATACAACATTTTTCATGGCTCAAACAAAGCCCGGTGGAAATGCAGCGCTGCAGGACTTTTTCCAGTGTGTCCAATGCTGGGTCAAAATCATCTCCGTATGGTGTAAAGTCATCCATGTATTCTTCGAGCCCTTCATTTATTAAGTCTGAAAAGATGTTGTGGATAGCCCTTTGAAATGTGGCAGGAGCATTGCATAAGCCAAAAGGTAGAACTCTATAGGCAAATGTTCCCCAAGGACAAGTAAAAGTGGTTTTGTCTTGGTCTTTAGGGGAAATCTGAATTTGATTGTATCCACTGAAGCCATCTAAGAAAGAAAAGAATTTCTTCCGTGCCAAAGTATCTAATACTTGGTCAATGAATGGAAGGGGAAAGTGGTCTTTTTGTGTTGCTTTATTTAGCTCTCTATAATCTACACAAATCCTCCACTTTCCATTCTTCTTTGGTACCACAACAAGTGGAGAGACCCATTTACTATCGGAGATAGGGTAGATGAAGTTGACATCTAAAAGTTTTTGAAGTTCATCTTTTACAACATCTTTTAGATGAGGATTAAGTCTCCTATGTGGTTGGCGAACATGTCTCGCATCCCTTTCTATGTAAATGTGGTGTGTACATAACTGGGGATCAATTCCTTTCATATCAAGGTAGTCCCATGCAAATGCTCCTTTATATCTCCTCAATAGTTGGATGAGCTTCTTTTCTTGCTTAGAAGTCAAGTTGGCATTAATGTTTAAAGTCTTTCCTGGCTCAATTTCTACAATTTTACTATTTGAAACAGAGGTAGTAGGTATTGTTTGATTATGTGTATCTTTAAGAGGATCTTCTTCTAATCCATTATCAAATGCTACTTCTATCATGTGACATTGTATGTGGGATCTAGGTTCATCTTTGCTAATAAAATTATTAATGGCATCATCTTCTGTTTGGTCTTTGAAATCAAGGGCCTCTTCTATGGTTAATGGAGATCTAATATTTTCGGTGAGGTATGATAAAGGATGCTTGTTAGTTTTTATTATTGTGACACTTAGCTGTGCTAGAGGATATAACGCCAGGTTCTTGATATCTTCCCCTCTATTTATGGTCATATTGCCTTGTCGGCAGCCAATATAAGCATCGGATGTTGCAAGCCAAGGTCTGCCTAAAATCAACGGATTTCCATCAAGTCAGTTTTTGGGGTTTATTATCAGAAAATCTGTTGGGTGTGGAGCCTGATTATCTTCTATATTCAAAGTTATTGCCACATTGGACCCCAGTTCAAAATGTGTTGCCATCTATAAAATATTCGCTGTAGGGGGGTCCAGGGGGGGTGCACCCGAAGCTAAAAACAACTGTAAAATTGCCTTGTAAAAGTATAGTAAGTTCTAGTCAATCTGGGCTGTTCATTAGGTGGATGATCTGATGGTAGAACTTATGTTTAGTTTAGGGTTTTTTTCCCTAGAAGGCAACCCCTCTCTTTGCATGAGGGTATTGTATTTGAGGTTGTGTAATAGATGTGTATTCGTGTGTGTGAGCAAGAAACAGAGAGGTGAGACTGTGAAAGAAAACAGAGGATATTACAGTGGATTTGCTGTAGGTTGTGTCTCTTCATTTTGCTAGAAAATAGAAAGGAAGGACTGTCTGTTCGGGGTGGACGTAGCCCAAACTGGGTGAACCACGTATATTTGTGTCTCTCTTGTTTTGTGCATTTTCTGTGTTTATATTTCTACAATACTTTATGTGTTCCATTGCTCCGTAATATATAATTTTCTAACAAAATCAGTCAGATACTCCTAGGAGTCAACGGATACTATGACATCATGTGGAGTGTCTTTTGGCTGAACCACAGATCGGTCAGCCAGTTCTAATAAAGTGGAGGTTGGTTCTACTGATGTAATGCCCAGTTTTTGGAAAGTGGTGGTTGTTAAGATATTAATTGTAGCTCTTAGATCAACTAAGGCATTTGAGAAGGTTTGTCCATTGATTTGTACGATTACTATTGGATTTTCTGGGTCTTCGTATTTAACGGGTGTTTCTTTCCCTGATAATAAATCGGATAGAGTGCCAACTACTTGGACTTTTGGGTTTCTTGTTATTTTCCTCCTTGGTTTCTTTATACATAATTCTTTGATAGTCTTTGCATATATCAGAATGTCTTGAATGGCTTGGAGGAGTGGGATTTTTATGTACAAGTTTTGTAGTTATCCCAGAATGTCAAAATCAGAGTATTGTATAGGGCGAGGTATAATTAGGCGTTCTGGGAATGGAGGAGAGGATGTGGTTACTGGATTATGCATTTGTTGTCTACTCACTTCCTCTTCTTGTGGTGGTTGTTCCTTAGGTAATTGATTTTCAACTTGAGCTATTTTATCTCCCTCTGTTTCGATGATATGCCCAGATCTTAATTGAAGGTCATTACACTCCCTTAGATCGGTTCCTATTTCTGGTGTTTCCACTATTTGAATAGATTGGACCGGTTTGTTATTTGGATTAGGGTTGGGTTGGGTTGGGAGTTGCGGTCTTAAATTAGACTGGGGGTTTTGTTGTAATGCTGGCAGTGTAGGTTGAGGGAGCGAGATGGTTCCTACTGTCTGATTCATTGGTCTTTGCCAGTTTGTCTATCAGGCTTGACTTTGTGAGGTAGGAGGGGTTCATTGTGTTGGATATGCATTATTTTGCCAATATGGTGGGGTATAGGGAAAATTTGGCCAACTAGGTTGGCTTGCTTGATTTGGCCATGGAGATGATGAAGGAAATGATTGTTATGACCAACTCGAGAAGGGAGGTTGACTTTGCCACATTGTATTATATCGTTGAGCATGATATTGTGGAGGCTAAAAAGAAGAAGTTGGGTCTAAAAACATACTTGATTGTCGTGGCTCCCATTGACGGTGTTGATTGAGTAGATACACTGGTTCCGGTTCTTCTTCTGCTTCCTTGTATACTGCTTTCAATCCAGGAAGTGAGGGGTAGCTCTCTGTGCAGTCGTCTTTTGTACAAATGGTGCAAACTTGGACTGCATCTAATGGACACTCCTTATGGTTGTGTTTCTTTCTACATCTGGGATAGAAGATTGCCAAATTATGTTCTGCTTCTTCTTGCTTTTGTTTGGCCTGCATAATATCAAGTTGTGTTGTCAGTGTCCCAAATATGTTAGTTTTAAAATTTTCTAATAAATTTCCAATTTATGCACAAGTTACTCCTTTTGTCGAAGTTCTGTTATCTCTTGTAAACCAATCATATTCTGCTGGTTTTAGTCTTGTGCTGCCTCTCAAGCTATTGATACATAAATAAATAATGTCAGCAAAATTTTCTAGATAAATATATCCTTTCCCCATAATGCTTAGTGTTTCAATCCATTGTTCCTTCGTTCCCCTAATTAATGTTGTTTTTAATACATTATCACGTAAGGGTAGTGATGCATAAGGAGATCTTTGAATATTATACTGGAAACATTCAACATACTCTTCTAATGTTTCATTTGGTCTAGCTACCATCTGAAATATTTCATCTTTTAACTCTCTAGACCTGCAATAGTCCTGATATTTTTTTAGAAAAGATTCTTTCATTTGATTCCAGTTATTTATAACACCACCACCCAATCCCATAAACCATCTTAAAGCAGCCCCTTTTAATGTAGAGGGAAATAATTTCAATTTCTAGGGATCAGTGATATAGTCATATCCTTTACATAGCACATCAAATTCAAACAGGAATGCATCAGGATCTTCTGATGTAAGGCCATGGAATGTAGGGATGTGATGAAGAGGAATTTCTTTCATAGGTGCATTAGCTGCAGTATCCATAATGGGGTATTGCAGTGTAGAGGTTTGGGTGATTGGTTGGTTTTGGGCCATTTGGTCAAATATATGCCAATAACCTTTTGGGATATCTAGGAGGGTATTCCTAGGTTGTCGAGGGTTAATGGATCTAACAAGAATGGTCTTGACTACACTTCCTTTATCTGGGATAATGAGAGGGACTAACGTCTGGGGGGATTCAGGTTCTTCAATTTTGTTATAGATGATTTTTACAGCACTTCCCTTATCTGGACTGCTTAATGGCTGAATTACCCCAAGGAGAGATCTTGGCTCTTCAATCTCTCCAATTTCTCCTCTTCCTTCACAGAGGTTGCTAAGGTTCCCTTGTTGTAATTATTTTGGGCTAGAATTTTCAATTTCTTGAAAATCTTGCTCTTCGGTTTGACTATGCACCTCAGCAAACGCTACAGATGGTGATCCTGTGGCCTAAAGGGAACTAGTAGGTTGTCTAGAAGTAACTTTTTTAGGTCCTACTGAAGGCTGAGATTATGCTTTCTTAAGGATTTCGTCTATAAAGGTCAATCGGCCAAGGGTCACTGGCCCCTTAGCTTTATTAGGCTTGGGTAGAGGTTTAGGGTTCTTTTCATGCTTTTTCTGCTTAGTCATGCACACAAATCAACTGTTAGGTTATACCCAAACAGAATAGCAACAAATCTGTACGAAAGCGGGCAGGGGAGCAGGGCTATTACATACTCCACACACAGGTTCTTACCTTTCGTTTTTAAAACCTAGTTCTTTCCTAACAAGTTCTTACACTACTTAGAAAAAGAAACAAATGGCTACACTCTTCCCCGGCAATGGCGCCAAAATGTCGAACCATAAAAAGGATATTTTTCACCTCTAATTACCTCACATTAATTTGTCAATCCAGGAATGATTTGTTATCTGAAAGAGTGTACTCAGTTTGAGGTGGTCATTTGTCAGAGTAATGCTAGTAGTATAGTGCTTAAGAAAATACAAGAGTAAATGGATGCTTAAAAGAAAACCTACTTACAGCAAATCACTTTAAGACTTCAATCCTGCATTCAGAAGACTAAGTAAATTATCAGTCAAGGGTACAGTAACAATAACTCATCCCTCTGTAAACTAATGTAACCAAATACAATCAAGGAATAGATCATCAACCTGGGAACTGGACAACGAATGTCAATGCTCACTACAGTTTCAGATCGTTCAACACAATGGTAATGCAAACAACGGGAAATGGAACAACAACTAGGAAATGGAACGGCAACTAGAAAATGTAATAGCAACTGATTCTTATGAACAACAACACTTTAATCTACAGGAATAAGTGCACCAATCGTATCCTACAGAAATCAGATAGCAATCTTTACTCTAGAAATAAATTGGACATCACATGGAAATAGAATGGCAACTGATTAGTAATGAAGCATAGAACAGCACTTGGAACCAAATGTAAATGCACAATAAACACACACGACACACCTTAGTATTGATAAAAACAGTAATTTGATTTCGGTACTACAAATATCAATCTTAGTTATAAATAATAACGATTGTAATTCGTAATGGAACAACAATATCAGTTGAATCAACAATCACAATTAAATGTAATCTATAGATGAATATAGTAATACCAATTTATGATTGTTACAACACAGGTACTCTGTAATTGAACAGCAATAGCATTCTTTAAAGACTGGCAATGTTATATTAATGATTAAAGTAACAAAAATGCGTTAGAGAGTCAGAATGAACAATCTGACATTCCTATCACAGAGAATGATATTACTCAGTCTAACATGAATCAAATATAATAGAGTCATGATGTAAAATAACAAAACACATCAGATTACCGAACAAAGCTGATAATGAAAACCACACACGAACTAAAGATAATGATACAGGAGCAAGTGTTCCACCAGGGTCGGGCCCTTAGCCTCCAGGGATACACTGCTTGAGATTATTCCAGGATCAAATATGAAACAACAACCATATTTATATTAAAGCATTAAAATATAGTTACAGCGAATCACTTCTCAACGAGAGTCGATGATCAAAGTTTCAAATACAGGGAAAAGTTACATAGGAAAATAATAGCAAATCGTCGCCCGGGCTAGCAGTGCTGCCCCTTTTTATAACAGCTAAAGCGGAGATATCAAGGATGCAAAAATAGTTAAGGCAGTGATCCCTCAGGATCAAAGGATCTTGAGGGATTCGCCAAACTACTAATTCCCAGTTATCCATTTCTTTTCTTGTGCCGAGTCGATATCTCCTTTTCCTTTCCTTGGTTGATATGTTTTAATTTAGATCGCCTTGTTTGCATATGGTTCCCCGCCAAAGGGACAACAATTATGATCAAGGTGGATATTGGTGGCCACCTGCCAAGTCCACCTAGACCCCCACCATTGTTCCTCTCAACATTTTCAATTTCCTTAATTATAGCGCAGTTTACTATTTTTAGCAGTTTTTCGGGTCCTAAACTTCCGGAACCGTTTTGAGGCCCTAAATGACGTTTTTTTGGGAAATCTAGCTTCCGCGATTTTTTAAGTAAAAAATCATCTTTTCTGTTGTATTCCTCAGAGAGATCTTTCCAACGGGCTATCATGCGCGTAAAACGGAGATCGTATGCCAATGTTACGACCCCGGGAAGTTGATGTACCAATTTACCCAAACGGGGCCCATAGTTTGGCGTTTTATCTTCTAGGGTTAGGTTTTGGAATGTTAAGGGTTTTCCATTGTTTCTCAACAATAAATAGGCCTTCGAGCCTCATTGTAAGACAGTTCAGAGGCATGTAGCCGACACATCTCTTCTCAGAGATAAGCTACCATCGCCCTAGCTGGGTTATTTCTATTTCTATTTGTAAGCATATTTCAGTATTTTACAGTAATGAAATGAAGTATTATTTCCGCTGCATATCTGTCTTTATGGTTATCTCTGTATTTTATTGCGTTCCTGTTTAAATCCGGATCAGTGGTATCAGAGCGGTCTGTTTTTTTCTCTTTTTTTCTTTGCATGTCCCCAACGAGGTCGGGATATAAGGAGTTAGGGCTTGAACTAGTCGAACCTTTGCGAGACCAGCCTCGCAAATCCCGACGACCTCCCATGGCGGATGAGAAGAAAGACGAGGGGGTAGGAGATCCTATCAAAATCTTGCTCGAAGAAGCCCTCGAGCGACAACGGAACGCGATGATGGATATTTTTGCCCAGATCCTTCAGCGGCTACCTAGAGGCGACACATCGGCTTCCAGCAGCTACTCTGGAAATGCCACGCCCTTTAAGGTACAAGTTAATTTTGAAATCCCCATATTCGAGGGTCAAATAGACGCGGATGCTGTAGATAAATGGTTAAATCTGCTAGAGGGTTATTTTTCTGTTCATGAATTTTCGAGTCGGGAAAAGATTGTTTTTGCTCTTCTCAAAGCAGCCCCCCATGTCAAAGACTGGTGGGAAACCTACTGCGAACAGAAGGATGAAAATACCGACTCACTATTTTCAGCCGCACCCACCTGGAATTCATTCCGAGATGCCATCAAGGAGCAGTACTACCCTGTCGGAAGCTATGAGGATGAATACATAAAGTGGACCACGCTGCGGCAGGGAAGGGACCAAGACATGCTGGAGTTCACCAATCTTTTCCATACCCTTCGCACAAAGTTGGGAATCAAGGATATGGAGCAGCATTTGATACTCAAATATCACAGTTGCCTGCATAAGTACATCCAGGAAGAAATAGAATTCCTGAACATCTCCTCGCTTGGCACAGCATATCGATATGCCGTCAAGATCGAGCAGAAGTTTAAACAAAGGAAGCGAGACTTTGGATCTGCGAATCAGAAGCAAGGGAAAGGTGCCCCTAAACCACAGAACAAAGGACAAAGCCAAGGCGGGGCAGCCCAAGACAACCCGCCAAAGCTGTAAGCAAAGAACAGTGCCGCGAAGCTGAAAAAGGACACGGGAAAATGGTGTGAGTTCCATAAGAGCTCCACTCACAACACAAGTGAGTGTCGGGCCAAGCAGTCACTGGTGGCTGAGCTAAAGGTTTCAGAATCAGATGCATGTTCCGACTCTGAGTCAGAACCCGACAAGGGGAATGACAAAGGGAAGAAGATCATTGATGCAGATCCCAACGCCACTGTTGCTACTGCCAAGGTCTAGAAAAATGAACCCGAAGATCCAGAGGAGGAGGAGCGTCTCTTCCACTCCCAGATGTGGGTAAAGGGCTCCCCACTACAGTTCATTGTCGATAGTGGGAGCCAAAAGAACCTCATTTCGACAGAGGTCGTGAAGCGGTTGGGCTTACCAACCACAGCACATCCACAACCATACACCATCGGGTGGCTTCACCAAGGACGGGATCTTCGTGTGAGCCAGCAGTGTCGCCTTCCATACAACATCAAGCCCTTCACGAATGAGGTATTGTGTGACATTGCTCCCCTTGAAGTTTGTGATGTATTATTAGGGCAACCATACTTGTGGAAGTGACATGCTGTGTATGAATCAAGGCCCCGTGCTGTTATTATTACATTGGGAAACAAGTTGTACAGGATACCAGAGGTAGCACCATCTACCGCCATCTCTTTGATTACTGCAAAACAATGCAGTAAGCTCATTTCCAAAACCGGGAAATTTGTTTTCCTGATGATACGCCCTCAAGGAAAGAAGAAGACGGTGGCCACGGCCTCTAGGCAGGGCCCTTATGCATGACAACTACAGATGGACAAGGTCGTGGAGGAATACGAGGACATCTTCACCTCCCCCGCAGGGTTCCCTC
Organism: Pinus tabuliformis; assembly: GCA_031772625.1. Taxonomy (NCBI): domain Eukaryota; kingdom Viridiplantae; phylum Streptophyta; class Pinopsida; order Pinales; family Pinaceae; genus Pinus; species Pinus tabuliformis. Next base: position 1,169,194,615 of record CM062809.1, read on the forward strand.
TGCACTGTCAGGTCAAGCACTCCATCGCTCTGACCCCAGGTGCGCCGCTACCCAATGGACCAATTTATCGGCGCTTCGTTCTGGAGAACGATGAAATCAAGAGGCAGATTCAGGAGCTGCTGCAGAAAGGTCACATCCGTCCGAGTTCATCGCCTTGTGGGAGCCCGATCGTGTTGGTACAGAAGAAGGATGGGACTTGGAGACTCTGTATTGACTATCGGGCGCTGAACAAGATCACTGTCCGTAATAGGTGTTAGAGTCGGTCTAGTAGCCCTCCATCAGCGATCAAAGCTCTTTGCATTTGCATAAGTAGGTGTCTCATCAGTGTCATCTTATTGCATTCCATTAGGCATGCCATAACCCTGATGGAGGAGCTGGTGTCTTTATTCCCCTCTTGGCACTGCTGGATCAAGTTGTTTTAGTCATTAAACTTTTTCAAGGTTATTTGTCTTGTCTTGGGGTCAAAATTTATAGGTCTAGGGTTTAGGTCAAATTTGTCTTCAAGGTCATGTCTTTGAAGGTCAATAAGTGCCCAGCAAGCCAGAGGGATGATTTTCAAAATGTTTCTTCGAAAAATTTCATCTTGTACAGTTAATTTTCACCTTGGATTTAAAAGCCCTGTTTTTAAAGCCAAGATCATTTCTCAAAATTTGCCAAGGTCATTTCTCAAAGTTTTGTAAAAATTGTAAAGATTCAAAATGATTCAAAGGACAGCATGTAACCCTGGCTCCCTTGTCAAGATCCCTCAGATGCTATCCCTGCAAAAATTATCAAGAAAAGCATGAAATCAATCAATTTCAGGACAAAAGGAAACCAAAAAAGTCAAGTTTATAAAGTGTCATGGAAAAACATTATAAAGTGGGTTATGACATGAAATTAATTCAAACAAGGCTATAAAATCCCTAATCTCCCTCCATCAAGCCTCATTGTGCATTCAAGTGATAGAGCAATTGTTTCCAAGAGAGTTTGAGTGAATTGTGTGAGTTGGGAAGACGCGCGACCCGTTGAACCAGGCGCGCGACCTGTTGGAGGCGCGCGACCCGTCAGGCGCCCTATGCCAGTGTTAAGTTATAACGCGCGCGACCCGTTGAAGGCGCGCGACCCGTTGGGTGTGGCGCGCGACCCGTCAGCACTCTCTCTGCCAAAACTGCCAGCAAACTTGCCAAGGAACCACAAATTGCCAAATTTTGCAAGGTAGGCCCTCCATCATAAAAAATTATTGCTTGCTACAGTTCAAGAAGGTCATGATTGTATTTGTAAAAGTCTCCATTTGCAAGTGAAAGTCTTCATTGTGATTTTGGTTTGAAGTTGTCAAATTGCTAGGGTTTTATATGCTGTTTTGAGGTATCCCATTTTTCTCATTTTTCTTCTATCTCCCATTCCATATTCCTTATCATTCTATGTAAATTTCCCTTCCAAATATGTGAAAAGCCCTAAACCCTACCCCTCTTCCCAAGAAATCAAAAAATTACACCCCAACCCTACCTTTCATAATATCCTTGTAAATCAAATTGTATAATGATGTATATGCAATAATTCTTCCCCTAAACTCCCTGTTTCATTATTATTCCCAATTTCCCTTTAAAGTATCCCTTCCCTAACATTTCCCTTGTGCTTCTTGTCCCCTTAAAACAGCATTTTAATCAGCAGTTTTCAAAGCAGAAACAACAGTACATTTCAGCCACTTTGCTCCTAAAACAATGTCAGAAACCGAAACCAATTATGAGCAAAGTGATGACCATGAGTCAGTTTCAGAGTTTGAGGTACAGAGGAGGCCTCACAAGGGTGGAAAGGGCGGTCATCATAGGAGAGAGGAGCCCACCTCTTTGACCAATTTGCAGGCTTGTCCAATGGCAGTATCATGCTTCCGTTATATGTCTTGCTATGAGTTTTGCGAGAGGATCTCTCGGATTCAGCATCACAGGGAGTTGGCTCGCTTATTTGTTTTGCATTTTCATGATGGACATGTGAACCTTGCCGAAGTGGATTTTACATTGACACCCGAGGTGATTGCTCAAGCCACAGGGATACCTAATGTCGGAGAGGTGTGGAATAAGCGCAAGATGTTGGACAGTGTTCAGTATGAGCCTTTCATTAGACCTGCATTCATGAGACACTTGACGGGTGTATTTCCCTTCAGATTTCTGAGGAGTGAGTATGCCCCCATGATGAGACTTATCATGCTCTATTTCACTTGTGAGGGCAGATTTTCACAGGTATATTCGTACCATATTCGCCTGTTGATGCATTTCACACGAGTACGGATGATGAACATCCCTGTTTTCTTGTGCCGGAACATTGAGAGGATGGTGCCCTTGATGTAGAGGAAGAGCCCAGCACAACAGTATAGGAGCCTCTATCATTACGGTTTGATTCAGCTTGTGGTCAGACATCAGTTGACTCAGCAGGGCATCACATGGGAGGAGTTCATCTCTCATGAGTTCTTTACAGCACCACCACCACATCTGGAGATTGTTCATGAGGAGGGAGGACCATCACAGCAGCATGATATCCCTGGGACTAGCCATGTCAGCTCTTCTCCATTGGTCACTTATCAGAGAGGCCACAGGGCCTTATTTGCAACAGCTAGGCGAGTATTTTCTCCACACCAGGTGGAAGGGGTCTCGCCTTCTTCATCAGCGCCACGAGTGCTATCTCCACACCAGGTGGAAGGGGCCTCATCTCTGACAGCAGCACAGGTATCAGAGAGGGGCAAACAACCCAGGATTGATGAGGGGCCATCAGGTGTTCCAGATATAGAGCTTGTTGATCTTGATGTCAGTTCTCCTAGCCTAGAGTCAAAGGAGATCATTCAGCACCTTAGAGCTGAAAATGATGCATTGCAGAAGAGATTAGAAGGGGCATAATGGACAATCTCATATCTAGAACAGCGCAACCAGCAGTTGGAGGATGAGCAAACTCTTGATGAGTTGTGGAGGATTCGTAGTGACCGCAACTTGAATCGAAGAAGACCCGGTGATTTAGTGCCAGTTGAGCGAGAGGCTATGCTTATCCGGCTCAATGATCATTTAGAGAGGCTGTTGGCTAAGGCCAACCAAGATAAGAAATTGCTGAGAAACATGAAGAATCATTATTGGGCACAGATGCACGTGTGCAAGGCAAAGATGAAGGTGCTCCAAAGGCGGTTGGTCAAAGCACAAAAACGGAGAAAAAGGCCCGATCCCCTCCACATCTTGGCCAAGGCTTCCTTGAAGGAGCATGGCACTAAATAGCTCAGCACCAGCACAAATTCCAAGAATTTTTGAGCATTTTGGGTGATTTTTGGTTTTTAAGGCAAAAAACAGGTTTTTCCGCTTGACGCGTCTCACCCCCTGCGCGACCCTTTCACTTGGCAACTCTATTTTCAAAAAACTCAGCATTTCTGGATTTGGCATGAAAAGTTACACATGCTCACCCATTGCCGAGAGATTTTATGAAGTTTTGGGCCTCCTGAAAGTCAAAAAACAAGCAAAAAATGACTTTCTCCAACATTTTTGACACACAAAAAGCAGTCTTGGGAGATTGCAATTTTGGCGGGGAAAATGACAACCAAATTCAGAAATTCCAGTTGGGTTGGAAATTAGACTCATAGACCTTTCCAACAAGCCTACTCGTGCCGCATTTGGACACATGAAAGTGCCCCAAAAGTGCTCCCAAAGGCGCGCGACCCGTCAGGATTTGGCGCGCGACCCGTCAGGCAAATTGCTCAGGATTTCAGCCTACAACTCAACAAAACGCAGTTTTGACTTTTTGGAGTTGATTTTTATCCTTCTTGTTGTAAATGATGTAGATTTATGACACTTTTACACTTATGTATCTCTTCTGGAAGATTCATTCATGAGATAGGTGAAAATTAAATGAATGAATTGGTTTCCTAGTTTATAGAGGCAAGTTGTTTTGACTGCCTAGTTTTCAGTGCTTAGTTTAGAATTGGTTGAAACAGCTCCTAGGATAGTGAGCTCGACCCCTAGAGGCAGGGAAATATGTTATATGATCTATAGTATGTACTCTCTTGCTCATTTTCATGGTTGGACTCTTGAGGGAGAAACTCTTATTGTATTACTCACTGTATCTCTGCAATTTTTGGCAAAGGAAGACCAGGGTTTTGCAGTCCTTTTTGGGATTCTTGTGGTCACATGTATTGATGGTGTGTTTCTCTTTGTACTTGTAAGTGTGTTATGTGAATCATTTCCTTACTTTTCCTTCTGCACATTAGGCAAATGAAGTGTTAAAGTAGAACTCATGACTGTCATGCTCTACTTTTAAGTTTGCTTAATATCAATGTTTTCGACTGTTTAAAGGGAATTCAAGGTTATTGCTTGCTCTCTTTAACTCCTCACTGGTAATTCTCATCCATCCATCTCTATTAAAGGCATCAATACTATTTCCTACCTCGCCCCAAAGAACCCCCTGCGAAAACTGTGTCCAAATCCCCGCACCTAAAATTGCCATTTCCCCAATTTTCCACCAAAAACCCTAAAAATCCCAAATCAACCCTTTTGATCAGTTTACTAGGCTAAAATCAGTGTTACCCTATTGGTCATCTTGCCCATTGAAGATCTTTACTGAGATAGACCGAAGAGAGCCCTCTCCTGCCCCGTAGGGCTAGCTACGAGGCTAAGTGGTTTGATGTTTCCTTGGAGTTTACCTTTCTCAGCCTGAGGTGAAATTTCAAGCGCTAACAATAGGTACCTGATCCCACAGATTGATGACCTCTTGGACCAACTAAAGGGGGCAAAATATTTTAGCAAGATCGATCTAAAGTCAGGATATCACCAGGTACCAATCGAACCCTCTGATGTGTGGAAGACTGCCTTCAAAGCTAAGGAGGGCCTTTTTGAATGGTTGGTTATGCCTTTTGGATTGACAAATGCTCCTGCAACCTTCATGAGGCTAATGGATGACATCTTGCGGCCATTCACCAACTCATTTGTAGTGGTATACTTGGATGACATTCTGATCTTCAGCCAGAGTTGGGAAGAGCACCTCCACCACATCCGACAGGTTCTCCAAACACTGCGGCAACACAAGCTATGTGCCAATTTGGAGAAATGCACTTTTGGCATGACCGAGGTTCAGTATCTAGGATACATTATTGATGAAAAGGGGGTGCATGTGGATCCAGCCAAGATCCAAGTCATTCGGGATTGGCCATCTCCAACCACTCTGACAGAGCTCCGCAGCTTTCTAGGTCTTGCCAACTTCTACCACAGATTCGTGTTGGGGTTCTCACATATCACTTGGCCCTTGAGTCAAGTCACCAAGGGAGGAGCGAAAGCAAAGTTCTTTTGGTCTGAATCTCAACAGAAGGCATTCATAGAGTTGAAAGATCACCTCTGCACGGCACCAGTGCTTGCATTACCAGATTTACAACAACCATTTGAGGTCGAGACAGATGCCTCTGACTATGCTATTGGGGCAGTCCTTACTCAACATGGGCATCCAGTAGCATATCACAGTGAAACACTTTCAGACACAGTCCGGAAGTATCCCACTTATGATAAAGAGATGTATTCCATTGTGCAGGCCTGCCGACAATGGAAGCATTACATTTTAGGGAAGGAAACGGTCATCCACACAGACCACCGACCCCTCCAATTCATACAGACCCAAGGGAAACTGCAGAATGATCGCCATCAGAAGTGGTCTACATACCTGCAGCAGTTCCATTTGAATATCAAATATAAGAAGGGTAGCACCAATAATGTTGCAGATTGCCTCAGTCGACCACCGATCATGGCGTTAACCACTGTGCTCAACTCTTGTGGGCACGAGACTTCTGATTGGCCACTTCTCTACAAAAGCAACCCAGAATTTGGCCACACATACCAGACACTCTTCGAGGGTCGGCATGTTCCAGATTTTCACCTCCAGGATGCCTGTTATGCCACCTGGGTCACCTTTGTGTTCCTTCAAGCGAGTGTGCCAAGATGATTTGGGAATCACACTATAGTCGAACTGCTGGGCATTTCGGGGTCGAGAAAACGGTGGCAGTACTGCAAACGTATTTCTATTGGCCGAATCTTCGACAAGATGTCGGGAAGTATATCAGATCATGTACTGCCTGTGCCATTGCCAAACCGACCATTAAGAAGCAAGGCCTCTATAACCCGCTGCCTACCCCTAGTCGACCTTGGGAATCCATCTCCATGGATTACATGTCGGGCCTTCCTTCCACTAAGCATGGAAATGACTGTGTTTTTGTGGTCGTCGACAGGTTCTCGAAGATGGCCATTATTGTAGCCTGCAAGAAGAATATCACACCAGAAGCCACTACTAAACTCTTCTTCGAACGAGTGTGGGTGCACTTTGGGATCCCATAGTCTATCATCTCAGATCGGGACAGTCGGTTCCTCAGTACATTTTGGTCCAGCCTCTAGTCAATGCTAGACACCAAACTCACTAAATCCACAGCTTTCCATCCTCAAACTGATGGCTAGACAGAGGTTTTCAATAGGATGATTGTACACATTCTGCGCATGTACAACTCAAAGCATCCACGCACATGGGACGAGAGCCTCCCCTATGTTCAGCACAGCTACAACCGAGTTCTTCATAGCTCAACTGGCCACAGCCCTTTTCAGGTGGGCTTGGGATTCCAGCCACTATGCCCCATTGATGTGGCCATGCCACTTGCCACTTGCAGCTACTCACACAGATTCAACTCATGTCCAGTCTGAAATAGACAAGGCAACCAGCTTCATTGAACACATCCAACATATTCGCCAGCAGGTCCATGACATTCTGGAGAAATCAAATGCCAAGTACAAGCAGTGACATGATCAACATCAGGTGCCACACAAGTTTCAGGTGGGCAACAAAGTCTGGTTGCATTTGCAAAAGGAACGCCTTACTGGAGCCTATCGGAAACTGAGACCACTCCGATATGGTCCCTACACCATTACTAAGGCTGTGGGAGACAATGCATTTGAACTCAGCATTCCCCCATTCCTTGGCCTGCACCCAGTGTTCAATGTGGACCGCCTGCGGCCATACTTTCCACCATTGCTAGATACATCCGACATTGCAGAACAGCTCACACCCACAGAATTAAATCCAGATTGCATGGAACAAGCTGCAACTAATCGAATCATGGACACACAGATCAAGAATACTCACCAACAGAATATTCAACTGTATCGAGTTGTCAAAGAAGGTCAACTCCTTCACAATGGCAAGTGGCTCACCAGGGACCAAGTTCAGCAAAATTTTCCCCATCTCATGGAGGAACTAAACGCAATGGGGACCATTGCTTCCTAAGGGGGGAGGAATGATCCAGGTGGATATTGGTGGCCACCTACCAAGTCCACCTGGACCCCCACCATTGTTCCTCTCAACATTTTCAGTTTCCTTAATTATAGCGCAGTTTACTATTTTTAGCAGTTTTTCGGGTCCTAAACTTCCGGAGCCGTTTTGAGGCCCTAAACGACGTTTTTTGGGAAATCTAGCTCTGTGATTTTTTATATAAAAAATCATCTTTTCCGTTGTAGTCCTCAGAGAAATCTTTCCAACGGGCTATCATGCGCATAAAACGGAGATCGTATGCCAAAGTTACGACCCCGGGAAGTTGATGTACCAATTTACCCAAACGGGGCCCATAGTTTAGCGTTTCATCTTCTAGGGTTAGGTTTTGGAATGTTAAGGGTTTTCCATTGTTTCTCAACAATAAATAGGCCTTCGAGCCTCATTGTAAGACAGTTCAGAGGCATGTAGCTGACACTTCTCTTCTCAGAGATAAGCTACCATCGCCCTAGCTGGGTTATTTCTATTTCTATTTGTAACATATTTCAGTATTTTACAGTAATGAAATGAAGTATTATTTTCGCTGCATATCTGTCTTTATGGTTATCTCTGTATTTTATTGCGTTCCTGTTTAAATCCGGATCAAATTAACTTGGCCCTGTCTTTTTCTTTGGAATGGAAATCTTTCGTTTTTCCCTTTTCCTGCATAAGAAATAGCAATTATTAGTGTTTTCGTGTTGCGTATAAATCCTATAGATTTTGTCATGATTTCTTATTATCTACCTAGTTCATGATGCAAAGAGGTTATGAGTTCTAAATAAAAGATGACAAAATAATCAATAAAAACATACCTTCTTCGGTTTTCCGCAGCTGTGAGGTCCAAAATGAGGTGGGAATGTTGGTGAGGTATTATTATTGGTTAAAGAATTAAGTGGGCCATATTGAAAGGTTAGAATCCCGTAAGGATTTTAATTGCATTTTTAAAGATTTCTAGGGACCCGGGGTGACGGAATTTGTACGAAACTATAAAGGACTCTGGAAGACTATTTTGCACAATTTTTATGTATGGAGGAAAGAAAAATTCATAGAGATAGGGAGTGACAATGGAGATATGTAGAGAGAGTGAGGGAGAGAGGAGTGGAAGGAATAGAGAGAGAAGGAGAGGAGAGAGATAGGTAGAGAAGGAGAAGAGAGAGAGAGGGAGGCACAAAGATGGAGGGGAGAGAGAAAAGGAGATAGGGAGGGAGATAGTGATAGAATTGGAGGGCACAAAGAGAGATTGATGGGGGTAGAGATAGAGGGAGATGGGAGAGAAAAGGACAGATATGAAGAGAGAGAGAGGAGAGAAAGAGAGAGGTAGGGAAGAAGACAAGGAGAGAAAGGTGGAAAGAGAGGGTGAGTGACAAGGGATATATGGATAAACCATGAGGGAGAGAGGAGAGTGGGAGGGAAGGGAGAGACAAGGATAGAGAGTTGAGAGAGGGATAGAAGGGGAAGAAAGATAAATAGAGAGAAGGGAGAGAGAGAGGGAGAGGAAAAAGGAGGGAGATAGATAGATATGGAGAGAGCATGTGTATTCTTGGGGATGAGATATAAAAAAAATAAGGAGATATGTAGGGAGATAGAGAAACACTTGGAGGGGGCAGAGAGGGAAGAAGATGGAGATAGAGAGAGGTAGGGAGGAATAGAGATAAGTATGGAGAGAGAGAGTGAGTGTGTTTGGTGAGGTGAGATAGAGAGGTAATGGAGATTTGGAGGGATATATAGATATAGATGGCAAGGGGGAGAGAGAGGGATAAAGAGAGACATAGAGACGGAGGAATAGGTGAAGTGGTCCAAGTGGATATTGGTGGCCACCTTCCTATTCCACTTGGACCTCCAACACTATCTCTTTTAGTTTTTTGGTTTCCTTAATTGTAGCATAGTTTAACATTTTTGGCATTTTTTTGGGTGCTGAACTTCCGGAGCTATTAGTTTTTGGCCTTCTCTTCTACATCTTCGAAATGAGGTATTATGATAGCCAAACAAAGATCGTATGCCAAAGTTACGACCCCGGGAAGTTGATGTACCAATTTACCCAAACGGGGCTCATAGTTTTGGCACTTCATCTCCTAGGGTTAGGTTTTATGATGTTCATGGTTTTCCATTTGTTCCCAATAATAAATATGCCTTTGAGCCTCATTGTAAAAAGGTTTAGAGGCATGTAGCCACCACATCTCTTCTTAGAGGTAAGCCACCATCACCCAAGCTATCTTATTTCCATTCGATTTGTAAGCATAGTTCATTATTTTTCTATTAATGAAATGAAGTTTTTTTTTGCTGTTGGACCTATGTATTTATGATTATCTGTAAGTTGTTGTGTTCCTCCTTAAGTTTTGATCAGTGGTATCAAAGCGATCTTCTCTTTCTCCATTTTTCTTTTCATGTCCCCATCAAGGTCAGGGTATAAGGAGTTAGGGCTCGATCCGGTTGAACTGTTGCAAGATCAGCCTCGTAACACCCTACGTGCTCCAATGGTGAAAGAAAATAAAGGTGAGGGGGCAAGAGATCCTTTCAAAATGTTGTTCGAGGGAGCCCTCAAGCAATAGAGGCTCATGATGATGGAAAAATTTGCCCAGATCCTTTGATGACTACCCACGAGCGATGAATCTTCATCCAACAACCACTCTAGAGGCACCACTCCTTTTAAGGTACAAGTTAACTTCGATATCCCCATATTTGAAGGCATGATAGATGCAGATGTCGTAGATATATGCTTAAATATGTTGGAAGGATATTTTTCAGTTCATGACTATTCCAATTAGGAAAAGATTACTTTTGCACTTCTCAAAGCTGCCCCACACGTCAAGGATTCATGCGAAACCTACAATGAACAAAAGGACAAGAGTGATCCCTCATTGTTTTCAAGCGCGCCCACTTGGGATTCTTTCCGAGACACCATCATTGAACAATATTACCTTGTTGGGAGCTATGAAGATAAATACATAAAGTGGAGCGCACTACAACAGGGAAGGAACCAATATGTGTTGGAGTACATAAATATTTTCCATACCCTTCGCATGAAGATGGGTATCATGGACACTGAGCAGCATTTTGTGCTCAGGTATTGTGGCTCTCTACACAAGTACATCCAGGATGACATGGAGTTTATAGAAATTTCCTCGCTCGGCACAACGTATCAGTATGCTTCCAAGATTGAGCCGTTGCCCAATGGATTGATCTATCGGTGCTCTGTTCTAGAGAATGATGAGATCAGGAGGCAGATTCATGAACTATTACAGAAAGGGCACATTAGGCTAAGCTCATCATGCTCTAGGAGCCCAATTGCATTGGTACAAAAGAAATATGGGGCATGGAGACTGTGATTTGAACACCAAGCATTGAAAAAGATCATTGCTCAAGAGAGGTTCGCAATCCTGCAGATTGATGACCTTCTTGACCATCTCAAAGCGGCCAAATATTTCAGCAATATTTACTTGAAGTCAGGTTATCACCAGGTGCCTATCGAACCCTTTGATGTGTGAAAGATTGCCTTCAAATCCGAGGAGGGCATTTTCGAATGGTTTCTCATGCCATTCAGATTGATGAATGCCCTCGCAACCTTTATGAGACTGATGGAAGAGATCTTACAATCCTTTACCAATGCGTTCATGGTGGTGTATTTAAATAACATCTTGATATTTAGAAAGAGTTGGGATAAGCACCTACACCATATTCGACAGGTCCTTGAAACCCTTTGACAACACAAGTTGTGTTCTAACTTGGAGAAATGAACCTTTTGCCTCACCCAAGTTCAATATATGGGGTACATAATTGATGAGAAGGGTGGACATGTGGCCCATCCAAGGTACACGTCATTCGAGATTGACCACCCGCGACCACTCTAATAGAGCTCCACAGATTTTTGGTTCTTTCCAACTTCTAACGTAAGTTCGTGTTGGGGTTCTCTCATATCACTTAGAATTTAGGTCAAGTGACCAAGGGAAGAACAAAAGAAAAGTTTTTTGGTCTAAAACCCAACATCAAGAATTCTCCAAGTTGAATAATTGCTTATCTTCTACACCAGTGCTCACATTTCTGGACCAACAAAAACCATTTCAGATTGAGACAGATGCCTCTGACTGTGCTATTGGTGCAGTTCTTACTCAGCATGGACATCCAGTGGCTTGTCAGAGTGACATGCTTTCAGATTGTACCCCACTTATGAAAAAGAAATGTATTCCATTGTTCAGGCATGCCGTCAATGGAAACATTACATTATGGGGAAGGAAACTGTCATCCACACAGACCACCAACCTCTACAGTTCATACAGACACAAGCGTAGTTTCAGAATGATTTCCATAAGAAATGGTCCACCTACCTGCAGCAGTTCCATTTAAACATTAAGTATAATAAGGACATCACCAATAATGTCATTGATTGCCTCAACCGACCAATGGTCATGGCGCTAATCACTGTGCTCGACTCCTATGGGGAAGAGACATCGAGGTGGTCACATCTTTACAAGAGTGATCCAAAATTCAACAGCATATACTAGACACTCGAAGGGAAGAAAGTTTCAAATTTTCACCTTCATGATGCATTGTTATGCCACCAAGGACACATTTGTATACCTTCAAGTGAGCCTTCCAAGATGATTTTAGAGGCACACTAAAGTCGGGTCAATGGAAATTTCAGAGTAGAGAAAATAGTGTCGTTATTGTAGAAGTATTTTTATTGGACGAAACTTCGTCAGGATGTTGGGAAGTACATTAGATCTTGCACCACCTACACCATTTCCAAACCAACCATCAAGAAGAAAGGCCTGTATACTCCTCTACCTACTCCTAGTCGGCCTTGGGAATATGTCTCCATGGATTACAAGTTGGGCCTTCATTCTACTAAGCACGACAATGATTGCGTTTTCATGGTCATCCACAGATTCTCTAGGATGGCCATCAGGGGAGCCTGCAAGAAGAGTATCACAACAGAGGCCACTGCTAAGCTCTCCTTTGAGCAAGTATGACTACACTTTGGGATCCCATGATCCATTGTCTCAGATCGAGACAACAAATTCTTGAGTGAATTTTTGTCAAATCTATGGTCGATTCGGGATACAAAACTTACTAAGTCCACGGATTTCCATCCCCAAATTAATGGCCAAACAAAGTTTGTCAACAGGACGATCATACACATTCTACATATGTAAAACTCGAAGAATCCACGCACATGGTGTTGGAATATAATCCCAACATCTACATTTATTTTTGAGCCTAAGTATCCTTGACTTAGCCACATGCACTAAAAATCATGTTCACACTTGATTTTTGGTAAACTAGCTCGGTGGACCAAATTTCCCTTATTTTTTCCTTTAAATGCTTAATATTATGGAAATATTGGTCCAACCACTTTCCTAAACCATTTATACATCTAAGTGCATGTTCACACCTAACCACACCTCATCCACTTGAGTTATTTGAGGATTGGCGCCCCACATGAAGATTCCCCCTTAAACCAAGGGATTTGGTCCCCCAGACCATTTTAGCATGTTTTAAAGTTGCCTTCCTTGGGAAATGTGCCCCTATTGATGCTTTTCTCGTGGATTATATTTGGCATAGGTTTTCTTGAGTCATTGTTGCTATTTTAGGCCTCCCTTTAGCTTTTCTTAGCCTTTTCTAGTTTTATACTAGTTTTTTCCTAGTTTTCTAGATTCAACAATTTCTATATAACCAACTCCCTTTGGGATTAGAGGTTTGGTTTCTCATGTATTACTATTGTTCATTGATTTTATGGAGAAAATTATTTCTCTCCTCTCTTGAATATCAACAAATTACTTGTGTTTAATTTAACTAGAATTCTAGATCTATCGAAGTTTCTGTAGGAATTCTACATGGTATCGGAGCTAGCTCGAATCTAGTGTATTGTACATGGTTTTATTTGTAGGTATAGATCATCAAGAGGCACAACAAGAATCAATGGATCGTCTCTATCAGCCCACAAAACTCATCCTAAATCTTTTCAATTACTTCGAATGGAAGACATAGATCACTCTACTCCTCTGAAGCAAAGGGATTTATAGGGTAACAATGGGAACAGAGACTGAACTGAATTCTGCAGCGGAGAAGATCAAGTATTTCAATAAATTTAGGGAATTGGGCTGATATGCCTATAAATTTCCAGAGAACTCCTCTTTTATGTCAGTGGAGCCACTACTCCCGATACAGTCTAGACCACATTGGAAGGACTATTCGACAAGCAAGATGAAATGAGAGTGCATCAACTAGAGAATGATCTTATATCCCTCAGTACAACTCACTTCACCAACCTACAAGAATAGTTCACCAAGTCTAAATCCCTCCTCATTGAACTTGATGCATGTGGATTCAAGAAAGAGGAAGATCAACTCATCCTTTCGATTCTCTCAAAATTAGGCCGTGAATATTCCGTACTTGTATCGTCTTTTCAAGCATCTAAATTGACTCAGGAAAAATGGAAAGTGCCTCCATTGAATGACTTCATTGCAGAATTAACTCAACAGCAAGAAACTTTAGTCCAAATGGGTGCCATCAAGTGTTCAAAGAACCAAGCACTTGCGGCTACTGATGCTCCAAAGAGCAGTGGAAGAGACAAACAAAAAGGGAAGGGTAAGTTTAATGAATCGAAGAAGGAGAGACCCGTACAATATTCAGAGATCTTCTTTGCCTAAGGGTAAGAGGAAGAAGGAAAGAAAAATTTGTAGCTATTTTTCCAAAGTTTTTCATCCTCAAGAAAATTTCATGAGGAAAACAATCAATGAGATGGCTAAGCAATTGCGTCAACACAATATCACCATGCTCAAGAATCCAAAGAAGAAGGATGATAACAGAATGGGAGATGGAAGAGGGAGAACACGAGATGGTCATGCTTTAATGGCTGTCACATCCACTCCATCAGCTTGGATCCTTGATTCAGGTGAATTGAACCATATGGCTGCATCAAAAGACGAATTTTCCTCCATCAAAGAAAGCACCAGATTGCCAATTTACTTGGGAGCTACCACACCCGCAAAGGTGTGCGGAGAAGGAATTGTATACCTTGAAAGGGGCTCCTTCAAAAATGTTTTTCATGTTCCCTCACTATCCACAAATCTTCTCTTGATATATCAGATCACTCATTCCGGCTCTGGAAGGAAGTTGAAGTTTACTCCGGACTTTGCAATGATTACGAACATTTCCACGAGCTCACATCTTGCACATGGAATTGCAGATCATGGTTCTCATTTGTATCTTTTCTCCCAGTTTGTTCCTAAATCTATTATCACTATATTTTTGTCACAATCTAATGATATTAGAAAGTTATGGCATGAAATATTTGGCCATATAAACTATAAGTACCTGCATCAACTCAGCAAGGAAAGGATGGTAGAAGGATGCAAATTCACAAGCGGTGTATGTTAGGGATGCATTCTTGGCAAGCATCCGGAGAAAAAGTTTGACAAAGGAAAGGCAAAAAGAGCTTCTTCACCTCTTGGGCTGATTCATAGTGACATCACGGGCCCATTCTTGCAGCCTTCAATCAGTAATGCTCGATATGCACTTACCTTCATAGATGATTTCTCTCACTTCACTTGGGTATTTTTTCTGAAATTAAAATCGGAATTATTTGAATGCCTTTTAGAATTTAAAGCACTTGCTAAGAATGAGTCTAGGTGTAAGACTAAGATACTATGTACTGATAATTGGGGGGAGTATGTCAACAAAGATGTTCAACAACTTTGTGTTGATGCAGGTATACAGCTACAACACACAATGCCATATATACCAAAACAGAATGGTTTCGCGGAGAGGAAAAAGTGGTTGTTAAAAGAGATGGCCAATTATATGCTACAGTACAAATAATTAGCTCCTAAGCTATGGGATGAACCTATTAATTATGCAGCATACATTTAGAACTACATTACTCACAAAGCACTCAAAGGCACCACTCCATTTGAATGTTGGACCGGTAAGAAACCGAAAGTGTCACACCTTCGCATTTTTGGTTTACGAGCATGGGCTCACATTCCAATAGATAAGAGGAAGGATTTGGAGCCTCAAAGTGTTGAATGTATCTTTGTTGGATATCTTGGAATTTTCAAAGGATATATATTGTTGGACTCTCACACTAAAAATTTCCTTGTAGCTCGAAGTGTGAAGTTTGAAGAAGAATCACTACATGATTTTTTAGCAGACCCTGTCGAGGAATCGCTTGTTGCCACTGATGAGGAGGAGTCTAAAAATTCTTTGAGCACTTTAGAGCAGCCATCAGAGAAGACTCTTGCATCTGATTTAGAGGATGAGGAGTAGGTCATGGCTGCTCCAAATCCACTTCCAACCTAGGCAAAGAAAACCCTGCAAGATGCGGGTGAACTAGTCCGTGATCCTGCAGATGCGAGAAGGACTAGATCACAGTTTTTGGGGCTCCTCAAGCCCTGGCTGCAACTAAACCATTGATTCCCATACATTTCTATGTGACACTTTGTTTAGATCCAAATTAACACTCTTAGGCTACTGGAAAGCTGCTTTGCGAGGCTTCCATGGATGAAGAGTACTCTCCTCTCATGGAAAACAACACATCGGACTTGGTTCCACTTCCGAATGGAAGAAAGCTTGTTCGATGCCGATGGATCTATTGAGAAAATATTGTTGTAGATGGTGAGATCAGTAATTACAAAGGTTGACTATTTGCAAAGGGATACTCACAGGTACATGACAAAGAGTACACAGAGACATTTGCACCTGTTGCAAAAATGGACTCCATTCGACTAGTTTTAGCCATTGCTACTTCTCACAAATGGGAAGTTCATCACATGGATGTGAAGAGTGAATTTCTTCATGGAGATCTCAAGGGGGATATATATATGGAATATCCATAAGGATATATTCAGAACTCTTCCCTTGTTTGTAGATTAAAGAAATCTTTGTATGGCCTAAAATAGGCTCCCAGAGCCTGGTATGCAAAGATGGATTCTTTCGTTCTTTCCATTGGATTCATTTGATGCAAATCTGATCCAAATGCTTATTTTCTGCAACATGATGATTCTATTTTGCTGATAGTATCTTATGTATATGATTTATTGATGACAGGGAACCTCACCTCAGCTATTGATTTGACAAAATCAACAATGCACAAAAGATTTTCCATGACAGATTTGGGACTGTTGCACTACTTTCTTGGTCCTGAAGTTTCTCAGTCTACTTCAGGGATCAAGATGGCATAGTCTAAGTATGTGTTATATCTAATTGTTCACTTTCAAATGACAAAATGAAAGCTAGAAACATCTGCCTTTCTTTCAGGGATTAGATTTGAGGATGCAGGGACTACACCTTTGGTGGATAGTACACTGTATAGTTGGTTGGGAGTTTGTTGCATCTTACTCACACCCAACCTGATATATCTTTTTTAGTAGGAGTTTATTCCATATATATGTAGGAGCCCCATGAGATTCACTAGAAATCTGTAAAGTGAATCCTTAGATATGTGAAAGGTACTTCCAGTTTTGGTATCTTTTACGTTGTAGATTGCCCACTTTCACTGATTAGCTACACAGATTCTGATTGGGTTGGCGATGGTACAGACTGCAAGTCCACCTTTGGTTATGTTTTTAGCTTTGTTTCAGGGCCTTTTTTTTGGCCTAGGAAGAAGCAATCCATGATTTCTTTATCTACAGTTGAGGCAAAGTGTAGAGGTACAGTGAATGTAGCTACACAGGTTGTTTGGTTGCAGGGGCTTCTCTCCAAGTTTGGTATTCAGTATCCACTTCCGACTGTCATATTTTGTGAAAATCAGGGATCCATTTAGATATTGATTGATCTATCTTAGACGAAAAGGACCAAGCACATTGAGATTCACATGCTTTACATCCACGAGCTGATTCGTGACCGAGTCATATCACTGTAGTATTGCCTCATCGAGCAGCAGGTTACAGACATCTTCACCAAGTCTTTCACTGAAAAGAAATTTTCAGAACTGAGAGCTATTCTTGGAGTGGTGGAGATAGCTGAGTAGGCCCTTCTGGCCACTTAGCCCTTTTTTCCCCTCTTTTTTTTTTTTTTTTTTTGGGGGGGGGGGGGGGGGTGTTCCCACAAGGTTTTTCCTCTTTCTTCATTTTATGAGGATCTTTTATTTATTGTACCTGAGTACCTAACATGGAATCTTGGCCGTGACTCAGTTTAGATAAGTGAGTTAGGATGAAGGGGGCGTGTTGGAATATAATCCTAACATCTACATTTATTTTTTAGCCTAAGTATGCTTGACTTAGCCACATGCACTAAAAATCATGTTCACACTTGGTTTTTGGTAAACTAGCTCGGTGGACGAACTTTCCCTTCCTTTTTGCCTTTAAAGGCTTAATATTATGGAAATATTGGTCCAACCACTTTCCTAAACCATTTATACATCTAAGTGCATGTTCACACGTAACCACACCTCATTCACTTGAGTTATTTGAGGATTGGCGCCCCACATGAAGATTCCCCATTAAATTAAGGGATTTGGTCCCTCGGACCATTTTAGCATGTTTTAAAGTTGCCTTCCTTGGGAAATGCACCCCTCCTCATGCTTTCCTCATGGCTGATAGTTGGCATAGCTTGTTTTGAGTCACTGTTTCTATTTTAGGCCTCCCTTTAGCTTTTCTTAGCCTTTTCTAGTTTTTTACTAGTTTTTTCCTAGTTTTCTAGATTCAACAATTTCGATATAACCAACTCCCTTTGGGATTAGAGGTTTGGTTGCTCACGTATTACTATTTTTTATTAATTTAATACATTGATTTTATGGAGCAAATTCTTTCTCTCCTCTCTTGAATATCAACAAACTACTTGTGTTTAATTTAACTAGAATTCTAGATCTATCGAAGTTTCTGCAGGAATTCTACACATGGGATGAAAGCCTCCCCTATGTCTGGCACAATTACAATAGAGCTACGGGGCATAGCCCCTTTCAGGTAGGGCTGGGATTCTAGCCATCATTTCCTATTGTTGTGGCCATACCATTTGTAGATACTCAGGAAGATTCAACTCATGTCCAGTCTAAAGCCAACAGGGCTAGCAATTTCATTGAGCACATTCAATACATCGCCAGTAGGTCCATGATATATTCGACAGAGCGAATGCTAAGTACAAGAAGTGCCATGATCATCATTGGGTGTTGTACAAGTTCTAGGTGGTTGACAAAGTTTGGCTACATTTGCAGAGGGGGCACCTCTCTAGACACCACAACAAGCATCACCTGCTCCGATATGGGCCATATGTTGTAGATCTAATACAAAAATATATGATAACAGAATAAACCCAAGAAAGAACAAGATCAAAATAGATATGAATGCTTCTTTATTAGCAAAACCCTTATGGTAGGGAAACACCATACATTCACTCCTTAAGGAAGGAGAACACTCCACAAGCTATATGCATGTTCATACAAGAATACTTCTCTTCCCCTTCATATGTGGAGTCTCTAGCCTTTATATAGGCCTCATACATACAATACCATGCATCATTACCATGGTTTCCTCATACCATCAACTAAAAACATGGGCCCATTACATTATTATTAACTACTTGTGGTCCCTTACATGACATGGGTTAACCACCTTATTTATTACTATGGCCCATCCCATTATTACATTATTACCTTGGGTACCTCCCTTGGTACCCCATATTATCCCCCCTAGGTATATAACATTCCACCCCCCTAAGCATGTTTCATCCCCGAAACATGGGAAGAACACAAATAATAAGATCTACTCAAAAGAGTAGTCCACTGATACCATGCACGTGCATCTAGCCATCCAAGAGAAAGGTGAACCCTCGATCTCGCTGGTGCCTCGCTCGCTTGAGATGGAAGTTGACCGTGGTAGCTCTTCTGTGTTGATGTGTAGTAGGTGGATCGTCTCTCCTTTCTATCCATCATGTAACTACTTGGTTTCCATGATGGTTGTCTTGCAGGGTGATGTGGGTGATGATATGTTGAAGTTTTAACCCACGATGGCTTTTGCTTGACTTCACCCTGCTGTGGTGCCTGTTGTGGTGTCTTCTTTTTCAATATGACTTCAACCACTGAGCCCTCCTCTGATGTATCATCACCTGTAACCTTTTCTTCTGCAGCCTCTATTTGTGTTTGATTGTCGATCATCAAAGGCTCATCATCTGATATGTCAGTCCCTTGAACATCTTCTGCTTCAGCCTCCATGTGCTCTACCTGTTTATGGATGGAACTATCCTGTAATGTAATTTTCTTCTTTTTATACCATAGCTTCAGGAATTTCTTCTGCACATTAATATTGATAGTACCCACGGATTCCATCCAAGGATATCCCAAAACAACATCCATATTATCCATTTCTGAAGCATAAAAATCACCATGAAAAACATACTTATCCATAGAAAGCTTCAAATCCTTATAGATTTGAACATCCTTATCATCATCCTGTGTATGTGTAATTTGTTTTGCTGGGACTTGCAATTTTTTTGCCAAATTGACATTTATGAGATTTTGCTTGCAACTCGGATTTATAGACACAATGATTTTCTCCTTCTGAATCAATCCATGAACCTGCAATAAGGAGACACCCATAGCAACTAAACCCTTATGTGTCTCATTCTCCTTTTTTCTAGCCCGAGACCATTTGTCCAAAAAGACTTTTTCAAATTCTGCATCTGAAAGTTTGATCAACTGCTTGATATCAAGTGAGAAATACCATTTGTAAGCCTCATCTCTCAAATTAAACCGTACTACAGTTCTCCAACATATCCCATATTCGGACTTTATTCTTTGTATGAATTCTCCAATAGTAGGACCATTATCTTTCCCTGTAAAATATAGCTTCTCCATGAAGAGGGTTTGAGAAAAATTCACTTACTTGGCAAAAATTTGAAATTGTCACAGTTTCGTCAATATTGCTCAGAATCTCTATTATAACCTGTTTTTGGAAATGGAGCAACCATTCTGCATCTGCCCATGTGATAGAAATCATGATTCAGACACTAGAATTACATATCTGCGATGCTACTTTCCCGCCGTCACCCAAAAATTCTGCAAAAAGAGCTGATTTTAAATCAGCGATATCTCCCTCATCCGGACTCCGATTTGACTGATTATTTATTTGAAATCATGTTTTTTTTCACAAAGATTCCAGATCTACAATTAGATCTTGCAGAGCTTGCACTAGGACTTCTAGATCTGCGCCGCAAAACTCGCTGCCGTGAAAATTGTCTGCAGCCCCACTGATTTTTAAATCAGCGATATCTCCTTCATCCGGACTCCGATTCAACCAATTTTTTTTTTTAAATTGGCTATTTTTTCACAAGGAATACAGATCTGCAATTAGATTCTGCAGATCTTGCACCAAAACGTACATATCTGATCTGAAAATTCGCCACCCAAGAAACCCTGCAAAAATGAAAAAAAAATTCTCCACGGTTTGCCCAAGAAAGTGCTCTGATACCACTTGTTGTAGATCTAACCCAGAAAAATTATAGATATGATATGAAATAGCTCTAATACCAATTGTTATAGCTCTGATACCACTTGTTGTAGCTCTGATACCACTTGTTGTAGATCTAATACAAAAATATATGATAACAAAATAAACCCAAGAAAGAACAAGATCAAAATAGATATGAATGCTTCTTTATTAGCAAAACCCTTATGGTAGGGCAACACCATACATTCACTCCTTAAGGAAGGAGAACACTCCACAAGCTATATGCCTGTTCCTACAAGAATACTTCTCTTCCCCTTCATATGTGGAGTCTCTAGCCTTTATATAGGCCTCATACATACAATACCATGCATCATTACCATGGTTTCCTCATACCATCAACTAATACCATGGGCCCATTACATTATTATTAACTACTTGTGGTCCCTTACATGACATGGGTTAACCACCTTATTTATTACTATGGCCCATCCCATTATTACATTATTACCTTGGGTACCTCCCTTGGTACCCCATATTATCCCCCCTAGGTATATAACACCATACACCATCACGAAGGTTGTAGGGGGAAATTCCTTCGAGCTTAGCATTCCACAATTCCTTGGTCTTCACCCAATGTTCAATGTAGATCACCTCTATCCATACATTCCACCATTGTTGGACACATGTGATGTTGCAGAACATTTCACACCAATAGAGCTAAACTCTGACTGCATGGAATAGGCCACCCCTGACCAGATCATGGACACACAAATCAAGAACACTCACCCACACTAGATCCAACTATATATGGTTGTCAACGCTTACCAACTCCTTCACCAAGGAAAGTGGCTCACTAGGAACCAAGTTCAGCAGAAGTTTTCCCATCTTATGGAGGCACTCAACACAATGGGGACCATTGCTTCCTAAGGGGGGAAGAATGATCTAGGTGAATATTGGTGGCCACCCGCCTATTCTAATTGGACCCCCAACACTATCTCTTTTAGTTTTTTGGTTTCCTGAATTGTAGCATGATTTACTAGTTTTGGTATTTTTTCCGATCCTGAACTTCTGGAGTTGTTTTGAGGCCCTAAATGATGTTTTTAGGGATAATGGAGAGACTAAAAACATTCCAAACCAGCTTGCTAGTTTTTTTTGGCCTTCTCTTTGAGATATTTTAAATGAGGTATTATGATAGCCAAATGGAGATCGTATGCCAAAGTTACAACCCTAGGAAATTGATGTACCAATTTACCCAAATAAGGCCCACAATTTTGGTGCTTCATCTCCTAGGGTTAGGTTTTTGGATGTTTAGGGTTTTCCATTGTTTATTAATAATAAATAAGCCTTTAAGCCTCGTTGTAACACAGTTTAGAGTCATGTAGCCACCACATCTCTTCTCAGGGATAAGCTACCATCGCCTGAGCTATCTTATTTCCATTCTATTTGTAAGTATAGTTCAGTATTTTTCTATTAATGAAATGAAGTGTTTATCTATTGCACCTCTATATTTATGATTATATCTTTAATTTGTTGCATTCCTACTTAAGTTCGGATCAATGGTATCAGAGTAGGCTGCTCTTTCTCTGATTTTATTTACATCCTCAATGAGGTTAGGGTATAAGGAGTTAGGGCTCGATCTGATTGAACTATTGGAAGATCAGCCTCGCAAAAGCAGACGAGCTCCCATGGCGAAAGAAAAGAAATAAGAGGGGGAAGGAGATCCTTTCAAAACGTTGCTTGAGGAACCCCTCGAGCAATAGAGGGATGTGATTATGGATAAATTTTCCTAGATCCTTTGACGACTACTGATGGGTGATGCATCTTCATCCAGCAGCCACTATGGAGGTGCCACTCCTTTCAATACAAGTTAACTTCAATATTCCCATATTTGAAAGACCGATAGATGCAGACGCCATAGATAAATGGTTAAATATGTTGTAAGTATATTTTTCAGTTCATGACTTTTCAAATTAGGAAAATATTACTTTTGCACTTCTCAAAGTCGCCCCACATGTCAAGGACTGGTGGGAAACCTACTATGAACAAAAGGACGAGAGTGAACCCTCGCTATTTTCACCCGCACCCACTTGGGATTCTTTCTGAGATGCCATCTGGGAACAATATTACCTTGTTAGGAGTGTTGTTGGGAAAAGTATCTATTCAAAACGCCCCTATCCCACTCTAAGGTGTGATAGTGCCTTAGCAACAAACAAGGAAAACTACTTGAGTATTCTTCTTTATGAAATGTAGACGAAGAGGAAGGATAAACTAACCTGTGTCTTGCGCTAGTTTGTTGATCCAATCGCTCCTCTCTTCAACAGCTCCTAGCTCCCTACTCTCTTACCGGCCCAGCTTCACCAAATTCCTGTTAGATCACAGAAGAGAGAAACTACACGAAGATATAGATTTACATTCATAAAAAGCTTAGGATCAGATTAAGCTAAACATGCAAATATAACAAAACATCATTGATACACAGCATGTAGGAGAAACTCAAATAATTTTATTGATATGATAAGAAAGTCCAAGAGGAGATACAACCAAGTGAGTCCCGATCCAGCATCTACCTCCCAGCAAAGGAATCCCTTCCTCTCCTCCAACAAAGCATAAATCACCCAATGTACTAATCTCAATCTCAAACCAACAACAATTCTCTGCAAAGTACCAAATTCCAGCCTCTGGATCTCTGGGATGAGGGATCCATATATAGATGTAAGCAAAGAGGATGAGTCAGCTTATGTTTTGACTTGTGGCTTCTCTCTGTCAGTTCTTGCTTCCACTTAGAGATTGAGAGCCTCTTACTCATCACTGGTCGAATTCAGTGAGGCAAGTGTCATTGGAGAAGATTCTGGAAGCTTCCATTGTCTCTCCACCTCGTTGAATGACTCTGCCACTTGTAATTTCCTGCTCAACGCACCTGGGTAGTGCATTCAAGTGCGTTGCAACGCACCTAGCCAGTGCATTTGGGTGCTTTGCAATGCAGGCAGCTAGTGGAGCTTCTGAATTGATCCTGATTTGACTAGTTTTGAGCAGTTTCTGGTGGAGAACTTCTGGGAGAAGCTGTCATTGGTTGACCTTGTTCCTTTAGGGGCAGGAACAACACTTTTAGGGACTTTGGATCCCTTGGATCATGGACATTTCATGCTTAGAGCTGTAAGGCACAAAAATGTCTATAACAGTTGCCCCCTAAAGTATGAGGCCGTTTATCGGGTGAAATGCTTTATTAGGAGGATCCGAAGTTCATTCAATGCTGGGAGGAGACCTGTAATAAGATACAATACAATACATTATTTTCATACTGTTTTCATGATCTAGCTGAGGCGGGCATTCCCATGCTCAGCTTTATAAATTCATTTTTATGTACATAGGACAGACAATCATTTGATGGTAGACTGATGATCCTGCTGAAATCATCATCCTTTTGGTAGGATGATTATCTGTGCTGCAATGTTGTACATGTCAATGTCTTTATTTTTCCTGAATATATATCGTAGCCCGGATGGATGAAACTAGATCCGGGGTCTTCAATCTCGTCCGATCTTCACTCTAAGTACAAGTCGATCCATGTGAGAAATGTTTTGAAGTCGAACATGGAAAGACATCGCTTGATTACCAGTCAATGATGTAAACTGTTAACAAGCGCGAGAGGAATCACCGATAATGATCATGACCCTCAAGGTACTGTAGTACAATTCACATGGTGTGAATAAAGGACTTGGCATCGAACACCACGCAAAATCTTTCGGTCGAAGGTCATTGATGTATGCCTGTCGCCGGAAGTGAGAAACTTGCCATTGAGGCATGCAAGCTTCAAAGTACTGAAGGGGGTGTTCCTAGATCAACTTCTTGGATAATGAGCTGATGTCGACAAGAAGCGATCCGTCAAAGGAGGGCCTTGATGTATCCCACATCAATGACACGGAACGGAGCAAATGATTTTGATGGAGGTGAAAACAATATGATGATATATGGTTCAGGGTGGCGGTCATGAAAGAATGAAGTATAATGCATGGTAGTGGATGGGACACGGGTGACTTCTCTAGATGACTTCTCTTGAACATATCGGCGACACTTATATGATGGATTGGTAGGATTTACCCCAAAGGTGGATGGTATGGCGAGACCATGGTGATGTGACCGGTGAATGAAACAACCCAACCCGACTCAAGCACGGAGTGGAAGTGTCATGTTCAAGAGCGACTTGCTATCAATAAAGGTTCTTTGAGTTTCTTCCCAATTTTTCCCCAGTTATTGCTGACCAGTACCTCTTTATTTTTGTTAATCTTGAGGAGGATAACATATGCTTGTTCTATAATTTGCCCTTCGGGCAAACCCATCGCTATGTTTTAACGAGCCTAGCGATAGTGAAACTCGTTCTCGTCTAAAGACAAGTTTGTCGCTATTAATCTTTTTAACGAGTCTAATGACAAAGATAACTCGGTCCTTTTCATTTTTAGAGAGTTTGAAAAGGTACGTAAAGTTAACTCCGGAGTTCCTTTTTCGTCATCTAATCCCTTAAGTCCGAAAAAGTATAAAACAATACAGAAGGGATGAATTTTCGATAGTTTTAACGAGCTGAACAACACAAGCGCTCGATCTTTTTGTGCAATAATCCCTCAGGTCCAAAAAGATTAAAATCTAGAGGAGGGATAGCACTTCCGGTCGCTTTAACGAGCTGGAAGGCCAAAACTCGGCAATCTTTTCATATTTTACGAGTCAGATGAAAAGAGCTTAAAGAAGACTCGTCTTTTGAGGAATGAGTGATAAAATGGGTAGCAGCTGATTCCAGGTAAGGGTTGGAATTTTCCAATCACGGCAGTGTCACAAGGATGGCTAGTGAAATCACTCTTCGCAGCTGTTCCTCAAAATGGGTAAACAATCAAATGGAGGTGAATGATCGGCCAATGGAAAAGTGGAGGTGACGGTGCAAACACGACCAAGGCTTTAATGGCTGATAATGTTACATTCATGGTGGTTATTTACAGGAGGATAGTTCATTTTTTAACGAGCTTAAACGCGGGTTGAAACACTTGCTCGATCTTATGTTTATTTTTTAACGAGCATGAAATATGTGCTAAAACTGCTCGATCTTATGTTTATTTTTTAACGAGCATGAACTATGTGCTAAAACTGCTCGATGCGGGTTTATTTTTTAACGAGCTTGAACCCTACAGTAACACTGCTTGTGATAAGTTTGCATGCCCCCAGCATAATAACGCAAATCGAGGTGCATGCCCCCCAAGCTTCATTGCATTCAACTTGGTGGTTGGAATGAAGGTTAACCTTTGAGATTTGGAAAGGGGATTTGTTTCATTTTTTAATGAGGTTGCCACTTTAAAAGAACTATCCTCATGACTCCTTGTTTCATTTTTTAACGAGGTCGACACGAGATAAGAACCGTCCTCGGAGGCCACTGTATTTACAGTATTTGATAGAAAATCGAAAACTGAAGGATGATAAAGGTCATCTTGAGTATCTTCTCCACAATCCGGGAGAATGGAACGATGGTGGGAATCATTCCATGGTGCCCCGTCAATTACCATCGATTGGACAATTCCTTCGTCGGTGACATGCACTTGCGACCAAGGATCTAAAGGGGTACCATATTCTTTAGATCTATCTATCCAAACGCTTGATGAGCGTTGATTTGGGGTTGCCCCCCAGGCCAAGAAAATTGATTTCTACAATATTTCTAAAATGGCGATGATCCATGCTGACAAAATGTTCAGGAATCTTTGGAATCCATTAGATATAGAAGATTTCATATTGTAGGTTTCCACTGTGGCCACTTCCGCTAGATTACTCGCAGGTGGTTTGGCAAAAGTACCCATTAAGGCAGGGTCTTTTAGGAGACCTACTCCAATATTTTGAAGCGAATGATTGCTTCCATGGATCATTGTAATGCTTCCCGTAACTTGTGAACTGTCGGGGAGGAAAGTTTGTTGGTCGACGACTGTAATTCCTCCTTGAAAGGGAAATGCAATCTTCCTGAAGTAGGTCGACACAACTACGGCCATGGTATATATCCATGGTCTTCCTAGTAGGATGTTGTAATCAAGATTTCCATCGATGACTTCAACATCTATTTCTACTGTTTTTCCCCCTAGTTCAACCTTCAAGTTATTTAGGATACCATATGGGGTATATGTCCTTCCGTCAAATGCTTTTAACGTCGTCGCAGACCGCGACAAGGTTGGAGATCCTAAAGTTTTCCAGCAACTCATAGACATAATACATGTAGATGCTCCCTCATCAATAATTGTTCGATGAACAGTTTTGTTGAGGGCTTTCACTTGAACAAGGAAAGCTAGTTGAGCCGGTAACTGAGGATCGTATCCTTTGTGGTCGAAGGATACAAGATTGGAATCCTTTGGGTCAACCCCACCAATGGCTGATAACAAAGCCTGCCTTTGGGATGGGCAATTTTTTAGTACTTCAAGAGTCGACATAGCGGATGGTGATTGGGCCAAATCTTCCACTATGTTATAATGCTGTGCTGCTCTAGCGCGGGGATTAAATGTCAACTTGTGCACTACTCCCTTTGGCGGTTTTATTGTTAATTCAGGAATGATGGGTGGAACAACTTCTGTCGAAGTTGTTGTCGAACTACTTGGTTGATCTTTATCCCTGTCGTTCGACAGCTGCGGATTCCCGTAATCTTTGTTCCTTGTCGAAATCAAAGCATCATTTTGCTGCTTCGAAATCGACAACATTAGCACTTGCGACGGGGAAGCATTTTCACTTTCAACCAGATTTGTTCCTAGATTTGGAAACGGATCAGTTAACACAGCTGAGGTTTGCGAACTTTTAAAGAATCTTTTAAGCTCAGCTTTGTATGGACATTCTCTCATCCCGTGATTCTCATCACATATCTGACACCGAAAGGGGGGTTTCCTATTTCCAGGAGGGTCTGAAGAAGTTTTTTCAGGAGATGACTCACCCTGTTTCTTCTTCTTCCCTTTGCCTTGTTTCTTCTTGCTTCCTGGTTGTTTGGTTTCTTTGCCTTTATCTGCTGATACGGAATTTACTTCCGAAGCAAGAATTTCGTCTTTTTCATTTTGATCTGAAATCTTATGGGATTTCTTGGACGTAGCCTTTGTCGATTTCGCATTTGTAGTGCCAATCACGCCATCGCCGGCGTGAGAGTCATTGTTTGATTTAGGAGGAGGAGGAATTGAGAATTCCGGTCTAGGGGCGTCAGGTATTTTGTCGTAGAGCGTGCCAGACTGAGTATAGACCAAGTCTAGATATTGCGCACGAGTGATGACTTGCTCTTCCGTTACGACTCCCCCCTTTGCCACATCTTCCGTGATTGTAGGAAGTAAGGATTTGATAAACCATTTAGCTAATAGCTGATCGAGAATGTACGTTTTTACCATCCTACGACGACGTCGCCACTCATGTATATGACCAGATATGTGAGTGGCGGTTGTCTGTTTGAAGTTGGTTAGGAGTTCCGTTCCCGTTTCATACCTTATCGGTAATTGAAAATGGGTTAAGAAAGTCGTGGCTAAGGTACTGAAGTTGTCGAACAAAGCTCTAGGCAATTCAATATACCATTTTGCCGCTGGACCCATTAACGTCCTCTGAAAAAGGCGAAGTCTTATCGAATCATCATTTAGGGTGTTTGATGAACACCATAGATGAAATGTCATCACGTGATTCGATGGATCTTCACCTGGATTTCCATTAAATTTAGGAATATCTGATGGAAGTTTATGAGGGATCGCTGGCCACCAAGGGGCGTAAGCAATTGGATCGTTTGTTAACCGGTGTAAATCAGGTAACTCTAAAGTTTCCACGAATGGTAATTGTTGATTCAGGTTAGGTGAAGCATACCCAGGATATGATGGAATTGCCTGAGCAGTTGGCCTTTGCATACTAGCATAATGTAGTTGATGTTGGTATGACTGATACGGTTGGTGGACATGACCATTGTAAAGTGGTTGATTTTGACCGTTTTGAATGTACGGCTGTCCACTGTTCGCAAAGATCTGCTGCTCAGAACCTTGGTATACTTGTTGGAATTGTGGTTGCTGGTATTTGCACCAGCCACGGTTGTGAAGCCATGTTCTGTTGCGCTATACTAACCGTTGGACCAATGTGTGGGGTAATTGTACCCGTTTGGACCTGTGTCACCCCTCCAGTTGGCGATTGTGGTTGAGTCACAGGGTCAAGGGGCTGTTGCATTACAACCTGAGAAATTTGAGGTTGACATACAACAGGCAGCGTTTGAACTTGTGACACTGTCACAATAGCTGGTGTAGTCGGGATGTTCGACATAGGTACATATTGTTGCATAGAATACACAACTCTTGGTTGTTGGGGTAGTATAGGTACCCAACCACTTGATGTAATTCCAGTATATCCTGAATACTGTTGTGAACTCCCGTATGGATATCCTCTCGGAGGGGGTAATGAAAGGGCATACTGCCCCCCATACAGTGGTAATCCGGAACTCAAGGGGATTGTCTGCCCTTGGGGACTGGATTGCCCAAATTGACCTCCAAATGGATCAATTTGGCGAGTCTCAACATAAGAGTTACTAGATATTATTCCGGAGGAACAAACAGGAACGGACCATACTGTCGAAATAGCCCCTGCATGGACTCCTTCTAGCGGTTGTGAGCTAGTCGGGACAGATGGTACGCCGGCAAACATTGTCGGAGTGACGGCAGGGAGTTCTGCTGTCGTTGTGTCAGTCGACACAGTCCTAGATGTTGACGGTTGTTCAGACATTTTGAGTCTATCCAAAAGATTACCTAGCGATTCTACAGGAACTTCCACTGGTGGTAGACTAACTTCTGATGTCGAAGGAAACAGAGTGACCCCGACTCCAAAATGTGTTGGAGTACTTGCTTGCGGATCTTCTACAATTTCCTCTATCGCAATCAAACCAGGTGGAAGGGGAAGACCGTCAGGTCCGTAAAATATTTCTGGTGCCGAAGAAGGGGTTGAATCGACAACGACAGTTGTTTGAGGAGCAAGACTCTCCGAACCGGTTGCAGATGGAACTGGTTCAGTAACACAAGTGTTTGCTCTCAGACTAGGGTCAGTATCACTGTCCCTCTATGGCTGTTGAACTTCTTCTGTAGAGGCAGGGTTTCCAGAAATGTTTGGAGTAACCGGAATCTCGGATGTCGTTGGAACACTTGTTCTAACTTTAATAGGAGATTTCGAACCAGTTAAACGAGTTCGCTTTGTCTGTACTGTTTTTGATTCCGGAGACAAAGACGGTTGACTCGTAAGCCTCCGCGAACGATGGGGTTTCAATTGACTTTCTTCCACGATTGCGGATTACTCGATCAACTAAAATACAAAAGGGGAAATACGTTTCCGAATTAAATTAATTTTAGATGCTTTGGACACAACTTTCTTTTTCAATTTTAAAGAGTCGAGAAAAAGCAAAAGGTGACTCTAGTCTCCTTCGATTTTTAATGAGCCTGAAGTGACAAGTGCTCAGATGGACCTTTTCTGTTAAGGAGTCTGAAAAGGAACGAAAGGGACTGCTCTGGAGTTCTAGGTAGAGGGTGTGCCAAACCTTTCGCAAAACCGCAGAATACTTTTTAAGGTACGGGCGGTCAATCT
Source organism: Pinus tabuliformis (assembly GCA_031772625.1). Taxonomy (NCBI): domain Eukaryota; kingdom Viridiplantae; phylum Streptophyta; class Pinopsida; order Pinales; family Pinaceae; genus Pinus; species Pinus tabuliformis. Next base: position 1,169,224,863 of record CM062809.1, read on the forward strand.
TCCCGAATGCTGTGTTCAGTGCATTGCGATTAGTAGGGCGGTCGACACGGCTTCCTATGGATAAAGGTTTTATGCCTATAGGGGTCTCCCAATATATACTCAATGGTACGTGGGAGCACAATCCGTACTGGCACTTATCGTCTCTCAGGAGGAATCACCCAACCATCAGTGAGGCCGACAGTCACCAGGTTTTACGACGCCCGAACACGTCTCTAGCCTAGACCTCTATGTTGTGCGTTAAGTTACAAAGCGTTGTTAAGTTCATTCAATTTATTTTAGGTTGATCTTTCTTAGAAGTTTGCCTTTTTGGATCACCACGAGATGTAGATACAATTCCTAAATGCAGTCTAAAGATGATAAGCAAGATTTTATCTCTTTTCAACAATGAAAATCCTAGCTACAAGGGGAAAAGAAAGACACAATCTTTTCTCAAAGAGCATAGAGCACACTGTAAATGCACCTTTTCCTAAATCAAACCATACAAACTATCAATATGCAAATGCACAAATGCATGTATTTGTTTTTACTTTCTTAATATTGATGCCTAAAAAGAAAGCTGTTGTACAAATTTGAATTCAATTTCAAGTGAAAACATAAACAAGTTTCTTTTTGAAATCAAAAAGACGATTACGACACTTTATGATTTTGAAGTAAACACTTGTTTCGACACTAGAAATTCACAAATTCAAACCAAAAGACAAAAGTAAAAGCGCAATCAACTGTCAACAGCAAAAAAATTTACTCCTAAGATCAAAATGACACTTACGACAGGTCTAGATCTAAGGGCGACAGTATGACTAGTCTACTTTTGTAATGGGAAACTGCAAATGACGTAACAAATACACAAAAACAAATACAGTTTCTTTTATACAACTGAGGCGAAATTAAGGCAAAGAAAAGGGGTTTTCAGATAGGTACACACACTGATCACAGGCTGCAAAAATCAGAGATAAAACTGAATAAAATGAAGCAAAGAACCACAGCTGCACAGGGCAAAGGCAGATCAGCGCACCTGTTGCATAGAGAAACTGAATTGTAGCGCAGGTAGCCCTCTCGGGACCTACGTTGAAATGCAGAACCTCTTCACAGAGCCTGCGCTGAAGCAGAAACGAAAATTTTCTCTGGGTTCTGGGTCACAGTTTGCAGTTCAATCTATGGTTTTTGGCCGGATAAAAGCTATCAGTAAGGTACAATTAGAGGGATGATTTAAAGGAGGACTAAGAGCTATCACAAAGGGCAGTTAGAGAATTTATGGATCAGCTGTTTAGATCATAAACAGGCCCAGTGAGTGGACTAGAGTAGTAGATCTCTACTTTGCATTTGTAAATGGCAAATGCAGTTCGATTCGCCACTCCTAAGTTTATGAGAAGAACAACAATAGAAACACAAATAAACTAACTAGATACGATCCCCAGCGGAGTCACCAATTTGTTGTTGGGAAAAGTATCTATTCAGAATGCCCCTATCCCACTCTAAGGTGTGATAGTGCCTTAGCAACAAACAAGGAAAACTACTTGAGTATTCTTCTTTATGAAATGTAGACGAAGAGGAAGGATAAACTAACCTGTGTCTTGCGCTAGTTTGTTGATCCAATCACTCCTCTCTTCAACAGCTCCTAGCTCCCTGCTCTCTTACCGGCCCAGCTTCACCAAATTCTGCTAGATCACATAAGAGAGAAACTACACGAAGATATAGATTTACATTCATAAAAAGCTTAGGATCAGATTAAGCTAAACATGCAAATATAACAAAACATCATTGATACACAGCATGTAGGAGAAACTCAAATAATTTTATTGATATGATAAGAAAGTCCAAGAGGAGATACAACCATGTGAGTCCCGATCCAGCATCTACCTCCCAGCAAAGGAATCCCTTCCTCTCCTCCAACAAAGCATAAATCACCCAATGTACTAATCTCAATCTCAAACCAACAGCAATTCTCTGCAAAGTACCAAATTCCAGCCTCTGGATCTCTGGGATGAGGGATCCATATATAGATGTAAGCAGAGAGGATGAGTCAGCTTATGTTTTGACTTGTGGCTTCTCTCTATCAGTTCTTGCTTCCACTTGGAGACTGAGAGCCTCTTACTCATCACTGGTCGAATTCAGTGAGGCAAGTGTCATTGGAGAAGATTCTGGAAGCTTCCATTGTCTCTCCACCTCGTTGAATGACTCTGCCACTTGTCATTTCCCGCTCAATGCACCTGGGTAGTGCATTCAAGTGCATTGCAACACACCTAGCCAGTGCATTTGGGTGCTTTGCAACGCAGGCAGCTAGTGGAGCTTCTGAATTGATCCTGATTTGACTAGTTTTGAGCAGTTTCTGGTGGAGAACTTCTGGGAGAAGCTGTCATTGGTTGACCTTGTTCCTTTAGGGGCAGGAACAACACTTTTAGGGACTTTGGATCCCTTGGATCATGGAAATTTCATGCTTAGAGCTGTAAGGCACAAAAATGTCTATGACAAGGAGCATAAAGATAAATACATAAAGTGGACCACACTATGGCAAGGAAGGGACCAAGATTTGTTGGAGTTCACAAATGTTTTCCATACCCTTCGCATGAAACTACGTATCAAGGACACTAAGCAACATTTGGTGCTCAAGCATTGCGGATATCTACACAAGCAGATTCAGGAAGAGATGGAGTTCCTCAACATTTCATCGCTCAGCACAACGTATCAGTATGATGCCAAGATTGAGCAGAAGTTTAAATAGAAGAAGAGGGAATTTGGATCTGCAAATCCAAAGCAAGGAAAAGGCACCCTCATACCATAGAACGAAGGACCAATGCAAGGTGGGGCTACCCAGGACAGAAATTTGAAGCTACAAGCAAAGAACGAGACTGTGAAGACAAAGAAGGATATGTGAAAATGGTGCGAGCTCCATAATATCTCCACTCACAACACAAGTGAGTGTCATGCCAAGCACTCACTTGTGGCCGAGTTGAAGGATTCTGCATCAGACGCATGTTACGACTCTAAATCAAAACCTGAGATGAGAACTAACAAAGGGAAGTAGATCATTGATGCAGATCCTAGTGCCATCGTGGCCACCACCAAGATCCAGAAGATTGAACTTGAAGATGCAAAGGAGGGGGAACTCTTCTTCCATTCAAAGATGTGGGTGAATGGTTCTCTGCTATAGTTCATCGTCGACAACGGGAGCCAAAAAACGTCATTTCAATAGAGGTTGTGAAGTGGTTGGGCCTAAAGACTACAACATATCCACAACCATATCCCATCGGGTGGCTTCACCAAGGATGAGATCTTCGCGTCAGCCAGCAATGTCACCTTCCCTACACCATAAATCCCTTCACATATGACGTACTGTGTGATGTTTCTTCTCTTGAAGTTTTTGATGTATTCTTAAGACAACCATACTTGTGGAAGTGACATATTGTGTATCAGCCTAGACCTCACTCTGTGATTACTACCATTGCAAACAAGTTGTACATGATACTAGAGGTAGCCCCACCTACCACCATCTCTTTGATCACTTGAAAGAAATGTAGTAAGATGATTGCCCAGACTAGGAATTTTTTTTCCTTATGAGTCACCCTTAGGGAAAGGATAAGGTTGTGGCCATGTCTTCTAGGTACGGCTCCTCTGAACAGCGGTAGTAGATAAAGAAGGTTGTGGAGGAGTACATGGTTATTTTCACCTCACCTATAGGGGTACCTCTGCACTGTTAGATCAAGCACTCCATTGATATGACCTCAGGCATGCTGCTACCCAATGGTTTGATATATCGGTGCTTGGTTATGGATAATGATGAGATCAGGAGGGAGATTCAGGAACTATTATAGAAAGGGCACATCAAGCCAATCTATCACCCTCTAGGAGCTTGATTGTATTGGTACAGAAGAAGGATTGGACCTGGAGGCTCTCTATTGACTACCGAGCAATGAACAAGATCATTGTCTGGAATAGGTACCCAATCCTGTGTATTGATTACCTTCTTGACCACTTAAGGGGGCCAAATATTTCAGCAAGATTGACTTGAAGTCAGGTTATCACTAGGTGCCTATCAAACCCTCTGATATGTGGAAGAATTCCTTCAAATCCAAGGAGGGACCTTTTAAATGGGTGGTCATGCCCTTTGGATTGACGAACACCCCTGCAACCTGCATGAGATTGGTGGATGACATATTGTGACCCTTTACCAATGCATTTGTGGTGGTGTATTTACATGACATGTTGACATTTAGCCATATTTTGGACGAGTACCTCCACCATATTCGACGGGTCCTTCAAACACTACGACAACACAAGCTGTGTGCTAACTTGGAGAAATTCACCTTTGGCCTAACCCAGGTTAAATATCTAGGGTACATGATTGATGGGTAGGGTGTACATTTGGACCCACCTAAGATACAAGTCATTCGAGATTGGCCAGTCCCAACCACTCTAAAAGAGCTCCACAGGTTTTTGGGTCTTGCCAACTTCTATTTTAGGTTCGTTTTGGGTTTCTCTCATATCACTTAGCCTTTAAGTCAAGTCACCAAGGGAAGAGAAAAAAAAATTATTTTTTTGGTCTATAACCCAACAACAAGAATTCTCTGAGTTGAAGAATCGCCTATGTTCTGCACTAATGCTCACATTAACGGACCTGCAACAACCATTTGAGATTGATAGAGATGCCCGATATTGGTGTAGTTCTTACTTAGCATGGGAATCAAGTGGCTTACCACAATGAGACACTTTCAGACACAGTCCGAAAGTACCCCACTTATGGCAAAGAAATGTATTCCATTGTGCAGGCCTGCCGTCAATGGAAGAATTACGTTATGGGGGAGGAAATGGTCATCCACATGGACCATCGACCTATACAGTTCATATGAACACATGGGAAGTCGTAGAAAAATATTCATTAGAAATGGTCCACCTACCTGTTGTTAGTGTCTAATAGTCAGATTGGTCAAATGTACTATTTTCATATTGTTGATAGAGTCTTAGGTCAAATAATTATATTTTTCAAAATAAAATTTGACACATCTCATGGTTGTCAAATGGTCACAAGTCATGGTCTAGTTGTCATTGCTACTCCCTCTAGTGCATTTAAGGTCACCAAAATACAACATGTTCATGCCATCATTCGCTATCGTAGGTCATCAAGAAAGTTACTGGGTCATCATATAGGGCATGGTATAGGATACACATTTGATGACCATCACATTAGTCATCAATATCAAACAAGGGAGAAAATTAGAGGAAGTTTTTTTCCATAAAATACCCAAAAATAGTAACCTCTCTACGGGTTTGAATATAATTTATGATTTGGGAGATATTCCCAACATACAAGTTTCTACAAGAGAATCGCTACGATTTTGACTCCATTTTTGGTCGTTATTTGCAAAACAGGTTTCAGACAAAATGAAGATGAATTTGGGAAAACGAAAGAAGTTTTTTTTTTAAGGACATACTAAATCATAATAACCCCCTTCCATTTCTACACAGGTATCATATATTGGGATATATTTAACTTTCTTGGAGGCCTATTTGAGAAAATCAAATTCTCTAATTTGTCTTGGCTATTTTAGTAATTCTTTATTGGCACAGATTCCATGAAGATGGGAACAAATTTAAAAGAATAGAGAGAGGTTTGGCTCCACAAAAACCTTATCTACAAAAACCTCTCCCATTTTTGTAAAACATATTATGGTTAAAGAGGTAGCAGTTGGTGTGTGACCCCTATGTTTTCCTTGCGCTTTTGGAGAATATGCTACGTTTCTGTGTGAAAAATGTTTTTTTTACTACATGTAAAAGGTTAAAGTGGAAAAAGGTTAATGTAAATGGTAAATTAGATGTTTTGATGGCATTTTAAATGTAAATATCCTATGGTTAAATTGAACATTGGATACTCTTATAGAGATAGGATCAGTTAGCTAAAAGGAGGAAAGTATATTGTAACACCTGCTAGGTCTTAGCAGAGATAGGATAGGTGCATGTACCTGCTTAGTTGAATTTTTGAAGATAGAATTCGACCTTCTTAGGAGTAATTTGACCTCATATCCTATATGATTTTGAGATGTAATGTAACCAAAGGTTGGATAATTGAAGCTCGGACTCTTGAACTAGTGTACTTGATTATTTGCAGAAATATGATAGAGAGTTGCAACTATTTTATGGGATTTTGTTTTGTGGTTAGTGGATCTATTTTTCTTATGTTTTCTTTTATATTTGATTATTAGACCTATCTAGAAGCCATATAAATTTTATATTATGCTTTATATCATAAGTTTTAAACAGAAATCATCATCTGAATGCTCCTTTTGTTTGGGATTAACATTTCAATGTTTTCCTTCTAGATAAGTGAATCCATGCTTTCCTCACTTACCTCCTACTATATAATCCTCACCACACCACAATGAAAATTAATTTTGAGTCACTGATTGCACCCACCTTGCCCCATCTTATGACTGCAATTGACCTTTAGGAGTACTTAACCTAGTTCTTAGACCTAGTGCTCAATATCCAACAAACCCTAATCAAACCCTATTGAGCTCATACCTAGCATAAAATTTACATATTCTCCAGTCACTTCCATTGGCTGTGAGATTTTTTAAGAGAGAGACCTCTCTGATTTGGTAGGGCTAGCTACCAAGTCAAAAGTTGGTCTAAGGTTACCTATTTAGTTTCATTTCTCAACCTTGGGAAACTAAGGAGGGCTAACACCTGCAACAGTATCACTTGAACATTAAGTATAAGAAGGGCATCACCAATAATGTTGTTGATTACCTCAATCAACCACTGGTGATGGTGCTAATCATTGTGCTCGACTCCTTTGGGTACGATATATTGGGGTGGATGCATATTTACAAGAGTGATCCATAATTTAGCAGCATATACTAGACACTCCTGGAAGGGAAGCAAGTTCCAATTTTTCACCTTCAGGATCATGCACTATTATGCCACTTGGGACACATCTATGTTCCTTCAAGCGAGTGTGCCAAGATGATTTGGGAGGCACACTACAATTTTTTTGTTGGACATTTCTAAGTAGAGAAAATAGTTGCAGTGTTACATAAGTATTTTTATTGGTCGAAACTTCGTCAGGATGTTGGGCGATACATTAGATCTTGCACTGGCTGCGGCATTGCCAAACCAAACATCAAGAAGTAAGGCCTATATACTCCTCTACCTACTCCTAGTTGGCCTTGGGAATCTATCTCCATGGATTACATGTTTGTACTTCTACTAAGCATGACAATCATTGCATCTTTTTTGTCGTCAACATATTCTCTAAGATGGCCATCATGGTGACCTGCAACAAGAGTATCATAGTAGAGGCCATTGCTAAGCTCTTCTTTGAGTAAGTATGGGTACACTTTGGGATCCCACAGTTCATTGTCTTAGATCGGCACAACATATTCCTAAGTGAAATTTGGCCAAATCTCTGGCCGATACTGGATACAAAACTTACTAAGTCCACAACTTTCCATCCCCAAAGAAATAGAGGTTGTTAATAGGATGATCATACAGATTCTACACATGTACAACTCAAAGAATCCATGCACATTGTTGGAAATAATACTGAGAGGGGGGGGGGGGGGGTGAATCAGTATTATCAGATCAGTAAAACCTTTCCAATTTCATACTCAGAAACATATACGCTACTTCAGTTAAGTGAACCAGCGTGTACACGCTACCGTGTCTAAAGGAACCAGCGTATAACCAGAAATCTTATGATTCAGTTAGCTTATCTTCAGTAAATGCATCAGGACATTATTAACCATATTAATAGTAAACAGGTGCAGTATAACAGAACAGATCATCACACAAAAGCCACACACATGAACACCATTATATAAGGTGGAAACCCATTGTGGGTGAAAACCACCTGCTGCAAGTCGTCTCTTTCTTTCTTTAATAAGAAACTTCAGTTTACAATCTTTTGTATTGGTGCAGCCTTATACCAGTACGCAGGCTACAACATGCAGAGGGCTACAACTCTCTCTCGTTTTCCAGCTACTTCTGGAAGGGAGCTACAACCCCCTCAGCTCTTGTACTAGCCGATCCATTTACTAGTACGTAGGTGCTGACCCTACAGAAGGCTACAACCTTCTTTCCTTCAGGGACCACGTTTCATCAATTTTCAGACTGGATCCATGAGTACAAAACAAACACTGCTTCAATACAATCATCAACTTATACTTGCATCATAATCACCCAATACTGAATCACTGAAACCCTGTCATCAAGAACACATAACACAAACCAGAGCCCAGAACTCTGCAACAATCACCAGAATCAACAGCAACCTGAAATATCAAATCTTATTATGCATACGCTACTTCGCTATACCAAAACCGCGTGTATACGCACTTTTTCCAAAGGCAACCCGCGTGCAGATCTAGAAATAATTACTTATACCTTCGTTGTCAGATCCAACCCTTGCCAAGCGTCCCGAACAGATAACCAACAATACCAGATCTTCTCACTTCATCAGACACACATTGCTTACCCCCCTTTGCCTAATGATCTTCTCCTTATATAGCCTTAGGCCCTTCACAATACCACGGTCCAAAACCATAGTAACACAATACCATCAACTTCAAAACTAGGGATCGACACGCCCGTCGAGACACCATGGTCCAAAACCATAGGCACAACTTCCAAGGACTAACCGCCATGGACCAAAGGTACGTTTTCACATGTACGCGCTTTTACTAAAGCCAACCTGCGTGTATACGCTGATTTTCCTTAATGAACCTGCATATATCTCTTTCTTGTCCTGCTGTACTAAGATCTGTCCTCTGATTAAGTTGCCATCACTTGTACCTGCTTCTGAGTGAGTTTCCATCAAGGACAACACTTGTATCATAGTGCCAACAATCTCCCCCTTTGGACTTGATGGCAACCACCACACCAAGTCACTCTCCCCCTTTGACATCAAGGGCAAAGGGCGGACCAATATATTCTCTTCTTTGGTATACCTTCTGCTGTCCATACTCCCCCTGAGTACATGCTGAAGTTTCTGATTTGGCTCCCCTTTGTATATGACAAGTTGTATCAATCCATCCATGCTCCCCCTGAGCAGATGCAGGTTCTAAGACCAGCAATAACTAACATTTATCATACGCATAAGCCTGCAATACCATTCCTTTGATCAAACAACAAGATGTATCATTTAGTTTCATCAGCAACTTCTAACCATAATGCCAACAATGAATTATTTGAAGTATATGCTCCCCATGAGCGTGAGCCAACCATGACTGAACCATTTCCTGAGTCTGTTCTGCTGCCCTTTATGCTCCCCCTGAGCCTAAGCCAACCATGACTGAACCATTTCCTGGGTCTGTTCTGCTGCCCTTTCTACATATACACGACTTTGCAGCCTGTAACTCGCGTATATACGCGACTTGTGTTCATTATATCAGCGTATGCACGATGGAATACTGAAATTCATCACTTTCAGATTCCCCTGTGTCTGTTATGTCAGATGTCTGAGTTATGCCACACCTTTCTGTCTCTGTCTTCTTCAATTCCTGGAGCTGTGATGATGTATGGTCCTCTTGTTTCGAATTTTGAAATCTGCTCCTGCATTCCCTTGCTTTATGCCCATATTTGTTGCATGTATAACATCTTACATATTTCATGTTCCTTCTATTGCAATCAATTGCTTTGTGTCCATATGCATTGCAGGCAAAGCAATATCCTCTGAAATACCTGGGATGCGATGATATTTTGTAATGGTCTTGAACCATTCTACTTCTACATCTGGCTGCAACATGTCCAAGATTATGACATACATAACATTCAACATTATTCAGTGGAGAAAATAATCGTCTATCACATCCAAAGTTAGGAGTAAAGGATCTTCCTTGAGGAATTTCTTTCCTCGGTTGTTCCTTGTTGAGCATTTCAGATTTCTCATTAGAGTTTCTTGCCTCACCTTGTGAACTAGATTCACCTTCAACATATTCATGGAAACCAAGACCAGTTTTGATAGCAGGAGACCTTTGACTATTAAGAATATCGTCCAAGACTTTAGTACTATCTTGAAATCGTAAAAGCTTATCCTTTTCTTCTAATTTACCTTTCAAGATATTTACCTCAACTTGATGTTATTCTTCCTTTTTCAGATACTGATTCCTTAGGTCTTCTTCAGCTTTTCTTCCTTCTTCCACTTGTCGCTTTAGTTTGATCACTTCATGTTCTTGATCTTCAAGAGCTTCTCTGTTTTGTTCTCTTGATTTTTTAAGATCTTCTTTTAGAGAGAGGATATTTGATTCAAGTCTCTGAATAGTTATGCTCTGATCCTTTACTATATCCTGCAATTGCTACCTTACCCTAATTTTTGTCTCCAATTGTTCGTTTAATTTGGTAACTTCTTCAGTTTCTGCATTCTTCTTTTCATGTGCCATGAGACTTCTAATATCTTCACTATTATTGGATGAAGCATTCTTCTTTTCATGTGCCATGAGACTTCTAATATCTTCACTATCATTGAATGAATCATTACCTTTAACATGGGTATAATAGCTTCTACCATCTTCTTCAGACATCTTTCCTTTGTTATGAGGGCATCTAGCAGCATAGTGACCAACTCTACCACATAGAAAACATTTGAAAGGTAGCTTACCTTTGAACCGTCCAGTTCCCCGTTCAAGATTCCTGACAAAATTTACCTCATATTCTTCCTCCGACGCTTTGAATGCGACTTCCGATGGTACCTCTATTCGCATTTCAAAAGCGGTTAAGATCCCGTGAAGCTGTGACATGGTGATTTTCTGCACGTTCTCTTTTTCTTCTATGGCAGACACTTTGGAATCAAATTTAGAAGACAGAGATCTCAAAACCTTTTCAACTAAGACAACTTCCTTAAATTCTTCACCCAGATCCCTCATACAATTTACAATCTCATCCATACGCAGGAAATAATTAGCTATGCTTTCATTACTATGCATCTTAAGATTTTCATACCGGATTCTGAGAGTTTGAAGCTTTGCTCTTTTTACCTGATCATCTCCTTCGTAGCTTGTAACGATTTTGTCCCATATTTCCTTAGCTGATTTGAAATGCATGACCTTCATAAATTCTGATTGTGTCAAACTACTCAATAAGATAGTAACAACTTTGGCATTGAGCTCATATTGCTTTTTCTCTGTTGGATCTGTAGGAGTTGCTGATGGGAATTTATATCCTCCTTCTACGATTCCCCAAACTTCTGCTCCAAGTGATTGTAGATATGCAGTGGTTCTTATCTTCCAGTGGGTAAAATTGTTCCGAAGACTGGTGGCCTGATGTGTGCCTCTCTTTCTGGATTAGCCATTCTGATGGATCTTTTCCTTCAAGCGATCAAGCTTCCTCTGAAGGACCTGCTCTGATACCAATTGTTGGAAATAATACTGAGAGGGGGGGGGGGGGGTGAATCAGTATTATCAGATCAGTAAAACCTTTCCAATTTCATACTCAGAAACATATACGCTACTTCAGTTAAGTGAACCAGCGTGTACACGCTACTGTGTCTAAAGCAACCAGCGTATAACCAGAAATCTTATGATTCAGTTAGCTTATCTTCAGTAAATGCATCAGGACATTATTAACCATATTAATAGTAAACAGGTGCAGTATAACAAAACAGATCATCACACAAAAGCCACACACATGAACACCATGATATAAGGTGGAAACCCATTGTGGGTGAAAACCACCTGCTGCAAGTCGTCTCTTTCTTTCTTTAATAAGAAACTTCAGTTTACAATCTTTTGTACTGGTGCAGCCTTATACCAGTATGCAGGCTACAACATGCAGAGGGCTACAACCCTCTCTCGTTTTCCAGCTACTTCTGGAAGGGAGCTACAACCCCCTTAGCTCTTGTACTAGTCAATCCATTTACTAGTACGTAGGTGCTGACCCTACAGAAGGCTACAACCTTCTTTCCTTCAGGGACCACGTTTCATCAATTTTCAGACTGGATCCATGAGTACAAAACAAACACTGCTTCAATACAATCATCAACTTATACTTGCATCATAATCACCCAATACTGAATCACTGAAACCCTGTCATCAAGAACACAGAACACAAACCAGAGCCCAGAACTCTGCAACAATCACCAGAATCAACAGCAACCTGAAATATCAAATCTTATTATGCATACGCTACTTCGCTATACCAAAACCGCGTGTATACGCACTTTCTCCAAAGGCAACCCGTGTGCAGATCTAGAAATAATTACTTATACCTTCGCTGTCAGATCCGACCCTTGCCAAGCGTCCCGAACAGATAACCAGCAATACCAGATCTTCTCACTTCATCAGACACACATTGCTTACCCCCCTTTGCCTAATGATCTTCTCCTTATATAGCCTTAGGCCCTTCACAATACCACGGTCCAAAACCATAGTAACACAATACCATCAACTTCAAAACTAGGGATCGACACGCCCGTCGAGACACCATGGTCCAAAACCATAGGCACAACTTCCAAGGACTAACCGCCACGGACCAAAGGTACGTTTTCACATGTACGCGCTTTTACTGAAGCCAACCTGCGTGTATACGCTGATTTTCCTTAATGAACCTATGTATATCGCTTTCTTGTCCTGCTGTACTAAGATCTGTCCTCTGATTAAGTTGCCATCACTTGTACCTGCTTCTGAGTGAGTTGCCATCAAGGACAACACTTGTATCATAATGCCAACAATGGGATGAAAGCCTACCCTATGTATAGGAAAGCTACAACAGAGCTCTCCATAGTTCAATGGGCCAAAGCCCCTTTTAGGTAGGGGTGAGATTTCAACCATTATGTCCCACTGATGTGGCCATACCATTTTCAGCTACTCAAGAAGATTTCTCTCCTGTCCAGTTCGAAGCCAATAGGGCTAACAAATTCTTTGAGCACATTTAATACATCCACTAGTAGGTCCATGATATATTAGATAGAGATAACGCTAAGTACAAGAAACACCATGATCATAATGAGGTGTTGCACAAGTTCTAGGTCGGTGACAAAATTTGGCTACATTTGTAGAAGGAGAACTTCACTAGACCCCACTGCAAGCTTCACCCACTCTGGTATGGGCCATCCACTACCACCAAAGTTGTAGGAGACAATGCCTTCGAGCTTATCATTCCATTATTCATTGGTATGCACCTAGTGTTGAATATAGACTACCTTCGGCCATAATTTCCACCATTGTTCGGCACATCCAACCTTGCAGAACCACTCACACCAACAGAGCTAGACCCAAACTACATCGAATAGGCCACCACTGATTGGATCATGGACACACAAATCAAGAACGCTTGCCGATAGAAGATCCAACTATATTGAGTTGTCAAAGCTGGCCAACTCCTTCACCAATGCAAGTGGCTCAAGAGGACCAAGTTTAGTAGAAGTTTCCCCATCTCATGGAGGCACTCAATAGAATGGGGACCATTGCTTTCTAAGGGGGGAGGAATGATCTAGATGGATATTGGTGTCTACCCACCTATTCCATGTGGCCCCAAACATTGTCTCTCTTAGTTTTCTAGTGCCCTTAATTATAGCACAGTTTACTATTTTTAGTAGTTTTTTAGGTCTTGAACTTCCATAGCCATTTTGAGGCTCTAAATGATGTTTTTAGGGAAAACAAAGAGATTAAAAACATCACAAATTAGCATGTTGATTTTCATGAAGCCTTATCTTCGAGATCTTTGAAATGAGGTATTATGATATCCAAATCAAGATCGTATCAAAGTTACGTCCCTCGGAAGTTTATGTACCAATTTAGCTAAATGGGGCCCATAGTTTTGGTGCTTCATCTCCTAGGGTTAGAATTTTGGATGTTTAGGGTTTTCCATTATTTCTCAATAATAAATAGGCCTTCGAGCCTCATTGTAACACAGTTCAAATGCATGTAGCTGCCACGTCTCTTCTCAAAGATAAGCTACCATCACCTGAGCTATCTTATTTCCATTCTGTTTGTAAGCATATTTCAACATTTTTATATTAATAAAATGAAGTGTTTTTCTATTTCACCTCTGTATTTATGATTATATTTGTAAGTTTTTGCACTCATGTTTAAGTTCATATCATGAAGAGAGAGAGAGAGAGAGTTTGTGGAGATCAAGAAGAGAAGAGAGTGAAGGAGAGGGAGGGAGATAGATAGACATATGAAGGAGGGTGTTGACAGTGCTAGATACTACCGACATACATGGGATCTCCCCAATATAAGGTCCTAATTAGACCCAGATCATTTGGTGTAGGACTCCCATCCAGAATACGACGTGGCTACCACTTACTTAAATATATGCCTTGGATTTAGCTGTTAGTATGAAAGAGAGGTGAAAATGTCATTTTGATTGAGAAAGCAAGTGTGCCTTGTGAATGTTCAATTCCAAATGTATCAGGGTTCTCTTACTGCAAGGGGGAAAACAACATTAGCCTCTAACAGAGAAGTAATAGTACTACCCTAATGGAGACACACATGAATGAGAAACATTTGTCTCACATCGAGTGAAATAGTTCACATGGATGCGATGATCATTATAAACATTAAAACAAATTTCCAATAAGTTGAGCACTGAAGTCACCGAAATAGCTCAATTTCTCTAGTACAGGTGAAAGAAAACATGAACCATAAACATTCAAAGAATATTTTTAGAAACACTCACAATCCATGTGTGAAAATGTGCTAGCCTAGAAGGCTTAGATATTAATCAAAATTTCAAAGTTACATAAATACAATGAACATCACTAGCTCCAATAGTGGAGCATTAGAGCCACACTTACTCTCCAAAAGTACTAACTTTTTTTCTCTAATGCCTTATGGGAGAAGCGAAGGTTAAAATTCCTTTACATGAGAAATGAGGATCCTTTTATAACTTGAGGCATGACCTTTCACATTCCAATGACTCTTGACATTCCAAATCCTAATGAAATTTGGAGTTTTACAACCTTTGGACTTCCAAATGACTTTTGGAATTACATGCGACTTTTGGTATTACATGTCCTTTGGACTTCCATAACTCTTTTTTCCATACATGACTCTTGGACTTCCACTTATTTTTCTTTACAATGATTACATTATCACATCATCAGTTCCACATCATCATGTGATGGGAACATGAGATGTCACTATCCTTAATGACTAGGACTAATAGTCACTAATGACATGGAATTTATTCAGTGGCGACATGGTTGCCACTTGTTTCTTCATTCTACATGTAGCTTCTGATCATTGATTTCTTCACCCTCCAATGGTCTTTGATCTTGGAGTATTAAGGGTGCTTCAATCATCAAGATTTCATTGTGCTCTTTTTCCTTTAATGTTTCCTTTGTTTGTCTTTTTTTCCCAATCTTACTCATGTGTGCTTGTCATGTTGTTCTTGAGATACCTGTAGCTGCAATCACTCATGAAAAGAAACCATCAACTTGAAAATCTCTTAGTCTAACATGTTTTATGAAGATTTTATGTTCATGCCTTTTGAGTGCACTTTGGAAAGAGTAAGGAGAGCTTTTGGGTGCACTTTAAAAGGATGAAGGGTTGAAGGGGGGAGGCTTCAAGGCTTCTTCATGCACTCATGCACTCAAAAGGAACAAGTCTGAAGAATGAAGGCAAAGTATTTGAGCTTGCCAAGTGTGTTGTGCACTGAAGGGAGAGAGGGAGCGCACACACCACACTCATGAAGGCTAAATAAATAAAACTTCAGGCGATCAAGTTCCACTCATGTACTCAAGAGGCCCAAGATGGCATATGGGGCAATTCTAAACCATGAACGAGGATGGCTTCAGGCATTCAAGATGCACTCATGCACTCAAAAGGCATAGGAGGGAGCATGACACAAATTTGAAGGCTAAAGGGTGAAGCTTCATACCTTTGGATTGTGATCAAAGGGTCATGAGGCCACATGTCACACTACAGAAGCCCAAGGGATTAATATTATGGCCTTTAGGGTGTTCTCATGTGCTCAGGAAGGGCACACTTATTTGAGTCGAAGGAGTGTACTCAAAGGAAGACTTGGTTTCTTCATGGGCACAGTTCAAAACTAGGAAGGGGAAAGGGCTTAGGGAGTGTGCTTTGCACTCCTGTAGGGTGCATGATGCACTTTCGAAAAATGAAGGATTCCCTATCAAGGCTTAAGAGTGCGCTCATGCACTCTTGGCTATAATGAGTTCACTTTGAATCCAAAATTTGTCTAGTTCTGGAAGATAAGAAGAGGGGCTAACATGATTTGTTTTAGATATAAAACAATGTGCAACAAATGCAAAATCATTGAGGAAACTTGGACAATCTTGAACAATGATAACTATAAATTAGAAATCAACCTTCCATGCAGTCCCCAAGTACAATAGATGAAGTGTGTGCAGCTGCGACCAAAAAGTGTTGTTTTACCACAACAAATATGTTGCAGCCATGAAATACACCAAATATGTTCTAATAAATGTGATGCCACTTGAAAACACTCAATAACACTTGAAACATATAGGATGGAATGAAATGGCACTTGATGACCAAGGAAACACTTGACATGATGATAAAATTAGGCTCCAAAATTTGAATGTAGTGAAATGTTTTTGGAGGGTGTTGTAACAGTGACAACACTTGGTGACACACTGGGTGAGCTTCAACTTCTCTATTTAGGAATAGATTTCGGTTAAAAGTGTCAAACCTTTAGTAGTTATTGATTTCCCAGTCGGATTATCTTTATTTTCCCCTTTTGACCCGATTATAAACATAGTATTTCACTTCTGTTTACTTGTTTAAATACATAAAAGATATACCATATCACAATTGTTTCAATCCAGGAAAGGGTAATGTGCCTGACGAGTTTATGATATTCAGAGTATGAGTTTTCATCTCTAGTGTTGCTCTGCTTCTAGCAGGCCTAGAAAATACCCAAACATAGTCACTTCAGGAACAAAAACATTGCTTTTGTGCCAGCGAGCATGGTCAGTACTCTAGCGAAGTTGCTTGCTCGACCTCCTTGCCCAGGAATCCTTTCTCTTCTTTCACCATTTATTTATTTATTTAATAGGGTTCTGCATTAGCACTTATTATTTTCTATGGGAGGAGGAGGGATCCTGACTTGTTGAGAGAAGAGGAGGTTTCCATATAGAGAAGTATTTATAATATCTGATATTGGTTTGCTCACTTTATACTCTCCATTTATCCTTTCCCTACTAGATTGGATGAGTGTTAACATACAATTAGATTTACACCAAGTTGTGCAATTTATGTACTAGAATAGGCACATATCTAATATGTTCCCTCAAGGTTTTCCATTTGGATGTATTGTATTTTGCATATTGACTTAGCTCAAACTATGGCATTTTCCAAAATAAGGAAAGAGAACTAGAGAAAACCAAGTGTTGTCATTTTCACACTTCTCTATTATTCCACAAGAATGTCCTTTTGAGCTATGCACTTTTACACAAGGGTATTATTTACGTACAAGACTCACAAACACAAAAAAATAGGACATGGATAACAAAACATACATAGGACTGACACATATAAAAAGTAAAAGAAACAAAGAAATTAGAAGAGAAGCATGTAGCTTCTATTGAAAATAATGCTTCATATCTCAACCATTTACAGGAAGGGGATTAATTTAGCTCCCTAATTATTTTAGCTTGAAGCTATTACGACAAATATTTTCCTCAATGGTGAAGTGATCAATCCACAAAGGTTGGAAACTTGGGTGCTTCCCTTTTTCTTCATGGGGTTTACCCCACTTTAGTGCTAGGTCACCCACATCGAACCTCTTTTCCCCTGCGACTGTTTTATCAAACCAACGCCTTACATGGTTTTGGTGAAAAACAAATCTTTCCTTGGCTTTGAGCCTTTCTTCCTTGAGTTTGAGTAAAGTGTTTATCCTTCACTAAACCAGAAGGTAAGGTTTACCTAGTGCTTCTTGGGATAGTTTCAAGGCCGGAAGATACAGGTTCGGGGCTAGGAAACCTTCTTTACCGTAAACTAAAAATTATAGTGAGGTCTTCATGGAAGGCTTAGGAGTTACATGGCCAACCCATAATGCATTTATCAAAGCATTATTCTAGTTCCTTTGCTAAGAGAAAATGGTTTTCTTGATTATGCAGATAATGTTTTTGTTTGTTGATTCACCCAAACCAAATCCGTATGGGTAGTAATTAGATGCATGCTTTGGTACAATCTTATTTTCTAATACAAATTCATAAAGTTTAAAAGATTAAAATTAATTCACATTATCAAAGAGAATTGATGTAGGAATACCAAACTTGGTTGTAATATTATATCGTAAAAAGTGGATGACTTCCTAGTCATTTACTTGTCTAAAGGCAACTTAGTGAAGTAGTCTATCATTGTCAAAATATATTAGCCTTTACTTAATGAGTGAGGAAAAATTTCTCCAATAACATATAGGCCCCATTGTTGGAATGGTTCTTCAAGTGCTATTGGCAGTAATGGGGTGGCTGACCTAGGATCTCAACTGACGCATCTATGACAAAATGAGAACATACACACATAAGCGTAAGAATCTCTAAAAAGAGTGGGTGAATAATAACCATACCTCATAGCTTTATTCTTTGTAGTGTTGCCCGCATAGTGACCACTTATTAGTCCATCGTGCCATTCTTTAAGTACCTTCTTTGTATCCTATGGCTCAAGACATCTTGATAGGACACCATTATGGTTCTTTCTGAGAAGCACTCCATGAAATAGTTGGTAATCTATAGGTTTTAAATGAATTTGCCTCTTCTGTTTGTTCCATAAGTGAATGGGCAGGGTGGCATGCTCTATAAATTGTCATATGTTAGCATACCATAGCGCTATAGATGCAGACTGAGGAACATGTTCAATATTATAGATTTATATCTCTTGCTCCCAACCTAAAAGTTATTTCTTGGGAGCATCTCTAGCTTCGACTGCTAGCTTGTAGAGACCATGACCCTTTATGGTAACAACTGGCTTGAATTCTATATCATATTCATGTAAGTAGGTCATGAATCCAATTAGACCTTTTCTCACCTAGTTCCTATTACACGAAAAATGTTCTTACCATTGGATGAGGCACAAATATGATCATGTGAGATTTTAAAAGATAGGGTCTGAAATACTTGAAAATGAATTGTATAAAAAATATGCTTATTAAGGTACTTTAATTCTGGCCTCTGTAGGATAGCTCTCATAAAATAAATAGGTCACTCATTTCCTTTAGTATCCTTTTGAGTTAGTATGGCTATGATTGACAATTCCTAAGCAAACTTACAAGGCAAGAAATATTTCCCATAATTTGGACTGAATAATGAAGGTGCATAAGCAATAGTTTGCTTATTTTGAGCAAAGGCATCATTTTCCTGTTTATCCAATTTGTATGTTTCATCTTTCTTAATTGTCTCTTGTATAGGCTTAAATATCTAAGGGTAATCCGAGATGGCTTTTCTCAGGATATTAATCTTTTATAAGAAATTTTAAAGAGAGAGCCCATACAAGTGAGTTGCAGTTTAAGAAGTATATGGAATAACTTTTTCATAATTTTTTGTTTAAACCCAATGTTTTGGACTTCTATGTGAGTCCATCATCAGTGGTACACCCAAAATCTTGAGAAGATTGGTCTCGCTTTACCAATCTTCTCAATATTTTGGAAGTACCCCTGATGATGGACCCACATAGAAGTCTGAATGTTGGGTCTTAAAAAAAACTCTGAACAGGTTATTCCATATACTTCTTAAATTTCCTAAGAAATACTATATATCCTTCTTATTCACTAGAACTAGTATTTATGTAATGGCTTTGACCCTCTCGAGATCAATTTTTAATTTGCCTTTTGCAATAATGTGACCTAGGAGAGTCTCTTCTCGCACATCGAAGATGCTTTTCTTGTGATTAAGAGAAATATCATACTTTTGACACTACTCAAATATCTATTTCAAATTACTTACATGATCTGATATTTTCTTGGAAAACACAACATCATCCAAATAAACAACCTGTTGGTTCACTAAGATGTCTCTTTTTAAGTAATCTTAATTCCTACATTAATTGTCTACCTGAGGTACATCTTTTTATCTCAAGAGTGCCAACATAGTATATGCAATGAATCTAGAGGTTATCTAATAATGAACTGTTGCAATCACTAATAACTAACTCTCAATTCAGTCCACACAATTTTGAAAGGAACTAGTTATGGAAGAAATAACTCTTAACACACTTTGCAATTCCATCCAACTTTTTCAAAATCAAATGAAACTGAATGCAAATAAGAATCACACTTGGAATGCCAAATAGACCTAAATTTAAATCACTCAATCAATAAAGAGAAATATGATTATTAAATAGCCTTGTTTATCTATAGCAATCCAAATCAAACAACAATACCAATTGAACAACAATTTGAACAGCGAATAGTAATTGAATGACAAAGGGTAATACACATATAACAATAAAGGGTTTCTGAATAGCAAATGATCCATATTGCAAACTGTATAAATTAATTGGAATTATCTCTAGGATTTATGATAACGTCACTCAAAATGAACAACAATATATGATTGGCACTAATTCACTCATTTCAATCAACGCATTGCTTAACTAGGTCACACATCTTAACTCGGAATCTAATTGAACAGTAGTATGAATCAATCATCACAAATCTTTAAGATAAATGGAAAAACCAATGTCTGAACATTAATCAAATAGAAAAGACTAAATAGAAATATTATAACACAAGGAAGCAATAGAACTTCTCGTGACTGGGCCCAGAGTTGCCAGAAGCCTCCACTTAATAAGAACTCAGATTATAAATATGTATCAAACGCATCCTTTCTTCATTAATGTAAGTAATAGCTTATAGCATCACTGAGATAACAGTGTTATATGTCTTCAAAAAGAATAATTACACATTATCAAAGTCTTCTCCTTTTCAATTTGCCTTTCAACCCTATATATAACATAAAAGGGTAACTAGATAAAAGTGAATCCTCAAGATTAGGGGATCCTAAGGATTTCGCAATGCATAATCCGATTGTGTCATAAAATAGCATCATTCAAGATGATCTCCCACTGCCTTGTCTACCAAAGACATTGTAGTTTCCTGCCTCGTGCTACTCTATCAACTGAACGACTTTTGCTCAATCTGCATCTTCTGCACACAAGGACAATAAAAAATCAGTTTCTTGTGCTATATTTTCCTATTTTATCACCAAATGCTTTCATCCAACTTTAGCTGATATTTTCCTTATTTTAATCCATAAACAAAGATAATCATATCAGGATGAATGTTAAATAAAGCAATTTACAAAGAGAAAACATACCATTTTCCTAACCCAACATACTCCCCAGCTTACCTTGTTGCATGTCCACATGAAATTGAGTAGTTTAGGTGAAACTGAGTTAGGGAATAAGCAAGATATACCTCCTCCTTGTAATTCTTGAAACCATTTTTATGCTTAAGGACAATGAAAGCTTGGGTTACCTCTTTATCCTTCAAGTTATAGTCACTATGGTATTGATTGGGAGGATATCATATGATTGGGGTCTGTAGTGACATCCTACCCAATCAGGCCCCATCATTAAAATCATATTAATGTATTTATAGTAACGAGAGGAGGCATCTTTGAAGTTCTGATATCCAAATGGCTCTCCATTCATCACATTTGTTGCTGGAGACTTCCCACCTATATCTTGATGCAGACAAGGCTTCTTCCTTAATGTCCTGGAAATATTCCTTCCCTGCTTGGATGATATCAATATTGAATGGCCCCAATTTGCCTACAACATAGGATCGCTTCATAAATTGTTTATACCTGGAAAATATATCTAATGGCTGTGTAGGCTCCCCTCTGACCCATACGTCAATGCCATACTCACGTCTTCTGAAAGTATTGTGAGCCTTGGCCCACTTGAGTTGGTTGGTAGTAAATGAGAGGAATGCCTGAAATTGGACATCTCCTATAAAGGGGCCAGGGTGGTTGTCCCTGTCATCTTCTAAAAAGAAATTGTGCATATAAAGTTCACAGAGGAGGCGTTGAACCTTCTCATCATACCCTTTGAAGCATTTGATAAAGTTCGGGGTGGTTTTGATCTCTACCTATTTTCCAACATTAGTGGCTTTAACTTTTAGCAGGAGGAATCTTTTGAGGAATAAGGCATAATTTGTAGTAGGGGCTCGACATGATAGGGTGTCTGAATAAAGAGAGTAAAGGGTCTCCATTTTCTCTCTAGCCTTTTTGTTATGAAACCAGCTCAAGAAAATATAGAAAAGATAGATCAATGCCTTAGAATTCAACCTCTTCGAGGGGGAAACCTCCTTTACATTACATAAATGAACAATTCTTGGATGATACAAATGACAAAACCTCCTTTCTATATATAGGAGTCTAAGGAGTCATAATATAATCCATCCGACCTAACAATAATAATATAAAGCCACAAAAATAACAATAGAGGGATTCTATGGGGCACAGAAATAACAATATGGGGGTAATAGGGGCACAACAATATAAATAAGGGGTATAACTACAATATTAATGGGGTAATCACTAGTATTATAGGGACCCAACATGCCCCTCTGGTTGAAGGGAAAATACCCCTAGGGTCCTTTGGGCTAAGACTCTACCAGACTGAAAATTGCTTATTCAAAGAAACACACACACAGCCATCATTTTTACTTTTAAGCAAATGCTAACGTTAAGGGTACGTACATAAGGTCCTACGTTCGAGAAGGCCTTTAGGGTCCAAACCCTTCTTGGAGTTCCCTTCTTCTTTCTTTGACCTGCAAGACAAACAAATCAAAGAACACAACAGTACATGTACAGATACTTATGTATAAATCATCTTTATGCTATAAAGTTAGTTATAAAAAATCTTTAAGTAACCACTTTCATAAGAATTCAACACAAGAATCTCATAAGCATAAAGAAAGATTATTCGGGAACAAAGACGTGTTTCTTTATATATAAAGGCAAATAAAGTACATATATCGGAAAGATATCACCTGAACACCTTCAGCAGGCTCCAAGCAAGCTTCCTCCCGGATTCGTTCCAGCCTCAAGCCTCCAACAAGAGCTCCTTCCAAGTCTTACTCAATGATGATATCAAGGATGAATGATCACCAATACACATGGAAACAAGGGTTTCCTATGCAAAATGGGGGAAGTGCAGAATGCACCAAGGACTTCAGACCTGGTCTAAGGGAAAAATCTCAGCATAATAATCTTGCTCTCCTTTTTCTCCCCTTGGCCTTCCCTTTGATGTCTTTTTATACCCTCTCCAAAGTAGTTTTTTAGTTAGGAGTTGGTTGGGAACAGTTGGGCCACGGGCACTAACAGGTGATCCAGCAGGTAAACCCGCGATCCCCGCCCGAAAAAGAGGAATTTATTATTTTTTTAAGTGTTTTAATAGATACATGCGGGTTGGGTATGACAGACCCGCGTGTACACGCGTTTAACTCAGGGCAATGTTGCGTATAGGGAATAAAACACTGTTTTTTAAATTTTTGGACCAGGTCTGGAAGGAGGGGTTGCCCTAGGCCATAAGTGCAGCATCACAAACCATAAGAGTGAGATTTGGAGCTATAACAGATGCCCCCTAATGTATGAGGTCAGAAGGGGAACATGATGGCCGAAATATATTAAGTAAGTACAAGGAAAGGAACTCTGTCGAAAAACCGAGGAGGACTTCACCAGAATTCAGCCTGCCAAGCCACCGAAAGGAGATCAGAAAGAAACACTGTCTGAGGCGGGCATACCCATGCTCAGGAAAAGTAAAGCATGTCCGCATATCAAGTACAAGCGGATCCACTAAGTATACAAGTATAAATGACTGGAAAATACATAATGGATCATCTGATCATAACGAGTAAGTACATGTCTGAATATCACATATAAGACTGTCAATGATGCTGAAAGATGCAACGGATCACTGATATCTAAGACTGATCCCAAAAGGTACCAACTGAACATGATGGAATAGGATGGTACTACACTACAAACTCAGGTGCCAGCATATAGAATGTCGCCATGACTGACTGCAACATATAAGGTGGAGTGGTATCAACTAGCAGCAACAGAAGCAACTCTCAAGTGAACCAATGAATGCTGATACAACCTGAGGTCTTCACCGACCGCCGTGGTACATTTCTACACCATGGGAATAAATGATCTGAAGTCGACCATGTGAGAAATCGTTTGATTACCGGTCATTGATGTATACCGTTAACAAATGCGAGACTACTCACCGATAATGATAATGAGCGTCAAGGTACCCAGTACAATCTAACAAGTGTGAATATATGAGCTGAAGTCGAACACCTGCAAGAATCTATTGATCAGGAGACAATGATGGTTTCCCACTGTCGATAGCGAGGAATCTACCACTAATGACTGCAAACCCCAAGGTACTGCCAAATGGACTCTAGATCTTTGCCCCAGAGCAATGAGTCGGAGTCGATAGGGAAAGATCCGCTAGAAGGAAGGCATTAAGGCATCCTTCATCAATCTAGCGCGAGTGTAACCCGTAGGCCAATAATGTGGAAGGAATCGGACGAAAAAGATGTAGTAACCCAACCGAAGTACGTTTCCGGCGTACACAAGATGCCCCCTATTAAACAGAGAACTGTCATTGGGAATTGACTGCTTTAAACTGACCCAAACCACCAGACAGACATTCAGCAAAAAGAAAAATTATAAATCTTGAAAATTATGAATATACGCGCCTGCAATTATTTGCAGAATGCGTGTACACGCGACTGTAACTAAGGAAACCTGCGTATACGCGGGTTCACTTAGTGCAACTTGCGTATATACGCTTCTGTAATCCAGAAAAAGAGCGTATCTTAAGTCTTTCAAGAAAAATAAAAAAAACACAGACTGAAAAACTGGAAAAGCTTGGATTTCAAGAAAAGATCAGACAGTCAGAGCCAACAAACAGAGGGGCTGAGCCTTGATTGGCTTGAGGACTACCAAAACTAGGAACAACAACAGTGTTGTCCCCAGCGGAGTCGCCAATTCTGGTTGAAGGGAAAATACCCCTAGGGTCCTTTGGGCTAAGACTCTACCAGACTGAAAATTGCTTATTCAAAGAAACACACACACAGCCATCATTTTTACTTTTAAGCAAATGCTAACGTTAAGGGTACGTACCTAAGGTCCTACGTTCGAGAAGGCCTTTAGGGTCCAAACCCTTCTTGGAGTTCCCTTCTTCTTTCTTTGACCTGCAAGACAAATAAATCAAAGAACACAACAGTACATGTACAGATACTTATGTATAAATCATCTTTATGCTATAAAGTTAGTTATAAAAAATCTTTAAGTAACCACTTTCATAAGAATTCAACACAAGAATATCATAAGCATAAAGAAAGATTATTCGGGAACAAAGACGTGTTTCTTTATATATAAAGGCAAATAAAGTACATATATCGGAAAGATATCACCTGAACACCTTCAGCAGGCTCCAAGCAAGCTTCCTCCCAGATTCGTTCCAGCCTCAAGCCTCCAACAAGAGCTCCTTCCAAGTCTTACTCAATGATGATATCAAGGATGAATGATCACCAATACACATGGAAACAAGGGTTTCCTATGCAAAATGGGGGAAGTGCAGAATGCACCAAGGACTTCAGACCTGGTCTAAGGGAAAAATCTCAGCATAATAATCTTGCTCTCCTTTTTCTCCCCTTGGCCTTCGCTTTGATGTCTTTTTATACCCTCTCCAAAGTAGTTTTTTAGTTAGGAGTTGGTTGGGAACAGTTGGGCCACGGGCACTAACAGGTGATCCAGCAGGTAAACCCGCGATCCCCGCCCGAAAAAGAGGAATTTATTATTTTTTTAAGTGTTTTAATAGATACACGCGGGTTGGGTATGACAGACCCGCGTGTACACGTGTTTAACTCAGGGCAATGTCGCGTATAGGGAATAAAACACTGTTTTTTAAATTTTTGGACTAGGTCTGGAAGGAGGGGTTGCCCTAGGCCATAAGTGCAGCATCACAAACCATAAGAGTGAGATTTGGAGCTATAACACCCTCTCCTTCAAAAAAATGTTGTCCTCAACGCTTGAGTAGTTCTAGATACTTCTGCATAAAATTCTCATCCTCCCATGTGGAATCTTCAGCGGATAAGTTCTTCCACTTGATAAGATACTCTGAAATTGATCGATTTCGTAGCTGTCGAGTTCTTGTTTCTGTGACTGCTTCCGGTTCCAATATAATTTTTCCTTCCTCGTCAAGTTCTGGCAATATTGTTTGAATTGGGAGCTTGTCACCTATAACCTTCCTTAAACATGAAACATGGAAAACTGGGTGCAATCGAGAAGCTGCAGGAACCTCCAATTTGTATGCCATAGTACCAATCTTTTGCAACACCTTGTACGGACCATAATACTTTGGTGATAATTTATTATCCTTCTTAGCTTGCTTTAGGGACATTTGCTTATATGGTTGTAGCCATAGGAATACCCAATCACCTACATCAAAACTTCTTTCACTGCGATGTTGATCTGCCTGTTGTTTCATTCTATTTTGTGCCAACACGAGGTTATCCTTTAAGAGTTGGAGGACTTGTTGTTGATGTTCAATGTGATGTTCCATTGCCTGAACCTTAAAATTTTCTCTTAAATATGATGTGATGGATGGTGGTTGATACCCATAAAGTGCCATAAATGGGGTCATTTTTGTTGCTGTATGGAAGGAAGTGTTATACCACCATTCAGCCAGAGGCAACCATTTGACCCATTGTGTCTGTTTATCAGATACAAAGCAACGAAGATATCCTTCCAAACATTTGTTTACTATCTCAGTTTTCCCATCAGTTTGAGGATGATAAGATGAGCTATGAGCTAACTGAGTACCAAGACAAGAAAATAATTTTGTCCAAAAATTTCCAGTGAAAATGGGATCTCTGTCACTTACAATAATCTTTGGGTTTCCATGTAGCTTTTGAACTGTTTCCATAAATGCAGTAGAAACTGTACTGGCTTTAAATGGATGTGATAATGCACAAAAGTGTGCATACTTGGTAAGTCTATCAACTACCACCATGATGACACTCTTTCCCTAAGACTTGGGTAAACCTGTGATAAAATCCATTGAAACCTCCTCCCAACGTTTTCTTGGAATGGATAAAGGTTGTAATAGACCTGGTGTCTTAATTGTTTCAACTTTATTTTGCTGGCAAACCAAACATTCCGCCACAAACTTTTGAATATTTGATTTAAGGCCATCCCAAAAAAATTCCTTCTTAACCCTGTGGTACGTTTTTAAAAATCTTGAGTGCCCTCCTAAGGGAGAAGTGTGCAATTCCATAACAATCTTTTGTTTTAGCTGGGAATTCTTACAGAGGTATAAGCGATCTTTGTACCATAATGAATCATTTTGCCAGCTAAATGTATCAGAAGTACTGGAATCTTGTTGTAGCTTTCGAATAAGTGCCCACACTTCTTCGTCATTCTTCCATTCCTCCCTTGCTTCGTTTATCCAATATGGTTGGATAATAGAAATGGCACACAACAATGCTTCCACATCCTCATCCTTTCTTGAGAGTGCATCTGCCACCACATTTTGCTTCCCTTTTTTGTAGATGATTTCAATGTCATAACCCAACATCTTTGTGACCCACTTTTGTTGCTCTTCAGAGGATAATCTTTGTTCTAAAAAGTATTTGAGGCTGTCATGATCCGTTTTTACCTTGAAGTGTCTTCCCATTAGGTAGGGTTTCCATTTCTTAAGTGCATGGAGTATTGCTAACATTTCCTTCTCATAAATAGATTTGTGTAAAAACTTTCCCTTGATTGGACGACTTTCAAAAGCAATGGGTCTTTCATCTTGCATTAGAACAGCACGAATTCCATTTCCTAAAGCATCACATTCCACAATAAAGGTTTTTGTGAAGTTCGGTGTAGCTAAGACCGGTGCTTGGCACATTGCCTCTTTAAGATGTTCAAAGGCCTTTGTTGCTTCCAGAGTCCATGAAAATGAATCTTTCTTCAATAATGTTGTTAGAGGTGCTGCTATTCTCCCATAATTCTTAACAAACTTGCGATAATACCCTGTCAACCCAAGAAATCCTCGCAGATGCTTTATGGATGTGGGGATTTTACATTCCTTTATGGCTTTAATTTTGCTATGGTCTACCTTAAATCCTTCATGAGATACAATATGACCCAAATATTCCACCTCCTGGACTCCAAAGAAACATTTGGATCTTTTTGCATATAATTGTTTCTCCTCCAATAGTTGTAGCACCCTGTCAACATGTTCAGCATGATCCTTCCAAGACTTGATGTAGATTAGTATATCATCAAAAAATACTAACACAAATTTTCTAAGGAATGGTTTGAAAATTGAATTCATCAAACCTTGAAATGTTGAAGGTGCATTGGTAAGGCCAAAAGGCATGACCAAAAATTCATAATGACCCTCATGAGTTATAAATGCTGTTTTCGGAATGTCTTCAATCTTCATTCTGATTTGATGATATCCCGAACGAAGATCCAACTTGGTGAAGTAAATTGATCCATGCAATTCATCCAGTAATTCATCAATAACAGGAATGGGGAACTTATCTTTAATAGTGAGCTTGTTGAGCTCCCTATAATCTGGACACATGCGCCATGAACCATCCTTCTTGTGCACCAATACTACTGGAGCTGAGAAAGAATTTTGACTCGGTTGAATTATACCAACCTCTAGCATTTCTGCAACCATATGTTCAATTTCACTTTTTTGGACATAGCGATATCTGTACGGCCTGATGTTTGGAGGAACACTTCCTGGAATCAGATGAATAGAATGATCATGATCACGCATAGGTGGGAGACCTTTTGGAGTCTCAAATACCTTGGAATGATTGTCTAGGACTTTTTGGAGATCTGGAGAAATAGATGATTCCAATGTGGAAACATCTAACGAACATAATTGTGCAATTACACCTCTTTGCTCCTTTTTTAGAAGCTTTGTCATGCCATTAGTGCTGATTATCTTTCCTTGTTTCCCTGCAATACCCCTTAATTCAACTTCCTTTCCTTCTGTACAAAATTTGATGAAAACTTCTTGAAAATTAAAAGCTATTGTACCCAAGGATCGTAGCCATTGGACTCCTAGTACAACATCAACACCTCCCATTGGAATGGAAAGCATTGGGCTAGTCAATACATATTCTCCCATGGATAGCTTGATATTATGGCACTTTCTAGAGCAATTTATTGTTCCTCCATTTGCAATCATCACTTGACACTCTGGTGCTGGATATAGGAAGCAATTCAATTCTTTTGCTACCCTACAATGAATAAAATTGTGGGTGCTTCCTGAATCAATCAACACTATTACCTTTTTCTTCTTGATTTGTCCTTCTATCTTGATGGTTTGAGGAGTGGTAATTCCCGCCAATGCATTACAAGATATGGTCGGATTTATTTTTTCTTCATCTAGGCTTTGTTCCTGGAGTATATCTTCTTCTTTTGACCTTTCTTTCTCCTTTTCTTCTTCCTCTTCACAATCTATGTAGAATAATTTCTTCTCAGCACACTTATGACCTTTAGTGTATTTGCTATCACAACTGTAACAAAACCCTCTTGCTCTTTTTTCTTCCAATTGTTGTGGTGTCAACCTTATAGGTTGTGGAAGACTAGGGGCAACAACACTTCCGTCTTTATAGTTGTGAGTGGTATGCTTCCTGGTTGCCATAATTTTGCTTTCCATTTTTCTTGCTAACCTGAATGCCTTCTCTAATGAATCAGGTTCCCAAAGGTGAACATCATGTTGGATATTATCCTTTAAAGACCCTATGAACACGTCAATCCTATTCTCCTCTACAATATCTTTTACCCTTATGTTCAATTTTTGGAACTCCTCAATGTGCTCCATTACTGAACCCTTTTGTTTGAGACTTATCAATTGGCTAAAAAAAGTGTTGCTTTTTGTATCTTCATAATGTGCTATCAATTCTTCCGTAAAAATTACCCAAGTGATAAATTGTTTACGAGAGCAAAGCCATTGATACCATACAAACTGATTTGGTTCCAAATATACAGTTGCCATACGTACCTTTTGTGTGTTTTTCACATTATTGAGATCGAAGAATTGCTCCATCTGTAATATCCATGTGGCGAGATCCTTGCCATCAAACTTCCTCATATCGATTTTTGGAATATGGTGATTCTTCGATCCAACATTAGCATCTATGGAATCAGGATTAACATTTCTTTTGTTCTCATCATGAGTTTCCTTTACTACCTTTTCACCATTAGTGACCCTTTCTTGTAGCAACTTCTTCAATTCTTCCATGTCTGTCTTCAAATCTATCTTCAAATCTGCCATGTCTCTCTTCAAATCTATCTTCGAATCATCCATATTAGCTTCCATGCCGTTTATCTTAGATTACACGCCATTTATCTTAGATTCCACGCCATTTATCTTAGCTTCTGTTAGCTTTTGTGAGCGTGACATTTGTTGCACTTGTTCTTGTAATTTTGATATACCATGTAGCATTTCTTCCTCTTCTTCATGAGTCATGCTAGAGCTTTCAGGTTCCTTACTAGGTGTTTGAATTTTATTTCCTCGGGGCATCAGTTACCGATAATAATGCTTTACTATGCCCTTTGAATTTCGTTAAACCAAGCTTACACAAAAATTTAAAAAAAAACTACACACCTTTTTTTCACTTTATAGAAGCCTGATATTGAATCTGATGTATCTCTGTAATTTCGGATCATCCAATTCTGAAATTTCTACCTGTAGTAGCCTTCTGCGTCCTCTTTCCAATGCCACAAGTCTGAGCCAAATTGGATTCTCCAAGGAAGAGTTATGTGAAATCTCCCGTAGTGACTTTCTTTTAGACTGGTTCAGTAGATCAAACTTGTACGACGTTCCACGAGTCACTGTTTCACCCTTTGAATCTAAAAAACACATAAAAGAAACCACAGTCCGTCCTCTTTCTGTACCTTCTTACGAAATTTCAATCCGATCCCCAGAGAGAAAGTTATGACGATTTTTCCCAGGTCACCTGTTTTGAATGTAATTTAGGAGTCTGCACAAAGACCAACTTCCTCAGATCATATCTCCGCAAATATTGCGTGAAAAGCTCTGAAATTCGTATCCAAGGTTCAGCGCGATTTCTTCTAAAATGGGTTTTTTTTGGGACTTCTGAAACATCACAAAAAAAACGTTATAGCGAAAATGCCACGATGACCTGTTTGGAGTATCGAAACCCTAGAATCCAAAGCTCTGATACCAAATGTTATGAAACTAGCTCAAGAAAAGATAGAAAAGATAGATCAACGCCTTAGAATTCAACCTCTTCGAGGGGAAACCTCCTTTACATTACATAAATGAAAAATTCTTGGATGATACAAATGACAAAACCTCCTTTCTATATATAGGAGTCTAAGGAGTCACAATATAATCCAGCCGACCTAACAATAATAATATAAAGCCACAAAAATAACAATAGAGGGATTCTATGGGGCACAGAAATAACAATATGAGCGTAATAGGGGCACAGAAATATAAATAAGGGGTATAACTACAATAGTAATGGGGTAATCACTAGTATTATAGGGACCCAACACTTTTGCAAATTACCCTTTAGTCTTTCAACCTT
Source organism: Pinus tabuliformis (assembly GCA_031772625.1). Classification (NCBI taxonomy): domain Eukaryota; kingdom Viridiplantae; phylum Streptophyta; class Pinopsida; order Pinales; family Pinaceae; genus Pinus; species Pinus tabuliformis. The sequence goes on from CM062809.1 coordinate 1,169,256,372, forward strand.
CTTTTGCTTAGCCTGATACTGAGTAAAGGTCTCATCTTCAATCACGGTAAGTACTTCCAACTTCTTCCTCAACAATTGATGTTCATGCAAGGGGACCACCCTTTCTTTGTGCTAAGCCAATTCCTATTGAACTGTTAGTAGTTCATTCTGCAACCTTCTGATGATAGACTCTTTTACCAAAGGAGTGTAAGTAGGATAGATCTGTAGAGCACCTTCAGCTACCTCTTGAATTATGAAATCAATTCGAATGTCTTCTTCTGCATTTGTATGGACATCAATATCAACAGTAGGGTGGTCCGTTTGGGTCTCCTGTGAAAAGACATAGGGGTCCTCAGTTTGCATTTTAGTATCTTCTACCAGACATGGTTCAGTCTAAGTTTCTTTTGGACAGATCATAAGAAACTCTGTTTGAGTCTTATCATCCTTTCCAGAACATTGCTCTGTCTGTGCTCCTATGGTTTCATTTCCACTTTCAATTTTCTGGTTTTGGTTGCCTCTTTTAACCAATGTGTCAGCTGCCTGATTACTTGCTTCTGTCTTTTATACTTCTTGAGCATTTTTCTAAGCCTGTCTTTGTAGGATTCTTTTACTTGGGGACCTCCATTTGATAGTGGATTAACTGCGTTTCCCTCTAGTTCCTGTATAGGTGGTACTATGTCAACGTCAGGGATGGTTCCAATTGGAACTATGTCTCCTGACGGAGCTTCACCTTCTAGCTTCTCCCTATCATGTGTTTCTTTTTTAGGAAACCCCAATGCAATGGTGTCTCTTGAACAATTATCGTCCTCTGGGTCTTCTCTTGGGTAGGCCTTTTCCTCAGGGGACTTAGAAAACGAAGTATTACCTAGTTGATTTGCATCTCCCAGGGTTTCATCTTCATGGTTTCCTTCAGCTGGGGGGACCACTAGACTAGTGCCTACTATCTGAATTTCTTCTCTGATGACTTCCCCTTCATGTACCTCTGCTTCAATGGGTGTTTCCACAGAAGCAATTGATTGCCTCTATTCCTCCATGGTATTAGTGAATGGGAGGGTTTGATCATGACCAGGTCTATTAGCAGGGGTAGGCTGGTTGGTAGTACAATTCTTCTCTTCAATGCTCCCTGGTTGTTGTCTATCGTCAGAAAAAAAATCCCATGCTTTCCAATACCTTGGCCACTTCCTCCTCATAGTCTTGCAAAGGGGGATTTTGCAGACTAGGAGGTGGTGTGTTGGATGGTCTGGTCTCATATGCTTGAATTGGGATGCATCGTTGGGCTTTCACTCATAGAGAGCACCTACACTTTGATGGGTTCAATGGCACAGAGGAATTGTTTCTCTTTAGTGTTCTTCTCAGACCTAGGGTCCTTGGCCCTTGTTGTTCTATTACTGTATTTTTCAGAGGTGGAGCCAAAGTAGGATTTAGGACATTGTCCCATGTTAACTACTGCTGGGATAGTCTATTTTTAATAATTAATTTAATAAATACATGATGAATGACTACATTGTGTGGGTCTTTAGCTATCCTAACTCGCGACGGGACATCATGTAATAGAGAATTCACATAAAATGGAAAATTAACTGAAATTATTTGTTTTAAAATTGCTAGAAGTTTCAGTTGTCATGGCTTTACCACATCGTGTTGACTATCATAGGTAATGTATATTTGGATGATGACAACCAATTCTTGCTACGGCTTCTTTAACACCGAAGGATGAATTCCTTTCCTTATTCGTACCAGCTACTCCGTAGATCTTGGAATATTTCAATTGCACTGTATAAAAGGACGTGTTTATCTGTCCATTTCACCCCCTCTATTGAAGGTCCAGTGACTTCGGCTAGGACCGCTTCAGAAACCATCATACTTCTGCCTTTTACCACTGTGCTACAGTTCTGCAGATTCTGCAGAAGTTCCAGTGTTAGCTCCTCATGAAATCCCTGCAATCTGTTTAAATACTCTAGCGAGCTAGGGCTCTCTAGAATTGCGTGAGCTTGATCCAATACCATAAGCATTGGAGGTTCACTTGGGATAGCTCTTAGGCCCATGGCTGTTGCACCTATGGCTGGTTCACCTGTATGCAATTCTATTTTACTTCTGTAATTCAAAACAACAACGGAGTATGTTATAGAAATTAACAGAGAAACGACGATGTTTGGAAGATTATTATCATATTTGGTTAAGTCATTTGTCCCGTCAGCCATACTTAACACAGGATCGTGAGTTTGCATGCCTGCCATAATGGTTTCCATTCTTCATCCAATCAAAAATACTTCCTAATTATTACACATTCATACTCATCATGTGGTTCGTACTCAGGAGTTAATTTGAATGATTGTCACACAGTTATCCATAACCGTGACACATGTCGTGCATACGCAGGCCATCCCCCCTTTGATTAAAAAAAGGAGTCTGCGTCCTTTCAGTACACTAAAAGAAAGAAAATACATCGATGCTAAATAAGCACTGGCAACCAATCTCAAAAAACATAGCACATAAATCAGTAAAGTAATTAAAGCAATATCTGTCATCGGATGTGAATTGGCTGAATCAAATAAAAACATCAATTTTAATTCATTATGTCAAAGATCTTCACCGTTAGAGTAATTAATAACATCAGCGTAATCGACCATATGTGTAAAATGACTGTCATTAAATGATTGGACATATGGAATATAATGAATATAGATATAAGTCATGATGCAATTCGGCTTGTAAGAGTGTTGTTCAAATGGAAATTCTCTTTAGAAACATATGGAAATATAAGAGTATACTCCAATACCACAAGCAGAGTTGTCGCTGCCAACAGGCGTTCATAGCCTTGACATGGTTGCTTTTTAACCCCCTCAAATGAGCTAGAGTCCTCCTTACAATTAATTCTTATTTTCTTGTCATAAAGAGACCGCTACGTTGGCATGGTGGGAAGATAACCATAGTTCCATTCACCAAGGTGTAACAAAGTGATTAGGCTGGCTCATGATGAGACCCCCTATTCTTCTGACATTTTTAACTATCAAGAAGGTCATTACCTTGGCTTGGTGGCCAAATTGGAATGTCACCTATTATACCCTCATGATCACAGTAGGCTGGCTTGAAACAAGACCCCCTATCCTCTTTATGACAATGTTTTGAGCATTTTCATATTTCACTATTTCCATTTTTCTTTTGCAATTCTTATTGTAAAAAGAGGGAGGCTCATTTTCTCCTTAAGAGTCACGAATGGTGTAAGAAGTAAAAATATGAAAATTAAAGTTTTACACTCTTATCCGCTTATCATCATATCAATGAGTTTTATCCATTTGGAAGTATAAACATAAGCCAAACTGGATTAAGAATAATGAATCATTTTATGATGTTTCCAAATGAAAAGATGTTCAGGCAGTCATTCTAAAGATACACCTTATTAGCCTCTAAATGAAGATAACCATCAAAAGGCTTTATAGGTCATAATGGTATTATTATTACCGTTTTTCCTTAGAAGAGGCACAAATCAATTCAAATGGTGTTTATTTGCAATACAAAAGAAAAAGAGAAAATGGCATAATGATTAAAAGAAATGAGAAAAATCCATAATTTATCCTATTAAAAGGTGTTGTTCAATTGATTGAATGGAAATCATTCAATCATTTGAATGGAGAAATCAATAGAAAATGAAATGTGTTGTTCAATTGATTGAACGACAATCATTCAATCATTTTCACAACGAAATCAAGAGAAACAAAAAGTGTCGTTCAATCAATTGAACAAAAGGTTGTCAATTGTTTGAACAACGAAATCCACAAAAACAAGAAGTGTTTTTCAATCAATTGAACAACATGCATTCAATTATTTGAACAGTGAAATAAAAAATAAAAAAACAAAATGAAAAGTGTTGTTCAATCAATTGAATGACAGGCGTTCAATTGTTTAAACAGTGAAATAAAAAAAACAAGTGATGTTCAATCAATTGAACAGCAGGCGTTCAATTTTTTGAATCAATTGAACGACAGGCATTTAATTGTTTGAACAGTGAAATAAAAATATAAAAAGCAAAATGTGTTGCTCAATCGATTGAATGTTAGTCGTTTAATTGCTCGAACAATGAAATTAAAAAGGAACAAAATGTGTTGTTCAATCAATTAAATGGCAATCGTTCAATTGTTTGAACAATGAATTCAAAAATAAAAACAAAATGTGTTATTCAATCAATTGAACAACAGTCTTTCAATTGTTTGAACAATGAAATCAGAATAAAAAAAAAGCAAAATTTGTTGTTCAATCAATTGAACAACAGTTGTTCAATTTGTTGGACAATGAAATAAAAAAGAAACAAGAAAATTCATATTTACATGGTAATGCCTAGTCTCAATAAAAAATAATATATACATTATTTACAGTTTCTAAAGAAATTTCAATTTTTTAAAGGAAAAGTTATTGGGTCATCATTCCCTGCATCTAAAATTTGCAAGGAGGGGTCCTCGTGTACCTACTTGCAGAAAGACTCCTTGGTAAGCAGTTGGTGATAGAGGTGCACTCAGTGCCCGTTTACCTTAAAAGAATCGTCGGATCTGTCGATGGTAGTCAAGGTAAGAGTACCATTATTATGCACTTCTTGAATCTCGTACGAGCAAAGCCATCTTGTTTGCAACTTCCTGGGAAATCTTGGAATCTGGAATCGTACAAGAGTGCCCAATCCCCTTTTTGAAATGTTTTCTTCTTGATAAGGTTGTTGTGGAATTTCGCCCTTCGCTACTGAATTATTGCAATCTATTGCAAAGCAAGCAGTCCAACATCATCTAGTTCATTGATATGCTGAAGTTGCTTCTTTTGGGCTCCTGTTAAATCCAGCCCCACTTCCTGGGCCGTTCTTAGAGTCTTTATTTCAAATTCGATTGGAAAAATTGGTTCCTTACTGAACACGAGCTAGTATGGAGAGTATCCAGTAGTATTCCTTCAAGTCGTACGATATACCCACAAGGCCTCTAACAGTCTAGCAGCCCAATCTCACCGGTGTGTTGAAACTGTCTTGGTTAGAATCGCTTCTATAACCTTATTGGTTGTTTCAACCTGCTCGTTCACCTCTGGGTGATACGGAGAAGTGATCCTGTGCGTAATATGATGGTTTCTGAGAGTGGCAGTAATCTTGTGCCCTATGAAATGCTTCCCCCCATCTGTGATCACTTCTCGCGGTAATACATACTACACAAATAGCCAAAAAACAAAGTTAATCACTGCTTCCTCTATGGCTCTTGGTAAATCTATTGTTTCTACCTGTTTTGTCACATAATCCATGGCGACGAGTATGTAGGCCTTCTAATTGGATAGCGGATGGAATGGATCCACAAAGTCTAATGCCCAATGCTCGAAGGGCTCTATGACTAGTTTGGGCTGCATAAGCATTTCATCAGATTGGCCAGGATGACCCATCCTTTGGCAGCTATCGCAAGCCTAGGAATATTTCTTAGCATCCTTAAAAATAGTGGGCCAATAATAACCCATCTGTAATACCTTATGTATTGTCCTTCGATCTGTGAAATTTCCCCCGTAAGGCTCGTCATGGCAAGCCTTCAGAATTTCTTGGATCTCATCCTCGCGGATACATCTGCATATACACATATCGACCCCTGTATGAAAAATATATCTGCATATCCAAGATAACCGGGTGCTGCGTTGAACGATCAACGTCAAATGTTTAGGTATCTTTCCTATTGCCAGATAATTTTCGACATCTGCATACCATGGCATCTTTACTACCACAGAAAATAGGTGTTAATCTGAAAATTGGTCATGTACTGCTAGTGGATCATTCACCTTCAGGATTTGAGATAGAAAATCAGCAACTGGGTTTTCCTTCCCCGAATGATCCTTAATAGTAATGTCGAATTCCTGCAAAAGATATAGCCACCATGTTACTCGAATATTTGTGATAGGTTTATTAGCTATATACCGAATGGCAGAGTGATTAGTGCACAAAAATAATTGGCAACCAATTATATACTGTCTAAATTTGTTTATTGCATAAATAACAACTAAGAAATTTTTTTCTATCACTATATAATTAAATTCTACATAAGTGAAACATTTGCTAATATAATATATAGCATAAGGTTTCTTGTCCTCCTCCTAGCCAAGAAAAGTGCTTATAGCTACATCTGATGCATCCGTGGATATGCAGAAAGGTAGCCCCCAGTTTGCTCAACATAATACCGGTGTCGTCGAGACTAGTTTCTTTAAACCTGCACAGGTTATGTTGCACTTGTCAGACCAACTGAAATCAACATTTCCAGTTAGAGCATATAAGGGTGCAGCAATCTATGATTTTTTTTTAATAAACCTACGATAATAACCTACATATCCCAAGAAGTTACGTACCTCTGTCTAAGTGCAGGAGGTAGGTAGTAAAAGAATTACCTGTATTTTTGTTGGATCTACTTGTATTCCTACTGCATAGATATAATGTCCTAGGATCATGCCCTCGGTCATCATCATGTGACACTTGACATTGATTAAACATAACCTAGTAGCAATGCATCGTTCTAAGATCTTTTCTAGCACTTGCAATGCGTGATCGAAATCATCCTCATATACAGTAAAGTCATCCATATATACCTCAAGTCCTTCATTTATTAAATCAGAAAAGATGATGAGTATAACTCTCTGGAACGTGGTTGGGTCATTACAAAAGCCAAATGGCAATACCCTGTATGCGAATGTGCCCTAGGGACAGGTGAATGTTGTTTTATCCTGGTCTTCAGGGGCAATCTGAATTTGATTGTATCCATTGAAACCATCTAAAAAGGAAAAGAACTGCTTCCCTACCAATGTATCAGGGACATAATCAATGAATGGGAGGGGGAAGTGATCTTTTTGTGTTTCCTTGTTCAGTTCTTGGTAGTCTACACAGATACGCCACTTCCCATTTTTCTTAGGAACGACCACCAATGGAGAGACCCATTTACTATCCGAGATAGGATAAATGAAGCTTACATCCAACATCTTCTATAATTCCTCTTTCACAATGTCTTTGAGGTGTGGGTTCAACCTCTGTTGAGGTTGTCGGATGGGTCAAACATACTTCTTTTCATATATGTGGTGTGTACATAGTTTTGGGTCTATTCCTTTCATATCAGGATAATCCCAGGAAAAAGCCCCTTTATATTTTTGCAAGACTTGAATAAGCTTCTGCTGTTGTTCACTATCTAGACTCTCATTAATATTTAGAACTTTTCCTAGTTCAACCTCAACAGGTTTTTTGTTACGAACAACAGTCGTCTGAATGTCCTGGTCGTCTTTATCCTTCAAAGGATGTTCCATGGCCTTGTTATCAAGGATTTCTTTCAACATTTGACATTGTACATTGCTCACATTAGCCGGATGATTTATAAAATTATTAATAACATCAACCTCAGTCTGATCTTTAAATTTCAGTGCCTCTGCTACTGTGAGTGGTGAATAGGTGCTCTCTTCCAGGTGCGCTGGTGGCTGCTTACATATTTTTAGAACGGGAAAACTCATCTTGGCAGCAGGATATAACACAATATTTTTACATCATCCCCCTTTGCAATGGTCATGCTACCTTCTCGGTAGCCAATATATGCATCAGCTGTTTCCATCCAAGGTTGACCCACAATCAGAGGATGCCCATCCAACTGACTCCTTGGGTTTACAACCAGAAAATCTACTGGATATTCCCAAGATTCAACAAAAACTATGATATCTTGTAAAGTCCCTTTTGGTCTCGCCATCGATCGGTCATTAAGTTCTAATCAAGTGGTGGTTGGTTCCAGGGCTATAATACCAAGTGCTTGACATGTTTCTGTTGTTAAGATATTAATGGCAGATCCTAGATAAACTATTGTATTTGGAAAAGAGTGGGCATATATCTGAACTGTCACTATAGGGTTTCCAGGATCTACATACTTTATTGGGGTTTCTCTTCCCAAGAGTAAATCAGATAAGGTTCCTACAACATGGATAGTGGGTGAGATTTTTTCCTTCCTCACAGGCTTGTTTACACATAGTTTTTTTATTGTTTTGGCATAGATGGGAATGTCTTGAATGGCTTGGAGGAGAGGAATCTTAAAAAAAAAAAAATAGTTCCCCTAGAAGAACGAAATCTCGGTAGGCAATAGGTTTGGGTATCATTAATCTTTCGGGGAACGAAGGAGAAGTGACTATAAGTTTTTCAGGGTCATCATGTCGATCTATCTCTTCCCCTTGCTTTGTTTGAGTATTAATTACAGGTCGTGGAATATGTATAGGTGGAGTTACAATTTCGATTGAAGTCTAATTGTTGTTTGCCTCAAGGGTGATGATACGCCCTGACCTCAATCTTAGATCATTACATTCTTTCTACTCAATCTCACACTCTAAGTTTTCAATAATCTATACCAACTGGACCAGTCTATTATTAGGATTCGGGTTCGGCTAAGCTGGCAATTACAGGTGTAGAAGAGGTTGAGATTTCTGCTGTAATGTATATGGGGTTGATAGTACAGGTTGAGGTTGAGGACCTATCCCTATAGGTGCATTGGATATCCCCAGAGGTCACTGCCAATATGTAGCCCAATTCAGATTTTGATAGGATGAGGCAGGCCACTGGGATTGATAGGGATTGGCTTGCCAAGCAGGAGTAAAAGGAGAAATTGGTTAGCCATTACTAGGAAAGGGTTACATTAGCCAGGATTTCATAGGGAATGGTTTCATTTTCTAATTTGGGTAGGATGATTGGCCTTGCCAGGCTGCCCCAAGGTTCTGTTTCTGATTAAAGTGAAAGGAAGGAAAGAACTGGGGTGCGTCTTGTGACATACCTGTAGGTTTATCTTGCCACTGTCGACATTAGTTCATGAGACATATTAGTTTTTTTCTTCCTTTGCTTCCTTGAGTACTACTTTCAGCCCCGTAATGATGGACATTTTTTAGTGGCATTATCTTTAGTACAAATAGTGCACGTCTGCACCATGTCCAATGCACATTCTTGTTGGTTATGCCTCTTTCGACAATGTGGGCAGAAGATGGCCAAATTTTGTTCCACCAAGGCCTATTTTTAGTTAGCATGTAGGATGTCTAGCTATATTGTAAGAGTGCCCAGGATGTCTGTCTTGAAATCTTCTAGGAGGTTACTGATTTACAACCATGTTACACCTCCATTATGTGGTTTACTCCCTCTGCTCATGGAATCTCAGCTTCCTGCTCATGTATGCGTGCTTCTCGTTGAACACCTGATACACAAGCGAAAGATTTCATCATAATATTCCTGAGAAGTATCTCCTTTTCCCGTTAAATTTAGAGTTTCTAACTAATCCTCTTTCATTCCTTTAATTAGAATAGCTCTTAGGACTTATTTAGGTAGGTTAGTGTGTGGAGATCTCTACAGATTATAATTAAACCATTCTACATATTCTTCTAGAGTTTCATTATCTCTTGCAGTCATATTAAATATTTCATCTTTTAGCTCTCTAGTCTTACAAAAATCCTGATGTCTCGTGAGGAAAGAAATTTTCATATCGTCCCAGGAATTAATAGTTCACCCACCCAGACCCATAAACCATCTTAAGGCTACCCCTTTCAGAGTAGAAGGGAACAATTTCAACTTTTGGGGGTTAGTGGTGTAGTCATATCCTCTACAGAGGACATCAAATTGTTGGAAATAATACTGAGAGTGGGGGTGAATCGTTATTAGCAAGTCAATAATATTTCATTTCCATAGCTAGATTTATATATGCTACTTTAGTTAATGAAACTTGTGTGTATACGCAACTGTATTTAAGGCAACTATTGTATACCCTGCAAACTTATAACTTAGTTAATTCATCATATGTTGTTCTTTAATCTGTGCATCAGAACCATATAAACAGTAACCAGGTGCAGTAAAAACAGAACAGACAATCACACACATTAACACAAGATATAAGGTGGAAACCTAATGTGGGTGGAAACCACCTGCTGCAATCGTCTCTATCTTCTTTTAATAAGAAACTTCTTTTTACAATTTTTGTACTCGTGCAGTCTTATACTAGTACGCAGGCTTCTACCTGCAGAAGGCTACAATCTTCTCTTGTTCTCTAGCTTCTCCTGGAAGGGAGCTACAACCCCTTAGCTTTTGTGCTAGCTAATGTGTTTACTAGTATGTAGGTGTTGGCCTACAGAAGGCTACAACCTTCTCTTTTCTTCCAGGGACCATGTTTCATAAGTTTTTAGATTGGATCCATCAATAACATCAATCAAACATCAAATATATCTGCATCAACCAATCTCCTTTGCACCAACCAAAACTGAATCAATCAATCACTTCTCAGATTGTTGTAACCAGAATACAGTAACAGTAGCCAGAACCCAAAACACTGCAACAATAAACAGAAGTAGCTAAAGCATATTTTATGAGGTATACGTCACTTCACCATGTTGAACGTGCATACATACGTTGTTTTCTTAAGGCGAACCTGTGTACAAAATCTACAAATTAGATTTAAGATGTATACACTATTTTGATATGTGGATATGCGCCTTTGCTAAGGTGAACTTGCATACAAATTTGTAAATAATGATTAAAACTTTACAACGATTCCAGAGATCAGTTATACCCAGATCATCATATTTACAGATTACAACATGCGCTAGATAAAAGATAAAAGATCAAAATCACACAAAGATACTTCTCTTCAAACCTTAAGATCTTGACCCGTCATTAGATCTTATCCTTCATCAAGCACTAAGGTTCATCCTTGATTCAGATCCAACTATGCACCATAGCCCAATAAGCTATATTTTGGATCTTTCTATTCATCATATATTCAATGCTTGAATGCCTTTGCCTAATGATCTTATCCTCCTTTTATAGTCTTAGGCCTTACTCAATACCATGGACCAAAATCACTTAGAACCAATACCTTGTACCAAATACCTGGGGTCATGTCAGACAAGATACCTTGGACCAATACCATGGATCACAATACCATGGACCAAATACCATGAACCGAAACTAAGTTTTCAAACATGTGCATGCTTTTCCTTCCGTGAAAGTGCGTATTTACGCTATACGTGCCTTTTGGTTTGTGAACGCATGTGTACACGTGGCTTGGTCAATGGGTAACCTGCATATACCTCTCCTTATTCATTATGTGAGTCTGAACTGTGATATGTCATCTAAGTGAGTTTCCATCAAGGACAACACCTGTGTCATAGTGTCAAATCTATGTCATAATGCCAACAATCTCCCCCTTTGGACTTGATGGAAACCCGAAGTCACTATCCCCCTTTGTCATCAAGGGCAAAGGGTTATGCTTCCCCGAGTACATGCTGAATTCTTGGATATGATGAACTGTGCTGATTGAGCTCCATGCTCGAGTCCATGCTCCCACTGAATATAAGCAAGATCTATAAAATGATGTTCTAAAAGAAGAACATGACTCTATAAATACATCATAAATGACCTTCCTATCACAAAAGACTCATACATCCACCTCCCAACCAAGTGGGGATATACCAAGTTTAACTCGTCCACCCAACCAAGTGGGGATATAACAATTGATTATACATGTCAAAACACGAACATTACATCCCATGCATAGTGGGGAAACAAAATAGGTCATTTCATGACCTTGACATTAAAAGGTATACATGACATAGAGACCAAATATCTAAAACAAGACCATATTAGTTATTAGAAACTATCATCAGTAGCAATCATCGATCATCATCCAGACTAGCAACCATCATCTCCCCCTGAACCTGTTCCACTTGAATCAAAAACAACTGTGAATTTGTACCAAGATATTCTAAGATAATGCCAACAATGCATTATTTGAAGTATATGTTGCCCCTAACCCGGTGCCCATATCAGACTCCTTTCATCCTAAGTCTGGCCCACTGCTTTTCTTTAAACCAACATATACGCGATTGTATCCGCAGCAACTTGCGTATGTACGTGGATACACTTCATGAAACTCACGTATAACCACTTTTATCTGAAAAAAATAAGTTTTAAGAGCAGGATGACGCATCAACTACTCCCAGCTTCTGTATGAGATATTCAAATGTCTCTCTGGGCAGTTTTTTGGTGAATATATCAACAACCTGTTCTTTGGAGGGAACATACTCCAATTTGACCTTTTGTTCAAGCACTTGTTCACGTAGAAAATGATATTTGATGGGTATGTGCTTGGTCTTGGAATGCATGACTGGATTCTTTGAAATACTGATGGCACTTGTATTATCACGTAGAATGGAGATGGGTTGAAAACATGTGATTTGAATGTCTTGTAACGTTTGCATCATCCAAAGGAAATGTGTGCAGTAAGATGTAGCAGCCACATATTCTGCTTCAGCTGTAGATAATGCAATCGAACTTTGTTTCTTGCTGAACCAAGACACTAATATGGAACCCATATAGAATGCACCACCACTAGTGCTTTTTCTGTCATCAACGCTTCCTGCCTAATTTACATCTGTATATGCATAAAGCGTAAGATCTGTATCTCTAGGATACCATAAACCAAAATTATGTGTTCCTTGAAGATATTTGAAAATCCTTTTGATTGCCTGAAGGTGTGATTCCTTTGGATTGGCTTGGAATATTCCAACTATTCCTATTGCATGCATGATGTCTGGTCGGGTACCTATTATATAAAGCAAATTGCCAATCATGGATCTGTAGGTTGGTTGATGTACATTGTTGATTCATCATTTGAGCTGAGACTGCATCCTATTACCATAGGGGTACACATTGGTTTAGAATCTTCCATGCCATATTTTTTTCAAGATCTGTTTGAGATACTTGGTTTGTGACAGAAAAATACCATCTTTCTTTCGTTGAACTTGTAGACCAAGAAAATATGTGAGCTCACCAAGCAGGGACATTTCAAACTCTTGCTGCATTACCAAAGCAAAGTTTTGACTCATGGTTTCTTCATTGCTACCAAAAATGATATCATCAACATACACAACAAGTATTAGCAATCTATTATTGTCCATCTTTGATTATAGATTGCTATCAACTGATCCTTTTGAAAAACCTTGTTGATGGAGGTATTTTTCAATACAGTAATACCAGGCCCTTGGAGCTTGTTTTAGAGCATAGAGAGCCTTTCTAAGTCTACATACAAGTTTTGGATCATTTACAAGGATGAATCTGTTTGGTTGCTCAATATATACTTCTTCTTCTAAGTCTTCATTAAGAAAGGCAGATTTTTTACATCCATTTGGTATACTTTGAATTTCTGAAAACTAGAAAGAGCAAGGAACATTCTTGTGGCTTCAAGTCTAGCAACAGGTGCAAAAGTTTCTTCAAAATCTATACCTTCTTGTTGAGAATATCCTTTACAAACAAGTATGCCCTTGTTTCTATTAACTTCACCATTTTCATTCAGCTTGTTTTCGAATATCCATTTGGTTCCTTTGATATTCTTATCATGAGGTCTAGGAATTAATTCCCAAGTATTATTCTTTTAAATTTTCTCAAGTTCTTCATTCATGGCCTTGACCCAACATTCATCTTTGGATGCTTCGTTTACATTTTGAGGGTCGATGGAGGAAATAAATGCTAGATAGCTTGAAGCTTCTGTAATAGTTCTTCTTGTCTGCACAACTGCCTCTTTCTGTCCCAAAATTTGAGTCTCTGGATGATTTTTTTGAAAATACTTGGATGGAGTCTTTTCTTCTACCATTATCTGTTCTTCTGGTGCTTCATTGGTTTCTACTTCAGAATTAGTCTGATTTGATGTGGCAGGATAATCCTTATCTTCTCCACAATCTTCAGTTTTTTTACCTGCTTTGGATTTTTGAATGTTTCATCAACCACAAGATCAATACTTTCAATAATTTTCCCAAGTCTTTTATTATAACACTTATATCCTTTACTTTGGGAAGAGTAACCAAGGAGAATGATTTAATCTCCTATGGGTTCAAACTTGCCAAGTTTTTCATCAGTCCTTTTGATGTAACATTTTCTTCCAAAAACTTTGAAGTATTTTACGATAGGATTCTTACCATACCAAAGTTCATGTGGAGTTTGAGTGTTGTTTACCTGAACATTTTCTTTGTTGAGAATAGTAACGGCAGTGAATGTAGCTTCACCCCAAAAGGCTGCAGGAGTTCCAAACTCATCTAGCATAGCACGAGCCATTTTTTGAATAGTTTTGTTCATCCTTTCTACCACTCCATTTTGCTGAGGAGTCCTCGCAGTGGAGAATTTCCATTTTATTCCATGTTCTTCACAAAAGTCAAAGAATTCATCAGAGGTAAATTCCTCTCCTCGATTAGATCTAAGACTTTTGATTTTGTGATTTGATTCATTTTCAACCAGAGCTTTGAAGCATTGAATTTTTCAAATGCTTCATCTTTATGCTTTAGAAGCCCTATCCAACACATTCTGGAAAAATCATCAATGAACAATATAAAGTATTCCTCTCCACGAGGTGATTTTTTCCTTGATGGGCTACATAAATCAGTATGAACGAGTTCAAGAGGCTTGTTAGTTGATCCTTCCTTTTTAGGGAATTGTGACTTGGTTTGCTTACCAAATTGACATGATTTGCATATTGTACTTTATGGAATGCTGATATCAGGAAGATCACGAACAGCCTGGAATTTGCTTGCTTTTCTTATTTGAGAGAAGATTAGATGCCCCAATCTTCTGTACTATAGCCAATGTTCATCATTTTTGCTTAGATAGCACTATTATTGTCCTCCCTTGAGTATGTATAAGTTGTTTGAAGTTCTTATACCTTTGATCATAGTTTCTCATGTATCAAGCTCACAAACAACACATCCATTTGATCGAAATACAACTTCAATTCCTTGATCACACATTTGACTGACACTCAACAGGTTATGCTTTAGACCATCAACATACATAAGATTCCCAACTTTAACTTTTTCTTTCAAAAGAACAAAACCTTTTCCTTTTATGATAGGAGGAGTTTCATTTCCAAATGAGACCTTCTTTTCCTTTTCTAAGGCATTATATGCCTGAAGTTTTTCTTTATCACCTGTCATGTGTTTCGAGCATCCACTATCGATGCACCACTGATTTTCTTGTCCTTCTGCATACAGGGCTATAACACATATTTCTATTTGCAGTTCTTTCTGTTAAGAAATTTACTGCATAACATAAATAATTACTGAGAGGAATAAATATAAAAATAACCAGCAACAACCATAAACACATAAACACAAATGTTTATCTGGGAAAACCCCAAATCTGGGGTAAAACCCAACCTAATAAGATCTCATTAGCATTGGCCAAAACCCTGGCCAATCTGACCAAGTGAGCCTTCACCACTCACCTCCAGGTCTTGCATTACAATAAAGTCCTTCCAACCTTGTATAAGCTCCATTTGTAAAAATTTTGAATAATTTAACACATATTCACAGAGATTATCCTGATCATACAATTATAAGCGGAACATGTATAATACATAATCTCCTCTATGGTGATCATCAATTTACAGAAGCAGAAACATTCACAGGCACACATAGAAGCATCAATCAAACTCATAAACACAGTATGTATCCCGCGGAAAGCATCTCGCTAAAAACCCCAACTATCTGTATTTTATATTGATTGAATCATGTAACATTACAAAGTACAATGCTTATCACAAGCAATCTAGTACCAGCTCCACCTGTTACACACAATACATCTCAGATCTGATCTCCAAATCTATTCCACTGCTTGCCTGCCTCTCCAGCTCAATACCTGCTCAAGAACTGATGAGAATGGCTTACCAAACTCGTTTTTCACCTCAAAATAATCACTCACACTTTGTTGGACGTGAGAAAAGGATACAATACTGGGAAAATACGTGAGCAAACTCATTGGCACACTCAATCCCTTGATTGTGCAAGATCTGGTGCACAACTATAGTCACAACTGATAGCAATCTGATTCTCTACCACCTGTCCCTGCTGAACTGAACATGCACTGACATGCAACTGAGTTAACTGATGTATTCTATAGTTGTATTATGATTTAATAACTTGTGAATTAATTAATAACTAATTCACCCAACTCATCTCTAGTCTATTGATCAGTTAGACTAAATACAACCAGTTTAACAAAGCTAAATTGAACACAACTCCATCAACTGCACCTCCAGTCCACTAAACTCAACTCACTTGAGTTCTAACTAAAGTCCTGCATGCAAATATTAGTCATCCCATAGGTAACCACGTATTTCCCTCTGGGATCTGCATGTACCACATCCATAGCTCATCCTGAAGTGCTCCAAGAGAATAAGATCAAGTTTATAGTCCAAATATTATTATGAGACAATAATATTTGACTTTTCTATTTTTGACAGCCAGTCTAAAAATAGACTTTGATCACTCACACTGTGATCACTCACACTTTCATAAAAAATAGAAGTCCATCTATTTTTCCCAACTTGACCAATCATCCATAAACAACAACCTGCAATCCATAAACATGATCCATATATCTAAAAATAGACATAGTCTAAAAATAGACTTGTGCCAAAAATAGCCTGCGGGCCCATTTAGTGAAGGTGACTCTTTTCACTAAGCTCCATCATCTTGTTGAACTCTCAACAAGCATTTCTTGTTGCACACTTTTCAACACTCCCTCTCAACATGAAAGGCTTCCTCTCAAACCCGATCCTGTAACTCTAGAATGTTCTCCATGCAACACATATGGCCGGTCCACTTGCTCTGTCATCAAAGTCTCTGACTGCTATTACCTCTGTCGACTAAAACTCTGCATCTCTGTGCTCTTCAGTATATGACTGCTCTAGCCTCTGTCAGTTTGATCTCTGACTACATCCGTGCTGCTGCTGGTTCTATCTCCCAGCATTGCATCCGCACTGCACCTCCCAACTGACCTCCCTGTTGGGATAGAAACATCCTCTGATGCTGAAGCTCTACCTGCTGCTGACAAGTGCTCCCTCTCTGACATCTGTGCTACTGCAACATCTCCATGCATATTGCACCATTGCACACCTCTCTGTGCCAACTAGCACTGTGCAAAACACTTGTGCCTCTCGCATTGCTACAGCCTGCTAGCTATGCGCTATCCTGGGATTCCCTGCACTGTCACTCCCTCTGATGTTCCATCCGCATCTGTCTCTACCCAATCAGTCAGTTCCTGCTACTACACATCGGGGCTCCCGTAGCAAGGTCTCATCCAAGAGGTTGGGTACCTCAAGGATCCTGCCCCTCCTCCTTGGGACAATCAATCCACATCACCCCACCTCCTACCTGGAGGTATGCCTGCATGCGATCCTTCAGCCCATCTGGCTCGAAGTTTCCCCCTACTGGAGGTCTTTGGATGAGTAGATGTCTCTACTCGATCTCCTCTCAGCTTCCCTTGTTGTGGCTGCTCCACAACCTCCTGAAGCTGCTGCACCAATCGTTGCTCCTCCACAATCATCTGAGACTTCTTCTGGCTCTGCATGTTGAGAGGTAATATACGCTCCCTCTCAACCACCAAGTCTCCATTAGTTGCCTCGCTGCTCAAGGCTTTGCATGCATCTTGAACCTCAAGAGCATACAGGTTCCTGACCCGTGAACCAATCTCATGGCAACGAAAGCATCTCACCTTCGACTTGTCAACCTTCTTCCCATCACTGGAAGAACAAGATTCGAAAAGAGAACCCTTCTCCTTCCCCTTCTTCACCTTACTCGCTAAGGCACAGTTCTCCTCATCCTGCATGGATGAAGAACCGTCTCTGGTGCTCCGTCTAATCTCCTCCTGCACAAGATCCGACCAAAGTCTCTCCCATCCTGGCAGTTTCTCCCTTCCATTCACTGAGTCTTGGTAGCTATGCCAACTCTTAGGAAGGTCAAGGAGTCCTAGACTCACCATCCTCATCCGACAGTCACCCCCACACTTCCCAGCTCATCCCGGCATTGGGTGAACTTCGTGAGATACTGGGGCATACTGTCTCCATTCTCACACTGAATGTTTTTGAGTTTTTATCTCTTGCTTTGGAATTAAATTCAAATTCCACCAGCTCAAAACTCAACCGCTTCCGATCTAGAATTTGTGAGAACAAAGTATTTCTTGTACAGAGATCAACTACATGGGCATTCACCGGATATCTCACCTTCCAAAAGAAGGATGAATCCAGAGGCTACCTGGCCCGATTACAGACTCTGCCTGAAGAAATAAAATGTAAACACTTTCTGTATAATAGATCCGATGATCAATCCTCGCTTGATATCCTGTAAAAATCTCTTCTACAAATCAAGCAGCTCTGATACCATGTAAAAATTTTGAATAATTTAACACATATTCACAAAGATTATCCTGATCATATAATTATAAGTGGAACATGTATAATACATAATCTCCTCTACGTTGATCATCAATTTACAGAAGCAGAAACATTCACAGGCACACATAGAAGCATCAATCAAACTCATAAACACAGTATGTATCCCGCGGAAAGCATCTTGCTAAAAACCCCAACTATCTGTATATTATATTGATTGAATCATGTAACATTACAAAGTACAATGCTTATCACAAGCAATCCAGTACCAGCTCCACCTGTTACATACAATATAGCTCAGATCTGATCTCCAAATCTATTCCACTGCTTGCCTGCCTCTCCAGCTCAATACCCGCTCAAGAACTGATGAGAATGGCTTACCAAACTCGCTTTTCACCTCAAAATAATCACTCACACTTTTTTGGACGTGAGAAAAGGCTGAAATACTGGGCAAATACGTGAGAAAACTCATTGGCACTCTCAATCCCTTGATTGTGCAAGATGTGGTGCACAACTATAGTCACAACTGATAGCAATCTGATTATCTACCACCTGTCCCTGCTGAACTGAACATGCACTGACATGCAATTGAGTTAACTGATGTATTCTATAGTTGTATTATGAGTTAATAACTTGTGAATTATTTAATAACTAATTCACCCAACTCATCTCTAGTCTATTGATCAGTTAGACTAAATACAACCAGTTTAACAAAGCTAAATTGAACACAACTCCATCAACTGCACCTCCAGTCCACTAAACTCAACTCACTTGAGTTCTAACTGAAGTCTTGCATGAAAATATTAGTCATCCCATAGGTAACCACGTATTTCCCTCTGGGATCTGCATGTACCACATCCGTAGCTCATCCTGAAGTGCTCCAAGAGAATAAGATCAAGTTTATAGTCCAAATATTATTATGAGACAATAATATTTGACTTTTCTATTTTTGACAGCCAGTCTAAAAATAGACTTTGATCACTCACACTTTCATCAAAAATAGAAGTCCATCTATTTTTCCCAACTTGACCAATCATCCATAAACAGCAACCTGCAATCCATAGACATGATCCATATATCTAAAAATAGACATAGTCTAAAAATAGACTTGCGCCAAAAATAGCCTGCAGGCCCACTTAGTGAAGGCGACTCTTTTCACTAAGCTCCATCATATTGTTGCACTCTCAACAAGCATTTCTTGTTGCACACTTTTCAACACCATTTCATATAATACCACGGGCAGAATACTATGAGTGCACAATACCATGTGCCCCAAAACCATCACTGTTTAACCTGGTCAACTTTGACTCTATCCTGAGTCAAGTTTACCTAACAATTCCCCCCTTAAACTTGACTTGGGTTCCTTGACTAACTCCAGCCAAACTTGCTAAGTGAGACAATCCCGCTCACTCTAGCTCTTACCCCCTTCAGAGTTTTTACCCGGGGTATTGTTAACCCGACATCCCCCCTATCACCTAGGTCTAACCCAAACTTTACTGGTGATAACCAAGGGGTACACATGCCTTACCAGGTCTTATAGTAGTATGCCCATTTACATGCAATAATTTTGACTTCATTAATTTTTTTTTTTGTTTATTGCTGCTACAATTCTGATCCATCCTCTCTCAATTTGATTTGCTCAAAAACTTCTATCAAACCACTCCAACTGCGAGCCTGACGAGAACCTCGTAGATTCCAACACCGGTGCCCTCACATAGTAGAAAACGAACAATTTTCGAAGCCGCATGAACAATTTTCTTCTGCTGACCTGCATGCAGCCCACACCTACTCCATCTTTCAACATGGCATAGAACACACAGGAAATATCCCTTATCGATTCCCTACGAAAAAAAGCTCTGAACAAAATCAGCCTTGAATTTTAATATTACCAAAGGTATCTCTCAACCTTGTTTAAATAGCTGCATGAATCCCGAACAATTTGTCAACATGTTCCAAACCGTAAATATCGCAAATGCACTACGATCCCTGGCAGTTACGGCACTATCTTCTGCACATTCTCCTCGAGGTTCTTCTGCGTACGATTGTCCACCATTACTTTTCAGATCTGTAAAAAAGGCTGCATTGATCTCATCAGGCACTATAAACCCCTGGCATCAAAAAATCCCTTTGAAGCCAATATCTGGCTCCGATACCAGTTGTTAAGAAATTTACTGCATAACATAAATAATTACTGAGAGGAATAAATATAAAAATAACCAGCAACAACCATAAACACATAAACACAAATGTTTATCTAGGAAAACCCCAAATCTGGGGTAAAACCCAACCTAATAAGATCTCATTAGCATTGGCCAAAACCCTGGCCAATCTGACCAAGTGAGCCTTCACCACTCACCTCCAGGTCTTGCATTACAATGAAGTCCTTCCAACCTTGTATAAGCTCCATTTCATATAATACCACGTGCAGAATACTATGAGTGCACAATACCATGTGCCCCAAAACCATCATTGTTTAACCTGGTCAACTTTGACTCTATCCTGAGTCAAGTTTACCTAACACTTTCTTTCTCCATATTTTCGGATTTAATGAAGTTTTCTCCTTCTGAGATGTTTTCCGAAATCTACTCCTGCATTCAGATTCTTCGTGACCAAAGTTGTTGCAGATAGAGCATTCTATTTCATTTTCAAGAAGAGAAACGTTATTGTTGGTCCATTTCATGATCCCTGTCACACTCCTTTGATTTCATGCTTCTCTAGTCATGATGGTCTTGTAAGCAACACATTGAGCAGCTTTGTGTACAAAGTTATGACATGAAAAACATTGGCCATTGAAGTTCCTGCGATTATCGAATATACTGGCCTGGTGATTGTAGTGGATATTCATTATTGAAATAGATTGAGTATGATTTACCTAAGGTTGGTTGTGGCTTCTATTTATCCTTGAAGTAAATTGAGGCCGATTTACCTAGTGATCTACTTTATGCCTTTTTTGTCGATTGTCAAACTTTTCGCTGCTCTTTGCTACATCAAGATAGCTTTTAGTGGAGGTTGATGACTTTTGTGCTTGGGATGCTCCTTCAGTATATCCAAGACCTGTCTTTATCAAAGGAGAATGTTGCACTTTGATAATTTCATTTAGATTTTTTGATCCTTTAGCAAATCTAAGATTGAGAGCTTTTGTTTTCTCAATATCCTTTCTTAGACCCACAATTTCACATTCTAGTTTTTAATTGTGTTCTTCTCTTTCAGCAAGTTGGAATGTTAGAGTATCTATAATCATATTTTTTTCTTCTAAACAAATTTTGAGTTTAGATATTTCTTCATAAAGGTCATATTCATCTAAAGAATCCAAGAAATCATCATCTTCAAAAGCCATGAGAAGTCTATATTCATTACTATTTTCATCTTCATCACCATTTGATAAACCATCACTATCTTCATGCGTATAGTAGCTCTTCTTACTTACACTTTGTTTTCTATTCCATTTTGCTGATTCCTTACCTTTATCAAGATTATCTTTATGAGGACATTTGGCTGCATAATGACCGACTATTCCACAAGTAAAACATTTGAAAGGTATTTTAGCTCTGAATCTTCCAGAACCCTGTTGAAGGTTCTTGACAGAGTTCGCTTCCTCCTCTCCTTCTGAAATATGTCCTGATTCATTAAGTTCTTCTCTTCCTGAAGCGTTGAATGCAGTTTCTCTCATATCTGATGGACCTCCTTTTCTCATTTTGAAAGCAGTTAAGATTCCATATAGCTGTGTCATAGTAATAATCTGAAGATCGTGCTTTTCTTCTATGGCAGAAACTTTTGATTCAAACTTAGTAGATAAGGATCTTAAAACTTTTTCAACTAAAGTAACCTCTTTTATCTCTTCACCCAAGTTCTTTATTGCAATTAACAATCTCATATATACGTAAGAAGTAACTAGATATACTTTCATCATTGTGCATTTTGAGAGTGTCATATTGAATTCTAAGAGATTGTAGTTTTGCACATTTTACCTGATTGTCTCCTTCATAGCTTAGAACGATCTTGTCCCATATTTCTTTGGCAGTTTTGAGATACATAACTTTGAAAAATTCTGATTGTGACAAACTCCCCAATAACGTATTGACAGCCTTGGCATTGGTTTCATATTGATTTTTACCTGCCATATCTATAGGAATTGTTGATGGAAATGTATATCCTCCTTCCACGATTTCCTAGACATCTATTCGAAGAGATTGAAGATAGGTTTTGGTTCTTACCTTCCAATAAACGAAGTTGCTCCCATCAAAGATTGGTGGTCTAATGGATCCCTCTCTTTCGTAGTTACTCATGATGATAGATCTTCCTTCAAGCAATCAAGCTTCTTTTGAAGGACTTGCTATGACTCCAATTGTTGGAAATAATAGTGAGAGGGGTGATGAATTAGTATTAGCAAGTCAATAATATTTGATTTCCGTAAGTATATTTATATACACTACTTCAGTTAATGAAACTTGCGTGTATACACAACTGTATTTAAGGCAACTAGCATATACCCTGCAAACTTATAACTTAGTTAATTCATCATATCTTGTTCTTTAATCTGTGCATCATAACCATATAAACAGTAACCAGGTGTAGTAAAAATAGAATAGACAATCACACACATGAACACAAGATATAAGGTGGAAACCCAATGTGGGTGAAAACCACTTGCTACAATCGTCTCTATCTTCTTTTAATAAGAAACTTCTTTTTAAAATTTTTGTACTGGTGCAATCTTATACCAGTATGCAAGCTTCTACCTGCAGAAGGCTACAACCTTCTCTCATTCTCCAGCTCCTCCAAGAAGGGGGCTACAACCCCCTAGATCTTGTACTAGCTGTTGTGTTTACTAGTACGTAGGTGTTGGCTTATAGAAGGCTACAACCTTCTCTTTTCTTCCAGGGACCACGTTTCATAAATTTTCAGACTATATCCATCAATAACATCAATCAAACATCAAATATATCTGCATCAACCAATCTCCTTTGCACCAACCAAAACTGAATCAATCAATCACTTCTCATAATGTTATAACCAGAATATAGTAATAGTAACCAAAACCCAAGCCAGAACCCAGAACACTGCAACAGCAAGCAGAAGTAGCTAAAGCCTATTTTATGAGGTATACGCCACTTCACTGTGTCGAACCTGCATACATATGTTGTTTTCTCAAGGAAAACCTGTGTACAGATCTGCAAATTAAATTTAAGATGTATACGTTGTTTCAATATGCAGAACCAACGTGTATATGCACCTTTGCTAAGGTGAACCTATGTACAGATTTGTAAATGATGATTTAAATTTTACAACAATTCCAGACGTCAGTTATACCGAGATCATCATATTTACAGATTACAACATGCACCAGATATTTAGATAAAAAATCAAAACCACACAAAGATACTTCTCTTCAAGCCTTAAGATCTTGACCCATCATTAGATGTTATCCTTCATCAAGTGCTAAGGTTCATCCTTGATTCAGATCCAGCTATGCACCATAACCCAATAACCTGCATTCTGGATATTGTTGTTCATCGAATATTCAATACTTGAGTGCCTTTGCCTAATGATCTTCTCCTCCTTTTATAGTCTTATGCCTTACTCAATACCATGGACCAAAACCACTTAGAACCAATACCTTGGACCAAATACCTAGGGTCACGTTAGACAAGATACCTTGCACCAATACCATGGATCACAATACCATGGACCAAATACCACAAACAAAAACTAAGTTTTCAAACATGTACATGCCTTTCCTTCTGTGAAAGTGCGTGTGTACACTATACGGGCCTTTTTTTCTATGAACCTACGTGTACATGCGGCTTGGTCAATGGGTAACCTTGGTATACCTCTCCTTCTTCATTCTGTGAGCCTGAACTGTGATCTGTCATCTGAGTAAGTTTCTATCAAGGACAACACCTCTGTCATAGTGTCAAATCTGTGTCATAATGCCAACACAAACTCAAATAGGAAAGCATTGGGATCCTCTATGACCATGGAAAGTTGGGATGCTCTGCAGTGGAATAGCCTTCATGGGGGGCATTGGCCACTTGGTCAACTATGGGGTACTCTAATGTCGAGGTTTGACCTTGAGGTGGTAGATCTGCCATTTGGTCAAAGATATGCCAATAATCTTTGGGGACCTCAAGGGGTGCTTCTTGAGTAAGCGGAGAGTTAGAAACCTGAGTTGGCTTTGTAGCACTACCTAGATCTGGGATCATAGGAAACCCTTATTTAGCTGGTTGTGGTTCTGCCTTAGTAGTTCCACTGGTTTATCCTTTTCCTTCTCTTAAGTTACAAGATTTTCCCTCTTGTAGAGGATTAGAATATAAAATTATTATAGCTTGTGTTAGAGCCT
The DNA here is from genome assembly GCA_031772625.1 of Pinus tabuliformis. NCBI lineage: Eukaryota > Viridiplantae > Streptophyta > Pinopsida > Pinales > Pinaceae > Pinus > Pinus tabuliformis. The sequence continues at coordinate 1,169,280,897 of CM062809.1, forward strand.
AGATTTGCCTCAGGCTGAAAAGGCAAGGTTCTAGGTCCACATCAAACCATGCTCAACCTTGTAGCTAGCCCTACGAGGAAAAGAGAGGGCTCTCTCCGGGTCAATCTCAACGAAATATAATCAATGGGGCTGGAGATGACTGAAAAACAAACTAATTTTAGGCTAGATATCAAGTGAAAAGGATTTGATTTGAGTTTTTGAGGGTTTTGTTGGAAAAAATGGAAAGGAAAATTTGGGTCCGTGGATGAGGCCAATTTTTTGTAGAATTCTAGTTGGGGAGAGGTAGGTAGTAGTTTTGATGCTTCAGACTAAATGAATGGATGGAAAATACCGCTGAGGAGCTGAAGAGGGCGCAACGATATCAAGAATCCTCCTCAAACTGAAGAAAACATTGAGAATTAAACAAAACTACAGGCAGAGCACAACAAACTCATGGATTCTACCTTTTTCACTTAATTTGTTTAATTCAGAAGCAAAGAGAAGGGAAATGGAATACAAAAAATACCAATGAACTTAAAATTACATGAAGAAACACACCATAAAAAAACAGAGCCACAAGGATCCCAACAAGTGCTGCAAAACCCTGGTCTTTCCTTAGCCAAAAATGCAGAAATCAAATGTACAATGGAGTGCCTAGCAATCCCCAGTATCCAACCTTCTACCAAAATCCAACCCCTACACTATGAAATTCATAAAATATATACATTTTCACATCCTTGTATGAAGGGATTGAGCTCAACCATTTTCTTTAAAAGAGAATTAGTTACATTAAACTTGGGCCGAATTTATGAAAATAGGTGTTGACAATGAACTTGTATCTCCTAAACCATAGCACCTGTTACAAAAATGAAAGAGGTTTTTGTAGATAAGGTCATTTTGGAGAAAAAACTCTCTCAAATTTTGGAACTTCATTTCCAGTAGCTCGCAATCGATTCCACAAAATCATCTCTAAAACAGAAAATCATTAAAAATTTAAATCTGTGAAAATGAGCTGCAAAGATCTAGTCACCTATCCCAATCCATGACACCTATGAATAAAATGAAAGACCTTTTTGTTGTATGGCTCGTGCTTAACAAAAAATTCCTTGGTTTTTGCAAAATTACTTTCCATTTGTTGTAAAATGGCCCCGTACTAAAATGACTAAAACAGTAAAAAATATGAAAAATCTTCTTTGTTTTAATGTAGGCTCCAAATATCACTGTATGTCTCCCACATAGTAGCACCTGTGCATAAAATGAAGGAAGTTTTTGTTATTGGTATGTTATGAACAAAAACCTCTTTCATGTTTGAAAAATTCCTTACCATTATTTCAGGAACTGATTTTGTAACAAACTTGTCATTGTGTGCAGCAACTGACCTCAAAAAATGCATAACCAAGAATCACTCATTCATTTCTTCTAATCCAGGAACCGGTTACGGGAGTGTGATATACCGTTGGAAATATTTTTTTGATATTATTCTCATGGACACACTTGTGACATGTTTTGTGCTGAAAATCATGTGCAAAACATCTAAAAAAACTAGACATAGTAAGAGCTCATGTTGATCCCTGGTGAAAGGCTGCAAAGACTGGAACTAACATTGGCTCCAATGGGGATGATAGCTCCTTGGAGGTGCCAAGAACTACAGATATCTGGAATGTAGACAGTGCCTCTTCCATTGGGCATGGATGGTCAAACAACTGCAAACCCAAAACAACTCATACCAATCCGAAAACATATACATACTGCAACTTGTACATAAACAAATACCGAAAACTGAAATGCTGCCTTGGGCAACTCATTTATGTACAAATCTAACCCACTTTGCTGCAAAATTGATAGATCAAGTAATGTTGTAATGCCATATCAACCAATCAAGTAACTGTGACAAGGATGCTGCTTGAAAGTGCTTCAACCAGGACACAAATGTAAATGTTGACATCCATACATGCACATAACGAGTCTGGTTATGTAAAATACAATCTGACTTATTGTTCAAACTGAAAAAATACTCCATATATGTGACAATAGGATCAAAGAAACCAGACTCTATTTCCTGCCCTAACACCTCAACACAGACCGCCAACTGCAAACTGTCAATGCAAACATCCACGGGCAGCTCTATTCTTTCTTGTTTTGAAGGAGGGAGAGTTCCCAAGAACCTTTTGGGACCTCAAAATTCATATGATTGGATCTAATCATTTAAATACTGAATCTCCTTCTCAAATTTTTCAACAACTAACTCAAAGAAACCAGTTTTAGCTTTAGGAGGAAACTTCAGAGATCTCAAACATTGAAGCACGACAATGAAAAATACTTCACCAATTTCAAAATCCACTAACTACTCTCTAACTTCTTTTAAAGCTTCACAAAACACAGGATCTACCACATACCCTACCATTTTATTTTAGTGCATGAACCGATCAGTGAGCATTGGAATTTCTGGATTGAGTTGGAGTTGCCAGGTGAATGTTTTAGCCTTCATATGTATTTGATTGATGTCCACAATCAACAACTAGATCTAACTTGATACATGTATTGGGGAAATTTACAAGTTAGATATTCTGTTTATAAGACTAGACCGGAGATTGACTAAAGCAACTTTTATCTACTTTCATTAATGCAAAGCAAGAGTGTTTCAAAGGCTACCTAGCTAACTTCATGATCCGTCTGTAGTCTATAAAACAAAGAACACTAACTAACAAATAAAATTTTCTTCCCCAGTACGGTCGCCACTATGTTCGAGCCTAGATTTGCCTCAGGTTGAAAAGGCAAGGTTCTAGGTCCACATCAAACCACGCTCAGCCTCGTAGCTAGCCCTACGAGGATAGGAGGGGGCTCTCTCTTGGTCAATCTCAGTGAAAGATAATCAATGGGGCTGGAGATGACTGAAAAACAAACTAATTTTAGGCTAGGTATGAAGCACAAAGGATTTGATTTGAGTTTTTGAGGGTTTTTTTGGAAAAAAGGGAAAGGCAAATTTGGGTCTAGGGATGAGGCCAAATTTTTGCAGAGTTCTAGTTGGGGTGAGGAAGGCAGTAGTTGTGATGCTTTAGATTAAATGAATGGATGGAAAATACCGCTGAGGGGCTGAAGAGGGCGTGACGATATCAAGAATCCTCCTCAAACTGAAGAAAACATTGAGAATTAAACAAAACTACAGGCGGAGAACAACAAGCTCATGGATTCTACCTTTGTCACCTAATTTGTTTAATTCAGAAGCAAAGAGAAGGGAAATGGCATACACAAAATATCAATGAACTTACAATTACATGGAGAAACATACCATCAAAACACATAGCCACAAGGATCCCAACAAGTGCTGCAAAACCCTGGTCTTTCCTTAGCCGAAAATGCAGAAATCAAATGTACAATGGAGTGCCCAGGAATCCCCAGTATCCAACCTTCTACCAAAATCCAACCCCTACACTATGAAATTCATAAAATATATACATTTTCTCATCCTTGTACTAAGGGATTGAGCTCAACCATTTTCTTTAAAATAGAATTAGTTACATTAAACTTGGGCTGAATTTTTGAACATAGGTGTTGAAGATGAACTCGTATCTCCTAAACCATAGCACCTGTTACAAAAATGAAAGAGGCTTTTGTAGATAAGGTCATTTTGGAGAAAAATCTCTCTCAAATTTGGGAAATTAATTTCCATTAGCTCGCAATATGTTCCACAAAATCATCTCTAAAACAGAAAATCATTAAAAATTTAAATCTGTGAAAATGAGCTGTAAATATCTAGTCACATATCCCAATCCATGACACATGTGAATAAACTGAAGGAAATTTTTGTTGTATGGCTCATGCTTAACAAAAAATACCTTGGGTTTTGCAAAATTACTTTCCAACTGTTGTAAAATGGCCCCGCACAAAAATGACTAAAACAATAAAAAATATGAAAAATCTGCTTTGTTTTAATGTAGGCTCCAACTATCACTGTATATCTCCCACATAGTAGCACCTGTGCATAAACTGAAGGAGGTTTTTTTTATTTAGTATGTGGTGAACAAAAACCTCTTTCACATTTGAAAAATTCCTTACCATTATTTTAGGAACTGATTTTGTAATAAACTTGTCATTGTGTGTGTAGAGCTATAAAAAAGGGTCTCTTTCACCTCTAATTACCTCACATTAATATGTCAATCCGGGAGCGTTTGGTTATTTCAAAGAGTGACTCAATCTGAGGCTATTTGTCAGAGTAATGCTAGTAGTAAAACGTTCTACAAAAATACAAGAGTAAATGGATGCTTGTCTATGACTAAGTTACTTCAAATGACTAAAGCACACACTCTTAAAGCTAGGCAACTTTATCAGTCAAGGGTTCGACAACAATAGCCCATCCCTTTGGAAACTGATGGAAAGGAAATTAGAGAATGGACCACGGGTTTGGGAGCGAGGTAGTAAATGTCGAGGCTCACTACAGCCACAGATCGTCTCTCACACCAAATGCGAGTAAATGAAACAACAGGTAAAAAAGGAACGGCAAATAAGAAATTGAACAGCAAATCTAGAATGGAACAACGATGCTTAAAATGGAACAGAAATCGAATAACTAAACCTTGCGAGCAGTAATCAAGCTTTATCGTATCAACTCAAATGCACTCATTGTAATCAAAACTCCAATCTTTCATTATCCCAGAAAATCACGCAACGCGCGCTAATGGAACAACACTAATTACTAATTATGGAAGAACATTTGGAAATCATACACACACAACACCCTTGAAAAGTAATCTGATTTATCAACAGGAATTACAACTGTGTTTCAAAATGGAACAACATTAATCCTGAATCATAAGGAACACATCTTTCAGATAATTTCCTCAACACAAATACACAGCATAAGAGCTTCGTAACAAAATAATAACAATGTTCAATTAAGTCTAATAATATTCAATAAACTCTGAAGGTATTGGTGATATAATGCAGAGTCAATATAAAGAACCTTAATGAACGAATCTTAACAGAGCATATGATGTAACTTATAAAGCATATCAGATTACCAACTAATGACGATAAGCAAACCACGCAGAAATCAAATCGTAGTGATATAGAAGCAAGTGTCCTCTGGGGCTGGGCCCTTAGCCTCAAGGGTACACCGCTTTAAGTTAATCCAGACGCAGAGATAAGATAATCACCAAGTTTATATTAATGCATGAAACAGAAAGTACAATGAGCCAAGTTCAATGAGACTCGATGATCAAATTTCAAATTTTAACAGAAAGTTACATAAAAGGATAATCCCCAAAGCTAACAGTGTCGTCCCTTTATATAAGGGTGACGGCGGAGATGTCTAAGCAATAAGATAAATAAAGCAGCGATCCCTCAGGATTGAAGATCCTGAGGGATTCGCCAAACTGTTAATCCTTAATCACTTATTTTCTCCTCCGCTGAGTTGGTGCCTTCTCCTCCTTTTCCGGACCGGTTTGCTTCAACTTGCTTAGCCTCGTTTGCACTCGGTCCTTTGTCAAAGGGACAACAGTTACCCTGTTCTTGTCTTTTTCTTTGGAACAACAGCTCCTCGTCTTTACCCTTTCCTGCACAGGAGAATGACAACTATCAGCGGTTAAGTCTTGCATACTAATTCCACATATTTTGTCATAATTCTTTATTGTTTTCCACATTCATGATGTAAAAGATTCACAAGTCCCACTGAAAAGCCATTGAAATGATCATTAAAAACATACCTTTTTAGGACTCCACACACCCCCCTGCTTACCCTGTTTCATGCCCTCATGAAAACGTTGTAGTTGACATGCAAAGCAGTGAGAGAATAGGATGGAGAAGGAATCTCATGCGGAGGCCTACAACCATGGTGAGTGACTAGGTAGTCAAAGAACTGACCTGTTTGACCCTCAGGCATCTCATATATGGCTTGATATCCGGGTGTAGGGTGCCAGATAATTGGACTGCGGAATCTATATCCTAACCAGGATGGCCCTGCCGTCAAAATGCTTTCGCCATAGAGGTTCAAATGGTTGGCAGCTAATTGAAAATTCTCATACTTAAATGGCTCCCTGAGCTGGATGTTTGGATTAGAGATTGGGTACTGGAATTTGGCTGCATCAATAGCGAGGTCTTTGATAGAAAGAAAATATTCTAAACTTTGTCGAATGAGTGCCTCGTGCATGGGTCCTAATGTCTCGATGACACCTGGAGTTCTCATGAGGTTTCTATGTGCTTTCCACAACCATACTGGGTCCCTAGGCTCAGCCCCTACCCACAAGTCTAGGCCATTTTCTTGCCTCTAGAAAGTGTTATAGGCTTTGAGCCATTTGATTTGATTAACCCCGAATGAGATGAATGCTTGCAATTGAATGTCCCCAACAAAAGGACCAGGGTTCAACTCAGTCTCCTGATCTAGCACGAGGTTATGCAGATAAAATTCACATAGTAATCTCTAGACCTTCACCCCATAATGTTTACAACAATCTATAAAGTCATTGACAGTGTTAATTTGTATCGGGGCGCCTGCTTTAACAGCTTTTATTTTTAATTGTAAGTACCGTTCCAATAAAAACAGAGCATAGTTTTTGGCAGGGGCCCTACATGCTAAAACGTCATTGTATAAAGAACACAAGGTATCCATCTGTTTGATAACAGTATCTAGCCTATGGGTTACCTTTACAACTTTCTCTTGTTCCTTTCGCCACCCTTCAAAGGCCTAGCTTTCAGATTGGTTGACGTTCCTTAGTTGCTGTTGTAGTTCTTCATACTTTTCGTGATGAATTGTTTGCTCTCTAAGCCTCTCCATTTCTTGCTTAGCCTGTTTCAATCCCTTGTGCAAGGTCCTCGTCTTTGGATCTCTTTTCCATGCATCAGTGGAGGTCGGGAGTTTTACCTAAACTTTCTTATTGTGTTGTTTCGAGTTCAGAACCCTTATCATCCTTGAGGGTGGGGCCTCCATTTGAATTTTCTTGCTGTCCATTTCTTTTTTAACATAAATACCAGCTTGCTGTTGTTCCTTTTCAAATGGAATAGTAGTCTGTCCCTCAGCGTCATTTGGAACAACAGCTAGACCTTCAGCCTCATTTGGAACAACAGCTGGATCTTCAGCAGGGTTTTGATCAGCAGGGCGATTTTTGGTCCTTCACCTTTTTATCCTGCGGATTTTTACTACAGTGGTCATCTTTTTCTTCCCGGCAGTCTTCCTTACCCTCTGCCTCACTTTCAGGATCCTGATCTGCTGGTGGAGCTGGGCTATTATGCTCAATAACTTCCGTTGTTCCTTTCGTAATTCCCTAATTTCCAATGTTTTATTAGAAGGAACAACAGGCTTTCTGCTGCGTTCTGGGTCGTGACTAGCCCCTGGATCCTTCTCCTGGGGTGCTTCTTCACTATTTTGTGCTGGCTGTTCTGGGGTAGGAACCCTAACTGGTTCCGTGACTTCTTTTTCTATCCCTACTTCTTCCGGAATTTCCTCTGGTGCCTTGGGATCAGATTTTTCCCGTTCAACGTCTCCTATCTCCTTTTCATCATGAACAGGCAGATTTCCTTCTTCTGCCTCTTCTGCATGTGGTTTTTCGGGTGTATCTTCTTCCTGGGGTTTGTCGCGGAGGTATGATGGAGTGGAAGGTTGGCCATACTCACCCATATTGGCCAAGATTGCGGCCAATTCATCTTCTCCCACTGGGTCCTGTGGTGGGCTACCTACCTGCTATCCCATTTCCTCCTCCTGCCTGGATTGTCCAGCTTCTGCCTCAGAATGCTCAGCTTCCGTTTCAGGATGCTCAGCTTCTGTTTCAGGAGGCTCAGCTTCTATCTTGGGAGGCTCAGCTTCTGTTTCCGAATGCTCAGTTGCTTCTTCATTTTCCTCTTTGGATTGCTCGGCCTCCTCGGCCTCTCCTTCCTTTTCTCCTTCAACTTGTTCTTCTTCTACTTCTGGCCGTGAGGGTTTCTCATCCTCAATTACCACTGGCTGGCTGGAGCTTTCCTGGAGTTTTTCCAGCCTTCCTCTTATACGGGCTAACCGGACTGATTTTCTGCGTTTCTCTGGCTGTTCTGGTGTATCAGTGTCATGCTTACGCTTTGCTGATTCCTGGCATGTTTCTGGTCGTTCAGATGTGCTCGCAGTATGTTTTTGTTTTCCTAATTCTCTGCGTTTTTTTGGACGTTCTGGTGTGCTTGTAGTATGTTTACGTTTTGGGGAAGGTGCTGTCGCTCTCCCCTCAATTATTGCAACAAAGCAGCTGGGTGAGGCTATAACTAACTATTAGTCAGATTAATCCATGGTGGCTAACAACTGACTCTACATGCTGTGCCTTTTTTAGGCTTCGTACGACGTCATGAATTAAAGAATTCAAAAGTGCAGGAAGATTTACAGAGCATTTCTGCTTTAGAACAGCTAAGAGTTTAAGATGTCGTGGCCTTACCACGTCTTTTCTCCCCTCGCAGGTGATGTAGCTTTGCACTGTTCTTGCTAATTCTGCCCAAGGTTCTCCTAGTGTTGCCGGCAGAACTCCCTTCCCCTTAATCATCAAGCTCTGGCCTTCGTCCTGGAAAATTTCCATGCTCTTCTGTAGTCTTTCCTTCTTTAGTGTCCATACAGGTCCGGTGGCTGGTAGTCCCGAGACTTCTGCGATTATATCGTCGATGACCGCTATCTGTTTCCCCCTCACTGTGGAGTGATCCTCCTGTAGGTTCTGCAGAAATTCCATTGCCACTGTTTCATTGGACTCCTGCAGGCGACTGAGATAAGTCAGTCATCCTGCTCTTTCCAGGATCTCCCGAGTAGCAGCGGAGACTGTCAACTCCTGTGGTTCGCTTCGAATTGCCCTGCCTCCCATGGTTTCACTGTGGATTCTCAATGGAATAGCAACTGCTTGTGCTGTTTGAAACACAGAGAGGGTAATAATCGTCGGATTTAGAAAAAAACACAGAGTATGTAACAGAAATGACTTATGAACAACAACTTGTGTAGAAAAAAAAAAAATTAGAAATATCATGCCGTTAAACCGTGCCATTTCCTGGTACACTATCTTTCCCGAATAGTGAGCTGACACATAACCCGGGGAATAATGAGGTTAACCTCCCCCCCCACAATGCGATAGGTTGTCCCAGCTGTTAAAGAAAGGAGTGGCACTCGATCTGTAACCAAGTCGTAAAGGAACAGCGTATGAAAATATGCCATGTTTAGAAAAACAACAGATTACCGAAATCGAGGCGTAAAGTTGGATTGTGTATTACGTAAGAGGCTGCTGTGATATGATGCAAGGCCGGGGGATAGGACGTTTGTCGTACTTACCAAATCTCAAGTGGTAATTGTCACCTCCTTTGCCATGATTGGTGTAATAAATGTTCATGCGATATATAAGTTAGGAAATAATGTATGGTTAGTGCCAAGGATATAAGAAACAAAAGAGTATTAGTATCCTACCTATTAGTGTAATCAATATAACTTCGATACTATTAACAGAGCTCTGCTGCCAACAGGTGTCCATAACCCTGGCAGAGTTGTTTATTTCACCCCTGGAACCATGATCCTTTATGTGCATATTAAGGAATGTAATGTCAAAGTGTAGGCCATTATGCTGGCTTGGTAACCAGTTAGCCATAATGCCATTCACGAGGAGGGGCGAAGAGTGGGCAGGCCGGCTCGTGATGAGACCTCCTCTTCCAAGGTTTGTTTATTTGATATACCTTTTGGACCATATCCTTGGTGTGGTGGCCATAGTGGAAATGCCACTTCACTTCCATCCTCATGATCATGGTTGGCTGGCTCTTGATGAGACCCCCTATCCTGCATTTGACAATTTACAATTCATTTTTTTTTTACTTTCTTTTTTCATAAAGCACTTTTCCTTATATATACACAAAGGGTGGTTCAACACTCCTTAAGAGTAGGAATGGTGGAAGAAGTCTTATCATCTCAATAGGAGGATATAAACCCTTTGCTCTTATTCCTAAACAAAAATCAAAGGGGATTAAAAAGAATGGCATGATAAATATAACCAATCAGGGAAAAATTAGTAAGACAATGACAACAAAAGATAAGTATGTCCTTCCTTCTATCCTCTTACCAATACAGAGCCTTATAAAGATAGCGATTTATAATTTCCTTATTTCAGTGTGTTGTGATTTTGTATTCATTGCATAAGTGCATAGCTGTCTCTAAAAGACTTTGAAAGAACAGGGGCAAGAAGCATCCTCAAACTTGGATCAAAAGGGATAAGCTATTTCACAAGGAGAGAAAAGGTATGCTAGAAGTGTTCCTTTTTGAGAGAAGAACAATAAAGGAGCATAGGTCTCAAAAGTGCAAATGCCGTTCCTTTTGAAAAAGGAACAGCAGAACACACCAATGCCGTTCCTTTTGAAAAAGGAACAGAAAAACAAGAAAACGTCGTTCCTTTGAAAAAAGAACAGCAAAAATCAAGAGTGATGTTCCTTTTGAAAAGGAACAGCAAAACAAGCAAACGCCGTTCCTTTGAAAAAGGAACAGAAAAAATCAAGAGTATTGTTCCTTTTGAAAAGGAACAGCAAAAAAAGCAAACGCAGTTCCTTTGAAAAAGGAACAACAAAAATCAAGGATGCTATTCCTTTTGAAAAGGAACAACAAAACAAGCAAACGTCGTTCCTTTGAAAAAGAAACAGCAAAAAAGAGTGTTGTTCCTTTTGAAAAGGAATAGCAAAACAAGCAAACGCCGTTCCTTTGAAAAAGAAACAGCAAAAAAAAGTCAAGAGTGTTGTTCCTTTTGAAAAGGAACAGCAGAAAAAATCAAGAGTGTTGTTCCTTTTGAAAAGGAACAACAGAAAAAAATCAAGAGTGTTGTTCCTTTTGAAAAGGAACAGCAGAAAAAAATCAAGAGTGTCGTTCCTTTTGAAAAGGAACAGCAGAAAAAAAATCAAGAGTGTTGTTCCTTTTGAAAAGGATCAGCAGAAAAAAATCAGGAGTGCTATTCCTTTTGAAAAGGAACAACAGAAAAATCGAGAAATCAAAAATGTTGTTCCTTTTGAAAAGGAATAGCAGAAACACGCAAATGCCATTCATTTCAGGAACGGCAAAAATCGAAATCTTTGAGCAAAAGAACACATTTGGTTCAAACATATGTACACTAATGAGTTTGAAGAAAATAAATTATGTACAAATTGTAAAAATAAATGAATTCCTTAATGAATTACAGGTGAGAAAGACTTCTCTTCCTCTCCTAAAATCTCCAGATCGGTATCTTTGCGTAGCTGTTGGCAGAAGGATTCCCAAGTGAGTGGTTTACGATAGAGACGAACTCAGTGGCCATTCACTTTGAAGGTATATCCAGAACCGTCAATGGTGATTAAAGTGATGGTTCCACTGTCATGTACCTTTTGGATTTCGTATGGTCCCAACCAACGAGTCTGGAGTTTCCCAGGGAAGTCCTGAAACCGAGAGTCATATAACAGAGCCCCGTCTCCCTTGTGAAAGACTTTGTTTTTTATGAGCGCGTCACGCCATTTAGCTCGCTGTTGTTGAATCAATGCTGTATTTTGTAGTGCAGATAGCCTAATTTTGTCCAATTCATTGATCTGCTGTAGTCGATTAATCTGTGCCTCGGTTAGATCTAAGCCAACTTCCTGTGCTGTTCGTAATGTTTGGATTTCAAATTCTATAGGAAAAATGGGTTGTTTTCCAAACACTAATTGATAAGGTGAGTAACCAGTGGTGCTTCTCCATGTTGTTCTATAGGCCCAGAGTGCTTCAGGTAGTCGGGCATCCCAATCACGCCTATGTGACGCAATGGTTTTTGTTAGGATTGATTCTATTACCTTATTGCTGCTTTCTACTTGTCCATTCGCCTGTGGGTGATATGGGGTAGTGATTTTGTGCTGGACATGATAATTATTAAGTGTTGCAGCTAATCTATTGCCAGCAAATTGTGGTCCTCCGTCTGTAATTATTTCCCTTGGAAGGCCATAACGTACAAATAGATGGAACAGGAATTGTATGACAGAGTGCTCTGTGGCTCTTGGTAATGCTTCTGCTTCAACCCATTTGGTGACATATTCTATTGCCACCAAGATATATGTTCTCTGATTTGATGAGGGGTTGATGGGTCCAACGAAATCAAGAGCCCATCACTCGAATGGTTCGATGACTAACTGTGGTTTGAGAGGCATCTCGTCAGCTTGACCAGGACGTCCTGCTTGCTGGCAGTTGTCGCAGGCTTGGACAAATTTCTTTGCATCTCTGAAAATCGTGGGCCAATAATATCCTGTCTGTAATACTTTGTGTCCAGTTCTACGCTCAGTGAAGTGTCCCCCACATGGTCCGTCATGACAGGCTTTTAGGATGTCAAAGATTTCATCTTCTTGAACACATCTTCTGATATGCATGTCTGCCCCTGTGTGAAACAAATAGCCCCCAATCCAAGAGAATCGAGTACTCTTCTGAACAATCTGTTTTCATTCATTAGGGGTTAAGTGTTTTGGTAGTTTACCTACTGCAAGTTAATTGGCAACATCAGCATACCAGGGTGTTCGAACGGCAACAGCAAATAGATGTTCGTCTAGAAATTGATCTTCAACTGCTGCTACATCAATTGGCTTTGGCATTCTTGAGATAAAATCGGCTATAGGATTCTCTTTGCCAAGCCGGTCCTTGATTGTGATATCGAATTCCTGCAATAAGATCAACCATCTAGTTATTCTGGCATTTGTGACAGGCTTATTTGCTAAATATTTTATGGCGGAATGATCCGTATACAAGATAACAGGATAGTCTGTGATATAATGTCTAAATTTATTGACAGCATGTATTACAGCTAGGAATTCTTTTTCAGTAACAGTGTAATTTAACTCAGCAGGGGATGAATTTTTGCTGATGTAATAGATAGCGTATGGTTTTTTATCCTCTTCTTGCCCAAGGACTGCGCCAATGGCTGTATCTGAGGCATCAGCTGATATCTGAAATGGCAAATCCCAGTTTGGTCCTCGAAGGATTGGGGCTGTGGATACGAGCTTCTTTAAATCCTTGAAAGCATGTTCACATTTTTCTGTCCAAAGAGAGGATGAACAATTTCATGCAGCATAAGACCCCTCAGCAGCAGCTTAACAGTGTTTATCACTTTGCTCTTGTCCAGATTTTGGTGGATCATCAGTTGGGATTGTAGGGCATTGCTTGGGAGGAATTCATCTCCCATGACTTCTTCAGCACTCCACAGGTAGTATCAGAGGCAAAGCATGAGATAGGTGGTCCTTCTCATCAGTATGAGCGCCATGAGATCGATACTATGCCAGTATTCATCACCTATCATAGAGGCAGTAGACATTTATTTGCAGCGGCAAAGCGAGTGTTATCTCCACCCGGGGTGGAAGGTGCCTCGCTTCCTACATCGACAACATAGGAACAGGACAGAGGTAAGGAGCCAATGCATGATGAGGGGCCTTCAAGTGAGCCATCAAGTGAACGAGAGACAAAATTCATTCTCCTTCATGATGATGAGACATATACAGAACCAACAAATGCAGAGCTTAGAGAGATCATCCAGGAGAAGCAATCAGTGATTGAGGCCTTATCCCTTGACTTGGAGAGGGCTAAGTGGAACATGAAGTACCTAGAGTAGAGAAACAAACAGGTAGAGGATCATCAGGTGAATATGGAGCTACAAAAAATTCGTTAGCATCGCCAAGCTGCATAAAGAAGAAGAGTTGAGCTCACGTCATTGGAGCAAGAGATCAATGAGGATCGTGAGGCCAATCTAGAGAGAGTCAACATGCACTTGGAGAGGCTACTGGACAAGGCTGACAAGGACCATGCCTTACTGAGACACATGGCTTTCCATTACAGGGCATGAAACATGAGTGCAAGGGCCCGGATAAAGAGCTTGAAGGAAAAATTGAGCAAAGCAACAAAAGAGGCAAAAGAGGAAAAAGAGCAAGATTGGCTTCAAATCTTGGCTGAAGCTTCCTTGGCACATCATAGTACTTCATAGGGGACCTCCAGCCCAAATTTCAAGAAATTTGGGGAAATTTTGGTCACATGACAAATTTTTGGGCAAAACACAGGTTTTTTCTCCCTAATAGCGCAGCGCTAAAAATTGGGAACTCCAAATGAAGACTGGTTTGCATTTTTGGATTCAGCATGAAAAATCATGACTACTGGTGCTTGGAAAAGAAATTTTGGCAAGATTTTATGTCTTCAGGAGGTCAAAAACACCCAAAAAATGACCTCTCTGCCCCTATTTTGACACACAAGAAGTAGTCTTGGGAGAATGAAGATTTGGAGGGGAAAATGAGCACCAAATTTAGAAATTCCAGTTGGGTTAGAAAGTAGACAGGACAGGCTTTCCAACAAGCATACTTGGGCACATTTTGGACTCCTAAAAGTGCCTCAAAATAGGCTTCAAAGTGGCACAGCGCAAAGAGAAAATGACGTGACGCATACAGGAAAAAATGCCAAATTTGCCTCCGTTTCGCGAAATTTTGATTCACGACTTCTCCAAGTGGGCCTGCTCATCTACATTTCTATTGTTTGGCACCTAAGGTGGAATTTAAAGTATTTTCTCTCCAGATTGGCTTCTATCCAAGTGGTGAAATAACGCAAACGGTCACCCAAGCCATTTGTCATGTTTGTAACGCTGCACCTGTAGCTGATGGTTGGCACTTCATCTCCATTTTGTAATGATTCAAGTAACTCCACAACCCTTGGGCGTTATATCTCTTCATGGCACATTCTATATATTGTATGCAAACCATTTGCAAAGGGTTGGTTGGCTTGTAACTTTTGGGAGACTGTGGGAAAGAAACTCTGCTTCTTCGTTGTATATTTTTGACAGAGAATTAATGAAAGGCAACAGCTCTATTTCATGAGATTCATGTGGTTGTGAGTGTAGCAAATATGTCTCTTATGTTTTCATATGTATTTCGTTATGTTTCATAATTCAATTCATGTTCATTTCCAGTGAAATTTTCTGAGTTAGATAAGGTAGAATTCAATTTTATTGCTCTGCCTATGGGAAAATTTCATGTTCAGTGTTCTTCTTCTGTTGACAAGGATTCATGTTCCTATGCCCTTTTCAATCTCCTAAACAAACTCTCCATTCTGCGTTATTTCAAACTAAATTTCTACACTTTCCGCCTACCTTGTCTCGCGAAGTAATCTGTGCCTTTGTATTAAATTCTCTGTTTTTTGCTAACCGTTGGTCCCATACCATCCCAGAAGCTCAGTCATTCATAAAAAAAAATTCTTGTATCCCTATCCACTTACTAGCCTAAGATCAATACTTCATTGTAAGTCATCTTAGACCGTTTTTTGCTTATCTATTCACTGAGTGTGACTCAGAGAGAGCCCTCTCCTGTTTTGGTAGGGCTAGCTACCAGACTGAGTGTGGTTTGTGGTTACCCTGAATTTTGCCTTCCTTCAGCCTAGGGCAGATTTAGGTGCTAACACTCCAGAAGCAACAAAGGACTTCAAGCATCTTAAAGAGGCAATGTGCCAAGCACTAGTCTTAGCTACACCAGACTTCACAAAAACCTTTATTGTGGAATGTGATGCTTCAAGAAATGGAATTGGTGTTGTTTTAATGCAAGATGAAAGACCCATTGCTTTTGAAAGTCGTCCAATCAAGGGAAAGTTTTTACACAAAGCTATTTATGAGAAGGAAATGTTGGCAATACTCCGTGCACTTAAGAAATGGTGACCCTACCTAATGGGAAGACAATTCAAGGTAAAAACGGATCATGATAGCCTTAAATACTTTTTAGAACAAAGATTATCCTCTGAAGAGCAACAAAAGTGGGTCACAAAGATGTTGGGTTATGACTTTGAAATCATGTACAAAAAAGGGAAGCAAAATGTGGTGGTAGATGCACTCTCAAGAAAGGATGAGGATGTGGAAGCATTGTTGTGTGCCATTTTTATTATCCAACCAGATTAGATAAACGAAGCAAGGGAGGAATGGAAGAATGACGAAGAAGTTTGGGCACTTATTCGAAAGTTACAACAAGTCTCTAGTATGTCTGATACATTTAGCTGGAAAAATGATTCGATCTGGTACCAAGATCGCTTATACCTCTATAAGAATTCCCAGCTAAAACAAAATGTTCTTATGGAATTACACACTTCTCCCTTAGGAGGGCACTCAGGATTTTTAAAAACTTACCACAGGATTAAGAAGGAATTTTTTTGGGAGGGCCTTAAATCAGATATTCAAAAGTTTGTGGCAGAATGTTTGGTTTTCCAACAAAATAAAGTTGAAACAATTAAGACACCGGGTCTATTACAACCTTTATCCATTCCAAGCCAATGTTGGGAGGAGGTTTCAATGGATTTTATCACAGGTTTACCCAAGTCTGAGGGAAAGAGTGTCATCATGGTGGTAGTTGACAGACTTACCAAGTATGCACACTTTTGTGCATTAGCACATCCATTTAAAGATAGTACAGTTTCTACTGCATTTATGGAAACAATTCAAAAAGCTACATGGAAACCCAAAGATTATTGTAAGTGATAGAGATCCCATTTTCACTGGAAATTTTTGGACAGAATTATTTTATTGTCTTGGTACTCAGTTATCTCATAGCTCATCTTATCATCCTCAATATGATGGGCAAACCGAGATAGTAAACAAATGTTTGGAAGGATATCTTCGTTGCTTTGTATCTGATAAACAAACACAATGGGTCAAATGGTTGCCTCTGGCTGAATGGTGGTATAACACTTCCTTCCATACAACAACAAAAATGACCCCATTTATGGCACGTTATGGATATCAGCCACCATCCATCACATCATATTTAAGAGAAAATTCTAAGGTTCAAGCAGTGGAACATCACATCGAACATCAACAAGAAGTCCTCCAACTCTTAAAGGATAACCTCGTGTTGGCACATAATAGAATGAAACAACATGCAGATCTACATCACAGCGAAATAAGTTTTGATGTAGGTGATTGGGTATTCCTATGGCTACAACCATATAAGCAAATGCCCCTCAGGCAAGCTAAGAAGGATACTAAATTATCACCAAAGTATTATGGTCCGTACAAGGTGTTGCAAAAGATTGGTACTATGGCATACAAATTGGAGCTTCCTGCAGCTTCTCGATTGCACCCAGTTTTCCATGTTTCATGTTTAAAGAAGGTTATAAGCGACAAGCTCCCAATTCAAACGATATTGCCAGAACTCGACGAGGAAGGAAAAATTATATTGGAACCATAAGCAGTCACAGAAACAAGAACTCGACAGTTACGAAATCAATCAATTTCGGAGTATCTTATCAAGTGGAAGAACTTATCCGCTGAAGATTCCACATGGGAGGGTGAGAATTTTATACGGAAGCATCCAGAACTACTCAAGCATTGGGGACAACACTTTTTTGAAGGAGAGGGGCATGTTGGGTCCCTGTAATACTAGTGATTACCCCATTATTATTTTAGTTGTATCTATTATTAATATTGGTGTGCCCCTATTGTCCCCATATTTTTATTACTGTGCCCCATAGAATCCCTCTATTGTCATTTTTGTGGCTTTATATTATTATTGTTAGGTCGGCTGGGTTATATTGTGACTCCTTAGACTCCTATATATAGAAAGGAGGTTTTGTCATTTGAATCATCCAAGAATTGTTCATTTATGTAATGTAAAGGAGGTTTCCGCTTCGAAGAGGTTGAATTCTAAGATGTTGATATATCTTTTCTATCTTTTCTTGAGCTGGTTTCATAACATTCATCCTCCTTGTGAGGTGCCAAGAACACCTAGACTAGTAACTTGATCGATTGGGATGATACCAAGCCTGCAACAAGCTCTACCCTAAAACCACTGCAACTGAAACCCAAGTGGTAATCTGTTCCAATCCTGAAACTGAACCAAATCCATTCTTCAAATTCAAATCTGAACTGAACAATGAAAACTAAAAACTCTGCTGCAAACTGAAGTTTGAAAAATACAGCTGAAAAACATGCTCAAAATATTGAGCTTATCCAGACTCCTACCAAATTTAGGTTGCTTATACCCCTAAAAAATTAAGTAATAGAAAATTTCCAAAACAACCAATCAAGTAGCTGCATACTTGATGTGATTCCTAGACTGCATTTCAGCAAAATGGAAACTGGAAAATGTAAGTGAAATGATAGTTGATTGTAGACTTTTCTTTTAAAGAAGAAACATAATTGGAACTATGTAGTGAAAAATTTCTCCATATAGATAGTTATGGGATCAAAGAAAACATATTTCATTCGATGATGATCAATAAGTTCTATAATTGTTTTGTCAAAATGAGACTACTCATATCTGTTATTTAAATGTGACCTTGGTTTCAACTGTAAAAGGTCCTCAAAAAACTTATTTTTATGTTGAAAATTGTAAGACTAAACTCAAACATTTAAGATTTGAATGTCCTTCTCAAGTTTGTCAGCAAAATCTTCTAAAAATTTGGCTCTTGCTTCAGAGCTACATTTGCTTGCCATCAAATAAATCAGCAATAAATTGGATAAATCTTCTTCCATTTTATCATCATCAAAATAATCCTAGTATCATTCAAAACTTTCAATAGAAATAGGGTCTGACACAAACCCTGCCATTTTGTTTGAAAAGCAACCGGATGAACAATTTAAGCTTTTAATATTTCGGTTAGTGCAGTCTCCATAATCATTCTTCAATCCATATTATTTGATAACGTAGTCGTCTGGTGAATGATTCAGCCTTCGTATGTGTCTGACTATTGTGCACCATCAAAAGTGAAATATAAGACTTGATAGTCTTTCCTGGGGAAGACGAAACCTTTCGATTCCCTAATATGGTCACCAAAATGTTATCACTTCGTAAGTTTCCTAGGTTGACGAAGAAAACTACAAGAGTAACCACAAACCACTTTTAAAGCTGGGATCTAGCCCTTCCATCTTCAGTGAGGTCTCTCTCTATATGATTTAATTTCTTCTTTCAATATTTTAGGCTAGATATCAAATTTTGAGGTGGGTTTTTCAAGATTCTGGTTGAAGAATGTGGGAAAATTCCATTGGGATGGAGTCTTAAAGTCTTCAGTAATCAATAAAATAGAAAGAGGAGTAGAAAAAAGGGTGAGGTAGGGAAACTTTTGGATGTTTTAGAGTTGTTGTGTTGTAGATGAGATGAATAATAATTAGAATCAATTAAATATAGAGAATACACAGATGAATTCTATACTTAATATCAGAAAGAAAACATTGAAATTTCTTAACAAGCCAGATAAAAGTACAACATGTAAACTTGGTTATTAATATTCTTGTCAAAAATATAAGAAGGAAACATTCATGTGAAGCTTGAAAGAAACACAAATTTACAAAGAGGGAAAGATCATCATTTGCTTGACACAAGAATCTTGAAACCAAATTTCCTCCCTATTACTGAATTGATTACTTCAAAAATATACTTGATTGCTTACAATCACAAAAAAATCCTTTCTTCGTGCATAATCCAACACTTAATAAGTATTATTACAAAATTCATAGACTTTATATTGAGCTAACTTTGGATTCTAAAAAGGAATTGATTACAAAATAGTATCTAACAAAGATAGATATTTCTAAAACATAACTAAAAAGCAAGAATTCTAGACAGATTCGATTGTTCTGTTTAATCTTTAGAGGAAGGTTGTTGTTGAATGTGGCTATATTTCTAGGAAAAACCTAAACAATAAACTAAAGATAAAAACAATCACTGGAAAATCTTTAGCCTTCAAATATGGAATTTGGTTCATTAATGTTGATCCTCTACCTTGGAAGATGAAGTGGTTGAAGTTGCTTTCAAAAAACCTATTAGCTTCCATTTCAAACTTGATTAACTCTGCCACTTGTATCAACTAGCTTTCCCTTTGACTCCTATTTATGAGTGAAAAATCAGAAAATAATCGCATGCCTATTTACGTTTTCCACCTTGTTGATCAATGAATTATTTGCATTTTGGAGTTAAACCAAACTTATGCATTGAAATTTTTTCCCATATTCGTTGCTTTCATTATATTTTTAATACTTCATCATCATCCCAAAATATTTGGGAAGAAAATATTTTGATAAATATTTCCAAATATTTTTCTTAAACCCATAATTTCATAAATAAAATATTAAAATATTTCTTTAAATGATTTTATAAAACATAATCTTGTTTTTAAATCCATGTCTTGTTTCCTGAATTTATATATTGATGAAAAAATGAGATTCATAATCATATGTTATAAAAACCATTGACTGATTTCCTTCCCATGGTTTTTTAAAAGCCATGTCTTGTTTTTCCCTAGTTAGTAAAGTATCTTTTACTTTCTCCTTTTACTCCTATAAAATCTTTGGATCAGTATTTATCCAAATTTTACGTTTCATGCATTTCTCCTCTTTATACCATAGCAAAATCAATATTTTCTCCTCTTTATACCATAGAAAAATCAATATTTCTCTTCTAGCTCATTTTAGTCAACCTCCTTTTACCTTAGTCTTTCACCTGTAAACTCATTCCATAAACATATGACTCCAAAAGTCGCCTTTCCTTTATCTCCTTTTGTATGAAATTTATAATATATAATCTTGCTTATATACTTCATATTCCTTGGCATCATATATTGATAAGATTTAAGTCAATATAAATAATGGTTTTCGGGGGTGGGGGGTAGGCAATAAATGGCTTAAAGGATGACAACTTAAAAAGCGGTAAAGTGAAACAATGTTTTTCAGAGGATGGGGGGTAGGTTAAAATTTGAATAGGAAACCACATCCCCCACTTAATTCCATCGATAACCATTGATTTAATTATTCACACATCTTGAAGCATTTAGATTAGGGAAGTTTAATGTATGAAGTGCGGGGTGGGATCATAAATTTAATTTGACTTTTCGATTTTGGCTTGTGAATGTATTATTGTGTGGCGTATTTAGCATGATAATAAATGTGGTTCCTATAATTTAGAGATTGGGCTGATTTTTTATTTTTAAATTAAGTTTAATATTTTAAATAAATAATTTTATAAAAAAAATTATATATATTTTACAAAATTAAATCTCATTTAAAATAAAAACTATTAAAAATAACTTAGAGACATTTCATCCTTTAGCAATGGAAAGGGTTATTGACAACATACTCATGACACCTCAATGATGACCCCTTAGGGACCTTACAATTCAAATAAAGACTAATGGACATCTTTTCACACACATATTTTCAATGACTTGACTATTGGGGTTTTGAGCAATTGCTTTCCCCAGAAAAATATTCTATTATGTGCGATTGAAATTATTCCTTTTCTACTTACTTTTTTCATCGATCAATTTTTGTTTCTGCTGATGAGTAGAGTAGATTCAAATCTTTTGTTTTAACATATTACATAAGTAGTTTGAATCTACAAGTAAAAATCTACATGGTATTAGAGCTACAGAGATTATAAAAGAGGAGAATACGAGTTTGTTATGCAAGTGAAATCTAATTTCCAGTTTCGTACTTGAGAGTCAATGGGATTTCATTCTACGGTTTGAGACTTGATTATGCCATGGTGGGCTACTTGAATTACATATCTTGGAAGGAAAATATGGAGGCAGTTCAGAAGATAATGTGTTGAAGGAATTCATAGATAATGATATTCTAAAGCCTCCAACATCTGATGCTAAAGATATAGTTGAATGGAGAAAGTGTGTGGCAAAGGAAATACGTATTATCCTAGAAGGAGTTTGACATCATATTGTCTCAAATTTCCATGGCAAGGAAACTCCATTTGTAATGTGGAAGGCGTTGACGGACCTGTTTGAAAATAACAGTGACCACAGGAAGACGACACTAAAGGACAAGCTTAGAAAGATCAAGATGGAGAAGGGTGACTCAATTCCGAAGTACTTGACTGAGTTCACCCAATGTCAGGATGAGCTTAGAAGTGTCAGGATTACTATTGCAAAAGACAATCTAGTGAGCCTAACACTTCTAGGAATTCCCAAGAGTTGGCATATTTACCAAGACTTAGTTAATGGGAGGGAGAAGCTACCAAAGTGTGAGCGATTGTGGTCCAACTTGGTAAATGAAGAGATTCAACAGAAAACCAAATATAAGTCTGTTATCACCTAGATTGAACCTCAAGCTAAAAGAAGGCAATGCCAGGGTAACCACAAATCATGCTTAACCAAGTAGCTAGCCCTACTAGGTCGGGAGAGGGCTCTCTTCGTAAGGATCTCAACCAAGATGACTGGATCAGGAAAATGATTTTAGGCTAGGTATAGTAGCACAAAGTTTTGATTGGATTTTGAAGGGGTTTTGATAGATCAGGAGGAGATGGACAGTTTAGGTCTAGGGAACTAGGTCAGAATTGCAGGGTGTTCAATGGGGCAAGGTAGGAATAGGATTTAGTACTCAAGAGCTTGATGGAATGAGATGTTTAATACTGGTGAGAAGCTAAGAAGGGCATGTGAAAACCATGGATCCTTCCTAGACTGCAGAAAACATGAAATGATGAATGATTTCCCAAGGCAGAGCATTGATATAATGAATTCTACCTATCAACTTGAAAACATTCAACTAGAAGAAATGAAATGATGAATGGAATACATAAAACACGTTAACATATGATCACATAAGAAGACACTGTACTAAAACTCAGACCACATGGATCCCATAAAAATAGTTGCAATTCCTATTAATCTCCTGCCAAACTGCTTACAAAAGGTGTACAATCAAGGTCTGAGCATCCATCTGAGTCCAACCATTTACAATGATAAAGAAGAAGAATATATAGACATTAATTCAACCTCCTCACATCCTTAGGGGTCGAATCCCTAAGATGAGGAGCTAATCTAACTGATACTGAACAAGAAACTTGAATATATGCATCATCAACAACTTGCCTCTAAAAGTGAAAAAATGATTCATTTGAGCTCAAACTAACTCCTAAAGCAATGAATCTACCCTCTATTACTAGTTAACTATCATAATTACATGCCAAGTCATAATTTACAATGGTGAAACAGCCTCCATGAGAGAGAATCCGTGATCATAATGAAAAACCTGGAAAAATGGCCATCCTAAGCACTCAAAATGAACCTCAAGGCTGAGAAGAGGCAATTCTGAGGTAACCATAGACCAAGCTTTTGATCTGGAATCTAGCCTTGCCAGACCAGAGAGGGCTCTCTCTTTGCCAACTAAGGGTGGTTGAAATAAATGTATCTTAGGCTAGCTATGAAAAACGAGGATTTGGTTAAAATTGTGGGTCGAAAACAACAAGAGAAGGGACCATTGGGCTATGGAATCGAAGCTAGTTTCTGCTGACAAACTTGGGGCAAACTAAGTGAAATGTTCAGCCAGATTAAATATATAATGAGAGAATAAAAAAGGAAAAAGACTGCTACCCTGCAGGCATCAATCAAGGGATGGATCTATAGTGGCAACTTTAGGAGAAAGAGAAGCACATGATTACTCAACAAAGCATCTAACAAAGGATGAATTTTGAAAAGGTAACCACTACATTAAACAACATAATCATTATGAAAGCAACATCATGCGCGGATGGATTCATAACACTTCCTTTAGAAAATGTTGTAACAAAATTAGCAGAAAAAACAAAGCATGGAAATGAATTTACAAGAAAAACATGTTGTACATTAAACACCGTGATGCATACTAAGTTTAAAGGGCAGAGACTGCTCCAATAGAATAATATTAAGAAAAGTTTAAGCTTTACACAGTCCAATAGCAGTTTCCCTTTGCTGAAAAATTCAAACCCTTTACACTAAAATTCATAAAATATATACAATTAGCTCATCCATGTATTAAGGGAGTTGAGCTCAACCATCTCCCTAAAGATAGAAACAAGTACATTAAATTTGGACTGAATTTCTAAAAATAAGGCTCAAAAATGAACGCGTATATATTGAACCATAATACCTGTTACAAAACTGAAAGAGGTTTTTGTAGATAAAATCATGTTCGAGAAAAACCTCTCTCAATGTTTGGAAATTCATTTCCAGTTGCATAGAATCTGTTCCACAAAATAATCTCTAAAACAAGAAATCATTAAATATTTAAATCTGTAAACATAGGTTGTAAATATCTGGTCAAATATTTTAATTCACGACACCTATAAATAAAATAAAAGAGGTTTTTGTTATATGGCTCGTGGTTGAGAAAAAAGTCCTTGTGTTTCTCAAACTAGTTTCCATCTGTTGTAAAATGGCGCTGCACTACAATGAGTAAAACAGTGAAACAAATGCAAAATTTGTTTTATTTTAATGTAGGCTTCAAATATCACTGCATATATCCCACATAGTAACTTCTGTGCATAAAATGAAGGATTTTTTTGTTATTTTGTATGTGATTCACAAAATCCTCTTTTACTTTCGTAAAATTCATGTCCCTTACTTCATAAACTTATTTTGTAGTAAACTTGTCCCTGTGTACAGCAAATGACCTCAAAACATGCATAACCAAGAACCAATCATTCATTTCAATCATATCTTCTGATTCGGGAGCTGGTTTTGGGAGTGTGATATACCATTGGAAATATTTTTCTGAGCTGCTTCTGATGAACATGCTTATGACATGTTTTCCACTAAAGAACATGTGCAAAACATCTCTGAAAACCAGACATAGTAAGAGCCCATTTTGATCCCTGGTGATAGGTTGCAAAGACTGGAACTAACATTGGCCTTATTTGGGATGGAAGATCCTTGGAGGTGTCAAGAACACTGTAGTCCAAGTGCCTATCTGATTTGGCCAATACAGTAAAAAACTTACAACCAAACCAAACACTGAAAATCACACACTACAAACTGTAAACTAGATGCTGAAGGATGTCTATCCAACAAGCTTATTACAAACTTATCCTACACTAATCTACTACAAAATCATTGAATCAAGTGATACTAAAGTTCCAAATCAACCAATCAAGCAGTTGTTGTAATGATGTGGTTTTTTGATAGTGTTTGAACTAGAACATAATTGGAAATTCTACCAGCAATATATACACATAGTACCTCTGGCTCTATAAAAGGAAATATGGTTTTTCATTGAATGTAAGAAAATATTCCATATATGCTGCTATAGGATCATAAAAACCAGACCATGTCTACTGCCCTAACTCCTAAACATATGCTTCCAGCTGCAAACTATCAATGCAAACATCCACATGTAGCCCTATTGTTTCTTGTTTTGAAGGAGGGAGAGTTTCTAAGAACTTTTTGGGATCTCGGAATTCATATGACTTAATTTGAACATCTATATACTCAATCTCCTTCTCAAATTTTTCAACCATTAACTCAAAGAAACCAGTTTTACCATTAAGAGGAAACTTCAGAGATCTCAAACATTGAAGCATGGTAATGAAAAATGCCTCATCTATTTCAATATCCACTAACTGATCTCTAACTTATTTTAAAACATCGCAAAACACAGGGTTTGCACATACCCTACCATCATCTTATTTTAGTACATGAATGGATCAGTGAGGTGGAATCTCTGGATTGAGTTGCAGTCACCAAGTGAATGTTTTGGCCTTCATATATGTCTGATCGTTGCCCACCATCAACAACCAAATCTACAACTTGAATGATCTTTCCCAGAGAATATCTGTCACCTTGTTCCCCGGCAATGGTGCCAATATGTTAGCACTCAGAATGAACATCAAGGCTGAGAAGAGGCAATTCTGAGGTAACCACAAACCAAGCTTTTGATCTAGCATATAACCCTGCCAGACCAGAGAGGGCTCTCTCTTTGCCAACTGAGGGTGGCTGAAATAAATAAATCTTAGGCTAGCTATGAAGAACAAGGATTTGGTTGAAAATTGTGGGTCGAAAACAACAAGAGAAGGGACCATTGGGCTATGGAATCGAGGCTAGTTTCTACCGGTAAACTTGTGGCAAAGTAAGCACAATGTTCAGCCAGATCAAAAATACAATGAGAGAAGAAAAGAGGAAAAATATTGCTGCCCTGCATGCATCAATCAGGGGATGGATCTACATTGGAAACTTTAGGAGAAAGAGAAGCACATGATTACTCAACAGAGCATCTAACAGAGGATGAATTCTGAAAAGATAACCACTACATTAAACAAAATAATCATTGTGAAAGGAGAATCATTTATCGATGGATTCCTAAAACTTCCTTTAGAGAATGTTGTAACAAAATTATCAGAGAAAACAAAGCATTGAAATTAATTTACAATAAAAACATGTTGCACATTAAACACCGTGATGGATCCTAAGTTTAAAGGGCAGAGACTGCTCCAATAGAATAATATTCAAAAAAAATTAAACTTTACACAGTCCAATAGCAGCTTCCCTCTGCTGAAAAATTTGAACCCTTTACACTATGAAATTCATAAAATATATACAATTAGCACATCTCTGTACTAAGGGAGTTGAGCTCAACCATCTCCCTAAAGATAGAAACAGTTACATTAAATTTGGACCGAATTTATGAAAATAGGGCTCAAAGATGAACTCATATCTCTTGAACAATAACACTTGTTACAAAAATGAAAGAGGCGTTTGTATATAAGATCATGTTTGATAATAACCTCTCTCAAATTTTTGAAACTCATTTCCAGTTGCTCGAAATCTGTGCCACAAAATAATATCTAAAATAGGAAATCATTAAATATTTAAATCTGTAAAAATAGGTTGGAAAGATCTAGCCAAATATTCCATTTCAAAACACCTGTGAATAAAATAAAAGCCATTTTTGTTATATGGCTCATGGTTGACAAAAACCTCCTTGGGTTTCTAAAAATTACTTTCCATCTGTTGTAAAATGGTGTCGTACTACAATTACTAAAACAGTAAAACAAATTCAAAATTTGTTTTGTTTTAATGTAGGCTTCAAATATCACTGCATATATCCCACATAGTAACAGTTGTGCATAAACTGAAGGAGGTTTTTGTTATTTTGTACGTGATTGACATAAATATCTTTCACTTTTGTAAAATTCATGTCCATTACTTCAAAAATTGATTTTGTAGTAAACTTGTCCCTGTGTGTAGCAAATGACCTCAAAACATGCATAACCAAGAATTAATCATTCATTTTGACCATATCTTCTGATTCAGGAGCCAATTTTGGGAATGTGATACACCGTTGGAAAGAGTTTTCTGAGATGCTTCTGATGAAAATGCTTATGACATGTTTTTCACTAAAGATCATGTGGAAAACATCTTTGAAAACCAGACATATTAAGAGCCCATTTTGATCCCTGGTGACAGGCTACAAAGACTGGAACTAACACAGTCCTCATCAAAGAATGATGATGAGGAGAATTGTGCCTTAGATGGTAAGGAAAATAAATGGAAGGGGAAGTCATTTCATTCCAAATCAAATTCTTTTCAGGGCGATAAGAAGAAGGACATGTCAAAAATTAATTATTTTCACTGTCACGAGCTAAACCACTTTGCCACAAAATATCATCACAAGAAGGTAGCTAAGAACCCCTTTAGTGAAGTAGCAGGTGAAGCTCTTGCCTCACTATTCAAACTAGATTTTACCCTCGTCACTTGTATGATTTCATCGATCATGGGTAGTGTGTGGTTCCTGGACAGTGGAGCTTCATTCCATATGATCAATAACAAAGAGCTCTTCAATAAATTGGAGGAGAAGGATCTCTAGATGCATATCGATATGGGTGATGACGCAAGGTATAGTGAAATTGGAATTGGTACAGTTAACTTTCAGACGGATTCTAGTTCTCCCCTCACTTTGCGAGATGTTATGTGTGTTCTGGATTTGGAGAAGAACTTGGTTTTTATTACCATGTTGGGTGATAGAGGATATGATGTGATATTTAGTAAGGGAAAGGCATTCCTTTGTCACATAGCCATAGGACAAGTGTTGGGCATGGAATCCCCACACAACATGTTTTGGGGCTCAAAGCCCAAGTTTTGGTCAAAGGTTTTGTAAGACTCCGCCAATTTCAGGCACAGAGCGTGAAGTATAGGTTAAGTCATAAGGTTGTCCACCCTAAAGTATTGTAATGTAATGTAGAGTCATGTCGGCCTACCCATGGTCTACGGACCATGGGATTCTATAAATAGAGCGAGGCTCTAAGTTGTAAAGGGAAAAAATTAGAGAGAAGAATATGAATGGTTCAAGCATAAATGAAGAGTCTAAGTGTATTGGGTCATAGTGGTAGGAAGAGGCTCTGAAGCTGAGTGCGCAGAGGCCTGGTATATTCTGCAGCTGATTGCGCAAACCCTTGTAGCTGAGTGCATAGGGCGGTGTCGAGTCTATAATCTTGATTGAAGAATAATATAGAGAAGTTGATTCCTATTTCTGTGTATCTGTTTGTGCATTACCTTCTGTACATTTATACTATTTTATTTATTGTGCGCACTGATTGTTGAATATGTTGTAATAATCATTATTCTTACACACATATGTTAAGTAATCGTCTAATAACAGATTGAATAGCAAGAAACTTGAGTATTATACGGGTTGCGCCCCGAGTAGGGTTTCGTGGAAGCAACATCGTAGGTTGCGAAGAAATAGCAAGTGTTCGTGCATGCAGGGTCAAGCCGCAGAGCTCTAGAAGCTCATCAGGCATCCCCAGGATGCAAAAACCTAGTTCTAGCACCCTCCCATACTACTTTGGTGAGACCTCAGTCTACACTTCGTGGACTGTTGCCAAAATGGCCAGTAGTACTAGGATTTTCTTGGCTAAATCACCTCTTAAACTGGGTCAGGCCAATACAAGACAACAAATGGTTCTACTACCAATACCAAGATTTGCATAAGGGATGTCTGATGTCGTGCCACTGGAATCCAACAAAGAAATAGATTTAAGAGTGGTTGGACAAGAAGATTCACTAGTTCACGACGCAGGAAAACAAAAATCCGTGAGTATGTAAGGAATAGTGGTTGGAGAACTACTTGTATACGGAAATCCATGAAATTTTCTTTGCGTCCTTTCCTTCTGAGCTGTATGAGTGGATCGCGAAGTTAGAAGACAGCTAGGGAAGGTGTAGGTTCAACAAACCAATAGTGTGGACTCTGGAATTAGTGCACAGACTAGAAGCATTAGGAGATAAAATTGCACGAGCTATGGACCATTGGCTTGATTGAATAATAGGAGGATTTATCATAGAGTTTGCGGTAGACACAACTGTCAGCTACAGTGAGGCAGAGTGATGTTTCCTCAAAGGACCGCGAGGTAAGTATATTAAATATTTGAACACTTGGATAAAGATGCCATTTTGTGAAAAGTGGGTTATGCGAATAAATTAATGTTCAGAGCTACACAAAGTGGGAAGATCTCCAGAAGCGAAGGTAGTGAAGGCTTAGAAACTAGTCCCTTAATTTCACCCTTGTGGGAGAACAAGGAAGAGCTCGCAAAAGTTTCTTCGAGAAGTGTGGTCAGTTTGATAAGGCAGTGAATTCTTCATTTACCACCTCCGCCCACATCTCCATCCATCTCACCCTCCTCATCTCCATCTCTGCCCACCCCACCTCCGCCACCACCATAGTTCAGTATGGCGAGTGCAATCAAACTATCGATATTTAGAGGAGTTGGGAATGAGGATCTAAACCAATTCTGGTTCATGGTAAGAGCAACATGGGAAGCACAAGGTGTCATGGATGACATTATTAAAAAGGCTACGTTGGTGAGTGCGCTTTAGGATTGTGCATTAACATGGTATATCAAGCACTCTAATGACCACTCAAATGCAAGAATTGCAGAGATCCATGACACGCTGAACAGGGAATTTAGCAGACCAAAATAAAAAACACAATCAATCATTGGGTTTAAGGAGATTTTGATGCTCCCAGGCGAGACCCCCTGGGATCTATACCAAAGGATAAAGACTACGATTCACAAAGCCAATATGACATTGACAGATGGACAACATCACGCATGGTTTGTGGCATCACATAGACCACATTTAAGGATGATGTTGTCACAGGAAAAACTTTCCACCTAAGCTGAAGCATTGGAGATGCCAATGAGATTACATGAGACCCCTATACAATACCCTAGGTTGGGAGTCCAAAAAATCCACATGCAATTGCAGAATCTATGTCTGGAAATGCAAAGTTTGAAACAAGATAGGATACCTCAACCGGAGACGTGCGAGGAGGTATGGTGCATAGAATGCAAAGGCCAAGGGCACGACAAGGACCATTGTCCAGTGTTCACGAACTACTTCGCAGGGGGAGGGTCGATGCTGTTAACACCGAAGGCACGGGCCAGTTCGAGTGGGCGTCTGCATTATGGTGCATGATCTATCAGATAGGAGGAAAACACACTACAGATAATTGTCATCTGTTGTAGAAGTATAAATAGATGTCCTAGCAATTGTTTTGTAATATCTACAGGTCGATAGGCCATGATGAACGCACTTGCCGAAGCTACAAACTAATGATGGATCCAACTCCTGCCTATAGGGTGCAGACTAAAACGCGAGCCCTCAACCCAAATTCAGGGATGGTGTGATGGATTTCAGGGGCATTGTCGAGGTTGAGGTGGAATGGGACCAGGAAGGGGTCATGGACAACTAATTTGTTACAATTGCAGAGAGCAAGGGCACTATGCCCATGATTGTACAAACCCAACAAAGACATGATTGTACTCAATTTGATGATGAGGTAGAAGATTGCCCCTTGCTGATAGCAAGGATGTGCGAAAAAGGGGTACTCCAACCCGCTCCAACTTAGAATTTGCAGATGATGAGGTATGAGCCGCGCGAAGAAGACTCGAATGTAAACATGATGCTCAGGAGTGATATGACTATGAGAGATGATAAAGGGAAGTAGCTAGAAGAAAGTCCGTGGGTTTGTAAGGCTCCTACAAATGAACCTGAATTTGATTTAGAACACGCAAAGGAGGCATTCATGGAAGCTAAGAAGAGCTTCACAGAGGCCTCCACTTCAGGTAGTAAGGATCAACTAGAACCAGGGATGGATCCTTCAATTCTCACTACCTTTTTGGAGACATTCATGAAACTACTACATGATAGCAAGGCAGTCAAAGGACTATAGGAACTTATCACTAGGTGTGCGGGTTCAGGAGAACCATGCATGGTCCGAAAACTTGGAAAGCATGCATTGCGCACAGGAAGGGAAATGAGGTTGATTATGGAAGTCGGCGAGTATGAAATGGATCAGGTAATCTTTGATTTGGGTTCGAACGCAAATGTACTACCAAAGAAAACATGGGAGCGCATGGGCAAACCTATGCTACAGTGGTCCCCTATTCAGTTACGAATGGAAAACCAACAGAAGATTTTTCCCATGGGAAGATTGCAAGGGGTAATAATAGATATTGGAGGTGCGAGCACGTAGGCAGATTTTGAAGTGATAGAAATTGTCCATGATAGTAATCCCTATCCTATGCTACTGGGAATAGACTGGGCCGCCGATATGAATGGAGTCATAAATCTAAAGAAGTGCAAAATGATCTTTGAGAAAAAGCCACTATGCATAGTAGTACCGCTAGATACAACCGAATGAGCGTGATACACTAAATCGGTGCATGACAATGATAGTGATGACGATCTCAATTGTATTTACAAGATAACTACACGAGAACAGGATTTGGTGAATCAGACTATAGATGGAAGGATTTCGTGGGAGTTTGAAAGATCCTGCACTTCGAATTCTGATGAAGAAGTAGAACGATGGCAGAATCAGCTGCACGAAGTAACAATGCTTAATTGCAACATGATGATTAGATCACTGCGTTGCATGACAATAGAGGCAAGGGAGCTACCGACATATGATGGATTAATCGTAGTAGATGAATTTATGAACAAATTTGAAAGCACAATACCAGAACAGTAGCGATTTGATGCTCTGAAATGGGCACTGCGCACAACGCCCGCATGATGGTGGGGTATGCATCAAGGAAATTTTGAAGACTGGCGTGGATGTAGAAGGATGATGCACCTAAATTTTGGAAAACCCTAGCTCTGAATGAAAGCCAATCAGCAGGGGCAGAACAACTTGTGCACCCACCTTTCCCGATGGGTAAAGACATATGCTTTATAGCTCGCACAAGCACACACCACCCCCATAATAGAAAATTGGAACAAACCACAGTAGTAGGAAAGGAGACGCGCACTACCAATTCTCCACGACGAATCATTTGATAGGGTGTGTGGAGTACTAAACAAGGTTCACCAGGCAAGATGAACTGATTGGGACCTATGCATGCCAATGGTTCGATGGGCCTATAAGACCATGTGCAAAAATCTGAACGTGGAGATGATCCCAAAGGTGTGGAATAGAGTAGAGACCGTAATTTCCAAGGAGAGTACAAAAAGGAATCTGCACATAATGGCTCCTGCAGTTGTGATAGTGCGCGATGACTAGGAGGAAGAAATCACACATTTATGCGAGGTCAAACAAATAAGGATTCAGGAAGCCATCTGATGAGGGAACCTTAAACTTCGCGAACTCAAAAAGGACCTGGTACAATTGAGGAGGAAAAGCATTTGGATGGATGCTAAGATCAAGAGGCTGGAAAACAAGATCTTGGAAGCATGTCTAGCCGATAAACCAAGGGTGACAAAGCACGATACAGATGATCATACAACTCCATTAGAAGATTCTCACCGAGAATTTATGACTTTTCTGCCATGGCTATGACCACACCTCACAAAATGCAGTAACCATGGGAGCTCACTACATACAGTAGAACGTGTGGCATTGGTTGTCGCAAAGGAAATTGAGAAGTTTCCGCGGACTATACTGGAAGGTGGGTTGAAGTCTCGCACAGGTTGTGTGACCACCTGACTAGCCGTAGGGAGCAGAGTCTTAGCGCTCCAAGCAGTTGAAAGAGAGCGTATGACTATAAAAGAGTCTGTTTGGGAGGTGCGCGATGAGGGAGGTGTGCGTAGAATCAGCATGTCAAAACGGTCGTGACTACACACAGGAGGCTACACTGCCGTACGGGTAGGCTGGGAAGTGACCGTTGGTGTCACTATTCATGAAAATATGTCTTATTTAAGGCAAAATGGATTGGGCAGTGGGAATTTAAGACACGAATTAAGGGTAAGATTTGGGGCAATCTACTGCCAAGAAAGCATTAATGGCCCAGAATTGGGGGGAACGATCGAATTTGAATTCAAAAGGCATTATAAAACTCCAAGGGCTAACAACCAGACAATTCTTGTTAATTTGAGATTTGAGCAATTGATTAGAGCATAGAGTGTTGAGCATTGAGCAAGATTTGAGCCTTGAAGTTCGTGAACAACCATGGATAGCTCAAACAAGATGACGACTACCAAGAGAGGTTTGGGCTCTATAGAAGGAACCACCGACGAGGCCACGTAGAACCCCATGGTACATGATGTTCTTGGAGACACTAGGGTCACGCCAGAAATCCTAAAATCACCTTGGACACTGAGGCCCAACAAAGATAAGCAGGCAGTGGGACCAGTTTGCATGTCCTCGAGGGATCCGCGGTTCGGTAAACTCTCAAAGGAAGAAAAGGGAAAGGTTGTCACCATTGAGACAGATGATGAGGAGGAGGACCTACAGGCTCTCATCGATGAGATAGAGGAAGCACAAGACATGGAAGAGGACATCCATCCAGTGCGCTCTGCAGCGAAATTGCCCGAGTACGTCCCTCTGTAGAAAGGAAAAACTAATATACCCAAGGACCTAGATGCCACTAAGAGCGCAATCCAAACCCCACTTCTCCCCAGTGGAATTGTGTTTGAGGGCTCACACCTGGGTCACATGCCCACAATGAAGTTTTAACATTGGGACCTCGTGGATAGCGAGAAGTTCCTACATTTAGAGACAGAGTGCCTCATGAAGCAGAGCATGGAGGGGCCAGTCACAACACTAGAGCCTGCCGAAATGGCTGCGCGGGGTGGGGAAGGCCATATTACTTCATCTGCTATGGATTCCACACTCTCACCACGTGCCTGTCACTATGTTTTTCATCAGGAAGCTACTTTTCCTGGTGCACAATGCGTACTTATGGCTAGAGGAGCCTATTCCCATCATGGCGGATCCCATCCATAGGATCTCTCGGCTCCCATGTAATGGAAAGGACCCCATAGTGATAGCAGGAAAGAGAAGAGAATTGGCACTCGTAGAGGCCATGAGAAAAAATACAAACTTGTAAAGAAAAAGAGGGGTTACACAATCAACAACATCAAAGATAAAGGGGTGTGCATAGCCACCCAACTCCTGGCCAGGAAGGTAATGAGAAAATGTCACGATGATGAGGTACCAATGCCGGTAGTTGCGCTTGTCGAACAATGCACAAAGGGGGTCCAATTCAACTGAGCTGAGTCCTCTGTGAGGAGTTCTTAACCAACTGCAAGGAAGCCTAGGAGCAGGGCAAGACCTTCCACTATGCGTGGTTACTCTTGTCCATTTTACTGTTAACAGGGGAACTGCTCGAGGACATTCAGTTCCCTAGCATTGGACAGAACTTACCAAAGGCCACAAGGTACGCGTCGCTCTTGGCGACCAAGGACACAAAGTGGATTTGCGAAACAAAGATCTTTTGGGTGCTCATGGAGGCAAGCATCTGGATGTGGATCAATATATGGCCACGCCTTTCCCCCACAGTGCACAACAATTTGCAGAGCTTTGCAGACTTCAAGGCGGACATGCATATTGTTTACATCAAGGTGCATAAGGATCCGACGCAACAATAGACCAAGTTGCCCTTCATCGCCATTGATGATGCAATATTTTTAGTGTTAGAATCATGGCCCCTAGAGTGGCACACCCCAAATCTGGAAGAGCTCGATAGAACAGTAGCACAAAAACAAAAGGATGAGGCCAAGTTGCGTGTCACAAAGTTGGTCGAGAAAAGGAATAATGAAAAAGCAGCCGCAGAGGTAAGGGCTATCAACGAGGCAGAAAGGGTAGCTGGAGAGTAGGCAAAGGCCACCAAAGAAGCAGCAGTAGCGTAGGCAATAGGGGCCACCACAATCCAGGACAAGGAGGGCCAGGACTTGTCTACAGGACAAGAAGCAGAGGACACAGAAGAAGGCATGGAACCAGGCACAACTTCCACCCAGCTGAAAAGGCCACGCATCATAGAGAGATCGGGCCCACGAAAAAAGTTCAAGGCATCCAAATTGGCCATCGACCCGATCACGTTAATAGAAGATGACCTCTACAACATCGGCAACACGGTTTGCATGGTTACGAAGGAAGCACTCCAGGAAGCCATGTCAGAGCAGCAGAATGTGTTGGAGGCCCTAAGGGCATATCTGCAGGAACTATAGGTGCAGCCCCCATAGGAAGGAACCGTAGCCACCTACGGTGCAACAGGCACATTAGAAGCAGAGCAGCTGCTATGTGTAAAGATGGCCAACACCATAGTGCTACCAGAAGGAGCACTAACAACAGAGAACGAGGACAACAGAGCCGCGATGAGCAAGATCAAGAGACTTGGCCTTAATTTGGCTTCCCTTTCGCGAGGCACATTATACCAACTATAGGATGGCATAATAGTAGAGATCTACATTAGAGAGGTCCGCGCGATTCAGGTGATGAGTGAGAAAGAGATCAATATTGAACAGCTCAGCCTGCAGCATGACAAACTGGTGTCACAAAACCAGTAGATCGTGTTAACAGTTGATGAAGCATGCTGGTGAGTCACAGAGTTATCAATCACCGTAGACCTACCAATATAGATGCAAATCCATTGTCTGGCAAGTGGAATCCGAAGCACGCACGACGAAACAACGCGAGTGCAACTGGAGTTGAACCTCCAGATTGTTGAGCTATGGCGGAAGGCGCAACCTTTTGTTATCACTCATATTTTCCTTGAAGTTGTAAGAAGAAGGGAAGGGGTCCGAGGTAACCACAAACCAACTTTTAAGTACAAAATCTAGCCAATGTGTACTCAGAGAGGGCTCTCCCTTTAAGATTTAGCTTTATTTTATAAGATATTAGGCTAGTTATGAAAGCTTGGGGGTTTTGATTGTGTTTGGTGGTGGAATTCAGGAGCAAATGGATAGAATAGAGTATATCAGGCCATTGGGCTATGGAGTCAACTACAAATGGCTAAACTAGCAATGGATGATTTGACAAAGGAGGGCTTCACGGGGCAAGATAGCTAAACAAGGAACAAATGGTAACTTGAAATAATGGAATGGTTTTGAAAGGGATGAAGGGCAGTTAAGAATCCTTCAACAAGTTTCAAAAGCAGGGAAAATGAATGATCACTAATAAAAAGCAATTACGAATTTCTTATTAAATGACCATAATGATAAACTAAGAAGCAAGGAGCAGTCAAGAATTCCCTGCCTATGATAGCTTAGAAGAAAACATTTAGAATAAAAAATGAGTTTATAGACAGATTGCAATTAAGCACTTTTTGAAATATAATTTTTCATTTTTTATTCAGATATGAAACATAAGTGAAATATTAAAACAGAAAAAAATAACACATGAGATATAGAATACTTATTTGTCCATTGTTTGACACAAGAATCCTATGAAAAGTCCTTTGTATTATTTCTTCATCCAGCCAGCCATACAAAAGTTGTTCAATAGCTTTTCTTTTCAGAAATATTGAGTCTATAGAAATGTAAAACAATCCACACTCAATACTTCGAATGAAGGAGTATTTATACAAAATTTTATAAAAAAATATCTCATAAAAAAGAGAGATATATTCTAGGATGACTAACTACATTTTACATAAAAGTAGAGACGCATGGTCTCGAAGATAGAAGATAAAAGTGAACTGAAGGCTTGCTGTCGCTGTTTTTGAGAATGAGCTAGAGGCAGGCCCTATGATTGAGCATCTTGCTGTCTTCTTTGTAATTTTGTGCTAGTTATTTTGCTTTTCATCTTCTTACTAATACTCTTTGACCTGTTTTGATACTCTTTACCTGCTTGATCCTTATTCACCTTCTTTTACCAACATTGACTATGCTAAATACTGAAAATTTAGTTTTTTACCAAGGCAAGTTGCAAAATTTCTGTCATATCCGCCCACCAATCTTCCTTCGGTATTTTGGTCCTTTGTAGCTTTCTCAAGATTTCATCAGTCTCTATGTATTTTACAAAATTGGGATGAACTGGAAACAAATGTTTTATTTCATGTTCAAAATAGAAAAGGTTCTCTAGACTGTCATAGAGAACTTTGCCTATAGGTAATGCCTTGGGTGCAGATGCACTAGTTGATGAACTAGCTTGATTATTGGCATACTGAGCCAATTTGTCAACATAGTCTTCATGCCTCATCAATTTATCATTAACCACTAGAGGACTCGAAAGTCCTTTTCTCTGTAAAATGCCAAACTTTCCCATAAAATCATCAATGTCTTCTTGCATGTTCTGGCATTTCCTTTCCAAATTCTGCATTAGAGACCTTTTGGTTAGTACCTTCTTGATTTCCAGGATAGTCCTAGTTCTGTCCTCAATACCTAGCTCTTCGAGCTGATGCTTATTTTTGTTGTTCAAAAATTTTATTAGCCTGATAGCTTCCTAAGGCTTTCCCCCTAGTTCTTCCTTGGTTCTCTGAATCTCTTGGAGATCCACTTGCACCAGTTCAATTTGTTCAAAAATTATTTGTATGGATGTACAGGTTCATAGAATAGAACGACAAAATGATTTGTTTTGTTTTTTATACAAAGTCAAGAATTTGGCGGGTTTCGAGATTTGTACAGGTGGCGTCAGCAAGTAAATGACGTGATGTTTTGTCGTTTAGTGGGAGGTGGTAAGCGGTTTTTATCGCACTACTTATGAAGGGGGGGCAGTATTTGGGCTTGAGCGAGCGATTCCATAGGATGAATGATGCATGGCAAGAGCATTGTTCACAAAACCACTCCATGATCACATGCTAATGTTCAGTCCAGGAGGGTCGTGCGATATGCATGACAGTCGTCGGATCTGGGAGGCATGATCGGACAGCTATCGAGCATGAAAAGTGACAGGAGTTTAATGAGGGCGGGCCCTAATGCAATTAAAGATTATTTAATCGTATCGGGAGCAACGGGATTGGTCGGGAAGGTTATTAATTAACCGTGAGGATTAATTAATCCCTTTTTAATGTGGTGGGGGGATGGGTTCTTAACTAGTTATGGATTAATTAATTAATTCCCATTTAGAAACATATTATGGCTATATTTTAACCAAAGGGGCTTGATATTAATAATTTCAGGGGGCTTTTAATATTTATAATAATACAGGAATGAGTATATTTTGATAGGGGAAATATATAATAATGTAAGTTTGTAGTTAATATGACCAAGTGAAATAAGTGCTAAGTATAAAACATTTTAATGTGTGTATTAAAACTTAGGCTAAGTGAGAAATGAGGGCTTTTTATGGAATATGTTTTAATTTTCCTAAGTAAAATAGGATTTTACTTAGGAAAAACTTTGTCAACGGAATGAATGATTTATGAAGGGGTGTGATTATTGATGAATAGGATTAAGTACTTAGGCATTATAAATTATTGGGCTGAGGGTTCGGTCCCTCCAGAAGTCAGAGAAATGCTCTGAGCCCCTCTAATTTGATAGATACCTTGGCACTTTAGGGGAAATTAGTGAAAATTTAGGGGAAATGAGTAGGGAAGTTAATTATTATGACTTTGTTTGCTTGATATGCCTTTCATGTGCTACATGCTATTGCCTTGTGATTAAAGTAAAATATTTACACATTTGAACTCATCATTCACCACATATTATTCTGCAACCATCACCTACTTACCCTACCTACTTAACCTAGCATTTTTACTTCTTTATTAGGGTGGACTTAGACTAGCAAACCCTTATCAAACTTTCTTTTCTTTCACATGGTAATGCCTATCTAATTCTACACTTATTACATCCAAGGGCTCAGATTAAACTGTTGAGTTCCTTTTTCACTCTACCTATCTACTTATCTGCCAAGATTAAATTGTTTGGTCAGATATTTATTCTCTATTTGTACAACATGAAATTGAAATATGAATTAGCCAAGTTTAAATTGTTTGACTATTCATGAATTGTGGCATAAGTGACAAGCTGCACACAATTGTTTATTATACAAAAGTGAAAAAGTAGTGGCATTTAGACTTGCACACTTTCCTGGTATGTTCTTTTTGGTGGGGTTCATTTTCTTTCATTTTTTGACCATCTCTTATTCCTTTTTACCCTTTGATTTTTCTTTTAAGGTATACCCTCTTTAAATTTTTTAAATTTTTTTATTTTTCATAAATATGGAAAACCTTTGCAACAAGTAAAGGTATGAACATATTACATATCTGATCAAGTCAATCATGATATATGACACCTATTGGTATAGGGGCATAACAGTGGCTCCACTTGGGAATGGATTTTCCTGGTGGAAAGTTGAGAACAGTAGATCAAAGGCCTCTGAATGACCGTGACTGTGCTCTGCAATCTTCTTTGGTTGTTTCTTTATTGCATGTATGACAGTGATGCCTCTGAAGCTTAGGGCCTTCTCTTCGGGCTTCAACTTCAAAAACTTATTGTCCAATCAAAACTTTGACAGTAAAAGGATATAGTATGTGCATGTTAAGAATCATGGTAACATGAGTAAGTAGGATCAAAGTAATGCTTTAACATCCAACCATTGACTGGTCCTTCTTCAACTTTTGTACCATCTAAGTTTTCGAGAAAATATGCATTGTTTCCCTGGAAAGCATAGGTGATTTATGGTTCTTTCCATAGGAAGTCAAATTTCCCATGCTTACCCTTGTCCTCTCTTCTAGAATCCCATCTTAACACTTTATCTCCAAGGTAGAAATCTTCTACCTTGGTTCTTTTGTCAAATATCTTCTTAAGCTTCTCCTGCAACACTTGGGATCTTTGATACACTTCCTCTCCGGGCTACTATAAGTTGATGGTATGGTTTATCCTTCCTTGAATATAATTAGGTTCCACTTGAGCTTCTTGGAGTATTTTCATAATAGGAACTCCTAATGATGAAGGAAAAGCAGTCTCCATACCATATACTAACTCATGAGGACTAGTTCCAATGGATTTTTTGGTTGTAAGCTTGTCTGCCCACAATGAATTTATCAATTTCTTGTGCCAAGTCTTCTTATTTTCTTCCAATAGTTTTTTGATGATGTTAATGAGACTCTTGTTGGAAGATTCATCCAGTCCATTCCCTTGAGGGTAGTAGGCTATGGAATGACCCAATGTGTTGTGATACTTGTTATAGAAACTTATCATTTTCTTTGATTTGAAAGCTGCAGCATTATTAGTAATTATTTTAATAGGATAGCCAAACCTGGACAATATATTGGTTTCTAGGGAACCTATGATCACTGTGTCATTAGCCTGTCTGGAGGGGATGGCCTCTATCCACTTAGTAAAATAGTCAGTGGCAGTGAGTATCCATTTGTGTTGGCCTGAAGAGGGTGGATGGATTTCTCCAATGAAGTCAAGACCCCATTGTTGGAAAGGTTTCTTAGTGGAAATGGGTTTCAGGGGTAAAGGTAACAATTTTCTTTTTCCTTCAAAAATTTGGCATTTATGGCTAGAAGTTACAAATTTCTTCACATATGCAAAAAAGGTTGGCCAATAGAATCCAGCTCTTAGGATCTCATCTGCAGTTGACCTTCAGTAGAGGTGCCCACCACAGTCTCCTACATGAAATTTTTGGAGAGCCTCGTCGGATTCATATTTTAACAAATAATTCAATAAAATTCCCTCATGATTTTTCCAAAAAAGAGTGTTATTTAAGATACAAAACTTTGAAGCTTTCATTTTTAAAAACCTATTCTTTGTTCTGGATAACCGTGGAGGAGCCTATAGGTTTTGTAAAACATAAATTACGTCAGCATACCAAGGTGATTCTTAAAAGGCCTGGCTGATTTGTGGAGTCACCATCTCTTGTTCGTCATCCAGTTCATTTATGTCCAGGGCTTGACAATTAGATTCAGCCATGAGTTTGGCCAATCCCTATCCTTTTATCAGTTTTGTAGGTTTTATCTCTATATCATACTCTAAGATGGTAGCGATCCATTTACCTCTTTTGCCCTCAATACCATCCTGAGTTAGCATGACTTTGACAACTGCATTAGGCACATAGGCCATCGCATGAGAGTATAATATCTAGACTCTAAAGTATTTAATGGCTTTTACCAGTGCAAAAGCTTGTTTCTCCATTATTTTGTATTTTAATGATGCATCTCTAAGTTCTTTACTAAAAAAGGCTATAGGTTTCTCACATCCTTGATCATCCTTTTGTAATAAAATAGATGCTATAGTGTGTTCTGATGCAAAAGACAAAGCTATGAAGTCTCTATCAAATTGTGGACTGGCGAGGACCAGTGTTCTGGTTAAGGCCATTTTGATTTCTTCAAATGACTGCTTGGCCTCTACTATCCATTTAATACTTGAATCCTTTTTAACCGTGTTATTTATTAATCTAATGATTTCTGCTAAATTAGAAATGAATCTTCTGAAAAAAATTATCTTCCCTAAGAAAGCGTGAAGTTCTTTAATACTTCTTGGATGAGGTATCTGTAGAATAGCTTCGATTTTGGCAGGGTAAATTCGAATGCCATCCTTGGATATGATGTGACCTAAGAGCTTACCTTCTTCCAGACCGAACAAGGACTTCCTTGGATTCAAAGAAATACCATATTTTCTACATTTTAGAAATACTTGTCTGAGATGGTCCAAATGCTACTGATCTGATTTATAAAAAACAGTTAGATCATCCAGATATATAACAAGAAAATCACGATTTTCTTTGGCAAATGCAATTTCCATTACCCTTTGGAAAGTTGCTCCTATGTTTTTAAGTCCAAATGGCATTTTGATGTACATAAAAGTTCCCCATGGTGTTGTAAAAGCAGTTTTCTCTTGGTCATCAGGATGAACTAGAATCTGGTTATATCCTAAAAACCCATCTAAAAGTGAAATTCTAGAAGAACCCACCACCCTTTGCAAAATATGATCCATCTCGGGTAAAGGGTAGTTATCTTTAAGAGAAACCTTATTCACATTTCTCAGATCAACACATAATCTTATTTCCCTAGTTTTCTTCGTAGTAGGTACCAAGTTAGACACCCACTTTGAAAATCTAATAGGGGCAATAATCCCTACTTCATACATACGTTTAATTTCTTTTCCAATGAATGGTAATAATACAGGTTTGATTCTTCTAAGATTTTGCTTAAAGGGATTCTGATTTTCTTTCAGAGGTATTGTATGTTAAATTATGGAGGTTTCATATGACTTCAAATCCTCATAACTCCAGGCAAAGACATCCTGGAATTCTCTCATAAGTTCAACATGTTTTGATTTTTGATCAAGAGGTAAAGATTTTGATAGTTTTATCATCTTTGGATTTTCTTTTGTTCCTAAATTGTATTCTTTAATGTCTGCTTTTAATGGTTTCATCTTTGGTTTCTTAGGAATGTCATTGGAATCAAAGAGGTCTTCTAGAGGAGTTAATCCTTTAGGCAGATGATTGTCTTTTAGGTTGATAACCTCCTTTTGTTCTTCAATTATCTCATCAAGGTCCATTTGTTCAGGTCTTGCACTTCCTTTTGTGTGAATTTTGTGGATGAAGCATTTGAACTAAACTTTCCTCTAAAATGTTTATTTCTACCTCATCCATTTGATTAGAGTTAACAACTGTATCAACATCTATGTAGCTACTAGAAAACTCTTAATCTAAAGTTAAAAATCTATTAATCTTCTCATCACTATCAAAAACCTGCCAGTTCTTTAGATTATCAGGGATGAATGTTCTGTGCCTAATCTCAGCAGTAAACTGATGATTAGGTTCGAAAGGTAATTTGTAGGTGTTGTCAAACATTGTCAGGCTGTGAGTTTGCAAGTTGTGTTTTCTAGGGATTGTAGCAAGCTGAGTTTCCATAAAAGTATTGAGAATCTCTATAATTGTTCCTCTATAATACCCTAATCTAGGATCCCTAAATATTTCCCTTTGATCTTTTTGATTATTAATTCCGAATCTCCTATGACAGATACTCTGATTGCCCCTAATCTTTTAAAAAGTTTAAGACCCAGCAAGAGAGCCTCATATTCTACCATATTATTGGTGCACTTAAAATTTAATCTGTAGGCATGGCCTTCAGTATGATCGTTTTCTAATTTGTACACCCAAACTCCTGCTCCTGCCCCTAGTTTATTAACTGAGCCATCAAATTCTAAATGCCAAAGAATTTCATGCTCATAATTGGTGTCAGGGGTGATAGGAATTTGTTTAACAGTGGGATCTGGTTTTTCATTCTCATCTGGTTTTCCTTGGTTATCTGATATTTCCTGAATTTGAACACTTGATTTTTGTTTTCTAATTTCTTTTGGTTATGTTGCAGAAACTTCTAAAGTGTTGGGAGGATTGGTTTCTGCATTATAAAGAATGAACGAGTCCATATCATAGTGTACTAAGTAGATGGGGAAATTTTGGAGTTTTTCCTTACTACTTACTACATATTTCATCAATGCTTCTCTGTATAGCTTCCTTGGTTGGCCGAAAACTGAGATAGTAGCATATGACATATCTAATTGAAGAGATCATTGAAGTTTTGCACCCCAGGACCTGGACAATAACATGCCATATTTTGGTGGTATATCTGCTACCACTATATCCATTAAGATTGTTTTTGCAGGGTATTGAACCAATGAGACACACAAGTCTTTTATCAATCCTAAACATCTCACCTGGCTAGAATCAAAAGAAAAGAAATATTTGTAT
The DNA here is from genome assembly GCA_031772625.1 of Pinus tabuliformis. Classification (NCBI taxonomy): domain Eukaryota; kingdom Viridiplantae; phylum Streptophyta; class Pinopsida; order Pinales; family Pinaceae; genus Pinus; species Pinus tabuliformis. The sequence goes on from CM062809.1 coordinate 1,169,324,393, forward strand.
GGTCTAGTGATGTCTAGGTCTAGCTTTTCCATTACAAACTTGGGCATAAGGTTATGAGATTCCCTAGAATCAAACATGGCATTGTGAAGAATCTTATCATGTATATTTAAGCTTACATAGAATGGAGGAATTCCTCCTTCTAATGGTTTTCCATTCACTTCTGGGCCAAATATTAATTCTAGTTGGTCATCAAAAACATTAACTGAATCTCCAGTTCCAGTAATTTTCAATTATTTATTGATTTGAGTTCAGTAGGCATCATGTTTAGCTAATTCAGATAATGGAACAACAATTTTCAGCTTGCCTACTTCAGTTTCTAGGTTGAAGGGTTTTTCTACTTGGGCTTTTGGATTTCGAACAGTAGTATTCTCTCTGTTCTTTGTATTTTCTGTGTTTTTCTCCTTTTTAGGATTAGGGTTATGATTTGCAGTTTCTCCTAAATCAACTTTTGGAGGTTCTTCCACATTTTCCTTGGAAGGAAGATAAGTGGAGGGTTGTCTATTGTTTGGTTGATTATCAAAGACATCTTCAATTATGTGGCTAGAAGGGTTATTGTTTGATATAGAAAGAATATGTGTAGGTGTAGTGACTATCTTACCTTTTATGGGCTGCTTCAGAGCCTTTTGCTTGTTTGCTTCAGTAACATTAGTTCTCCTACTCCCTAGGTTGTATTTCTTATGCACCTCATAGATGGTTGTGTCATATCCCTCTCTAAAGTAGAATGATTCACTTGACTGAGTTTGAAATTGTTTGAGAATGTGGGCCTCTTGATCCTCTTGAGTCAAGAAAACTTCTTTTTCATTATTGAGTCCCATCAAATTTATTTGAGTGTCTTCTACACAATCTTCAATTTTGGAAGCTTCTTCATAATTTGCTTGGAAATGAGGTCTAATGTTTTGGTCTGGACTAGTCTTCCCAATGTTCTGATTTTGGTTTTTTCTGAAATTAGGATTTCTCCCTGTGTTGGTTGGCTGACCATCCCAAGGAGCTTTTCTTTCAATTGTCTCCACTCTATCTCCTAGCCTATCCATCCCTTTAATTATAGCATCTAGTTTATGTTCAAAGGGTAAGAATTCTTCCTTCAATGGTATTCTCCTTTCACTCCTAACCTTGGCTCTTTTAGAAATGAGGTTGGCTTCAACACTGACAGCTATTCTTTGCATATCTTATAAAGTGCGAGGAGCTCATTCTCTTAGCTGGAAGGCCATGCCAGAATCAAATCCATCAGGTAATTTGATTAAGGCTAAATCAGGTGGGGGTCTGAGATTTTGAGGGATGGCTTAATAGACATTGTTGAATCTAGTGCAGTAATCCTGCACAGTTTCTTATGTTCCTCTCTTTAGGTTTTCATACTCTAATAAAATTTGAAGAGGATCTTTCTTTCTCTCCCATCGGTTCAGGAATTATCTATAGAGAGTTTCTAGGGTGTCTATACTATTTACTGCTAGAGCTCTAAACTAGGTTCTAACTTCCCCAGTTAGACTTTGAACAAATATTCTCATTCGCACATCATCAACATCTATTTCATAAATTTCAAAATAATCAGTCATCTTTTTGGTGTGTTGCTGGGTTGTATAGGTACCAGTACCATCAAATGGAGTGATTTTACTTTAGTAATCCTGGGGCATGGCACCTAAGTTTGCTGGTAATACCAAGGGGGCATATCTATTTGCCATTGTTGTAGGTAATGATGAAACAATAGCTGGGGTTGGGATAGCAGTGGATGTTTCGGTTGTGGATGGAGGGGTAGAAGGGATGGTTTGATGTGGAGTAGTTTGAGGTTGAGATGTATGAGGAAATGGTGATGAGCTCGCAGAGGCAGAAGTGATTATAGAGGGATTGGGTGTTCCTTCAGAGGTAAGATTAGATTGTATTGAGTTCTACAAGTGTTTGTCAATTGACAAATTGATAGCTTCAAGCTGTAATTCTTCGATGAAAACTGGGACTGGGACTAAGTAAATTAATTCAGAATCGGATGAAGTCCTAAACAAAGAGGTCTCAAAGTATTGGTCAAAGGGTTGGTCTTCAAGATAAATCCACCTAACAGGACAGATCTTGATCTATAGGTGGGCCGAGAACTAGTAGAACTTTCTCAACTTTCCTGTCTCCTAAGAATTCTAGGGATCAGATTGGGGTTCTCAAACGTTTGTGGGGGATTGGGATCAGGGTTAGCTCTAGTGTAACGAGTCCTTTCTGAAGTCAGGTTTTTAGGGTTTTTTGAGTTTTACTTAATTGATATCAACAAACAACTTCTATGATTTCTTTAAGATGCTTTAGATTTAGGATTTAAACTTTCTTAAAGATTTATTTGACTGAGGAATTGGTTCCCCAGTGGAGTCGCCACTATGTTATCACTCAGATTTTCCTTGAAGTTCTAAGAAGAAGTAAAGGGGTCCAAGGTAACCACAAACCAACTTTTAAGTATAGAATCTAGCCAATCTGTACTCAGAGAGGTCTCTCTCTTTAAGATTTAGCTTTATTTTATAAGATATTAGGCTAGTTATGAAATCTTGGGGGTTTTGATTGTGTTTGGTGGTGGAATTCAGGAGCAGATGGATAGAACAAAGTATATCAAGCCATTGGGATATTGAGTCAACAGTATATGGCTAAACTAGATTTGGATTATTTGAGAAAGGAGGGCTTCACAGGGCAAGATAGCTAAACAAGGAACAAATGGTAACTTGAAAGAATGGAATGGTTTTGAAAGGGATGAAGGGAAGTTAAGAATCCTTCAACAAGTTTCAAAAGCAGGGAAAATGAATGATCACTAATAAAAAGAAATTAAGAATTTCTTATTAAATGACCATAATGATAAACTAAGAAGCAAGGAGCAGTTAAGAATTCCCTGCCTATGATAGCTTAGAAGAAAACATTTAGAATAAAAAACGATTTTAAAGACAGATTGCAATTAAGCACTTTCTGGAATGTACTTTTTCGTTTTTTATTCAGATATGAAACATAAGTGAAATATTAAACCAGAAAACAATAACACATGAGATATAGAATACTTATTTGTCCAGTGTTTGACACATGGATCCTGTGAAAAGTCCTTTGTATTATTTCTTCATCCAGCCAGCCATACAAAAGTTGTTCAATAGCTTTATTTTCCAAAATAATGAGTCTATAGAAATGTCAAATAATCCACACTCAATACTCTGAATGAGGGAGTATTTATACAAAATTTTACAACAAAATATCTCGTAAAAAAGAGAGATATATTCTAGGATGACTAACTACATTTTACATAAAAGTAGAGATAGATGGTCTCGAAGATAGGAGATAAAAGTGAACTGAAGGCTTGTTGTCCCTGTTTTTGTGAATGAACTAGAGGTAGGCCCTATGATTGAGCATCTTGCTATTTTCTTTGTAATTTTGTGCTAGCTGTTCTGCTTTTCATCTTCTTACTGATACTCTTTGACCTGTTCTGATACTCTTTACCTGCTTGATACTTATTCACCTTCTTTTACCAACATTGACTATGGTAAATACTGAAAATTTAGTTTTTTACCAAGGCAGATTACAAAATTTCTGTCATATCCACCCACCAATCTTCCTGCGATATTCTGGTCCTTTGTATCTTTCTGAAGATTTCATCAGCCTCTATGTATTTGTAATTGGACTGAACTGGAAACAAATGTTTTATTTCATGTTCAACATAGAAAAGGTTCTCTAGACTATCATAGAGAACTCTGCCTGTAGGTAATGCCTTGGGTGCAGATGCACTAGCTGATGAACTAGCTTGATTATTGGCATACTGAGCCAATTTGTCAACATAGTCTTCATGCCTCATCAATTTATCATTAATCACTAGAGGATTAGGAAGTCCTTTTCTTTGTAAAATGCCAAACTTTCCCATAAAATCGTCAATGTCTTCTTGCATGTTCTGGCATTTCCTTTCCAAATTCTACATTAGAGATCTTTTGGTCAATACCTTCTTGATTTCCAGGATAGTCCTAGTCTATCCTCAATACCTAGCTCTTCGATCTGCTGCTTATTTCTGCTATTCAAAAAGTTTATTAGCCTGATACCTTCTTTAGGCTTTCCCCCTAGTTCTTCCTTGGTTCTCTAAATCTCTTGGAGAGCCACTTGCACCAGTTCAATTTGTTAAAAAATTATTTGTATGGATGTACAGGTTCGCAAAATAGAACGACAAAATGATTTGTTTTGTTTTATATACAAAGTCAAGAATTTGGCGGGTTTCGGGATTTGGACAAGTGGCACCAGTGGGCAAACGACATGATGTTCTATCGTTTAGTGGGAGGCGGTAAGTGGTTTTTATCACACTGCTTATGAAGGGGGGTGGTATTTGGGCTTGAGCGAGCGATTCCATAGGATGAATGATGTGTGGCAAGAGCATTGTTCACAAAACCGCTCCATGATCGCATGCTAACGTTCAGTCCGAGAGGGCCGTGCCATATGCACGATAGTCATCAGATCTAGGAGCGGTGATCAAACAACTATCAGGGATGAAAAGTGATGGGAGTTTAATGAGGGCGGGCCCTAATGCAATTAAAGATTATTTAATCGTATCGAGAGCAACGGGATTGGTCGGGAAGGTTATTAATTAACTGTGAGGGTTAATTAATCCCTTTTTAATGTGGCGGGTTGTTGGGTTCTTAACTAGTTACGGATTAACTAATTAATTCCCATTTGAAAATGTATTATGGCTATATTTTAATCGAAGGGGCGGGATATTAAGAATTTTGGGGTTTTTTCATATTTATAATAATACGGGAATGGGTAGATTTTGATAGGGGAAATATATAATAATGTAAGTTAGTAGTTAATATGACCAAGTGAAATAAGCGCTAAGTATAAAACATTTTAATGTGTGTATTAAAACTTAGGCTAAGTGAGAAATGAGGGCTTTTTATGGAATATGTTTTAATTTTCCTAAGTAAAATAGGATTTTACTTAGGAAAAACTTTGTCAACGGAATGAATGATTTATGAAGGGGTTTGATTATTGATGAATGGGATTAAGTACTTAGGCATTATATATTATTGGGCTGAGGGTTCGGTCCCTCCAGAAGTCAGAGAAATGCTCTGAGCCCTCTAATTTGATAGATACCTTGGCACTTTAGGGGAAATTAGTGAAAATTTAGGGGAAATGAGTAGGGAAGTTAATTATTATGACTTTGTTTGCTTGATATGCCTTTCATGTGCTACATGCTACTACCTTGTGATGAAAGTAAAATATTTACACATTTGAACTCATCATTCACCACATATTATTTAGCAACCATCATCTACTTACCCTACCTACTTAACCTAGCATCTTTACTTCTTTATTAGGGTGCACTTACACTGGCAAACCCTTATCAAACTTTCTTTTCTTTCACATGGTAATGCTTATCTAAGTCTACACTTATTACATCCAAGGGCTCAGATTAAACTGTTGAGCTCCTTTTTCACTCTACCTATCTACTTATCTGCCAAGACTAAATTGTTTGGTCAGATCTTTATTCTTTATTTCTACAACATGAAATTAAATATGAACTATCCAAGTTTAAATTGTTTGACTATTCATGAATTGTGGCATAAGTGACAAGCTACACACAATTGTTTTGTCAGGTCAGGAGTAACTCCAGTTTGGTATAAAACTGATTCGATTTATTTCATTAGGTAGCTATTGTTATATACAAAGGATGTGACTGCTCAGTTCATCTCCGGATGACTGTTCACATTCCTAATTTAACTATTTACACAAATTCACCCAATCGCAGAGGATTAGGTGTCAAAATTCCCCCCTTAATCTGAAGGGATGTTGGTGAGTCCAAGCATCATTCTGAATCTTTCAAGCCTTTCTCTTCCAAGCGCTTTGGTGAAGATGTCTGCAATTTGCTCATTTGTGGAACAATGACGGAGATGGATTGTTTTGGCCTCAACATGATGTCGGATCAGATGATATTTAGTATTGATGTGCTTTGTACGATCATGGAACTTTGGGTTCTTAGCCAACTTTATTGCAGAGGTGTTGCCAATCATGAGTGGAGTTGATTGTACTTGTTTTACCTGCAAATCTTCAAGAATTTTCCTGAGCCACACAAATTCTTTTGTCGCTTCAGCTGCTGCCACGTATTCTACTTCTGTTGTGGAATCCGCTGGAACTGATTGTTTGCGTGATCTCCAGGAGACAGCTCCTGATCCAAGACTCATAGCATATCCTAAAGTAGATACCCTAGTTTATTTTTCTCCATCAAAGTCTGAATCAGAGTATCCAATCAAGCTGAAGTCGTCCACTTGTGTATACTTGATTCCAAGGTCTTGAGTTCCCTTCAAGTACCTTAGAACCCTTTTTGCAGTAGACCAATGTCCCTCACAAGGCTTTTTTATAAACTTGGAGAGGATTCCAATAGCAAATGAAATGTCTGGTCTGGTAGTAGTGAGGTAGATGAGACTTCCTACAAGCTGTCTATACTTTGTTGCATCCTCAAATTCCTTTCCTTCAATAGATGTGAGCTTTAAGTTTTGTTCCATTGGAGTAGAAAGAGGATTGCACTTTGTCATGCCAAATATGTTTAACAAATCTCGAATGTATTTCTTTTGAGAAAGAAATATGGATTTTGGATGTTGGGTTACTTCAATGCCAAGATAGTAATAAACATAGCCCAAATCAGTCATTTCAAAACTTTTCCCCAATTCCTTCTTTATGGATGCAATGTAGCTTTCATTGTTCCCTGTCATTAAAAGATCATGTACATATACCACAAGATATACAACTGTTTTGCCAACTTTCTTGACAAATAAAGTTGCATCATCAAGATCAAAATGATTGAAGTTGAGTTTCAGAAGATGATCAGTTAGTTTTTCATAACATGCTCGCGGTTCTTGTTTGAGGACATACAAGGACTTCACAAGCTTGCATAATTTATGTTCATGTCCTTTCATAGCAAATCCTTCAGGTTGGGACATAAAAACATTCTCTTTTAGATCTCCATTCAAGAAGGCAGTTTTTACATCCATTTGATGGACTTTCCAACCGTTATGAGCTGCTAGTGCAAAGAGTGTCTGGATGGTGGCCCATTTTGCTTTGGGGGCAAAAGTTTCCTCATAATCGACCCCTTCCTTCTGTGCAAAACCTTTTGCCACAAGCCTAGCTTTGTGCTTGTCAAGTGAGCCATCAGCTTTGTACTTGTTCTTGTAGACCCACTTGCAGCCAATTGGTTTGGTTCCAAATGGAGGATCAACCAACTTCCAAGTGCCATTCTATATGAGGGCATCATACTCCTTTTGCATCGCTTCCTTCCATTTATCATGAGAAACAGCTTCTTTGAAGGAAGTTGGTTCAAAATCTGTAGACAAGTTCAATTCACAATCATAAGAAACATCCATATGAACAGGTGAATTAGAGTCATCTACATCACCTCCATTTTGTCGGTTTGAATTTTTGGTTCCTGTTTTTCCAATTTCATTAGGATGAACACTTTCAAGTGTCTTTGTTAGCCACTTTGGGGGACCTTTATAAGATGGTCTAGGCTACTATGTTGATTGAGTTGGGAATGAATCAAGATTGAGTCTCCCAATTCTATCAATTACATCACTTAAAGCATCATACGTTGTTGGAGTTTCAGTCGGGGGAGAGTGTTCTTCAGAAGAAGATTCCACATGTTGATCTAGTATAGGAATCCCGCCTTCAAGATGTGGAATCTGGTTATCAAATTCTTGAAATGATTTCGTTTTTGCGAATCTATCCAAGCGATCAAGTTGCCGCTCAACAACATTGTCAGATTTGGATGATTCAAGAAAAATTACATCTCTAGATACAACAAAATTTTTATTTACTTCATCATAGAGGAAGTATGCTTTAGAGGTGTTTTAATATCCCAAGAAGATACACTTATGACTTCTAGCACCAAGTTTGTTTCTATGTACCTTTGGTATCAAAGCATAACAGGTGGAACCAAAGATCCTGAGATGTTTTACCGAAGGAACATGTCCATACCACAATTCATAAGGAGTCTTGTCTCTTATAGCATTAGATGGACATCTATTTTTTATATATGGAGCACATAGAATAGCATCAGACCAAAACATTATCTTTACATTTATGAAGAAAAGCATGGATCGCACCATATTCAAGATTGTTCTATTCATTCTTTCAGCTACACCATTCTGTTGGGGATTATAAGGCACAGTTGTTTGATGTTTGATCCCATGTTGGCGAAGATAGTTTTCAAATTCATTTGATGTATATTCTTTTCCATTATCAGTGCGAATAGACCCAATATGAGATTGTGCATCATTTTCAATCCATTTATGAAAATTCTTGAATATTTGAAAGGCATCAGATTTGTTCTTCAATGAATAAACCCAACACATTCTGGTGTAATAATAGATAAATGTCATGATATATTTATTTCCATTTGCAGAAGGAACAGGCATTGGACCACATAAATTTGAATGAATGAGTTCAAGCTTCCTATGTGATCTTGAATGTGAATCATGAAAAGATTGTTTTCTATGCTTTTCCTAGAATGCAAGCATCACATTGCTTATGTTTCCTAGGAATTGTAGGCAAACCAACAACACCATTTTTCTTCAATAAGCAGAGACCGTCATAGTTTAAATGTCCAAATCTAGCATGCCATAATAAACTTGATGGAAGTGTACCTTCTTCATGATGAGAAATATATGAGAAATGTTGTGCATCAGCAGGGGTTCCTTGTAGTTTGAGAAGCCTTTCTTCTTCTATTCCCCTCATGACAAGTGAGTGGTCAGATGCTTTTCTTACCTCAAGATTGCCATCAAACATATGAATGGAGTGACCTTGCTGGCGGATGTGGACCAAGGACAACAAGTTTCTTTTGAGTTGTGGGAGATATAGAACATGATCCAGAAGAAAGTATGGAAGACCAGGCAATTTAAACCTGATTGTACCAAGCCCTGATGGCTTGATTTTTGATTGATCTGCAAAGTATACTGCTCCATCAACATTGTCAGTGAAATCTTCAAAAAAATGTTTCTATGAGTCATGTGATAGGTCGTTCCTAAATCAAGCAACCAATCATTTTTTGAAGAAGCAAGTGAAGCATTAAACAAATCTTCATTTACTCCAATGTTACATTGTGCCTCAATATAGTGAGCGGATTCAGGTGCTTTACCTTTGTCTGTATCATCAATTTTACCTTTCTGATGCTTTCTTTTCTGCTCAATTTTGTCCCATGGAAGCTTGCATGTAGAGGCATCATGTGATCCATTTCTTTTGCAGCGAATGCAATGTAAGTATGCCTTTTCTCCTTGGGAATGTCTGCCCCCCTGCCTCTGAAATATCTTCCTCTTCCTCTTCGTCCACCTCTTCCTCTTGTAGAATCTTGAGCAGGATGCTTTTCTTTATGAGCAAGGCACACAGTCTCTTCAGAAGATTCAGGGGTTGTCTTCTTTCCAAAGGCTTTCTCTCTTTCAGCAAACTTTTTCACAAGAGAGTCAAAGGTTATATCTTTAAGATTTCCATTTGCTTGTAAAGACTCAAGATAATTGGAGTAAGTAGGATAGAGTGCCTTGAGAAAAGCAATAAGAGGGATATCTAGCTCAACCTTAGTGGATTTGATATCATGCATTATAGACTTTACTTCAGATGCAAGAGCAAGAGGATCATTATTTATCAGTTCAAGAGTGAAGAGTTTAATCATGAGCTGAACAACTTCAAGTGCAGAATGTGACTCATATAGTTCTTTTAGCTTTTGTAAAGCTTCAAAGGCAGTTGAATATGATGAGATATGGCGACTCACCTCTTCATTTACAGATGCTATGATTAATGCATAGGCTTTGTTGTTCTTGTATTCCCAAATGACGAGCTCTTTGTCTGATGTAGGCTGTACTGGGTCATTGTCTCCTTCTCCGACACACACTCCTTTCCACAAATCATTGAAGATGAGGGTGTGTTTTATCATCCGGGACCATTCAGGATAGTTCTCCTTGCCAGTGAGAACTATTCCTACCATAGAGATGATTGAATTCATTCTGTAAAAAAATACTTCTGCTGATATACAGTGAAATTGTACTCAAAAGGGAAAAAGGATTTCAAATACTTTATGCACTATGTTTCTTCAAATCCCTCCAATGTTTGATAAAAGCATCAACATTTCATTGAAATATTATGTACATATCACTTCAATGTTTTAAAATGTAATATATTTATATATTACATATCATTTTAATGCTTTAACTTTACGACGCAACAAGGTAACATTACCATTCAAATGATTTAAATGATTTTTTTTTTTTTTAAACTGCACATTGATACTATTCACCTCCACAAAACTTGTGAATATGCAAATGTTGTGAACGAGGTCTCGGTTCATAGTCGTTCACAAAAATAAGACTCAGAGAGGAAGAAGAAGACTCCTCCCCCATACCCATCACAATCCAAAAATATCTCTCATTATTCACAATAGGCAACGATGCCAGAAGCTCAGATGGGTAATGGTACCAATGACCGACACAAGCCAGCTCTGGAATTCATAGAGAATGTCACCACAAATGCAGACCAAGTGCAGACTCACGTTCTCTCCTCAATCTTGATGAGAAATGCCAATACAGAGTACTTGAAGAGGCATGGCCTGAGGGGCAGAACTAACAGAACAACTTTCAAGAAGTGTTTACCAGTAGAATGAAACGACAGAGCGTTGTATACCATGTCAGTTCATAGTCGTTCACAAAAATAAAACTGCAGAGCGCTATCAGTTCATAGACAAACGAGCAAATATTCTATAGGCTTCAATGCATACACCAAACCATACCATTCACATGCTCCATTCATCACATTGCTTTTAAAAAATTCAATCCAGAGTTTCATCGATGAACAATAATGTTAATACGAAGGCATTTAATAAAACTTCACGGTGTATGCATTCCACAGACAGAGACAACATTAGCCATCCCACTTCTGAGACCATCAACAACACTCTCACGCACCGTCGACACACATAATTCACGCTCCAGTATTTGTAGAGGGATAGATACTGATACCAGGATAGCGTTCAATAGCACAATACACAGTCAATTCAACATAAACTTGAACAACGTTCAATACCACAATACACAGTAAATTCAACATAAACTTGAACAACATTCAATACCAACGTTAACATAGCGTTTCAATGGAATAGTGTGAATGGGCGCCATAATGGAGATTCAAACCTTGACTATTCAGTTTCAGAAGCGGTCAGAGACAAGCTGCGGATTATGAGAGACAAATGCCTTGTAGAGAGCGTTATGGATAGAGCGCAGTGGCAATGAATTACAATGCAGAGGACAGAGGCGTTGAGGACAGTGCTCAGGTCAGAACGTCAGAGGACAGTGTTCAGTGGGCAGTGCTCAGACCAGCGTACAGCCCACAGTAGCAAAAATGAAGGGAGTTACAACTATTTTGAGAATTGGCTCTGATACCATTTTAGGCCAGGAGTAACTCTAGTTTGGCAGAAAACTGATTCGATTTATTTCATTAGGTAGCTATTGTTATATACAAAGGATGTGACTGCTCAGTTCATCTCCTGATGACTGTTCACATTCCTAATTTAACTATTTACACACATTCACCCAATTGCAGAGGATTAGGTGTCAACATGTTTATTATACAAAAGTGAGAAAGTAGTGGCATTAGGACTTGCACACTTTCCTGGACTTTTATTTTTGGTGGGGTTCATTTTCTTTCATTTTTTGACCATCTCTTATTCCTTTTTACCCTTTGATTTTTCTTTTAGGGTATACCCTCTTTACATTTTTAAAATTTTTTGATTTTTCACAAATATGGAAAACCTTTGCAACAAGTAAAGGTATGAACATATTACATAACTCATCAAGTCAATCATGATATATGACACCTATTGGTCTAGGGGCATAACACCTTCCACTCCTCTGGAAGTTAGAGAGGCGCGGTAGCGCTATTCAAATAGGACTAGAAGAAATTGGACAAGCAGTGCAAGACTGTACGAATATGTTGGACCAAGCCTTTGGCATCCTCACATCTTTGTAAGAGGACCCCAACATACAGTGCCTGGAAGCAGAGGTGCGCAAGCTTCAGGAGTAGTACGATAGTGTAAGAGGAACTGCACAGAAATTTGTCCTCACCCAACGGCTGGCAAAGATGTAGCAAGAAAGGGCACTGAAGGAGCAGGTGGATGCCACAAGATAGAAAGAGGCACTTCTCAAAGCGCGTGTCTAGCTATGGATTGATGAGGCCTTCACCATTACAGTATATATTGAGGGCAAGCTCAAGCAGATACAGGGACTCTATGCACTAAGGAAGGTAGCTGATCCTCACAAAGAAGCATCAGAAGAGTGCATGCAGCAAGGCTAGCAAATCGAAAAACGGTGTGTCGTGGACCTCCGAGTAGTACGGGACCAGTTGGAGGGACTCCATGCTAAGATCACCACACTAGTAGAGTGACTCGAGACGAGTCATGATGATTGCGTTGTGGGCCTGTTGGGCATCGAATCCCCCCACAGCATGTTTTGGGGCTCAAAGCCCAAGTTTTGGTCAAAGGTTTTGTAATAATCCGCAAATTTCGGGCACGGAGCGTGAAGTATAGGTTAAGTCATAAGCTTGTCCACCCTAAAGTATTTTAATGTAATGTAAGTCATGTTGGCCTACCCCTAGTCTACAGACCATGGGATTGTATAAATAGAGTGAGGCTCTAAGTTGTAAAGGGAGTGAATTAGAGATAAGAATACAAATGGTTCAAGCATAGAGGAAGAGTCTAAGTGTATTGGGTCGTAGTGGTAGGGAGAGGCTCTACAGCTGACTGCACAGAGGCCTAGTAGAGTCTGCAGCTGAGTGTGCAGGGCAATGTTGAATCTATAATCTTGATTGAAGAATAATAAAGAGAAGTTCATTCCTATTTCTATGTATCTTCTTGTGCATTTCCTTATGTACATTTATACTATTTTATTTATTGCACGTACCGATTGCTGAATATTTTGTAATAATCATTAGTCTTATAGACATAAGTTAAGTAATAAGGTAATAATAGATTGAATAGCAAGAAACTTGAGTATTATATGGGTTGCACCTCGAGTAGGGTTGTGCGGAAGCAGCATCACAGGTTGCGAAGGAATAGCAAGTGCGTGTGCGCACAGGGTCAAGCCGCAGACCTCCAAAATCTCATCAGACATCTCCAGGGTGTGGAAACCTAGTTCTAGCACCCTCCCATACTACTTCAGGTGAGACCTTAGTCCACGCTCCACAGACTATTTCCGAAAGGTCCAGTAGTACCGGGATTTGCTTGGCTAAATCATCTCTAAACCTGGGTCAAGCCCATGCAAGCCAACAACAAGTGAAGCAAATATGGGTTCTAGTGAAGAACCTCTACAAATTGGAGGTAGAATATTGTGTTGCTTTGAGCACTAAAGCAGAGAAGGTGTTGAGTCGAGACATCAGTGAGTTGTGGCACAAAATATTGCATCGCTTGCATCATGTCTCTTTAATATCTTGCAACAAATTTATACAAGGCTTCCCAAGGGTATAATTGAGCAGAGAGACACATGAAAATGGTGTACATTAGAGGAAGTGTGCCAAATCTTCCTTTCATGAGAAAGATAGCCAAGAACAAGAAATCATTGATCAAGTTTGCTCAGATGTGTGTGGACCCTTCTCGACAACATCCACAACCAACCACAATATTTTGTTATATTTGTTGATGAATTTTCTCGTAAGTGTTGGATTTCATTCATGCAAAAGAAAGATCATACTTTCACTAAGTTTTGTGAATTTAAAGCACTTGTCAAGAAACATACTGGCAAGAAAGTTAAATCTCTTAGAAGCGATAACGGTGGATAGTATGTGTCGAATGATTTCAAAATTTTCTATTCATCAGAAGGCATTCGACGGGAGTTGATAACACCTCATAACCCACAATAGAATGGGGTGTCTGAAAGGAAGAAGATAAGTTTTATGGGAGTGGAACAAGAAATGTTGCATGATCAAGGCCTACCATTAAACTTGATGGCTGAAGCATGCAACACAATTATTTATTTGTAGAAAAAAGTCCCTCATCAAATTCTTGGGATGAATACACCGGAAGAGGATTTTCAAGGAAGAAACTAGATGTGGCACACTTCAGGATATTTCATTCATCAATCTACTGCCATGTTACCAAAGATGCATGGAAAAAGCTAAAGCCAACAGTTGAGTTCGACAACCTACCAATGAACAAGATGACAATGGTTCGCAGACATGTAAAGTTTGATGAAGAGAAGGCCATGATATTTTCCCTTGAGAGGGAACTTCATCTACATGCAGTTGAGGAGAGTTTAGCTCCGAAGGAGTAACCTCAGGATGATGTGAAGCAACCACATGAAGAGGAGTAGGGAGTGGAAACACCCACTCATGCAGATTCTTCTAGAGATGGGAGAAAGCACAACAAAGAGGCCGATAGATTATTGCATGATGCTAGAGAGAATTTGGGAGCACCCACATAATAGCATAGGTTGAGGAGGTAACCAAAGAGGCACACTAGATACATGGCTATAATAAGCGGAAGTGTAGAGATTCAACCATCCTCTTTTTAGGAAGAAGTGCAACAACTAGTTTGGGTTGATGCCATGGTTGAGGAGTATGACTCCATTATCAGGAACAGTGTTTGGGAACTGGTCCTAAGACTGGCAGACAAGTCAATGGTGAGATCGAGATGGATTTAAAAGGCAAAACAAGTAGTTAGTGGTAGTGTGGAGAAACAAAAGGCTAGGTTTGTGTCCAAAGGGTTATCTCCAGTGGAGGCGATTGATGATGATGAGGCTTTTGCTCTTGTAGCAAGGTACTCATCAATCAGATCCATTATAGCATTTTTAGTGCAAATGGGATCAAAGTAACATTAGATGGATGTAAAGACAACATTCCTCAATGACATGATTGAAGAAGAGGTGTATATTGAGTAGCCTAAATGATTTGAGACATTCAATAGAGAGTCGCATGTGTGCAGGCTTAAGCGAGCGTTGTATGGACTGAAGCAAGCACTTTGTGCTTGGTACACTAAGATTAATAGTTATTTCACCGAGTTGTGCATCACCAAAAGTGAAGTAGATGAGAACCTTTACCATATTATGGTTGAAGGTAAATTATTGATTATTGTTTTATATGTCAATGATTTCATTCTAACATGTGATGATAAGTTGATCAAGTCTTTCAAAGAGGATTTGCAAGAGATTTTGAAATGAAGGACTTGGGGTTCATGCACTACTTTCTTGGGATGGAAGTATGGCAAGGAGATGAGGAACTGTTTTTCTCTCAGGAAAAGTATGCCAACCAGATACTAAAGAAGTTCCACATGGAAAGTAGTAAATCCATGGAGAATGCACTAATTTGTAATTGGAGGAAGGTGGATGCTACTTCCGGTGAATTAGTGGAGGCTACTATTTATAGATAGCTTGCAGGTTCACGCATGTATTTGGTGAACACATGACTAGAAATGTGTTATGAAATTAACCAACTTAGTAAATATATGGTTAATCCTACCAAATTGTATTGGAAGGTAGCCAAATATGTGTTTAGATACCTTAGAGGCACCACTCAGTTTGGTATTTGGTACAAACGGATAGAGGGAATGAAGCTTCAAGGTTTCACCAATGCAAATTGCGTAGGGATCCCATCCAATAAGAAGAGCACATTAGGTGGCATCTTCAGTATTGGGTCAACAATTGTTTCTTGGTATAGTCGGAAACATAGATCAGTTGCACTCAATTCAACAAAAGAAAAGTACATGGCTTCTAGCTAAGCAGCTTGTGAGGCTATCTAGATGAGGAAGATTCTTGTTGGTTTGTTTGGTCATCAGATGGATCCAACAGTGGTTTACTGTGACAGTAAGAGTTGTATCAATCTCATTGAGAATCCATTTTTTCATGATCATTCCAAGTATATTGATATCTGGTATCACCATCTCCATGACTACGTGCAAAGGAGAATCATGTTGTCGGAGTACATTCCCACAAAGGAGAAGGATGCAAATATTTTGACAAAGGCCTTGCTAAGATGCAAATTCGAGTTTCACAGAGGCAAGATTGGGGTAGCAGATAATACCTTTCTTGTTTAGAGTGAGTGTTAAAAATAACAACAAGAAATCCTAATTTAATTTTTCCTTGAATTATATTAGCAACTAAATTAAAATTATATTCTCATAAAATCTTTATATAGTTAACTAAGTTAATTTGACTTAGTTTGCTCAGTAAATTCAAGTTGGAAGTCTATCTAGAGTCATATAGACTGATTCCTAAATTTTAGGGGTACAGGTTGAGTCCTTTTGAGCTTAAATTAATTAACTCTGTCTAATTCAGTTATAGTCAGTTAACTAGTTCAAACAGTAGGAGGAACGAGTAGGAAGTCTAGTAGTGGGGAGAAGCTTCAATTTTTCTTCACTCATCCACCAGTTAACTGAATAATCACTCATAGATAAATCATGCATGTTAGTTCAAAGAAAGACCCAGTTAAGATGGGAGGTAGAGCCCAGTAGGTACCCATAGCCTTGATAGGGTTAGCATTTAACCAAAATGTACCAATATCCAATCCACTTGTTGTAAAATGTTTACATGTATTAATTTTCTTTTTAATTTTTTTTTTTAAGCTACTTGAAAGCCAATGTCCTGGTTTGGTGGCTAAATGATGAAATTGCCATTCACAAGTTATAATGATGTTTAACAGGTAGGGTCGTGATAAGACCTCTTGTCTTATAATTATGCAACATGTTAGGGTCCTATAATTTATAGGATCAAATGATCATTGAATAATTTCTTTAAGTATTTCAGAGTGTAAATAATACTGGTTTCTGCAAATGATTTCTAAAAAGATAGAAAAATGAAAATAAAAAATGAAAAGAGGGTATAAATACAAAAAATAGAAAAAAAGGAAAAAGGAAATAAATGATAAATGAACCCTACAAAAAATGAATAAATGTGAAAGTGATGCTAGCTTAAGTGTCACTACTGCCCTTCTAGCTGTGTAAAGAATAAATTCATGAAATTCTGTGCATCTTGTTTAAAATGCCACAATCCCTTTATGCTTGAGACATACAATTTAATCATGTTCAAGCTAGTTTCAATTTATGTTAATTATATTAGAGTGAATAACTTAGCCAAACAGTGCAATCTTGGCTAATATTAGATAGGTAAAATAGGTGAATAAAGTTAATCCAACTGTTTAATTTGGATTAATTTAGTTGATTAAATTATTTTTGTGAGATAAAATAAATATTATTGATCTCTTTAGGAGGAAAAATTTACAGGGATTGCACATTTAAATGCACCCTCATTTGCTTTAAAAAAACATTAGGATAGGAAAATAAAAGTTTTCGATGTAATTGGCTAAAGTGGTTCATTAACCAAAGTATTAGAATTTGGTAATTACACATGCACTCGAAATAATGTTGCGAGGCCTACCGGTGTTAAACCTACTACCATTTCGTGATCCCCGATCATCTATCGCATTGATCTAAGGGCCTATGAAAATTTTCAGACACCCATGCAAAATAGTTTACTGCTACCGTACGTGTTAGTGTCATGGGATTTCAGATCCCCCCTTCACTTACAGGATACCGCCTACCCCCCAGCCCTCCTCCGAAAGTTGTTTTTCCGGCCGCCGCAACCCACCTTCCTGCCAACTATTCACTCAATGTCCCTTCTTAGCTCCCACTCCCATCACACCACATTACCCTCCTCCTGTCACACCCATGAATCCCCAACTGCCATGTACACAACCGTTGCACCTACCATTAAGTTTATTTCCGTTCACACCTGCCAATTATAGAAATTAATTCCATAAAAAGACCGTTAATCCAATCATTAAGCCTGGTTGATGGCTAATAAAAATAGAATTTTTCTTTACCATCACAACTTTCCTTCCTCACTCATTGAATATTGCTTTCACTATTATGTGCTCTGATTCCACAGTAGCATTCCCATTGCTTGTCTCTCATCAATTTACCAAGTCACAGCCAAAAAATTCCCCTCAATTATTGAAATGTACTGCCCTTTCCTTCTGTTACATACTTCCCCTTTCATTCTTCCACTGCAATGGCATTTTTGTCTTTGTGGGCCCTAACCTAGGTTCAGCATTAGTCACCCAAATAAATCCCTACACTACTAGAACTTTTGGCATCAGTCCACGGAGCGTGGACAAAATTCTCACCCGACGCAGTATGGGGGGATGTTGGAACAAAGTTTCCGCACCCTAATATGGTCATGATGTCAGTTTATACTCCCGTCTCCTGCCTTCACCTTCACGTAGGTAGCTAAGCCTTAGGACTTATCGATCTACCCTCTATCCCGCCCTTCAGTACCTTTGCGAAGGTGTACGATTGACCTTTGCACAGCCCTAACCAATGGTTCAGGTAGTTTCACGCTCTTATGACAATGTATTGTACAGGTTCCCAAGTTATCTCAAGTGTTTTACTTATTCTACTAATCAAGTACAATTATTGTCGCATAAACTGATATTCTTACTTTGGTTCAATTAGCAGATATAATCACATACATTCGCACATCAAATAAACATTGTAATATAAACCCAGATCGTAACACAATATAATCAGATGCATTAACAAACACTAAATACACATTAATCTCAAAATACTTCTCTTTATTGATATCTCTAGTTTAATATAGACTCTATCCACCCTGCACACACAACTGTAGGGGTCCGTGCACTCAGGTGCGGACTTCTATCGTAGGCCTCTGGGCACTTAGCTACAGAGCCTCTACCTACGCTAAGACCCGAAAACACTTAGAATTCTCCACTATACTTCGCTACTAACTACTTAGAGCCTACTTACTTAGCTCCTTTTTATACAATCCCATGGTCCTTGAACCATGGGTAGATCTTTACAGCTAACGTGACACTTTACAAAATAAGGGTGGACAACCCTTTATGACCCTTGACACCTTCGCGCTCTATGACCACAAAATGCGGAGACTTTACAACTTTATTATAAAATTGTCCCAAAACATGGGATTTTAGCCCCAAAAGTGCTCTTGGGGGAACCCATTCCCAACAGCCCCCCAGCACAAACATGGTGACTCACCCTCGAGTCACTCCGTGGGTGCAAATATCTTGGCGCAAAGATCTCCCAGCTCAACTTGTATGACCAATTTCTCTATTGTCGGTCCTAAACTGTCAGGCTGAAGCTTCTGCAAATTCGCGTACAGATTAGCAAGCTTGCCATCAATGGAGGCCATGACCAAATAGGCCTCGTCCAACTAAGGCTTCAAGCACACCTTCAGCACTGCCTCTTTGTTTTGAGCTTCATTTACCTATTCCTTCAGTGTTTTGGCCTCCTAAAGCTTTGCAAGTCTTTGTGTGAGGATGACAGTGCATGCTGTTCCTTTCACCTCGTCGTAGCACTACTCTAGCCTTTGTACATAAGGATCTTCTTGCAGACTAGTCAGGTCTTCGAATTAATTTTGAAACCGCCTTGTGTTGTTTGCCACTGTATTTTCTACTTCTGCTATCGCTTCTGTGATAGCGGTTGCACGGTGCTCCTTTACTTCCGGCAGAGTTGAAGGATGGGCCTTCAACTAAAACTCTGTAATCTAGAGGTTCAGTTCCAGCTGAACCTTGGCCAACTGTGTGCGAGCGTCATGCACCCCTATAGCAATTTTTTGAATGCGCACCTCTACCAGTTTTCCCTGAGGAATGGCCAACTCCAAGACCATTCGACGCACCTGTTTTGGTCAGTTACATCATTCACGGTGGCAATGGTAGAGTCTTGTTGTAGGGCCATCTGTGCATTATTGATCTTTTGTTCACTGATCACGTGCAAAGCATGCTATTTTTGGGCCCTAAGCTCCACGATCACCCCATCCTGCAGTACGTGGAGTGCCTTGCCAGGAAGTGCTGCCAAGTTTATCCCTACTCCCTTGAGGGAACTGCCAACGGGCCTATTAGCTTCGATCTTTGCGGTCAGTGCTCCCTCCAGTAGCACTATCGCTTGGGAGTCCTTCATGTGAAGCATCCCGATGGATTCTGAAGTACCGATGGCAACGCTAGTGGACGTCGCGCCAATCTGTGATGCACGGATTTGCATCTCATGCAGACCCATTTGGATGGCCCCCAATACTTACTGTTTTGCTGCTCAAACTACTATAGTACCTCCACGGTGACATCCCACATTGTATCTCCAATGTCATTCAAATATCCCTCTGTTAGGGTGATTAGGTCTAGTGATGTGTTACTGGCCTTGGATTTCTTCTACGACCTAACTTTTTCCTGCCCTCTTTGACACTTGATACAAAATGACGTCATCTACGTGTCTATAATCTAGAAGAATCAAGGCCTCTATACTCTACTGCCTACCCCTAGTCGACCTTGGGAATCCATATCCATGGATTACATGTCGGGCCTTCCTTCTACTAAGCATGGAAATGAATGTGTTTTCATGGTTGTCGAAAGGTTATCGAAGATGCCCATTATGGCAGCGTGCAAGAATAATGGCATAGCAAAAGCCACTGCTAAACTTTTATTTGAATGAGTGTGGGTACACTTTGGTATCCCATAGTATATCATCTCAGAGCGGGACAACAGGTTCCTTAGTACATTTTGGTCCAGTCTTTAGTTGATGCTAGACACCAAACTCAATAAGTGCACAGCCTCCCATCCCTAAATTGATGGCCAAATAGAGGTTGTCAACAGGATGATTGTATACATTCTGCACATATACAAATCAAATAATCCATTCACATGGGATGAGATCCTCCCCTATGTTCAGGACAACTATAGCTAGGCTCTCCATAGCGTGACTGGCCACAACCCTTTTCAGGTGGGCTTGGGATTCCAGCCACTATCTCCCATTGATGTGGCCATGCCACTTGTAACTACTCAGGTAGATTCGGTTCATGTCTAGTCTGAAACAAATAAGGAAAACAACATCATTAAGCACATCCAACATATCCACCAGCAGGCCCACAAAATTCTGAAGAAATAAAATGCCAAGTACAAGTAGCGACATGATTAACATCGGGTGCCACACAATTTTCAAGTGGGTGACAAGTTCTGGTTACATTTGCACAAGGAAAGCCGTACCAGAGCCCATTGGAAAATAAGACCACTTTGATATGGTCCTTACACCATTACCAAGGCTGTGGGAGACAATGCATTTGAGCTCAGCATTCCCCCATTCCTTGGCATGCACCCAGTGTTCAATGTGGACCGCCTTCAGCGATACCTTGCACCATTACTAGACACATTTGACATTGCAGAACAACTCACACCAACAGAGTTAAATCTAGATTGCATGGAACAAGTTGCAACTGATCGGATCATGGACATGCAAATCAAAGACACTCACCAGCAAAAGATCCAGCTATATCAAGTTGTCAAAGCAAGCCAACTCCTTCACTAGGGCAAGTGGCTCACTAGGGACTAAGTTCAGGAGAAGTTTCCTCATCTCATGGAGGAACTATATGCAATGGGGACCATTGCTTCCTAAGGGGGGAGGAATGATCCAAGTGGATATTGGTTTCCACCCACCAATTCCACTTAGACCCCCACCATTGTTTCTTTCAGATCTTCAGTTTCCTTAATTGTAGCACAGTTTACTATTTTTATTAGTTTTTCAAGTCCTGAACTTCCGGAGTAGTTTCGAGGCCCTACGACGTCTTTTCAGAAAACTAGGAGCAACGTGGGTCCATGGACCGATGTTGTTCATCCATAAGTTCTAATCCTTGGATAGATATTTGTAACGAGGTATTGTGCACGTCAAACGGAGATCGTATGCCAAAGTTACAACCTCGGGAAGTTGATGTACCAATTTACATAAAACGGAGCCCATAGTTTGGCACTTCATCTCCTAGGGTTAGGTTTCTGGATGTTTAGGATTTTCCATTGTTTCTCAATAATAAATAGGCCTTCGAGCCTCATTGTAAGATAGTTTAGAGGCATGTAACTGCCACATCTCTCCTCAAAGATAAGCTACCATCGCCCGAGCTAGTTCATTTCCATATCTATTTGTAACCATATTTCATTGTTTTACATTAATGAAATGAAGTATTATTTTAGCTACATTTCTATATTTATGGTTATCTCTGTAATTTTTTGCATTCATGTTTAAATCTAGATCACTGCACTATGTGGGTTTTTTCCAAAAGGGTCAGCAGTGTAGGGTTTTGTTGTTTGGTATAACTAACTCTAAACCTGGGTCCAGTTCCCCTCAAGCTAACAAATGGTTCCATTTCCAAGACTAGGATCTATCTGAGGAATGTGTGATGTCTAATAAATGGTTCCCAACTAAGAAGGAAATCGAGAAGTGGATAGATCATAAGCTGCACGAATTTGCGTCCCAAGAAAATAGGAATCTGTGCCTATATAAGGAAGAGTAGTTGAATAGATACCTATATACAGACGTGAATTATATGAATGGTTGTCTAAATTGGTGGACATTGAAGGTAAGGGGAAGTTCGATAATCCTATTATGTGGACTCCAGAGTTAGTGAAGCACCTAGAAGTTTCAGAAAACAAGATCATGAAGGTTGTGGATTATTGGATTGATAGCATTTTGGGCGTATTCATTACAAAGTTCGTGATCGATACATATATCAGTTATAGCGAGGCTGAATGCCAATGTTTCAAATGACCCAGAGGTAAGTTTCTGGAGTCCCTAAAAACTCGGATTAAAATGATATTGTGCGAGAAAAGGGTTATGCCATTGAATTAATGTTTATGAGAGACTTGATGGGAACTATGCGAAGTGGAAAAACATTCAGAAGAGACCTAGATTCACGTTCTGAGTATGGTCCTTTGTTGGGAGCATTTGATAGTGACGAAGAAAGCTGTATTCTGAAAACACCCCAAGGTGTGCTATAGACTGTAAACCAAGGTATCGCAGGAATACCACATCCATCCATTCCACCTCCCATCACCTCTGCCTCACGCACCTCCACCTCCACCTCTGTTATTCAATAAGGTGAATGCTATGAAGATGCCTATATTTAAGGATCTGGGGACAGAAGACCCTGAACAGTTTTGGTTTGTAGCAGATGCTGTGTGTAAGTCAAAGTAGATTATAGATGATGACATGAAGAAAGTGCAGCTGGTCATAGCCTTGCAAGACAAAGTGCTAAGATGGTATATTAAGTATTTTTTGACTCATTGAAATGCGACATTGAAGGAAACAAAGGAAGTGCTCAATAATGAATTAAAAAAGCCAAAGTCACAAGCCCATTCAGTAATAGAGGTCAAAGAGATATAGTAGAAGGTGAATGATTCCACGTGGGACTTTGACCAGAGGATGAAATGTCTGCTCCAGCAGGCTAATATGAAAATCACATATGACCAAAACAAGGACTGGTACATTGCCTCGCTACTACCCCATTTGAGATTTCCACGGTCACAATGGAAGATTGGGATGCGAGATGAGGAATTGGAGATTGCTATGAAATTCGAAGCCTCACCTATTCAAGATACAAATATGGGAGTACAAAAGATTTAGTCAAGGTTGGCTAGCTTGTATATGAAGTTGTAGAGCCTCAAGAAGGGAAAAGAAGTCCAGAATGAAGTTCACGTGGAAGTATGGTGTCTGAAATGCAAAGGCCATGGTCATGACAATGATCATTGCCCAGTGTATCATAATTATCTAGTTGGGGGGCATCCAGTTCCCTTGGAGCCTAAGAATACCGCTGGGATAAGTACTGGTGTGGTACCATGGTGCATTATTTGTGAGATTATAGGAAAAGATATAATTAACAATTGTCATTTTCTATAGAAGTTTTTGCAGACTCCTCATACGTTTTTATGTAATTTTTGTAACTTTGTGGGACATTACGAGTGCAAATGTCGAAGTTACGAACTAATGATGGACAAAACTCCAATATATAGAGTACACATGGAGGCACGTCCTCAGGATCAAGGTGCAACTCCAGTGCAAGGAGGATTCCAAGGATGCGAAAGAGGATGAGGAGGGGGAAGTAGAAGAGGCCGAGTCTAGATTATTTGTTACAATTGTGGAGAACCTGGTCACTTCGTGCGAGATTTTCAGAATCTAACGCACCCCTCATGCCAATATTGTCGACTATTTGATCATTTCATAGAAGATTGTCCCGTGCTCATCATGAAAATGCAAGAAAAGAAGACCCAGACTCTACAGCCTACCCAAAACATCTATATGATGAGAGCTGATCCAAGCAAAGATGGACCAACTGTTAATATTGTTACATGGAGTGGTATAGCTATTGGAGAGAATAAAGGGAAGAAACCAAAGGAAAACGTATGGGTCCACAATGTTGCTGACAAGGAGGTTGGTTTCGATGTGAATAAAGTAAAGGAAACATTTATGGAGGAAAAAAGGAGCTACATGGATGAAAGAGCTTCTACATCAAGAACTCAAAGTATGCACACAGAGAATCTTGAAGGAGTCAATGTTGTGCAAGGAATAGATCCATCATTGTTATCATATTTCTAACAGACTTGCATGAATCTCCTGATGGACCAAAGAGTAGTAGAAGGACTAAAGGAGTAACTGCAATGGTAGGAATAAGTCACTGTTGGAAAAGTGAGTAGTGCATAAGGTGGAAAAGGGTAAGAAAAGGACTGGTCATAAAATGAGATTGATTGCCCAAATTGGAGAATTTGAAATGGACCAGGTAATCCTTGATCTGGGTTATGATGCAAACATTTTTCCGAAGAAAACCTAGGAACAAATGGGAAGAATAGCACTGTAGTGGTCCCCGATCCAGCTGAGAATGGTGAATCAACAAAATATTATTCACATGGGGCACCTACATGGCATGACAGTGGATATTGAAGGGGTGTACACCATAGACAATTTTGAAGTGATCTAAATAATGGACGACAACAATCCATACCTAACACTGCTTGGAATTGATTGGACATTTGTTATGAATGAAATTATCAACCTTAAGAAGTGAAGTATCACATTTGGAAAGAAGGAACTAAGGGTTATTGTTCCATTGGATCTAGCTGAGGGTATGCGCTATACTAAACCGTACCGTGATTATTATGAGGAGGACGATATTGAGAAAATCTATAAGCTTACTATGTGGGATGAAGATTGGATCAAAACTATGGAGGATGGGTGAATTATTACCAGGGAAAAGAATAGATCCTACAATTCAAACACATATGAGGAGGTCAAATACTGGCAGGACTGATTGCATGAGGTATCGACATTGCAATGTAACAGATTTACTGAGTCAGTCTCATGTATATCCACTAAGGTACGCAAGTTACCTTATTATGATCATTCAAAGGATGTCAACTTATTTCTAGATAAATTTGAAAGGGATGTACCGAAGGAACATCGGCTCCAAGCACTATACATCGTACTGACAGTTGCGCTTACCAGATGGTGGGGTACACATAAGAACAACTTTTTAGATTGGAAGGAGTATTGACGTATGATGAAGCTACCATTTGGGTATGCCAATACCTGCATTATGGAGAAATATACAGGAAAGGATGATTTGCGCAAGCATCTGGCTCGATGAATGAAAGCATGGGGAGAAGAACCACATCCAGAATGGCTTCATATATTCTACCATAAATTTGATATGATTCCAATGATTTGGTATCTAGAAACGGAGTTGTGACAGGGAACTATAGAATGGGATGTTTTGAAGGAAATTTTTCTAATTAATTTTAACTTTGAAGATGGATTTGAGTGTATTGACGAGGAATTACAAGAGATCAAAGCTACAATATTCAGTTTTCCAAAAGAATCAGTTTCATGGGTACAACCAGACTCGAGTACACAGTTGTGCCATGTGCTCAAATGTTACAACATGACCACTGAGGAGGCGAAGAAGATCCTAGGAACATCAGTTTTATTGATTCAAAAGGACATCACGAAATTGAAGGGCCTCAAGTAGAATTCCTTGATATCTCAAAGCCCTTGAAGACTAAGAAGGTGAATATTTGATCAGGAGAGTAGTTGAAATTCACAAACATAGGAAACTATTAGGATGAAGACATGGTAGACAAGGTTGTAGATTTATTGCAGGAGTATCGGGACTTTTTTCCCACCAAGTTCTATGATCTGAAGGGGATAATAGGGGATTTGGGTGTCATGAAGATCAATCTGAAGCCAGATGTGAGGCTAGTGAAGCAACGCCCCTACCGTTGGAATCTTAAGTACAAGGAAAAAGTGCGCAAAGAGTTAGATAAGATGCTTGGCACCAAAATTATTGAAGTTGTTGAAGAATCAGATTGGGTCAGTCATATGGTGGTTCAGGAAAAGAAGACGAAGGGTGAAATTTAGATTTGTGAAGATTTAGGGAATTTGAATGCCACTTGTGTCCGTGATCCTTTTCCTATGCCATTTTCCAATGAAGTATTGGAAAACGTTTGCGGTCAGGAAGTGTACTCATTTACAAATGGCCTCGCAGGGTACCATCAGATCAAGATTGCACTGGAGGATAGAAGTAAGACTACCTTCGCCATTGAATGGGGTTGTTTCTAATATAGAGTTATTCCTTTCAGACTTAAGAATTCCCCTTCAATATTTTCTAGGGTGGTAGTCGCAGCTTTCAAGGAATTTATTCATAAGTTTTTGGGAGTTTATTTTGATGATTAGATAATTTTTGGGTTAGTAAGGAGCCATGTTTCCAGTCTTCACCTCAAGTTGGATACTTGTTGGAACTCTTAGATATCCCTTAATCTGAGGAAATACATATTCTGCGTATCATTTGGGATACCTTTGGTCCATGTAGTCTGCAAGTAGGGGTTGATGGTAGACCCTATGAAAAATACAATAATTATCA
The DNA here is from genome assembly GCA_031772625.1 of Pinus tabuliformis. Taxonomy (NCBI): domain Eukaryota; kingdom Viridiplantae; phylum Streptophyta; class Pinopsida; order Pinales; family Pinaceae; genus Pinus; species Pinus tabuliformis. Next base: position 1,169,351,086 of record CM062809.1, read on the forward strand.
TTTTGGAGCCTCCGAAGAATGTCAAAAAATAGCATGCGACATTGGGGTATGTTAGCTACCTATACCAATAGGTTTCATATTTCATGATTGGCAAAGAAAGTTCCAAATATGCTCTGCTTTGGTGATACAAAGATCCCATATTTCCAAAAGGAGACAATGTGTGTATATAGCCTCATGTTGATTAAGTTTTTATGGATGGTCCAAAAGCCTAATCTGGATCATGCCATGTTTCAATTTTTCTATTGTAGAATAGAGAAAGAAGTCTGTCCAAACTGTTTAATCTTGGCAGACCAGTAGCTTAGGTAGAGAATTGATGTTCCCAACTGCTTAATCTGGGACCTTGGAAGCAATAAGGGTAGCCTTGGATAGAAAATCAAAAGGAAAAAGCCAAGAAAAAGAAAAGGCACATAAGGGTCTGCAGGTCTAAATGCACCCTCCAAGAAGAAACAAAAAATGCTAGGCAAGTAGATGGGTAGGCAGATGGGGTTGCAGAAATGTCATTCCTTACAATTGAATGTGTGCTAACCTATTCACAAAGGAAAATCAATGGGTTGAGAAAGTCTTCTTCTCCATCATGTTGCAGCAAAGCAAAGGAGCATGTCTAACTTCACATTTTCCCCTTTCACACTCATTAATAACATCCCTTCATCAGTTGTGTTCATAAAGAGAATCCAAGTTTTATGTTGGTTCTTATTCCTTTGAAAGCCACATTTCTTGTCTAAAATTCTTTTTATTTTGATCTACTCCCTAAGCTAAGTTGTTCTCATATAAACTTAGTGATTTTATCCCTCATTCACTTCCTCCATCCATATTAACCCCTAACTCCTATTATCTAAATCCCCTATGTTACCCTTTCCCTACTATTATAACACTATGGTGTATAAACCCCAAGCATTGTATAAATATCCTTCCCCTTGGCATTATAGCCATATGTTCACTGTTAGGGATTAAATTGACATCTGGTCAGTTTGAGAACCCTAAGCCTTACCCCTCTTTCCCCTTCAGAAGTCATTTAACCCATTTAAACCTTCATTTGCTAAAAACCTTGTAAAAGACCCCGTTTCCACCCTTAGCCCGCTCAATTGCAAAATACACATGAAAACCCACTTTTTCCGATTTATCCAAAGTCTGGGCGCGATCCTATAAAAAACATTGAAAAAACAATACAAATCCGCCAAAAGTCTAAAGTCCCCGCCGGGCGCAATTTTCAAAGAAAATATTATTTTATTCCCGCCCCCTTCCGTATCGACCCGGCAGCTTAACCATCCATCGACCGTCGGATCGGGCCCTTTTCATCCGACGGCCCACATGAATATCGGAGTGGCTCCGACGTCCGAAGAATAGCTTCCGATATTTGTCAGAGGGAGACGTCAGGCCTTTGCCACGCGTCACCCCCACATCGTATCGGAGGCCCCTCTGACAATTCCGCTTCCGTATGGAAGGCGGTGCGATATGAAACCACTAACCACTTTCGGTTTCGGTGAACCCGCCTGCCAGCGTCACCGCCAGCGTCATCGCCGCTTCGGCACTCCCGTCCGCCTTTGCTCCACCTGTCTGCCACCTCACCATCCCCGTGGATCTCTCTTATGCCGCCATGTCACCCGATGACGTCATGCTGACGTCATCCGACCTTGACCCCACCTGATGACGTCATGCTGACGTCATCCAAAAAAAGCGCCAATGTTCCAAAAAATCCATATTTGGCCAAAATTTCGCGTTTTTTGAACTTTTTGCAAAAATGACTGTCGTTTTCTCTGCATGTTTTTCACGTCCAAACTCACGCCAACCTGCTGAATTCGGCCTGGAGACCGCTGGCGCGCCATTTCCACCTGCATTCGTGACCATTGTTAACAATTGCCAGGTATTTATCCCTGTAAATCCCTCCTGCGCCTCGTTTTGTCTGTGAATCGCCAAAGATAGCTTAGAACAGTGAAAAAACACATAATTCACCGGCGAATCCCCTGTGCCTAGTCCCCATTTGCACTGTAAGGTTGAAATTCACCAGCTGAGCTTTATATTACCAGAGTTTTCATAAAACTTACATTCTGTTCGCGCAATCGTGGATTGGTAGCCTAAACTGCACCAATTTGCTGTGAAAAAGAGTTTAAAGCCAAGCATTGGTCTTATCCATACTTAGAGCAGTATTTCAATTGCTGCAATTGACCATTCCATCCTCTGTTCCTCAGTAATCCACCTTTCTTTTTCAAAGAATACTCTTTCGTATTGCTCTGCACAGTAACACCAGTTTTTAAACAACAGAAATCCTAAAGGTGACCATGGATCCTCAAGTAGCACCTGTAGCCTTGAATGTTGCCCCTTTAAATGCCCCTCAGAGAGAATTGGACTGGCAACCTCTAGCAGACCTGGATTATCAAATATCAGAGGAAATGTTGATGAAGACCAAGTTCCACATCCACCTGCTAAATGAATTGAAGGCTAAACATGAGAGTGGAACAGATGTATTGGGCATATGGGACTCTTCTCTCCCTATCTTCAAGCTCCCTCAGGTCAACCAGTTTCCTGATTTAATCCATCTATGTGCCGAATGCTATGACCCCACTCAGAGGGCTGTGATTGACCCTTCAGGCTCAGTTGTTTTCTATGTCACCCCTCAAGCCATTAGAGAGATGCTCCACTTCAAAACTGAGAAGAGATTAGTCCCTTTATCATTGGCTGATCTGATAAAGCAAGGGGCTAAATTGACAGAGGCTCAGATCACCAAGCTAAACCATTTGTACATTGGGTCTGACACCGTGAAGTACCCTCCCATTTCTCATGTTTACCTCAACCAATTGGGCAGGGACCTTGTAGATATGATCAGTCCCATTCTGGGCTATAATTCTATTGAGTCTGTTGATGAGACTGTGCTGGTGATGATGCTCATGTTTGCCCCTGGCAAGTCTCCAATCTGCTATGACTATGCCACCTACATGTCTAACAAAATACATGAGCAACTAATGAACTTATCAAGAGAAAGGGTGTTCAGATACACCTCTTACATATACCACCTGATTTTGTGCTATCAACATGAGAAGTTTCACTTTGCTATGAAGAGAGTAGATGCACAAGGCAATCCAAGGTCAATGGTTTATTGGTCCTCTGCCTTCCACTGCAGATCCATCTCTCCATATACTTATTGTGAGTTTATAGACCTCTTCATTCACCCAGCCATGTCTCTGCTCATGAGCTCACCTCCTCCTAGACTAACTGATGAAATGCAGAGGATTCTTCAGCTGTCCAAGGCATACAGCATCGGGGATTGGTACTATTACCAACACCACACAGTCATTAGAATCTATGGGTGTGAGTTGCCCCCATACAGATTGCCCAGATATGTGCCCATGAGATTGTTTGCCCTTGAATACTTCAGGCAGTTTGGGAACGCTGATGTGCTACATTTCTCAGGCAAGGGCAAGAAGGCACAGCTCAAGGTAAGAAACCAATTAGGCCACTTCATCTACAACAAGAGGGAAGAAGGTTGGTAAGAGGCGGATAGAATATTAGAATCCCTTGGCTTGCAAACCAGTTTCCTTTGGAAACCATATGACCCTGGTCACTTCATAAGCCTAAGAAGGGTCAAATATAAGCTGGCCAGCTATGACCACCTAAGGATTCCTCATATAGAAAAGTATGCTAATCAAACAAAGTGGAGGAGAGGAACCTTAGAGGAACCTCTCACACAAGAAGAGTTAAATCAAAGAGCACTAAGAAATCTGAAAAAGGTGGTTGACCTAGAGCTTTGTTCACAGGTGTTTACTCTTCCAAGCACTCAAGTGGGAGCAGTTGCCTCTTCCTCCACAACAAATCAGCAAGCGGCCAAAGCCACTGAGCCAACCTCTACCAAAGGCAAGGAAAAGGAAATGGAACCAGAACAGCCACCTCATGAGGAGGTTCAGCAGCAACAACAACAGGTACAACAGCCACAAGAGGGGCAGCAAGAGAAAGAGCAGCCACTACAGCAAGAAAAGGCAGCTGAGGCCCCAATTTTCACTGAGCAGCAGCCACCACAAATCGTGCCTCCTAGGCAGGAGACAACAGTGGAGGCCTCAGTCCTTCAAACCCCACAAAAAGAAGATATCAGTAGAAAGAGGGACAGAGAAACTCCCCTAACAACATCAACAACTCATGGGGAGAAAAGACATAGAACGAATCCTTTGTCAGAGGAAGAAATGCCTATAGCGAAATCTTTGGGCATGGGCCCACCTAGCAGGGAGGCCTCAGGAAGTTCCTTCCAGTAGGAACAAGAGAGGATAGTGGGAGGAGAAGTCAACTCCTCAAGCCAGCAGAGAGAAGGTGAACTGAGCATCAAACAACAGTTCATTGACATAAAGAGGAGGAATGAGCCAATAAAAAAACAGCTATATAATCATTTGTTGAAGATGGCTCCCACTAACCAGCAAAGACTAATGTCTGCATATGATGTTAATGAAGGCAAAATGATCATGAGTCACTTCATCCCAACTGCATTGCAACCACAGTCTCCTGCAGATTACATAAGGACCAATCTTGAGGTCCTTGCCAAGGACATCCACCCAATGGACAAAATCGAATTGCAAAAGCAAACGGGTGAGATGGTGTATGCCTCCTTGGCAGATAAGACATTGGATAACTACAGGCTAGAAAATAGCCTAAACAACACCACTGCCCAACTGGAGTTGGAGAGAGCATCCTCTCAAGCAAAGTTCAACAGGATCAGGGCCTTAGAAGATATAATCATAGAGATTGGGCATGATCCCAAGGACATCAAGGGCATACAAGCATTATTGAAATTGAGGGATGCAGACATGGCAGCATTGAGGAAAAAGATCAAAGTCCCAGCAACTATTCACCCTCAAACGGAAGAAGTTGCCCAGCTGAGACATGATCAAGATGCGGAAGCTTTGCTAGTGTCTTTATACAAACAGCTGATCCAGACACAAGAGAAGTTGGGAGAATCAGAGGCTGCACAGACAGCATTGCAAGCAGCATTACAGCAAAAGGAAGGAGGTCAAACATCTCAGCCTCCTCCAGAAATAATTAACCTTGAGGAAGCTCCTCCAAATACTGCTCCCCTCACTCAACAAACAGATCAGGCAGCACCTTCTACCTCAGCACCAGCACCAACAACAGAGCAGGCCACAAGCCTGGACATGCAAAAGCTGAGAAATGAGATTCAGGCCCTGGAAGCCCAAACGACAGAACTAAATGAGGCCAGGGAGAATTTAGCCAAGGTAAATGAAAGATATGATAAATCAAAACAAAGTGTGGCAGAAAAGGGCAGGGAAATAAAGGCCCTTAAAGACAAGATAAAGGAGCTGGAGAAGGAGCTCACACTTGACAAAGTGACAGCTGAGCTCAAGACAGTCTTATGGGCCAACATTGGCCAATCCATAACTGATCAATGGAAATACATTGAGACAATTCATGAGCAAATAGAGCTCATAGGAAAAGCACAGAGGGAAATCGAGAGATTAAGGGCATCTCTAGGCAATATGCCTGAAGTTGCCAACAGGATGATCAATGTGCTCAATAATAGAACAAGTGCTCAGCTGGCGACAATGGGAATCACAAGCAGAACTGAGACCATCCAGCTGATAAAGAGGGTCTTAACACTAAGAAGCCTAGTGCAGACACTAGAAAGAAGGAGCCAGGACATGCAGACAGAGGTCAATAGATTCCAGGACAAATTTGTGGCATTGCAAAACAGAGGTCTCCCTGGCTTACTAAAAAGCACAGGAAGACTACTTACACATGAGCAGTATGCCAAGAGGGTCAACACATTTGCCACAAATCAGATCACTGAAAGGCCCGACACCTCAGAGGAAACAGGGCCAGCAACAGGACAAAGTCTCTTCAACAGGGTAGAGAATTCATTCTTTATAATGAATGAAATTAAACATGTGTTTGAAGTGCCTCCAAACTTCTACAAATACACAGAGGCAGATGAGACTTTGGAGGCAATTCTTAGATATCAATTGCCCACACAGGAATGGTGGACTAAGGCAATACAAATGATATTATAAACAAGAAGCCATTCACTAAGTTTTTTCATCAAAAAATACAAGTTAGCATGCACAGGAAAATTTTGATAAGATCAGCATGCATGGAGAAGAATGGGCTGAGCCAACTCAGCAAAACTATTTCGACCACCAAAGCAGCAGTGACAGGTACAGGTGATAGGGCCGAAAAGCTACAGCACGACAGCCATAAAGGCACATTTTTCCAGAGTTAAAGCAGAACGTTCAGACCGACTCAGTGGCCTCCAAAGGCCAAAATATCTTCTAACATACATAAAGAGCACTTATGTTGTATTCAATGATGTAATAACTTCTTATCTACTTTCTGTACAAGTTGGTGAATGTATTTATTTCTCAGATGACTCAACGCCTCAGATATTTTGTATGACCACTTGTATATATTCCCCCTCGCATAAGTTTGCAGGGGGTTGTTGATTTCTCTTCCAGATTTCTTATGCTGTAAACTTCCAGGTTATTAATACAAAAGGGATGGAATTTCCAAAGCTCTGGGTTAAGTGATGCATTGTGGTGTTTAGCTGAATGTTACAGGATTCCTGCGTATTTCATGAATCAATAAGTCCTCTTTAAACTCATCGTTTTGTGTTTTTTCATCTTCTCATAGTTCATTCATGTTCCGTGTCTTACAGTTAATGGCAAGGAAAAAGAATAGTTCTAGGATTTAATCACTGATTACCCTGGACTCAATCTATGCTATTATAAATGTTTTCTTCAGTTACAGTTATAAATGTGTAATTCTTAAATGCTGCACCTCTACACTATATCTTTCACAGTGATTATTGTTTCAGGAAATTCAAATCTGCTTCCTGTCTAGTATATCTCTTTCTCACCCTCCCAGCGTAGTGGAAAATTCTCAATTGCTTTCCACTAGTTGATACACACTTCACCATAGCAATTTTAAATTTGTTTCATGAAGTATTTAAATGGCCTTGTAATTTCAGCAACTCAACTCAATGTTTCAGACAACCTGTAGCCACAGACTCCATTGCCCAATGGACTAATACTGCCTAAAAACTTACACCTTAGATGCAGAAGACATCCCTCAACGAAAACATAAAACAAAACCCTGAACATTATAGCTAGCCTAAAATACTATCAAAACAGAGACACATCATAAAGAGAGAGCCCTCTCTGATTACAGTTTGGCTAGAAACTGTAATCCAAAGATTGGTTAGTGGTTACCCTGGCCGTATTCCCTTGGGAGTCAAAGGGAACAACCTGGGTGTTAACATAATTGGCGACTCCACTGGGGAAAAAGCATATTATTTTTCAACTGTGGTCTGTCCATAGACTGTGGTTCTAAAAGCTTGAGCAGTCCCTTAAAACAGTCCTAAAATATCCTAAAAATACCAAAAAGAAATTCAGAAGCTGGCTCCCAAGAAGAATCCACGATATACAAGGTCAAATCCTGACCCAAATCCACCAGCTGTTTTTGAAAATCCTAATACAATCCCTAAGATCATTAGGAAGCAGCAGGGACAGGAAACTCTTGCTGATTCAAGTCCTGAGACAGCTCATCCAAACCCTGTTCCAACTCCAATCAAGGTTCTATTTCGGTCTACCCTTGATTCCCCCAGTTCACCATCCACATCTCAAAGCCCTCCTTTCACACCTTCATCCACTGCACATATTCCCTTGACCAACACTCTAGTTTCCACCTTTCCCACCACCCCTTTTGTACCAGTCATTCATGCTATCCCAGTTATCCCTATCAACCCAATAAATCCTGCAAATATGGCTAATAGATATGCACCCCTGCAGTTACCTGCCAATGCTCCAACTCTACCTCAGGACTATCAATCCAAGATCTCATATTTTGACTCCACTGGCCCTTTCACAGCTATTCAGCATGCCAAAAGGATGCAAGACCATTTTGAGAACTATGAAATAGATGATGATAGTGTGAGAATGAGAATGTTCGTTCAAAGCCTGACTGGGGATGTAAGAACTTGGTTTAGATCCCTGACTGTAAATACCATCACAACTCTTGATGAGCTTTATCAAGCCTTTATTAACAGATGGGAGAAGAAGAAAGATCCCCTGCACATACTTGGTGAATATGACACAATCAGACGAGGTCCTCAAGATACCGTGTTGGAGTATTGTGCAAGATTTAATAATGTATATAATGCAATACCACAGAATTTAAGACCCCCCCCCCTGATTTGGCCTTGTACAAATTTCCTGATGGTTTTGACCCTGATATGGCATATCAATTGAAGGAAAGAGTGCCTAAAACCCTTGAAGAAGCCCAAAAGGTTGCTGTCACAGTAGAGGCTAACCTGATTGCCAAAAGAAACAGGGCAAGATTGGAAAAGAGAACCACTTTCAAAGAAGAACCCTCAGCCTTTGATCAAAAACTGGATGCAATACTCACTGGTATGAAGAGAATGGGTGATAGAGTAGAATCAGTTGAGAGAAAGTCATCATGGGAAGCACCACAAAATAACCCTATTAGGAATCCAAATTTTAGGAGAAATCAAAACCCAAACACTGGCAAAACCGGTCCTGATCCAGACATAAGACCTCATTTCCAGGAAAACTATACTGAGGCATCCACTTCAAATGAGCAAATAGATGAAACCCACATTAACCTAATGGGCCTGAATGATGACCAGCAAGTTTTCTTGAGTCAAGAGGATCATAAAGATGATGACATTCAGCAATTCCAAACCAGGTCAGGTGAGTCATTTGACTTTAAACAAGAATATGACACAGCTGTTTATGAAGTTCATAAACAATATAAGCTAAGAAGCACAACTATAAATGTGACATAGCCTGACAAGACAAAGGACACTAAACAGCCTAAGAAAGCTATTATCACAGAACCAAGTGACAAAACTGGTCCAATTACAGATGAGGTAACAGTTGAGGAAATAGCTGAAACTTCTCCCTCAAAACAGCAACCAGTAGAGTCATCACCCTGGCAGCCCAATCCAACTAACACTCCTCAAGAGATGAGTAAGAAGGATAAGCCTCAAGATCAAGAAAAGAAACAAGAAGAAGACCTAGTGAATAAGGAAAAGGCTGTCACCCACAACACTAAGATATCATCTGAAAAGCCCTTTGACTTAGAAGCTGAAATTGGCAAACTGAAGGTAGCTATTCCTCTTTCAGAACTAGCCAAGCATGACATCTATAGACAACAAATCAAGAAGTCCCTTCAAATTACTCGTAACAAAGATAATGTCAATGTGTTGGATGACACCCCAGAATTACTGTTCGGTCCAGAAGTTGATGGAAAAACAGCAGTCACAGGTATCTTACCTTTCTATGTCATCCTGCATGTTCATGACAAGATATTACACAACACAATGTTTGACTCAGGTGCCTCTCATAACTTGATGCCTAAATCGGTCATGGAGAGATTGTACCTAGATATTACAAGACCATACGAGGACTTATTCTCATTTGACTCCAGCCAAGTTAAGTGTTTAGGTCTGATAAAAGATCTATGTGTGTCCCTAGTTCAGTATCCCAATAAAACAATCCTCATGGATGTGGTGGTTGCTGATATCCCACCCAAATATGGGATGCTGTTATCAAGGTCATGGGGGGCTAAACTCCAAGGTTCCCTGCAATTAGACATGTCATACGCAACCATCTCAGTCTTTGGTCAACCCAAAAGGTTATATAGAGAGTCACTTATGAAATACATGGTCAGCAGTGAAGAAAAACCTCAAAATTTTCCCATATATGCTGTCCATTCTGGCATAGACTCATACATTCTTTTCAATGACAATACAGGTCTTACAAATAATGATGTTGAAACCAAAACACATAAACAAGATCAGGACATTAATGAATAAGCTACTGCTCTAGAAATCAAGCTAATTCAATCAAGTGATCAGACTGTTCTAGAAGACAAACCAGGTGAAAAACCAGAGCTTCAACTCACTATCCCAGATCACAGAGGAGTTATTAAATCTCCCCTAGAAAAAGAGAACCTATGGTTTCTAGAATTTGATGGGTCAGTTAACAAATTAGGGGCAGGAGCTGGGGTTTGGATACATAACAAGCAGAACAATCATGCAGAAGGTCGAGCCTATAGACTAAATTTCAGATGCACTAATAACATGGCAGAGTATGAAGCTCTCTTGCTAGGCCTTAAGCTAGTAAAATCCTTACAAGCCATAAAAGTTTCAATTATGGGAGATTCAGACTTGATTATCCAACAGGTAAAGGGAAATTTTGTTACTAATGATAAAAGACTGAGATCTTATAGATCTACTGCTGCTGAACTACTACAGTCCTTCACTGAATTTCAAATTACCAAGATTCCCAGGACCCATAACCTGCATGCTCATAGCTTGGCCACATTTGCAAGCACCTTCAAGTTACCTTTTGAGCCCCACCATTGCTTTACAGCTGAGGTAAAACACAGACCTTCTGTCCCAAACAATGTCAAAGACTGGCAAGTATTTGAAGATGATGCACAAATAAATAATTTCCTAACCCTGCAACAAGAATTTGCAGGACTAAATATTGACATTGAGGGAGCAAGTTAATCACAAATACTTGAAAGAGCAAGTCAATCACAAATACAGAATGAACAAAATAACAAGCCAATATCACCTAAGACAGCTCACCAAATCCTACATCCAACAATTTTTAACAAAAACAACATACAAGAAATTCAACAAATCAGTTGTGAAGAACTGGCTGATGCTGAGGCTGAAGTGATACAATTGAAAGACAATTTTCTTCCAACAGGCCTAACTCCACTAGAGGATATTTTTGATTCAAATGATGTCCCTAGAAAACCAAAAATGCAACCCCTTAACTCTGCCATTGAAGAATGCAACATTGGAACTGTTGAAAAACCCAAGGTCCTAAAATTGTCTGCATCCCTACCACCTGATCAGAAGCCCAAGTACATTGACCTCTTCAAAGAGTTTCAAGATGTCTTTGCTTGGAGTTATGAAGACTTAAAATCCTATGACACCTCTGTTATCCAACACACAATCCCTCTCAAGCCAAATCAAAAGCCATTTAAGCAAAAATTGAGAAGAATAAACCCTATGCTTCTCCCTGCAATTGAGAAAGAGGTACAAAAAATGTTTAAAGCTGGCATCATAGCACCAATTAGGTTTTCTAATTGGATTTCAAATTTAGTCCCTACAAGAAAGAAAACTGGTGAAATAAGGCTTTGTGTTGATCTTAGAAATCTAAACCAAGTATCCCTCAAAGACAACTATCCCTTACCTAAGATGGATCACATTCTCCAAAGAGTGGTAGGAGCCTCAAGGATCTCATTACTTGATGGATTCTCAGGTTTTAATCAAATCCTAGTACACCCTGATGATCAAGACAAAACTGCATTCACAACCCCATGGGGAACGTTCAAATATGTAAAAATGCCTTTTGGATTGAAAAATGCAGGGGCAACATTTCAAAGAGCAATGGATATTTCTTTTGCCAAGGAGATTCATGACTTTCTTGTCATTTATTTAGATGACCTCACACCTTTCTCAAAATCAGACCAAGAACATTTGAAGCATTTGAGACAGATCTTCCTAACATGTAGGAAATATGGAATTTCCTTGAACCCAAAGAAGTCTCTATTTGGTTTGGAAGAAGGTAAGTTGTTAGGACATATCATTTCTAAGGATGGCATAAGAATTGACCCAGATAGGATACAAGCTATCTTACAAATGCCCCACCCAAGAAACATCAAAGAATTGCAGGCTTTCTTAGGAAAGATCAATTTCTTAAGAAGGTTTATCCCAAACTTAGCAGAATTGATCAGATTACTAAATAACATGCTAAAGAAGGATTCAAAAGTGAAGTGGACAGTTGAGGCAAATCAAGCCTTTGAAGGTATAAAATTGGCCCTTACTCAAACCCCAGTCTTAACAAATCCTCAATTTGACAGAGAATTTATAATTTTCTCTTTTGCCTCCCAGCATACCATTGCTGCTGTTTTATTGCAGAAAGATGACCAAGGAAATGAGAAACCCATTGCTTTCTTTAGTAGAGCTCTCAGGGACGCACCTCTGAAATATCAAATCATGGAGAAACAAGCTTATGCTTTGGTCAAGGCCATTAAAGACTTTAGGATTTACATCCTTTATTCCCATGTTATAGCTTATGTGCCAAGTCCCATTGTTAAAGACATTCTCACTCAAGAAAACTTAGAGGGTAGAAGAGGAAAATGGATTGCCAACATCTTGGAATTTGATATTGAAATAAAACCAACAAAACTAATAAAAGGGCAAGGCTTGGCCAAACTAATGACAGAAGCAAACTTCCAAGCCCTAGATATAAACCAGCTGGACAATGAACCGGAGCTGGCGACTCCAAAGATCAACGTAGCCTTTGAACAATCCCCTTGGTACTCTGATATATGTTATGTGTTACAAAACCTGTGTGCTCCACCAGGATTGTCTAGAACTAAGTGTAGATTCCTAAAAATGAAAGCTTCAAAATTTTGTGTAATGGATGGCAATTTGCTTTGGAAAAATCATGAGGGTATACTCTTAAATTGCTTGATTGAGAATGAGACTAACAATGTCACCAAAGAATTTCATGCAGGTGACTGTGGTGGACACTTGTATTGGAAGTCCACCGTGGATAAAATACTCAGGGCTGGTTACTATTGGCCCACTGTTTTCTCTGATGTCAAGAAATTCACCACCTCATGTCATAAATGTCAAGTATTTGAGGGAAAGAGAAAGTTACTGCCACTTCATTTGAGGCCTATTGCAACAGAGAGACCTTTTCAACAATGGGGTTTGGACTTCATTGGGGAAATTCACCCTTCATCTTCAGGCAAACATAGATGGATTTTAACAGCTACAGACTACTTTACTAAATGGATTGAAGCTATTCCATGCAGACAAGCAAATGATTCCACTATCATTCAATTCCTTGAGACCAATATTCTCTCTAGATTTGGTTGTCCTGATAAGATAATAACAGACAATGCTACTGCTTTCAGATCTAAGAAGATGGTGAATTTCTACCACAAATTTCACATTACCTTGGGCCACTCTACTGCATACTATCCCCAAGGAAATGGCCTTGCTGAATCATCAAATAAAATCCTTGTAAACATCATAAAGAAGGTGTTGGAAGAAAACAAGAAGAATTGGCATAAGAAGCTTGTCAATGCCTTATGGGCAAATAGACTAACAACCAAGAGATCAATTGGGATCAGCCCATATGAGTTAGTTTATGGATTAGAAGCCAAATTTCCTTCATCACTAGGGGTCCCTGTTATGAAGCTACTTCAAGAAAGTCAAGCTGAGCCAAATGATATGCAAAGAAGGATCAATCAAATAATATGTTTGCAGCAAACTAGAGACCAAGTTTACAGCAGAGTTCAAGTTTTACAAGAAAAGTTAAAGAAAGCCTTTGACAGAAGGACCAAGGCAGAAGATTTAAATGTTGGAGACAAAGTCCTCAAGTGGGACTCAAGAAGAGAAGATAAGGGAAAACATGGTAAATTTGATTCCCTTTGGAGAGGACCCTTTGCTGTTCAAGCAGTACAAGGAAACAATACTTATTTCCTTAAAAGTCTTAATGAAACTGATTTGGATGAAGGTCCTGTGAATGGCAGCATGTTGAAGCACTATTTTGACTACTATCCATAAGTGCAGCCAGAGTTTCCCTTGTACATATTCAGGTGTATATATTACTTTCTGTTAAAATGTAAAAATGCAGTTTCACAAGTTTTATTAGTTGTCATCAAAAGGCAAATAAGTTCAGAGATATACCAAGATGGGAAGAGTACAATCTGGCATGCCAAAGCAGCATACTTCAAGTTTTGGTAAAAGCAGTCAAGGACCAAGGCATTCTGACCTGCTGTTCTTGGCCTTTCCAATGGAAAAGCCATCCCCATGTGGAGCCACTATTAGCTACCTATACCAATAGGTTTCATATTTCATGATTGGCAAAGAAAGTTCCAAATATGCTCTGCTTTGGTGATACAAAGATCCCATATTTCCAAAAGGAGACAATGTGTGTATATAGCCTCATGTTGATTAAGTTTTTATGGATGGTCCAAAAGCCTAATCTGGATCATGCCATGTTTCAATTTTTCTGTTGTAGAATAGAGAAAGAAGTCTGTCCAAACTGTTTAATCTTGGCAGACCAGTAGCTTAGGTAGAGAATTGATGTTCCCAACTGCTTAATCTGGGACCTAGGAAGCAATAAGGGTAGCCTTGGATAGAAAATCAAAAGGAAAAAGCCAAAGAAAAGAAAAGGCACATAAGGGTCTGCAGGTCTAAATGCACCCTCCAAGAAGAAACAAAAAATGCTAGGCAAGTAGATGGGTAGGCAGATGGGGTTGCAGAAATGTCATTCCTTACAATTGAATGTGTGCTAACCTATTCACAAAGGAAAATCAATGGGTTGAGAAAGTCTTCTTCTCCATCATGTTGCAGCAAAGCAAAGGAGCATGTCTAACTTCACATTTTCCCCTTTCACACTCATTAATAACATCCCTTCATCAGTTGTGTTCATAAAGAGAATCCAAGTTTTATGTTGGTTCTTATTCCTTTGAAAGCCACATTTCTTGTCTAAAATTCTTTTTATTTTGATCTACTCCCTAAGCTAAGTTGTTCTCATATAAACTTAGTGATTTTATCCCTCATTCACTTCCTCCATCCATATTAACCCCTAACTCCTATTATCTAAATCCCCTATGTTACCCTTTCCCTACTATTATAACACTATGGTGTATAAACCCCAAGCATTGTATAAATATCCTTCCCCTTGGCATTATAGCCATATGTTCACTGTTAGGGATTAAATTGACATCTGGTCAGTTTGAGAACCTTAAGCCTTACCCCTCTTTCCCCTTCAGAAGTCATTTAACCCATTTAAACCTTCATTTGCTAAAAACCTTGTAAAAGACCCCGTTTCCACCCTTAGCCCGCTCAATTGCAAAATACACATGAAAACCCACTTTTTCCGATTTATCCAAAGTCTGGGCGCTATGCGCGATCCTATAAAAAACATTGAAAAAACAATACAAATCCGCCAAAAGTCTAAAGTCCCCGCCGGGCGCAATTTTCAAAGAAAATATTATTTTATTCCCACCCCCTTCCGTATCGACCCGGCAGCTTAACCATCCGTCGACCATCGGATCGGGCCCTTTTCATCCGACGGCCCACATGAATATCGGAGCGGCTCCGACGTCCGAAGAATAGCTTCCGATATTTGTCAGAGGGTGACGTCAGGCCTCTGCCACGCGTCACCCCCACATCGTATCGGAGGCCCCTCTGACAATTCCACTTCCGTATGGAAGGCGGTGCGATATGAAATTGCTAACCACTTCCGGTTTCGGTGAACTTGGCTGCCAGCGTCACCGCCAGCGTCATCGCCGCTTCGGCGCTCCCGTCCGCCTTTTCTCCACCTGTCTACCACCTCACCATCCCCGTGGATCTCTCTTATGCCGCCACGTCACCCGATGATGTCATGCTGATGTCATCCGACCTTGACCCCACCTAATGACGTCATGCTGACGTCATCCAAAAAAAGCGCCAATGTTCCAAAAAATCCATATTTGGCCAAAATTTCGCGTTTTTTGCACTTTTTGCAAAAATGGCTGTCATTTTCTCTGCATGTTTTTCACGTCCAAACTCACGCCAACCTGCTGAATTCGGCCTGGAGACCACTGGCGTGCCATTTCCACCTGCATTCGTGACCATTGTTAACAATTGCCAGGTATTTATCCCTGTAAATCCCTCCTGCGCCTCGTTTTGTCTGTGAATCGCCAAAGATAGCTTAAAACGGTGAAAAAACACATAATTCACCGGCGAATCCCCTGTGCCTAGTCCCCATTTGCACTGTAAGGTCGAAATTCACCAGTTGAGCTTTATATTACCAGAGTTTTCATAAAACTTACATTATGTTCGCGCAATCGTGGACTGGTAGCCTAAACTGCACCAATTTGCTGTCAAAAAGAGTTTAAAGCCAAGCATTGGTCTTATCCATAATTAGAGCAGTATTTCAATTGCTGCAATTGACCATTCCATCCTCTGTTCCTCAGTAATCCACCTTTCTTTTTCAAAGAATACTCTTTCGTATTTCTCTGCACAGTAACACCAGTTTTTAAACAACAGAAATCCTAAAGGTGACCATGGATCCTCAAGTAGCACCTGTAGCCTTGAATGTTGCCCCTTTAAATGCCCCTCAGAGAGAATTGGACTGGCAACCTCTAGCAGACCTGGATTATCAAATATCAGAGGAAATGTTGATGAAGACCAAGTTCCACATCCACCTGCTAAATGAATTGAAGGCTAAACATGAGAGTGGAACAGATGTATTGGGCATATGGGACTCTTCTCTCCCTATCTTCAAGCTCCCTCAGGTCAACCAGTTTCCTGATTTAATCCATCTATGTGCCGAATGCTATGACCCCACTAAGAGGGTTGTGATTGACCCTTCAGGCTCAATTGTTTTCTATGTCACCCCTGAAGCCATTAGAGAGATGCTCCACTTCAAAACTGAGAAGAGATTAGTCCCTTTATCATTGGCTGATCTAATAAAGCAAGGGGCTAAATTGACAGAGGCTCAGATCACCAAGCTAAACCAGTTGTACATTGGGTCTGACACCGTGAAGTACCCTCCCATTTCTCATGTTTACCTCAACCAATTGGGCAGGGACCTTGTAGATATGATCAGTCCCATTCTGGGCTATAATTCTATTGAGTCTGTTGATGAGACTGTGCTGGTGATGATGCTCATGTTTGCCCCTGGCAAGTCTCCAATCTGCTATGACTATGCCACCTACATGTCTGACAAAATACATGAGCAACTAATGAACTTATCAAGAGAAAGGGTGTTCAGATACACCTCTTACATATACCACCTGATTTTGTGCTATGAACATGAGAAGTTTCACTTTGCTATGAAGAGAGTAGATGCACAAGGCAATCCAAGGTCAGTGGTTTATTGGTCCTCTGCCTTCCACTGCAGATCCAGCTCTCCATATACTTATTGTGAGTTTATAGACCTCTTCATTCACCCAGCCATGTCTCTGCTCATGAGCTCACCTCCTCCTAGACTGACTGATGAAATGCA
The DNA here is from genome assembly GCA_031772625.1 of Pinus tabuliformis. Taxonomy (NCBI): domain Eukaryota; kingdom Viridiplantae; phylum Streptophyta; class Pinopsida; order Pinales; family Pinaceae; genus Pinus; species Pinus tabuliformis. Next base: position 1,169,368,131 of record CM062809.1, read on the forward strand.
GAGGATTCTTCAGCTGTCCAAGGCATACAACATCAGGGATTGGTACTATTACCAACACCACACAGTCATTAGAATCTATGGGTGTGAGTTGCCCCCATATAGATTGCCCAGATATGTGCCCATGAGATTGTTTTCCCTTGAATACTTCAGGCAGTTTGGGAACACTGATGTGCTACATTTCTCAGGCAAGGGCAAGAAGGCACAGCTCAAGGTAAGAAACCAATTAGGCCACTTCATCTACAACAAGAGGGAAGAAGGTTGGCAAGAGGCGGATAGAATGTTAGAATCCCTTGGCTTGCAAACCAGTTTCCTTTGGAAACCATATGACCCTGGTCACTTCATAAGCCTAAGAAGGGTCAAATATAGGCTGGCCAGCTATGACCACCTAAGGATTCCTCATATAGAAAAGTATGCTAATCAAACAAAGTGGAGGAGAGGAACCTTAGAGGAACCTCTCACACAAGAAGACTTAAATTAAAGAGCACTAAGAAATCTGAAAAAGGTGGCTGACCTAGAGCTTTGTTCACAGGTGTTTACTCTTCCAAGCACTCAAGTGGGAGCAGTTGCCTCTTCCTCCACAGCAAATCAGCAAGCGGCCAAAGCCACTGAGCCAACCTCTACCAAAGGCAAGGAAAAGGAAATGGAACCAGAACAACCACCTCATGAGGAGGTTCAGCAGCAACAACAACAGGTACAACAGCCACCTCATGAGGAGGTTCAGCAGCAACAACAACAGGTACAACAGCCACAAGAGGGGCAGCAAGAGAAAGAGCAGCCACTACAACAAGCTAAGGCAGCTGAGGCCCCAATTTTCACTGAGCAGCAGCCACCACAAATCGTGCCTCCTAGGCAGGAGACAACAGTGGAGGCCTCAGTCCTTCAAACCCCACAAAAAGAAGATATCAGTAGAAAGAGGGACAGAGAAACTCCCCTAACAACATCAATAACTCATGGGGAGAAAAGACATAGAATGAATCCTTTCTCAGAGGAAGAAATGCCTATAGGGCAATCTTTGGGAATGGGCCCACCTAGCAGGGAGGCCTCAGCAAGTTCCTTCCAGCAGGAACAAGAGAGGATAGTGGGAGGAGAAGTCAGCTCCTCAAGCCAGCAGAGAGAAGGTGAACTGAGCATCAAACAGCAGTTCATTGACATAAAGAGGAGGAATGAGCCAATAAAAATACAGCTATATAATCATTTGTTGAAGATGGCTCCCACTAACCAGCAAAGACTAATGTCTGCATATGATGTTAATGAAGGCAAAATGATCATGAGTCACTTCATGCCAACTGCATTGCAACCACAGTCTCTTGCAGATTACATAAGGACCAATCTTGAGGTCCTTGCCAAGGACATCCACCCAATGGACAAAACCGAATTGCATAAGCAAACGGGTGAGATGGTGTATGTCTCCTTGGCAGATAAGACATTGGATAACTACAGGCTAGAAAATAGCCTAAACAACACCACTGCCCAACTGGAGTTGGAGAGAACATCCTCTCAAGCAAAGGACAACAGGATCAGGGCCTTAGAAGATATAATCATAGAGATTGGGCATGATCCCAAGGACATCAAGGGCATACAAGCATTATTGAAATTGAGGGATGCAGACATGGCAGCATTGAGGAAAAAGATCAAAGTCCTAGCAACTATTCACCCTCAAACGGAAGAAGTTGCCCAGCTGAGACATGATCAAGATGCGGCAGCTTTGCTGGTGTCTTTATACAAACAGCTGATCCAGACACAAGAGAAGTTGGGAGAATCGGAGGCTGCACAGGCAGCATTGCAAGCAGCATTACAGCAAAAGGAAGGAGGTCAAACATCTCAGCCTCCTCCAGAAATAATTAACCTTGAGGAAGCTCCTCCAACTACTGCTCACCTCACTCAACAAACAGATCAGGCAGCACCTTCTACCTCAGCACCAGCACCAACAACAGAGCAGGCCAGAAGCCTGGACATGCAAAAGCTGAGAAATGAGATTCAGGTCCTGGAAGCCCAAATGACAGAACTAAATGAGGCCAGGGAGAATTTAGCCAAGGTAAATGAAAGATATGATAAATCAAAACAAAGTGTGGCAGAAAAGGGCAGGGAAATAAAGGCCCTTAAAGACAAGATAAAGGAGCTGGAGAAGGAGCTCACACTTGACAAAGTGACAGCTGAGCTCAAGACAGTCTTATGGGCCAACATTGGCCAATCCATAACTGATCAATGGAAATACATTGAGACAATTCATGAGCAAATAGAGCTCATAGGAAAAGTACAGAGGGAAATCCAGAGATCAAGGGCATCTCTAGGCAATATGCCTGAAGTTGCCAACAGTATGATCAATGTGCTTAATAATAGAACAAGTGCTCAGCTGGCGACAATGGGAATCACAAGCAGAACTGAGACCATCCAGCTGATAAAGAGGGTCTTAACACTAAGAAGCCTGGTGTAGACACTAGAAAGAAGGAGCCAGGACATGTAGACAGAGGTCAATAGATTCCAGGACAAATTTGTGGCATTGCAAAATAGAGGTCTCCCTGGCTTACTGAACAGCGCAGGAAGACTACTTACACATGAGCGGTATGCCAGGAGGATCAACACATTTGCCACAAATCAGATCACTGAAAGGCCCAGCACCTCAGACGAAACAGGGCCAGCAACAGGACAAAGTCTCTTCAACAGGGTAGAGAATTTATTCTTTATAATGAATGAAATTAAACATTTGTTTGAAGTGCCTCCAAACTTCTACAAATACACAGAGGCAGATGAGACTTTGGAGGCAATTCTTTGACATCAATTGCCCACACAGGAATGGTGGACTAAGGCAATACAAATGATCTTATAAACAAGAAGCCATTCACTAAGTTTTTTCATCAAAAAATACAAGTTAGCATGCACAGAAAAATTTTGATAAGATCAGCATGCATGGAGAAGAATGGGCTGAGCCAACTCAGCAAAACTATTTCGACCACCAAAGCAGCAGTGACAGCTACAGGTGACAGGGCCGAAAAGCTACAGCACGACAGCCATAAAGGAACATTTTTCCAGAGTTAAAGCAGAATGTTCAGACCGACTCAGTGGCCTCCAAAGGCCAAAATATCTTCTGACATACATAAAGAGCACTTATGTTGTATTCAAGGATGTAATAACTTCTTATCTACTTTCTGTACAAGTTGGTGAATGTATTTATTTCTCAGATGACTCAACGCCTCAGATATTTTGTATGACCTCTTGTATATATTCCCCCCCACATAAGTTTGCAGGGGGTTGTTGATTTCTCTTCCAGATTTCTTATGCTGTAAACTTCCAGGTTATTAATACAAAAGAGATGGAATTTCCAAAGCTCTGGGTTAAGTGATGCATTGTGGTGTTTAGCTGAATGTTACAGGATTCCTGCGTATTTCATGAATCAATAAGTCTTCTTTAAACTCATCATTTTGTGTTTTGTCATCTTCTCATAGTTCATTCATGTTCTGTGTCTTACAGTTAATGGCAAGGAAAAAGAATAGTTCTAGGATTTAATCACTGATTACCCTGGACTCAATCTATGCTATTATAAATGTTTTCTTCAGTTACAGTTATAAAGTTGTAATTCTTAATTGCTGCACCTCTACACTATATCTTTCACAGTGATTATTGTTTCAGGAAATTCAAATCTGCTTCCTGTCCAGTATATCTCTTTCTCACCCTCCCAACGTAGTGGAAAATTCTCAATTGCTTTCCACTGGTTTATACACACTTCACCATAGCAATTTTAAATTTGTTTCATGAAGTATTTAAATGGCCCTGTAATTTCAGCAACTCAACTCAATGTTTCAGACAACCTGTAGCCACAGACTCCATTTCCCAATGGACTAATGCTGCCTAAAAACTTACACCTTAGATGCAGAAGACATCCCTCAACCAAAACATAAAACAAAACCCTGAACATTATAGCTAGCCTAAAATACTATCAAAACAGAGACACATCATAAAGAGAGCCCTCTCTGATTATAGTTTGGCTAGAAACTGTAATCCAAAGATTGGTTAGTGGTTACCCCGGCCGTATTCCCTTGGGAGTCAAAGGGAACAACCTGGGTGTTAACAGGGTATACACAATATTATCGGAAGTTTATCAAAGAATATGTGCAGATCACTATGCCCATGGAAAAATTGCTGAAAAGGGATGCGATGTTTTGCTAGGATGAGGATTGTCAGAAGCGTTTGGATGTCTTAAAGGAAAAAATGGTCACCGTGCCTATCCTATTATTCCCTGACTGGAAGAAGTAGTTCCTCATTCATGTAGATGCATCTTACATAGCACTAGGAGTTGTGTTAACCCAACCAGGCAAAGGTGATATTAACCATCCGATATCGTTTACGAGCAAAAAGTTATCAAAGGCATAAAATAATTATTTAACCACAAAGGATGAAGGATTAGAAATGGTGTATGTGCTCCATAAATTCAAGCACTTTTGTTAGGTGTGCACTTCAATATGTACATAGGCCATTCTTCTTTGAAGTACCTAGTCAACAAGCCTGTGTTGTGGGCGGGGGGGGGGGGGGATTTTTAGATGATTCCTTCTCTTTCAAGAATATGACTTTGAAGTAATTTTGATGCCATGGCAACTCAATTCGGGACTAGATCACCTCCCGTGGATTGAGAATGGTGATGAACATAGAAATTTGGAGGAAGGGTTGCTTGATTTGCATCTCTTCATTGTATGTGTCATAGATGACCATTTTGCATACATAATCTAGTTCTTATCTACGGATACCACTTCATAAGGGTACACTACACACTAGAAGAAATAATTGGTGGTTTGGGCTACCAATTTATTCGTTATCATAGGACACTTATAAAAAGTGTGATCCAATGAAATATTGCGTAGATATGTCTCAAAGTATGAATGAAAATGTATCCTCGATGAAGCACATGGAGGTGTTGCGGGAGGACATTATGCAGGAAGAGAAATTGCACAGAGGATCCTATGAGCAGAACTATGGTGGTCGACTATGCATAATGATTGAAAGGATTATTACAAGGCATATGATGTCTATCAGAGAATGGGGAGGCTATCGCGAAGAGATGAATTTCCCCTAAACCCACAAGTTTTGTTGTAGACATTTGATAAGTGGGCAATGGACTTCGTGGGACCAATTCAGCCATTGAGAAAGAAGACAAGAGCCTAATACATCATTGAAATGACTGAATATTTAACCAGGTGGGTTGAGGTGCAACGTATGACCGCGAAGTTCATCTTTGAGTATTTTGTCTCAGTTTGGCTGCCCTAAAATCTTGATGAGTGATATAGATTTGTACTTCCTGAACGAAATGATTATTTCCTTGATTGAAGAGTTTCAAATGTATCATACGAAAAGTATGTCGTATCATCCTCAAGTGAACAACATAATGGAAGCCTTTAACAAAATCCTAGAGAATGCCTTAACGAAAATTTGCAATGTGAAGCCGAATGATTGGATGTGTGCATACCAGTTGTCCTATGGGCGTATAGAACTACCTAAAAAAAGCTGACTAGACAAACGTCGTTCAGACTTGTTTATGGACAGGAAGTTGTAATGTCGATGGAGTACATCAGGCCAAGTCTACCGATTTCTATAGTTACAGACATGGCCGATTGAGATATCATGGAAGGACACCTCCCATAGCTCATTGAGTTGGAGGAACATCGGTTCTTGGTGGGTTCTCATTAGCATGTACAAAAGGATCGCAAAAAGGCATGGAATGATCTCCATATCAAACTCCACATCTTTAAGAGTGAAGATTTGGTATTACTATATGAAAATAAGTTCATAAAGTTTCCAGGAAATTTCCAAATGCATTGGCTGGGACCATATATTATTAAGGATATTATGGATGGAGGCATAGTTCCGCTTGCGAAGATGAATGGGGAGTTGTTTCTAGGAAATGTCAATGTGAGTCAATTAAAATTGTAAAAAGTTGATATGGCCCCTGTGCAATGACTATATCAATGCAGGATAGTCTTAGTACTCCAGGCAGTTGTAAGAGATTTTGGGACTATAAACTACACTGTCAGCAGGATAATTCGGCGAAGTGGATGAGTTGCACAACGAATCGATGGAAGGCACAGAAGAGAGTTGCGCCAATGAAGCTATGCTAGATGGATGGGTCTCGCATAGCCTGGCCAAAAAAGTGATGGTTGGAAGAACTATAGATGATTGGATGATGACTTTTCTGTTAAAGGGTGCGAGGGAAAAAATTCTAAGGAGCATATATTTAGAAATTTTCTGCCAAAAGTGAATTAATGACAAGGATTCTAAGGGAACAGATGGATTTGAATTCAAATTGCACTATAAATACAACCTCCCACTAAAAAATTGAACACTTTACTTCCCGAGAGTTGGCCTTGAGCTTTTCCACTTTAGTTTTCACCAAGAATTTTGTTGTAGGTTTGATGAAGTGTGGGAAGTACTCCAAGAGAAGATCTTACAGCAAAGGTTCATGAATTTATCAAATTAGTAGCATGAACAATTCCTGGAGAGAATGATAGAAACTTTCCTAAGCCAGAACAACCTATGCCCACTACTATGCCTACTACAGTGCCTTGGTCACCAAGGCCTAAACCATCCAAAGTAGAAGATAGGAAGAAGAAGAAGCCCCAACAGGCATCGGTGCAGCAATCACTATGGAAAAATATGATAGAAGTACGCCATAAGGGAAATATGGAAAGGTCCAAACAGCCGACGAAGCCCCTGCACATGGATGAGGAAGAAGTACACATAGGAATAGAGGAGATTGACACAAAGGAGGCTTAACCAAAAATGCAGCTACTGCCACATATACCACCAAGAAAATATATGGCTAAAGTGACCAAATATCTAGATGCATGGAAGTTCATGGTCTCTACACCTTTGCTACGAGAGAATGTGTCATTTGATGGAAATATACTAGCCCAAATACCATATCTAAAAATGAGAGATTGGGATTTGGGGGAGCATGCACAGTTCCAGCAGCTAGCACCACAAAAATACCTGAAGAAGATATATTATGAATAATCAGAGGTCACTAGATTAGAGCCAATGAAGTTGGTGGACAAAGTTCAGCACACAGGGCTCTCGAACATGTTTTGGGTGTCGCATTTTAGTAGTAGAACTATCAACACAATCTGTGTTCATCAAATATTGATGCAATTGTATGATGTGTGCCTCAAGTTGGGAGGGCCATCCCGATCAATGATATCCATAGAATAAATTTTTTGCCATACCAAGGGGTGGACCCTACAAAGGTGCTTGTAGGAAAATCATAGGAGAAAAAGTTGGTGGACCAAATGAAGAGTGATTTTGGTCTAGTGAAGAAGTCACACAAATGCTCCATTCATTCAATCACATATGGCATAGTGTAGTATGTTGCAAAAATTTTGGCCAGCAAAATCATGCAGAAGTGCTGCATGGATGAGGTACCAACACAGGTAGTCTCTTTGGCTTCATAGTGCACCAAAGGAGTCCAATACAATTGGGCTCAATACTTTTGTCATGAATTTTTGGGAGACTATAGAGAGGCCCAGGATGAGGGAAAGGTGTTCCACTACGAATGGTTGTTGTTTTTGATTGCATTCGTGGCATAGAGGACGGTAGAAGACAGTTAGTTCCCTCAACATGATTTAGATCTACTTAAGGCTGCGAAGTTTTCCTTGTTGTGGATGACTAAAGATCCCAAGTGCTTCATGGAGATGAAGATCTTTTGGGTGTTATTTGAATCAGAACTAAGAATGGTGATTAACTAGCGACCAAGGTGATCACCAATTTTGCATGCGCAGAACATGAGCATTGCAGAATTCAAGGTAGATTTTCATAATCTACACATCCGCTCGAACAAGGATGTCATGGGAAGATGGCACAAGCTATCATATTGAGTCATTGAGGACTATATTTTGGGGGTTTTCTGTAAGAGGCCAAGTGACTTGCTCACCCCTTTTGATGTTGGTGTAGGTACTAGTAAGATAATTGAAGGTGTCACATCACAGACTACAAAAATGGCCACAATAGCGAAGGAAAAGAAGAAGGAAGCATAGAATGATTCAACAAAAGAGAAGTTCATGGAAAAATAAAAGGTCACATAGCAGAAAGAAGTTTTTGCAAGGGAGAAAGAAGCAACCAAAGAAAGGGTATCTACCAAAGATACCAATGAGACCAAGGAGAAGACTGCCACTACGTCACAGGCCGCCATTGACCTCGACGAGTCGGAAATAGAGTGCACGAATATGGAGGGTGAGACAGAGGGAGAAGAGTAAGGGGACACGAGCTTTGAGTCCCCCTTCATCATCAAAAAGAGGCACAAGAGGAGTACTACAGGGCTACACAAGAAGCAAAAGTCATACAAATCGACCAACACGACACCTTTGGTCCTCATGGAGGGGGACTTATACGATATCAAAGATGTGGTATGCGATGCAACAGAGAACATCTAGAACCACATTGAAGACCAATATCATCACACATTAGATAAAGTGCAGCAGGGCCTGAGAGAATTATAGGTCCAGACCGGCCTCATTCAAGTGACCATGGGACAGGTGAGCCTGAAGCAAGTGAGCCTCAAGTAAGCGATCCAGTCATCCTTAGCAGAAAAACTAACCATGGACCTTTGCACAGTGCAGTTGTCAGAAGGGTCCCTGCAGATCGAGGAACCAACAGACAAGGTGCGCCTCTTACATATGAAGGACTTGAGTCTAAACCTAGAGGCTCTCCCTCTTCAAATGTTGCATGACCTGGATCAAGGAGTATCTGATGAGCTCATAGTTCAAGAACAATGCACATTGTTGATTACCAATGAAGTAAAAACCAAAAATTAGCAAATGTTTGAGGAAAAGGTGTAGGAACTCAAGGAAAGGGAGGAAGTGATGACGCAAAGTTAGCAGCTAGAAGCAGCAATCGCACATGCCTATAGTGAACTTCCCAAGCTCCAAATCCTAGCAGAAGTAGCCTCTACTGAGAAGATTCAGAAGCTAGCTGGCGCAGTAAAGGAGACAAAGCCAAAAATTAGAAAACTCAGATTTCAATTGCACCTGCAAATCTCCGAGGTACAACTTAAGCTCTAGTGAACTACTCCTCCAGAAGTCAGAGAGAAGCGTGAAGTGGTTATTAAAGAAGATATGGCTACCTTGGAATCTGCATTTAGGCACTGCACTCAGTTTTTCGCACAAAGCATGGAATTGTGGACTTTGCTACATGAGGATCCAACTCTGTAGAAGATTGAAGTTGATATCTAGGAGAATCAAAGTCAGTTTGATAAATAATGTCTACAATGCGAACCTTAGCACCAGTGAAAAGGTTCACCAAATTACAGGAGAGAAAGCTAATCCATAGTGAAATTGATGAGATGTGTCAAAAGGAAGCGATCATATCTTCAAGGACGTAGACCTGGGTGGATGAAGGAAGTCATTTAACTCTATTTGTGTGGAGAAAGCTGAATGAATGTAGCAGATGCAAATAACCATGGGCCTTACAGTCGAAGTCCCAACAATAGAAAAATTGGTTCAAGAAGTCTGATAGGGTGCTATGCAGGTGACACCAAACCTACAAGTTTTGAAGATTGAATTCACCGAGCTACAGGTGAAGATTGAGGTGCCACCAATAGAGTGACTTGAGGATGAGTCACGACTTTGTGTTGGGGGCTTGTTGGGACAGGGTCCCTTGCGGTCAATTTTGCAATAGTTTTGTTATTTTGTAAAGTCTCCTCATTTTGAGGAGTGGAGCACGAAGGTCATTAGGAGTCAAAGGGGCCTTAGGAAGGTCAAATCCCCTTAGTTTGTTAGAAGTTAAGTTGTTTCTTGACCCACCCATGGTATTGTAAAATAAGATGATATAAAAGAGTCATAAAAGGTCATAGGGAAGTAAGTGAAGATAGTGAAGAACACAAATCGGCAAGTTTTGGATCTGTATTGCCTACTCTGTACTTAGGTGAAGGAGAAGGTTCCTGCAGCTGTGTGTGCAGAGACCTTGGTAAGTCTGCAGCTTAGTGCGGGGTCTCCTACATCTATGTATACAGGGAAGATAGAGTCTGTAATAGAAGATATGCACATAATCAAGACTATTTTGGAGCAATATTTGTGTATCTGTGTGTTTATGTTTACTTCTCCATTTACTGTATATTCACTTTGTCTTTTGCATTTACCATAAGAAACACTTAATGCATGTGTGAAAGTGGTATATCTGTTAGTTTACTTGATGTTATGAATGTTTAAGGAAATCAGCATAGATTTGGAATTTGTTATCTCTAAGTTATCATAATTATCACGTTTTAAGGATTGGGGTTCATGAAGGTCTAAATAAAGCCCTAGAAATAACAGAAACCCATCACACAGACCTCTAGATGCAGAAACCTAGTTTTGTCATCCCCCAATACTGCATCAGGTGAGACTGCAACCCGAACTATGTGGGTTGTTGCCAAAAGAGCTGACAATGTAGGGTTTTGTAGGTTTTCACAGCTAACTTTGAACCTGGGTCCAAACCCCCTGAAGCCAACAACCTCGAAAAAGAGGAATTCAACATGAGATTCAATTGCAATAGGATGCAACAATTTCGAATATTGGCATGTATAGAATGTAAATTTTGGAGAATACATAAATTAAGAAGCAAATTCAAGAGCTAATTGACAAAGGGGTCATCATACCTAGTACATCACCTTTTGCCTCTCCTATTGTTTTGGTTCCAAAGAAGGATGGTACATGGTGCATGTGTGTGAATTTTAGAGCTTTGAATGAGATCATGGTAAAGAATATCTATCCTCTTCCTCACATTGATAATTTTCTAGATCAGTTAAAGGATGTTGTTTATTTTACTAAGTTATATTGGAGAAGAAATTATCAACAAATAAGGATTTTTGAAGATGATATTTGTAAAACTACTTTCAAGGAAAAACAAGGTTTGTTTGAATGGTTAGTTTTGTTGTTTGGGATTTGCAATGTACCTGCCATATTTATGAGAGTTATGAATGATGTATTGCGACCATTCCTTGATGATTTTTTCATAGTCTAATTAGATGATATTTTTATTTCTAGTAAGACTCGTGAAGAGCATGTCAAGCATGTAAATCAAGTTCTAGATGTCTTGAAAAAGGAAAAGTTGTATTTGAATATGTCTAAATGTGAGTTTTGGAAAACCTATTTGGTTTAATTGGGTCATATTATAGGAGGTGGTGAATTTATGATTGATCACCCTAAAGTTGATGTTATTTTGAATTGACCTAAACCCAATAATGTAACAAAATTTAGGAGCTTTTTGGGAGAAGCCTAACATTGGAGAAAATTTATCACTAACTTCTCATTCATTACAGCACCATCAAATGCTTTGATAACTGTGAATTAGGTCTTTTAGTGCGGAGGCAACCAATAGAAATACTTTGATACTTTGAAAGACAAAATCAGTACAACACCAATTCTAGTACTTCTAGATCTTAAGAAGCCATTTTAAATTCAAACCGATGCAAGATAATATGATACGGGAGCAGTTTTGTGCAACATGGTAAGCCAATATGTTATCATTATGAAACATTTTCCAATGCAATGGTTAACTATCCAACTTATGATAAAGAGATGTATTCTTTGGTACAAAGCATGAAGAAATGGAAGCATTATATGGGCAAAGAAATGATTATTCATATGGATCATCAAACTTTGCAATATTTACAATCACAAACCAAGGTACAACAAGCTAGAAATTCCAGATTGATGGGATTCGTGTAGCAATTTCATTTGGTAATCGGGTATAAGAAAGGTATATGCATCAAAGTTGAAAATATGCTATCAAATCCTATTGTTAATGAATCTCTCATTCTTAAGCATAACTCAATCATGCATGAAAGTGATATTGAACAATATGCTCAAGATGAACATTTTAAAGATGTTTATTCAACTTTGTGTCAAGGAAATCATATTGAAGATTTGGATTATCATGTTCATAACAAGTTGTTATATCATCTTGGCAAGTTATGTGTTGCATGAGTAAAATATTCAATTTCATAAGGGAAGCCCACACTTCTCTTATTGTTGGTCACTTTGGTGTAGGAATAAATAGTTTCTCAATTACAAAGGTATTTTTATTAGCCTCACATGAATGAAACTATATCAGAATATGTTAAAGGAGGTTCTACATGTGCTACTAGCAAGCCAAGCAATAGGAAATTAGGTTTTTACAATTCAATTCCTATCCCTTCTCATATTTTGGAAACTATTTCTATGGATTTTGTTGGGGGGCTACCAATGTTTAGGAAAGGTCATGATTATTTATATGTTATAGTGGATCGTTTAAGAAAAAAGTGTGTGTTTATGCCATGTAAGAAGCAGGTTAGAGGTGAACGAGTTGCAAATATGTTCTTCCAAAATGTATGGGTTCATTTTGGGTAACCACTTCGATTATATCTAATCGAGATTCTTAATTTATCGGGAAGTTTGGGTTAATTTTATGGGAATTCATGGACACAAATTTGAAGAAGAGCACAATATTTCAACCACAAACTGATGGCCAAACAAAAGTGGTGAATAGAAGAACAGTTCATCCCCTTCTCAGATATTGTGGTAAACATCCTAAACTTTGGGATGAGAATTTGCATTACATCCATCATCCCTACAATCGTGCTAAGAATTCATCTACACATGTATCTCCATTTGAAGCTTGTTTGGGTTATTTTCCAAAGACTTGTATGGATTAAATATTTTCTAAAGATATTGTAGTAGTTGGACATAGTGATGTGGACAAACCGAAACATTTCATTGAACAAATCCAAAGAGTTCTTAAAGGGTATATGAACAACTAGATAAAATCCAAGCCAAGCCAAGGATCAGGTTGATCTTGATTTCCATGTGGGAGATCAAGTTTGGTTGTACATCATCAAGAAAAGACTAAAAGGTGAAGGTAAAAATGTAAACCCAATTAGATATGGTCCTTTCAAAATTTTGGAGAGGATTGGTAACAAGACTTTCTAATTACATTTGCCACATTACATGCAAATTTATTGTATTGTGAATGTGGAAAACTTGAGATTGTATGAGCCTCCTATTATTATTGATTAAGAAAAGAATGTTCAAATTCCATCTATACAATATTTTTCTCCTGAATATTTAAATGAGCTGTAGGAAGAATTAATTCTTGATGGGGGGATAAGAAGTTCACGTAGAGGCAATGTGGAATATCTTCGTGTGGGGCTCAAGATACCAATTCAAGAAAGCAAGGTGGATAGATATCATGAAAATGAGCGAGTTATATCCTCACTTACATGATCAGTAAAAACTCACTTTTGGTGGTCCAAAAGCTTGTAGTGGAGATGAATGATCCAGGGGATCAAAATTATGCTAAAAACTGAAAGTTCTCGAAATCTCATAAAAATCATGCCAAATTATATATATATATCATCATTTTGATTCAACCGATGCTTGAATCACCTCAATCTAGCACCGTATGAATAATTTATCACATTTTGAAGTTTTTGGCGAACCGTTAAAAATTCAACTTATAGGGTTCACTATGCAATGTACATATGCCATGTGGCAGTTCATACAATGATGTAATGCTGATATCATTTGTTGACTGAGTAGTATGGGAGCGAATCAAGGATCGACACATGGCGTGCTAGTATTTATTTGCAGGTTCATGCGATGGGTCAATACTGAGCCACCACATGGGCCAATCAGAGACTACCACATGGTGTAATGAGAGTTCTCCATGTGGGCCTCAGATTGGCACCAGAAATTGGTTTGATCAACTACTAAGCCTCTACGTTTTTCAACCCCATGACCTCCCAAATGTACAAAAAACTCCTGACCAACCGAGCTACATGTGGTTCTTGCTATACATAGTCGGTGAATTATATTTAAACTCAAGTGGTCTGATGATTGGGGAGATGGGTGGGCCAACTGGCATGCCTGACCATCCCAGCCCATGGTTTTTGGTAGCCATATAACCAACAATAGATTTGTAGGGGTGTGTGCATGGCACCATGACCACACCCAAGGCACTGCCCCAAGGCATATGTTAAACACAAGACCAAGGTAGAGGTAACATGAGGGTGTGTGGGTTGTGGCTTGTGACCCTTGGTTATATCATCCCACATGACTAGAGGCACAGGAGTCAGAGGAGGGCTTTGGCCTAATAAAAATAAATATTTTATATTTAATACAAAACTCCAACCCCGCTAAAATATGTGGATAAAAACTAGGACATTCGAGTTTCCAATGAAGATCCCACACCAATAAACCACAAAACATTGTGTTGCCCATTTTTTGCAAATAGATGGTTTGTAGAGAGTTTTTATAGGTAGTTTGAACAAGGAGGATTATCTTGGCCATTTCTCAACCTTTTTGAGCCAAATAAGACCCTACACAAGGGTTTTTGGGCATTATAGATGCAATGGAAATGTTACTTTTACAAATTGAGACTGGTATGTTGATGTAATTGAGCATTTAAGAATATAATAAAAAAGACCACCATTGAAAGATGGTCCTGGAGACGTAGCCTAGGAGGGGTGAGCTCTGTAATCAATTTGATGTGTTTTAATGTTGCATGTTTTCCATTTTAATTGTTAAAATTTTGGAAAATTAACTTTAGTTTTTGCACTTTTGCAATCATGATCCATTACCTAAAAGAAATAAACTAACTCACACTTCATTTTATGAAACTTTCACTATTTAATTTTGGATCAAGTGACCATGGAGAACAACTCTGGAAGCAAAAAATAGATAGGCATGGGCCATCATATAGGGTTTCAAGATATCACTCTTTGCCTTTTTAATTCAAAACTCTAACAACTGTGGTGAAAATTCCAAGTAATACAAGTAAATAAATGAAAAATAATAACCACATTTGATGAGACACTTATTCCAAGCTGAATGTTGGGCAGAATCTTAGTAATGGTGATCACTTGTGATTAGTTATAGCTAAGGAAATTGGAAAAGGCCCAGGTTATGTCATCTACAATAAACATGGGCTCATCAAAATTCTCTTTAGGTTAGCCAATACCTGAGCTCCAATCTTCCTTCTAGTAGCCTATTTCATCCATCAAAGAGATACGCATAAGGTTTCAATACTACACCCAATCATGCACCAACAACATCCTTCTTGTCTGCTACTCTAGGGCTACTTTGGGTAGCTAACGCGCTACCCTCTAGTCATCTCTAAGGCAACCAATCCACTCATTGTTGAATCTACTCCTAGTATGGCAATTCACCACCTTGGAATGTCATACAAATGTCATTACAAGTTGTAATAAACATGATCTATTCACCTAATACACCTCACCAAATGATGTTGTTACACCTTGTTGCAATGTTGTACTGTTGTACTCCTAGTTAGGGCATACCAAGTTGCCTTCAACCTCCACACAACTCAGCAAATTAGCCTCCATTTGCATGTGGTCCACCCTAGGGAGACTCCCCTAGGCATACGTTGCCTTATAGGGCTACTATCCACCCTAAACGCAGCCCCTAAATGCTCCACTTGCTGGCTATGTTCTGCGACCTAGCCCAACAGTGGTCTTCTGCTCCTGTCCTCCAAAACAGTCCGTAATTTTTTTCTTTAAATAGGAGCAACACACTCCTATTTTTTGCGGCCTCTTCTGCCCTACAATCTGAGCCCAAGACAACCCTAAAACAGTCCAAACAGCCCTAGAGTATTCCATGCTATCACCTATAGCACTGTGACTTATCACATAATTACCCCATGTTGTACTAGGCCTCCTCATATTGTCCTCTTGACTCCTTTGTTTCTGCTAGGTCACTCGAAAATATCAAATCTTCTCTTGATTATATTGTACACTTATTGGATACTCTATTGGACTGCTTTTACAATAAGCTTGGTAACCAATAATTACCTCGTCAACTTTAAAAATTCATGTATTTCTAACGACAGCTCAGATTCAAATGATTCTTGAGGTGTTGGAATTGTATCTTTGAGTACTACATCCTCATCCATCACATCTCATACCTCCATCATGGTTTTGGCCCAAATCACGATGGGTGGAAAACCCCACACTTGGGTTTCAAGCTCACAAGCTGGCCTAGTGATGCTTTTCCCTCCAAACCCAGAACCCTAGGGCTTGGAGTACCTCCGAAGCTACCAAAATCAACACTCCCTCTTAGCAAGGGAAGTACTCTCAAGACCAGGAAGTATGCCGTTGTCATCATCACTTATCATAACACTTTCCCAACTCCTAATGCTCACAATCACAACAACCCCTATACGGTGAACTATGGCCTTCTTAGAAGTGTCATTTTCACTGTTGGAAAAAACCTGCTTCTTATTGCTATCCTTTAACATATTCCAATATTTCCATTATTCCTTCTTGGTAGCTATAGGAGCACCCTTTCTCACCACTGACCACATACTCTTCTTGGGTTATAGAGTCTCCCTCTAAATCTACAATCTCCCTTTCGAACTAGACTCCCTCTGAGTCTCTGGAACCTAAACCATCTCGAGAAAGTATACCTTCTTCTCGGGAAGCTATACCTACTCCTCTGAAGCCTACACCTACACCTACACCTGCTTCTACTTCTTTGGAACATGCACCTTCTGCACCTGCTTCTTTCCACGATCCACAGTCTTGTCCATTAACATGTAGAGACCATGCTCTCTAATTCAAAGTACAATCCTATCGGACTTACAGACTCTTATACTAAGTGTTTCCTTCCCATCCTGGAACAAGACTTCAAACGCTTTCCTCTCAATCATCGAGATGGAAATCATGCTATATTTGAGTCCCAATACAAACAATACATCCTAGGCCCACATACACATCCTGTCTCCATCCTGAATGGCACAATACTCGATCTTCATATCTCCAACTGACTCTTGTCACCCAACACCATGTGCAACTTCGAGTCCCATCCATCTAGAGTCTCAAAAACCTACTGTGACCCTGTCATATGCTTTTTCACACCACTTTCCATGTACCATCCATCCTTAGTGATAGTACTTTGGGAGAAATGAGAAATCACAACAAAGTCCTCCTCTTCCAAACTCTTGGAGAGATCGTCTATCTCTAGTGAAGTGGCAATGCTAATGGCTTGATTTCCTTTCTTATTCTCATCATTTCCCTTCTTCTTCATCAAAAATCTCGACGAAAAATGACCCATAATGCAATAGTTGAAACACTTGACTTTACTCAAGTCCTTGTTTTTCTTACCCTTCATTCATGATGCAAGTGCAATGTCATCCTCTAAATCCTTCTACCTTGGATGAAGATCCTTGTCTAGAAACTCCTCCTGAATGAATTCATCTCATAGCCAATCCGAGCCTGATAACTTCTCTCTTGAAATTATCCGTTTGATGAAGGGCTTCCATTCCTCGGTAAACCCTTTCAAGGAAATCCTTACCATATCTCGATCTGAGGTAGACACACTTATGGAAGCAAGCTCATCCTTGAATTGAGACAATCTCATCAGATACAGGGTCATGATTTCACCCTTTATCATCTTGGTGGATTTCAACTTATCCTCCAATACCAATACCTGATTCTCGTTCTTATTCTGGAACAAATTATGAAAATCCATCCACATCTCATGTGCATTGTTCTTCCCAGACAAATGGGGTATTAGGACAGCCCTCACAACATCTAGGATTATCAATCACATTCTCGAATCCAAATCTTCATATATTTTCAGCTCCTCAGAGTTTTTGGCTTCTTAATCTCTTTCTTGGTGAACACCTAGAACCTGTTGACCTGTAAGACCAACTTGATCCTTTCCTTCGAAGGACTATATTTGGACAACCCCTCCAACCTGTGGTCATATGGGAGACCTGCCTGCAACTTCAACATTGTAGTGAACCCTTCACTCACAATGTGAGAAACTCCCTCTCACGTTGTACTTCACTACACAAAAATCTAATTTACTTAATTCCAAAGTAGCTCAAATGTGCTCTGATACCATGTTGAATTTCCATGACCTTGGGTCTAGGTTAGACTCTTAAAATCAGTTACGCTACCAAAACAAGAATCTCAACCATAAACTACTTTGCACAACTGAAATATAAAGTAGTAAATCACATATGAATAATATACACAATTTAAAAAAAAATATTGTACAATAATGTGCAATAACCAATTTTCGTTATATTAAACAAAATATGAATAATATAATAATCTATGGTGTACAAGATACAATGACAAATGTCGATGCATCTTCTATGTTGCATCTTGTCTTTCTGGCCCTTTGCTTTTGTATTGCTCACTAGTAGTGCCTCAGTCCATCAAGGCATCTACACATTGAGACTCCAAGATGGCTACCTCCTAGCACTGTTGCAAGTTATGTCTACCACAATGGACATGGTCTCATCAAACTGATCTCTATGTTGGTCAATACCCAAGCTACAATATTCCTTCTAGTAGCCTCTTTTGTCCATCAAAGAGGTACACATAAGGCTGCAATACTACAACCAATCACACACCAACAACTTCCTTATTGGTTGATGCTCTAAGGCTACTTTGGGTAGCCAACACATTGCCCTCCAATCATCTCTAAGGCACCCAATCCACTCACTGTTGAATCTTCTCCTAGTATGACAATTCACCACCTTGGAATTTCATACACATGTCATCAACAGGATTCAATAAACATGATCCAATATGGTCACACCTTGACCCAATACATCTCACCAAATTTTTTTGTTACACCTTGTTGCAATGTTGTATCATTGCACTCCTATTTAGGGCACACCATGATGCCTTCAAACTCCACGTAGCTCAGAAAATTAGCCTTCAATTGACTGCGGTTCACCCTAGGGAGACTCCTCCAAGCACACATTGCCTTATATGACTATTATTCACCCTGAATGAAGCTTCTAAGGGCTCCAGCTACTAGCTATGGCTTGTGTCCTAGCCCAGCAATGGACTACTACTCCTGTCCTCCAAAACAATCCACAATTATTTCCTTTAAACAAAAGCAACACTCTCTTATTTTTTGCAGCCTCCTCTACCCTGCAATCTGAGCCCAACACAGTCCTCAAATAACCCAAACAACATTAGAATATGCCACATTGTCACCTACAGTACTATATATTATCACAGAATTACACCACACTGTACTAGGCCTCCTCACGTTGTCCTCCCCACTCCTTTACTGTGGCTAGGTCACTCGAAAATCTGAGAGCTTCTCTTGAGTATATTACCCATTTGTGGGATACTCTAAAACACTCCAATACACCTTGTATTTATAAACATACACGGGCTCAACAAATTGATGAGGAGACCCATATATTGGACTACTTTTACACCAAATCTACATGACTTGGTAACCAATAATTACCTTGTCAAATTCAAAAATTCATTTCTCTCTAACGACAACTCGGATTCAGATGATTCACAATGCGTTGGAATCATATCAGTGAGCACGATCATCCTCATCCATCACATGTCATAAATCCATCACAGTTTTGGCCCAAATCACGATGGGTGAAAAACACCACACTTGTGTTCCAAGCCCACTATTAGGTCCTGAAATTGTTGCACTTAATGCACATTTTTATTCATATGATGCCCTATTTATTCCCTTGTTTTACTAGTTTATGAAATATTTCTACATTATTTTAATGCAATAGCAAAGATTTACGATTGATTTGTATTTTATATAAGAGTACCTTTGTTATATGCATTTCTAGGATTAATGTTCATTAAAATATTGTTAATGTAGATTGTCTTGTTTCTACATTACATAGGGATTTTGCACCAGGTATATGTGGGCTACATCATCATTCAAGCTTTCCACGGAGGAAAATTCTAGATAGTAGTGTAAAATGTTCCTAGAATTATCTTTGATTCTTTTTTATAGCCATAGGTGTACTTATCTTTCATTAACCCGTTCTTGCACTAAAGAGCAACATTCCTACACTTAAGAGCAACCAATTTGCAGCTTCAACATCTCGGAACACTTCCTAGTAAAACTGAGGAAGTTTATTGTCCGAAATGATGTTATAACATCTTCCCATGAGTTAGATTTCACCCAGGTCATACCTTTGTGTCTCTAGAAGAAAATCTACAAAGTCGCACAGTTTTCAAACTGCCAAGTTTGACCTCAATTTGCATGCAGCTAGAGGCCAATCTTGAAAATCGGAGAAAATGGTTATTTTACCATTGTAAAAAATTATATATAAATGAAACATTTTCTCAAGATTCGCATCAGTTTGAAAGTTACACGAGGATTTTGAGAAAGTTTTATACAAAAAGATTATTTTTCCATAATTTTAGGATCTTACCTAGATTTTCAGAAATAGCTAAGCAATCAACTTCGTGCATGATTTTTGAGGCAATGGAGATGAATCAGAAAACTCATAGAGAGGTTATTATTGGAGACATGACAAATTGGTCTAAGAATTACACGAGGTTCTTTGAGGCAATTTTCTGAAAAAGACTGTTTTTTCTATAATTCAAAAATATTCCCAAATTTGCAAAATTTGTATGATATTTTTGTTTCTTCAATTAGATAATGGCTGAAATAGACTTCTCATCCATGGAATATTGTTGGGATTTAATCTCCATATTATTTCAAAGGATTGACTTGTTTAAATCCAAACTTGTAATGTAAAAATATTATAAAAACAAAGTTATGGCTCCAAGCCTAGCTAGCAAACCATTCTTTGTATTCTCATGCTCTTGAACTGAGTGTTGGGGGTTATTCCCCCTTCCTTTTTTCAATTGGAGCTTGATTATTGAGCTCAATATGTATTGAAGGACGGAACTTCATTAATATAAGCTAAATGCTAGGTTCATGCATTCATTTTCTCTATTTTTTGTAATGTTGATCTTACTCTTATAGTTAAGCTTTTTTATTAAAGGGAAATGAATTGGTTGGCTAGGGCCTAGGCAACCCAACTTGTTCTCTGCAATATTATCTCAGTGTGTTTAGATGCAATGATATTATTTTGCGCAGGAGTGATTTCTTTATGCTTGATTTTGCGAGTGTGGTGAAGATTTTGTGAATGGATTTCTTGCTTGTGTTATCTCAGATTTGAGGATTTATGTGTGTGTTGAGTTCTTTATTTCAATTCCAACATTTCCATTCGTTTCTTAAGCATTTCTGCATGTCTTTCCTTTTCTGATAATTTTACTTAAATTGTTTCTAGAAGGCAGCTAGGGTTACAGTTTGATGCTTTAAGTTTTTTGTATTTTCTTTATGATATATCGTACCTTAGTCAAAATATAAAGTATAACCATGAGATGATTTCTCTTTATGTGATATTAAAGTTGTTATAATATCCATGACTGGTTGGAACTAAGCATTGTTAAGCACGGTAATCATATTAATTCTTTCTTGAGTTTATAGATTTCATGTGAATATATTTGATCTTGTATAGAATACATATATATACTACATGGTGAAACAGGTTCTGAAAGGGGTCTAATTTCAATCTTGAATGGTGATTTTTATGGCTATGCATGACTTTGTCATTTCTACAGGTGTGAATTTCCTTAAATCTATACAGTTTGTTTTTATTGAATTTGGCAGTCAATTCAGGTTTATTTTCATTATTTCTCAAGTTGAAGTTCCTTTCCTACATTTGTTATTTTACTATTCACTGCATTGTCACATCAATTTAGGAATGAAGGACTCTCGAATGTAAGTATGTTCTAGTGAAGGAAAAAGGTGTTATTCTAGAGGAGCACAATGTTCCAGTGCAAGAATAGAAGGTTCCGGTATAGGAACATAATATTCTTGCACATGAATAGAGTTTATAGAGTTGAGACTTCTATGATCCATAACATGTTTGTGAGAATGATTTTGGTAAAATCACATAGAAAATAATTTGTCGACGCGTTTCGAACCAACCAGTGTGGTTCATCGTCAGGACAAGTTGAAGAACAAATTTGAGCAACAAGTTAAATAGGGAATGCAAGTCCTTCCAATGGCTAGATTTGACCAGGGACCAGGTTGATAAGGATCAAGGGGAGGGGTCAAAGATGTTAAAGTTGAAAAATCTCTTAAATAAATTATTAGGGAAAATTAAATTAAATTTATATTATTAATACTATTATTATTAATTTTAAAATAATATTATTATTACTAAATTATTATTACTATGATACTAATATTAAAATTCTTAATATTAGGGTAAATCCAATGTTAAAATTAAAGTGACCATTGTTAAATTGATATTAATATTATTATTATTATTAACTTCAAAGTACTATTATTACTATTACTATCATTAATATTAATAATAGTCTAAGGTAATAATTCTATTGTTACTAATTTCTAAAATACTTTACTCAAGAGTAAATATATTATAATGGCTCATGTTAAAATATTAGTAATATTATTATTATTAATTTCAAAATAATATTATTCTTACTACTATTAATACTAGCCTAGGGTAAATAATCCATTATTACTAATTATTAATATGTTTTACTAAAGAGTAAATATATTAAAATATTAAGGTGAATAATTCTATTATTAATATTACTAAACTATTGTTACTATTTTCATTATTGTTATTAATGATAATAATGATATTGTTATAACTTTTAATATTAGGGTAAATCCATTACTAAAATTAAAGTGACTAATGTTAAAAAATATATTAATAAGATAATATTAATATTAATAATAGTCTAGGGTAAATAATTCCATTATTACTAATTATTAAGATATTTTATTAAAGAGTAAATAAATTAAAACTTGATCAAGGGATCATATTGTTACAACCAATCAAAGAAGACATAAGATATCAAAGGACTATAAATGAAGGTAAGCTAAAGAAACAAAAAAGGCCAAGGAAAGGAAAAAATGATGAACGAGACGAAGAGGGCTAGGAAGAAAGGGCTGGGATCCAACAACTACTAATCTTCCAGCCATCATCCCTATTGAGATTATTAGGCCTTTTCTCGATTTCAAGGGCTTCCCTAAATTTTCGATGGTGAAACTGCGCAACTTTTGCAATAACACGAGCCTCTTTGATACAAACATGATGTTTGGTCTTCTCGGCATGCTCTGTAAGGGTGGAGGACTTGGCACTCCCATGATTTAACTCTGTCGAGTGCTCACTAATCCTCTGATTAATAGAGCGACCAGTCTCACCAATATGCTATGTTTTCTTAGTGCAAGGACAAAATTGTTCTAGTAATGCTACTGAACTAAATTTCGGGGGTTACTCACCCTTCCTTTTTTCATCTGGAGCTGGATCATTGAGTTCAAGATGTACTGAAGAATTGAACTTCATTAATATAAGCTAAATGTCAAGTTCATGCATTCATTTTCACTATTCTCTATAACGTTGATCTTACTCTCATAGTTAAGATTTTTACTTAAAGGGAAATGAGCTAGTTGGCTAGGTCCTAGCCAACCCATCTCGTTCCCCCCAATATTCTCTCATTATGTTTAGATGCAGTGATATTATTTTGTGTAGGAGTGATTTATTCATGCTTGAGTTTGTGGGTGTGTCGAATATTTTGTGAATGCATTTCTTGTTTGTGTGACCTTAGATCTAAGGAGTTATGTGTGTGTTGAGTGCTTTAGTTTAGTTCCAACATTTCCATTCCTTTCTTAAGCATTGGTGCATGTCTATCCTTTTCTAAGAATTTTACTTAAATAGTTTCTGGAAGGTAGCTAGGGTTATAGTTTGATACTTTAAGTTTTTTATATTTTCTTTATTATATATCATACCAGAGTTGAAATATAAAGTATAACGGTGAGACAATTTCTTTGCATGTGATATTAAAGTTGTTATAATATCCATGACTGGTTGTAACTAAGCATTGTTAAGAACGATAATCATAATAATTATTTTTTGAGTTTATATATTTCATGTGAATATATTTGATCTTGTAAAAAATACATCTATATACTACATTGTGAAATAGGTCCTGAAAGGGGCTTGAGTTCAATCTTGAATGGTGATTTTTATGGCTACGCATGAGTTTGTCATTTCTAAAGGTGTGAATGTCCTTGAATCTATGCAGTGTTTCTTTTATTGAAGTTTGCAGTTGATTCATGTTTATTTTCATTATTTCTCAAGTTGAAGTTCCTTTCCTACATTTGTTATTTTACAGTTTACTGCATTGGCACATCAATTTAGGAATGAAGGACTCTCAAATGTAAGTATGTTCTAGTGTAGGAACAAGGTGTTCTGGTAGAGGAGCATAGTGTTCTAGTGCAAGAATAGAACGTTCCAGTACAGGAACATAGTATTCTTGTATAGGAACAGAGTCAGTCTAGTACAGGAATAGAGTTATTATAGTACCTAAACGAATTTTCTATGTTTTCTTAGTGCAGGGATGGAATTGTTCCAGTACACGAACATGTTCATTTCGGTACAGGAACAAAATTGTCATAACATAAACAAATTCACTCTCTTTTCCTAGTACATGAATAGATCTACTTTTTGAATCTTTTGAGTTTTATAATTAATTTATTGAGTGGAATGAATTATGAGTTTATTTATTTATTTAAGAAGTATTTTTCCACTAAAATCTTTTACTGTTATTTTCTGAGTGAGAGTCCAGTTTCTAGTGTGGTGTGACCAATTTCTACACAAGTTAGGATTTTCTTTTGCATGTTCCTAGAGTCATTCTCTTGCATTTCCAGTGTTGTGCCTCGAAGTTTACGAACTCCTAGATTGAAAATTAAATGTTGATCCATTAGTCAAACATATACTACACCCAACACCCACAAGCTGCCTTTGTGGTGATTTTCCCTCCAAACCCTGAACCCTAGGGCTTGGAGTACCTCCCAAGCTACACAAATCAATGACTAGGGATTTGGAAAGGAAAAAATGGCATTTTGTCACATTTATTTATGGAAACAATGGAAATTAGGAGAGAAGGGAGGTGAAAGGTTACAGGTTGCATGTGAGGATGAAAATAATGGTGAAGAAAATAGAGGCCTCATTCATAAAAAGGATTTTGAGGATCATTTGGTATATTTTGGTCAATTAAAATTTGGAGCTCTCTCGTTATTCTCTCTATCTCTCTCATACTCTTGGAGACTTAGATTTTTCTTGAATCACTCTTGGTGGGTGTGGAACACTTGGATTCTTGGAGCAAGAAGGCAAAGGAAGAGCAGGAAAGTGTAATAAGGCATTGAGATTAGGAACTACATCAGATTTTCTTGCAAGTGCCAAGTTTCATGTATGTTTCTTTCACCAGTTTTGGCATGCATGGCATATACATGTGGTTTCTTGGTTGTGATCTATCACTGGCATGGAGGATTGCTTAGATTGACAATGGATTTTCCTAGCCTTGCCATTTCCTAGATAGCCATGGTGATTGTGGATTTCCTTTCATTGTTTGTTTTTGGTTGGTTCTCATGGTTTTGTTGAAGGCTCAAAAAACATGGCCAAAACATCCAAGAAAACCACCCCATTAGGAACTTAGAGCATCTCCTTTTCTGGTTTAGATGGTGTCTCCAACTGGGTTGATGGGACTAGTTTCCCTTAAAAAGATATATGAAAATGGATAAAAGATATATAGGTGTGAAGGTTGATGGATGTAGATAATAAATAAATAAATCTAATTAAATGACTTGCAATACCGATCTCGAGAGAATATATATTCTATATATGTGACCTGAAGATTTCACTCATAATATGACAATGTAGCTCATCACACTATTCATGAATATAAATCGAGTAATGATAAAAAATTTAATTAAATAGTTAATTAAATTAGTTGATATAATTTACTGCACATATGAGATATCGTTAATCATCTATATACTTAAAATATTTGATTAAAACACATCAATAGTGACAATTGTTCAATCACATGCAATAACATAGATGACAAACTTGAAAGAAATTAATAATTCAACTCATAAACATAACATCAGTATATAGATAGTAATACCTGATACACATTAGCTCTACTCATAAGTAAAATCGAAGTGGTTATTATTTTTCAGCTACAGTAGTGCAAACCAAAATCTTTCTTGCAAAAACTCAGAACCCCATCATCATAACATTGAAAGGGGAGTTGAAATCAAAACTCAAATATAGAAAAGTTCGATAAACGTTAGGTGGTTTAAACAACCCACACTTAAAATAAAATACAAGATAATAATAGTTGGCTATTATAATAACTTTGATCATGACTAGGAGGAATACTTCTTTGCCATTTGTTGTTGAAGCTAGCATATGTCTGTCATCGGTTCAGTTGATATGTAGTGAATAACACATTGTTGAGTGTTGGAGGCAGATGACTAGTTGTATTTGCAAGACACCTTAGCATCAACCACTAACTATGAGGTTTGACTAGGAAATTCGAGTGGAATTCCAGGTAAATCTTTGATAGGGCCATTATTCCCTCATCCTTCCTTCTTTATGCTTATTTCCAAGTCCTTGTTAGAAATTTAACATCGGGCAAGGTATCCTCAAGGAAGTCTGAAATGAGATTGGCCTACAGTAGGTTATTGTTGATTGGTTCAATGTTATTGTTTGATATGTCCCTGAAACTATATATCACCATCACTGCATGTTTTAGCCTAATCTCCCATTCTTGAAAGACAATGTATTTCTGAGATTGTTCTATTCTAGGGAAATTGGCTGATCAGCGCTCGGAAATTTCCTACCAATTGATGAACTTGGAAATATTTTCCTCTACTTCTCTATAATAGTTCCTCAAGTCGGCTAATTGATCTACAAATGAATCACTCAATTGGCATAGGTCTTAGATGATGGCCAATGTTTGACATGATACAACTCTGTTATTTCTCAATCGGCCTTTAGTTGCTCAGTTTTGTTTTGTAGCTCCTGTGTTGGGAATCTATTGGGTCCCTATAATACTAGTGATTACCCCATTACTATTGTAGTTATACCCCTTATTTATATTGTTGTTCCCCTATTACCCCCATATTGCTATTTCTGTGCCCCATAGAATCCCTCTATTGTTATTTTTGTGGCTTTATATTATTATTGTTAGGTCGACTGGATTATATTGTGACTCCTTAGACTCCTATATAGAAAGGAGGTTTTGTCATTTGTATCATCCAAGAATTGCTCATTTATGTAATGTAAAGGAGGTTGCCCCCTCGAAGAGGCTGAATTCTAAGGCGTTGATCTATCTTTTCTATCCTTTCTTGAGCTGGTTTCATAACATTTGGTATCAGAGCTTTGGATTCTAGGGTTTCGCTACTCCAAACAGGTCATCGTGGAATTTTTGCGATAACTTTTTTTTCTGTGATGTTTCAAAAGTCAAAAACAAAACCTAGTTGAGAAGAAATCGCCCTGAACCTTGGGTCCGAATTTCAGAGATTTTCGCACGATATTTGCGAAGATATGATCTGAGGAAGTTGGTCTTTTTCCAGACTCCTGAATTACATTCAAAACAGGTGACCTGGGGAAAATCGTCATAACTTTCTCTCTAGGGATCGGATTGAAATTTCGTAAGAAGGTACAGAAAGAGGACGGACTATAGTTTCTTGTATGTGTGTTTCAGATTCAAAGGTTGAAATAGTGACTCGTGGCACGTCGTACAAGTTCGCTCTACTGAACCAGTCTAAAAGCAAGTCGCTGTGCGAGAGTTCACATAACTCTTCCTTGGAGAATCCAATTTGGCTCAGACTTGTGGCATTGGAAAGAGGACATAGAAGGATACTATAGGTAGCAATTTCAGAACTAGATGATCCGAAATTATAGAGATACATCAGATTAAATATCAGGCTTCTATAAAGTGAAAAAAGGTGTGTAGTTTTTTTTTAAATTTTTGTGTAAGCTTGGTTTAACGGAATTCAAAGGGCATAGTAAAGCATTATTATCGGTAACTGATTCCCCAAGGAAAGAAAATGCAAACACCTAGTAAGGAACCTGAAAGCTCTAGCATGAATCATGAAGAAGAGGAAGAAATGCTACATGATATATCAAAATTACAAGAACAAGTGCAACAAATGTCACGCTCACAAAAGCTAACAGAAGCTAAGATAAGTGGCGTGGAATCTAAGATAAAGGGCATGGAAGCTAAGATGGATGATTCGAAGACAGATTTGAAGAGAGACATGGCAGATTTGAAGATAGATTTGAAGACAGACATGGAAGAATTGAAGAAGATGCTACAAGAAAGGATCACTAATGGTGAAAAGGTAGTAAAGGAAACTCATGATGAGAACAAAAGAAATGTTAATCATGATTCCATAGATGCTAATGTTGGATCGAAGAATCACCATATTCCAAAAATCGATATGAGGAAGTTTGATGGCAAGGATCCTACCACATGGATATTACAGATGGAGCAATTCTTCGATCTCAATAATGTGCAAAACGCACAAAAGGTACGTATGGCAACTGTATATTTGGAACCAAATCAGTTTGTATGGTATCAATGGCTTTTCTCTCGTAAACAATTTATCACTTGGGCAATTTTTACGGAAGAATTGATAGCACATTATGAATATACAAAAAGCAACACTTTTTTTAGCCAATTGATAAGTCTCAAACAAAAGGGTTCAGTAATGGAGCACATTGAGGAGTTCCAAAAATTGAACATAAGGGTAAAAGATATTCCAGAGGAGCATAGGATTGATGTGTTCATAGGGTCTTTAAAGGATAATATCCAACATGATGTTCGCCTTTGGGAACCTGATTCATTAGAGAAGGCATTCAGGTTAGCAAGAAAAATGGAAAGCAAAATTATGGCAACCAGGAAGCATACCACTCACAACTATAAAGACGGAAGTGTTGTTGCCCCTAGTCTTCCACAACCTATAAGGTTGACACCACAACAATTGGAAGAAAAAAGAGCAAAAGGGCTTTGTTACAATTGTGATAGCAAATACACTAAAGGTCATAAGTGTGCTGAGAAGAAATTATTCTACATAGATTGTGAAGAGGAAGAAGAAAAGGAGCAAGAAAGGTCAAAAGAAGAAGATATACTCCAGGAACAAAGCCTAGATGAAGAAACAATAAATCCGACCATATCTTGTAATGCATTGGCGGGAATTACCACTCCTCAAACCATCAAGATAGAAGGACAAATCAAGAAGAAAAAGGTAATAGTGTTGATTGATTCAGGAAGCACCCACAATTTTATTCATTGTAGGGTAGCAAAAGAATTGAATTGCTTCCTATATCCAGCACCAGAGTGTCAAGTGATGATTGCAAATGGAGGAACAATAAATTGCTCTGGAAAGTGCCATAATATCAAGCTATCCATGGGAGAATATGTATTGACTAGCCCAATGCTTTCCATTCCAATGGGAGGTGCTGATGTTGTACTAGGAGTCCAATGGCTACAATCCTTGGGTACAATAGCTTTTAATTTTCAAGAACTTTTCATAAAATTTTCTACGGAAGGAAAGGAAGTTGAATTAAGGGGTATTGCAGGGAAACCAGGAAAGATAATCAGCTCTAATGGCATGACAAAGCTTCTAAAAAAGGAGCAAAGAGGTGTAATTGCACAATTATGTTCGCTAGATGTTTCCACATTGGAATCATCTATTTCTCCAGATCTCCAAAAAGTCCTGGACAATCATTCCAAGGTATTTGAGACTCCAAAAGGTCTCCCACCTATGCGTGATCATGATCATGCTATTCATCTGATTCCAGGAAGTGTTCCTCCAAACATCAGGCCGTACAGATATCCCTATGTCCAAAAAAGTGAAATTGAACGTATGGTTGCAGAAATGCTAGAGGCTGGTATAATTCAACCGAGTCAAAGTTCTTTCTCAGCTCCAGTAGTATTGGTGCACAAGAAGGATGGATCATGGCGCATGTGTCCGGATTATAGGGAGCTCAACAAGCTCACTATTAAAGATAAGTTCCCCATTCCTGTTATTGATGAATTACTGGATGAATTGCATGGATCAATTTACTTCACCAAGTTGGATCTTCGTTCGGGATATCATCAAATCAGAATGAAGATTGAAGACATTCCAAAAATGGCATTTAGAACTCATGAGGGTCATTATGAATTTTTGGTCATGCCTTTTGGCCTTACCAATGCACCTTCAACATTTCAAGGTTTGATGAATTCAATTTTCAAACCATTCCTTAGAAAATTTGTGTTAGTATTTTTTGATGATATACTAATCTACAGCAAGTCTTGGAAGGATCATGTTGAACATGTTGACAGGGTGCTACAACTATTGGAGGAGAAACAATTATATGCAAAAAGATCCAAATGTTTCTTTGGAGTCCAGGAGGTGGAATATTTGGGTCATATTGTATCTCATGAAGGAGTTAAGGTAGACCCTAGCAAAATTAAAGCCATTAAGGAATGGAAAATCCCCACATCCATAAAGCATCTGCGAGGATTTCTTGGGTTGACAGGGTATTATCGCAAGTTTGTTAAGAATTATGGGAGAATAGCAGCACCTCTAACAACATTATTGAAGAAAGATTCATTTTCATGGACTCCGGAAGCAACAAAGGCCTTTGAACATCTTAAAGAGGCAATGTGCCAAGCACCGGTCTTAGCTACACCGGACTTCACAAAAACCTTTATTGTGGAATGTGATGCTTCAGGAAATGGAATTGGTGCTGTTCTAATGCAAGATGAAAGACCCATTGCTTTTGAAAGTCGTCCAATCAAGGGAAAGTTTTTAAGCAAAGCTATTTATGAGAAGGAAATGTTGGCAATACTCCATGCACTTAAGAAATGGCGACCCTACCTAATGGGAAGACACTTCAAGGTAAAAACGGATCATGATAGCCTTAAATACTTTTTAGAACAAAGATTATCCTCTGAAGAGCAACAAAAGTGGGTCACAAAGATGTTGGGTTATGACTTTGAAATCATCTACAAAAAAGGGAAGCAAAATGTGGTGGCAGATGCACTCTCAAAAAAGGATGAGGATGTGGAAGCATTGTTGTGTGCCATTTCTATTATCCAACCAGATTGGATAAACGAAGCAAGGGAGGAATGGAAGAATGACGAAGAAGTGTGGGCACTTATTCGAAAGCTACAACAAGATTCTTGTACTTCTGATACATTTAGCTGGCAAAATGATTCGTTATGGTACAAAGATCTTTTATACCTCTTTAAGAATTCCCAGCTAAAAAAAAAGATTCTTATGGAATTGCACACTTCTCCCTTAGGAGGGCACTCAGGATTTTTAAAAACTTACCACAGGGTTAAGAAGGAATTTTTTTGGGATGGCCTTAAATCAGATATTCAAAAGTTTGTGGCGGAATGTTTGGTTTGCCAGCAAAATAAAGTTGAAACAATTAAGACACCGGGTCTATTACAACCTTTATCCATTCCAAGCCAACGTTGGGAGGAGGTTTCAATGGATTTTATCACAGGTTTACCCAAGTCTGAGGGAAAGAGTGTCATCATGGTGGTAGTTGACAGACTTACCAAGTATGCACACTTTTGTGCATTATCACATCCATTTAAAGCCAGTACAGTTTCTACTGCATTTATGGAAACAGTTCAAAAGCTACATGGAAACCCAAAGATTATTGTAAGTGACAGAGATCCCATTTTCACTGGAAATTTTTGGACATAATTATTTTCTTGTCTTGGTACTCAGTTAGCTCATAGCTCATCTTATCATCCTCAATCTGATGGGAAAACTGAGATAGTAAACAAATGTTTGGAAGGATATCTTCGTTGCTTTGTATCTGATAAACAGACACAATGGGTCAAATGGTTGCCTCTGGCTGAATGGTGGTATAACACTTCCTTCCATACAGCAACAAAAATGACCCCATTTATGGCACTTTATGGGTATCAACCACCATCCATCACATCATATTTAAGAGAAAATTCTAAGGTTCAGGCAGTGGAACATCACATCGAACATCAACAACAAGTCCTCCAACTCTTAAAGGATAACCTCGTGTTGGCACAAAATAGAATGAAACAACAGGCAGATCAACATCGCAGTGAAAGAAGTTTTGATGTAGGTGATTGGGTATTCCTACGGCTACAACCATATAAGCAAATGTCCCTAAAGCAAGCTAAGAAGGATAATAAATTATCACCAAAGTATTATGGTCCGTACAAGGTGTTGCAAAATATTGGTACTATGGCATACAAATTGGAGCTTCCTGCAGCTTCTCGATTGCACCCAGTTTTCCATGTTTCATGTTTAAAGAAGGTTATAGGTGACAAGCTCCCAATTCAAACAATACTGCCAGAACTTGACGAGGAAGGAAAAATTATATTGGAACCGGAAGCAGTCACAGAAACAAGAACTCGACAGCTACGAAATCAATCAATTTTAGAGTATCTTATCAAGTGGAAGAACTTATCCGCTGAAGATTCCACATGGGAGGATGAGAATTTTATGCAGAAGTATCCAAAACTACTCAAGCATTGAGGAAAACACTTTTTTGAAGGAGAGGGGCATGTTGGGTCCCTATAATACTAGTGATTGCCCCATTACTATTGTAGTTATACCCCTTATTTATATTGTTGTGCCCCTATTACCCCCATATTGTTATTTCTGTGCCCCATAGAATCCCTCTATTGTTATTTTTGTGGCTTTATATTATTATTGTTAGGTCGGCTGGATTATATTGTGACTCCTTAGACTCCTATATATAGAAAGGAGGTTTTGTCATTTGTATCATCCAAGAATTATTCATTTATGTAATGTAAAGGAGGTTGCCTCCTCGAAGAGGCTGAATTCTAAGGTGTTGATCTATCTTTTCTATCTTTTCTTGAGCTGGTTTCATAACAGAATCTCAGCTCTTCATGTCATATTCATATTGAATCTTCATGTTATCAAAACTAGTTTTCAATTGTGCATGTTGAGATTTCCATTACTAAGAGAATCCCTACTTTTCACTTTCCAAACTCTGCTCAAGCTACCTTATTTTCTCATCCTTTTCCTTAAGGAGTTTTTGTACCTATGAGGCTTTATCAATTGTTTCACTAGCATAAACTGTTGCATATCATGATATTATTCTTAGGTCCTCAATGGCAGTGACTTGGGAATCTTTCTAGAGTACTTGAAAGGAGGCATTGCCAGGGACCAAAGTATGGGTTTGTTTAGTTCTTATCCTCTTCATCTGCTTCCTGACCGTTTCCTTCTACTTTCGACTGTAGAATAAATCAAGAGGAGGAATAGCCTCTATTTTAAGAATGCCCTCAGAGGTAAGAAATATTGGGATGATCTCAAAATCCTTAGTGTCCATAGGTTCCTTTCAAGCCTTAACAATAAATGAGGTCTTCTCTATGTTTTTAGGCCTTTGTAGATTTTTGGGGTGAGATTGCTTGGAAAATTGTTCCCAAATTTCTTCTAGATTCTTATCTATTAGAAATTCCTCTGCTTGTGAAGAAGAAGAATCCTCTGTCTCTTTTTTATGAGCTACATCTGAGACCTAGATGAGCTCACTCCTCTATCCTGATCTCTGCTCTATTGATTGAGTTTTAACAAATCTTTGGGTAAGTGGGAAATCCTTTTAGTCTTGTATTGATTGAAATGGATCAATTCTTTAGGATTGAACTGCGTTTCTACCTCTTTCTCAACCTTTGGATAGTTAGAGGCTGACTCAAATAGTTTTTCAAACTTATCAAGCTCATTCTTGAACTACCCAAGTTGTAACATTCTTGGCAGTATCAATGGGGTCAAACTATCGATTCAGAAACGTTGGAAAGTTCATAAGCTGGATTTCCTCCATTTCCTTAGTACCACTCTTGAAATCCTTAATGGAATAGACACCACAACGAAAGGGAAAGACAAGCAACATTGTCTTTTTATTATCTTTCATTACCTTAGATAGGCAATTTCCCATAGTCTGATAAGTTATTCCTCTAGCTAGGAGATTGTCGGGAATATGTAGGGGTAATACATGTGGGTGTGCAAGGCTATCAAAAACTCAAACATAGGTAAAGGACTCTTATCCAAACCATCTTCCAAGTGATAATAGGTGGTTATTATCTTCAAGTGAGATTCTAGGGCATTTCTCATTAAAAGAAAATTGGTGGATCAGAAGCACAACTCCATGGAAAATTTTGTAGAAATGGGGTTGATATTTTGACTCCCATAGAATACTATGATATATGTGGATATGCATAGGGTACTGTATGGTCCATTTCCATCCCACGAATATGAAATCAGAAGTGAATCAAATAGCATCCATTATATAGGCACTCATGTAAAATGGGGGAACAATGTTTTCAGAAAAAAAACTATATTTCTTCCTATAATCTAGGATTTGGATATTTAAATTATTAGATAGAATAGTCCCCTAATCCATAACATAGCTAGTGGAGCCTGCATCAATCAAGGGTACGTGATGGGCAGCGGATCCCCGTGTAACAGTTTTGGGGCTTAAAGCCTACAATTTAGGGTAATAGTATGGTAAAGATTCTGTGAAGTGCGCAAAGTGCGAATTGTAAGGAGTCAAGTCAAAGGGTTGTCTGCCCGAAAATAAATTAAGATAATAGAAAGCAAGTCAGCTTGCCCATGGTACGTGGACCATGGAAATGTATAAATAGAGCAAGGCCCTAAGGGTAAAAGGCAGCATTTTCTTTGGTGAGACCTGAAGTGTAATGGGTTGTTTGCTCTGAGTCTGTAAGTCCAAGTTGGTGTCGGTAGTAGTAAGAGTAGGCTCTACAGCTGTGTGGGTAGAGGCTTGGTAGAGCTGTTGGGTCCCTATACCACTAGTGATTACCCCATTACGATTATAGTTATACCAATTATCTATATTGTTGTGCCCCTATTACCCCCATATTGTTATTTCTGTGCCCCATAGAATCCGTCTATTGTTATTTTTGTGGCTTTATATTATTATTGTTAGGTCGGCTGGATTATATTGTGACTCCTTAGACTCCTATATATAGAAAGGAGGTTTTGTCATTTGAATCATACAAGAATTTTTCATTTATGTAATGTAAAGGAGGTATTCCCCTCGAAGAGGCTGAATTATAAGGCGCTGATCTATCTTTTCTATCTTTTCTTGAGCTGGTTTCATAACATTTAGTATCAGAGCTTTGGATTCTAGGGTTTCGTTGCTCGAAACAGGTCATCATGGCATTTTCGCTATAACTTTTTTTCTATGACGTTTCAGAAGTCGCAAAAAAAAAACATTTGAGAAGAAATCACGTTGAACCTTGTGTCCAAATTTCAGAGCTTTTCGTGTGATATTTGAGGAGATATGATCTAAGGAAGTTGGTCTTTTTGCAGACTCCTGAATTACATTCAAAACAGGTGACCTGGGGAAAATCGTCATAACTTTATCTCTGGGAATCAGATTGAAATTTCGTAAGAAGTTGTAGAAAGAGGACGGACTGTAGTTACTTTTATATCTTTTTTAGAACCAAATATCGAAAATTGTACATGTGGCACTTCATACAACTTCGCTCTTCTGGAAAGGTCTATAATCCGGTCATCTTGGGAGATTGTGCATAACTCTTTCTTGGAGAATCCAATTTGGATCAGACTAGTGGCATTGGATAGAGGACACAAAGAGCTACTACAGGTCACAAATTCAGAACTAGATGATTGGAAAATACAGAGATACATCAGATGCAATATCGAGCTCCTACAAAGTGAAAAAAGGTGTGTAGATTTTTTTAAATTTTTGCTTAAGCTTGGTTTGAAAATTTATTTTGAAGGAATTCAAAGGGCATAGTAGAGCATTATTATCAGTAACTGATTCCCCGAGGAAATAAAATGCAAACACCTGGTAAGGAACCTGAAAGCTCTAGCATGACTCATGAAGAAGAGGAAGAAATGCTACATGATATATCAAAATTACAAGAACAAGTGCAACAAATGTCACGCTCACAAAAGTTAACAGAAGCTAAGATAAATGGCGTGGAAGATAAGATGAATGGCATGGGAGCTAAGATGGACAATTTTCAGATAGATTTGAACACAAATTTGAAGACAGGCATGGCAGATTTGAAGACAAATTTAACAAATTTTCTACAAGAAATACTTACTAATGGTGAAAAGGTAGTAAAGGAAACTCATGATGAGAACAAAAGAAATGTTAACCATGATTCCGTAGACGCTAATGTTATATAGAAGAATCACCATATTCCAAAAATCAATATGAGGAAGTTTGATGGCAAGGATCCCGCCACATGGATATTACAGATGGAGCAATTCTTCGATCTCAATAATGTGCAAAACGCACAAAAGGTACATATGTCAACTGTATATTTGGAACCAAATCAGTTTGTATGGTATCAATGGCTTTGTTCTCGTAAACAATTTATCACTTGGGCAATTTTTATGGAAGAATTGATAACACATTATGAGGATACAAAAAGAAACACTTTTTTTAGCCAATTGATAAGTCTCAAACAAAAGGGTTCAATAATGGAGCACATTGAGGAGTTCCAAAAATTGAACATAAGGGTAAAAGATATTCCAAAGGAGCATAGGATTGATGTGTTCATAGGGTCTTTAAAGGATAATATCCAACATGATGTTCGCCTTTGGGAACCTGATTCATTAGAGAAGGCATTCAAGTTAGTAAGAAAAATGGAAAGCAAAATTATGGCAACTAGGAAGCATACCACTCACAACTATAAAGACGGAAGTGTTGTTGCCCCTAGTCTTCCACAACCTACAAGGTTGACACCACAACAATTGGAAGAAAAAAGAGCAAAAGGGCTTTGTTACAGTTGTGATAGAAAATACACAAAAGGTCATAAGTGTGCTGAGAAGAAATTATTCTACATAGATTGTGAAGAGGAAGAAGAAAAGGAGCAAGAAAGGTCAAAAGAAGAGGATATACTCCAGGAACAAAGCCTAGATGAAGAACAAATAAATCTTACCATATCTTGTAATGCATTGGCAGGAATTACCACTCCTCAAACCATCAAGATAGAAAGACAAATCAAGAAGAAAAAGGTAATAGTGTTGATTGATTCAGGAAGCACCCACAATTTTATTCATTGTAGGGTAGCAAAAGAATTGGATTTCTTCCTATATCCAGCACCAGAGTGTCAATTGATGATTGCAAATGGAGGAACAATAAATTGCTCTGGAAAGTGCCATAATATCAAGCTATCCATGGGTGAATATGTATTGACTAGCCCAATGCTTTCCATTCCAATGGGAGGTGCTGATGTTGTACTAGGAGTCCAATGGCTACAATCCTTGGGTACAATAGCTTTTAATTTTCAAGAACTTTTCATCAAATTTTATATGGAAGGAAAGGAAGTTGAATTAAGGTGTATTTCAGGAAAACCAGGAAAGATAATCAGCTCTAATGGCATGACTAAGCTTCTGAAAAAGGAGCAAAGAGGTGAAATTGCACAATTATGTTCGCTAGATGTTTCCACATTGGAATCATCTATTTCTCCAGATCTCCAAAAAGTCCTGGACAATCATTCCAAGGTATTTGAGACTCCCAAAGGTCTCCCACCTATGCGTGATCATGATCATGCTATTCATCTGATTCCAGGAAGTGTTCCTCCAAACATCAGGCCGTACAGATATCCCTATGTCCAAAAAAGTGAAATTGAACGTATGGTTGCAGAAATGCTAGAGGCTGGTATAATTCAACCAAGTCAAAGTTCTTTCTCAGCTCCAGTAGTATTGGTGCACAAGAAGGATGGATCATGGTGCATGTGTCTGGATTATAGGGAGCTCAACAAACTCACTATTAAAGATAAGTTCCTCATTCCTGTCATTGATGAATTACTGGATGAATTGCATGGATCAATTTACTTCAGCAAGTTGGATCTTCGTTCAGGATATCATCAAATCAGAATGAAGATTGAAGACATTCCGAAAACGGCATTTAGAAATCAATGTTTGATGAATTCAATTTTCAAACCATTCCTTAGAAAGTTTGTGTTAGTATTTTTTGATGATATACTAATATACAGCAAGTCATGGAAGGATCATGTTGAACATGTTGACAGGGTGCTACAACTATTGGAGGAGAAACAATTATATGCAAAATATCCAAATGTTTCTTTGGAGTCTAGGAGGTGGAATATTTGGGTCATATTGTATCTCATGAAGGAGTTAAGGTAGACCCTAGCAAAATTAAATCCATTAAGGAATGGAAAATCCCCACATCCATAAAGCATCTACGAGGATTTCGTGGGTTGACAGGGTATTATCGCAAGTTTGTTAAGAATTATGGGAGAATAGCAGCACCTCTAACAACATTATTGAGGAAAGATTCATTTTCATGGACTCCAAAAGCAACAAAGGCCTTTGAACATCTTAAAGAGGCAATGTGCCAAGCATCGGTCTTAGCTACACCGGACTTCACAAAAACCTTTATTGTGGAATGTGATGCTTCAGGAAATGGAATTGCTGCTATTCTAATGCAAGATGAAAGACCCATTGCTTTTGAAAGTCGTCCAATCAAGGGAAAGTTTTTAAGCAAAGCTATTTATGAGAAGGAAATGTTGACAATACTCCATCCACTTAAGAAATGGAGACCCTACCTAATGGGAAGACACTTCAAGGTAAAAACAGATCATGATAGCCTTAAATACTTTTTAGAAAAAAGATTAGCCTCTGAAGAGCAACAAAAGCGGGCCACAAAGATGTTGGGTTATGACTTTGAAATCATCTACAAAAAAGGGAAGCAAAATGTGGTGGCAGATGCACTCTCAAGAAAGGATGAGGATGTGGAAGCATTGTTGTGTGCCATTTCTATTATCCAACCAAATTGGATAAACAAAGCAAGGGAGGAATGGAAGAATGACGAAGAAGTGTGGGCACTTATTCGAAAGCTACAACAAGATTTCAGTACTTCTGATACATTTAGCTGGAAAATTGATTCGTTATGGTAAAAATATCGCTTATACCTTTGTAAGAATTCCCAGCTAAAACAAAAGATTCTTATGGAATTGCACACTTCTCCCTTAGGAGGGCACTCAGGATTTTTAAAAACTTACCACAGGGTGAAGAAGGAATTTTTTTGGGATGGCCTTAAATTAGATATTCAAAAGTTTGTGGCGGAATGTTTGGTTTGCCAACAAAATAAAGTTGAAACAATTAAGACACCGGGTCTATTACAACCTTTATCCATTCCAAGCCAACGTTGGGAGGAGGTTTCAATGGATTTTATCATAGGTTTACCCAAGTCTGAGGGAAAGAGTGTGATCATGGTGGTAGTTGACAGACTTACCAAGTATGCACACTTTTGTGCATTATCACATCCATTTAAAGCCAGTTTAGTTTCTACTGCATTTATGGAAATAGTTCAATAGCTACATGGAAACCCAAATATTATTGTAAGTGACAGAGATCCCATTTTCACTGGAAATGTTTGGACAGAATTATTTTCTTGTGTTGGTACTCAGTTAGCTCATATCTCATCTTATCATGCTCAATCTAATGGACAAACTGAGATAGTAAACAAATGTTTGGAAGGATATCTTTGTTGCTTTGTATCTGATAAACAGACACAATGGGTCAAATGGTTGCCTCTGGTTGAATGGTGGTATAACACTTCCTTCCATACAGCAACAAAAATGACCCCATTTATGGAACTTTATGGGTATTAACCACCATCCATCACATCATATTTAAGAGAAAATTCTAAGGTTCAGGCAGTGGAACATCATATCGAACATCAACAACAAGTCCTTTGACTCTTAAAGGATAACCTCATGTTGGCACAAAATAGAATGAAACAACAGGCAGTTCAACATCGCAGTGAAAGAAGTTTTGATGTAGGTGATTGGGTATTCCTATGGTGACAACCATATAAGCAAATGTCCCTAAAGCAAGCTAAGAAGGATAATAAATTATCACCAAAGTATTATGGTTCGTACAAGGTGTTGCAAAAGATTGGTACTATGGCATACAAATTGGAGCTTCCTGCAGCTTCTCGATTGCACCCAGTTTTCCATGTTTCATGTTTAAAGAAGGTTATAGGCGAAAAGCTCCCAATTCAAAAAATATTGCCAGAACTTGACGAGGAAGGAAAAATTTTATTGGAACCAGAAGCAGTCACAGAAACAAGAACTTGACAGCTACGAAATCGATCAATTTCAGAGTATCTTATCAAGTGGAAAAACTTATCCGTTGAAGATTCCACATGGGAGGATGAAAATTTTATGCAGAAGTATCCAGAACTACTCAAGCGTTGAGGACAACACTTTTATGAAGGAGAGGGGCATGTTGGGTCCCTATACTACTAGTGATTACCCCATTACTATTGTAGTTATACCCCTTATTTATAATGCCTCTATTACCCCCATATTGTTATTTCTGTGCCCCATAGAATCCCTCTATTGTTATTTTTGTGGCCTTATATTATTATTGTTAGGTCGGCTGGATTATATTGTGACTCCTTAGACTCCTATATATAGAAAGGAGGGTTTGTCATTTGAATCATCCAAGAATTGTTCATTTATGTAATGTAAAGGAGGTAGCCCCCTCGAAGAGGCTGAATTCTAAGGCATTGATCTATCTTTTCTATCTTTTCTTGAGTTGGTTTCATAACAAGAGCCCATAGCTATGTGCGCAGACCCCTATAGCTGAGTGCACAGGGCGTAAATGGATTGTACTAAACAGAAGATTAATATAAGATAAGTGTTTCTGGATTCTTGTGCTTCTAGTCGCAGATCCGACTGTTTGTTCTTATGTTGCGATTTTATGCATATCTTTAAGATTTATTGTTGTGTGTGCTGCTGATAACTATTGAATGCTTGATTAAGACCCCAAGAATTAGATTAGATCTATAATAATCACAATAATAATAAAGAATCTAGTAAGTGCCCTGTTGCAGAGCTACGCAAAGGCCAGACAGCTACGCAGAGCAGTGCGAGTGCACAGATCGGTTCGTGACCCATCCAGACCTCATCAAGACATCCCTAGGGTGTGGAAACCTGGTTCTGGCACCTTCCCATACTACCTCGAATGAGACTTCAGTCTGCGCTCCATGGATTGTTGTCGAAAGGTCTGGTAGTGTGGGATTTGTTTGGCTAAAACATTTCCAAACCTGGGTCAAGCCCCAATAAGCCAACAAATGGTTCCATTGTTGGGACCAAGATTTGCCTAAGGGATGTCTAATCTGGAACCCTATGAAGAAAGAGATTGAATATTGGTTGGATTTGAAGCTTCACGAGTTCGTGGTATAGGAAAACAAAACCTTGTAAATATCTAAGAAGAGGTGGTTGGATCGCTACGTATCTATGGAAATTCACGAGATCTTCTTTGCCTCTTTCTCTTCAGAGCTATATGATTAGATTGCAAGGCTAGCAGACAGCTAGGGAAGGTGCAATCTTGAGCAACCCATAGTGTGGACTCTAGAGTTGGTGCGCAGGCTAGAGGAATCGAAAGAGAAGATCGCATGGGCTGTAGATCATTGGCTGGATCGGATAATAGGAGGGTTTATCATTGAATTTGCAATAGACACGGCTGTTAGCCACAATGAAGCAGAAAGATGTTTTCTCAATGGACTGCGAGGTAAGTAAATCAAATCGTTGAATACCTGGATTAAGATGCTATTGTGTGAAAAACAGGCGATGCGAATTCATTAATGAGTGGAATGACAATGAGCGGAAGGGCCTACAAAGGTATCGAAGGGTTAGGAAACAGTCCTTTAATTTCGTCTCCATGAGCAAGCGAGGTAGAGAGCACTTGGGCTTTCCAAGGAGTGCGGTCAGTTTGATAAGGCAACGCGTTCCACAGCTATCATCTCCGCTAACACCACCACTCATGTCACCTCCTTCCCCTCCATCTTCACCCACACCACCTCCACAAAACTAGTGGTTTAGCATGGCGAGCAAGATCAAATTGCCTATATTCAGAGGAGTAGGGATCGAAGATCCAGATCAGTTTTGGTTCGTAGTAAGAGTAGTGTGCGAAGCGCACAGAGTTACGGATGATAACATTAAGAATGCCACATTGATAAGTGTGATGCAGGATCACGTGTTGACTTGGTATATCAAGCACTCGAATGATCATCCGAATGCTGGGCTAGCGGAAATCTAGATTGCATTAAACAAAGAATTTAGTCGGCCGAAATCGGAGACGCAGTCGACCATCGGATTCAAGGAGATCACGATGCTTCCAGGAAAAACCCCCTAGGATCTGGATCAAAGACTGAAGAACATGATCTGTGAGGCTAACATGACACTGATGGATTCGCAGCACCATGCGTGGTTTGTGGCATCTTTGACACCACATCTGAGGATGGCGCTATCACAATAGAAGCTTTCAACCCAGGCAGAAGCATTATAAATAGAGATGAGGTTGCATGAAACTCCAATATAGGATCTCGGGTTAGGAGTCCAATAGATCCACGCACAACTACAAAACCTATGCTTGGAGATGCAGAGTTTGAAACGGGATAGGGTGCCTCGGCGAGAAGCGTGCGAAGAAGTGTGGTGCATAAAATGTAAAGCCCATGGCCATGATAAGGATCATTGTCTAGTATTCGCGAACTATTTGGCAGGGGAGGAACAATGCCATTGAGACCAGCGTCACAGGCAGGGCCAAGTGCAACACCTGCACTCTGGTGCACAATCTGTAAGGTGGGAAGAAAACACACAATGGAAAATTGACATCTATTGCAGAGGTTTACACAGACCCCCCAGCACCTATTTTGCAATTTTTGTAGATTGGTGGGCCACGATGAATGCAACTGTGGGAGTTATGAATTGTTGATGGATCGAACACCTACCTATAGGATGCAGACTGCGCGAGGTCAGGATCCAGTTGCAGCAATACCACGCAGTTGGTTCTAGGGACGAGGATGAGGATGAGGAGGAATGGGACTCAGACAAGGCTGTGGATAGGTAATCTACTATAATTGTGGAGGACCTGGCACTACGCATGTGACTGTACGAACTCGACCAAAACATGTTGTCTGTATTGTTATCAGTTTGATCATGAAGCGGTATATTTCCCCACACTAATAGCACAAATGCGCAAAAAAGGGGTGCTTCAGTCTACTCCAACACAGAACGTCCAAATGATGAGGCCTGAACTGTGCGAAGAAGACCCCAACGTGAACATCGTGCTTAGAAGCGGTGCAACCACAGGGGATGATAAGGGGAAGCAACCCGAGGAGAATACATGGGTTCGCAAGGCCCCTACAAAGCAACCTATGTTTGACTTGGAACATGCAAAGGAGACATTTATGGAAGCTAAGAAGAGCTTCGTGGAGGCCTCTACCTCAGGTAGTAAGGATCAACCTGAGTTGGAAATGGATCCTTCTATGGTAACTACCTTTTTAGAGACATGCATGAAGCTACTACAGGACAATAAGGTAGTTAATGGATTACAAGAGCTAATAACTAGGTGCACAGGGTCAGGTGAACCACGTGTGATCCGGAAACTATGAAAGCATGCTTTGCGCATTGGGCGGGAAATGTGATTGACGACATAGATTGACGACCATTAGATGGATCAGGTCATCCTGGACTTGGGTTCAGATGCAAATGTGCTACCTAAATAGACATGCGTACACATGGGCAGGCCCACATTATAGTGGTGTCCTACTGAATTATGGATGGAGAACCAACAAAAGATCTTTCCCATGGGGAGATTGCAAGGAGTAACAGTGGACATCGAAGGCGCGAGCACACAAACGGATTTTGAGGTAATAGAAAATGTGGATGACAGTAACCCTTACCCCGTGTTGTTAGGGAAAGCTTGGGCCGCTAATATGAATGGAGTCATCAACCTGAAGAAGCGGAAGATGATTTTCAAGAAAAAGTCCCTACGCATGGTAGTTCCATTAGACCCAGCCAAAGGAGCGCACTACACCGAACTTGTGCACGACGAGGAAAGTGGCAATGAAATGGACTGCATTTACTAGATAACAGTGCAAGACCAGGATCGAGTGAATCTGACACCAGAAGGGAGAATATCATGGGAGCATGACAGTTCCTGCACTTTGGACACAGATGAAGAAATAGAGTGATGGTAGAACTGATTGCACGAAGTAAGAACGCTGAATTGTAATATGATGGTTAGATCACTGTGACATGTGATGACCAAAGCAAGGGAACTACTAACAAATGATGGCACAACAAACATGGAGGAATCCGTAGACCACTGTGAAAATGCAATACTGAAGCAAAATTGGCAGAGTGCACAAAAAGGGACATTGCGCACGAAAAC
The DNA here is from genome assembly GCA_031772625.1 of Pinus tabuliformis. Taxonomy (NCBI): domain Eukaryota; kingdom Viridiplantae; phylum Streptophyta; class Pinopsida; order Pinales; family Pinaceae; genus Pinus; species Pinus tabuliformis. The sequence goes on from CM062809.1 coordinate 1,169,411,996, forward strand.
TACATAAGGGTGGATTCCACATAAGAAGGCTAGGTGGGACTGGCTCAAATGTAGAAGGCAGATGGATGTATGGTTTGGAGGTCCCCAGAGTCAAAAGCAATTTGGGTAGCTAGGACGAGGCTGTTTGAATGGCCACCTACATCAAGATGTGCAGACGAGTGTTCTACAACCCCTTCCCAAACTAAGGAGTTTATCTGAAAATGGGGCTCTTAGGCTTCTTCTCTAACTTACAAGAACCTCTCCCACTTCCAAAGCTTTAAGTTTTCCCAAGTGTATTTGATCAACCAATGCGGAAATAAGAAATGCTTGAAAATAAGGTGTATTCTTGTAATTTTTTCAGCTGATTATTTACTTTAAAATCTGTTGTTTGTGTTGATAAGGGAAGGTACTTGAACTGATATATAAATGCATATAACAGTAGTTAAAACAATAGTAAAAACAAACACATAAGACAACAATATAATATGTAGTTCACCCTGATATCTTGGGCTACGTCTCCTTGAGCTCTAATCAATTCAACTAGGCTCTCTGGGATTATGGCAACAGTTCTTTTACAAGTGCTACACTTAACTCCAATGTTTTATACAGGAACATTGGGCTCAGAACACCATCTTATCCCTTGGCTCTTGGAGCTCTTCAGCTTTCTAGCTATGGCTCTAGCTTTTTCTCTGGCTGTGGCTCTGACTCTAGCTCTAGCTCTTTGACTCTGGCTCCGGTTCTGGCTCTCAACTCTCGCTTCTGTCTCTCTCTCTAGCTCTTTCTCTGCTTGTGGCTCTGACTCTAACTCTGGCTCTTTAGCTCTAGCTCTGGTTCTGGCTCTGAGCTCAAGCTTCTCTAAGCTCTTTCTCTCGGCCTTTGCATGCCTCTGAGAGTCGCTAGACTTCCAAGAAACTCCAACAACAATATGCTGCTGTTAATTGAGCTCTTTGGCTTTTCACTCGACCTCCGAGTGACTCCAAAGACTCTCTGCGCATTCGGCCTTTTCTCACTGTTCACTCTCCTCTCTTCTTCTATCCCTCCTTTTACTCTCTATTTGTTCGTCTCCGCTTTCAGCTCTCTCGTTCCCTACCTCTATCCATTTGAATCCCTTCTTTCAGCTATTACAGTCACTACATCACACCTCATAGGGAAGTTGCCACCTATTCCGTAACAGATAAGTGTCAGGTTCACCAGAAACACTTGATCATTTGAAATGGCCGTTATTTCCATTTACTCCAAGAATGCCTGCGAAATGTGCATCTCTGCCAACTCATCGTCCATGTCGGACTTCAAATCTTTATGCACCGTATCTTATTTCTCCCATCAAATCTAGTCTCCCATCAGGTGCAAACTCCACCATTTGATCTGGGGTCTCTAGATCCTATGGTTATCAATTTTTTCGCGTGGTTGACTTGCTCAAACGTTAGCCTGCGATGAGAGCGATTTTCTCTCTCATACGCTGGACATGCGTCATCCAAAGTATGGAATCGTTGGATTGTCGGCCAAACCCACTTGCTGCCTAAAACGCCTCTGATATTCTATCGGTTTTGGAGTGCGGGACCCGCCTGTCGTTTTAGCACTTTTCCTACGGTTTCTAGCTTCCCTTGTAATCGAGCACACGGGGCTCTTCCTTCTCGAGGGGTTTTTCCCAGCGATGCGCGATTAGCGCTTTTCACTAATCGTGCATCAAAAATAGCCTCTATTTCCTGATTTGGATTTCCCAATTTCTAGTCTGTGCCACTGCATTGTCTCCATGGGCCTTGGTCAGCGTGCTTTGACCGAAGGTCCTCATTACTCCATGTTGGCTACAAATTGTTGTTCTTCGGAGGTTATTTCTGATAGGCTTCGACATCCACAAGACTTTAAACTTTGGTATGAGTTTTTATAGAGTTCAGATATCTTTAAGGGAGTTCAAGGATCCAATTCGGATCACGCCTTCCCACTAAAAGAACTTTTGGTCCACCAAAAGACTGATATACTGATCTAAGCAGTAAATGAGAGTAATAACACCCTCTTCTTTCAGCCTCCCTACACTTTCTTTTGCATAGGGTCTCTGAACCACCATCTTTAACCACTTTCCTTTTTGGATGGGTTGGCCATTTTGGGAAGAAATGTTTTCCTTCTTGACTTCATGCAGAACTTTTGCTGTGAAGTTTATAGAAGGTATTTTGAACTTCTTTGCCTTGATCCTTACTCCAAGGTGGCTCAATCAAATGTGAAGTACATCTGCTCCACAAAACTTTCATTTGTACCTGTTTGAAAAGCTGCCAACAACAATTGTTAACAACAATAGGCATATAGACAACAACTGCATGGGCTAACTCCTACTTCAACAAAGAAACAGATTTCACACCTAGTGACCCTTCCATGTCTTATATCTACATAAAAATGATTGAATAGATAACAAGCCAATAAAACATGCCTTTACAACAAATGACCCTTCAAGTCAAGCATATAGTAAAAAGGCCTTTAGGACTCTTTTCCAAAAGATGAAACACTTCATCCTTATCTCCATTTTAGAAACCAAGTTAACTTCTCCCAAGCCAGTATCACATGCATCTCATGCTCATGCATGCATTCCATCTTTCAACTTTCGCATAAGTACACTGTACTTTTGAAGCTGAAATGAACATATTGTTGCAGCAATAAAGTGAGTTTCCTACTCAACTTCTTTCTATTTACCATTTTGGTAAGATCCTACAACTTGCATTTATTCCAAAAAGAAATGAAAATATATGCATCACTAGACATACAACCTTAATTGGATAAGAATTCTAACCATTTCTTACCAATTCATTTCAAAGGTCCCTCTTTTGTTTGCACATCAACATCAATATGTGAATCATCCTGAACCACATCAATTATGGAATCTTTATTTCCATCCCTACCATTTTATTTTTCCACCTTCTCCTTCAGCTTTGGTGGAGGTAGTGACAGATTCAAAGTCCAACACCTTTCAATAAGATGCCCTTGCTTAATGTAGTAAGTGCAACACATGTGCATCCTTTTGCCAACATGATTTTCCTTGTCCTGTGGACCTTTGGCTGCTTGCTTCTTTTCCTTCAAAAGTTTCCTGTATGTGGCCATCCTCTTCCAACATCTAGAAACATAATGGTTATCCAAACCACAAAAGGAACATGCAATTCTTTTTCCATGCTTTACAAAATCAAAAGGAATGTTCTTAGAACCAGATTTACACTTTCCTTTTTCACCTTTATTGCCTTCATGAGGAGGTGAGACAAATGAAGAAGTAGCTCCCTTTGGAACACTATCACTTTCTTCAAGGTTGTCAGAGTTTCTACAACCCTCTGGTTCAAGTATGTGCTTTTGAACACCTGCATCATGCGAATGATGTTTCGAGCTATTGCATTCCACCTTAATACAATCCTCACACTTTTGAGGTCGAGGACCTGCAATAAAACTTCTTTTTGGAACTATTTCAATGGACTTCATGACATCTTTGGAACTCTCTCCATAAGACTATCAATAGCCAAGACCCAAACACCTAGGCCTTTCCTCAACCATTATTGGCTCAACAATACCTTGTTCATGTTTGCCCAATCCTTTTCCTTCATAGCCCTTCTTGGACATTAGCTTGGAACCTATGCCTCTGGTATGTTTTTAAAAAGAACCAATATGAGCATTCTCAGAAGAAATTGAAGACAAACAGGAATGGTTTACCGCTTCTTCAAGCTAATACTTGGCCAAGGCTTCTTTTGCAACAAAGAGTTGTGACTCCAACTCATGCATCCTTTTTCACGCTCATACTTGCAATATGAAGTTTCCTCTCCATTTCCAGCAATTTTCTAGAAAGCATCTGCTTCTCTTCCTCCACGGAATTCAACTACTCTCTAAGTATGCTGCTCTTCCTTCCATCGTCATACATTTTTCTCACCATATCTATCATGGTGGACAAGTCTTGCTTCATGTCTCCATCAAAGGAACTTCTCAAGAAAGAATATTCTGAGGACTCACTTGTAGAAGTTGTCATTATACCAATGAACAAAAGAACTTCAAACAAGATTAATAAAGAGATTACTCAAGCAACATTTTGCGAAAATCCTCTTGTGATTCAAGGGTTGCTTTGAGGTGCTTTGGGATAGAAGAATGCCTTCAGCCCTTCTTCCTTCTTATCCTTCCTGGACTGACCTATCAATAGCTTTCCCTTCACCTTTGCAAACTCAAACAATAATCAGTCTGCAACCAAGCATACAATTGATGAGGCAACCAATCCTTGACTGTCCAAACACATTTCAGACAAGCAATCTTTGCCCTGTCAATCAAGAATTCTGATACAACCTTCTTTGAAGGCGGGGTTAATCAATCTTAAGCTCTGATACCACTTGATCTGAAAATGGGCTCTTAGGCTTCTTGTCTAACTTACAAGAACCTCTCCCAATTCCAAATCTTTAAATTTTCCCAAGTACATTTGATCAAGCAATGCGGAAATAATAAATTCTTGAAAATAGGGTGTATGCTTGTATTTGTTTTCAACTGATTATTTACTTTAAAATATATTGTTTGTGCTGATATGGGAAGCTACTTGAACTAGTATATAAATGCACATAACAGTAGTTAAAGCAGCAGTAAAAACAAACACATAAGACAACAATATAATATGGAGCTCACCCTGATATCTTGGGCTACGTCTCCTTGAGCTCTAATCAACTCGATTAGGCTCTCTGGGATTATGGCAACAGTTCTTTTACGAGTGCTACACTTAACTCTAATGTTTTATACAAGAACATTAGGCTCAGAACACCGTATTATCACTTGGCTCTTGGATCTCTTCAGCTTTCTAGCTCTGTCTCTTGGTTGTGGCTCTGGCTCTTGCTTTGGTTGTGGCTTTGACTCTAGCTCTGGCTCTTTGGCTCTGGCTCTGGTTCTGGCTCTCAGCTCTTGCTTCTGGTGCTTACTCTGGCTCTTGGTCTAGCTGTGGCTTTGACTCTATCTTTGGCTCTTTGGCTCTGGCTTTGGTTCTGGCTCTCAGCTCTGGCTTGTCTAAGCTCTTTCTTTCAGCCTTTGCATGCCTCTAAGAGTTGCTCAACCTTCAAGAAACTCCAATAACAATATGCTGCTATCAATTGAGCTCTTTGGCTTTTTACTCAACCTCTGAGTGACTCCAAAGACTCTCTATGAATTCAACTTTTTCTCACTATTTACTCTCCTCTTTTCTTCTATCCCTCCTTTTATCCTCTCTCTCATCATCTCCACTTTCAACTCTATCATTCCCTACCTCTATCTATTCAAATCCATTCTTTTGGCTATTACAGTCACTACATCACACCTCACAGGGAAGCGGCCACCTATTCCGTAATGGATAAGTGTGAGGTTCACCGAAAACACTTGAGCATTTGAAATGGCCATTATTTCTGTTTACTCCAAGAATGCTCGAAAAATACGAATCTCTGCCAACTCATCATCCATGTTGGACTTCAAATATTTATTTGCCATAGCATATTTCTCCTATCAAATCCGGTTTCCCATTGGGTGAAAACTCCGTCGTTTGATCTGGGGCCTCCAGATTCTACGGTTATCGCTTTTATCATGCGGTTGACTTGCTCGAATGTTAGCCTGCAATGAGAGCGATTTTCTCTCTCATCCACTGGACAGACGTCGTCCAACGTATGGAATCGCCGGGTCATTGGCCAAACCCACTTATCGCCTAAAACGCCTCTGATATTCTCCTAGTTTTGGAGTGCGGGACGCACCTGTCATTTTAGCGCTTTTCACACGGTTTCTAGCTTCCCTTGTGATCGAGCGCTCGGGGCTCTTCCTTCTCGAGTGGTTTTTCCCAGCAATGCGCGATTAGCACTTTTTGCTAATCACGCATTAGAAACAGCCTCCATTTCCTGATCTGGAGTTCCCAATTACTAGTTTGTGCCACTGCACGGTCTCCATGGGCCTTGGTCAGCGTGCTTTGACCGAAGGTCCTCATTACTCCATGATGGCTACAAATTTTTGTCGTTCAGAGGTTATTTCTGATAGGCTTTGACATCCACAAGACTTTAAATTTCAGTATGAGTTTTTACAGAGATTGGGTAGCTTTAAGAGAGTTCAAGGATCCAATTCGGATCAGGAATAAAAGGTAGAAACTAGCGTGGAAACAATGAAGGCAACGCATTCCACCAATAATTGGAGCATTAGGAAAAACATGCGGGATCCTAACCAAAGTTCGCCAGATAAAACAAACTAATTGGAATCTGCACGTACCAAAGGTTTGATGGGCTTATAGGACCATAAGCAAAAAGAGGTGTGTGAAGATGACCCTATCAGCGATTAGACAAGATGAAACTAGGAAGATAGAGAAAACTTCCCAGACCATAGCCCTAGCAATTCGGACTAGACACGAGGACCTGAGGAAAAGAATACGGCAGTTACAAGAAGCCATTCGGTGATGGAGTTTTAAACTTCGCACACTTGATGAAGAATGGGCACAACTGAGGAAGAAAAGTGTAATATTGGGCCAAGGAATCAGCAAACTAGAAACCGGAGTTGCACACGCGGGCCGCGTGAAACTAAGCATGATGAGACTAGGCCTGTCTAGCCCTACTACTGCATAAGAAATAGTTGCAACCCTGTTATCCTGTCTACGACCGCACTTTACCAAATAGGGGGGCAAACCATACAAAAAAGAATGAGATCCACTAATGGATACAAGGGTAGGTGAAGGGTGCCTGCAGCCTTGGCTAGTAAGGAAGTTGAAGTATCGCACCTAGGGTGCGACCACCTAACTATTTGTGGGAAGCACAGTCTCAGTGCTCCAAGAAGTTGAAAGAAGGCGCGGGACTATAAACAAGTCTACAGGAGAGCTACATGGAAAGGAGGTTCCGCGCAGGGCCAGTAGGTCACCGGGATCACGGTCGCACATAGGAGGCTGCGCTGCCATGTGGGTAGGCTAGGAGGTGACCATTGATGTCACTATTCATGAAAAGAAGTCCAACTTATGGTGGAAAGGAGCGGGCGGCGGGCCATTAAGACAAAAATTCAAAGTTAGATATGGGAAGATTTGCCGCCAAGAAGATATTCATGACTCAGAAGTGAAGGGAATGGTCGAATTCAAATTCAAACGTTACTATAAAACCCCTTGGGGTAGCCCCAAAACAACACTTGGATATTTGATATTCGAGCTAGTACAAAGCAGTAAGCACCAAGCTACCTTGCCACTCGTGAGTAAGTACCCGAGCGAATCCAAGATAGAAACCATGTTAGCTGCTAGAACCAGATTGAGATTCATGGAGGAGCCCCATCTAACCCAGGAGGAGCCTGGAGAGGCGGCCACTGCCCCTGAGGTTCTAAAGTCTCCATGCACACTGCGACCCCATAAAGAAAAGCAGAGTATGGGGCCAGTCTGGGTATCACCGTACTTCAGTAAATTGTCAATGGCAGAAAAGGGGAAAGCTATCACCACTAAAACTGAGGAGGAAGAAGAAGATTTAGAATCCCTAATTGCTCAGATTGAAGCATAGGATGAGGAAGAGGAAAATTTTTCCCAAGTACCTTCGACGATAATGCTACCACCATACATCTCCCTATGGAAAGGGACAGCCAAGATACCGAAGGACCTGGAGGCGATGAAGAGCATGCTCTAGACCCTACTTCTTCCGAATGAAATAAGGTTTGATGGTTTGCCACTAGGTCGTGTACCGAATATCAAGTTTGAAGACAAGGACCTCGCGAATAGCGAGAAGTTCCCCCAATTGGTTGCGGATAAATTACTACAGTAGAAGTGGTTATGGGGTGTGGAGAAGGCGGGATTACTCCATCTGAGGTGGATACCCCACTACCACCATGCGGCCATCACAATTTTTGTTATCGTTTAGCTACTATGCCCAGCACATGATGGGTATCTCTGGCTGGAGGAACCAATTCCCATCACGACCGATTTAATACATAGGATTTCCTAGCTGCCTACCAAAGGAAACGATCCTGCAGCCACAGTAGGAATGAGTAGCGATGTAGGCCTCACAGAAGCTATGAAGGCTAAGTATAAGTTGGAGAAGCAGAAGTGAGGGTATGTAACAGCAAGTATCAAAGACTGAGGGGTGCACGTCACCACCCAGTTACTGGCTGGAAAGCTCATGTGGAAATGCCATAGAGACGAGGTGCTCGCCTCTGTCATTCCGCCGACAGAGTAGTGTGCAGAGGGGATTTAGCTCAACTGGGTGCAATTTCTTTGCGACGAAATTTTGACAAATTGTAAGGCCCAAGAGCAAGGTAAGACTTCCCACTATGCATGGTTTCTCCTATCAATCCTGCTGGTTGCAGTGGAGCTGCCGAAGGGCGGCCAGTTTCTGAACATTGAGGAGAATCTACTTGAAGCCATGAGGTATAACTCGCTCTGGGCCACAAAATATGCCACGAGGGTTCGTTAGATCAAGGTGTTTTGGATATTTATGGAGGTGAGTATCCAAGCATGGATCGACCACAGACTGCAGTTATCCCTAACAGTATACAATAGTTTGTAAAGCGCGGCCGAGTTTAAGGCGGATATGCATAATTTGTATATCTAGGCGCGAAAGGATCTAACTCGAACATGGGTAAAACTTCTGTCCACTGCAATGGACGATGCAATTTTTGAGGTAATGGTGGCATGGCCTCCAGAGTGGTGTGCCCTCGGCTTGGCTGAATTAGGAAAGATTGCTACACAGCAATGGAAGAAGGAAATCAAGTTACGCATCACAAATTTGGCGGAAAGGACGTGCCAGGAAAAGAAAGCAGCCATGCAGCAGGAGGCGACCGAGGTAGTAGCAAAAACCACCACCGGCCCCGCCGAAGAGATCATGGAAGATCAAGAAATGTCCACAGAGCAGGACATACATGGTGAAATGGAGACACAGGAATGCATGGACCTTACCACAAAATTGACCCAACTCAAGAGCCCGCGCATCAAGAAGCAACCTCCTGCATGCAAAAACACAAAGATGCAAAGACCTTGGAGGGAGATTGTCTTGCCAGTAGGAAACCAATACGTGATGCCACTAAGGGTGCTTTAGAGGAGTTGATGACAGAGCAGACAACTGTGTTGGGGGTTCTTAAGGCGTAGTTGAAGCCATTACAGGTGCGACCCCCAAGAGGGATGATACTGAACCTTGTTGAAGGTACATCCGCAGCTAAGCAGATGGTGCACGCCTGCACAATGAACACTTTAGTATTATTAGCAGGCGTTGTCCTAGCAGAGGCCGAAGGTGACATGAGGGGTAGGGCATTGAATTTGGCTGCCCTTCTTAGAGAGACCCTATACCAGCTGCAGGATGGGGTAACCGCTGAGCTCCACGCCAGGGAAGGTCGTGCCCTCCAAGTCTTAAAGGAGCAAAAGGGAAATCTAGAGCAGATCACTCTACAGTACGGCAACTTGGTTGCACACAACCAAGGATTGGAACAGGAAGTGGCAGAGGTCTGTAGTAGTGTACTAGAACTGGTTGTGCCAGCGGAACTCCCAGCAGCCAAAATGATTCATCACATGGCAGTAGGATTCTGTAGGGCCCAAGAGGAGGCCGCAATAGCTCAGTTAGAGTTGAACTTGCAGATAGCAGAGCTAAGGCTGAAAGTGTATCCCCCTACGCCACCAGAAGTCAGAGAGAAGTGCTACCGTGCAATTTAAGCAAGGTTGGAAGTGATAGAGCACGTTGTACAGGATTGCATGGGATTGTTGGATCGGTCCCTTCTTATGCTCACATCACTGCAGGAAGACCCAATGCTACAGCAGGTATAGACAGAAGCACGGGAGTTACAGCAAGCTTATGCTAATGTCCAAGGGACTGTGAAAATGGTCGCCCTCACTCAGTGCTTGGCCAAGATGAGGGATGCCCAAGCCCTGAAGGAACAAGTGGATGCCGCACGCCAGAAAGAAGCCGGGCTTAAAACACACATCTAGCCTTGGCTTGAGGAAGCATTCAAGATCACCGCTACGATTGAGGGGAAGCTGACCTAGCTACAGGACAGATATCCACTAAGGAAAGAAGGTGCCTCCGAGAAAGCATGAGAAAGCTACGCACAATTGATACAATAAACAGTGGAAGGATGTGTGACAGATGCCAGCGCAGTGTGAAGATTGCTGGATGGACCCCAAGCAAATATCAATGCACTAGCCGAGTGACTTGAGATGAGTTATCATGATTGTGTTGGGGGCCTATTGGGCAACGGATCCCCTGTGTTATGGTTTTGGGGCTTAAAGCCCACAATTTTAGGTAATAGTATGGTAAAGGTTCCACGAAGTGTGCAGATTGTGAATTGTAAGGAGTCAAGTCAAAGCACTTTCCACCCAAAAATAATGTAAGATAATAGAAAGCGAGTTAGCTTGCCCATGGTCCGCTGACCATGGGAATGTATAAATAGAGCAAGGCTCTAAGGGTAGAAGGAAACATTTTCTTTGGTGAGATATAAAGTGTAATGGGTTGTTCGCTCTGATTCTGTAAGTCCAAGTTAGGGTTGGTAGTAGTAAGAGTAGGCTCTACAGCTATGTGCATAGAGGCATGGTAGAGTTTGCAGTTGTGTGTGCAGACCCACTGCAGTTGATTGCGTAGGGTGGAATTGGATTGTAATGAATAGAATATTAATATAAGATAAGTGTTTATGAATTCTTGTGCATTTGGTCGCACATCTGACAATTTGTTCTTATGATGTGATTTTCTGCATATCTTTAAGATTTATGGTTGTGCAAGCTGGTGATAACTATTGAATGCTTGATTAAGAGCCCAAGAATTAGATCAGATCTATAATAGTCACAATAATAATAAGGAATCTAGGAAGTTCCCTGTTGTAGAGCTACACGAAGGCGAGACAACTGCGTAGAGTAGCGCGAGTGCGCAGATCGATTCACAACCCCTCTAAACCTCATCAAGAAATCCATAGGGTGTGGAAACCTAGTTCTAGCACCCTCCCATACTACCTCGGGTGAGACTTCAGTCCGCGATCCGTAGATTGTTTTCAAAACGGTCGGAAGTGCAGGATTTGTTTGGCTAAAACACTTCCGAACCTGGGTCAGGCCCCAATAAGCCAACAAATGGTTCCGTTGTTGGGATCATGATCTACCTAAGGGATGTCTGATGTCGGAACACTATAACCCTATGAAGAAAGAGATTGAAGATAATCTTTATGTCCCCAATAAGCCAACAATTGGTCAGAAACCTTCTCCGTGTCTTTCTCTTTGGTCAGGCCCCAATAAGCCAACAATTGGTCAAAAACCTTTTGGGTATTGGCATAACCAAATAATATACATATCATAGTGATAGCATAACAATAGGGCCCAACAAGATAAGCTATAGAGTACATACCCTTATCCTCTCGGTTGTTCTTGCTAGCATCTCTTCTCCATCCTTTGATGAATTTAGATTCATCCTAATTTTCCTTCGTGAATTTCTTAGTGAAGTCCTTACTATATATCTTCTAATGTGATGGCAGCTAGTACATTTGAGTCAAATCTTTGCTCATGAAAGAGTTGATGATTGTGTTCCTCTTGGTCATAAATTTTATGTCTGTAATTTTTAGATGGTCGATGACCCACCTAATCATATCCATGTAAGGAAATATATTCGATTGAACAGAAATTATGTGGAGGAATGAATTGATGAGATCATTATTTGTAGTATCAGCAACTGGGAATGAATCTTTGGTTGTGGCTACTCTTTCCTTGACCCTTAGATCTTCATCTTTAAAAAGATGATACATGGCCTCCTAGGTAAAGTTTCTAGCATCCAAGGTGCATGTGGTATTGGAAAATATTGTAGGCAATTCTATTGCCTTCGAGGGCAGAGTGACTGATTATTGCTGAACAACAACTTTCTTTCTAGGTGTGGTCGATCGAGACATTTCTGTTGAATTATGTTTATCAGGACTACCTGCCAAGAGAAACATAATAGTGAGGAGCAAGTAACTTCAGAGTGAATAACACAGAGAAAAGAAATGATTACACCATAATCCAAGACTTTTATGAGCGAAATCTTAGGAAATCGTTAGCAACAATGATGTTTATTATATCAAAAACCATTTTTTCTCCTCATTTGGCCATTTATTGATAAAACGTGAATTGAAATGGGCCACATTACATGTCATCATATCGGTGAAATTTCATTGTTGCATCATTAAAATCTGCGATATCGTTTACATTCGATAAGCTTATAGAACATAGAAGCTTATAATTACAGGAAGGAAGAATTATCAGAGGTTTGCTATTAATGTTTTGATATCGGGGAATTGAAATGATAACTTCTAACTAGGAAACCCCGATATGACAATTGCGAAATGATCAGAGGTGAGACAAATATCGAAGATCAGAGGTGTGAAAAATATTAGAGATTGGAGGTCGTGGTATTAGCGAGGTCGCATATCGGAGAATGTAGTGAGAAGGGATATTGGAGATTGGAGGATCAGAAGATTGGACATGGTCATCAAAATGAAAACACTGATATGGAAACCTCGATATGCTATGTTCAAATATTTCGGTATTGGAATTTTACTACTATCACATAAAATAGAGTGCTTTTATTATTGCAAAGGCTTAGGCCTTATAAAACCCAATCGGGAAATCTTTTAATTAGACTTTTTCTTAAGGGGACATGTCTGAAAGCTTCGATATTATATTTCCAAAGAGATTTTTTTAATGTTAAAACTAATATTTAAATGTTTAAGCTCTGGTATTTATGTTCTGATAAGGGAAATATCTAGATTCAACCAAGATTTTGAAACAATAAAGCTAATATTACCTTGTTTTATTGGAATTTTTGGGTTTGATCCTAAATTTTAAAATAGTCACCATTATTTATTAGTTATACTATTAATTAAAATGGGGTTTTTTGAGTAGTGCAATAATTGGTTACATACTGAGCGAAACAATTATCTCTGTTAAAAATAAATGAAGGTTTAATCAATTAAACAAGAAGACTTAAAAAGATAAAAATTCCTGAACTTTAGTTTGATAATAATCACTTTCGATAAAAGAATTCATCATTTTTTAAACTATCTCATAACTTGTTTATTGATGAAAACATTTGTTATCTCTATTTGTGATCTAATCAGTTATAAAGCTAAAGTTAAAAACTACAAAACTTTAGATTTTAAGATAGACCTATTTGTCATTGGTAGAGCCATTGCTACCAGCAAGCGTCCATAGCCTTGATAGTGTTAACATTTAACCACAGATACCCCAATATCCCATCCACTTATAGTAAAAATTTTAGGTGTTTTTAATCTTTTTCTTTTAAAATTTTGTTTTAAAGTTTGCCTGAAATCCATTTCCCTAGTTTGGTAACCAGATTACGACAATGCCATTCACGGGTTATAATGACACTGAACAAGTTGGCTCATGATGAGACATCCTGTCTTATGGTTATATAAATGTAATCCATTATCCTAGCTTGGTGGATAGTTTGATAATCTTAGTATCATTGGTTTCCCATTATCATGGTAAGTTGGCTCACGATGAGACCTCTTATCTTTCAAGTTTTATATATTTTTGAATTACAGACTAAAAAAATTTAAAATCAGTGGATGGGGAGGCATATTTACTCGTTAAGCGTAATAGATGACAATTGAAGTAAAAAGATGCTAAAACTTCATAATAGCCTTTACTTTTTTAAGGAAAACCTTTTGTATGATGAATGAAGCAATAACTAGATTTTAGAAAGTTTTCAAGCTATGAAACATTCACAATTTAATGGATATAAAGTTTTTTAGAGTTTTTTTATAATTTTCAAAACTAAACCTCAATGTTATGATTTTCATTCTAAAAATATCTTGATTAATCAGTCAAATATCATTTTAATGATGAGAGACCCCAATATGAGGAAAAACGTGTATTACATAACAATGCTAGGGCTAAGACACCAGTATATACATATGGTTATTTACATATTTACAAAAGGATATGTATCTTTCATAAAAATATTTCTTCAAAACTAGCCCATTAACAGGAAGAGCATCCCTCTTTCCTTGTAGATCTTATAGAATACAAGTTGATGGGCCTATTTTTTGAACAATCTGAAATGGGCTTTGCCATAGTCTTTAGCACTTTGAATGTTTTCCTTTCTCCTCATAGGCTTTGTCCCATTTTAGAACTAGATCGCCAATTTCAAAATTTTTATTTTGAATTGAACTTGCATCAAATGCAGACTTAACCAATTGTTGGTGATGGGCATGGACTTCTCTAGTTTTATCTCTTTCCTCCTATAGTTTAAGGATTGGAGACATTCTTAGTTGAAGAGAAGAGTTAGGATTTTCTTCAATGGATTGCACTAGGGATAGTGATGGTATATCTAGATTAGGTGGCAAAATAACTTCTTTACCTTATACTAATTGAAAAGGAGAAGTACCTATAGAGGCCTTCTGGGTAATTATGTCAACCCATAATCCAAAGACTAGAGCTTTATGCCAATTTATTTGATTTTGTTCATGGTCTGTTTTATTATTCTAATGAGGTTTTTGTTAGTCGATTCTACTAAGTTGTTTCCTTGTGGATAATAATTTTCAGAATACTTCAATTTAAAACCTTTTCTAAGGGCGAATTCAATAATGGTGTTACCTGAAAAATATGATGCATTATCATAAGGAAGACCAAACCTCGTAATAATAAATTGATCAATGAATTCAATAATTCTCTAAAAATTGGCCACCTTCAAGGGTATATTTTATACCGACTTGGTGAAGTAATCAGTAGCAGTCAAGATGTATTTATTCTGCTTGGAAGAGTTAGGGATAATCTCACCTATTATGTCTAGTCCAAATTATTCAAAGTATTGTTCAATGTTAACTACTTGTAAAGGTAAGGTTGGTTTTTTTTGCCTTCTAGCGACAATTTTGGTAGACTTTACACTTTCTAACATAAGCATGAGTGTTGCTGAATAAAATCGGCCAATAATAACCAACATATAGGATCTTTTGAGAAGTGGTGTCACCACCATAGTGTCCTCCAGCTAGTCCATCATGTAGCTCATGCAAGGCCTTTTCAACTTCAAACTTTTCTAGGCATATTAACAAAATAGAATCTTAATTTCATCTAAATAATACATCACTAATAAGATGATATTGATTAGCCTTTAGTCTGAGAGCTCTTTTCTTATTGTAATTGAGTTTTGGTGGAGCATAACCATTTTTTAAGTAAAAAATTAGATCAGCATATTGGGATTCAATGTCAATAGGAAATACCTCTGTGATATGAAAATTATTAATTGAATCTTCATTCGTTAATTTTTCATTAGCTCCAATGATCAACTTGAAAAATCCTTGACCTCTGACAATTTTAGCTGCCTTAATATCTAGGTCACATTCCTGCAAGGCAGCGACCCAATTGGCTCATTTCTCTCCTAATTATTTATGTATAATAAATTTTCTAAGAGCAGGGAAAGGAACAATTACTTTAGTGTGTCTTCAGGAGGAAAGTCCTGAAATTCTTAACAGATTTAAAGAATGTAAAGTCTTGCTTCTCAAACTCTAAGTAATGCAGCTCGGCTCCCTATAGAGTTGAACTAAAGAATGATATTGGAGCCTCAATTTGTTGTTCATTAGGTTGATTTAATATTGTTGTTGCGGGTGAGAACACCCTAGGGTATTGGGTTGAGAACCCCAATAGAGCAGAGGGCAAAACACAACAATAAATGCTCAGCCAATCAACCTAAATGCTTATTCTACTTAACTGTGTAAGAGTGTCCTTACCCAAAATTCCTATGTTTGAGTAGATCCTGCAAGGTGCAAACCCTCATCTTCTCTTGATGTCTTCAAAACCTGAAAATTATTCAAATGAAACATATACAGCAGTAGAAACATAAAGCATGTTCATGATATTAACTTTAAATCATATAAATGAATGAACCATTATGCATCATTGTAAGATTCATAAACAAATTACAATATAAATATATGAATAAACACATTTAATATCGGAAATAGAACAAAATTCCTTTATTGAAGTTAGCTACAAGTAAAGTGGAGAAATATGACCTGAGTCCTTCTCTGGCTCCAAGTGGAACCGTCCTTTGGATCCCTCCTTTCCCGGCCTCACCAATCTTCCTCCATCACCAATACAAGGATATCTCAAGAAAGATGAAGGATATCTCCAACAAGGAAACAACAGTTTCCTGAATCTTTGGGGAGTGCAGGAGACATACGGGTTTCGTTAGGCTTGATTAGGGATAATATCACTATAGTATCAATATCTCATCTCCTCCCATAAGGCCTTCGCATGGAGGTTTATTTATACTTCTCTAAACTAGTTGTTTCAGTTGGGAAATAGTTGGGCCATGGGCAATAGGAGGTGAGTAACAGGTGAAACCTGTGAACTCCACCCGAAATTAAGGAAATTTAATTTTTTTAAGTATTTTAATATATGTACGTGGGTTGGGTATATGTTGGCACGTGTGTACACACTTTTATCATAGGGAGAAATAGTGTATAGGGAATAAGACATTGTTTTTTAAATTTTGGACCAAGTCTGGAAGGAAGGGTTGCCGTAGGCCATAATCAGAGCATCAAATCTACCAAGAGTGGTAAATGGTGCTATAACAGATGCCCCTTAATATATGAGGTTATAAGGGGTACATGATGGCCAAGATGTATTAAGTGTATAGAAGGAATCATGCCAAGATCGAGGAGGAGTTCACCAGAATTCAGCATGCCAAGGCAGCAAAAGAGATCAGAAAGAAACTGATGTCTGAGTCGGGCATACCCATGCTTAGAAATAGTAAATCATGTCCTCATGTCAAGTACAAAAGTGGATCCAATATGCTTACAAGTATAAAGGAACTGGAAATACATAATTGATCATCTGATAATAATCAAGAAAGTACATGTCTGAATATCACACATAAAGAGCTGATCAATGATGTTGAAGTATGACGCTGATCACTAAAGTCAAAAAACTGATCCAAATAGTATAAAGTGAATGTCATGATGGAATAAATAGTACTACACTGCAACTCGAGTGTCAACATATAAGAAATCTTTGTAATGAACTGGAATATATAAGGTGGATGTTGTCAACTAGTAGAAATAGGAGCAACTGACAAGTGAACTAAGACATGCTAATGCAAACCCAAGGTCTTCACTCACTGTCGTGGTACATTTCTACATAATGGGAATAAATGATTTGAAGTCAACCATGTAAGAAATCATTTGATTACGGATCATTGATGTATACCATTAACAAACGCGAGGCTACTCACCGATAATAATGATGAGAGTTAAAGTACCCAGTAAAATATAACAAGTGCGAATAAATGAGTTGTAGTTGAACACTTGGAAGAATCTATCAATCAGGAGAAAATGATGTTTTCCCACTATCGATAGCGAAGGAATTTGCCACTAATGACTGCAAACCCTAAGGTACTACTAAATGGACTCCAGATCTCTTTCCCAGATAAATGAGTTGAAGTCAATGGGAAAAGATCCACTAGAAGGAAGGAATTACGGCATCCTTCATCAATCTAGAGCGAGTGTAACCTAGAGGCCAATAATGTGGAAGGAATAAGACAAAAAAAGATGTAGTAACCCAACAAAAGCACATTTCTTACGTACACAAGATGTGGCTAGCACACAATACAAACCTTCTGAACCAACAAATAATGAAAGCTGACACAGAGACAAGGAATCCACCAATAGGGTCAAATGGAAACCAAGGCACTACACGAATCCCAATGTGTGATAATGAAAGTTGATGTCGAACAAAATGGAAACCACTCAGTCAAAGACCCATGATACTAAT
The DNA here is from genome assembly GCA_031772625.1 of Pinus tabuliformis. Classification (NCBI taxonomy): domain Eukaryota; kingdom Viridiplantae; phylum Streptophyta; class Pinopsida; order Pinales; family Pinaceae; genus Pinus; species Pinus tabuliformis. Next base: position 1,169,429,667 of record CM062809.1, read on the forward strand.
CGATGTTGAGCGTAAAGTGACCTATCAATAATGAAAATAGGGCCAGTGTGTGGCTCTAGATCTACCCTCAGAGCAATTTTTGTAGTCGGTAAGAGTCAGATCTGCCAGCAAGAAGTCAATGGAGACCTTCTCAAACTGGCACAAGCAAAGGACCAATATAGTTGATGTGATAACGAACATGACACTGACAACTAGGAATGGCCAACTGAAAAATAGTTGAAGAGACACCGCAAAGAGGCCAACTCAAGTTTACTTCCCTTGAACAAAATCACGACTCAATTGTGACTACGTAGGAGCATATGATAACTTTTTATAAGTTCGTCATGCAGGAGGCATAAGAAAACTCTACATATGATTGGAAGAGGTAACCAATAGGAGAAGTACTAACTCAATAACAAGATTAAGGCTCTCCTAAGTCAAACTAAAGCCCATCCCAATGGAGGAAAAGGCTTACTTCTGAGTGCTTTGTTCAAGGCCGACACAACTCACTCTAGCTGCCATCAAATCTGGAAATAATGTCTTGTTCTCGCTCTTTTTTTGGAATATATATTTTTTTGTTTTTTTTCTTCTTTTATACGAAGCTTGAAAAAGAATAAAAGAATGTTATAGTACAGTGGAAAGAATGAGTGTCGTAAAAACAGATGCTCTAGTTCTTGGGAGGGGAACTTTCCTATGCTCAATACAAGGTGGTGAAACTGGTCAAAGGCACTCAAAGGAATGTTATTTCCATGGGTAAAAGGATGCATCAAGTCACAAAGGCTAAGTGATTGCAAGGTTGATTTTGCATAATACATGGTCGAAAAGTGGCTTAGACACGAGTCCAAGTGAAGCTGACTTGAGGCCAAAAGGTGCAAATAGTCAATATGCAATGCAGCAATACAACTCAACACAAAGGAGCCTCTAGGGTACAAGGCCAGAAAACAACACAAAAGAACTAGAATGAGACTTCAACACAGAATTCATGGTGGGACTAAAGAGGACTCCTCAACCTACTCAGTATAGCAGCATGGGAAACAAATGTCAGCAAGGATCTAACTAAGATGCCCATCTAAAGGTTGGCTCTACCATCACGTCATGTTTTTAAAGTCAGTGAGTGAAAATGGTTTGTGAACTAAGACATGATGGGGTCGACCCTATGGCAAACATATTGTCGTATGGAGGCTAGTATGCAAAATGCAGCAAAAAGTGGTATTCCCTAACCTATATGCCATTAAGAAAATGATACTTGCCATGACGGGTCTATGGTCATCAGACCAAAACGCTTTCTCGAAGAATTCTCTAAAATTTCCTGTAAATGCAACTCATTCCTGACACTCCAAACCAAAAGGTCAAAAAGTCCATAAGATAAAAATCAACTTTTGAAAAAATAATTTTCATTTTTCAACCTATATAAAGGCTTTTGGATTCACATTTTTGTCATTTGTGTTTTGATCAAGGAGCTATGGAGACAAACTCAAACAAACTTCCTACGCCTAATCCAACCATTCAAATCACTCCAAAACTTATGGGTAACCCTTTTATCATGATTTTAATCATTTGTGATAATTTTTAGATTTTTTTTTCAGAATTTGACCATAGGAAAATATGTTAAAAATTTCAACTCTATGTACACACGGGTTGAATACAGGTAGCCCGTGTATACGATGGCCCTAGACACAACTGTGTAAAAAGGGAACCTGCGTGTGCGCGAGTAAAAAATTTAAAACATAAATCTAATGATTTGAAACATATTTTTTTGGGCAGGATGACAATCACCTGGCAAGAAAGGGAGCATAGTTCCATTGATAACCAAGTAATGGAGGATCAAAATGCCTTAGCTGCTTTGAGAGGTTGTGGCTTGTTAAAATTCTTTAAAATGCCATACATGAAGGCGAATACACAATTGCTTGAGTTGTTGATTCATTACTGGAGTACAGAGGATGATGAATTCATGATCAATCAGATGCCCCTAAAGATCGAGATAGAAGATATTTACTTCATTACCAGTCTTTCTCGAAGGGGAGAGATAGCATATTTTACTAGAAGGATGAGAGGTAGCCTTAATGTAGAAGAGTACGTCCACATATACTGACTTGGTCATCCTGAAAATATTGGAAGGAAGATTCCAATCAAGCACGTAGAGAGTTTATCCTTGAAGATCCTACTATTTACCATCGCCAGGGTAAACGGTTTTGCTGCTTTACATTAAGCCTCACATGTATCGATGAGCCTAGCAGTGGAATGCCTCATTACTATGTTTGATTGGTGTACACCTCTACTGACCAACATGAAGAATCAAATCACTTCCATTCAGAAGGGTTAGACAAATAATTTTGGATACGACACAATCTTATGCTCATTCTTCTTTGATAAAGGACTTGGGCTTCGACGCAAGGTGTTATCAACCATCAAAAATCTAAGGGATCCACGGATGGGAAGATGTGATGATATGATGAAACACCTAGGGGGTGGTGATGTCCCCAAGATGACTTTTGATGACGCATTTTTTGCATGATGGGATCAATAGGTCATCGCAGTCGATGACTACCCCTATGCCAGAATGGATTTCTGAGGAGATCCAAATTTAGTATTACCACCAGATGTAGCATGGGGTGCCATAGGTAACAATGTTTTATTTTTTGAATTTCTTAAGATTTTTTTGGATTTTTAATATAAATGAACTTAAAAATCTTTTTATGAGACAAGACACTTACAAAATATATGATCATGTTTCAGATGTGTGGCCAGTGAGACCTGATAGATTTCCTCGACATAGGCATCATGGAAGAGATGTAGAAGGGGCTGCAGTTGAGACTGAGAGAGTTCTCCATGCAGTTCAGAGGAACTTGGTGAGATTGACTCACCAAGTACCTATGATATCCATAGAGGACTTACTCGAGGGGATGGAGCATCACGTGGTAGGATTACCATGGAACTGGGTGCAACTATTTCGGCATGTGACAAATGTCGTTGTTTATTTTCTAGTTGCTCATCCCGAGCCAACAAGATAGATGATCAAATCTTTTTATGATTAGACGTGATGATGGGCATAATCCCAAATTTTGTAGGGAATTTTGTCCTAATTTTTGTATATTATTTTGGACACAAACACTCTATCTATGTACATGCCATTTTATGATGATCATATATACAGATGATACTTCGATTATTTTTTATGTTTTTTAATTTTATGAATGATATATATGCCAATCCAATGCTTGATTAGCAATAGAATCTACTAAAGAATTTTTTGATCGTGGAATGTGAACAAATGTGATATAAACAAATGGTCATTGCAATAATCGTACTCTCAAAAATTGGCAATACAAATAGGGATCTCATACCTGATAAATGTTATACAGCTAAGATACCATGAGTTGTGAATCTAAATAAACCACTAACGAATCAATATCAAGAGATATCGCTTCGTATAGAAAATTAATAACGACAGTATATTCGGTAATATTATTCGAACCAAGACCGATACATAATCCTCTCGAAACCATCAGCTGGTCAGATGAATAATAAATCACCCAAACCACAGAAGCAAGGTTTTGGGTATTCCTAGTCACACCATCGGTGAATCCTAAATATATTAAATCGTCCATCAATACCTACCAAAGTAGATCAAAAATATCGACATCACTAAAACTGATAGATAGATATGTACAAACATATAATATATACAAACAAGTGGTCAGCCGAAGCCTAAGAAAAGTACTTCTTAAGGTAGAGCCCATTTCTGGGCTCCGCCAACTTGTTTCCTTCAAAGTCAATTAATTCATAAGCTCCCTTTTCCAAAACTCACTTGACTATAAAGGGACCATACCACATAGGCTTAAACTTCCCTACCCCCAAGGCGTCTTTGTCTTGATCGTAGACCAGGACAAGGTTACCTTCAGAAAAAATTGTAGGACGGAAAATTTTATCGTATTGAGTTTTTACGCTTTTCTTATGGGCTTCGTTTATTGTGGTAGCATCTCGACACTACTCATCAAGATGCTCTGAATGAAAGAGGCGCTCCTCAAGACTAGAAGTCTCTAGAAGAAGTTCAACAACTAGTTTAACGGAAGGAATTTCACATTCAACAGGAAATATAGATCCCAACTCATAAACCATTTGAAAACGAATAAGGTGAGTGGCAGTCTTAACTGACGTTCCATATGCCCAAAGTGTTGGATACAACATGATGTGCCAATTGGATCTAGCTTTGTTAATCATCCTTTGCAGGATGATTTTAAGGGATTTTTTCACGACTTCAACCTACCCATTAGCCTAAGGATAATATGGAGATGAATTCTCCTGCTGAAAACCCAACTTGAGAGCCAATTCAGACATCAGTTGATTCTGGAAATGACTCCCATGATTAGTGATGAACTCTTTAGGGATACCAAAATAGGAAATAACTTGATTGAAGAAAAACAAGGCCATTGTTTTACTTTCATTCTTAAAAGTAGGCATGGCCTCATCCCACTTTGTAAATTAGTCTACGGCCACTATGATGTACTTGTAATTTCCTACCGAAGGTGAATTACAAGTAGTAAAATCAATGCCCCACTTCGTGAAAGGCCCGACGGTGATAACAGGGAAAAACGGAGCTAGATGTGCATGCATTGTCCAGTATAGACCTGACAAGGATGGCACATTTTGACCACTTCAATACAATATTTGAAGATCAAAGGCCAAAAGTGTTAGAAAATTATATGTTACAAAGAAATGGAACACATAGAACATAGAAGAAATATAAACACGGAAAATGCATAAAACCAGAGAGACACAGATATACATGGTTCACCCAGTTTGGGCTACGTCCACCCCGAAAAGCCAGTCCTTCCTTTTTATTATCCAGCAAAATGAAGAGACACAACCTACAGCAGATCCGTTGTAATATCCTTTCTTTTCTCTCACAGTCTCAGCTCTCTGTTTCTCACTTGGAGAATACACAGCTATTACAGAGGCTCAATACAATGCCCTCATACAAAGAGAGGGGTTTCCTTCTAGGGCGAAAAACCCTAAACTAAACATCAGTTCTACCATCAGATCATCTGCCTAATGAACGACCCAGATTGACTAGAAATTACTATACTTTTACAAGGAAATTTTACATTTGCTTTTAGCTTCGGGGGCGCTACCCCCGAAACCCTCGCCAAGGGACCGCTGGCCCCCGGATTGTTATAGAAATTTTTGGGCACTGCAACCCCAATCATATATTTCCATAAACCAATGGCTTCCGAGTCCCTAAAAGTGTTGTTTCATGCCCTAAAGGAACAAGGTCAACGGATTACATCATCTCCCAGAAGTTCTCCAAAGAAAACTACTCAGAATTGGTCAAAACTGGACCATACAGGTTGCTCAGTGCTAAGGGTGCGATTTATCTCACCTGCCCAGTGTAAAAGGTGCGATGCGTACTGGAAAGCCCTTCTGTAGGGTGTGATGGGCGAGAATGGAAAAATGGCGGAGATAGTTTGCGAGGTGGATGATCATGGAATCTTCCAGAAACTTCTCCTGTGACACTTGTGGTGGGCTCCAGTATTGCAGCAATAATGCTACAACTCCTGGAACTCCCTTCTTTAATTTTATCAACCCGGTTGTTCGTAACAAACTTGGAAGCGATGGTGCTGTATGCACAAGTACTAGCTCTTGTCGCAGTTGTCACTTGGTCAGCTGGCACAAGTCTGCTAGGAGCTTAAGCCAACTTCTATGAGCTCTTAGAAGAAGCTTTTTAATTGATGGATGAAAGCTAACTCAAAGGAAGCTAATCTACTTGCGGAAAGAAACTGAAAGCCAAACAAAAACGCAAACCCTAGCAAACCCTAATTCTACCAGCTAGTCCTACTGATGCAAAGATGAGAATGCAAACTACTAAAAGAGATGCCATTATTTCTATGAAGGTAAAATACATGTGTCTAGACTACCTCTATTTGAAGAAAACATCTTTTTGTATTTGTGACTAAGTTATTAGAATTATCATGCATGTGCTTTTAACTGGCTTTTCACTGTGCAGAGGTGGATCGGTGGGAGAAAATGCTTGTAGGAGGTTGGGAAGGTTAGAAGAGGTCCTAAGGGGTCCCTAGCACCCTTCCTGAGAGTTTCACAAAGTTTGGCTATCAAGAAACCTCATTCGTGAGCTTCTACAGGATGTTTAGGATTTCTACAGGATGTTCTGTAATTTTTCTACAAGATGTTTAAAAATTGGATTTTGGAGGATGGGTGAGTGAGGTAAGGTGCATGAATGGATAGGGAGGCAGGGTAGGGGCCTAAAATGACCCAAGGACTGATGGATAGAGTTGAGGAGAAGGTGTAGATGGCTGGACTTGTTCCAAGAAGACTGAAGTAACGCTGCACAAAAGATAGGGTTATGAGGGCAGTATGGCAACGTGAGGCAAGAAACCAAGTTAGGAGATGGAGAAGATGAGTTTGAGAGAGTCTGTGCAGATAGAGAAGTGGTATGGGTGCTTTGCAATTTGTGTTTCCAACTGAACCAACAAAGACATGCAAGAAAACAAAGATCTAGTTATGCTACCCTAATGTGATCTAGCTAACAGTAACAAGAATGGACAACAGCTTTATCTGCAAGGAAACCATGTATATTAACTATGCAATCAAGCATTCAAATATCTGAACATCTAACCAACTTCTGCAAATGAAAACCAAACACTAATGATTGCATGGCAAAGCAAAGTCAGTGTTTTTGTGGGCAGCAAAGTCATCCTAGTCACAGCTCCCGATCCCACTAAGGGAGAGGTGAAACCACAGATGTTTGTAGGCCCTTTTCTTGAAGCTTTCTCTATTAACAACTTATCAACTAAATCTGAGCATGAAAAGCTATTTTACTCATCAAAAAAACAAACTAAATAACAAAACAAGATTTAGATCTAAATAGCAGATTTTATTCTAAGAATGCAACAAAAACACATAAAGATAATCAAAGGAGGTATTGGGCGCTATAGATGGGCCCAACCCCAAGAGCTATAGCCTCCTAAGAGTGATTTAGAGCTGGCGCAAAGCTGGATTCATCTTTATTGAGCAAGAAAAGAAGAGTTACATCAAAATTGTCCACAAGGGAAACTTGAAAATGTGCTGAAAGCAAAGCTAATCTATTGCCTAAAAATTGAACTGGAAAATGACTATAAAATGACTAACTACTAGCTACAAATTGACTAACCACTAGCTAACCAAAATGAGGCCCTAAGCCTTCTTATTTATACAAATTGAGGACCCCAACAGTCCTCCTAAACTTTAGGGACTCGGCTACCCAACTTGTAGTTAACAACAGTCCTACTTGACTTGCTTGGCTGCCCTTGTGCTAGTTGATTTGGTGGCCCTTGAAATTCGAGCTGATGGTGGAGAATTCGAGGTAAGGGCCCATAAATGAAGGGGACACCTTCCTACAAATCCTCTCGCTTGTTCTCCCACGAATTTGGCTACCATGTGCTCATTAAAACCTTCAATTTTGTCTCCAAGTTGACCAAAAAGGCTACACAAAGCACCCATTAGACGTGTTGACATAATGACTAACCCAATTCACTCTATTAGCATAAATATAATCAAAAACATGCAATAAACTAATGAGAATGGTGGATTAAGTCGAATTAGGAGGTTGAATGAGCCCAAATAATTATCCATTTTTGGGGCTCATCATCACCCCCCTACTGAAAGTGTTGCTCATCCTCTGAGCAACCAATCTATCTCCTCATCTTTGATGGCCCTGGTGGCCTCCCTGTCATGCCAAGCTTCTGAAGTGATGCCCTCTTCTCAGTCATGAAACCATGCTTGTCTCTCTGCTTCTTCCCATTGCCTGCTCCTTTTCCTAGAGAGTTCTCAGCCTTGGTATGATTGTGCAAGTATATTCAATTATATGAAAGGAGATGAAACCAGTGGAGGATGGAAGAAAAGAGTGGTTGCATGCCTCCTCAACAGACTTCAAGCTTCAAATCCTTCTTCATAATCGATTCTGGCCTGCCCAACGGCTCTACAGGATGTTTCTGGTAAAAATACAGAACTTCCTGTAGAAAGTCCTGTAGCTTCCTGTAGAAGGTTGAACCATGACTAAATTGTGCCCGAACCCTGAAAAAATGAGTGTTCATGGAGGGGATGGATGTGAGAATGCTTGGGAACTTGGTAGGGACCCTTATGCTTGTGTTGGGAGGCCCCCTTTCCGCATTGTGTTCCTGCAACCTACAACAGTTTCCAGGGATTAAACTATTGTTTCTTCCAACACTTCTTTTTCGGATGGACAGTTCAGTATCATAGTTTCCCAGATGATGAGCAGTTTAGTGGCAACATTCTTCAAGTGCATGATTGGGTCCTGTTACCCCTCAAAATGCAGATGTGTTTTGATCTTTGCAGAGGCATTCTTTCCAGCACACAATAACTTCATATACAGGGTGATATTGGAAAATGAAGTAGCAGTATTCCCGAGTAGCAGATGGACACAATAAGATAAATCTAATGTTTTTATAAGTCCATATGTCTGAGATGTTTTTTTCAGCATAGGAAGGCACCTTGAAGATTCTGGGAGATATTTCAGATTTGGAAAAGTTCAAATCAGATTTTGAACAGGGTGCAGAATTATACCAGCTTACAGAGGGGCATTTCCATGAGACTTTTGACTTTTTTCCCCTTTTTTTTTGTTGTTTTTGAATCAAAGTCAGAGTCTAAACCAACACATATATTTCAATATGTATGGTGCACGCTTCTGCAAACAAATCAGCAGTGATGGAGGATTATAATACATGTAGAAAACACAAATATGAGCATTTCCTTTTATCGGAGCTGTTCTTGTATGATTGGGCAGATTTGAAGTTGAAGAGACACTGTTTTGAGAGAAGTGGATGCTGTTTTCCCATCAGTTCCAGATCAAAAAATGAAAGGCATTTTTTTGTTGGTCTATGTAGCCCCTGATTTCACATGTCTAGGTGCAGTTCTTTAGCCAATTTATATGGTATTTGAGTGATGTTTGAAGAGGAGCATATGAGGCACTTTTTGGAAGACCAAGCACAATATCTACACCAAGAGATGGGGCACGTCTCTGATAGGAGTTATAACCAGCAGCCTAGGCACATTTTCTAGGGTTGTTATGTGCCTTAGTTGCAGCATAAAAGGGAGCATTCTTAACCATTGTTTCTGATGCCTGCTGACTCGGTAGAGGGAGCGCACTACTTCATATCTGCTTTACCCATTTACTGTGATGCCCCTTATTTCAAGCATTAAAACAGATTCTATTAGCAAGTGTTTTTCAAGCAGATTCATGCATGGTCACCCTCCAATTCAAAACAACTCAATTCACCACCTTCTTGGAGTATATCATACATGGAAGAGTGTTTTCGATCCTACCTTTCTCGGGACTCCAAATTTGTCGAAGAAAAATCCATTTTCTCTGCTTTTGAAAGTTGTGTCATACTCCTTAGAGAACTTCTTCCTGTAGAACGTTGATAAGCAGGAGGGTATTTAAAAGAAAATGGCCAAGAAAGCTTGGTTTGTTGCTATGGAGCTTGTTGCAGCTGCAAGGATGATGATAAACTAGGAACAATAGCTTTGAAAGTTCGATTGGCTGTTTATGAAGATTTTCATTGATGAAGGGTGAGCTGGCCAACTACACGTTGGCCCCATGCAGACTGTTGGTCCCCACTGCAGTGTTTAACTATTTGTTCTTTTCCTGTAATCACATCCATCAATCACGCTGAAGTTTAAACGGTCACCACTGCCTGTTTCCAAATTTCCTCCTGAGATGGTTGAGCACACGTGTCGTATCCACCCACCGAGCGCTGTTGAACTAGATGAGGGTGGCCAGTTGGCTGGCCACTGATTCTTTTAACCACAACCATCTCATTGTTTACACAGTTTTCAAATTACATTCATGCAATTAGAGGAACGAATTTAGTCACGTACCTGGAAGTCGTGCGTGGTTGCTGTGAAGTGTTGAGATCTTTCATTTGCTGCATGCATTTGTTTATGTGGTTGCATGGTGGCTTTTTTGATGATTCATGGTTGTTTTTTCCTTGTGTAGGTGTCCTCTGGCCGGATCCAAGCTGTAGGAGTTCATTTCCACGTTCAGATCTGCACCTTCAAGCTGCTGCTACTGAATTTTCACAGGACCAGAACTTGTTTTCCCCATTTCTCCCAAACGGTAAACCGGATCGATCTGAAACTTGCTGAGCATGTTCCTATCATCATTATGCACCTCCCATAGAAAAATCGTGATCAATGGATGCACAGATTTCGAGAAAAATGGAAAATGGCTGAAGATTTCAGAGATCAATTTCTCGGAAACCGTGCATCGGAATTGGCTGAAACTGCTTGGGTATGCTACTATCACCTATGTGCATCTCCACATGAAATAGGTTTTAAAATGGATGCATGGATATGGAGAAAATGCAAAAATGGCTGATGGTGATGGAGGCTGATTTCTTGGAAACCGTGCACCGGAATTGGCTGAAACTGCTCAGGCATGTTTCCATCACCCTTGTACAATTCCCCATAAAACGGTTTTTCAAATGGATGCATGGTTTTCAAGTTATGGAAGAAACAAATTTTGTTCTAGTTATTTTTGCTTCAAGGCATTTTGCAGTTTTGTTGCATGGTATGAAAAATTGAGCTTGGGTTGTGATGCAGGCATGGAGATGATGGAGGAGGAGTTTGAAAAGTGCAGGAGGACTTCTGAACCCTTGAGGAAGCTACCATATTCGCCAAACTACTTTTTGCAATCCATTTTTAACTTCTTACAATTTCTACAGGAACTTCTTGTAGAAGCACAACGAGGTGGAAAAATGATGGAGAAAAGTGAGGGATGGACACAGAGGTGGTTGCAGGCCTAACCAACAGATTCCAAGCTTTAGATCCCCTCCCAAAATCGAATCTGGCTCGCTTGAAGGTTCTACAGGATGTTTCCTGTAGAAATATAGGACTTCCTCTAGAAGGCACAAAAACTCCTTTGTCTTTGTTTTGAGTGATCCTCTTGACTTGCAATGTCATTGCTGCAACCTGAAATTATTCAATAGAAATTAGATTTCTTTTTCTTTTTCTTTTTCTCTTTTTTTTTTTTTTTTTGAAAAACAACTAGGGTGCCTCATGGAGGTTTTCACCCTAATTGCCTGCCCTCGGCGCCTCCAAGGGAGGTTTTCACCCAGAGATGTTATTCTCTTTTCTCTTTTTTCCCCAACCCATTGACCACCCCATGGAGGTTTTCAATCAATGAGCCAATCTAAGGCGCCTCCGAGGAGGTTTTCACCTTAGATTTTTATTCTCTTCTTATTTTCATTTTTTTCTCTTTTTTTCTTTTTTTCTCTACCCTACCCTACTTGAAAAACAAAATCATTTTCAAGTGTAAGAATACTTCCAATGGAGCCATGTGCACATCGATATTAGAGACAAGATGATGTGAAGGCTCGAAATGCATGCTTTGATAGGTATCCGGATTTCAGAGACCAAATGATCTGACTTTGAAGGGATTAAACATAGCTGAAGAAGATAGTACCGCTGCAACTTAGTGACCGTCTCAAACCACATCTCAATATAGCTCTGATATCCTTGGTCCTTTTACTGATCTGGATCATTCTTCATGTCACCTGCTATCATGACCTTCTCATCTTCCTCTTTTTGCTGATCTTTCTCTTGAGTACATGGAGGATTTGATGGTAACCATGAGGGAACTCTCTCGATCTCTAATTCTGATCTCTTCTCTTCATCAAGTGCAGCCCATGGTTCTTTGATCTTTTCTTTTGAATTTTCTTTTGCCTTTGGTCCTTCAATGTTGTCAATATAATCTTTGTTTTGCAACACTCTTCTTGAGCTTTGGTGAAGATCATTGAGCTCAAGAGGAGTCATTTGGACATGGTGTGCCTCAGCTTTGCAATTGGGTTGAGCTGCTCCATGGTATGGTTTTGGAAATGGTGGTACGGGTAGTTGAGTGGAGGCGTGTATTTGAGATGGATGCGGATGGGGCTGTGGTTGCGTAGGCATTTGGGGTTGCCTTGGTGGAGGAGGAGGTGATGGTTGCGGTTGAGCAGGTGGTGGAGGAAAGTAAGTGTGAGGAGTGTTGTATTGGGGCCTCCACCCCTGATGAGGTGCATTCCACTAAGGCTGTGGCTAAGCATAAGAGTGAAACGAATGAGCAGCTGGTTGGGCATAATATGGATCTATGAAGGAACAAGGAGGAGGTGTGAACCAAGAAGGATGAGTAGGGGGACCCCAAGAAGGCATGAAAGTGGCTTGATAGGGGTCATAATAGGTCTCGGATGTCCCTTGCAGTTCCTACTGATAAGGTCTAGGTTCATGTGGCCTCCTTTGGTTCATATAATAGAGTGATTCAGTGGCTCCTTTGGCTCTTCGATATGCAGCTTTGATTCTGAGCAAGGAAGGGCACTGATTCGTAGGATGGTCTCTTTCACAGACAAAACATACTTCTATGGAGTGCAATGGACATTCGTCCCTAGGATGCTTTCTAGTGCACCTGGGACAAAAAATGGCCAAAGACCTCTTGGCTTCTTCTTTCTTCTTTTGGATCCGCAAGGTATCCAATTGCATGGCAAGAAACTGCCTCATATCACTCTTGAAACCTTTGATATTATTTTCAAATTCGTCTTTGGACAAGGTGCTACTCCCAACATTCTTGCTTGTAGCCATTTGCTCCAGAGGAATGGTTTCTTCTTCTTCTTCCCTTGACGTTCTTCAATATGTCTTGCTGTCCACCCAAGGGTTCTTTAATCACAGCCATTGAAGAAGAGAGAATGTTGGCTGTGTGAAGTAGTGGGGGTGTTGTGCAATCATTTTTCTAACTTATCTCTACTCCTACAAGGCATGAAATGAAATCATTTTGGTTGATTTTTGTTTTTTTCTACTTCTACCTGCAAAACTGAAATAGATTGAACTGCAACTAACTATCTTGCTAAAATGAAAATGCGGAATTGAAATGAAAGCAGGAAAGGACTAATCTATTTTGCTCAAATGAAATTGCAGGAATGAAATGCTAGTCCACGCTTGTGGAATTGAAATGCTAATCTACACTTGCATAAATGAAATTGCGGAATTGAAATGCTAATTTATGAAAGCGGGAAATGCTAATCTACTTTTGCATAAACGAAATTGCATAATGGAAAGGAAATAAACTACTTAGCAGAAGGTTGTAGTGGAAAATAGAAGAAAAGCAGCAATCACCAATACTCTGACGCTTCCCCGGCAACGGCGCCAAAAAGATGGTGGGCTCCAGTATTGCAGCAATAATGCTTCAACTCCTGGAACTCCCTTCTTTAATTTTATCAACCCGGTTGTTCGTAACAAACTTGGAAGCGACGGTGTTGTATGCACAAGTACTAGCTCTTGCCGCAGCTGTCACTTGGTTAGCTGGCACAAGTCCGCTAGGAGCTTAAGCCAACTTCTATGAGCTCTTAGAAGAAGCTTTTTAATTGATGGATGAAAGCTAACTCAAAGGAAGCTAATCTACTTGCGGAAAGAAACTGAAAGCCAAACAGAAACGCAAACCCTAGCAAACCCTAATTCTACTAGCTAGTCCTACTGATGCAAAGATGAGAATGAAAACTACTAAAATAGATGCCATTATTTCTATGAAGGTAAAATACATGTGTCTAGACTACCTCTATTTGAAGAAAACATCTTTTTGTATTTTTGACTAAGTTATTAGAATTATCATGCATGTGCTTTTAACTGGCTTTTCACTGTGCAGAGGTGGATCGGTGGGAGAAAATGCTTGTAGGAGGTTGGGAAGGTTAGAAGAGGTCCTAAGGGGTCCCTAGCACCCTTCCTGAGAGTTTCACAAAGTTTGGCTATCAAGAAACCTCATTCGTGAGCTTCTACAGGAAGTCTGCAGGGGTTCTACAGGATGTTTAGGATTTCTACAGGATGTTCTGTAATTTTTCTACAGGATGTTTAAAAATTGGATTTTGGAGGATGGGTGAGTGAGGTAAGGTGCATGAATGGATAGGGAGGCAGGGTAGGGGCCTGAAATGACCCAAGGACTGATGGATAGAGTTGAGGAGAAGGTGTAGATGGCTGGACTTGTTCCAAGAAGACTGAAGTAATGCTGCACAAAAGATAGGGTTATGAGGGTAGTATGGCAACGTGAGGCAAGAAACCAAGTTAGGAGATGGAGAAGATGGGTTTGAGAGAGTCTGGGCAGATAGAGAAGTGGTATAGGTGCTCTGCAATTTGTGTTTCCAACTGAACCAACAAAGACATGCAAGAAAACAAAGATCTAGTTATGCTACCCTAATGTGATCTAGCTAACAGTAACAAGAATGGACAACAACTTTATCTGCAAGGAAACCATGTATATTAACTATGCAATGAAGCATTCAAAGATCTGAACATGTAACCAACTTCTGCAAATGAAAACCAAACACTAATGATTGCATGGCAAAGCAAAGCCAGTGTTTTTGTGGGCAGCAAAGTCATCCTAGTCACAACAAGTCATCCTAGTCACAGCTCCCGATCCCACTAAGGGAGAGGTGAAACCACGGATGTTTGTTGGCCCTTTTCTTGAAGCTTTCTCTGTTAACAACTTATCAACTAAATCTGAGCATCAAAAGCTATTTTACTCATCAAAAAAACAAACTAAATAACAAAACAAGATTTAGATCTAAATAGTAGATTTTATTCTAAGAATGCCGCAAAAACACATAAAGATAATCAAAGGAGGTATTGGGTGCTTGAGATGGGCCCAACCCCAAGAGCTATAGCCTCCTAAGAGTGATTTAGAGCTGGTGCAAAGCTGGATTCATCTTTATTGAGCAAGAAAAGAAGAGTTACATCAAAACTGTCCACAAGGGAAACTTGAAAATGTGCTGAAAGCAAAGCTAATCTATTGCCTAAAAATTGAACTGCAAAATGACTATAAAATGACTAACTACTAGCTACAAATTGACTAACCACTAGCTAACCAAAATGAGGCCCTAAGCCTTCTTATTTATACAAATTGAGGACCCCAACATTCCTCCTAAACTTTAGGGACTCGGCTGCCCAACTTGTAGTTAACAACAGTCCTACTTGACTTGCTTGGCTGCCCTTGTGCTAGTTGATTTGGTGGCCCTTGAACTTCGAGCTGATGGTGGAGAATTCAAAGTAAGGGCCCATAAATGAAGGGGACACCTTCCTACAAATCCTCTCGCTTGTTCTCCCACGAATTTGGCTGCCAAGTGCTCATTAAAACCTTCAATTGTGTCTCCAAGTTGACCAAAAAGGCTACACAAAGCACCCATTAGACTTGTTGGCATAATGACTAACCCAATTCACTCTATTAGCATAAATATAATAAAAAAAATGAAATAAACGAATGAGAATGGTGGATTAAGTCGAATTAGGAGGTTGAATGAGCCCAAATAATTATCCATTTTTGGGGCTCATCAACTTGCCTCTCTGAATTTGCCCAGGGATGAGTAAGAGATCATCAATCTCCAAGTGGAATCAAGAACTATCAGAGAGAAGACACTAATCAAAATCCTAGAAGCTGACTCACCTCCTTGCAATCATCTATATATGGATCCCTCATCCTAGAGATCCAGAGGATGGAATTTTGTATCTTGTAAGGAAGTGTTGTTGGTTTCCTGGTGGAATATCATAGTGTTGGGTCATCTAAGCTTTTCATGAGGTGAAGAAGGGCTTTCATGCTGGGAGGATGACGCTGGATCAGATCAATGGGTTGTAATCCTCTCTTCTAATCTTTACATCAATAAAGCTATTCAAGTTTTCCTCCACATTCTTGTATGTCTGATAGTATATGCATTTGTGTGGTCAATATATATTTGGTCCTATATTGCTTATGATTGTAGATCTCTACACTTTGAAGGTATTATGCTGCTTTGACTTTACAGGTACTCTTTGAAGCAGAGTGGTCAAGGTAGCACTGGAAAGGTATGTTTTTGACGAACAATTTATTGACTTTTCAGTAACAATTGTAACCCTTTCTGCATAATGAGCTTAAAGAAATAAAGAATTTTAATAGAATGTGTGAGAATTAGCATGGAAAACTTAATCGTTGATAATTGTTATTTTTCCATGCAGGGAAGGGTGGAAATGATGGATTGCCATTCGAAAGGAAAAGACAAAGAAGCAATAACTGCTGTCCCTTTAGGAGGGAACCGGATGCGAACAAGATCGAATAGATCGAAGCAAGACGACCCTGGAAAGGAAGAAGGATTATCGACTCGGCGGAGCAGGGGAAGAAAAGTAAAGGATTAATGGCTTGGCGAATCCCTGAGGGATCGCTGTTTTGCTTATTTTTGTTACCTAGATACCTCCGCCGTTACTCTTATAAAAAGGGACAGCAGTGTTAAGCAAAAGGACTTTTTGTTCACATATGTAACTGTGAATTCCAGATTCAACTTTGATCATCGACTCTCACTAAGACTCGTTTTGTTGTACATTTGTTGATGTTTTAATACAAAAGACTTGGTGTTTATTTCATCTCTGCGTCTGGAGTAACCTAAGGCAGTGTGCCGTTGGAAGCTAAGGGCCCGGCTCCGAAGGACACTTGCTTTTGTATCATTATAATTTGGTTTCTGTGTGATTTGTTTATCTTTACAGTTCGGTAATCTGATATGTTTTTCATATGCTATTCCATGCTCTGTTGCAATTAATTCATTAATGGTTTCTTTCGAGAAGATTTATGTCGTGACTCTATATTGTGAATGAATCTCTTCAGAGTTGATTGCATGTTTGCAGTCTAAGCCAACTGTTTCTGTTACAGAGCCTTCATATTGAATATTGCTGTATTGGATTCATTTGAAATCTCAGTTATTGGAATCCGGAAGTAATATTATTCTATTTGGAAACATAGTCATATTCTCTTTAATCATCAGATTGCTATAGTAAGTGTGTTGTGTATATACGTTTGATGATTGCTGTTCCATAATTCATTTGTGAATATTGTTCCATAAAGTATAATTCATTGAAGTTGCTTTCGAGAGAAGATTGTTATTTGATTGCAGGATGTGAGTTTAATTCAGTAGAGCAAGCGTAGTCTGACTCGCGAGATTTAGTTTATTGAATTGTTGTTCCATTTCTTGCTGTTCCATTTATTGTTGTCCCATTTTCAGGTTGCTGTTCTATTTTACTTTCTGTCGTTCCAGTTACTTGCATTTACTGTTTTGGTGTGAGAGAAGGTCTAAGGCTATAGTGAGCCTCAGCAAGTCGCTGCCTAGCTCCCAGACCTATGGTCCATGCTCTAAATTCCTTTCCATCTTCCGTACCCTTGACTGATCAACTGTGTTGTGTGATTTTACTCTTTTTAAAAGAAATTTAGTCATAGGTTTAGCAGCCGTTTACTCTTGTATTTTCTAGACACTATACTACTAAGCATTACTCTGACGAATAGCCTCGGATTGAGTTACTCTTTGCAATAACAAAGCATTCCCGGATTGACTTATTAATGTAGCATAACTAGAGGTGAAAGAGACCCTTGTTACAGCTCTACATTTTGGCGCCGTTGCCGGGGAAAGAGTATCGCCATTTGTCTTTTACAGAATAGTGTACGAGTCTGCTGGGGGAGAGTTGGATTTTAAAAACGGAAGGTAAGAACCTGCGTACGGAGCATGTAAAATCCCTGCTGCACCGTCCGCTTTCCTGGCAAAATTGTGGGTTGAATAGAATTTGGTAGTTTATAGAGTGCATGATTAAGCAGAAAAAGCCAGAAAAAATTATCAAACCTCCGTTCAAACCCGAAAAAGCCAAAGGGCCGGTGACCCTTGGCCGAACAACCTTCATAAACGAAATCTATAAGAAAACTGAATCTCAGCCATCAATAGGGTTTAGGAAAACCAATTCTAAACAACCTACTAGCTCCCTTCAGGCCACAGGATCACCATCTGTAGCCTTTGCTGAGGTACATAGTCAGACTGATGAACAGGACTTTCAAGAAATTGAAAATTCTATTCCAGAACGACTACAGGAAGGGAATCTAAGCAATCTTTGTGAAGGAGAAGGGGAAACAGGAGAAGTTGAGGAGCCAAGATCTCCTCCTAGGATAATTCATCCATTAAAAAGCCCAGATAAAGGAAGCGTTGTAAAAATCATTGTTGAAGGGATTCAATCTCCTCAAGCAACAGGGACTCTCGTTATTCCAGATAAAGGAAGTACTATTAAAACAATCCCTGTTAAGGTCGTTCCTTCTCCGCCTAGGAATACCCTCTTAGAAATCCCAGAAGGTTACTGGCACATATTCGATCCCATGGCAAAGAATCAGCCAAACACTCAAACTTCTACATTACAATATCCTATAGTGGATTCCGCAGCAAATGCTCCTATGAAAGCAATTCCCCTTCAACACATTCCTACATTTCATGGACTTACATCAAAGGATCATGATGCATTCTTATTTGAATTTGATGTATTATGCAGGGGATATGATTACACCACTGACCCCCAGAAATTAAAGTTGTTCCCCTCCACTTTGAAAGGAGCAGCTTTAAGGTGGTTTATGGGTTTAGGTGGTGGGGTTATAAATAACTGGGAGCAGATGAACTAATCTTTCCTAAAGAAATATCAAGATTATTGTAGGTCTAGATAACTGAAAGATGAAATATTTCAGATGACAGCTAGACCAAACGAAACACTAGAAGAATATATAGAACGTTTTCAGTATAATTTGCAGAGATCTCCATATGCATCACTACCTTTGCCTGATAATGTGTTAAAAACATCATTGATTAGAGGCATGAAGGAACAATGGATTGAAACATTAAATATCATGGGAAAAGGGGATATTTATCAAGAAAATTTTGCTGACATCATTGATTTATGTATCAGGAGCTCGAGAGGTAGCACGAGGATAAAGCCAGCAGAATATGATCGGTTTGTCAAAGATAACAAAATACCAACAGAAGGAGTAACATGTGTAGAACTTGGGAATTTATTAGAAAATTTTAAAACTGATATCCTAGGGACATTGACTACACAACTTGATATTGTGCAGGCTAAACAAAAGCAGATAGAGGCAGAACAGAATTTGGTGATCTTCTGCCCCCGATGTAGAAGAAAACATAGCCACAAGGAATGTCCGCTGGATGCAGTTCAAACATGTGCTATCTGTACAAAAGATCATCTTACTGAAAGTTGCCCCTCACTTCCTGGATTGAAAGCAGTATATAAGGAAGCAGAAGAAGAGCCAGAATCAGCATACTTCGTTAACCAGCGTCGCCAATGGCAACCAAGGCAATCAGGTATGTTTTCAGATCCAACTTCTTCTTTTCAGCCTCCACAATATAACGCTCAGTAATATAGTATGTGGCAAAACCAATCTCAACCTCCATTTCCGAACTAGTCATCACAACCATTTCCTTCTTCAAATCCATGGATGAATCAGCCAAGCCAATTTGGTTGGCCGAATTTTCCTTACGCCCCACCATAATGGCAGAATAGCTCATACCCTCCGCAATGGACCCCCCCTACTTCACAAAGTTCACCCTGGCAGACAAATTGGCCAAAATCGACATATCAGCCAACAGGAACTATTCCGCTCCCTCAACCGACTCTGCCAGCTTTGCAACAAAATCCCCAGTCTAATCTGAGACCGCAACTCCCAGCCCAACCCAATCCTAATCCTAATAACAGGCCAGTCCAATACCTCCAAATTATAGAATCAGCAGAAATCGGACCCGAACTGAGGGAGTGCAATGATCTTTAGTTAAGATCTGGACGTATAATAGAAACAGAGGGAGATAAAACAGTTCACATTGAAGATCAGTTACCAATAGAACAGTCGTTACAACAAGAGGGTGCAAATAAGGAGCAGACTCATCATCAAGCAAATACGCCCTCTCCTCCCTTCCTAGAACGATTAGTCAGACGAAGACCTGTATAACATCCAGACTTTGACATTCTGGGAGAGCTACAAAACCTGTACATACGAATTCCTTTCCTCCAAGCCATTCAAGACATCCCTATATATGCAAAAACTATAAAAGAATTATGCATAAAAAAACCAAGGAGGAATGTAACCACTAACCCAAGAGTCCAAGTAGTCAGTACTTTATCTGACCTGTTATCAGCAGCACCCATTAAATATGAAGATCCAAGAAATCCAATAGTAACTGTCCAAATCTATGGCCAGACCCTGACTAATGCTTTAGTTGATTTAGGAGCTGCAATTAATATTTTGACAACTTCTACTTGCCAAAAGCTCGGTATTACATCGGTAGAACCCACCTCTACTTTGTTAGAATTGGCTGACCGATCTGTAGTTCGACCAGAAGGAACTCTATATGATGTCATGGTCTCTATAGATTCTTGGGAATACCCAACTGATTTCCTGGTAATTAATCCAAAAACCCGACTGGATGGACACCCGCTAATTTTAGGTAAACCTTGGCTTGCTACCGCCGATGCTTACATTGGTTGCCGGCAGGGGAATATGACCATAACCAGAGGACCAGATATTAAAAACCTAGTCCTATACCCTCCAGCACAGCCAAGTCTGACAATGATAAAAACTAACCAGCACCCTGTATCATACCTTACTGACAATATCAGATCACCATTGACTATACAGAGGGCCCTAGACTTTAAAGACCAAACAGAAGATGATGCCATCAATAACTTTATTAGTCAAACTGAATCTGGACCTCATGCACAGTGTTTTATGATAGAAGCTACATTCGAGAACGAACTAGAACAAGATCCCTTGAAAGATACACATGACCAAACGATACCTGTAACTTCTGTTGCCAATAGTAAAGCAGTGGAAATTGAACCGGGAAAAACGCTAAACATCAATGCCAACCTTACACCGGATCAAGAAATAAAACTCATCCACCTATTACAGAAGCATCAAGAAGCATTTGCGTGGGATTACCCCGATATGAAAGGGATTGACCCCCAATTGTGCACCCACCATATTTATATAGAAAAAGATGCAAGACCTGTCCGTCAACCGCAAAGAAGACTCAACCCTCACCTAAAATATGTTGTAAAGGCATAACTTCAGAAGCTTTTAGATGTTAATTTTATCTATCCTATTTCTGATAGTAAGTGGGTCTCTCCACTTGTGGTTGTACCCAAGAAAAATGGGAAATGGAGGATTTGCGTGGATTATAGAGAGCTAAACAAAGCCACACAAAAATACCATTTTCCCCTCCCATTCATAGACCAAGTATTGGACACGTTAGCAGGAAAGAAATTCTTTTCTTTCCTGGATGGCTTCAATGGATGCAATCAGATTCAGATTGCCCCTGAAGACCAGGATAAAACTACCTTTACTTGTCCTTGGGGAACGTTCGCCTATAGAGTTCTACCCTTTGGCCTATGTAATGCTCCTGCTACATTCCAAAGGGCCATTCTTAGCATCTTTGCAGATTTAATAAATGATGGGCTTGAAGTATACATGGATGACTTTACACCATACGGAGATGATTTTGATCCAGCTCTGGACACCCTAGAAAAAGTCCTACAGCGTTGCATTGATACCAGGCTTTGTCTAAGCCACGAAAAATGTTATATGATGATGACTGAAGGACTCATTCTCGGACATTTCATCTCAGCAGCTGGAATTCAGGTAGATCCGGCCAAAATTCAAATTTTGTTGCTTATCCCCACCCCCACTACTCAGATAGACGTACGCAACTTTTTTGGATTTTCTGGGTATTACAGACGATTTATAGAACATTATTCACACATTGCTGCACCTTTATATGCATTAATTGGTAATGTTGATTTCATGTGGACAGAAAAATGCGACCGCGCTTTCCAGGATTTAAAGAAGCTTGTATCAACAGCCCCGGTCCTTCCAGGACCAAACTGGAATTTGCCGTTCCAAATCTCATCTGATGCCTCAGACACAACAATCGGTGTAGTCCTGGGGCAGGAGGAGGATAAAAAACCATACGCTATTTATTATATCAGCAAAAATTTATCCCCTACTGAATTAAATTACACTGTCACCGAAAAGGAATTCCTCGCTGTAATACATGCTGTCAATAAATTTAGAGATTATATTACAGGCTATCCCGTTGTTTTATATACAGATCATTCTGCTATCAAATATTTAGCAAATAAGCCTGTTACAAATGCTAGAATAACGAGATGGTTGATCTTATTGCAGGAGTTCGATATCACAATCAAAGATAGACCCGGCAAGGAAAACCCTGTAGCTGATTTTCTCTCACGAATACCAAAATCAATTGAAGCAGCAGCAGTGGAAGACCAATTTCCCGATGAGCACCTGTTTGCTGTTGCTATTCAAACACCTTGGTATGCTGATGTTGCCAACTACCTTGCAGTAGGTAAGCTACCAAAACACTTAACCCCTAATGAACGTAAGCAGATTGTTCAGAGGAGTACTCGGTTTTCGTGGATCGGGGGTTATTTGTTCCACACAGGGGCAGACATGCAAATTAGAAGGTGTATCCGAGAAGATGAAATTTTTGAAATCTTAAAAGCTTGTCATAATGGACAATGTGGGGGACACTTTGCCGAGAAACGAACAACACATAAAGTATTGCAGACGGGATACTACTGGCCTACAATCTTTAAGGATCCAAAGAAATTTGTTCAAGCCTGTGACAGCTGCCAGCGAGCAGGACGACCTGGTCAAGCCGACGAAATGCCTTTGAGGCCACAATTAGTTATTGAACCATTTGAACGATGGGCTCTTGACTTCGTTGAACCCATCAACCCATCATCAAATCAGAGAACATATATTTTGGTAGCCACAGAATATGTTACCAAATGGGTTGAGGCCGAAGCGTTGCCTAGAGCTATAGAAGATTCGGTAATACAGTTCCTGTTCCATTTGTTCGTACGATATGGCCTTCCGAGAGAAATAATCACAGATGGAGGACCACAATTTGTCGGAAACAAATTAGCTGCAACACTTGACAATTATCACGTCCAGCACAAAATTACTACCCCATATCACCCACAGGTGAATGGGCAAGTAGAAAGTAGCAATAAGGTAATAGAATCAATCTTAACAAAAACCATTGCTTCGCATAGGCGTGATTGGGCCGCCCGACTACCGGAAGCACTCTGGGCCTATAGAACCACCTGGAGAAGCACCACTGGTTATTCACCCTATCAATTAGTGTTTGGGAAACAACCTATTTTACCCATAGAATTCGAAATCCAAACACTACGAACTGCACAGGAAGTTGGCCTAGATTTAAGTGAGGCACAAATCAATCGACTACAGCAGATTAATGAACTGGACGAAATAAGGCTCTCTGCATTACAAAACACAGCACTTATTCAGCAGCAGCGAGCTAAATGGCATGATTCACTTATCAAGAATAAAGTCTTTCATGAAGGAGACTGGGCTCTGTTATATGACTCTCGGTTTCAGGATTTCCCGGGGAAACTGCAGACTCGTTGGTCGGGGCCATATGAAATACAGAAAGTACATGATAATGGGACCCTTACCCTCATCACAATCGATGGTTTTGGATATGCATTCAAGGTAAATGGCCACCGAGTTCGTCTCTATCGCAGGCCACTCACTAGGGAATCCTTCTGTGAGCAGCTACGTCAAGACACTGACATGGAAATTTTAGGAGAGGAAGTAAAACCTTCCTCACCTATAGTTCAGTAAGGAATGCATTTTTTTTGACCTGTACATAAGTTCTTGTATATACGTTTTCTTAATATTTCTTTGATCTTTCTTTCTTAAGATTGCTTTTTACAGTCAGCATGTTTTTGTTGTTCCTCTTCCAAAAAGGAACAGCAGTTGCTTGTTTTCGTGGTTTTGCTGTTCCTTTTTCAAAAGGAACAGCATTTCTGGGTTTTTGTTGTTCCTTTTCCAAAAGGAACAGCAGTTGCTTCATTGTGTTTTTGCTGTTCCTTTTTCAAAAAGGAACAATGGGTGTGAGTTTTTGCTGTTCGTTTTCCAAAAGAACAGCATTTTTGGGGTTTTGTTGTTCCTTTTCAAAAGGAACAGCAGTTGAGAGTTATTGCTGTTCCTTTTCCAAAAGGAACAGCAGTTGCTTATTTTGATGTTTTTGCTGTTCCTTTCTCAAAAGGAACAGCATTTCGTGTTTTTGTTGTTCCTTTTCCAAAAGGAACAACATTTCGTGTTTGTGCTGTTCCTTTCTCAAAAGGAACAGCATTTCGTGTTTTTGCTGTTCCTTTTCCAAAAGGAACAACATTTCATGTTTTTGCCGTTCCTTTTCAAAAGGAACAACATTTGCAAGTTATTGCTATTCCTTTTCAAAAGGAACAGCAGTTGAGAGTTTTTGCAGACATCACTCATGATCTTAGGCTGTTTCTTCTCAAAGAACGGCATCCCAACTATTTGTTTACATGGATTCTTCTCTTCCAAAAGGAATACCATAGCCATACCTTTGCTCTCAGTGATGATTCATATTAAGGATGCTTCTCGCCCATGATCTCTCCAGTCTTTAGTATACAGCTATATACTTATGCAATGAACATCAATTACAACATGTCGAAGTCAGAAGATCATAAAATCGCTATCTTTATAGAGCCTAGTATTGATAAGAGGACAAAAGGAGGGACATACTTTACTTCTAATCACCATTGTCATTGACTTATTCCCATTGTCCTGGTTGGTTATCTTTATCATGGAAATATCCTTAAAAATCTTTCTCTGATTATTACACAGGAATAAGAACAGAGGATTTATATCTTCTTGTTGGGATGATAAGACTTCTTACAGCATTCCCACTCTTAAGGAGTGCTGAACCACCCTTATGTGTAAATAAATAAGAAAAAGGTGCTTTGCAAAGAAAAAAATGATAATCAATATGGATTATTAATTGTCAAATGCAGGATAGGGGGTCTCATCAAGAGCCAGCCTACCATGATCATCAGGTTGGAAGCGAAGTGGCATTCCCAACATGGCCACCACACTAGGGATATGGTCCAAAAGGTACACTAAATAAACAGACCTTGGAACAGGGGGTCTCATCACGAGCCGGCCTGCCCACGATTCGCACCCTCCTTGTGAATGGCATTATGGCTACCTGGTTACCAAGCCAGCATAATGGCCTCCGTTTTGACAAAACACTTTTTATACACATACAGGATCATGGTTCCACGAGTGAAATAAACAACTCTGCCAAGGTTATGAACACCTGTCGGCAGCAGAGCTCTGTTAATGGTATCGAAGTCATAATAGTTACACCAACAGGGATGATATTAATACCTCTTCGTCTCTTCTATCCTATGAATAATTCATATTTTATTTCTTGATGAACATATCGCACGAACACTCATTACTACCAATCATGGCAAGGGAACTGAAAATGAATTCGAGGGATTTCGTACGATTGACAGACGTCCCATCCCCCGGCCTCGCATCATATTACGCAGGCTCTTATGTAAAACGCGATCCACCTTTTTGCCTCGATTTCGGTATTTCGTTGTCCATCTGAAACATGGCGTAATTCTATATGCTATTCCTTTATGACTGGTTACACGATGGCTGCTGCTCCTCTATTTGACGGCTGGGGCAGCCTATCACATCGCAGGGGGGAAGGTAATCTCATTACTCCATGAGTTACGTGTCAGCACACCATTCGGGGCAGATAGTGTACGAAAGTATGGCATGCTTTAACGGTATGATAATTCTATTTTACGCAAAGTTGCCATCCGCAATCCATTTTTGCTGCATACTCTGTTTTTTTCCACGACGATCACCTTCTCTGAATCCCAAAACAACACAGGCAGTTGTTGTTCCATTGAAAATCCTTAGTAGAACCATGGGAGGAAAGGCAGTGCGAAGCGAACCTCAAGAATTGACAGTCTCTGCTGCTGCCCAGGAGATCCTGGAAAAGGCTGGATGGCTGAATTATTTCAGTCGCCTACAAGAATCAAACGAGACAGTGGCATTGGAATTTCTCCAAAACTTGCAGGAGGACCACTCCATAGTAAGAGAAAGGCGGATAGCGGTCACTGACGATGTAATTGCAGAAGTCTCAGGCCTACCAGCCACCGGACCTATATGGATGCTGAAGAAAGAAAGACTGCAGAAGATTATGGAGATTTTTCAGGACGAAGGCCAAAGCTTGACAGTAAAGGGGAAGGGAGTTCTTCCAGCAACGTTAGGAGAACCCTGGACCGAACTAGCAAGGATAGTACAGAGCTACATTACGTGCGAAGGAAGGAGGGACGTGGTAAGACCATGCCATCTTAAACTTTTAGCTGTTTTGAAAGAGAAATGTTCTGTAAATATGCCTGCACTTTTAAATTCACTATTGCATGATGCGGCCTGAAGCCTGAAAACGGCACAGCACGTAGAAGCAGTTGTTAGCCACCATAGACTGATTCGATTGATAGTGAGCCATAGTCTCACTCAACAGCAGAGCAACTGGGAGAAGCTCATTGCATTGATTGAAGGGAAATTGGCTGCACCATCCCCAAAACCTAAAACTTCCTCTAGCACACCGGAACGATCAGAAAACGCAGAGAAGTGATAGCAGAAAAACCTGTTGCTTGCACACCTGAACAACCAGAGAAACCAAGAAAATTAGTCCGGCTAGCTCGAATTCGAGGGAGGCTGGAAAAGATTCGAGAAAGCACCAGCCAACCAATTGAGATCATAGACGAACCTCCAGAACCAGAAGGAGTATCTTCCGAAGAAAATGTTGGGCAATCTGGGGGTGAAGCTGAGAAAGCCAGAGGAGGAGGTGAGGAGAGAGAAGTGCACTCTGAAACAGAAACGGAAGCTGGACGCCCTAAGGCGGTCACTGAACAGGACAATCGGGAGGAGGAAGTAATACAGCCAGAAAGCAGCCCGCTGCGAGACCCTGTGGGCGAAGAAGAATTGGCCGCAATCCTGGCCAGTTTGGGGGAATATGGCCAACCCTCCAGCCCAGCAGGACCTCCCGATGAACCTCCAGAGGAAGACATACCTGAGGGTTCACATGCAGAAAAGGAAGGAGAAGAAAACTCGCCCATTCATGAGGAAGAAATAAGGGACACCAACCGAGAACAATCTGCTCCCAAGGCACCAGAAGAAACTCTAGATAGAATAGGAGCAGATTTAAGGGCCAGTCGCAAACCCTCTGCTGAAGCAAGGGAAATCAAGAAATTAAGGACTAAACAGCAGAGGCTGCTGAACACTATAGCCTGGCTCTGACAGCAAATTCAGATTTTGAAAGCCAATCTGAGGATACAAAGGACCACAAGGAAAAGAAAGAGGACCACTACAGCAAAATCCCGCAGAACAAGAAGACGAAGGACTTACAGTCGCACTGTTGGTCGAAACTCGATTGGAAGATCTGTTGTTGTTCCAAATGACACTGAGGAACAAACTGCTATTCCAATTGTCACAGAAGAACAGACTGTTGTTCCAAATGACGCTGAGGGACAGACTGTTGTTCCAATTGACGATGAGGAACATACTGCTGTTCCAATTGATAATGAAGAACAGACTGTCGTTCCATTTGGGGCAGAGGGACAGGATGATGTTCCATTAACAGAGGAACCACAGCAACCCTTCATTTGGGTTAAGAAAGAAAAGGAGAATAAGGAGATCCAAACAGAGGCACCGCCCTCAGGGGTGATCCGGGTTCTGAACTCCAAACAGCATAATAAAAAGGTTCAGGTAAAACTCCCGGGCTCTACGGCCCTATGGAAAAAGGATCCAAAAACACGAACCTTGCACAAGATGATGAAGCAAGCTCAGCAAGAAGCTGAACAGTTGAAGGAACAAACAGTCCCCCGGGAGAAATATGAAGAGTTGCAACAACAACTTCGGGATATTAGTCAGTCCAAGAGCCAGGCCTTCGAAGGCTGGCAAAAGGAGCAAGGAAAGGTTGCAAAGGTAACTCGTCGATTAGATATTGTTGTTAGGCAGATGGACACTGTGTGTTCTTTGTATAACGACGTTCTGGCCTGTAGGGCCCCTGCTAAAAACTATGCTTTATTTTTGCTTGAACGATATTTACGATTAAAGATAAAAGCTATCAGGGCAGGTACCCCTATACAAATCAATACTGTTAATGATTTCATAGATTGTTGCAAACATTATGGAGTTAAGGTTCAAAGGTTATTATGTGAATTTTACTTGCATAACCTCGTGCTAGACCAGGAAATTGATTTAAATCCTGGCCCTTTTGTTGGGGACATCCAATTGCAAGCCTTCGTTTCCTTCGGGGTTAATCAGCTAAAATGGCTCAGGGCTTATAACACTTTTAAGAGACAGGAAAATAGCCTAGACTTGTGGGTAAGAGCCGAGCCTAGAGACCCAGTACTGTTATGGAGAGCACATAGGAACCTTATGAGAACCCCGGGTGTTATGGAGACATTAGGACCCATGCACGAGGACCTAATACGACAAAATCTGGAATATTTTCTGACTATTAAAGACCTTGCCATCGATGCTGCAAAATTTCAATACCAGACTTCGAACCCAAACATCCAGCTCAGGGAACCATTCAGATATGAAAATTTTGAGCTAGCTGCCAGCCGATTGAACCTTTATGGCGAACGTATTTTGCAAGCAGGGCCATCCTGGTTAGGGTATCGATTTCGTAGTCCAATTATTTGGCACCCTGCACCCGGATATCAGGCCTTGTATGAAATGCCTGAAGGTCAAACAAATCAGTTCTTTGATGATCTAGTTACTCATCACGGCTGTAGGCCTCCACACGAGGTTCCCTCTCTAGCCTATTCTCTTACCGCTTTGCATGTCAAATATAATGTTTTCATGAGGGCATGAAACAGGGTAAGCAGGGGGGTGTGTGGAGCACTGGAAAGGTATGTTTTTTACGAACAATTTAGTGACTTTTCACTAACAATTGTAACCCTTTCTGCATAATGAGCTTAAAGAAATAAAGAATTTTAATAGAATGTGTGAGAATTAGCATGGAAAACTTAATCGCTGATAATTGTTATTTTTCCATGCAAGGAAGGGTGAAAACGATGGATTGCCATGCCAAAGGAAAAGACAAAGAAGCAATAACTGTTGTCCCTTTAGGAGGGAACCGGATGCGAACAAGATCGAATAGATCGAAGCAAGACGACCCTGGAAAGGAAGAAGGATTATCGACTCGGCAGAGCAGGGGAAGAAAAGTAAAGGATTAACGGCTTGGCGAATCCCTCAGGATCTTTGATCCTGAGGGATCGCTGTTTTGCTTATTTTTGTTACCTAGATACCTCCGCCGTTACTCTTATAAAAAGGGACAGCAGTGTTAAGCAAAAGGACTTTTTGTTCACATATGTAACTGTGAATTCTAGATTCAACTTTGATCATCGACTCTCACTAAGACTCGTTTTGCTGTACATTTGTTGATGTTTTAATACAAAAGACTTGGTGTTTATTTCATCTCTGCGTCTGGAGTAACCTAAGGCAGTGTGCCGTTGGAAGCTAAGGGCCCGGCTCCGAAGGACACTTGCTTTTGTATCATTATAATTTGGTTTCTGTGTGATTTGTTTATCTTTACAATTCGGTAATCTGATATGTTTTTCATATGTTATTCCATGCTCTGTTGCAATTAATTCATTAATGGTTTCTTTCGAGAAGATTTATGTCGTGACTTTGTATTGCGTGAATGAATCTATTCAGAGTTGATTGCATGTTTGCAGTCTAAGCCAACTATTTCTGTTACAGAGCCTTCATATTGAATATTTCTGTATTGGATTCATTTGAAATCTCAGTTATTGGAATCCGGAAGTAATATTATTCTGTTTGGAAACATAGTCATATTCTCTTTAATCATCAGATTGCTATAGTAAGTGTGTTGTGTATATACGTTTGATGATTGCTGTTCCATAATTCATTTGTGAATATTGTTCCATAAAGTATAATTCATTGAAGTTGCTTTAGAGAGAAGATTCCTATTTGATTGCAGGATGTGAGTTTAAATTCAGTAGAGCAAGCGTAGTCTGACTCGCGAGATTTAGTTTATTGAATTGCTGTTCCATGTCTTGCTGTTCCATTTATTGTTGTTCCATTTTCTGGTTGCTGTTCTATTTTACTTTCTGTCGTTCCAGTTACTTGCATTTACTGTTTTGGTGTGAGAGAAGGTCTAAGGCTGTAGTGAGCCTCAGCAAGTCGCTGCCTAGCTCCCAGACCTATGGTCCATGCTCTAAATTCCTTTCCATCAGTTTCTACAGGGATGGGTTATCGCTTCCATACCCTTGACTGATAAACTGCGTTGTGTGATTTTACTCTTTTTAAAAGCAATTTAGTCATAGGTTTAGCAGCCGTTTACTCTTGTATTTTCTAGACACTGTACTCCTAAGCATTACTCTGACGAATAGCCTCGGATTGAGTTACTCTTTGCAATAACAAAGCGTTCCCGGATTGACTTATTAATGTAGCATAACTAAAGGTGAAAGAGACCCTTGTTACAGCTCTACAGTAATCCTCTCTTCTAATCTTTACATCAATAAAGCTATTCAAGTTTTCCTCCACATTCTTGTATGTCTGATAGTATATGCATTTGTGTGGTCAATATATATCTGGTCCTATATTGCTTATGATTGTAGATCTCTACACTTTGAAGGTATTATGTTGCTTTGACTTTACAGGTACTCTTTGAAGCAGAGTGGTCAAGGGAGAAGCGGCAAAGACCTGTCAGTGAGGAGAAGGAACAAGCAAAGAACCGAGCGAAAGATCGATGTTGGTATTCTTTGATCCTCTCCTATCTACTTCTCATAAAGGAAAATGAAAGTAACCTTAATCTGTTTGTTTCTAAGATAGCTACCCGTCTTAGTGGGACTAGCAACTCTGCATAGACACTAGATTTCCTGATAACAAAATGGTGACTCCACTAGGGAGTGAATAGCTTGTTTGCTTGTTTATACTTGTTTGCTTTATAAACTTACAGATGGAGCCTGAAGTTAAGCCAGCTAGCCTTCAAACTGCATTTGCTATGCAAGTGAAAAGTAGATCAGCGCTACTTTAGTGTATCTTCAGGTTTTGTTTATAAACTAAGCAATCGATTTGCAAACATCCTAATTGCCCTAGTGGTGGATCTAGTAACCTCATTAGATCAACCCCTGTGATTTCTATTTACTGACTATCATTTGCTCAGCCTAAATCCCTAAACTAAGCTGCAAATTGTGACCAAGAACCAAGTTGAAGTCTCATCCCTGGACCATTGCACTTTCTCCTCTTGGGAATCTGGATGCATCGCACCTCCCATGTGCAGTAGGTGTGCTACATCGCACTTTCCCTGTGTTGCAGGTGCCCTGATCAAATAAGACCTCTTCTGCTTCCAGATTTTGGTTTCTTTGTTCACTCTCTTCAACTTTATTCAGGAGTTTTTCTATCTGTGATCAGTATACCACTATGGAAACTCCCTTCCTTTGCATGATTCTGCCTCCATAGTACAAAGAATTGTGAATTTTTTTATGTATTGTGCACCATTTACAGTTCTCTTTTATAAAAAGTAGCGTAATCAAACTGTCGTCTTTTGATTTGGAAGTGTCGCAAGTGTCGTTTTCAGTCAAAGAAAAGAATCTTACCGTTCTTGATGGTTGATTATACATTTACTCTTGTATTTTATTTGAATTAGTAGTTTTTCAAGTGTCGAAAGTAATTTTCAATTCAAAGTCGCAAAGTGTCATCATTATCTTCCTTTCGTTTTTTAAGAGAAATTTGTTAGTACTGTCGCTTTGAAAAGATAATTCAGATTTGTACTCAGCATTCTTTATGTCATTCACACATTAAGAAAGTGGAAACAAAATACATGCATGTTCATTTGCATTTAGACTGCTTGTTGGTTTGATTTAGGACAGTGCATCTAGTGTGTGCTCTCTGCTCTATGTTGAAAGAATCTCATTTCTCTTTCCTTAGTAGCTAGGATTTTCATTGCAAGAAGAAGATCAAACGACTCTTTATCATCTTAGATTTCATTTTAGGAATTATATATCTACATCATGCTATGAACTTGAAAGGAAAATTTCTTAAGAAAGATCAACTGTAAAATAAATTCAATGAACATAAAAACACTTTGGAGCCTAATGCACAACATTTAGAATTCTAGGTTAGAGATGTATTCCGGCGTCATAAAGCCTAGTAACTATTGCTTTCATTGTAGGTTGGGTGATTCCTCCTCTTTGAGACAACAAGTGCTAGTACGGACTTGTGCTCCCACGTATCGTCGAGTATATACTGGGAGACCACAATAGGCTATATCCTTTATCCATAGGAAGCCGTGTCTACCGCCCTATCGATTGCAATGCACTGAACACAAAATTCAGGAAGATTGACTTCCGTACCATAAAAGGTATTCTACAGTTTTGCGATTGGTTTGGTAATCCCTATGTCTAGATTTCCATAGTAGTCTCTTTCATTCCTTTTCAGACTCCTTAAAGGAAAATGTCCATCTGAGCACTTGTCACTTCAGGCTCATTAAAAATCGAAGGCGACTAGAGTCATCTTTTGTTTTTTCTCGACTCTTAAAAATTGAAAAAGAAAGTTGTGTCAAAGTGTCTAAAATTTATTTTAATCAGAATAACGTCACTGTTCCCTCGTTGGTCTTAGGTTGAGAAAATGGAGTCCACCAACCAAGGATTTCCCCTTGGAGGAAATCCTGGTCCTTTCTCCTCTTGGGGAGATGTTGGTGCACCTCATATGGCCACATTGTCCCTTCCAGGATTGACGATTGGCTTGCCAATATGGCTCTTCTCTACCTCTGTCGTTCAGAATACCGTGATTCCTGAACAATCAAGTCAGCAACAAGATGATACTAGAGTTACCCCCCAACCTTCTACTTCGTCTTTTTCTCCTCTCCTCCTTCCTCTTCGCTTGATGAAGCTGCTAAAGCAAAAAATCAAGTAACTAAGAAGGAAAAGAAGGAAAAGAAGAAGAAGGAGCCAAAGGAAAAAAGGGGTAACCATGCATCATCTAGCGAAAATCCACACACGACATCATCCAGACCTAAATCTCCATGTGTCATTTGCGAAGGGGACCACTATCATCGAGATTGCCCTTGTATTCCCTGGATCTTAAGGGTATGGTCTCCTCGTTTTCACAATCCAGTGTCATCAACCTCTGACGATCATGTTGAAAGAACACCATCAACCAGTGAAAACGAACTCTCTGGATAGAAAGGAAGATGTAAATTTCCTTGCAAACTGTGTGAAGGCAATCATGCCATCCACCATTGTCCCTTCCTGGATGAAGCTAAAAGAGTCTTCGATAACCGTCCCGCTTCACCGCTGCGACTTCCTCTTGGATACAAGAAACTCTTACCGAGTCCATCGCTAGTTGAAAATCTTACCGACACAACTTTGTGGTCGATCGAATCATCTATCATTGAAGATAGACCCATTGAATCCATAACAGATGAAAGTCAAAAGGTTGAGGTGGTAGTCGACCCGGTCTTGTCTTCAGAAGGTCCATCTTCAGATGATAAATTAGCGAAGAGAATGAGAACGACACCATTCAAATTCTTTTCATAAACATAGACTCTGATGAACATGGGGGCAATCTACCCATTCCTTTACCGCAGGAAGGAAGTTTGTCAGAGTCATACCTGACCATTTATTTGGTCCCACCTCTGAGCAACCTAGTCGTTTCCTTCGATTGGTATCTACTAGGCAGACCCCGTTTACCGGGTAGTGTAACATTCTGAATCATTGTTCAAACCTACAGAATGGTCATGGTAAGTACCATCATAGATGAGGGGGCTTCTGTGAGTATCCTTTCCTCAAATTCTTAGAAAGCGCTTGGTTCGCCATCGATTCTGCCTGAGATGCGAAATATAACAGGCTTTGATAAAGGAACCAGTCGATCGTTAGGGATCCTTCCAAGTTTGCCTATAGCCTTGAGAGGGAAAACCATGTATCTAAATGTAATGGTATTCCAAGGACCTTTAGATTATAATCTTCTCCTTGGGCGTGACTATATTTATAGCATTGGAGCCATTGTCTCCTCACTCTTTCGAGTGATGTATTTTCTGCATGAAGGCCAAGTGGTCCAGCTTGTATACCAGCTTTCGTTCCCCGGCTTACACATAGCTAATAGTCAAATACCATCCCTAAATGGTCTTTTCATGCAAGGAATATCTCATCAATCTCCAGTCCGTCCACCTAAAGAACGCGAGTAATTTGGTGGCCATGACTGAAACCCAAGGGGCATGCACCCTGGTCTGCTTTGGTAGAAAAACTTTAGGTATAGGGTAGGTTTCTGTAGAGGATATATGACTAGTCTGACACACCCATCCATATAGGAAAATGGGATTAGACCAGAATAAGGTACCTCTGTTAGAAGGTAGGCCTTTCCCAATAGAACGAATGTTTTGTCTGCAAATTGAAAGGTAACCTAGAAAAGGTAGGCCTTTCCCGATAGAACAATTGTTTTGTCTGCAAATTGAGGGGTAACCTGGGAATCTCTACTTCGCTATACCTGGGGGAATGAAAACCTTTTGTGCGCAAGTGAAAAGTGACTAGCATAACGCTAATTCCATAGTTTCACTGACTTCAACTACTTAAGTTGGGTAAGTGGTCGAATCAACCATTCGCCTTTGCAGGGGCCAAATGGCACCGGCGAAATAAAGGAAAAAGTTTCCTACCTGACCTTAGTAGTTAACTAACCCCTAGGATAGTAGTTGGTCATTCCTAGCTTGCATGCAAGAGGCAGCGGAGCAAAGTTTCGAATGGTGCAACCCCCCTAAAAATTGAACCTATCGATGAGACATCCTTATTATACGACTGGCACGAGCAGTTTTTATGTGAAGTTCAAGCTCATTAAAAATTAAACCTAAGCAATGAGCAAATGTTCCCCCTAGAGTTTAAGCTCATTAAAAAATGAACCAACCTCTAGTAAATAACCATTGCGAACGCATTATCATCAGCTTTTTGAGCCCTGGTCGTTTTCTTACCATCACCTCCACTTTGTTTTAGCCGATCATTCGCCTCCATTTGATTGTTTACCCCTTTTGAGGAACAACTGCGAAGAGTGATTCTATTAGCCATCCTTGTGACACTATCATTATTGGAAAATTCCAAACCTTACGTGGAATCAACTCCTATCTGGAAATATCACTCGTTCCTCAAGAGGCGAGTCTCCTTTAAGCTCTTTTCGTCTGACTCATAAAATATGAAAAGATTGCCGAGAAGTTGGCCTCTCCAACTCGTTAAAGCTACCGGAGTGCTATCCCTCCTCTAGATTTTAATCTTTTTGGACTTGAGGGATTATTACACAAAAAGATCGAGCGCTTGTCTTGTTCGGCTCATTAAAACTAATGAAAATTCATCCCTTTCATATTATTTTATACCTTTTCAAACTTAAGGGATTACATGATGAAAAAGGATCACTGGAGTTTCCTTTCCGTCCCTTTTCAGACTCTCTAAAATTGGAAAAGGACCGAGTTGTCTTTGTCATTAAACTCATTAAAACTAATAGCGACAAACTTGACCATGCAAACAAGAACGAGTTTCACTATCGCTTGGCTCATTAAAACATAGTGACAGATTTTCCCAAAGGGAAAATTATAAAATAGGCATATGTTATCCTTCTCAAGCTTGATAAAAATAAATAGGTACTGGTTAGCAATGACTGGGGAACAATTGGGAAGAAAACTTGAAGAAAATTTATTGGTAGCGAGTCACTCTTGAACATGATGCTTTCACTCCATCACCATGATTGAGTCGGGTTGGGTTATTCCATTCACCGGTCATATTACCATTGGTCCACCGTACCATCCATCTTTGGGGTTAATGCTACCAATCCATTTCAGTGTCCTCGATATGTTCAAGAGAATTCGATCAGAGAACTCACCAACCCATCTTGTGTCTTATCCGCTGCAATACCTTTACACTTCATTCTTTCATGACCGCCACCCTGAACCCTGTATCATCAGATCGTTTTCACCTCCAAAAGTCATTTGCTCCGTTCCCTGTCATAGATGTGGGATTCATTAAGGCCCTTCTATGATGGGTCACTTCTTGTCGACATCAACTCATTATCCAGGAAGTCGACCTAGGAACAACCCTTTCAGTACTTTGAAGCTTGCATGCCTCAATGGCAAGTTTCTCACTTTCGGCGACAGGTTTACATCAATGGCCTTCGACCGAGAGATTTTGCGTGGTGTTCGATGCCAAGTCCCATTTTCACACCACGCGAATTATACTATCGTACCTTGAGGGTCATCATAATTATTGGTGATTCCTCTCGCGCCTGTTAATAGCTTACGTCATTGGCTTGTAATCAGGTAATGTCTTTCCATGTTCGACTCTAGAACATTTTTCACATGGATCGACTTGTACTTCGGGCAAATATTGGACAAGTTTGAAGACCCTGGATCTAGTTTCATCCATCTGGGCTGCAATATATTATGGAAAATAAAGACATCAAATGTACATCATTGCTGCACAGATGATCATCCGAATCAAAGGATGATGGCTCTATCAGAATCATCAGTCTGCCACACAGATGGTTGTCTGTCCTATGCACATGAAAATGAATTTATAAAGTTGAGCATGGGAATTCCCGCCTCAGCTAGATCATGAAAATGATATGAAGATAATGTATTGTATTGTATCTTATTATGGGTCGCCTTCCAGTTCGAAAGACCTCAGATCCTCATGATAAAGCATTTCACCCAACATCAAAAGATTAATGACCTCATGCTTTAGCGGGCAACTGTTATAGACATTTTTGGGCACTGCAACCCCAATCATAGATGTCCATAAACCAAGGGCTTCTGAGTCCCTAAAAGTTTTTTTTCATGCCCTAAAGGAACAAGGTCAGCTGATTACATAATCTCCCAGAAGTTCTCCACAGAAAACTGCTTAGAATTGGTCAAAACTGGACCATACAGGTTGCTCAGCGCTAAGGGTGCGATGCATCTCACCTGCCCAGTGTAAAAGGTTCGATGCATACTAGAAAGCCCTTCTGTAGGGTGAAATGGGCAAGAATGGACAAATGGAAGAGACAGTTTGCGAGGTGGATGATTATGGAATCTTCCAAAAACTTCTCCTGTGACACTTGCCTCTCTGAATTCACCCAGCGATGAGTAAGAGATCATCAATCTCGAAGTGGAATTAAGAACTATCAGATAGAAGACACTAATCAAAATCCCAGAAGCTGACTCACCTCCCTGCAATCATTTATATATGTATCCCTCATCCCAGAGATCCAAAGGCTGGAATTTTGTATCTTGTAAGGAAGTGTTGTTGGTTTCCTGGTGGAATATCATAGTTCTGGGTGATCTAAGCTTTTCATGAGGTGAAGAAGAGCTTTCATGCTGGGAGGATGATCTTGGGTTAGATCAATGGGTTGTAATCCTATCTTCTAATCTTTACATCAATAAACCTATTCAAGTTTTCCTCCACATTCTTGTATGTCTGATAGTATATGCATTTGTGTGGTCAATATATATCTAGTCCTATATTGCTTATGATGGTAGATCTCTACACTTTGAAGGTATTATGCTGCTTTGACTTTACAGGTACTCTTTGAAGTGGATTGGTCAAGGGAGAAGTAGCAAAGACCTGTCGGTGAGGAGAAGGAACAAGAAAAGAACCGAGCGAAAGATCGAGGTTGGTATTCTTTGATCCTCTCCTATCTACTTCTCAAAAAGGAAAATGAAAGTAAATTTAATTTGTTTGTTTCTAAGATAGCTACCCGTCTTAGCGGGACTAGCAGCTTTGCATAGACACTAGATTTCCCGAAAACATGGACCCCCTAGCCGAGGGGGATCGGCACCCCTCGAACCCCCACGGGGGGACAAGTCCTCCCCGCACCCCACTACGTGGAGGGGTGTAAAAACTTCCTGGGGTATACATCTGGCTGAAACAAAGACCTCTAAATAATCATGCTCCACACCCAACAATCTCCCACTTGGAGAATGATTGTAGAAACTCCACCGCTACTTCTTTTGCTAGACAATGACTCATCTTTGGACCTGGTTGTTTCTCATCTTCATCGTCATCCTTGAAGACCAATTGAAACTGAGCATATTCTCCGTTTCTCCCTGGTTACAATGTTTGTTAGCATATCTGTAGGATTATGGCTAGTGTGTATCTTTTCCAGCTTCAACTCTCCATCTTCCAACACTGATCGTATGAAATGGTACTTGAGCTGTGTGTGTTTAGTCCTAGAATGAAATGTTAAGTTCTTTGCAAGATGAATGGCACTTTTTCTATCACTGTATAACGTGCCCATATCATGCTCCTTACTCAATTCACCCATAAACCTTTGTAACCAAATCATTTCTTTACTAGCCTCTGTAGCAGCAACATACTCTACTTCTGTTGTTGAAAGTGCAGCAACAATTTAGATTTTTGAAACCCAACTGACAGTTGTTCCACCTATAGTAAATACATATCTTGTAGTGCTCCTCCTGTTATCTTTGTCACCTGCCATATCTGCATCAACATATCCCTGTAGAGAAACGTTTGAACCACCAAAGCATAATGCTTGAATTGTGGTACCTTGCAAATATCTGAGAATCCATTTCACTGCCATCCAATGTTCCTTTCCTAGATTGTTCATGTACCTGCTTACAACTCCCACTGCATGTGCAATATCAGGACTAGTGTAGACCATTGCATACATTAAGCTTCCAACTGCTGATGCATATGGAACATTAGACATATAATCAATGTCTTCTTGGGTCTTTGGACACATTTCCTTACTAATTTTGAAGTGCCTAGCAAAAGGTGTACTAACTAGTCTTGCATTGTGCATGTTAAATCTTTTCAACACCTTTAATATGTACTCATTTTGAGACAATGTTAATTTGCGATTTTTCTTGTCTCTAGTTCTTCTCATACCAAGCATTTGATTTGCAGCTCCCAAATCCTTCATTGCAAATGAATTTTCCAATTTTCTTTTGAACATTTATTTCCCACATGTTAGACCTTGAAACAAGCATGTCATCCACATAGAATAACAATATAATATAGCTGCCATCATTTTTCTTTTTCATATAAACACAATGATTAGAGTGACATCTAGTATAAACTTGTTTGGACATAAACTTGTCAAATTTTAGATACCACTGCCTTGGAGTCGGTTTTAAGCCATACAAGCTCTTCTTCAACCTACAAACTAGTTTCTCCTTCCCTTTCACCTCATATCCTTGTGGCTGCTGCATATATATCTCTTCCTCCAAATCCCCATGGAGAAAGGTTGTCTTTACATCTAACTGCTCAAGATGCAAATATTCAACTGCTACTAGACTTAAAATAGTTCTGATTGAATTCATTTTAACAATAGGAGAAAATATTTCATCAAAATCAATACCTTTCTTTTGTGCAAACCCCTTCACCACAAGTCTAGCTTTGTACCTCTGTTTTCATCCATCTTCTTCCTTCAGCCTATAAACCCATTTATTCTGCAATGTATTTTTACCTACAGGCAACCTGACTAAGTCCCAAGTCTGGTTATGCATTAAGGAGTCCATCTCTTCTTCCATGGCTAGCTCCCACTTCTTCCTACTTTCAACCTGCATTGCTTCTTCATAACATTTAGGTTCACCAGAATCAGTCAACAATAA
The DNA here is from genome assembly GCA_031772625.1 of Pinus tabuliformis. Taxonomy (NCBI): domain Eukaryota; kingdom Viridiplantae; phylum Streptophyta; class Pinopsida; order Pinales; family Pinaceae; genus Pinus; species Pinus tabuliformis. The sequence goes on from CM062809.1 coordinate 1,169,469,005, forward strand.
GTAATATAATGAAGGAGAGTATCGTTCAGGGGGTATACTTATCCTGGTAGATCTTCTAACACCACCTTCATCTGTTTGGGGTGTCTATTGCCACTGTGGTGGTTGTTGTTGTTGTGGTTGTTGATTATTATTATTTTCATGCACCTTTACTTTTTCAGTGATCTCATCAAGAACTGTGTATTCCTTTTTTTCTTTTTCCTGTTTCTTTTCCTGCAACTGATTCTTATACAAGACCTTTTCATTGAACATTATATCTCTACTCCTAATGATTTTGTGATTTTCATAATCATATAAGCGATAACCAAAATCATTAACACAATATCCAATAAAGGTACATTTCTTTGATTTTGCCTAAGCTTTGTTCTATTTTCTTTATTAATATGGACAAAGTCCTCACAACCAAAAGGATTTAAAAAGGAGTAGTTTACCTTTTTACCTGTCCATGCTTTCTCTGGAACACCACCATCCAAGGAACTTGAAGACCCTCTGTTTATTAGATAAACAACAGTATCTGCAACATCTGCCCAAAATTGTAAAGGCAATCCTGCATGCAATCTCATGCACCTTGCATGCTCCATGATTGTTTTGTTCATCCTTTATAACACACCATTTTTTTGTGGTGTTCATGGAACTGTCTTCTCTTTGTGAATTCCATGCTCTGAATAGTACCTATCAAACTCTTTGCTGCAATATTCACCTCCATTGTCTGATCTGAGACACTTCAATTTCTTTCCTGTCTCAATCTCAACCAAAGCTTTCCATTTCCTGAAAGTATCAAATACATCTGATTTATTCTTAATACAATAAATCCAAGTTTTTTTAGTTGCATCATCAACAAAAGTAACATAATAACGAGAGTCACCTAGAGATGATACCTAAGCAGGTCCCCATACATTTGTATGCACAAGCTCTAATTTTTCACTCTTCTTTTCTTTCCTAACTGTAAGAAATCTGACTCTCTTCTATTTTCCATAAATGCAATTCTCACAGAAGTCTAAATCAACATTCTTCAAACCCGACAACACATTCCTTGAGTGAAGAATCTTCATCCCCTTCTCACTCATGTGTCTAAGCCTATGATGCCATAATGCTACATCTGCTCCTTTGGAAGCTAAAGCATTAACACAATTTGAAATGCCATTGCATAAATACAATGTACCAACCTTTTCGCCTTTTGCTATTACCAGGGCTCCTTTGGTGACCTTCCAAGCTTTATCTATGAAAGTTGTCACACAACCTTCACCGCCTAACTACCCTATTGAAATCAGATTTTTCTTCAGATCTGGAACATGCCTTACCTCCTTTAGTAGCCATTGGTTTCCATTCTGTTGTTTTACAAGAACCTTACCCATTCCGACAATTTTACAGGGTTTATCATCACCCAAATGGACTTGTTAAAAATCTCCTTGAACATAGTCATGAAAATATTTCTTATCAGGTGTGGCATGGAATGAAGCCCCTGAATCTACCACCCAGGAATCAGTAATATTTTCGAAAGAAAGAATCAAAGTATCTTGTAACACCTCACTTGTCACATTTGCTTCATGATTTTTTTCTTGCTATGCATCTCCTTCTTTTACCTTCCAAGATCTATAGTCTTTCTTTAAGTGTCCTTTCTTTCTGCATTTCCAGCACACTATACCTGATCTGGACTTGGATCTTCCTTTCCTTGATTAACTGCGATATCCTAAGCTCTTTCCTCTTTCCATTTTTCTTCTCCTAGACTCTGCACTCAAAGAATTACCTAATGTCTCACCAGAGATTTTATGTCGCATTTCCTCACTAAGGATAGCACCGACAACATCATCAAACTTTAAAGTAATAGATCCAGAAACAGAGTTACTAATGGCCATTACTAAACCATTCCAACTTTCTAGCAATGAGCACAAGAATAACAAAGCTCTAACTTCATCATCAAAGTTTACCCCTACAGAACTTCACTGACTTGTAACAGTATTAAAATCATTTAAATGGTCTGCAACAGATCCACCTTCCGACATCTTCATATTAAAAAATTGTTTCATAAGAAATACCTTGTTTGAGGCTGAGGGTTTTTCATATAGTTTCGCCAATGCCTTAATCAAACCCTCTATCGTTGTTTCCTTAGAAATGTTGAAGGCGACCGATGCTGCGAGGCATAACCGTACTGTTCCGAGTGCCTTTCTATCGAGAAGGTTCCATTCTTCATATGTCATACCCATTGGCATCTTTGTTTTTCCACCCAATGGTAGGTACAAATCTTTTTGATACAGATAATCTTCCATCTACATCTTCCATAGCGAGAACTTTTGGCCGTTAAATTTCTCAACCCTAAACTTACCATCTTCTTCCATTGCTCCCACTCGAACCACGAACCCTTCTCTCCTGTGAGTTTGTCAGCCAAATAGACCTTCGGCTCTGATACCAGTTGTTACAAAATTATATATTATAGAGCAGTGGAACACATAGAATATAGCATAAATATAAACATAGAAAACACATAAAACCAGAGGGACACATATATACTTGGTTCACCCAGTTTGGGCTACGTCCACCCTGAATAGCCAGTCCTTCCTTTTTATTATCTAGCAAAATGAAGAGACACAACCTACCGCAGATCCGCTGTAATATCCTCTATTTTCTCTCACAGTCTCACCTCTCAGTTTCTCGCTCAGAGAATACACATCTGTTACACAGCCTCAATACAATTCCCTCATACAAAGAGAGGGGTTGCCTTCTAGGGAAAAAACCCTAAACTAAACATAAGTTCTACCGTCAGATCATCTACCTAATGAATGGTCCAGATTGACTAGAAATTACTATACCTTTACAAGACAATTTTACATCTGTTTTTAGTTCCAGGGGTGCTGCCCCCGAAACCCCCACTGGGGGACCGCTGGGCTCGCCCCCGGACCCCCCAACCGAGGGGGATCGACCCTCTCGAACCCCCGCAGGGGGGAAAGTCCCCCCCGCACCCCCACGCATGGAGGGGTGTACAAACTTCATGGGGTATACATCTAGCTAAAACAAAGACCTCTAAATAATCATGCTCCACACCCAACAAAAAGTAGCCTGCTCGCAATTTTTTTTGGGTTGTTACAAGCCCGGATAGATGACCGCCACAAGCTCCACTGTGGCAATCATTAAGAAATGACTCGGCTTCTTCCAAGGTTAAACAACACCTAAGGATTGAATCAATCCCATGATGAAATAATGTGTCACCTATAATAACATAATTCTTCACGAGGTGATGCAAATTTCTATGCTCATCTTTGGAAAATGCGGGCAGAAACTTCGAAGTCTGAAGATATATAATGATATCCCCATACGAAGGATCTTGTGAAGAAATAAGAAATAGTTGTTCATCAAGAAAACCTTCCTTGTGAATAATTTCTTCCTCACAAGGCAGCTTTGATATCAACTCTACAAATACTAAATATTTATTAGATTTAGCTGACATGAATTTGAGATCAAATTCTTGCAAAATGACAATCCATCTATTGTAGTTTCCCCCAATCACTCGCCTATTGAGAACAAACTGAAATGGATTGGAAGATGCTAAGATGAACATTTTTTGAAGCAGAATGTAATGTCGAAGCCGCTGGAAAACATGGATAGTTGCCAAAGCTAATTTCTCGATGGGAGAATAGTGCAGTTCATAACCTACTAAGCCTCGAATTAGATAGTAGATTACATGCTCACTTAAGGGACCATCTTCCTGAACTAGAACCATACCAATGGTTGATTCTGCAGTAGCGAGCTACAAGAGGAAAGCTATGCTATAATCAGCTGGACTCAACAATGGAGCAGAGGTTAATTCTTTTTTCAAAGCATCAAAAGATCGTTGTGTGAAATCATCTTGTAAAAATGGGACCCCTTTCTTAAGCAAACACATAAATCCTTTTGTGATCTCGACATAATTGGCTATAAATCTCCTAAAGAAATTTGTTTTTCCTTGGACACTTTGAAATTTACATATGGAAGATGGGGGATGCAACTAAAGTATTGCCTCAACCTTGAAGGGATCAACATGAATCCCCTCTGTTGACACGATGAATCCTAACAACCGTCTAGATGTGACTGTGAAAAAACACTTATTCAAACTCAGCTGGATTTTATAAAACCAGCGTCGCCCAAAGATCAACCAAAGGTGTTTAGGGTGATCAATTCTCTTTCGAGAATGAGCAGCTAAATCATCCAGATATGCTTTGATAACATGCATGGGGTCGTGAAAAGCATAAGACATGGCCCACTGAAAAGTGGCTCCAACGTTTTTTAGGCCAAAAGGCATCTTTTTGTATGCAAACATACTGCAAGGAAAAATAAAGGTTGTCCTGTGTTGATCTTATGGACGGATAGTAATTTTATTGTAACTGGATAATCCATCCATGTATGAAAAAAAATTATTACCCACACATTCATCAATAATTTGATCAATACAGTGTGTGGGGTAATTGTCTTCCAGACAAGCCTTATTTATGTCCCTAAAGTCAATACATACTCAAATCGTAACTTGGTTTTTTTCTATGGGGACTGGATTAGAGACCCACTCAGTTAGAGGAATGGGGTATATGAAACCCGCCTTTAGAAGCTTTTCGACTTCAGCTTCGATAGCTGCTACTTTTCTTGGATTAACTGGTCGAAGTTTTTGACAAATAGGTTTAGCATTTTTGTATGTCTTGATCTCATGCTGGACAAAAGATGGATCTATTCCAGGAATTTCATCAAGACCAAGCGAAAACATCACGAAACTCTTTTAAGAGATTGGTATAATATTGAATTTCTTCAGGGGAATAGTTAGCTCCAATGAAGATATTTTCGATTATGTTAGGATTCCTAGAGATGTTCACTAGTACAGTTTGTGAGATAACAGACATGTTACCTTCAGCCCAAAACTATCCTAGGGCCAAAGGGTTTAAAACTGTATGAACATCACTAGCATAAGACTCGACAAAATTGACCCAATTTCTTCCAAATGAGGGAGGAAATATGAACAATGATGTAGATCATCCCATGGTATATCAACACCCATCATTGCTTTTAGGATTTCCTCCTCATATGGTGAGACTGTACCTAAGAAATCCTGAGGCGAATTTGAATCGAGGGTCCTTGCCAGAGCCACATCTCCATATAACTCCCTTGGTGAGAAAGGAATAGGATGGAAGTCTGCAGAATTAACAATGGACTGATAAAAAATTTATGCTACAGACATACGACATGCCATTCCACCTACCTTCCCTCCATCTAATGTGGTGTTAGATGAAGGTGAAGACCAAGGGTCCAAAAAATAATGAGTTTGAAAGAACTATCTTCGATAAGGTCCCTTGGAGGATGAAATAGCATTGATTCTAGCTGAAGGAGTAAGAAGATAAAAATACCCATTAAAGAAGAGTACATCCCAACTCCTAAATTATCTATAGTTTTCTTGGGATTGCCCACTAATGGAATAGTAGAATCAGAAGATGTGAGGGAGTCACTCAGAGAATAGTCCATCTGGTCAACTTTTACAATCCTCCCCTCATGAGGAAAACAAAGGATGTGAAATAATGATGACATTGGCATCCATATCCTAAATCCAATTCCTTCCTAAGAGGAGGTTGTAATCTAGATTAACATCAACTATTTCTACCTCAATATTTACCACATTTCCCCCAACATAGATGGGAAAGACTAGAATAATCTCATGTAGCCTATGAGAATTTCCATCAAATTCTGTCAAGAGAGTTAGTGAAGGAACAACTTGAGGCGAGCTAATGTCCTTCCAACATGACATGGACATCACACATGTGGAAGTTCCCTCGTCAATAATGGTTCGAAAGATGTTGTTCTTTCGATATGTAGGCTTTATCTAAAAAGCGATATGATGGGGGAGTATTTTTTTTATGTTTGACATATCAAAAGTGAGCACAAGAGATTTTTTTGGATCTACTTCTCTGATTGCCGAGAGTAATGAACTCCTCTGAGCTGGGCATGGCTAGAGTACCTCTAATGCTGACATAGCACAAGGACTCTAAGCCAGATCTTTTCTCATCAAATAGTTGTGGGCTACCCTAGAATTAGGGTTAATGGTCGAGCGCTTTGTGGAGCCTTTCAGGATCCGAGGTATAGACTCAATAGAGGGCCTCTCAATATGGAGTGGCTCTGAGGCATCAGAAGCAGACTTAGCCTTAGATGATTCCAATTCATCGTAATCATGCGATCATGTAGTGACGTCAATATGCAAACTCATCATGTAGACATTTGACGAATTATCCCCTTCCTGGTTGCCCCCTATAGGGGTACCAGTATTAGATTTTGCGCTAGCAAGTAATTGCCACTCTTGGGGAAAAGGGTTAGTGAGGACAACCTAGGAGCTAGAGGACCCTTGCTACACTAACAAGTGTTGATCATTTTTTATCTTAGGATAGATATGAGCCAAATCATCCCCATTGCATAACTTGCATGGAAATTTTACTTTTTTCCTCGACTCTTTCCTAACCCCTCCGACATCATTTACGGGTTTGTTTGCATTACCATTCCCATCCTGGCTCTTTTTCCTACCTCAAAATTTCTTCTTCCCATTGGATTGTTGGTCTCCTTTGGGGTTAGAAGTTTGGACAACATTTATAGATGTCAGTTGGGAAGGAGTAGATACAAACGATGATGCCTTCATAGAATAAGCAGTTTGTAAAGACAACTATTGCAATTGATTCAGCAGGTTGGCCATTTTGGCATTAATTAATCCGACTAACCCATCGACATGGGGACCTAGCTTCGGTTTGGCTATATCCACCCTGGATCTAGGAGCATCAGGTAAATTTTTTTGAAGAACCCCAGACTGAGAATATATAAGTTCCAACTGCTGGGCTCTGAAAATAGCTCGCTCTTTGGTGAAAACACCGAAGAGAGACATGTCCTTAAAGATCTTAGGTTGTACTGATTCAAGAAACCATTCAAGAAGGAATTCTTGTCGAATATCGACTTTAATGAACCTTTTCCTTCTCCTCCATTCCTGGATATCCGAAATGTGAGTTTCCTAATCCTGTTGGAAATTAGCCATAAGCTCAATTCCAGCATCATATCAGACAGGCAATTCAAAATGGTTCAAAAATATAGTAGAAAAATCACCGAAAGAAGTGAGGGTTCCTCTTAGCAGTTCTATGTACCACTTAGTTGCATTTCCAGTTAGGGTACGTTGAAATAATCTCAACCTGATTGAATCATCTATCAGGGAGTTGGATGAACACCATAAGTGGAAAGTGGTTATATGGTCACCCAGATATTCACTAATCTTCCCATCGAATATTCATATATCTGAGGGAAGTTTGGTTGGGACCAGAGGCCAAACAAGGTTATACCTAATCAGATCATTGGTAAATTTAGAGATACCTGGCAAGTTTAACATTGCCAGAAGAGGGAGTTGTGGCAAACCCTGAGGATTCCACTCGGTGTGGGCAAAACTCCCAAAATTTTGAAAAGAATGGCCTGGATTTGTGAAGGTACCAAGTTGCCTGAGGTAACTCGTAGATCCAAATGAACCATAAGGAGCTCCTTTTGGTCCAGAAAAAACCAGAGTTTGACCAACTCCTGCTGAAAAACCTTCGTAACTAGTAAATTTTCCCCCTAGAGAGGTGTTAAAAGGAGTAGAGAGCCCTTGGTAAGGGTTCCATGCATTAGAATAGCGAGAAAAGTTTTGGAAAGAACTAACAGAAGAATACGGCATATTCCCTTGTTGGCCGAAATAATATTTTTTGCCGGATCCTAACCCACTAACCGCAGGGTTTGTCCAACTTTGAAACGTATTATAACTTTGACCCATAGAGGAAAAATGCATTGATCCCAAAGTTGGATTGGAATGTGATATATGACCACCCCTAAACGGGAAACCATGAAAATAAGTTGATCCACTTGCCATGGATGTGGAGGAAACCGATGGAATACTTAAAGGAACCGAAGGAATCGCATTGTTCAGCATTCCAAATGGGAAAAAGCCAATGCCAAATGCAACAACTTGAGAACTTCCAATCAAAGATGGAATGGAAGCTGATCCAATATATTTCGCTTATAGATGTGTTCAAGAATTACATGCATAAATTGTAGCTTAACATGGAAAACTTAATGCGGACATAAGAGAAGAGGAGAAACACATAAAGCATGAAAAAAGACAACAAGACTTGATAACGGAGTCCATCCGACTTGGACTACGTCTCTGGGCATTGCTCGATTAATGGGGAGGCCTTCATTCTTTAAGTGGCATGAGAAATAAGAGTACAAGCATCAATTACAAAAAAATGAGTTTTATACCTCCATACTAAAAAATGGCCAAAATATTCAGAACTCTTATGGAGAAATAGACAGCGCCATTGTGTTCATGGCATTGAGAAATATTGAAACCACATAAAATATCTCAAAATCTGACAAAGTGAAAATTCGGCCCTCCTGCAAAATTTTGTCTCGAAATGTGCGCACTGCTTCCTCTCCCTAGGCGCACTACTGAACTGAGTTTAAATAAATATTTTCTGACAGATTTATCAAGAATTCCATTGTGGTGCAGTTGGTTAAAATCAGAAAATGGTTAAGGAGGGGTCGAGGGATCAAATCATGCCCCTCCTTTTTATATGACATAATTGTTATTAAGTTGTAATGGGGGTCTTCATTTGGGTGGTTGGGTCTGTGCCCCAAGGCCGGACCACCACCTCAATTGCTAAGTAAGGTTACATTGGTTCTATGGGAGGGGTTGTGGGTAGTGGCCCACCCCTCGACTAACCATTACTTAATACAGTTTGGGGTGGTGGGGTTGGTGGCCCGCCACCCTTTTTTTATATTTTTTTTTGTTTAAATAAACAATATTTTTGTTTGTTAAAAATCTTGATTTTAGGCCATAGGAGTCATTTTAATGAGGCAATGATTTCTCCCAGAATCTAGTTGGATTTGGCTGGATTCCATCCGCCAGAAAAGTTCAAATTGTGTCTTTGTTAATCCTACCCAGTCAGCAAAAAGTCAACCCAACTTTGACTGGCTCTATCTCCTTCATCCAAACTCGAATTAGAGTGTCATTCGCACCATTGGAATCAGGGTGACAAGAAATTCGATCTGATTTCAAGTCAATTGCATTTCCACCACTTGAATTTTCAGCCTTCCATGCCATTGGTGTGTGGAAATCCACCTGGATCAATCCTCCCCATTGAGGATCTTTTAGACCACCAAAAGCTTTATCAGTAAATTGGAAAGTGAGGGAATTGTTCCCTCACTCTTTCCTTTTCCAGCAATTTTGACTTGCTAGGGTGCATCCCCTTGAAACCAACTCGAGTGTATTCCACATCTCCCCGTCGTGAAGTCCTGGTTCTTCTGTCAACGATGATGTCTTCAAGTAACTCATTGAGATACTCTGGTGCAAGGTCATCAACTATAGGAACTGTGCCCACTTCTTTGGTGTCCATAATCAATGGTGGCTCATACAGTTTTAAGTTCTCCACATTCACTACAGAGTACATTTGCATATATATCAGCAAATCGAGATGAAAGGCATTGTTTCCAATCTTCTCCAAGGTGGTGAATGGACCATACCAGATTGGTTGCAACTTCTTCCCTTCTCTCTTCATCCTGTCCTTGCTAATATGGAACTACACTTTTTTGCCCACTTGAAATTGATGGTCGACTCAGTGTTTGTCATTTCGAGCCTTGTACCTGGATTGAATTTTCTCCAACTGATCCTATACTGCTTGGTGAATCAACTGGATCTGCTAAATCAATTACTGCGCTTTGTCCCTGTCATCATGTCCACTGGAGTTATCTTACCTTCCAAAGACCATATCAAAAGGGTCTTTTGGAAGGTGGCCAAAAAATGTCTGAAATGGTGAAGGATGCATAAATGAGTGCATTTCTCAGTTGTAGGAATGTTTCACATATGGAAGTTGCTCTTCCCACAACTTAGGATGTTTCCCACAATAGCCTCACAACAAGTGTACCATGGTGCAGTTGACAACCTCTGTTTTTCTGTCAGTCTGTGGATGAAATGTCGTGCTTCTTTTGAACTTGGTGTCCATCATCTTCCACAAGCTGATCCAAAACTCTCTGAGAAAGCGAGAGTCCCGATCTGACACAATCGATGTGGGCAACCCAAAATGGACCCAAACATGCTGAAAGAAAAGATAAGTAGTCTACTCTGTAGTGATCTGCTTTTTACAAGGCATTAAAATACACATCTTACTAAAACAGTCAACGATGACATACAAATAGTCATGACTTTTTCTAGACAAAGGCAAACCTCCTAGAAAATCCATCGACACACTTTCCCATGGACAACTCGGAATAGGGAGTGGTGTGTAGAGCCCGAGTTTTCTATTAGAGGGCTTTGAAAAAGAACACATCACACATACCTTTACATAGCGAGTCACAATTTTGTTCATATGATGCCAAAAACAAAATATTTGTACATGACACAAAGTTTTTTCGACACCAAAATGACCAAAAATAAGGGAGGTGTGGGCCTCTCGGATTACATGTACCCTTTCTCCTGTGGGTATGCACAATTTTTCCAGGTGATACAACAGTTCCCCCTGTAATTGATAGTTGTCCACCTGTGAACCATGGGTTAATTCTGCATAAATCTCTTTAAAGTCATAATCATTAGCATATTGTTCAGCATAACTTTCAAAAGACAATGAAGCATTATGCAAAATAACATAAGCAGAAATAGGAGGGCGAGATAGCACATTAGCCACTTTGTTGCTAGTTACCTTCTTATACTTTATTACCAGATGAAACTGCTGAAGAAAACCCATCCACCTAAAATGGCGAGATTGCTACAACTTGGTTTGTGACTGAAGATACTGCAAGGGCTGATGGTCCATATGGATGATGGTCTCCTTGCCAATCAGGTAGTGTTTCCACCTTTTCACACTCTAGACCAAGGCATATAACTCCTTGTCAAAAGTGGGATAGCTTATCACAACCTAAGAGAACTTCTCTAAATGGTAACATATCGGCTTCTTTTGTTGTATCAGTACAGATCCCATGGCATATCTACTAACATCTGTCTCCATCCCAAATGGCTGTTGGAGATTTGGTAAGGCCAAGACAGGTGCGGTGCTGATCTTTTCTTTCAATGTTTCAAAGGACTTCTGCTTCTTTCCTCCCCATTGAAAGACTTGCTTTACACTTGTCAATGCGTGTAAAGGTGTTGCAATAATAGATAAATTGGCTACAAACCTCGGTTAGACTAGTAGGCTTAGGCCAATTTACAATTTCTTGAACTTTATAAGGATCAATTTTTAGCTGACCATGACCAACAATATGAGCTAGGTAAACCAAAGAGGTTTTCCCAAACTCACATTTTGACAATTTTACATAGAGTTTTTCGTGTTTCAATACATCAGGCACTTTCTTTACATGGCATACATGTTCATTCCAACTTTTACTAAAGATAAGAATATCATCTAGATATACAAGAAAAAATTCATCAATGAAAGGCCTAAATAGATCATTCATGACCCTCATGAAAGTGGCTAGAGCATTGCAAAGTCTGAATGGCATCACCATCCATTCAAACAACCCCTATTTGGTCTTGAAGTTTGTTTTCCACACATCCTGCTCTGCAATTCAAACTTGGTGATAACCACTACGCAAATCCAATTTGGTGAAATAGATAGCATTATTTAACTGATCTAATAATTCATCAATGTGGGGAAGAGGGTAACGATTTTTCACCATGCTTTTGTTTAGTCCTCGGTAATCCACATACATCCTGCATGTGCCATCTTTCTTCGGCACTAAGACAATTGGCAAGCCGCATGAGAAGTGCTCGGTCTAATGACCCCTTGGTTCAATAGTTCTTGCACCTGCTTTTTGATCTCCTCCATCTCAATGGTCGGCATCCTGTACATGCCAATATTTGGTAAAGGAGCATCATGCTGCAAATGGATCTCATGTTGGATTTCCCTCTTCGGAGGTAATCCCCTTGGTTCTTGAAACATCTCATCATAGTTAGAAATTAATTCACATAATTCCTTTTTATTCACATGATCAAAACCCTGGAAAGCATCGGATAATTCTGCATCCTTTCCCCTTACAACCATAAGCATGCAACCCTTTCTAGAATTCACCAACCTTTTCATTTGTCTTGCACTTACAAGGTTGGCATTCATTTTATTTTGATGATTCCTTGCAATATATTCTACCCCATCTTTTGTGATTTGGTATTTGTTTTCATGACAGAAGAAGATTGCATTTCCATCATATAGATATGGACTCCCTAACACCATGCCATAGATATCCAATGGTATTACACCAAGTTTTACCTCATCCAAACTTAGAAGCAATCATAAACTTAACCTTACACTGCTTAGTTACATTTAGTTTTGCTTTATCATGTATCCATCCAAGTGGGTAAGGTTTTGGATGTGGTTTGGTTTCTAAGCCTAGTTTCTTTACCAAGGACTCTGAAATTAAGTTTTCTTGGGATCCAGTATCAAATGGAGTTTCCACTTTTGTATGATTTATGATAACTCTAATATGAAATAGCTTAATTCTCTTTCTTTCATTACGAAGAGACTCATCTATTCAACTAGTCCCTTCATGTGATTCAGAATTAACATGAGGTGTAAGAGTACCTTTTGTTACTACTGCTGTGATCAACGCTTCATCTCCCGAATTAGATCCAAGGTCTTTCTGCACAGTTTCCACTGTCTTCTGCTTGCCTTTCCCTCCATACTTCTTTGGTCTCTTTTCTAGGTATAGTTTCAAACAATGATCATCATCATGACCTTCCTTTTTACAGTGACTGCAATAAGGTCTTCCTCCTTCATCTTTCTTGGTTGATGTCGTCCTCTTCTGCTTTCCTTTTCTTTTCACTTTGGGTTTTCCATTTGGAGGTTTGAAAGGTGGTTTCTTGAAATGATCATCTCTTTCATTTTTGCCCATTTTCTCAAGATGGATGGCCTTTACACTAGCCGATTCAATAATAGTTGGTTCAAATAGTAATAATGAATGTCTAAGGTAACTATGTAATGATCCAATGTACTTAGTTACTACTTTAGGTGAGTCAAGTGCAATGCCCAAATTAATTTCCTATTTTCTAAATTCCTCTGTAAAGCTTTGAACATCCTGACATCTGCCTTTCCTTAAGTATTGCCAATCCATTAAGGCTTTTTTCTTATAACCCAAGGGATAGAATTTTTCATTTAATGCAGAAATGAAACTAGGCCATGACGAAAGAAGATTACCCACACTCTTACTGCTTCACAATTTTCTCTTCCACCAAACGAGAGCAGTGCTACTCAGCCGAAGAGAGCCAGCTGAATCTTTGCCTCATCCTCTTCGATCTGCTGAATCCTGAAGTAGATTTCAATCTACCTAATCCATTTATTTATCTTTTCTGCATTACTTTCACCATTAAACATGGGAAGATCAAGTTTTAGAACTAATTCAAAGAAAGGTTTCTTAGACGCATCCCTTGAATTTCTATGATGATGGTGATGAGAGGAAGAAGAACTTTCACTCGTGTAAGGAGAAGGAGGGGGTTCTTCTTCACCATTTCCATGCACTAAACCTTGTTCTTCTGCCTTTTTCCCTTCTGCTTTCTCCAGTCTTGAAAGCAACTGGCCAACATTTTCTGACATTGCATAGAAGGTTTTGCGAAAATTGAGCTCCTCTTCATGATGAGCCTCTTCATCTGCCATGTTTCTCCTTCGATGTGCACGCCCCGCTTCAGGATCGAAAAACTTTAGTTTCCCTTCACCTCTTCCGAGCCTGTTTCTTGTTAGCATACAAACATGCAATTCACATCTAAAAAGACCTGCTCTGATACCACTTGATCCACGATCTTTCGCTTATATATGTGTTAAATAATTACATGCATAAATTGTAGCTTAACATAGAAAACTTAATGTGCACATGAGAGAAGAGGAGAAACACATAAGGCATGAAAGAAGACAACAAGACTCAATAACAGAGTTCGTCCAGACTATGTCTCTAGGCCCTACTCGATTAATGGGGAGGCCTTCATTCATTAAGTGGCATGAGAAAGAAGAGTACAAGCATTAGTTACAAGAAAGGAGTTTTATACCTCCATAATAAGAAATGGACAAAAAATGTAGAACTTTTATGGAGAAACAAACAATGCTATTGTGTTCATGGCTTCGAAAAATGCTGAAACCATATAAAATTTGTCAAAATCTGAGAAAGTGAAAATTCAGCCCTCCTGCAAAATTCTGCCTCGAACTGCATGCACTGCCTCCTCTCTCTGGGCGCACTAGTGAACTGAGTTTAAATAAAATTTTCCTAACAAATTTCTAATGAATTACATTGTGGTGCAGCTTATTAAAATCAAATAATGGTTAAGGAGGGGTCAGGGGATCAAATCCCACCCCTCCTTTTTATATGAGATAACCGTTATTAAGTTGTAACGGGGGTCTTCATTTGGGTGGTTGGGTCTGTGCCCCAACGCTGGCCCACTACCTTAATTGCTACATATGGTTACGATGGTTCTATGGGAGGGGTCAGGTGTAGTGGTCTTCCCCTCCACTAATCATTGCTTAATATGGTTTGGCGTGGTAGGGTTGGTGGCCCGCCACCCTGTTTTAACAAAAAAAAAATTTAAATAAACAATATTGTTGTTTGTTAAAAATCCCGATTTTAGGTGGAAGGAGTGATTTTAACAAGGCAACAATTTTTCCCGGAATCTGGCTGGAGTTGGCCAAATTCTGTCCACTGGAAAAGTTCAAATTGTGTCTTTTTTAATCCTCCCCAATCAACAAAAACTCAACCCAACTTTGACTGCCTCTATCTCCTTCATCCAGATTCGGATTGGAGTGTTGTGCACACCATTGGGTTCAGGGCGATGAGCACTTCTATCTAATTTCAAGTTAATCACCTTTCCGCCACTTTGAATTTTGAGCCTTTTTCATGCCACTGGTGTCTGGAGATCCACTTGGATCAGAAGAAGAACTGAATATAGCAGCGCTAGGAGTAAAAAAAGGTATAGAAATGGTTCCTCCTCCTTGTATTGATACTGGAGTTTGCATACTTGTAGCACTTTTCACGGATTCCATGCTTCCAGTAGTGGTCATCGAAGGAAAATATCGATATAGACCTGGGCTCGAAGCCCTGTTTGTCAAAGTCCCGACATATAATAAAACATCTGGATAATCATGAGGAAGAAGAGAATTAGGAGCCGCAATAGACTCAGAAATCTCTTCAACCTCAATATTGTCTTCCGACTAGAAGAGGACTTGAGAAAGAACTAGAGTGGTCCTCTCTAACTCTCTACTTGTACCAGGTCTATCTTGCGAATTAATAACTCCAGCTAGAGGATCAATCTCCATTGCTTCTGCTACCACCGGTTGAAAGCCACTGGCAGGATTGCTCCTACTCCTTTCAGGAGAAGGCTTGGGACTTGTAGGTGATAGGCGACGAAGTCTCCTGGACCAACGAGCAGGTCGATCAGCCACTTTGAATTATTTTAAAGAGATATACTTAAAGACTCGAAAAATTAAAAAGCTAGGCCAAATAGGAGCAAAGATCACTCTCTAAAAGTCCCTAAAGATATAATGAATCAAACAACTTTCAAGTATTTCCACTCCTGGTGATTAGGGCCAGAAACCAAAATACAAGAAAGTCAAAATCAAGGGCCTTCTGAAAATAGTCTAGGGTAATTACACCCCAAGCCTACTAGCAAAGGTATCAGAAGTAATTACGCTGACCTCCAGATAACAACCTTTTCCGGTGCAAGGACCCAAGCTTCACAAGGGTACCCTCCAGAATTATTATTGAACGTGATGCAACATCATCCTCAGGTGCCATGGGATTCACTTCCGTAGCCACCTATGCAATCGCTAGGAAAGGCAACTATGGATACCAACTCATATAAAAATCCGGGTGGAACAGTCCTGAAGCAGGATCCAACAAGTAGGAGAGAGGGTATCTCTCTTCCTTATCTTCAATCTCCCTCATGCATAACTCCGAGTCACAGAGCTTTCCCAGTCTTTCTAACGATATTGGGTTTCTCTCTTTACTCAACTTCTAAGTTTTGTAATTTGAGCGGTCTTGGAGAGTTAACTCTCCACTCACCTATTCCAAGGCCGTAATGAACCTAAACTTGTTGGTGTTTATTAATGATAATAATGAAAGTTCTAGTTCATTTTATTAGATCACTTGATTTTATATAGCTATTCTTTACGTCAAAGGAAGTTACGAGAGTGAAACTGGTGATGTTTTATGATGCAAAAGAAACCAATATAAAACTAATAGTATGGATGTAGTCATTTTCTTTGATGAAGAGTGATTTCTACTTGCATTCTATGAAAACCTATATATTAGAAAAATATTTTTCTTTTCTTATCTGAAACAATCCACACACCCCCAAAATCTAAAAATACTAAGAATGCTTAAAATGCAAACTAACCTAATGCAAGTCAAAATGATGATGCAAGATCCTAAACAACACTCATAAGAAAATGTGGTTCTTTATAGAAACAAAAATCCAACTTGAAAATGAAGAGGGAAAAGTTAAAAACAAATCTCTCTCCAAAGCAAGTAGAACAAATTGCAAAAGTTCACAATCCGCTTCTCAACAACAAAACAAAAAACCATAAACCAAAAGCTTGGAAAAAGAAAAAAGAAAAATGATGTTTTTGTGTTTTTTCTTTTAAGGAAACAAAAGCAACTTTTTGAGGTCACAAAAGTACTACTAAAATTCGAAAGATCAAGAAATAAGTACAAGGAGTATTTAAATCTTGCAAGTTATAAAACTCATAAATAAATGAAACTTGAAACATGAAAGACTACAAACTTGCACAAACTGATCTGAACAATAGCAAAACATTTTAGAAAACTGACAAAATGTCAAGAAATAAATACTTTCAAGCTTGCCAAAAAGACTCTCAAAGAAGCACAGAAAGTAACAAGGCCACCAAACAAGAAAGCAAGGGAACTTGAAATATGGGTTGAAAACGAAATCAAAGTCAATTTCTTGTTCTAGAAAGCTAGAACATCCAAGAACTTCAAAGCGAAGCCATCAACCCAAGACACAAACTACAAAGTTTCTTAAGAAACAATCCTAGGCCAATGAAGACTTTTCAGTGAGAAGGAGATTTTGAAAAAGAAAGCTTGTAGAAAACTGAGTTCTCTAGATAGCAGATGACCATACAACAACATAAATCACCAGGAAATGTACCTAACTAGGAAAAAAATTTGAAAAAGTAATTAAAAAAATTTCATATGCGACTGTGTAAAGAAACAGAAGCATGCACACGCATTTCTAATACAAGAAACTCACGTATATGCGAATCTTCTTGAAGAAACCTGTGTGTATATGTGACCGTAACCCAGGAAAACAACGTATACAAAGCTTAATTAGGAAAAAACAAAAATCAAAGTCTAATCAAGAAGATCAGAATTGATGCTTGGGACACTAATGGATCAAACAACACTGTAAAAGAAAGTAATCAAGAAACTGAACCTTGATTGAGAACAAACAACCCAAACGAGGAATAACAAGAATGTTATCCTCAGTGGAATCACAAATTCTATTCTGGGTGAGAACACCCTAGGGTCTTGGGTTGAGAATCCCAACAGAGTGGAGGGAAAACCAAAACAGTAAATTCTCAGGCAATCAACCTAAATGCTTATTCTACTGAACCGTGTAAGAGTGTCCTTACCTAGAAGTCCTACATTTTAGTAGATCTGTAGCGTGAAAACCCTCGACATCCCTTGATGTCTTCGAAACCTAAAAATTATTTAAATGAAACATATACAATAGTAGAAACATAAAGCATGTTTATGATATTAACTTTAAATCATATAAATGAATGAACAATTACGCATATATCTAAGATTCATAAACGAATTACAATATAAATAGATGCATAAACACATTTAATATTGGAAATAGAACAACATTCCTTTATTAAAGTTAGCTACAAGTAAAGTGGAGAAATACGACCCGAGTCCTTCTCAGGCTCCAAGTGGAACCATCCTCCAGATACGTCCTTTCTCAGCCTCAGCAATATTCCTCCATCACCAATACAAGGATATATCAAGAAAGATGAAGGATATCTCCAACAACGAAACAAGGGTTTCCTGAAGATTTCGGGAGTGCAGGAGGCACAGGGATTTTGTCAAACTCGATAAGGGATAATCTCACTATAGTATCAATATCTCATATCTTCTCCCCTAAGGCCTTCCCAAGGAGGTTTATTTATACTTCTCCAAATTAGTTTTTTCATTTGTGAAATAGTTGGGCCATAGGCAATAGGAGGTGAGTAATAGGAAAAACCCATGAACTCTGCTTGAAATTAAGGAATTTTTTTTTTAAGTATTTTAACATATGTACGCAAGTTGGGTATATGTTGACCCACGTGTACATGATTTTATCATAGGGAAAAGTAGTGTATAGGGAATAAAACACTCTTTTTTTAATTTTGGACCAAGTCTGGAAGGAAGGGTTTCCCTAGGCCATAATCAGAGCATCAGATCTACCAAGAGTGGTAAATGGTGTTGTAAAAATTTCTGCATAAGGTTGTTGGGAAGAAAAAGTATAGGGAATAAATGTTTTAGTAAAATTAGGTGTTGATAATGAAGGGGCGCCAATGATTTCTTGTTTTACTCCCTCAAATACTTTTCTTTCAGTGAGTCCCCACTTAAAAATTGACTTCTTCTTAATCATAGATTGTAAGGGATGTGCAATTTCAGAGAAATATGGGACAAATATTTTGGCAAAATTAACTTTCCCAAGGAAATATTGCATAGAATTTTTGTTATGAGGATAAAAATATTTCAGATGTTGCCTTGATTCTATGACAGTCTATACATATCCCTTCTTTAGAGACAATAAAACCTAGAAGTTTTCTGTCAAGAGAAAAAAATGACTTTTTGGGATTCGAGGAGATTCCAAATTTCTTACATCTTTCGAAGATTTTCTTCAAATAATTCAAATGGTTCTTTCTTTGTTTGGAATAAATTGTAATGTGATCACGATACACTACAACTAATTTGTTAATCAAACCTCTGAAATAAATATCCATAGCTCTTTGAAAAGTAGCTCCAACATTAATTAATCTGAAAGGCATTTTCTGATATGCATATGTCCCCCACTTGGTCCTGAATGTGGCCTTCACTCTATCATCTGGATGTAAAAGTATTTGATTATATCCTGAAAAACCATCCAAGAAGGACATCAATTCAGAACCAGTAATAGATTGTAATATTTTCTCCATTGGGGGTAAATGAAAAGTGTCCTTTTCACAAGATTTATTCAGATTCCTAAAGTCAATACATATGTGAATGTCTACATTCTTCTTTCTGATGGGAACAAGATTTGAGACCCACTTGGAATGTTTGACTAGAAAAAGGATCTTAGCTTTAAGAAGTTTGTTCAGTTCAATCTTAATTTGAGTTGCCAAGTTAGGGTGAATCTTCCTTAGCTTTTGCTGAATAGGCTTGACATCTGGAAGCATAGGAATAATGTGTTGGATGATGGATATATCATCGGTTTTTAGATCGTCATAATCCCATGAAAAAAAATCCTTGTGCTTCTTCAACAAATGAATGAAAGCAGATCTTTCATATGGTGAGAGTGGAAGGCCCAAGTTAATGTTCTGAGGTTTATGATCAGATCCTATGTTAACTAACTCATATCTCATGGTAGAACTCTGAGTTTTGCAATTGGTGGTTCTTTTGAATCTATCCTTTAATTCATATAAGTCTTCCAATTTAACTACAGGTTTGGGTAAATTATTTTCATCGAAGGACCTATTTTTCATCTTTTCATGCTCATCTTCATCAATTACTTGATCGGAGTAAGAACCTTCTGATGTTAAGAAACTCATAATATCATCATCATCATTAAACACACGCCAATTCGTTACATTATCTGGAATGGAGGGGCGAAAAATCAATTCAATTGAAAATATTTCAGGGCTAAATTCCTTGTTTGGAATGAGTTTAGAGGCAACATTTGCTAGGAGGTCAGCACTAGCATTCTATATCCTTGGGATGGGAGCTATGTCAAACGCAGTAAAATGAGCAGTAATGTCTAAGGTGACTAGAAACATAGAGGATGGTGTTACTAACTTGTTTAATGACAATCTCTAAATCACCAGACACTTTAAGGTATTTGATGTCAAGACTAACAGCCTTTTGTAAACCCCGCACCAATGCTTCATACTCGACAACATTATTGGTATAGTCAAATTCTAATATGCATGCAAGCATAGTTTTCTCACCTTCAGGACTTACCAAGATGCAACCAGCTCCTGCACGTTTGCTGGATTTTGAACCATCAAAATAAAGAATCCAAAATAAATTATCATGCTTATTTACAATGTTGTCTACAATATTAATACACTTAAATGAATTTGTTTGGGAATAATTTTTTATTTGAGATGATAGACAATCAACTAAAACTGCAGAAGTTTGTGATAGAAAATTTCCAAAGAAAGATTTGAAAAAATATTTTTCAAGGATGTTATTTGAAAATACTACTGGTTCATTTTCTTCATAAAAATCGGTGACTGAATGTTTCATATGCTTCTCTCTATCGAAATTAATTTGATTTGGCATCCCAATGTAGGGAAGCCACATATGTGACCAATCAGTTTCAAAATAACCATGTAGCTTTTGAGACTAGACTTTGCTTAAAATAAGGCCATAAAACTCAGGAATATCAACTACTAATATATTAATTATCTGAAAAACATTAGAGTTTTAAAATAGTCTAATCAAGATAGAATTCATTTCCCATAAAACTTTGACGTTTAAGTGATCTAATTGAAATATGGCTCAGGGCCCATTAATGCAACAAATGGTTTTGTTGCTGCTGTGCTTGGTACATGATGGATGCTTGTGGCTGGAGGATCCGATACCCGTCACTGATATGTTGATCCATAGGATCACATGGCTACCATATATAGGTGAGAATCCGCCCATGATGTTTGGTTGAAAGGTGAACAAGTAGACCCTCGTAGAGGCCATGAAGATGTTTGGATTAGTAAAGAAGTCATGCAGATATGCTATTACAGATTTTGGTAGGGAAGGTCATGCAGAAGTGTCGCTCTGATGAAGTGTTAGCGCCCAGCGTGGCTCTAGTGGCCCAATGTGTAGAGGGGTTTCAGTTGAATTGGGCATGCTACCTCTGCGGTGAGTTCCTTGAAATCTGTTGCAAGGCGCGAGATCTCTGCAAGACCTTCCACTATGCATGGCTCTTACTGTCCATCGTGTTAGTAGCCTTGGAGCTACCTAAAGAAAGTCAATTTCCCCCAGTCACACCGGATCTACTTGAGGCTGTGACGTACGCTTTATTATGGTCGAACAAGGATCCTCAGCAGATGAAGGACAACAAGATATTTTGGATCTTGATGGAGATGAACGTGCACATGGCCATTTACCACAAGCCGCAGTTCTCACCTACTATCTTTGATAAACTCGAGGAGTACATGGAATTCAAGGCTGATTGCCACCATGTATCAATCAGAGTGCAAAATGACCCTGAGCAGAAGTGGCATGACATGCCCTACTTTGCAAAAAATTACGCGATCATTGCAGTTCTTGAGTGTTGGCCAGCAGAGTGGTGTATTGCCTCGAACTTGGCGGTGGAGATCGATCAAGTCCACCGAATAGTGTAAAAGGAGGAGGCAAAGCTCAAGATGGAGCAGTTAACTGAGAAAAGGAGAAAGGAGGTTGATGATAAGGTTAGGCAGACCACGTTGCCATGCAGGAGACAAGCGAACAGACAGGAGGAGAGTAGCCCGTCTCTGACAAAAAGAAGTTTCCCTCCCTAGAGGTAGAGGAAGAAGTGGATGATCAGACAGAGTAGGGAGAAGCGGACCTACAGGCGCCTCCATTCCATATCAAGTGTCCAAGGGGAAAAGAAAAAGTAGGGCCACGAAAGAAGTCCAAGGCCAACAAGATGTTCGTGGATATGATCACCTTAACAGAGGGGATCTGAATGACATTGTAGATACAGTGTGGGATGCCGCTACAGAACTATCGCAGTAGTTTGAGCAGCAGTAGCAGCGAGCATTGGGGGCCATTCAGGAATCACAGACTGGCGCGACATCCACTAGTTTGGCCATTGGTACTTCAAAAGCCACCGGGATGCTACATGCAAGAGACTCCCAAGCCATAGTGCTTCCAAATGGAGCATTGACAACATAGACTGAAGCTGACAGTCCCGCTGTCAGCACCCTCAAGAGAGTAGGGCTGAACTTGGCAATGCTTCCTAGTAAGGCGCTCCACCTACTACACGATTTGGTGATCATAGAACTGAGGGGCCCGCAAACAACACGCATTGTAGGTGATAAATGAGAAGAAGATCAACAATGCTTAGATGGTCATACAACGAGATTTTACCATCACCACTGCAAACGACATGACCGATAAGAACAAGAATATAGTCCAGGTCATGGAGGAAGCATGTCGAATGGTCCCAGAGTTGGCCATTACTGAGGATGATCCAATAGATGTGCATGTTCACAAACTCACTACGAGGGTGTACGATGCCTGCACAAAGTTGGAAAAGGTTCAGCGGGAGATAAACCTCCAAATTGCAGAGTTGGAGTTGAGGGTCCACCCTTCGACTCTATGGGAAGTCAAGGAGTAGCGCACGACTACTGTAACAAAGGTAATAGTGGTAGTAGAAAGTGCAGTGTCAGACTGCACAATGCTTTTCGAACAATTGTTCGAAGTACTAACCATCCTATAAGAAGACCCTACTATGTATAGGTTGGAAATAGAGGCACGAGAGCTTCAACAACACTACAACAAGGTAAATAGGACAATGCGTATTGTCGCCATCACACAGAGACTCGCGAAGGTACAAGAGGCCAAGGCATTGAAGGAATAGGTAGATGCAGCTCATCACAAAGAGGCAGTGTTGAAGGTGTGTTTGAAGCCTTGGTTAGACGAGGCCTACTTGATCACATCCTCCATTGAAGGTGAGCTAGCTAATATGCAGGAGACTCAGTAGAAGCTTTACACTGACAGTGCAGGGCCAGCGACATAGCAATTGGCCGAGGAGATAAAGCAGGTGGTCGCACAGTGCACCGCCTAAAGCAGGTGGTCGCACAGTGCACCGCCTAGGTAGCAGTTATATAGGTTGAACTGGGGGATCAACATGCCAAGATCTCTGTACCCATAGAGTGACTCGAGGGCGAGCCACCATGTTTGTGTCGGGGGACTGTTGGGAACGACTGCCCCTAAGAGTCAGTTTTGGGGCTAAAAGCCCATGTTTTGGGGCAAAAATCCAAAATTTTGTAATAAAGATGTAAATTCTCGACATTTTGTGGTCACGGAGCGTGAAGATGTAAAGAGTCGTAAAGGGATGTCCACCCTTGTTTTGTAAAGTCTCATGTTGGTTGTAAAGATCTACCCATGGTCTGCGAACCATGGGATCTTATAAAAAGGGAGTCTTAGAAGAGTCTAGGGCAGGAGGGGAAAGTAAGAAAGGAAGAGTTTGTGGGTAATAAGTTCTAAGTGTTCTCGGGTCTTAGTGTAGGTAGAGGCTCTGTAGCTGAGTGCGTAGAGGCTTAGGGTGGAAATCTGCAGCTAAGTGCGCGGGC
The DNA here is from genome assembly GCA_031772625.1 of Pinus tabuliformis. NCBI lineage: Eukaryota > Viridiplantae > Streptophyta > Pinopsida > Pinales > Pinaceae > Pinus > Pinus tabuliformis. The sequence continues at coordinate 1,169,492,518 of CM062809.1, forward strand.
GCCTATAGTTGTGTGCGCAAGGTGGATAGAGTCTGTACTGAACTTGAGATATCAATAAAGAGAAGTATTCTGCAATCACTGTGTATTTTGTCCCTGTTTAATGCATATGATTATATTATGTTACAATGTGGGTTAACATTATAATGCTTATTTGATGCGTGAATGTATTTGATTATATATGTTAATTCAACGCAAGAAAGAATATAGGTTTATATGAAGATAACTTTAAATGCATGGTAGATTAGGTAAAAATTTAACATAACTTGGGAACTTCTATAGTAACATAACCACAGAGGCGCATAAGTGCCCAGACCTCTGGTTAGGGCTGCACGAAGATTAGTTGGGTTCTTTCCCATAGGTACTAAAGAAAGGAAGAGAAGGAACATTGATAAGCCATAAAGGTGTATCGATCTGCACGAAGGCAAGATCAGGAAGTATAGCTCGATATCACAACCATCTTAGGGTGCAGAAACCTGGTTCCTTCATCCCCCATACTGCTTCAGGTGAGACTTCAGTCTGCGCTCTGCGGGCTGATGCCGAAAGGGCCAGTAGTGTAGGGATTTGCTTGGCTGATTAACGCTGAACTTCAGTCAAAGCCCATCAAGCCAACATGGGGTGATATATTCAACTTAAGGAAAGCTTCATAAGGCATGATAATAGATGATGCACCTGAATCTACCAAACAGTTATGGACATTTTTGTTAAAAATTACAAGTTTAATCAAGAGAAAAGGAGGAGTATGAGAGTTTGATATGTCTCTGATTAGAATAGCATATATGTTATAGACATTTTTGGGCACTGCAAACCCAATCATAAATTTCCATAAACCAAGGGCTCCTTGTTACACTAAAAAATGTCACCTTGACTACTTACAGTTAGTATGGCTCAAATCAACAGTCATGCTACCCTCTTAGGCAAGTCTCATGCCTCTGTTATCCATCTCAAACTCAAAGAAGAGAGAAAGTCTTGTAAAAAATCATGTTTATCTCTGGGGTCGCAGGTTCTCTCTAGTCTTACCTGCGGGGACGCGGACCTTGTTCACAAAATCTGCGTCCATGGACGCTCTGTATGTTAAGGGACAGGTGCGTCCCTCTGTAAAAGGCAAAATGCGCGAGTTTTATCTTGAAAAAGTTACTTGTGGTTACTTCTAGAACATTCTAGAGGTCGGTTTGATGAAATGGATGCGCCTCCAGTTGGTTCATGTATCTCTATTAAGGGGGAACTTATCCCATCAATAAGGGAGCTATCCCACGCAAATAGGGGGATGATCCCATTGATAGTGGACCTGAATAACCTCTTTACAGCACTATAAATAAAGGCATTGAGCCAGAAGGAGAAGAGGTTGGAGCTATACATTTTCTTTGGGTAAATGCTGCAGGATTTAGGTCTTCCATTAGAGCCTTTGTGAGGAGAGATTGTCTTCACTTGATTCTACTTGGGAGAGGGTGAGCTTTGTCAAAGTAGAGGAAAACCCTTGATGGACCCTGGGAGGAACTTGCACAACACCAAGGCCAGGTTGTAAGAGTTTCTTTGTTTCGTTATTAATACAAACTGGTTTATTTTTCTCAATAGCTTGTGTTAATGAGTTATTTCATGTGTTCCTTGGTCTGCATGTTGAATATATGTTTTATTATATGAAATACAAGTGCTTGGTAATTGTTTGATTGTTTGTGGTTGCAGGAATTGACTTGAAGGAGGAGCTCATCCGGATCGTCAAGAACAGACTTCAACAACAGCGTTTTGGAATAAGGTAAGCCTAAACACTTGTAGTTTTCATGTTGTAAAAGGTGTATTTAGAGAAAGATCACTCCATTTTGTCTTGTTTGTCATTAGAATGTCTTGTTTGTTATTTTCGACGCTATGGGCATATCGAACTTCAGTGAAAAATTCAACAGGTTTCACCCCTTTTCAGCTAGTTTATGGCTTAGAAGCTGTGTTACCTATTGAGTGCGAAATCCCATCACTTCAAATGGCTGTCGAATTACTTCCAGCTACTTCCGAAGAGGAGAAACGGTTGTTATACTTGGCTAAATTAGATGAGACTCGACGTGACGCTACTTTAGCCATCGAGACTCACGCAAAACGAATGAAAGCTCAGTACGATAAAAATGTAACCCCTCGAAGTTTTTCGGAAGGAGACCTAGTATTATTATATGATCAAGCTAACGATAAACTAGGTGCCGGAAAGTTCGTTCCCATGTGGCATGGGCCCTACATTGTAAAGCGAAAGCTAGCAAAAGGGGCTTATGAGTTAGTTGATTTTGATGGGGACTCTTTGGGCAAACCCAGAAATGGACTTTACCTAAAGAGGTATTATGCTTAAAATGATGGATGGAGAAATTTTTAGATAGGTTAGATTTCCTTTCTAGCTAGCAAGTGTGTTAGTTTAGTCAGTGTGCTTAGCTTAGCAAGTGTGGTTTTTCGTCATTATTTTGGCTCATCTTGGTTTTACTCTTGATATTGTAGATGTCGACGCCTCTCCAAACATACATTGGATTTGCTGATGGTGCTTGTCGTAGTACACGGAATATCTCTTCCGCAGCTTGGGTTATCTATTCACCCTCTGACGAGTTAGTTTCTATGCATGGGGTAAGCCTCGGTCAAACAACGAATAACATTGCAGAATACAGTGCAGTGGTTGAATTATTATCCGAATCTATTTCATTTGGAATTCGACGTTTGATAGTGAGGTTAGATTCTGAACTTGTTGTATTACAGCTTAATAGAGTTTATGCCATTAGAAATCCTGTGTTGTTAAGGTTGTTTTTGAGAGTGCGTCTCTTGGAACGTGAATTTGATTACATTGAATATCAACATATTCCAAGGTCTTTGAATACATTAGCAGATGCAATTGCTTCTCGAGTGTTGGACAGACATTTATAATAATCATGCAAGTAAATTTAAAGACATTTCATCATACATGTTAAACAAGATAAGCCGGTAATAGTGATATATAGATATAGATAGAAGTGTGTCCAAAAATATATACATCGTCTTCGATCATAGGTTTAACACACCTTATGATCGGCAAAATGATAGTGCAAAAAGTCAAAAATGTCACATGTAACTACAAAAGTGACTAGTCAATCACTGGTGGTGCTCTCCGTACGACACCACTGCGCGGGCTATCTTGCGCAGAAATCTCCTAAATGGTCCAGGGACCGCGACCACGAAGCGCTGAAGCCTCATTGGAATATCATCCATAGTAGTCTCAGGTATATCTGCCGTGAGACGCTCTAGATCATGCTCCAAATCGGCTAGTACTTCTGCTGTCGCATCCTGTAGGGCCGGTGCCGGTGCAGCTGGATGTCGTCTGTCGTAAGGCCGGAGATTGGCTGGACGCTGTGGTCCAACATCTGCATTTTTAAAATTTTACTGTTACTTTGAGACGATATATATGAAAAATAAAAAATACATAATTAGAAAACTTGTGAAAATGAAAGTACCTCTGTCATCCCATTGTTCTCCCTGTGGAAGAACCATGTCCGGATCACCTCTGAAATCCATTCCGGCATATGGAAAGTCTTGTATCACAAAAAGCTGGCCCTCTAGCCAGTCGAAGTAACTGTCTGAGAATCGAACCACTGCAGCACCCTCGTCAGGATGCCGGGCCATCACCGCAACCCATCGAACAAGCTTTGGCTCCCGAGGACCCAAGTCATCAACAGTGAGTTGCTGAGGGATCAGCATAGGAACTCTCTCCAAGGCAAAGCTCACGACTAGAGGCCCATATCCAAAAGTTTTTAGTCGTCCGTTCTTTGCCTTGGTTAGTTGGCTCTTCATATGAGCCGACACAGCTTCGCACCAGTTGAAGATGGTGCCTTGGTAACAGTCAACTGCCATCCGCATTTGGGATCCGGAGGCAATGTGCAAGGCGGCCGCGCCACAAATCCTAGTGACCGTAAATGCAATAACTCTAAGTTCCGCCAGAGCGATGTGCTTTATCTCCACGCCTTTTTTATGGCGAGTCCCTGGTCTGCACCACTCCTCGCGGAGATCATCAAGGGATTGGCCACCCGGCCTGGTCCCCGCAAGGTTGAGTTGCTCACCTCTGTTTGGCAAGCCAGTGAGAAAGTATACATCCGAGGGCTCTATCTCGAGCTGGTGCCCTCCAATGTAAAAACATTGATCTTGAACGTTCCATCGCTCAACCAGCCATTCCAAAAATCTTACCTGGCCCCTCATGCCCGGTATGGTCCAATATTTGTACAATCCACATGTTCTTAAGGCATCCAGAGAGGGTTGGTGGTTAATCGCAGCTTCATCGTCCTCTACGTGCTCTCTCTCTCTCCAGTCTAACATGTTTTAGGTCCTGCACATCAAAAGAGTCAATTAGAAATTAATTTGAGAAAATTTGGTGGTTTTTTGAGAGAGTTAGGGTTTTGAAATGCGCCCTTTGCGGAAGACGCACCCCGGCTTTTTAGCACAGAGCGTCCGGACGCAGCTCGCCTGAAGGCGGACTGCGTCCCCCGACCTTTTTCCCGTGTGAGAAAAAGTCGGGGGACGCGGGTCACCCGAAGGGCACCTGCGTCCGCCGAGGGGCGCATTTTGAACCCAAAACCCCCCCAAAAAATGAAACAGAGACCAAAAACAAAAAACTAAACGGATAAAAATGAAGAGTGGGATGTGTAAAATACCTCGGTGAAGCGGCGTTCGATTCCGACGGTCAGATTTTCCGCAGCAACCACGGGAAGATTCTTGTCAAAAGCTCCTTTTTCAACCTCAACAGTGAAACGGTAAAAATGACATGGTAAAAGGTCTTTTTATAGGTTTTTTGGATGAATTAGTTCATTTTTTACCATGAAAAGATGTTTTCAAATGTATTTTTGCCTATTTTAAACAGGTATGAGTAATGTGTCGCTTTTGTGCAGGACGAAGGGATTTCGAGGGAAATTGTAATTTTTCACAAACAAAATTTCAGAGTCATCTTTTAAACCCTTTTCTGACTCCTAAAACATGAAAAGATTGCCGAGTGTTTCTTTTTCACTCGTTAAAACGGAATTAAAAGACGGTCCCCTTTTAGCTCTTTTCTGACCGCAAAATCAGGAAAAGATTGCCGGGTTTTTGTCGTTTCAAACTCGATAAGGAAATAAAACGACGTGTCTTTGATCGCTTTTTACTTTTCAGGTCAACAACACTATTATGAAAGTACTCCTTGGTCGCAAGATCAAGCGGTTCCCCCAGGTATTATTTTATACTTTTTCGGGCTTGAGGGACACAAATATACGAAAAAGTTCAACGTGGAGTTTCCTTAAGTTTTTCAGACTCTCTAAAAAAGAAAAACGCCGAGTTTCTCCTATACTGGGCTCGTTAAACTTTTACAGTAAAGGACCTGTTCAATTACAAACAGGAACGAACCACTCCTTCCTAGGGTTCGAATTTAAACTAGGTTGGACTCGTCCGAAGGATGAGCTTATAATCAAGCATATGTTATCCTCCTCAAGCTTGTTAAAAATAAAGAGGTACTTGCCAGAAATGGTGGGGGAAAAAAGAGAAGAATGAACCTATTTGTCACCTTTTGCCTCAGAAGAAACTTTATTACCGCTCTTGAACACGACACTTTTCATTCACCTGGGTTGGGAAATCTTTTACCTCACAGTTGACCAAATCACTTTGAAAATCTTTAACCGGGTTCAGGGATCAACTTTGAGTTATTCGTCACCAAACCATCTGTTGTGTCGTTATGTGTTCAAGAGGTCTGCAAGCAAAACTTTCATCTGCAAAATACTTGTCATCCATTTGACCATCCCTGAGTCAGTCCTTACAGCAACATTTCTTCAACTTGAACAATGATTTCGTGTTGCGGGCTTGCCTGCAACGGGTCGCTTTCTATCGACATCGACACATTATCTAGAAAGATGACTTAGGAATCGACAGTACCTTGAAGTCTGCATGCATCAATGGCAGGTTTCTCGCCTTTGACGTCAGTTTACATCATTGACTTTCGATCAGAGGATTCCGTGAAGTGTTCGACATCAAAACATCTATTCACATTTCACGGGTTGTGCTTGGTACTTTGAGGACCATTGACATTACTGGTGGTTTCTCTCACGCTTGTTAACAGTTTACATCATTGACTGGTAATCAAGTGGTTTCTACCATGTTCGACATCGAATCATTTAATCACATGGCTAGAATCGTACCAATTCGGGAAGTAGAAGTGAAGACCCTGGATCTAGTTTCTACCATCCAGGCTGCGAGGAGTTTTGTATTCATTGTCTATGTAGACTTATCATAAACAGATGGCTGCGTCCATACTGTGTCTACAAAAGTCTATAAAAATAATGTACTGCAAGATCATTCCTGTATCAGAATAGTTAGTCCATTAGTTAAAGTTTTGAATCTGAGTATGGGAATGCCTACCTCAGTGATGATATAATCTTATCCATGTATTTTGTGTTGAAAATTGCAGGTTCCAACCAGGCCATCCACAAGGCAATCCTTGAAATGATAAAGCGCTTCACCCTTCCTAGAATTACAAAACCCTATTCTATTCCAGGCTTCGCACTTTAGGGGGCAATCTGTTACACTAAAAAATGTCACCTTGACTACTTACAGTTAGTATGGCTCAAATCAACAGTCATGCTACCCTCTTAGGCAAGTCTCATGCCTCTGTTATCCATCTCAAACTCAAAGAAGAGAGAAAGTCTTGTAAAAAATCATGTTTATCTCTGGGGTCGCAGGTTCTCTCTAGTCTTACCTGCGGGGACGCGGACCTTGTTCACAAAATCTGCGTCCATGGACGCTCTGTATGTTAAGGGACAGGTGCGTCCCTCTGTAAAAGGCAAAATGCGCGAGTTTTATCTTGAAAAAGTTACTTGTGGTTACTTCTAGAACATTCTAGAGGTCGGTTTGATGAAATGGATGCGCCTCCAGTTGGTTCATGTATCTCTATTAAGGGGGAACTTATCCCATCAATAAGGGAGCTATCCCACCCAAAGAGGGGGATGATCCCATTGATAGTGGACCTGAATAACCTCTTTACAGCACTATAAATAAAGGCATTGAGCCAGAAGGAGAAGAGGTTGGAGCTATACATTTTCTTTGGGTAAATGCTGCAGGATTTAGGTCTTCCATTAGAGCCTTTGTGAGGAGAGATTGTCTTCACTTGATTCTACTTGGGAGAGGGTGAGCTTTGTCAAAGTAGAGGAAAACCCTTGATGGACCCTGGGAGGAACTTGCACAACACCAAGGCCAGGTTGTAAGAGTTTCTTTGTTTCGTTATTAATACAAACTGGTTTATTTTTCTCAATAGCTTGTGTTAATGAGTTATTTCATGTGTTCCTTGGTCTGCATGTTGAATATATGTTTTATTATATGAAATACAAGTGCTTGGTAATTGTTTGATTGTTTGTGGTTGCAGGAATTGACTTGAAGGAGGAGCTCATCCGGATCGTCAAGAACGGACTTCAACAACAGCGTTTTGGAATAAGGTAAGCCTAAACACTTGTAGTTTTCATGTTGTAAAAGGTGTATTTAGAGAAAGATCACTCCATTTTGTCTTGTTTGTCATTAGAATGTCTTAGACTTCTAGGAAGGTCAGTCGTGTCCGCACCCTTGACAGATTCCGTGTGACACTCCTAAGTCCCTAAAAGTGTTGTTCCAACCCCTAAAAGAATAAGGTCAGCTGATTACATCATCTCCCAGAAGTTCTCCATGAAAAACTACTTAGAACTGGTCAAAACTGGACCATCTCACCTGCTCCATGGTAAAAGTGCGTTTCATCCCACCTAAATGCACACGGGAGGTGCGATGCATATTGAAAAGCCCTTCTGTGTGGTGCGATGGGCGAGAGTGGACAAATGGTAGGGTCAATCTGCAAGGTGGAGGATCATGGAATCTTCCAGAAACTTCTCCTATGACACTTGCCTCTCTGCATTCGCCCAGGGATGAGTAAGATATCATCAATCTCCAAGTGGAATCAAGAACTATCAGAGAGAGGACACTAATCAAATCTCAAAAGCTGACTCACCCCCCTTGCAAACATCTATATATGGATCCCTCATCCTAGAGATCCACAGGCTAGAATTTTGTATCTTGTAAGGAAGTGCTGCTGGTTTCTTTATGTAACATCATAGTGTTGGGTTATCTAAGCTTTTCATGAGGTGAGGAAGGGCCTTCTTGCTGAGAGGATGACGCTGGGTCAGAACAATGGGTTGTAATCCTCTTTTCTATTCTTGATTATTAATAAATCTATTCAAGTTTTCCTCCACATTCTTGTATGATTGATGATTTATGCATTTGTGCGGTCAATATATATCTGGTCCTATATTTTTTATGATAGTAGATCTCTGTTCTTGGATAGTATTATGCTACTTTGATTCCACAGGTGCTCTTTGAAGCTGGGTAGATGAGGGAGCGAGTGGCAAAGATCTATCAGAAGGGAGAGGAATCACGCAAGGAACCAAGCGCAAGACAGAGGTTGGTCTCCTTCTTTCCTCTCTTATCTACTTCTCGTAAAGGAAAACAAAAGCAGTTTTAGTTTTTTTTTTCTAAGGTAGCTACCAACCTTAGTGGGACTAGCAGCTTTGAATAGACACTAGATTTCCCGATAACAAAATGGTGACTCCACTGGGGAGTGAATAGATTGTTTGTTTGTCTATATTTGTTTGCTTTATAAACTTACAGACAGAGCCTGAAGTCAAACCAGCTAGCCTTCGAACTACATTTGCAATGGAAGTGCAAAGTAGATCAATGTTGCTTCATTCTATCTCCGGGTTTTGTTTATGAACTGAACACTCGATTTACAAGCTCTCTAATTGCCCTTGTGGTGGCTCTAGTAACCTCTTTAGATCTACCCCTGTGATTTATTTACTGATTACCACTTGCTAGGCCAAAATCCCTTAACTGAGCTGCAAACTATGACCTAGAACCCAGTTGAAGTTTCGTCCCTGGACCATCGCACTATCTCTTCTTTGGAATCTAGATGCATCACACTTCCCGTGTGAGGTAGGTGCACTACATCTCATTTTCCCTGTGTTACAGGTGCGCTGATTAGAGAAGACCTCTTCTGCTCTTAGATTTTGGTTTCTGTGTTCACTCTTTTCAGCGCTATTCAAGAGTTTTGTTGTCGGTAGTCAGTATACCTCTGTGAGAACCCCCTTCATTTCCATTATTCCACCTCCTTTGTGCAAAGAACTGTAAAATTTTTTATGTATTTTGAGCCATTTTCAGTTCTCTTTTACAAAGAAGTAGTGTAATTGAACTGTCGTTTCTTGATTTGAAAGTGTCGCAAGTGTCGATTTCAGTCATAGAAGAGAATCCAATTGTTCTTGATAGTCGATTACACTGTTAATCTTGTATTTGATTTGAATTAATAGTTTTTCAAGTTTCGAAAGCAAGTTTTCACTTCCAAATCGCAAAGTGTCGTCATCATCTTCATTTTGTCTTGAAAAGAAACTTGTTAGTAATGTCGCTTTGAAAAATAATTCAGATTTGCGCTTAGCTTTCTTTTTATCATTCACATATTAAGAAGGCTGAAAACAAATACATGCATGTGCATTTTCATTTAGACTGTTTGTTGGTGTGATTTAGGACAATGCATATAGTGTGTGCTCTCTTCTCTATGCTAAAAGAATATCATCTCTCTTTCCTTAGTAGCTAGGATTTTCATTGCAAAAAGAAGATTAAACGATTGTTTATCATCTTAGATTGCATTTTAGGAATTGTACATCTACATCACGCGGTGAACCTGAAAGGAAAATTTCTTAAGCAATATCAACTATAAAATAAATTTAATGAATCTAAAAACACTTTGGAACCTAACGCACAACATTTATAAGTCTAGGCTAGAGACGTATTCCGGCGTCGTAAAGCCTGGTAACTATTTTTTTCATTGTTGGTTGGAAGATTCCTCCGCTTTGAGACGATAAGTGCCAGTACGGACTTGTGCTCCCACGTACCATCGAGTATATATTGGGAGACCACAATAGGCTTTATCCTTTATCCATAGGAAGCTGTGTCTTCCGCCCTATCGATCGCAATGCACTGAACACGGCATTCGGGAAGATTGACTGCCATACTGTAAAAAGTATTCTGCAGTTTTGCAATTGGTTTGCTAATCCATCTGTCTAGATTTCCAGAGCAGTCTCTTTCGTTCCTTTTTAGAATCCTTAAAGGAAAAGGTCCATTTGAGCACTTGTCACTTCAGGCTCATTAAAAATCGAAGGCGACTAGAGTCATCTTTTTTTTTTCTCGACTCTTAAAAATTGAAAAAACAAGTTGTGTCAAAGCGTCTAAAATTTATTTTAATTAGAATAAACATCATCTTTCCTACGTTGGTCTTAGGTTGAGAAAAATGGATTTCACCAACCAAGGGTTTCCCCTTGGAGGAAATCCTAGTCCTTTCTCCTCTTGGGGAGATGTTGGTGCACCCCATATGGCCACATTGGCGCTTCTAGGATTGACAATCGGCTTGCCTGTATGGCTCTTCTTGACCTCCGTCGTTTAGAACACCGAGATTCCTGAACAATCAAGTCAACAACTAAACGATACCAAAGTTACCCCCCAACCTTCTACTTCGTCCAGTTCTCCCTCTCCTCCTTCCTCTTTGATTGATCAAGCTGGTAAAGCCAAAATCAAGTAACTGAGAAGAAGAAGGAGAAGAAGAAGAAAGAGAAGAAGAAGAAGGAGCCAAAGGAAAAAAGGGGTGACCAGGCATCGTCTAGCGAAAATCCACACATTGCACGATCCAGACCTAAATCGCCATGTGTCATTTTCAAAGGAGACCACTATCATCGAGATTGTCCTTGCATCCCTCAGATCTTAAGGGACTGGTCTCCTCGTTTGCATAATCCAGTGTCATCAACCTCTGATGATCATGTTGAAAATACACCATCGACTAGTGAAAGTGAAGCCCCTGGACAAAATGGAAAATGTAAATTTCCTTGTAAACTATGTGAAGGCGATCACGCTGTCCATTGTTGTCCCTTCTTAGATGAGGCTAAAAGAGTTTTTGACGACTGTCCGATTTCACCGTTACGGCTTCCTCCTGGATATAAGAAGCTCTTGCCGAGTCCGTCACTAGTTGAAAATCCGGCTGACACGCCATTGTGGTCGGCCGAAGTGTCTATCATTGAAGATAAACCATCTGAATCCACACCAGACGAAAGTCAAAAGGTCGAGGCTGCAGTTGACCCGGTCTTGCCTTCAGAGGATCCATCTTCAGATAATACAGTCACTGGAGAGAACAAGAATGACACCGTCCAAATTCTCTTCATAAGCACAGACTCCGATGAACATGGGGGCAGTCTACCCATTCCTTTACCACAGGAAGGAAGTTCGTCAGAGTCGTATCTGGCCGTCTATTTGGTCTCACCTCCAAGCAACCTAGTTGTTTCCTTCGATTGGAATCTACTAGGCAGACCCCGCTTACTGGCTAGTGTGCCATTTCGAATCATTGCTCAAAGATATAGAATGGTCATGGCCGATACCATCATAGATGGAGGGCCTTCTATGACTATCCTTTCCTCAATTGCTTGGAAAGCGCTTGGTTCGCCATCGCTTTTGCTTGAAATGAGAAATCTAACAGGCTTTGACAAAGGAACTAGTCAACCATTAGGGATCCTTCCCAGTGTGCTGATAACATTGAGAAAGAAAACTGTTCACATGAACATAATGGTAGTCCAAGGTCCCCTGGATTATAATATACTTTTTGGACGTGACTATATTTATTGCATGGGAGCCATTGTCTCCTCACTCTTTAGAATAATTTGTTTTCCGCATGAAGGAAGAGTGGTCAAGCTCGTAGACCAGCTTTCATTCCCCGGTTCACACATTGCAAATAGTCAAATACCATCCCTGAATCGTCTTTTCACGCAAGGAATGTCTCATCAATCCCCAGTCCATCCACCTGATGAGCGCGAGTGATTCGTAGGACATGGCTGAAACCCCGGGGGCATGCACCCTAGTCTATTTCGGTAGGAAAACCTTGGGGTTAGACCGGAATAAGATACCTCTGTTAAAAGGTAGGCCTTTCCCAATAGAACAAATGTTTTGACTACAAATTGAAGAGTAACCTGGAAAAGGTAGGCCTTCTCGATAAAACAAATGTTTTGTCTACAAATTGAGCGGTAACCTGGAAACTCTACTTCACTATACCTGGGGGCATGCAAACCTTTTGGCATGCAAGCGAAGAGCGACCATTTATTTTTTAAATTTGTAGGTCCTCTAACTCTTTAAACTCATAGGATTGGTCGTTTCCTAACTTGCATAAAGAAAGGATGTGGGGCAAAGCTTTGAAAAAATGCCATTTTTAAATGAGACATCCTTATTATATGACTGGATCGAGCAGTTTTAACACGGAATTCAAGCTCGTTAAAAAATAAACATAAGCAATGAGAAAATGTTCCCCCAGAGTTTAAGCTCATTGAAAAATGAACCAATTTCTGGTAAATAACCATCGTGAATGTATTATCATCAGCCTTTGAAGCCTTGGTCGTGTTCTCATCATCACCTCCACTCTGTATTGGCCGATCATTCACCTCCATTTGGTTGTTTACCCTTTTTGAGGAATAGCTGCGAAGAGTGATCCAGTTAGCCATCCTTGTGACATTGCCGTGATTGGAAAATTCCAAACCTTACCTGGAATCATCTGCTACCCGAATTTATCACTCATTCCTCGAAAAATGAGTCTCCTTTAAGCTCTTTTCATCTGACTCGTAAAATATGAAAATATTGCTGAGCAATTGGCCTCTCCAGCTCGTTAAAGTGACCGGAAGTGCTATCCCTCCTTTAGATTTTAATCTTTTTGGACTTGAGGGATTATTACACAAGAAGATCGAGCGCTTGTTTTGTTTGGCTCGTTAAAAGTACTCAAAATTCATCCCTTTTGTAATGTTTTATACTTTTTCGGACTCAAGGGATTATATGACAAAAAAGGATTATTGGAGTTTTCTTTACATCCCTTTTTCAGACTCTCTAAAATTGAAAAGGACCGAGTTATCTTCGTTGTTAAACTCGTTAAAACCTAATAGCGACAAACTTGTCCATACAGACAAGAACGAGTTTCACTATCGCTAGGCTCATTAAAACATAGCGATGGGTTTGCTCGAAGGGAAAATTATAGAACAAGCATATGTTATCCTCCTCAAGCTTAACAAAAATAAAGAGGTACTGGTCAACAATGACTGGGGAAAAATTGGGAAGAAAACTTGAAGAACTTTATTGGTAGCAAGTCACTCTTGAACATGACACTTTCACTCCGCATCCGAGTCGGGTTGGGTTGTTCCGTTCACTGGTCATATCACCATGGGTCCATCACACCATCCATATTTTGGGTAACACTACCAATCCATCATGTCAGTGTCACCAATATGTTCAAGAGAAGTCGCTCAGAGAATTCACCTGTGTCTCATCCACTGTAATACATTTACGCTCCATTCTTTCATGACTGCCACCCTGAAACTTATATCATCAAATCGTTTTCACCTCCATTAAATTCATTTTCTCCATTCCGTGTCATTGATGGGGGATTCATTAAGGCCCTCCTATGACGGATCGCTTCTTCTCGACATCAGCTCATTATCCAGGAAGTCGATCTAGGAACAACCATTTCAGTACTTTGAAGCTTGCATGCCTCAATGGCAAGTTTCTCACATCCGGCGACAGGTTTACATCAATGGCCTTCGACCGAAAGATTTTGCATGGTGTTCGACGCCAAGTCCCTTTATTCACACCACGTGAATTGTACTGTAGTACCTTGAGGGTCATCATCATTATCGGTGATTCCTCTCACGCCTGTTAACAACTTACATCATTAGCTGGTAATCAGGCGATGTCTTTCCATGTTCGACTCCAGAACATCTCTCACATGGATCGACTTATACTTTGAGTGAAGATCGAACGAGATTGAAGACCCCGGATCTAGTTTCATCCATCCTGGCTGTGATATATATTCAGGAAAATAAAGACATCAAATATACATCATTACTGCACAGATAATCATTCAATCGAAGGGATGATGGCTCTACCAGAATCATCAATCTACACACAGACGATTGTCTGTCTTATCTACATGAAAATGAATTTATAAAGCTGAGCATGGGAATGCCCGCATCAGCTAGATCACAAAAATGTTATGAAGATAATGTGTTGTATTGTATCTTATTACAGGTCGCCTTCCAGCTTGAAAAAACTTCAGATCCTCATGATAAAGCATTTCACCTGACATCGAAAAGATTAATGACCTCATGCTTTGGGGGCAACTGTTATAGACATTTTTGGGCACTGCAACCCCAATCATAAATGTCCATAAACCAAGGGCTCCTAAGTCCCTAAAAGTGTTGTTCCAACCCCTAAAAGAACAAGGTCAGCTAATTACATCATCTCCCAGAAGTTCTCCATGAAAAACTACTCAGAACTAGTCAAAACTGGACCATCTCACCTACTCCATGGTCAAAGTGCGTTGCATCCCACCTAAATGCACACGGGAGGTGCGATGCATATTGAAAATACCTTCTATGGGGTGCGATGGGTGAGAGTGGACAAATGGCAGGGTCAATATGCAAGGTGGAGGATCATGGAATCTTCCATAAACTTCTCCTATGACACTTACCTCTCTGCATTCGCCCAGGGATGAGTAAGAAATCATCAATCTCCAAGTGGAATCAAGAACTATCAGAGAGAGGACACTAATCAAATCTCAAAAGCTGACTCACCCCCCTTGCAAACATCTATATATGGATCCCTCATCCCAGAGATCCAGAGGCTGGAATTTTGTATCTTGTAAGGAAGCGCTGTTGGTTTCTTTGTGTAACATCATAGTGTTGGGTGATCTAAGCTTTTCATGAGGTGAAGAAGGGATTCCTTTCTGAGAGGATGACGCTGGGTCAGAAAAATCGGTTGTAATCCTCTTTTCTATTCTTGATTATTAATAAAGCTATTCAAGTTTTCCTCCACATTCTTGTATGGTTGATGATTTATGCATTTGTGTGGTCAATATATATTTGGTCCTATATTGTTTATGATAGTAGATCTTTGTTCTTGAATAGTATTATGCTGCTTTGATTCCACAGGTGCTCTTTGAAGCTGGGTAGACGAGGGAGTGAGTGGCAAAGATCTATCAGAAGGGAGAGGAATCAAACAAGGAACCAAGCGCAAGACAGAGGTTGGCCTCATTCTTTCCTCTCTTATCTACTTCTCATAAAGGAAAATTAAAGTGGTTTTAGTTTGTTTGTTTCTAAGGTAGCTACCAGCCTTAATGGGACTAGCAGCTCTGCATATACACTAGATTTCCCGATAACAATCTAAAGGGTCAACTTTATCTCAATATACATTAGGAGGCTTACCTTTTCCTTTTGAAGCTCTTCAAGTAACAACAATAGGTAAGGAGATGTATGAATTGTATTTAACTCCTTAAGTAAGAATTTATGTTGTTGTTTCAACTTACTAACTTCATATAGGGAGATGTTTGCTTTAACCTTCTTCATGTCCTCCATAATGTTATACTCAATGGTATCAGAGACTACAAGGGTTTTAGATGAAGAAGGAGGCTTAGAAGTAGTAGGATCGAAACTTGAGGGCTTCTTCTTCTCGTACCAATAGTTAAGGCTTCTTCTTCTTCCCCATTTTCTGATGAAGTTAGGATAAAATCCCACAAAACATGAGCTTCTTCTAATCCTTATTCTTGGGACTCTTCAGCGAATAGGACTGATTCTTTCTCATCATCATCCTAGTCAGATTCTCCATTGGAAATGATGGCAAGCGATTGTGATTGTGATGGATGATTTCTTCTAAAAGGCCAAAAAGGCTTTTTGGATGATTCAATAACCTATTTCTTAATCTCTACCATTTTGTTTGACATATTCTTGAGAACCTTTTGTAATCCTTCTAGATCAGAAGGACCTTTTGGAGCTTTCTTCTTTAGTTCATCCTTGAAAGTGACATTTTTGGTTTGTTTCCTTTCCTCCAGAGTTTTTTTCTTCTCGAGGGCAAGGATTCTCTTTTCTAGAGATAAGGGCTCTTTCATATTATCAGATAATGACATTTTGTTTCCCCTATCTACAAATATTGCAATGTTTGAAGGAAGGGCACTCATGTACCATTCAACTTGTACATCTACTCCAAGTCTAAAGGATTCTAGGATTTTGTTCAAAAACTTGTTAAACCTTGAATTGAAATCCTTAATATCCTCACTTGGATTAGCTTTAAGATTTGAAAAATCAAATAAAAGTGGAAATGGTTCAGTCATCTCCAAATTTGAGTAAGAATTGTTCTTCAAACATACCCCAGTTAGTTATAGACCTAGATGGAAGGGAAAAGTACCATGATCCTGTTGATCCTTTAAAATTATAAGGAAAGTGTCTAACAACACAATCTTCTTGATTGAATCCATTTAAATTTATGGCCAACATAAAATTATGAATATTTTCCTCTTTAGGGAGGCCATCATTAGTATTGTACTTGAGAATCCATCATTCTAGGTTTTTAGGTAGAGGGTGTAGTGGTGGAGCCATCTAAACTGCCCTAGATTGTTCCATGGTCTATTAACCATCCTGGAATTTATTACAAGATAAGATGTTGTAGAAGAAGTGGAAGATGAAGAGGATTGGGAAGTGGAAGATGATGAGGATTGGGCAGTGGAAGATGATGCCACATTTCTACTAATTACATGAATAGATGAGGTTGTAGAAGATGAAAAATATGAAGAGGAAGGGACAGTGGAATAAGTCTCTGTAGTGCTACTAATTACAACTGCACCATAAAATTGTGTTCAAGAAATGGATGGGATAAGAGCTTGATAAGAAGAATATAAAGAGGTAGAAGAAGAACTAGGACCAAGAGAAGGAGTAAGAGGAGGGGATGATGATGTAATATCACTAGAATAAGAGTGAGTTTCTAATGTGATTTTATTTCTATGATGAGCAACCAATGGAAATTCAAAAGGTTTGACTCCAAGCTTTTCACTCTTGGATCTAGTTAGTACACCAGAAGACTGTAAAGAGGATGTAACACTTCATTTTGATATGTCCAATTGAATAGTTTTCTCTCCAAAAATAGATATTTCCTCCAATTTATGGATTAAATACTGAACTTCAGGGGAATCTAAAAGTGTAAGTGTGCTAGGAGCGTTGGTGGTTGTTTGTGTAACTTTAGATCATGGATTTGGAGATTTTCAATGTGATCTGGAAGTTGGTGGTGATTTTTATGGGGATTGACTCTTTGAATGACCTTTTAATTTAAGAGTGAATCTTCTTGCCATTCATAGTTTGAAGCCCTACCTCTATTGCCAAACATGTTGAAGGATCAAAAATCTCCACCTCAAAATTTGGGAAAACCACACGGTTGTGAACTTAGGGCAACTCCTTTTCTGTTTTAGATGGTGGATTCGACTGGGTTGATGGGACTAGTTTCACTTAAACATATAAATGAAAACAGATAAAACATATATAGGTGTGAAGGTTGATGGATGTAGATAACACATAAATAAAAATAATTAAATGCCTTACAATATCGATCCCGAGAAAATATATCTTCTATATATCTGACTTGAAGATTTCACTCATAATATGACAATGTAGATCATAAAACTATTCTTGAACATAAAATGAGTAATGATAACTAATTTAATTAAATAGTTAATTAAATTAGTTGATATAATTTACTGCACATATGAGATATCATTTTTCTTCTATATACGTAAAATATTTCCATTAAAACACATCAGTAGTGATAATTTTTCAATCACATGCAATAACATATATTACAAACTTGAAAGAAAATAATAATTCAACTCATAAACATAGCATCAACATATAGATCGTAATACTCGATACAGATTAACTATGCTCATAAGTAAACTCTGGGTGATTCTTCTTTCTATTAAGACTTATTTTCAACTACAGTAGTGAAAAAAAAAAAAAAAAAAACTTTCTTGCAAAAATTTAGAACCACTTCTTCATAACATTGAAGGGGATTTATAGTTTAAAATCAAAACTCAAATATAGAAAAGTTCCATAAAATGTTGGGTGGTTTAAACAAACCACATTTAAAATAAAATACAAGATAATAATAGCTGGCTATTATAACAACTTTGATCATGACTGGGAGGACTACTACTTTTCCATTCGTTGTTGAAGCTAGCATATGTCTCTCATCGGTTCAATTGAGGTGGATGGTGAGGATCAATGCACATTTGTATAGTGAATAACACATTGTTGAGTGTTGGAAGAAGATGATTGGTGGTATTTGCAAGACATCTCAGAATCAACCACTAATTATGAGGTTTGACTAGGAAATGCCAATGGCATTCCAAGTCAATCTATGATAGGGCCTTTATTCCCTCAGCCTTCTTTTTTTATGCTTCTTGCCAAGTTCTTGTTAGCAATCTTACATCAAGAAAGGTATCTTCAAGGAAGTATGAAATGAGATTGGACTATGGTAGGTTATCAATGATTGATTCAATGATGTTGTTTGATATGTCCTTGGCACTATAAATCGCCATCTCTACATGTTCGAGCCTAATATCCCATTCTTGAAAGACAATATCTTTCTGAGATTCTTCTATTTTGGGGAGATTGGTCGATCGGCCCTTAGAACTATCTTGCCAATCGATGAAGTTGGAAATTAAGTATGGGGGATTTACGCAGTGCATTATATTAGATATCATTTTATTAGATATCATTTTTTCATTTTTGGGGATTCGACTGCGTTAAGAAAGTCATTCAAACGTATGACCATTCCTTTTTCCTCTACTTATCTGTAATACGTCTTTAGATGAGATAGTTGATCTACAAGCGAATCACTCGATTGGGATAGGTCTTGGGAGATGGCCAACTTTTAACAAAATACAACTTGTTTTTGATAAAGTAGGTTGTTTAGCTCTCCTGCTTCTCTCTTAAACTTTGTTATTTCTGTATTGGCCTTTAATTTCTCAATTCTATGTTGCAGCTCCTGTATTTGGGAATCTCATCTCTTCATGTCAGATTCATATTGAATCTTCAGGTTACCAAAACTAGTTTACAATTGTGCAAGCTGAGCTTTCCATTACTGAGTGACTCCCTTCTTTTCACTTTCCAAAATCTACTCAAACTACCTTATTTTATCATCCTTCTCCTTAAGGAGTTGTTATACCTATGAAGATTTATCAATTGTTGAACTAGCATAAGCTCCTTCATATTGTTATAGTCTTCCTAGGTCTTGAGCAAGGGTGACTGGGGCATATTTCCAGAGTACTTGAAAGGAGGCATTTCTAGGGACCAAAGTCTCTCTTTGTTCAGTTCTTCTCCTCTTCCTATGCTTGTTGACCATTGCCTTATACTTTGGGCTATAGAATACATCGAAAGGAGGAATATTTTCTATTTTCACAATGACCTTAGAGGTTGGAAATACTGGGATGATCCCCAGATCATCATTGTCCACAGATTCCTTTGAAGCCTCAATAATGAACGATGTCTTCTTTGTGTTATTAGGATTTTGCAGATTTTTGGGGTCAGATTGTTTAGCAAATTGTTCCTAAATTTCTTCTAGATTCTTATCTATTAGAACTTCCTCTACCGATGAAGAAGAAGAAGCCTTTTCCTCTTTTGTATGAGCTAAATTTGAGACCTGTGATGTTCTCACTCCTTTATCCTTCTCTGTGCTCTGTTGATTGAGTTTTAACAAATTTGTGGGCAAGTGGGAAATCCTTTTAGTCCTATATTAATTGAACTGGATCAATTCTTCAGGATTGAACTACATTTCTTCTTCTTTCTCAACATTTGCATAATCAGAGGCTGACTCAAATAGGTCATCAAACTTATTAGGATCATTTGTGAAATTCTTGGGTTTTGCCTGAGTTGTAAATTCTTAGCAGTATCAATGGGGTCAAAATACCAAATCGGAGTTGTTGGAAAGTTCATAAGCTAGATTTCCTCCATTTCCTTAGTATCATGCATGAAATTATCAAGGGAATAGACACAAAAATTAAATGTAAAGATGGGCCACATTGTCTTTTTATTATCTTTCATGACCTTAGATAGTCCATTTCCCACAGTCTGATAGGCTTTTTCCTAGGCTAGGAGCTTGTCAGGAATATATAGGGGTAACACATGTAGGTGTGAAAGGCTACCAAAAACTTGAACATAAGGAAAGGAATCTTCTCCAAAACATCTACCAATTGATAACATGTGGTTATTGTCTTTAGGTGAGATTATAGGGAATTTCACATTAAGAACAAATTGGTCAATCAGAAACACAACTCCATGGAAAATTTTGTAGAAATGGGGCTGATATTTTGACTCCCATAGAATACTATTATAGATGTGGATAGGCATAGGGTCCTGTATGGTCTGTTTCCATCCCATGGATCGGAAATCAACAATGAAGCAAATAGAATCCATTACATAGGCACTCATGTAAAATGGGGGAACACTTTTTCAAAAAAAAATGTGTTTCTTCCTATAATCTAGGATTTGGATACTTAAATTATTAGATAAAATAGTCCCTTGATCCACAACATAGCTATTGGAGGTTGAATCAATCAGGGGTACCATTTGGTTTGAAAACTTTTGAGTATTGGCATAACCAAATAATTTACTTATAATGACGACAACATAACAATAGGGCCTGAAAAGAGAAGCTATAGAGTACATACCCTTATCCTCTTGCTTGTGCTTGCTAGAATATCTTCTCCATCCTTTGATGACCTCAGATTCATCCTGATTTTCCTTCGTGAATTTCTCAATGAAGTCCTTATCATATTTCTTCTACGGTGATGAGAGCTAGTACATCTGAGTCAAATCTTTGTTGGTGAAAGAGTCGACGACCATTTTCCTATTAGTCATAAATTTTCTCTCTACAATGTTTAAATGGTCAATGATCCATCTGATCATATCCATGTAAGGCAGTATGTTTTTCCAAGAGGAAATTCTATGGAGGAATGAATTGGTGAGATCACTATATGTAGTATCGAAAACTGGGAATGAATCTTAGGTTTTCGTTACTATTTCTGTTACCCTTGGCTCTTCATCTTCGAAAAGATGATACATGGCCTCCCAGGTAGAGGTTCCAGTGTTTGGGGTGCATGTGGTATTAGAACGTAGTGCAGGAAATTCTTCAGCCTCAGGGGGAGGAGTGATTGATTGTTGTTGAACCTCAAGTTTCTTTCTAGGTTTGGTCAACCGACACATTTCTATTGAATTATGTTTATCGGGACTAGACTCCCAAGAGAAACACAAGAGTGAGGAGAAACTAACTTCAGAGCGAATAACTTAGAGAAAATAATCAATTATACCATAATCCAAGACTTTTATTAGAGAAATATTAGGAAATCGTTAGCAATAATGAAGACGTTTATTGTATCAAAAACCATTAATTCTCCACATTTGGCCATTTATTGATAAAATGTGAATCCAAATGGGCCACATTACATGTCAGCATATCAAAGAAACTTATCAGTGAAATTTCATTATCACATTGTTAAAATATGTGATATCGTTTACCTGTGATAAGCTTATAACTCATAGAATCTTAGAATTATAGGCGAGAAGAATTATCAGATTTTTTGCATCGACAATTTCATATCAGGAAATTGAAAGGATAACTGTCGATTAGGATACCCCAATATGAGAATTACGAAATGAGAGGCGGCTAATATATTAGATATCATAGATTGGAGGTGAGACAAATGTTGGATATCGGAGGTGAGACGAATATCCAAAGGTTGTGGTATTGGCGGGGTTTCATATCAGAGAATGTAGTGAGAAGGGATATCAGAGATTGGAGGATCAGAGGATCGGACATGGTCATCCAAATCAAAACACCGATATGGAAACCCAAATATGCTACATGGAAGTATTGAGGGATCGATCCTTTATTACTATCACATAAAACATAATGCTTTTATTATTTCAAGGCTTAGACCTTAGTAAACCCGATTTGGAAATGTTTTAATCAGAGTTTTTCTTAAGGGGACATGTTGGAAAGCTCTGATATTATATTTATGAAGAGATTTTTTAAGGTTAAAACCAATTTTTATAGGTTTAAGCTCTGATATTTAAGTTCCAATAATGGAAATTTATAGATTCAATCAAGCTTTTGAAATAATAAAGCTAATATTACCTTGTTTTATTGGAATTTTTTGGGTTTTATCCTAAATTTTAAAAGGGTTCAAATTATTTATTAGTTCTACTATTAATTATAATGGGGGTTTGTTGAGTAGTACAATGGGTTCCTTAGCTTGGGTTGAGTTATTAATTCTTGGAACAACTAGTTGGACAAATGCTTAGGAAGCCCTGTAATAGCTTGGGTTGAGTTAATAGTCCTAGAATCCTTGGTTGGACAAATGCTCTGGAAGCTTTTGGTGGTTTGAGTTACTAGTCCTGGAAACCTTGGTTGGAAAAACGATTTCGAAGTTAAATGGCATCTATGGGTTGAGTTACTAGTCCTGGAAGCCTTAGTTGGAACAAATGTTCTAGAAGCCCTAGAAGGCTTGGATGGAGACCAATCTGATGATGGTATTTTTATTTCCAACTATGAGGTGGAATCACTATTTGATGGGTTGAGGTGGATGGCCTCTGAAAGCCCTGAATGAGTTTTTATTGATGTGTTCTATGAGATCCCACATTCATGCTTGGAATATGGCACAGGGGTGAATGGCTGAAGAGAGATTTGGCTTAGCCATTCTATGGTTGGGTGGAATGTGGAAGTCCCATCCTGGGTTTGGATTTTTCATCATTAATGAAAGGGTATTTCTCCTTTTATTTCTATGAGAATTTTGATGGATTATATGTGGTTTACAGGACTGTACTTTCATGATTATTTTTTTGCTATGTTAAAATTGGCAACTAGGGCCAAACTCCATGTGGGTAATCTTATTCATGGCTGATAAGATTTTTCCTAGATTCCTCTTATTGAGAGGTGTAGGATTGATCTAAAGATCATCCGATTCCGATAAGTATCTATGGAGATATGAATTTATTTTGATTATGGAATAATTATCAAGCCGACCAACAACTCATGTAGGCTCAAAAGCCCAACAGACGCATCTATTCATCATCAACATTTGTAGATAAATATAAGAGGTCTTTTCCTCATTTGAAATCACTCAACTTATAACATCTCTATCTCTCTCTGGTATGTGGCGATATCTTGCACTGGTGCATGGCGAAATCTCTCTCTGGTGCACACGGAAATATCTCTCTGGTGCGAGGCAATATCTTTCATTGGTGCATGGTGACATCTTACACTGGTGCATGACACAATCTCTCTCTGGTGCATGGAAATATCTTGCACTGGTGCACGGTGAAATCTTGCACTGGTGCGTAGGGAAATATTGGACTAGTGCGTGGCGAAATCTGTCTCTGGTGCACGAAGATATCTTGCACTGGTGTGCAGCGCGATCTCTCTCTGGTGCGTGGCGATATCTTACACTGGTGTGCTGTGAAAACTCTCTCTGGTGTGTGGTGATATCTTGCACTGGTGCACGGTGCATTCTCTCTCTTATGCGAGGTGATATCTTGCACTGGTGCGTAGGGAAATCTTGCATTGGTGCACGGTGAAATCTTGGACTGTTGTGTGGTGAATGACTCACTAGTGGAGACTTGACAAGTTCGATCTAGGGTTTGCTTCCCTAGTTCAAGGTTGATCTGGGGTTTGTTGCTACTGATGTAAATCAAATTTATGTACTATTTCTCTCTACTGAATTATTGAAGATAAAGGAAGATTTGATCAAAGGGTTTCCCCACATTGGGGTTTGTCCCTGGCTAGCCGCCACATCTTGTGTCTCTAGACTTGCCTTGTTTTATGTCGATTGTTTAATGTTTCATCTGCACTTTACTTTATGTACATGTGATTGCTAATATGTGGATAATAATAAGAAAGATAAGTAAACTACTATAAGCATATAACATACCATAACTTAACATGGTATCAGAGTTGAGGTGAAGCCAAAGCCAAGCAAGAGCAAGAGCAATCACCGAAGAGAAGATTGGCAAGGCTATCCAAAAGAACTATGGGGTCCTCAACACTCTTCCCTACCGAAGACAAGCTCCGTGAGAAAGCTGACTATCACGGACGGAAGATGCCTTTTGATCTAAACTTAGAAGATAAAGGAGTGTTGGACCATGTCAGAGGCAATATTGTTGAGCCTCCATCAAATGCACCCACTACTACCAGGAATAAATGGAAAACTAGGGATGTCAAAACAAAGAAGATCATCCGGGACTAAATCGAAAAGAAAGTTTGGACCTAAGGATGGAAGAAAAGGATGATGCTACATTTGCGATAAAGAAGGTCACTATGCAAGGGAGTGCCCTGATAGAAGGGACTCACACCGGGACGATGATCAAAATCCCTCTCATGACAATCAAAGGAATGGCAAATCCTATAGCAAAGGAAAAAGGAGTGTTGGAAATCAAGGAAGAGGACAACCATTCAAGAAGGCTAAAAATTCCAGGATGTACTATATATACCTGACCATCATGAGCACGATCATACAAAATGAGCCTTCATCATTCTTAGATGCCATCCAGCATCAAGTATGGAAGGATGCTATGACCAAAGAACATGAGTCTATTATGAAGAATGATGTCTGGAAAGTGGTTCCCAGACCTCAAGACAAGACAGTTGTCACTTCTAAATGGCTTTACAAGATAAAGCATGCAGCTGATGGAAATACAGAAAAATATAAGGCTCATTTTGTCGCTTGTAGCTTTTCCCAAAAGGAAGGTATATACTATGATGAGATATTTGCACCTGTTACCAGATATACCACCATCTGCTCGATCATAGCGCTTG
This sequence comes from Pinus tabuliformis, assembly GCA_031772625.1. Classification (NCBI taxonomy): domain Eukaryota; kingdom Viridiplantae; phylum Streptophyta; class Pinopsida; order Pinales; family Pinaceae; genus Pinus; species Pinus tabuliformis. The sequence goes on from CM062809.1 coordinate 1,169,517,232, forward strand.
CGGCATTACAAGGATGGAACCTACATTAGATGGATGTCAAGACCGTGTTCGTGCATGGTTCGGTCAAAGAAGCGGTCTACGTGGAGCAACCCGAAGGATTTGAGATTTATGATCGAAAATATCATGTATGCAGGTTGAAGAAGGCTCTCTATGGGCTGAAGCAAGCACCCTGAGCATGGTATGAGAGGATCAATAGCTACTTGATGAAGCTGGGATTCACTAGGAGTGAAGCAGACCCTAACCTCTACTTTAAGGTTGAAGATGACAAACCTCTCATACTGGTGCTGTATGTGGATGACCTCTTCCTAACATGTGTAGACCCTCTCATTCACAAATGTAAGAGGGAGTTGGCTTCTAAATTTAAAATGAATGACCTAGGACTGATGGACTATTTCCTAGGACTTGAAGTCTGGCAGAAGACAAGGGAAATTTTCCTATCTCAAGGAAAATATGTGGTGAAGATATTGGAAAGATTCGGTATGGTGGACTGCAAACCTATTACTACCCCGTTGGAGCTTGACTTCAAGAAGTTAAGCGGTAGTGCAGCTGGACCTATTTTACGAAATGCTACTAAGTATCGGCAACTCGTCGGAGCATTAATGTTCTTAGTGAACTCCCATTTAGATATATGCTTTGCAGTCAACACATTAAGTCAACATATGGTTGAACCTCATCATATACATTGGATTGGTGCCAAGAATCTATTAAGATATCTTCGTGGCACAATTACATATGGGCTAAGATACACTGCCAGAGATGCCAGACTGCTTGGATACACAGATGCTGATTGGGTAGGCAGTGTGATGGATCGTAAGAGAAATTATGGGTGTTGTTTCTCTTTGGGATTTGGTTTGATACCATGGATGAGCAGGAAGCAGAAGTCGGTGGCTTTGAGCATCGCCGAGGTAGAGTATATTGCTACTAGGATTTACACTAAGCTATTTGGATTTACACTGGATACCACCGTGATCCTATGTGACAACCAGAGTGGGATTAATTTGTCAGAGAATCTCGTATTTCATGATCACTCCAAGCATATTGATATCAGGTACCACTATATTTGAGATATGGTGCAGCATGGAGCTATAAGGCTCCAACATATCGGTACAGATGAATACGTCGTCGACATTCTTTCAAAGCCCCTAGGAAAGGTCAAATTTTTGGCTTTCCGAGAATGACTTGGTGTCATTCAAAAACCCTCTGATGAGGGTCTTGTATGATGTATTAAGCTCTGGGAGCTCCGGGGTGTGCGAGGTACTTCTTTGAGTGACATATGACCTCAGGGTGATTTATCATCCCCTCGTGGTGTACATGTACAGGGTAAAAGAATAAAAACTCTCCCTATGCCACCCCGTGGCGACTATGTAGTAGGATGATTAGTTCTCCTGTGAGGTCTGGATGATGTGTTATCCATGACGATTATGTAGTAGGATGATTAGTTCTCCTATGAGGTCTGGATGATGTGTTCTCCATAACGATTATGTAGTAGGATGATTAGTTCTCTTGTGAGGCCTGGATGATGTGTTCTCCATGGTGATTATGTAGCAGGATGATTAAGTTCTCCTATGAGGATAGCATTGATTAGTTCTCCTGTCGAGGCATCCTACCCATGCAGTCTGGGACTCATGGGAAGCACCTCTCATCTGATCAATGAACAGGGAAATGAGGATAGGGACCATAGTAGTACCGATGGACGCATCGTTGTATCTACCATACTCCCTACGCTAGGATGACCTTCATTGATCTAGGATCAATGATACTAGTCTGGGACCAGTTGCAGGAGTTGTACCTACTATGATGCTGAATTCAGGTCGGTTGAGATTGGTCTAGGACTAGTGGTACATACTCTAAGACTGACTTCGGTTCAGTGAAGGATTGGTTTGGGACTAGTGGTAGGAGTTGTACCCACTATGACACTGACTTCGTGTTGGTTAAGGACTGGTTTGGGACTAGTGGTACACACTCTGAGACTGACTTTGATTCAGTATGATACATCCTCGATCATTTCTTCTTCTTCATAATTCAGACAAAGCAGAGCAGAGTAGAACAAAGTAGAGTAGAGCAGATCAGAATAGGGTAGAAAAGAACAGAGCAGTGCAGGCAGAATAGAGCAGAGCAGAGCAAGGGTCAAGTTGTACAGGGTAGTGCATTTGATGGATGAATAGTAGCGACCGATAGATGAATTGCGATGGATTTCTCCCTAGTTGAGAGGGAGTGTTAAAATTGGAAACTAGGGCCAAACTCCATGTGGGTCATCTTATTCATGGCTGAGAATATTTTTCCTAGATTCCTCGCATCGAGAGGTGTAGGATTGATCTAAAGATCATCTTATTCCGATAAGTATTTATGGAGATATGAATTTATTTTGATTATGGAATATTTATCAAGCCGACCAACAACTCATGTAGGCTCAGAAGCCCAACAGACGCATCTATTCATCATCAAAATTTGTATATAAATAAAGGAGGTATTTTCCTCATTTGGACTCACTCAACTTATAGCATCTCTATCTCTCTCTGGTGCGCGGCGATATCTTGCACCAGTGCACGGCGAAATCTCTCTCTGGTGCATGGCAATATTTTACACTGGTGCACAGTGATATATTGCACTGGTGTGTGGCACAATCTCTCTCTGGTGTGCGGTAATATCTTGCACTAGTGCGCGGCGAAATATTGCACTGGTCCGCAGGGAAATTTTGCATTACTGCGTGGAAAAATCTCTCTCTAGTGCACGATGATATCTTGCATTGGTGTGTGGCAATATCTTGCACTGGTGCGCGGCGCAATCTCTCTCTGGTGCGCAGTAATATCTTGCACTAGTGCGCAACGAAATCTCTCTCTGGTGCGTGGAGATATCTTGCACTGGTGCGCGGCGATATCTTGCACTAATGCACAGCGCAATCTCTCTCTGGTGCACGGTGATTTCTTGCACTAGTGCACGATGAAATCTTGCACTGGTGCGCAGGGAAATCTTGCACTAGTGCGCGGTGAAATCTTGGATTGGTGCTTGGTGAACGACTCACCAATGGAAACTTGACAAGTTCGATCTACAGTTTACTACCCTAGTTCAGGGTTGATCTAGGGTTTGCTGCTGCTGATGTAAATCAAATTTATGTACTATTTCTCTCTATTGAATTATTGAAGATAAAGGAAGATTTGATCAAAGAGTTTCCCCACATTGGGGTTTGTCCTTGGTTAGCCACCACATCTTGTGTCTCTTGTATTGGCTTGTTTTATGTCGATCGTTTAATGTTCTATCTGCACTTTACTTTATGTACATGTGGTTGCTAATCTGTGGATAATAATAAGAAAGATAATTAAACTACTATAAGTATAGAACATACCATAACTTAATAATTATGTTGGTTATGTATGTTTTTTATGACAACAACCATGTGTGGCTCTCATCATCATTTTACTTGTAATTGAATGATCAGTGTATCGATGACCTAATGGATGAAATGGAAGTTGATGTATTGAGGCATCAACGGTTCTTAACGATTCACAGCTACGCATGACACCCATATGCTTAGAACTATTATTTACACTTGCATATTACATATTCGCAATATGTTTGACAAACTGGTTGTCATGGCTAGTAGGGGTCCAGTCAAGGTCTTGAAAAAGTATTTTCTTCAGTATTGTCATTTCCATGTTATTTTGGTGATTTGAAGAGATGGTTCAATTCTGGGCAATGACCTGGTATCTCAGCCTAAAAAAGTGGCTCAAATCCTGGAGTCGCTAGCATATCACTGATAGTTTTGGTCTCTGGTCACTGGTAGGTAAGCGTGTGAGAGTGAATTTGGGTTTCTGGTCACCCTCATGCCTATATCATGGGAGTGACTGAAGCTTAAGTTGTCCAAAAGTTTAGTGAGACCCCAAGGCAAGTTTTCTAAAGCTTTGGATTAGTTCCTGAGGGTATTGTAGCTGATGGTTAATGTTTGTATGGTGTGTTTCCATTGGTTCCACTTCCACAATGTGACTTAGGAGGTCAAATCATATCATAGTGGCCTCTCGTCACATGTTTACCCTGATTGGTCGATTGCTTGGGTAGATGTGGGAGGAGGGTGTTACAGAGTGGCATCAAATCCAAGTTCACCCCTCAGATTGGATGGGCTATGTGTTGGTCATTCATGCATGTCAGTTGCATACGTGTCTCTCACACTTGAATTCCATGTCCATGTTCCATTGGCATGATGTTGTTCATGGTTGTAGTGATGTCTTCATGTGAAACTTGATGTGTTATAATGAAATGCATTGTCGTGAATGTAGGATTGGTTACATGTTGATTTATTCCGACTACATGTATTGTTTTAGTATGCTTGGTTACATTCTTGCTTCATTGGTTACATTTTTGTGTGCTTGGTTTCATCTACGATTCTTGTAGGTTTGATTTCAGGTATTGTTCATTCATGATTGATCATACATGTTTATGCATATGTGTGGATTGTTACGCATCGTTTATGCATGTTCATGTTTACATGTGGTCAGGTGTATAGTGATGTAGTAGTGGCTTTCATCCATAAGGTCATGGTGTGTTGTTGTTGAGGTCATGCATTGATGACTGGACCCCAGCTAGAATGACAGGTGCATGGTGATATGCTTATGTTTTATGTTTCTATATGTTGTCATGATTATGTTATACCTGTATCACACTGATTTGTTGATCTTGCAGACAAGGTATCCTCCCTGAGCTATACTAAGGTATGTAATTTTCTTGTGATTTGATTTAGCTAACATGATATACCTTGCAGGAAGAAATATAATATATCTAGCAAGATGGTGACAACAAATACTCTCCCTATGAATCCGAAGAGCAGTATGGTGTTGGGAACTCTTCTGATTTGGAAGTTACATTAAGAAGCTTAAAGGAAGAACTAAGGAATTGTAAAGAAGATAATGATAGAATCATGCAGGCATAGGAGAAACAAGCGGAGGTAAATGCAATAATACTTCAGAGTTTGTGAGATTTGTAGTGATGAGGACCACATTGGATCAGCTATGAGCAGGAGGATAAAACTAATGGGGCATATGGTGAGCAGTCGCATGGTGGTCACAGATCAGATATATATGACACAATAAGAGATGGTAAATGGTAGGACACTCTGGATAGGACAAAGGATAGACCCAAGTATGATTCTAGTTCTGATTCAAATAAGCATTATGATCGTCATCCGTATCATCCTCACACGAGAAGTGATAGGAGATACTTTCTAGATGAGTACAAGAAATAAAAGCGACCAAAATTTGATGGAGAGATGAAGAAACCAAAGGATGCAAAGGCATGGTTTCTTGACATTTAGACTTTATTTAGGTTACATGATTATTCAAAGAACATGAAAGCTAGAGTGGCTAAATTTAGTCTCAAAGGTAAGGCAGACATTTGGTGGGAAGACATGAATAATTTCAAATGCATTCATGAGGAAGGTTTGACTTAGAGTGAGTTTGAGTGGCTATTTAAGAATATGTATTTCTAAGAAAGATATGTTGATTTCAGAGCAAAGGAATTCTATGAGCTAAAGATGGGATCCATGATAGACGATGAACAGTGAAAATTTTAGGGGCCAATATTCACAGGTGGGATAATTTTCCATGCTTTTTCAGAAAAGGTATTTGCCAATTTCCATTTTTTATAAAACTTATTCGCCCAAATTTTATATTATAAAATTACTTTACCTTAAAAATCACCAAACTTTTACATATACTAATAAATCATTAGAAATCTAAACATTTTTACAAAAATATCACCAAACATTTTACAATTGTGATTTTAGGGACTAGCAAGATTCGCCAAGGTTTCTAAAATCTAGGATAAACTTCCATCCTTAAAATATTCCTTGATGATGAATACACTAGCAGGTTCTTGGAGTTTTTAAGGTATGTGCCTTATCTCATAGAGGAAATGGCCAAGATTCATAGGTTCATTAGTGGGTTACTGGTTGCATTTAAATATAGAATTGAGTTCGATGAGCCTAGATCATTGGAGGAGGCGATTCAGAAGCTAAGGCATTGCTATGAACAATCAAAGGCAAAATTGAGAGTAAGCCAGACTGGAGAGGTATTGTAAAGAACAAAGGAAATGGGACAGAAATAAAGCAATGCCTCAGGATACAGGTAACAAGGAGAATTTTTCACCACCTAAGAAGTTCAATGCATCAGATAGAGGATATGGATTCCGATCAAGAGAAAAGAACAAGTAGACAAGTTGGAAGCCTATAGAGTGTTGGATTTGTGGTCAGGACCATCGCACAAGAGATTTTCCACAGAATTAGGGTGGTAGACCTCATATATATAGTGCACATGAGGCATAGAATATTAGGATGTTGGTGGTAGTATTCCGCGTATCTATGCCGCATTGGATAACTCTTATGAAACAAGCTCACAAAATAGAAGAAAAGATAGATCAACGCCTTCAAAATCAACCTCTTTTAGGGGGAAACCTCCTTTACATTACACGAATGAACAATTCTTGGATGATACAAATGAGAAAACCTCCTTTCTATATATAGGAGTCTAAAGGGTCACAATGTAATGAAAGTTGACACAACAATAATAATATAAAGGCACAACAATGATGATAGTGGGCTTCTATGGGGCACAATAATAACAATATGGGGACAATAGGGGCACAACAATAACAATAAGTGCTACAATGACAATAGTAATGGGGGAATCACTAGTATTATAGGGACCTAATATTCCCCTCTCCTTAAAAAAAGTGTTGTCCTCAATGCTTGAGTAGTTCTGGATTCTTCTGTATAAAATTCTCACCCTCCCATGTGGAATATTCAGTGGGTAAGTTCTTCCACTTGATGAGATACTCCGAAACTGATCGATTTCATAGTTGTTGAGTTCTTATTTCTATGACTACTTCAGGTTCCAATATGATTTTTCCTTCCTCATCAAATTCTGGCAGTATTGTTTGAATTGGGATTTTGTCACCTATAACCCTCTTTAAGCATGAAACATGGAAAACTGGGTGCACTCGGGAAGCTGCAGGAAGCTCTAAATAGTATGTCATAGTACCAATCTTTCTCAACACCTTGTATGGAACATAATACTTTGGTGATAATTTATTATCCTTCTTAGCTTGCTTGAGGGACATTTTCTTATATGGTTGTAGCCACAGGAATGCCCATCACCTACATCAAAACTTCTTTTTCTGCGATGTTGATCTGCCTGTTGTTTCATTCTATTCTGCACCAAAGTTAGGTTATCCTTTAAGAGTTGGATAACTTGTTGTTGATGCTCGATGTGATCTTCCACTACTTACACCTTAGAATTTTCTCTTAAATATGATGTGATGGATGGTGGATGATATCCATAAGGTGCCATAAATGGGGTCATTTTTTCTTCAGTATGGAAGTAAATGTTATACCACCATTCAGCCAAACGAAACCATTTGACCCACTGTGTCTATTTATTAGATACAAAGCAACGAAGATATCCTTCCAAACATTTTTTTACTATCTCAGTTTCCCCATCAGATTGAGGATGATAAGATGAGCTATGATCTAACTAAGTACCAAGAAAAGAAAATAATTATGTCCAAGGATTTCCAGTGAAAATTGGATCTCTGTCACTTACAATAATCTTTGGGTTTCCATGTAGATTTTGAATTGTTTCCATAAATGCAGTAGACATTGTACTGGATTTAAATGGATGCGATAATGCACAAAAGTGTGCATACTTGGTAAGTCTGTCAACTACCACCATGATGACACTCTTTCCTTCAAACTTGGGTAATCCTATGATAAAATCCATTGAAACATCCTCCCAATGTTGGCTTGGAATGCATAAAGGTTGTAATATACTTGGGGCCTTAATTATTTCAAATTTATTTTTTTTGGCAAACCAAACATTCCGCCACAAACTTTTGAATATCCGATTTAACGCCATCCCAAAAAAATTCCTTCTTAACCCTCTGGTAAGTTTTTAAAAATCCTGAGTGCCCTCCTAAGGGTGAGGTGTGCAATTCCATAAGAATATTTTGTTTGAGTTGGGAATTATTACATAGGTATAAGCGATCTTTGTACCATAATGAATCATTTTTCAAGCTAAATGTATCAAATGTACTGGGATCTTTTTGTAACTTTTCAATGAGTTCCCACACTTCTTCATCATTCTTCCATTTATCCCTTGCTTCATTTACCCAATCTAGTTGGATAATAGAAATGGAGCAAAGAAATTCTTCCACATCCTCATTCTTTCTTGAGAGTGCATTCGCCGCAACATTTTTCTTACCTTTTTTTAGATGATTTCAAAGTCATAACCCAACATCTTTGTGACCCATTTCTGCTTCTCTTCTGAAGATAATATTTGTTTTAAAAGGTATTTAAGACTATCATGATCCATTTTTACCTTGAAGGGTCACCATTAGGTAGGGTCGCCATTTCTTAAGTGCATGTAGTATTGCCAACATTTCCTTATCATAAATAATTTTGTGTAAATACTTTCCTTTGATTGGACGACTTTTGAAATCAACGGGTCTTTAGTATTGCATTAAAACAACACCAATTCCATTTCATGAGGCATCACATTCCACAATAAATGTTTTTGAGAAGTCTGGCATCGCTAATACTAGTGCTTGGCACATTGCCTCTTTAAGATGTTCAAAGGCCTTCCTTGCTTCTGGAGTCCATGAAAGTGCATCTTCATTCAATAATGTTGTTAGAGGCACTGCTATTCACCGATAATTCTTAGCAGACTTGTGATAATACCCTGTCAACCTGAGAAATCCTCGCAGATTCTTTATAGATGTGGAGATTTTCCATTCCTTAATGGCTTTAATTTTGATAAGGTCTACCTTCACACCTTCATGAGATAGATATGACCCAGATATTCCACCTCTTGTACTCCAAAGAAACATTTGGAGCTTTTTGCATATAATTGTTTCTCCTCCAATAGTTTGAGCACCCTGTCAACATGTTGAACATGATACTTCCAAGAATTGTTGTAGATTAGTATATCATCAAAAAATACTAACACAAATTTTCTAAGGAAGGGTTTGAAAATGGAATTCATCAAATCTTGAAATGTAGAAGGTGCATTGGTAAGGCCAAAAGGCATGACCAAAAATTCATAATCACCCTCATGAGTTCTAAATGTTGTTTTTAGAATGTCTTCAACCTTCATTCTGATTTGATGATATCTTGAATGAACATCCAACTTGGTGAAGTAAATTGATCCATGCAGTTCATCAAATAATTTATCAATGAAAGGAATGGAAAATTTATCTTTAATAGTGAGCTTGTTGAGCTCCCTATAATCTTGACACATCTGTCATGACCCATATTTCTTTTGCAGAAATACTACTAGAGCAGAGAAAGAACTTTGACCAGGTTGAATTATACCAGCCTCTAACGTTTCTACAACCATACATTTAATTTCACTCTTTTGGGCATAGGGATATTTGTAAGGCCTAATGTTTGGAGGAACACTTCCTGGAATCAAATCAATAGCATGATCATGATCATGAATAGGTAGGAGACATTTGGGAGTCTCAAATACCTTGGAATGATCGTCCAAGAATTTTTGGATATTTGGAGAAATAGATGATTTCAATGTGGGTACCTCTAATGAACATAATTGTGCAATTACGCCTCATTATTCTTTCTTTAGAAGTTTTTTCATTCCATTAGAGATGATTATCTTTCCTATTTTTGTTGTGATACCCCTTAATTCAACTTCCTTTCCTTTAGTAGAAACTTTCATGAAAATTTCTTGAAAATTAAAAGCTATTGTACCCAAGGATCGTAGCCATTGGACTCCTAGTACAATATCAGCACCGCCCATTGGAACAGAAAGCATTGGGATATTTAATTATTCTCCCATGGATAGCTTGATATTATGGAACTTTCCAAAGAAATTTATGGTTCCTCCACTTACAACGATCACTTGACACTCTAGTGCTGGATATATGAAGCAATTCAATTCCCTGGCTATCTTACAATGAATAAGGTTATGGGTAGTTTCTAAATCAATCAACACTATTACCTTTTTCTTCTTGATATGTCCTATCTTGATAGTTTGAGGAGTGGTAATTATGGCCAATGCATTACAATATATGGTCAAATTCATTTCTTCTTTATCTAGGGTTTGTTCCTGGTGTATATCCTCTTCTTTTGATGTTTCATGTTCCTTTTCTTCCTCCTCTTCACAATCTATCACAACTGTAACAAATACCTTTTGCTCTTTTTTCTTCCAATTGTTGTAGTGTCAACCTTGTAGGTTGTGGAAGGCTAGGGGCAACAACACTTCCATCTTTATAGTTGTTAGTAGTAGGCTTCCTTGTGGACATAATTTTGTTTTCCATTTCTCTTGCCAACATGAATTCTTTCTCCAATGAATCAGGTTCCCAAAGGTGAACCACATGTTGGATGCCATCCTTTAAAGTCCCTATGAACACATAAATCTGATGCTCCTCTAGAATATCTTTTACCATTCTATTTAATTTTTGGAAGTCTTCAATGTGCTACATCATTGAACCCTTTTGTTTGAGATTTATCAATTAGCTAAAAAAAGTAGTGCCTTTTGTATCCTCATAATGTGCTATCGTTTCTTCCGTAAAAATTGCCCAAGTGACAATTTGTTTATGACAGCAAAGCCATTTATACCATACAAACTAATTTGGTTCCAAATATAAATTTGCAATGCGTACCTTTTCTGTGTTTTGCACATTATGCAGATTGAAATATTGATCCATCTATAGTATCCATGTTCTATGATCCTTTCCATCAAACTTCCTCATATCAATTTTTGGAACCTGGTGGGTCTTCAATCCACAATTAGAGTCTATGAAATCGTGATTAACATTTTTTTTGTTCTCCTTGTTAGTTTCCTTTACTACCCTTTTTCCATTAGTAGTTTTTTCTCGTAGCAAATTTGTCAAATATGTCTTCAAATCTATCTTCAAATATTCCATATTGACTTTAAGTTTTTCTTCTATACCATCCATCTTAGCTTCCATGTCTGTCTTCAAATCTTCCATGTTGCTTTTAAGTTTTTCTTCTATACCATCCATCTTAGCTTCCATGCCTTTCTTTAAACCATCCATCTTAGCTTCCATTACTTTTTGTGAGAGTAAATTTTGTTGCACTTGGTCCCGTAATTTTGATATATCATGTTGCATTTCTTCCTCTTCTTCATGAATCATGCTAGAGCTTTCAAGTTTCTTACTAGGTGTTTCCATTTTATTTCTTCAAGGCATCAATTAGTGATAATAACGCTTCACTATGTCCTTTGAATTTTTCCAAACTAATTTTTCGAACCAAACTTATGAACAATTTAAAAAACATTACACACCTTTTTTCACTTTGTAGGAGCTCGATATTGAATCTGTTGTATCTCTATAATTTCAGATCTTCAAGGTCTACAATTGCATCTTGTGGTAGCCCTTTGATTCCTCTTTCAAACCTTGCAAATCTGATCAATATTGGATTATCCAAGAAAGAGTTATGCCAAATTTCCCTCGATGAAATGATTATAGACTACTTCAGTAGAGAGAACTTGTACAAAGTGCCACGTGTCACTATTTCAACCTTAGGACCTAAACTAGATACACAGAAAACTACAAGCTTTCCTTTTTTTGTAACTTTTTACAAAATTTCAATATGATGCTCAAAAAGAAATTTATGATGCTTTTTCCCAAGTCACCATTTTGCGATATAATTCAGGATCCTACAAAATCCCTAATTTCCTTTGATCATATCTCCGAAAATATAGTGAGAAAATATTTGATATTTGGACTTGAGGCTCAGTGCAATTTCAGATCAAATGGGTTTTTTTAGGTTCTGAAATGTCATAGAAAAAAATTTATAGCGAAAATTCCATGATGACTTGTTTGGAGTAGCGAAAACCTAGAATCCAAAGCTTTGATACAAAATGTTATGGAACCAAGTCAAAAAATAGAAGAAAAGATAGATCAATTCTTTCAAAATCAGCCTCTGTGAGGGGGGAACCTCCTTTACATTACACAAATGATCAATTCTTGGATGATACAAATGACAAAACCTCCTTTCTATATATAGGTGTCTAAGGGGTCACAATATAATCAAAGTCAACATAATAGTAATAATATAAGGGCACAACAATGGCAATAGTGGGCTTCTATGGGGCACACCAATAATAATATGGGGACAATAGGGGCACAAAAATAACAATAAGGGTTACAATGACAATATTAGTGATGGAATCACTAGTATTATTGTGACCTAATAATAACAAACGGGCAGAGCATCAAGAATCTATCATTGAGATGGACGGTAAGCTTTGTGATCAAGTCATTTCTATTTTGATTGACCTTCGATCTAATTATAGTTATGTTAGTCCTGAATTGGTGGATAAGTGTGGTTTGAGTAAGGAATTATATGCAGAGTCTTGGTTAGTGCAGTTGGCTATAGGTACAAAGAAGTGAGTTCATCATTGGGTAAGAGGTTGTGCAGTTGATTAGAATGGTATACCTACCGCATCACATTTGAATGTATTACCATTGGATTCATACAGTTTGTTATTGGCCATGGATTGGTTGTATATTCATAGAACCAAGGTAGAATGTTATGACAAAGCTATTGAGTGTGTTGACGGCAATGGAGAACCAGGAATCTTACAGGGTAAGAAGAGAGCTACATCAATTAGGATGGTGACAACTATGCAAGCAAAGCGTAGTCACAAGAAAGGGTGCAAGCTATTCGCAGTGCACATTTCTAGTGATAAGGGTAAGGAAGTTGAGGATATAGATGTGTTGAGTAGGTACCCAGTTTTACAGTTGTTCAAGGATATATTTCCTAAGGACATTACAGAGTTTCCACCTCACGGGGAGGTAGACTTTTCTATTGAGTTAGTGTCAGGGGCAGCTCCAGCATCAAAAGCACCTTACAAGATGAGCATGCCTACGTTGGCTGAGTTAAAGTTACAATTGAAGGAAATGTTGGACAAGGGGTACATTAGGCCGAGTGTATCACCATGGGGCACACCGATATTGTTTGTGAAGAAGAAAGATGTTACTCTCAGATTATGCATTGATTATAGGGAGTTGGCCAAAGTCAGTATCAAGAATAGGTACCCTTTTCCAAGGATTGATAACTTGTTCGATCAACTGAAGGAAGAAGCATTGTTCTCAAAGATTTACTTGAGATCTAGATATAATCAGGTACGCTTCAAAGAGGAAGACATTTACAAGACTGCTTTCTAGACCAGGTATGGGCATTATGAGTTTGTTGTAGTTCCATTTGGCTTAAATAATGCTCCAGCCACATTTATGTGGTTGATTAATAGTGAGGTGTGTCCATATTTAGATAAGTTTTTTATTGTGCTCATTGATGATATACCTGTATATTCTAAAAATAGGGAAGAAAATGTCAAACATTTAGCATCAGTGTTGAGGTTGTTGAGAGAGCATATGTTGTATGCTAAGCTCAGCAAGTGTAGTTTCTTTCAAACTGAGGTAAATTACTTGGGGAATGTTGTCTCCCAATAGGGAATTGCACTACATCCAGAGAAGATAAGGGACATCATGGAGTGGGTAGCTCCTAAGAGTGTGGATGAGGTGAGATCTTTCATGGCTTTCACAGGCTACTATAGGAGGTTCATCACGAACTTCTCACCGATTGTTTATCTTATCACAACTATTAGAAAATTATATATTACGGAGCAATGGAACACATAAAATATTGTGGAAATATAAACACAGAAAACACATAAAACAAGAGAGACACAGATATACGTGGTTCACCCAGTTTGGGCTACGTCCACCCTGAACAGCCAGTCCTTCCTTTCTATTATCCAGCAAAATGAAGAGACACAACCTACAGTAGATCCGTTGTAATATCGTTTGTTTTCTCTCTCAGTCTCACATCTCTGCTTCTCCCTCAGAGAATACACGTCTATTACGCAGCCTCAAATACAATGCCCTCATACAAAGAGAGGGGTTTCCTTCTAGGGAAAAAAACCCTAAACTAAACATAAGTTCTACAGTCAGATCATCCTCCTAATGAACAGCCCAGATTGACTAGAAATTACTATACTTTTACAAGGCAACTTTACATCTGTTTTTAGCTTCGAGGGAGTTTCCCCCGAGCCCCCACCAGGGGACCGCTAACCCCCACACCCCCCAGCCCGGGGGGATCGGCCCCCCTGGACCCCCTGCGGTGGGGGCAAGTCCACCCTGCACCCCCCCACATGGAGGGATGTACAAACTTCCTGGGGTATACATCTAGCTGAAAGTGCAACATACTCTGCTTCTGTTGTTGAAAGTGCAACAACACTTTGGATTTTTGAAACCCAACTGGTAGTTGTTCCACCTACAGTAAATAGATATCCTGTAGTGCTCCTTTTGTTATCTCTGTCACCTGCCATATTTGCATCAACATATCCCTGTAGATAAATGTTTGAACCACCAAAGCATAATGCTTGATTTGTGGTACCTGTCAAATATCTGAGAATCCATTTCAGTGCTATCCAATGTTCCTTTCCTGGATTGTTCATGTACCTGCTTACAACTCCCACTACATGTGTAATATTAAGTCTTGTTCAGACCATTGCATACGTTAAGCTTCCAACTACTGATGCATATGGAACTTTAGACATATAATCCATGTCTTCTTGGGTCTTTGGGCACATTTCCTTACTAAGTTTGAAATGGCTAGCAAAAGGTGTACTCACTGGTTTTGCATTGTGCATATTAAATATTTTCAACACATTTTGTATGTATTCATTCTGAGACAATGTTAATTTGTGATTTTTCCTATCTCTAGTGATTCTCATACCAAGGATTTATTTTTCAGCTCCTAAATTCTTCATTGCAAATGAATTTTCCAATTTTCTTTTGAGCACACTTATTTCCTGCATGTTCGACCCTACAACAAGCATGTCATCCACATACAATAACAATATAATATCGCTGCCATCATTTTGCTTTTTCAGATAGACACAATGATCAAAGTGACATCTAGTATAACCTTGTTCAGACATAAACTTGTCAAACTTTAGATACCACTGCCTTGGATCCTGTTTTAATCCATACAAGCTCTTCTTCAACCTTCACACCAGTTTCTCGTTCCCTTTCACCTCATATCCTTGTGGCTAATGCATATATATCTCTTCCTCCAAATCCCCATGGAGAAATGTTGTCTTTACATCTAACTGCTCAAGATGCAAATCTTCAACTACTACTAGACTTAAAATAGTTCTGATTGAAGTCATTTTAACAACAGGAGAAAAATTTTCATCAAAATCAATACTTTCTTCTGTGCAAACCCCTTCACCACAAGTCTATCTTTGTACCTCTGTTTTCCTCCATCTTCTTCCTTCAGCCTGTAAACCCATTTATTCTTCAATGTAGTTTTTCCTGCAGGCAACCTGACTGAGTCCCAAGTCTGGTTATGCATTAAGGAGTCCATCTCTTCTTCCATGGCTACCTCCCACTTCTTCCTACTTTCAACTTGCATTGCTTCTTCATAACATTCGGGTTCACCAGAATCAGTCAATAATAAATAATATAATGAAGGAGAGTATCGTTCAGGGGGTCTACTGATCCTGGTAGATCTTCTAACACCACTTTCAGGTGTTTGGGGCGCATGTTGCTGTTGTGGTGGTTGTTGTTGTTGTGGTTGTTGGTTATTATTATTTTCAGGCACCTTTACTTTTTCAGTGATTTCATCCAGAACTGTGTATTCCTTGTTTTATTTTTCTTGTTTCTTTTCCTGCAACTGATTCTTATACAAGACTTTTTCATTGAATATTACATCTCTGCTCCTAATGATTTTGTGATTTTCATAATCATATAAGCGATAACCAAAATCATTAACACCATATCCAATAAAGGTACATTTCTTTGACTTTACCTCAAGCCTTGTTCTATTTTCTTTATCAATAAGGACAAAGGCCTCACAACCAAAAGGCTTTAAAAAGGATTAGTTTAACTTTTTACCTGTCCATGCTTCCTCTGGAACACCACCATCCAAGGAACTTGAAGGCCCTCTATTTATTAGATAAACAACAGTATCTACAGCATCTGCCCAAAACTATAAAGGCAAACCTGCATGAAATCTCATGCACCTTACACACTCCATGATTGTTCTGTTCATCCTTTCTGACACACCATTTTCTTGTGGTGTTCTTGGAACTGTCTTCTCTCCATGAATTCCATGCTCTGAACAGTACCTATCAAACTTTTTGCTGCAATATTCACCTCCATTGTCTGATCTGAGACACTTCAATTTCTTTCCTATCTCAATCTCAACCAAAGCTTTCCATTTCTTGAAAGTATCAAATACATAATATTTATTGTTAATACAGTAAATCCAAGTTTTTCTAGTTGCATCATCAATAAAAGTAACATAATAATGAGAGCCACCAAGAGATGATACCTAAGCAGGTCCCCATACATCTATATGCACAAGCTCTAATTTTTCGCTCTTCTTTCCTTTCCCAACTTTGAGAAATCTGAGTCTCTTTTGTTTTCCATAAATGCAATTCTCACAAAAGTCCAAATCAACATTCTTCAAACCCGGCAACAAATTCCTTGAGTGAAGAATCTTCATCCCCTTTCACTCATGTGTCTGAGCCTTTGATGCCATAATGTTGTATCTGCTTCTTTGGAAGTTAAAGCATTAACAGAGTTAGAAATATCATTACATAAATACAATGTACCAGCCTTTTTTCCTTTTGCTATTACCAGGGCTCCTTTGGTAACCTTCCAAGCTTTATCTGTGAATGTTGTCACACGACCTTCATCGCCTAACTACCCTGTTGAAACCAGATTTTTCTTTAAATCTGGAACATGCCTTACCTCCTTTAGTAGCCATTGGTTTCCATTCTACTATTTTACAAGAACCTTACCCATTCCAAAAATTTTACATGGTTTATCATCACCCAAATGAACTTGTCCAAAATCTCCTTGAACATAGTCATGAAAGTATTTCTTATCAGGTGTGGCATGGAATGAGGCCCCTAAATCTACCACCCAGGAATCAGTAATATTTTCAAAAGAAATAATTGAAGCATCTTGTAACACCTCACCTGTCACATTTGCTTCATGATTATTTTCTTGTTGTGCATCTCCTTCTTTTCCCTTCTGAGATCTACAGTCTTTCTTTAGGTGTCCTTTCTTTCCGCATTTCCAGCAGACTATCCCTGATCTGGACTTGGATCTGCCATTCCTTGATTTACTGCGATATCCTGAGCTCTTTCCTCTTTCCATTTTTCTTCCCCTAGACTCTACACTCAAAGCATTACCTGATGTCTCACCAAAGCTTTTCCATCGCATTTCCTCACTAAGGATAGCACTGACAACATCATCAAACTTTAAAGTACTAGATCCAGAAATAGAGTTACTAATGGCCATTACTAAACCATTCCAACTTTCTGGTAATGAGCACAAGAATAACAGGGCTCTAACTTCATCATCAAAGTTTACCCCTATAGAACATAACTGACTTGTAACAGTATTAAAATCATTTAAATGGTCTGCAACAAATCCACCTTCCGACATCTTCATATTAAATAACAGTTTCATAAGAAATACCTTGTTTGAGGCCAAGTGTTTTTCATATAGTTTCTCCAACGCCTTAATCAAACCCTCTGTCATTGTTTCCTTTGAAATGTTGAAGGCAACCAACACTGCGAGGCACAACCATACTATTCCGAGTGCCTTTCTATCGAGAAGGTTCCATTCTTCATCTGTCATACCCGTCGACATCTTTGTTTTTCCGCCCAATGGTAGGTATAGATCTTTCTAATACAGATAATCTTCCATCTGCATCTTCCACAACGAGAAGTTTTGGACATTAAATTTCTCGACCCTAAACTTACCATATTCCACCATTTCTCCCACTCAAATGAGGAACCCTTCCTTCCTACGAGTTTATCAGCCAAATAGACCTTCGGCTCTAATACCAGTTGTTAGAAAATTATATATTATGGAACAATGGAACACATAAAGTATTGCGAAAATATAAACACAGAAAACGCATAAAACAAGAGAGACGCAGATATAAGTGGTTCACCCAGTTTGGGCTATGTCCACCCCGAACAGCCAGTCCTTCCTTTCTATTATCCAGCAAAATGAAGAGACACAACCTACAGAAGATACACTATAATATCCTTTGTTTTCTTTCTCAGTCTCACCTCTCTGCTTCTCCCTCAGAGAATACACATCTATTACTTAGCCTCAAATACAATTCCCTCATACAAAGAGAGGGGTTTCCTTTTAGGGTAAAAAACCCTAAACTAAACATAAGTTCTACCATCAGATCATCTGCCGAATGAACGACCCAGATTGACTAGAAATTACTATACTTTTACAAGGCAATTTTACATATGTTTTTAGCTTCGTGGGCACTTCCCCCGAGCCACCAAACCCCCCAACTGGGGGGGATCAGCCCCCCTGGACCCCCGCGGGGCGGACAAGTCTGCCTTGCACCCCCCCCCCGCGTGGAGGGATGTACAAACTTCCTGGGGTATACATCCAGCTGAAATAAAGACCTCTGAATAATCATTCTCCACACACAACAACATCATTGCAGAGGAAAGGTAAGAAGTTTGAATGGATAGAGGAGTGTGAGGCTAGCTTTGAGCAACTTAAGCAGTTTTTGACACATGCACCAGTGTTATAGATTGCATATCTGAAAAAAAATATTGTGTAGTGTGCACAGATGCTTGCAAGAGAGGACTTGGTGGAGTCCTTATGCAATATGGACAAGTGTTATGCTATGAGTATCAGAAACTAAATGAGCAGGAGAAGAACTACCCCACACATGATTTCGAGTTAGCAACAATCATAAATTCATTGAGAATGTGGATAAACTATCTTCTTGGAAGGAGGCTTGCACTTATTGTTATAGACATTTTTGGGCACTACAACCCCAAGCATGAAATGTCCATAAACCAAGGGCTCCTAAGTCCCTAAAAGTGTTGTTCTAACCCCTAAAGGAACAAGGTCAACTGATTACAGCTTCTCCCAGAAGTTCTCCATGAAACATTGCTCTGATCTGGTCAAAACAAGATCATTTCAGCTGCTCCATAGGCAAAGTGCATTACATCTCACCTAAATACATTGTGTGGGTGCGTTGAATTTCAAAAATCCCTTCTATGGGGTGCAATGGGTGAGAAGTGAAAAATGGCAATGTCATTCCGCGAGGTGGAGAGGCATGGAAACTTCCAGAAACTTCTCCAGTGACACTTGCCTCTCTGAATTCGACCAAAGATGAGTAAGAGATCATCAATCTCCAAGTGGAAGCAAGAACTATGAGAGGGAAGACACTAATCAAATCACAAGCTGACTCATCTCCCTTACAGATATCTATATATGGATCCCTCATCCCAGAGATCCAGAGGCTGGAATTTTGCATATTGTAAGGAATTGTTGTTGGTTTCTTGAGACAACATCAGATTGTTGGGTGATCTAAGCTTTGTATGAGGTGAAGAGGAGCTTCCTTGCTGAGAGGATGATCCTGGGTTAGAACAACTGGTTTTAACTCCCTTGGCTCTTTCTTGTTTATCAATAAAAGCTATTCAAGTTTTCCTCCATACTCTTGTTTCATTTATGTTTTATGCATTTGTATGGTCAATTTACATCTAATCCTAGATTGTTTATGATTATAGATCCATGTTCTTGTATAGTGCTATGCTATTGTGACCTTACAGGTACTCTGTGAAGCTGGGCGTACAAGGGAGCAAGTGGCGAAAGACTATCAAGAGAGGGAGGAATCGAACTAGGAGATTAGTGCAAGACAGCGGTTGGTCTTCTTTGTTCTTATCTCATCTATATTTCTGTTGTGCCCTACAACAACCCCCCATTTCATAACAATTTTATCACAAACAATTTACATATGAAATGGGTCCCTTTTAAATTTTTTAATTGGCATTAATAAACCTGTTCAAATAAGGTATGATAATCAAATGAATTTATGCAAAAAACCCTTATTGAGCAAGTGGTAAGCAATTTTTTGGTTAAGTCCAAAGAAGTAATCGCAAGTTCGGTTGCCATCTTGGTTTTTCCCGATGCGATATCGCTATCGGCCATCGGCAATAGCAAATGCACACACAAAAGGGCACATACCTTTCCCCGATGCGACGCGATATCGGCGATCGGCTATCGGCATTCCACTATGTCGTGTGGAAAATGTTTTAACACTCCGGCCCGATGCGATATCGGCTATCGGCATTCGCTAAAAGCAATTGATACACATCTGGGGGTATGTTCGCGTGCCGAATGCGATATCGCAATCGGCTTTCGCTAAAAACTTTCCCAAGTAATAACGCCACACACACACTTCCGATGCGATATGATGACGCTTAATGATGACCTCAGTTCCAAAAGGTGATTATTTCAAAGCATTAAAGTTATATTTAAATCGATTTGACAAAATCACAGATTTCAAAAAGCCGTTAAGTAAAGGGATAAGGTAATGCATGCGTATTTAAAAGCTTTGCCCCTTCGAATTAACGAACAACTACGATTAGACCTTTCAAAGATCTATTACACGCTTTAAGGAGTCATTCGGTTTAATAACTTAAGTAATGGTCATTTATGAAGCTGTAGGCCGTAAAATCACCATCATTACATCTACGGCGCCTGCTCAAATCATTAAATCCGCAGCCTCTTTTTAGAATAATCTCGCCACGCTTCAAATCATATACTTATCCCGTTATGGATTGTCATTGTTATTTCTTTGTTACGATTTCTCTTGCACTTGTGTAGAATTCAACTAACGAGAGAAGTCTGAATATGATGGGAAAAAAGTCTAAGAAGATGGCAGGTTCTACTGCAACACCCGCCTCAGGCCAAGCTGCTACACCTTCAAGGAAGGGCTTAATCTCAGATACTACATGCACTGGTCTTACTGGTACTACATGGCAAGGGACATACAATTTGCTAGAAGGAGAACAACCAGAAGTGACAGTAACGGAGGCAAGTGTGGATGAATTAAGAAAGTCTGAGGCAACTCTTAAAGATTTGGCGGACTCTTTTCTGCACAGAATAGCAGCCAGGGAACAAGTCCTGCCTTATACTGATGTGGTACGTTGGGCAATTGAAGAAGTTCCTCTCACTAACAGAACCTTCGTTTCTAAGGATAGAAGGATTTTCGGCTCCTTCAAGCCTGAAGACTTAAGACAAATGTATCATCTGCCCAATCCCGAGCAAGTCTATAACAGAGCATTTGTGGAAAAATTTGCCAGAGAGAATGAATCACCAGCCGAACCTCTACGAGAGTGGAGGCAAAATCCAGCAAAACACAAACAAGATATGTCGGGTAAGTACTCCAATGCTTCTCTGGCTTCACCTTACTGCTATGCTGGAATTATGATGTGTAGATTGTGGGGATTTCATGATTCAGCAAATATCCATGTTGATATGGTTCCCTTAATGGAAGCGGCCGTTAATAGTATAATTATGGATTGGGCCACTATCCTGTCTGATAAGTTGGTCTTAGCTATTCGTGAGTTTAGGGCCAAAACCAGAGTCAGTGAGAGGAAAATCCCACCTTTTTATTACTCTGCATACATTATGGATGCCCTTTGTTTTAATTCTGAGTTTCCTGTCCTTGGTTGGAGATGGACAACCCATGACCCAACACCTATTCATTTGTATCATCGTAAATTGTGGAAACCTTCTCACAAAGATCATTTATACCAAATTTGCAATGGTTTTATGGTTCCCGTTCACTATTCTATTTTTGACAGACCTATCCCTAGGATTTCCTATGAAGCCTCTTTTGACCTGCCAGCCGTAGCCCATTGGTTCGGCGAAGAATGTTTTTCTTATATCAGAGTTTTTGGAAGCAAGGCCAGGCCACATGTTCTTCCCGTATACATCCCAGACAAACTGTTGGCCCGAGAAATCTCTTATCAGATAATGTCTGAAGGTGTTACCCAAACTCTCAAAGAGGAGAAGAAGAGAGGATGGCCATCGTTTCCCTTAAGAATTGGAGTTTATACGCTGCTAAATTATAAACATGCAGAAAAGGAAGCAGCAAAACTCCAAATGCTATCTCTAGTTTCTATTCCCAACAGACTCTATGACCCGAACAAGGCTGCTTTCACTGCCTTGGAACAGGATAAGCTGACAAAGGTGGTTCATCAAGAAGACCAGTTTGACGACCTGTTCATGGGTGCTGATTCAATAAGCCAAGTCAAACAACTTGCTGCAATGAGATATGGAGATATGGAATTAACTGAATTTAATAAACTTAGAAAGCAAAGGTTGCAAACTTTGCCTCTAAAGTTATTATCTACAACCCCAACTTCATCCTCAAGCGAGCCTGATCAGCCAGAAATAAATTTACCTCCCATTACAATTAGAGAACAGGAGGAAAGTCAAAGAAAACTGCAGGCAGAAAAGCAGCAAAAAGCACAAATTGAACAAGAGCAGAGAAGGCAAAGGGAGATAGAAGAGCAGAGAAGGCAAAGGGAGATAGAAGAACAAAGGAAACGAGATGAAGAAGAAAAAATAAGGAAAGAACTGGAAGATAGGCAGAAAAAGGAATTGGAGGAACAGCAACGGAGAATACAAGAGGAGCAACAGCGGAAGGCATTCGAAGAACAACAGAAAATTGAAAAAGAAAAAGAACAGAGTAAGCAAATCTCTGTCGATACTGAATTAATTGAGGAATGGAACCAATTTGATTCCATTATAAGTGGTAAAGAAGCCTCCAAAGACTCAGATGCCTTAAAGACTCCCGATATTACTGTTTCTCCGGTTCTTGAAGGAACCAGCGGCCCACCCACAGTACAGAATGTTGAAGAAGTTACTCAGAATCCATCTGATCAAGTTGATCTTCAGGTAGAGGAAATTCCTCCTCTAGACATTTTCTACAGCCCTAAGCATAAAGCCGTTGTAAGACGCTCAAGGAAGAGACGAAGGCTTGATCAACTTTCTGTCTCAAATGAGCAAACAGTCACGGGCAATGTCGTCTAGAAGGGAGAATTAAGTCCCTCTGAAGATTTAACAAAGCTGTCGCAATTCGCGGGAGCTTATTCAGCAGCAACCATTGACAAAGCATCCGAAGTGAGTCTTCTTTTGAAGACCAAAGAGCATGAGGTATATGCATTGCAAGCAGAAGTGATAGAGGCAAAGAATAAAACGACACAGGTGGAAGAACAATTGCTGGCTCAACAACAAGAGAATCATTTGTTAATCCAGCAAATTGAAAAACTAAGGATAGACCAAAGTGACATTAAAGCACGAGAGTTAGCAGAGGCATTATCACAGTTGGAAGCATCAAATGCGCTGTTAATGAAATCTAAAGAAGATCAAATAGTTCAGCTCTCAGCACAACTTGAAGGTATTAAAGGCGCCAAGAGCATTGAAGATTTCAGAACAGAGGCAACTCTGATAAACGGCGCTTTAATATCCCAGATTAGACTTTTGTGCCGACAGCTAGTTGAGGCTGAGTCACTTTGTGATATATCTACAGCAGTATGTAAGCAAATCGAGAAAGCCAGGACTAACTTGGATCAGGCCGAAGATGAAATAATAGAATATATTGAATGGCAAGATACTCCAGAAGGGCAAGCTGCTAATTTAGCCCGAATCAGTGAAACATACAAGAACATACTTTTCATGGAATGGGAAACACAGGTAATGAAGGCAGAGAGGGCAGCATCCAGATGCAAAACAATTTCCACGAACATGATCAATATAGTCAATGATACATTGTATCTGGCTAATATGATTTCACAATGCACACCTGGAAATATAACAACCGCAAATATGCTGGAGCATAAGAATTATCTTAAGCTGGAAGAACAAGGGCGGTTAATTGCTGGAGTAAATACCTTGACCTCCGATGCATACTGGCTTTTCTTGATTAAACCGCATTCTCAAAGGTCGGCTCTCAACTGTCTAACCGACGCTCTCCAATACCTGATTGCCGATTTCCAAGATGCCACATATGATGCACAGCTGACTTCTCGCCTCAATACTCCACCTGAAGTAGAGCCAATGCTGGCTATATGTCAGCGAAAGAGTAAAGGCAAAGAGACAGCTGACTGAAGCATCGCCGCCGACTGCCGATTCACCCAAATTGCAAGATGATATTTGTTGATGCCGATTTCTTAGTTTTCAGTTTTTAGATATTTAATAGTTAGATTAGAATAGTATTTATAGACCCTTTCATTGTTTTGGAAAGGGTCGTAAAATTTTGTAAAAGACTAAAAGGCTGAAGTTTGCACTATTGTGCTTCAGTCCATATTCTTTTTGAAACTCGACCACTGGTCCTTAATTTTACTTGGAATGCTGTTTAAGTAAATTGTGCACTATTGTCGTTTGCTTGGAATGCTTTCTGGTTGGAAGGAAGGACTGCTACATAGCGATTAATACATTGGATTGATCAAACAGCTTGCATGGTACTATTATCTGTATCTGTTCTCTTTTCAGTTATATGAATTGCTGTGTTATTACTTTGCTATTATTGAATACATGTATGTAATACAACAACAGGTCTTCATTTCATATCACTATTGAATGTTTTGAGATTTGTTATCTTTCACCCATGTATGTATCAATGATATAAATGACTGAGTACAGTAATTCGCTATTATAGCTCTGCGTAACTACTTACGCAGAGCAATCTCAAATGATTAAACATCTATGCTTGTTGTTAGTGTCATCTATATGCCTGTCATTAAGCATAGTTTATTAAACGCTGTACTGTCCGAATTGATAAGTCCCGGGATTAGCTTATAGTTTTTTGCATTTCTTTTATAGTTTAGTTATTTTGTTTATTATCATTTCATATCTTAAATCATCCATCCATCCCGTTCACTTATAATCTTTGGGAAACTGGTCCCGTTATCCCCAGTCGGAGCCACTATTCCAAACGGAAAAGGAGCTGCACTAAGTTCCGGACCGGGTGGTTTCCCCGATGTTGTTGCTACGAATTTCGAGGCCTCAACATTTTTGGCGCTAGAAGGAGGGCCATCAACTGTGAATGGCAAGTAGGTCCAACCCCACAAACCATTCTAAGAGTAATTCCCCCTCCAAACCATCTTCTCCTTCTCGATCACATGCTGGTTTACCAGCACATGATCAAAGAAAAGAAGAATCAACCACCACTGCTCATACCCATAATATTTCAGAACAACTGAGTCTTGAATCCCCTGAAGTCCAGTCTCTAATCCAGAAACTTCAGACCTTCTCCATCTCACCACAGAAATCTGAGATATCAGAAAGCAGTGCGACTTCGCAGTTCAACCTCACTCATCCTCTCACCAGACTTCAGAGCGAAAAACTTGGTATTGAACCCACTGAGTTTCCTTTACCCAAAAGGAAAAGGCCAAAGAAAAACACTGAAGGATCTGATAGTGGAGATTTTTCTTCCACATCTTCCATTTCATCTCCTCATCTGCAAAGTCGACCATCCACTCCTCCATTACAGATTGTTGTTCATCAGGGAATAGGAGCCTCAATATCCCAACCTGTTCACTCTTCATTTTTGATACCTCCTCAAATATCTGGAACCCCGAAAGTAGTGCCAACCCCTGTTGCTAGCACAATGGCAGATCCATGGACTAGGCCAGGTGCAGTCAACATGCCTGGACCATTACATGATCTACCAGACGCTCCCGAAAAATGGTTGCCTAAATTTAATCCAGATAACGGAACCCAAGCTGAAGAACATATTAACAATTTTATGTTAGCAGTCAACTTGAAAGGAGTGACAGAGCAGGATGTTGTTGTCAGACTGTTTCCCTACACTTTACAAGGATCGGCAGGATCCTGGTATTTTTCCTTACCTTCTGGTTTAATTACCAGTTGGAACACATGCCAAGAGGAGTTTCTTACCAAGTATGGAGATGATAGGTCCTTAGCTACTTTAATAAATGATCTCTCCAACTTAAGAATACAGCATAGGGAACTAATAAAAGAGTTTAATGCTAGATTTAATAAACTCCTGAATAAAATCCCTACTGACTCTAAACCAAGTGAACAAATCAGAAGCGAATGGTATATTACTGCCTTACCTGCCAACATAGCTATTTTTGTAGACAGGGCTGGCAAACCTACCTTAGCTGAAAACATGAAAGAAGCACTTGCTGTTGAAAAGCGCATTAATGCTCTTGAGAAGAAAGCTGCTCTTGAAGACCGAAAAGCTAAAAAAGTCTCGTTTAAAGATGATTCCAAGAAGAAAACCCCAAAGGACCCCTATGATATGGAGGGTTTACAAAAGGTCCTTAAAACATTGTCTAATGAAATGGTTGATATCAAGAAACAGGTGGCTGAAACCTCAAATAAAAGACCATTTAGAACTTTCAAGAAAACAGAGTCAAAGCCACCCAATGTTATATCAAATGCAGACTCAGACCAAGAAGAAGAGGAAGGTGAAACAACTGAACAGACCCATGATGAAGAAGAAGTAGTTGAGTGCCATGGAATGTGGGATTTTATACTCCCAAATTCTGATACTGAGAATGAAGAAGAAGCCTTTCCGGTTACTACAAGAAGTAGAAGCGCTTCTGAACCTACTCAAACAAAAAAGAGGAGCGCAGGTGCTGCCACACCAAAAGAAAAAGTTCTTCCAAAGAAATCTCCGGTAGCAGCCCCTCAAAACCAGCCTCCAATTTCTAATTCTCCTTCAACATCCAAAACACTAGTGGTATCTGACCATATGGAGTATAATATTGTCGATGACATGAAAAAGACCAAGGCAAACATAACTATGTTTGAGCTAGGTAAATTAAAACATCAGCAAAAACTGCTCCTAAGGGAATTTAACGCTGTTCCTTCTTCCCCTCTTCCCAGTTCAAAAGCTGCTAATGATTCAGGACAACCCCCTCCAGATATGGTCGAGGCTACCGATTCGGTTCTGATTGGAGATAGATCCAATTCTCATACCCCACCTTTTTTGCTCACCTATGAAATCTATAATCGAAATCTGCATAACTGTTTAATTGATTCAGGGGCTTCATCCAATATTATGCCAGCTTCAGTTTGTTCTAAGCTGAACATAGAACCCCAGAAGTCAGCCATCCACATTGTACAGTTAGACAGAACCAAAGTTCAGGTCATAGGAGAAATTAATTCCGTGACTATCAGGTTGTCTGCTGATCCCAGAATAGTACAGAGAATAGACATTTTGATAGCCGACATACCTGAATTTTACGGTTTAATTTTGAGCAGAGACTGGTCTGAGAAACTACATGGATACATTTCCACCGATTGGTCACATATGTGGCTCCCCTACAAGGGTAAGCCAAATCAAATAAGGATCGACCGTGAGAAGCATATGACTCATACAGTAACCGATTTCGAACAAGAAAACCAGCCGGTGGCTTTCAACAATAACATTTTGGGAAATTATTCTTCACAATCATTCTTTGGCAATTTTATTGCCCAATCTTCCCCTTTTCAAGTTAATCATTGTACATCTCAAGTAGAAAATTTTTCACAATCAAATTTATCCAAATGCTTTAATGTAGATCAAAAGGATGTAAATATTTCTGATTCTCCTTTATTTTGGTCTTTGTATTTTGATGGCTCTAAGTCCAGCGAGGGCTCAGGAGCAGGTTGCATCTTGGTTAGTCCAAAAGGCGAAAAGACAATGCTTTCTTGTAGATTAGAATTTGAATGTACCAACAATACAGCCGAATACGAAGCATTACTTCAGGGATTATATAAGGCAATTGACCTTAAAGTCCAATATTTAAAAGTATTCGGCGATAGTGAGATCATTGTTAAACAGGTAAGGAATACAATCCATTGCCTCTCAAGCCACCTTAAGCATTATCAAACGTTAGTGCAAGATCTCACTTCACATTTCTCAGCATTCAATATTTTATCAATCCCAAGATCGCAAAACTCAGCAGCTGATTTACTAGCCAACGTAGCTTCCAAGCTTCTCCCTTCCGAAGACTATAGTCTTGATAGATTTTCTCTAGAGTTAATTTTTAGACCTTCAGTTCCTGATAACATCACTAGCTGGAGGGTTTTCAACCATGACGAGGATATTCTGCAATTTTTGACCTCTGAAAAGTCCTATGACAATCAAGTCATTGAAGGGGATGAGCATGATTCTCAAATGAAGCAAACATCTCAAGATAACGTTATTCCTAAACCTGTGGTAAAGCTTGAAGATCTTTATGACATTAAAGATAGATTTAAACCTGTAATTAATGCTAAACTCCAGAGCTCTACTCTTAGGTTTGAATTGATTAATTTAGGAACGGCTCAAACTCCTCAGAATGTAAATTTAGGATTAGGACTTTCTACAATAGAAAAGGAAGCATTTATCAAACTTCTAAGAAAAAACAAACAAGTTTTTGCTTGGAAGTATGATGACCTTAAAACATATGATACATCTATCATACAACACACTATTCCTATGCTTCCCGATCAAAAACCAGTCCAGCAGAAGTTAAGAAAAATCCATCCAAATTTGGAGAGCCAGATAAAGTCGGAACTTAATAAGCTTTTAAAAGCTAAGATTATCTTTCCTGTCCGACACTCAAACTGGGTCTCCAATATGGTACCCGTCAGGAAGAAAAACGGCGACATCAGAATCTGTATTGATTTCAGAAATTTAAATAAGGCAAGTTTAAAGGATAACTTCCCTCTGCCTACCATGGAGCAAATCCTTCAATCGGTAGCAGGATCTGAATTGATGTCTTTTCTTGATGGTTTCTCAGGATACAATCAAGTACTGGTCCATTCCGATGACCAATTAAAAACTACATTCAGAACAAAATGGGGAACTTACGCATACCAAAAGATGCCTTTCGGACTCATAAATGCAGGGGCGACATTTCAAAGAGCTATGGATACAGCCTTTAGAGGGTTAATTAACCGAACAGTAGTTGTCTACCTCGATGACATTACTGTATATTCTAAAAAGAGATATAATCACTTGCATGATTTGAATCAGATTTTTCAACGATGCAAAACATATGGTATCTCTCTTAACCCGAAAAAGTCTTTTTTCGCTCTTAATCAAGGCAAGCTCTTAGGGTTTATTGTATCTAAGGATGGCATTTATGTAGATCCTGAGCGAATTACGGAAATTTCTGAAATTCCTTTTCCACACAATAAAAAATCGATGCAGTCGTTTTTAGGACAAATTAATTTCGTTAAGAGATTTGTTCCAGATTTTTCACAGATTGTACTACCACTGCAAAAGATGATTAAAAAGAATTCAACCTTCAGATGGGGACTAGAAGAAAAGCAAGCTTTTCATGATATTAAACAATCCATAATCAATTTCCCAGCCCTGAATACTCCAAATCTTTCTAATCATTTTACATTATATACTATTGCATCCGACTTATTTTACGCAGCAGTACTAACTCAATTGAATGATGACAATTTGGAAGCGCCCATTTCGTTCTTCAGTTCTAACTTCCAAGGCGCCGAATTGAATTATTCAGAAATTGAGAAACAAGCTTTTGCTGTCTTTAAAGCAGTCAAACATTATCGACCCTTTCTTCTTAAAACCCATACTAAAGTAATAGTTCCTTTCTCCGCAGTTAGGCAACTATTAATTCAAAAGGAATTGGGAGAAAAGAGGGCAAACTGGGTCGCAGCTCTCCAAGAATATGATCTAGAAATAAAGCCAGCAAAATTTGTTAAAGGTCAAGGTTTTTGCAGGATCTTAGCAGGAGCATCAAACATTCCTGAATCAGGTGATACAGAGCAAAATCAAGAAGTCAATCAGCTAAGTATACCGGATTCCGAATCTCAATATTCAGATCTAATCTTTTATTTAAAGAATGGTTATGCACCTACCAATTTGGCCTACAAGAATAAGAGAGCCATTAGGTTGAAAGCTAAAAGTTTTTCTCTTATTAACGATGTGCTCTTCAGGAGAAACTATGATTCTGTACTACTAAGATGCCTTGAGAAACCTGAAGCTCAAAAGGTTTTGCAGGAGCTACACGATGGACCGGCAGGAGGACATTTTGGAGCTGATACAACAGCTCATAAAGTAATTCATGCCGGATATTACTGGCCTACTTTGTTTAAGGATGCTCATGAATATGTAAGGAAATGCATTAAGTGCCAAACTGCCAGTGGAAGACAACGAAAGCCAGCTTTCCCTTTACAACCAATCAACATTGAACAACCTTTTGAACAATGGGGATTGGACATCATTGGAGAAATTAATCCTTCATCTTCCAAGCAACACAAGTATATCCTTACAGCAACTGATTACTTTACAAAGTGGGTAGAAGCAGTTCCATTAAAGACAACAAACTCGGAAGCAATCATCGAATTTATAGATCAGTTCATCGTAACCAGGTTTGGTGTTCCAAACGCTCTTGTCTTTGATAATGCTTCTTACTTCTCAGGCAATGCAATGATTGATTTCGCTATCAAAAGAGGATTCAAATTAAAATATTCTGCCAACTATTACCCTCAGGGTAACGGCCTAGCAGAATCAACTAATAAAAATCTAATCAAAATCATTAAGCGAACAATTGAAGAAAATCATAAGAACTGGCATAAATCCTTGGTATTTGCATTATGGGCCGATAGAATTACACAGAAAGCTTCCATAGGGACCTCTCCTTTTAATCTTGTTTATGGAAAAGAAGCAGTTGTACCAACCAATCTTCTTCTCCCATCTTTAGCCCTAGTGCAATTTATAGACGAAACTCCTTCTTCTTCCATACAGTTTAGACATGATCAAATACTCAAACTGGAAGAAGAAAGGGACAAAGCCAAGGTTACACATGCAAGACATCAGCAAGTCATTAAAGCAGCTTTCGATCTAGCCTCATCCAGCCCTAGACAATTTGAAGTCGGAGATCTAGTCCTGAAATGGGACAAAGCCCACGAAGACAAAGGTAAACATTCCAAATTCCAAAAACTGTGGCTGGGACCATTTCAAATCTGTGAAAAAGTAGGCCATTCTACATTCATACTTCAAAATCTATCAGGGGTGAGAGATTCTCTCCCTGTCAATGGTCTAATTCTGAAGAAATTCTTTAACTGAGGAGGTAACCCCTTCTCTTTCTAGCTTATTAGTTTTTCATAGTTTGTAGGATTTGTAGGAATAAGAATGTGGGACATTCCCATTGACCTTTCGCTGTAAATAAAAGCTGTCTCGCCATAGTAATATTAATATTTACTTTTTAAAAAAATAGCATCCTGAACCAAGAGAGATCATTTCTAGGAAATTAGATGTCTTTTTATTCTAAGCATTACAGACTCACCTTTGTAAATTTCACTCTGAACAAAGATCTATGAATCATCTTGAGTGGTTGAAATTAGTCCCCAAAGGTTATCTATACAAAAATAGGAGCTAATTCATCTTCAGCATCTTCAACTCTTGAACCTGTCATCCATTTATTCTTAATAAGATAATTGTTCATCCCATTCACCAACAGTTGTTGATGACTCAGAGTGTAATTCTAAAATATAAAAGATTAAAGATAAGAGGTCTTATCACAAGCCTGCTTACCATGTTCATAGGAAAATAATTTAACTGACATTACCAAAACTGCATACCAAACAGGGTAATGGCTTGAAATCTCAAGACAAGGGGTCTCATCACGAGCCAGCTTGTTCAGTTTAATTACTACCCGTGAATGGCATTGTCACCTATCTGGCCACCAAACCAGGACAATGGCTTTTATCTTAAACGGAAAAAAGAAATTGAAATTCAAAAAATACGAGAATATCTTTTGAATTCATTCTGTTTAGTCACACTCTAAGGTGAATGGAACAATGGACAAGAACATGGTTAAAAGGTAACCCTGCCGAGACTATGAACGTTTGCTGGCAGCAGAGGCTCTACCTGTGACAGAGGAGTTTATTTTAAAAGCTGATATGGAAAAGTTTTCTATTTTTACTCTTACAAACCAATAAGGACTTATTTTAATACTCGAAGTGCATTTATAAAAAGAGGAAGTTTAATGAAGAAACCTGTTTTATTTAGAATCAATAGATATCTAGTTATATTAGAAATTTCCTTTCTTTTATGAAGATTCTATTTGAGAAAATGTAAATATAATTGTTAGTTCAGAGATAACTGGTTCTGCCAGCGAATCGCCAATTGTTGTGCCCTACAACAACCCCCCATTTCATAACAATTTTATCACAAACAATTTACATATGAAATGGGTCCCTTTTAAATTTTTTAATTGGCATTAATAAACCTGTTCAAATAAGGTATGATAATCAAATGAATTTATGCAAAAAACCCTTATTGAGCAAGTGGTAAGCAATTTTTTGGTTAAGTCCAAAGAAGTAATCGCAAGTTCGGTTGCCATCTTGGTTTTTCCCGATGCGATATCGCTATCGGCCATCGGCAATAGCAAATGCACACACAAAAGGGCACATACCTTTCCCCGATGCGACGCGATATCGGCGATCGGCTATCGGCATTCCACTATGTCGTGTGGAAAATGTTTTAACACTCCGGCCCGATGCGATATCGGCTATCGGCATTCGCTAAAAGCAATTGATACACATCTGGGGGTATGTTCGCGTGCCGAATGCGATATCGCAATCGGCTTTCGCTAAAAACTTTCCCAAGTAATAACGCCACACACACACTTCCGATGCGATATGATGACGCTTAATGATGACCTCAGTTCCAAAAGGTGATTATTTCAAAGCATTAAAGTTATATTTAAATCGATTTGACAAAATCACAGATTTCAAAAAGCCGTTAAGTAAAGGGATAAGGTAATGCATGCGTATTTAAAAGCTTTGCCCCTTCGAATTAACGAACAACTACGATTAGACCTTTCAAAGATCTATTACACGCTTTAAGGAGTCATTCGGTTTAATAACTTAAGTAATGGTCATTTATGAAGCTGTAGGCCGTAAAATCACCATCATTACATCTACGGCGCCTGCTCAAATCATTAAATCCGCAGCCTCTTTTTAGAATAATCTCGCCACGCTTCAAATCATATACTTATCCCGTTATGGATTGTCATTGTTATTTCTTTGTTACGATTTCTCTTGCACTTGTGTAGAATTCAACTAACGAGAGAAGTCTGAATATGATGGGAAAAAAGTCTAAGAAGATGGCAGGTTCTACTGCAACACCCGCCTCAGGCCAAGCTGCTACACCTTCAAGGAAGGGCTTAATCTCAGATACTACATGCACTGGTCTTACTGGTACTACATGGCAAGGGACATACAATTTGCTAGAAGGAGAACAACCAGAAGTGACAGTAACGGAGGCAAGTGTGGATGAATTAAGAAAGTCTGAGGCAACTCTTAAAGATTTGGCGGACTCTTTTCTGCACAGAATAGCAGCCAGGGAACAAGTCCTGCCTTATACTGATGTGGTACGTTGGGCAATTGAAGAAGTTCCTCTCACTAACAGAACCTTCGTTTCTAAGGATAGAAGGATTTTCGGCTCCTTCAAGCCTGAAGACTTAAGACAAATGTATCATCTGCCCAATCCCGAGCAAGTCTATAACAGAGCATTTGTGGAAAAATTTGCCAGAGAGAATGAATCACCAGCCGAACCTCTACGAGAGTGGAGGCAAAATCCAGCAAAACACAAACAAGATATGTCGGGTAAGTACTCCAATGCTTCTCTGGCTTCACCTTACTGCTATGCTGGAATTATGATGTGTAGATTGTGGGGATTTCATGATTCAGCAAATATCCATGTTGATATGGTTCCCTTAATGGAAGCGGCCGTTAATAGTATAATTATGGATTGGGCCACTATCCTGTCTGATAAGTTGGTCTTAGCTATTCGTGAGTTTAGGGCCAAAACCAGAGTCAGTGAGAGGAAAATCCCACCTTTTTATTACTCTGCATACATTATGGATGCCCTTTGTTTTAATTCTGAGTTTCCTGTCCTTGGTTGGAGATGGACAACCCATGACCCAACACCTATTCATTTGTATCATCGTAAATTGTGGAAACCTTCTCACAAAGATCATTTATACCAAATTTGCAATGGTTTTATGGTTCCCGTTCACTATTCTATTTTTGACAGACCTATCCCTAGGATTTCCTATGAAGCCTCTTTTGACCTGCCAGCCGTAGCCCATTGGTTCGGCGAAGAATGTTTTTCTTATATCAGAGTTTTTGGAAGCAAGGCCAGGCCACATGTTCTTCCCGTATACATCCCAGACAAACTGTTGGCCCGAGAAATCTCTTATCAGATAATGTCTGAAGGTGTTACCCAAACTCTCAAAGAGGAGAAGAAGAGAGGATGGCCATCGTTTCCCTTAAGAATTGGAGTTTATACGCTGCTAAATTATAAACATGCAGAAAAGGAAGCAGCAAAACTCCAAATGCTATCTCTAGTTTCTATTCCCAACAGACTCTATGACCCGAACAAGGCTGCTTTCACTGCCTTGGAACAGGCTAAGCTGACAAAGGTGGTTCATCAAGAAGACCAGTTTGACGACCTGTTCATGGGTGCTGATTCAATAAGCCAAGTCAAACAACTTGCTGCAATGAGATATGGAGATATGGAATTAACTGAATTTAATAAACTTAGAAAGCAAAGGTTGCAAACTTTGCCTCTAAAGTTATTATCTACAACCCCAACTTCATCCTCAAGCGAGCCTGATCAGCCAGAAATAAATTTACCTCCCGTTACAATTAGAGAACAGGAGGAAAGTCAAAGAAAACTGCAGGCAGAAAAGCAGCAAAAAGCACAAATTGAACAAGAGCAGAGAAGGCAAAGGGAGATAGAAGAGCAGAGAAGGCAAAGGGAGATAGAAGAACAAAGGAAACGAGATGAAGAAGAAAAAATAAGGAAAGAACTGGAAGATAGGCAGAAAAAGGAATTGGAGGAACAGCAACGGAGAATACAAGAGGAGCAACAGCGGAAGGCATTCGAAGAACAGCAGAAAATTGAAAAAGAAAAAGAACAGAGTAAGCAAATCTCTGTCGATACTGAATTAATTGAGGAATGGAACCAATTTGATTCCATTATAAGTGGTAAAGAAGCCTCCAAAGACTCAGATGCCTTAAAGACTCCCGATATTACTGTTTCTCCGGTTCTTGAAGGAACCAGCGGCCCACCCACAGTACAGAATGTTGAAGAAGTTACTCAGAATCCATCTGATCAAGTTGATCTTCAGGTAGAGGAAATTCCTCCTCTAGACATTTTCTACAGCCCTAAGCATAAAGCCGTTGTAAGACGCTCAAGGAAGAGACGAAGGCTTGATCAACTTTCTGTCTCAAATGAGCAAACAGTCACGGGCAATGTCGTCTGGAAGGGAGAATTAAGTCCCTCTGAAGATTTAACAAAGCTGTCGCAATTCGCGGGAGCTTATTCAGCAGCAACCATTGACAAAGCATCCGAAGTGAGTCTTCTTTTGAAGACCAAAGAGCATGAGGTATATGCATTGCAAGCAGAAGTGATAGAGGCAAAGAATAAAACGACACAGGTGGAAGAACAATTGCTGGCTCAACAACAAGAGAATCATTTGTTAATCCAGCAAATTGAAAAACTAAGGATAGACCAAAGTGACATTAAAGCACGAGAGTTAGCAGAGGCATTATCACAGTTGGAAGCATCAAATGCGCTGTTAATGAAATCTAAAGAAGATCAAATAGTTCAGCTCTCAGCACAACTTGAAGGTATTAAAGGCGCCAAGAGCATTGAAGATTTCAGAACAGAGGCAACTCTGATAAACGGCGCTTTAATATCCCAGATTAGACTTTTGTGCCGACAGCTAGTTGAGGCTGAGTCACTTTGTGATATATCTACAGCAGTATGTAAGCAAATCGAGAAAGCCAGGACTAACTTGGATCAGGCCGAAGATGAAATAATAGAATATATTGAATGGCAAGATACTCCAGAAGGGCAAGCTGCTAATTTAGCCCGAATCAGTGAAACATACAAGAACATACTTTTCATGGAATGGGAAACACAGGTAATGAAGGCAGAGAGGGCAACATCCAGATGCAAAACAATTTCCACGAACATGATCAATATAGTCAATGATACATTGTATCTGGCTAATATGATTTCACAATGCACACCTGGAAATATAACAACCGCAAATATGCTGGAGCATAAGAATTATCTTAAGCTGGAAGAACAAGGGCGGTTAATTGCTGGAGTAAATACCTTGACCTCCGATGCATACTGGCTTTTCTTGATTAAACCGCATTCTCAAAGGTCGGCTCTCAACTGTCTAACCGACGCTCTCCAATACCTGATTGCCGATTTCCAAGATGCCACATATGATGCACAGCTGACTTCTCGCCTCAATACTCCACCTGAAGTAGAGCCAATGCTGGCTATATGTCAGCGAAAGAGTAAAGGCAAAGAGACAGCTGACTGAAGCATCGCCGCCGACTGCCGATTCACCCAAATTGCAAGATGATATTTGTTGATGCCGATTTCTTAGTTTTCAGTTTTTAGATATTTAATAGTTAGATTAGAATAGTATTTATAGACCCTTTCATTGTTTTGGAAAGGGTCGTAAAATTTTGTAAAAGACTAAAAGGCTGAAGTTTGCACTATTGTGCTTCAGTCCATATTCTTTTTGAAACTCGACCACTGGTCCTTAATTTTACTTGGAATGCTGTTTAAGTAAATTGTGCACTATTGTCGTTTGCTTGGAATGCTTTCTGGTTGGAAGGAAGGACTGCTACATAGCGATTAATACATTGGATTGATCAAACAGCTTGCATGGTACTATTATCTGTATCTGTTCTCTTTTCAGTTATATGAATTGCTGTGTTATTACTTTGCTATTATTGAATACATGTATGTAATACAACAACAGGTCTTCATTTCATATCACTATTGAATGTTTTGAGATTTGTTATCTTTCACCCATGTATGTATCAATGATATAAATGACTGAGTACAGTAATTCGCTATTATAGCTCTGCGTAACTACTTACGCAGAGCAATCTCAAATGATTAAACATCTATGCTTGTTGTTAGTGTCATCTATATGCCTGTCATTAAGCATAGTTTATTAAACGCTGTACTATCCGAATTGATAAGTCCCGGGATTAGCTTATAGTTTTTTGCATTTCTTTTATAGTTTAGTTATTTTGTTTATTATCATTTCATATCTTAAATCATCCATCCATCCCGTTCACTTATAATCTTTGGGAAACTGGTCCCGTTATCCCCAGTCGGAGCCACTATTCCAAACGGAAAAGGAGCTGCACTAAGTTCCGGACCGGGTGGTTTCCCCGATGTTGTTGCTACGAATTTCGAGGCCTCAACAATTTCATAAAGGAAAAATGAAAGTAGCTTTACTTTGTTTGTTTCTAAGGTAGCTACCACACCTTAGTGGGATAAGCAGTTCTGAGTAGACGCCTTTCCCTGTAACAAAATGGTGACTATACTGGGGAAAAATTGGGAAGAAAACTTGAAAAACTTCGTTGGTAGCAAGTCGCTCTTGAACATGACACTTTCACTCTGCATCCAAGTTGGGTTGGGTTGTTTCATTCACCGGTCACATCACCATGGTCCCATCACACCATCCACATTTGGGATTAATGCTACCAATCCATCACGTCAGTGTCGCCGATATGTTCAAGAGAAGTCATTTAGAGAATTCACCTATGTCTCCTTATGTCATCAGATTGTTTTCACCTCCATTAAAATCATTTGCTCTGTTCCGTGTCATTGATGTGGGATTCATTAAGGCCCTCCTGTGACGGATCGCTTCTTGTCGACATCAGCTCATTATACAAGAAGTCGATATAGGAACACCCCATTTAGTACTTTGAAGCTTGCATGCCTCAATGGCAAGTTTCTCACTTCCGGCAACAGGTTTACATCAATGACCTTCGACCGAAAGATTTTGCGTGGTGTTCAACGCCAAGTCCTTTATTCACACCACGTGAATTGTACTGCAGTACCTTGAGGGTCATTGTCATTATCAGTGATTCCTCTTGTGCCTGTTAACAACGTACATCATTGGCTGGTAATCAGGCGATGTCTTTCCATGTTCGACTCCAGAACATCTCTCACATGGATAGACTTGTACTTTGAGTGAAGATCGAACGAGATTGAAGACCTCGGATCTAGTTTCATCCATCCGGGCTGCGATATATATTCAGGGAAATAAAGACATCAAATGTACATCATTGTTCCACAGATAATCATCCAATCAAAGGGATGATGACTCTACCAGAATCATCAGTCTACACTCAGACGATTGTCTGTCCTATGTACATGAAAATGAATTTATAAAGTTGAGTATGGGAATTCCCGCCTCAGCTAGATCATGAAAATATTATGAAGATAATGTATTGTATTGTATCTTATTACAGGTCTCCTCCCAGCTTGAAAGAACTTCGGATCCTCATAATAAAGCATTTCACCCGACATTAAAAGATTAACGACCTCATGCTTTAGGGGGCAACTGTTATAGACATTTTTGGGCACTACAACCACAAGCATGAAATGTCCGTAAACCAAGGGCTCCTAAGTCCCTAAAAGTGTTGTTCTAACCCCTAAAGGAACAAGGTCAACTGATTACAGCTTCTCCCAGAAGTTCTCCATGAAAAACTGCTCAGAACTGGTCAAAACAGGATCATTTCAGCTGCTCCATAGGCAAACTGCGTTGCATCTCACCTAAATGCAATGTGTGGGTGCGTTGCATTTCAAAAATCCCTTCTATGGGGTGCGATGGGCAAGAAGTGACAAATGGCAGTTTCATTCCACGAGGTGGAGAGGCATGGAAACTTCCAGAAACTTCTCCTGTGACACTTGCCTCTGAATTCGACCAAGGATGAGTAAGAGATCATCAATCTCCAAGTGGAAGCAAGAACTTTCAGAGGGATGACACTAATCAAATCACAAGCTGACTCATCTCTCTTACAGATATCTATATATGGATCCCTCATCCCAGAGATCCAGAGGCTGGAATTTTTCATATTGTAAGAAATTGCTGTTGGTTTCTTGAGACAACATCAGATTGTTGGGTGATCTGAGCTTTGTATGAGGTGAAGAGGGGCTTCCTTGCTGAGAGGATGATGCTGGGTCAGAATAACTGGTTGTAACTCCCTTGGCTCTTTCTTGTTTATCAATAAAAGCTATTCAAGTTTTCCTCCACACTCTTGTTTCATTTATGTTTTATGCATTTGTATGGTCAATTCACATCTGATCCTAGATTGTTTATGATTATAGATCCATGTTCTTGTATAGTGCTATGCTACTGTGACCTTACAGGTACTCTGTGAAGCTGGGCGTACAAGGGAGAAAGTGGCGAAAGACTATCAAGAGAGGGAGGAATCGAACTAGGAGATTAGCGTAGGACAGAGGTTGGTCTTCTTTGTTCTTCTCTCATCTATATTTCATAAAGGAAAAACGAAAGTATCTTTACTTTGTTTGTTTCTAAGGTAGCTACCATACCTTAGTGGGATAAGCAGTTCTGAGTAGACACTTTTCCCTGTAACACTTATGAGTGATCACGTTGGGTTAAGGTATTTGTTTGACCAGCAGAATTTGAACGTCAGGCAGACTATATGGTTGGCCTTGATCAACGAGTTTGATTTTGGGATCAGGTACATCAAAGGTAAAGAGAAAGGGTGGCAGATGCTCTTAGTAAGCGGATATAGTTAAATGACTTAGCAACTATGAGTTCCTATGGGATAGATTTACAGGATAGGATCTTGCGGGAAGGTTAGCAGGATGTTAGATATATGGATATTGTGCACAGGTTGCAGCAGAACACAGGTACAGGTACAGTTGTAGGTGAGTAGGATATGGATTTTTGTTTTATGACAGACGGATTGGTCAGGTTCCGAGACAGGATATATCTACCGGATAACAGTGATTTCAAGAAGGTGATCTTGAGGGAGTTTCATGAGAAACCTTATTCAATTCACCCAGGTTCTTAGAGGACATTAATTGCAGAGAAGAGAGTTTACTATTGGTCATGTTTGAAGAGAGATGTGGTAGAGTTTGCGGCTAGATGTTTTGATTTTTAACGAGTGAAATAAGAATGTAAGCATCCAAGTGGACTGTTACAACTGATTGCAATTCCATAATGGAAATGGGAGGTCACTTCCACGGACTTCACCACAGGGTTTCCAAAGACAATCAGACAACAGGATTCCACCATGGTTATTGTGGACAGGTTGACAAAGGTTGCACTCTTCATTCCAGTTAAGTATACATTCTCAACTAGTGATGTAACATAGGTATTGAACAAAGATGCGGTAATATTGCATAGTGTTCCAAATAAGATTATGTCATACAGGGGTGTGAAGTTCACTTCTAAGTTTTGGAAGGAATTGTTTGCAGTTTGATGGTCAACAAGATATTGGAGGACATGTTGAGGATTTATGTGATGAATTAGCAGTGGAAGTGGGAAGAGTATCTACCCTTGGTAGAGTTCACATACAACAACAGTTATCAAGATTCATTAAGGATGAGTCCTTTTGAGGCATTGTATGGGTAGAGTTGTAACACTCCCATCAGTTGGAGTGATCCAGTCAGGAAGGTGTTGATTGGACTAGATATATTGGAAAACATGGAACATGAAATGCAGGTTATAAAGAGGAATCTAAAGGCAGCACGGGAAAGGTTGAAGATCTATGTAGATCAGAACAGGTTGTTCAAGGAATTCTAAGTTGGGGAACATGTGTACTTTCACATCAAATCGAAGAAGATCTCCTTGCAGATTAGATCATGTGCCAAGATGGCACCATGGTTTTGTGGACCCTTCATTATCATCGAGAGGATTGGGCCAGTAGCTTATCGACTTGCATTGGCCCCGATAATGAAATTCCACAATGTATTCCATGTATGTTTGCTTAAGAAATATGTTAAGGATGTTGATAATGTGATTGATTGGTCTGTATTGTAGGTGGAACTAGATGGAGAATTCTAGTCGAAGCCTCAGTGCATATTGTAGAAAAAGGTGCTCATGCTCTGGAACCAAGTAATCGAGAAAGTGAAGGTGTAGTGGAAGCACGTTGGGCTTGACAAATCTACATGGAAGATGGCAGACCAGATATAGGCTATGTATCCTTCCTTTTTTTTGGATGAGGCAAAGTAGTTTTGGCTTAGTGTGTTGGTATATGTCTTGGTATATGATTTGGTCTATGTTTTGATGATGTTACTTTATATATATATATATATATATATATATATGTATATGGATGTAAATACCTCCATGAGATATGTTATAAAACTCCAATAATCAGTATGGGTGTCATGTCATTATGATGTTATGTTGTTATGTTTCATGTTGGTCTTCTTCTTAATAGGTTGATCATTGTAAATACTGCATCGAGCTAAGTTATAAAACTCCATCAGCAATATATATTTTGCTTATAACAGTTTTGTGGTTATAGGTGTTGTTGAACACTGAGGATGGTGTTACAGCAAGGGGGGGGGGGGGTTCTATAACAATCTTGATGAAAATTCCATGTAATAAAAGTAAATAAAGATAAAATAATAACCATGGTTGATGGGGCACTTATTCCAAGCTGAATATTGGGCAGAATCCTAGTGGTGGGGATCACTTGTGATTGGTTATGGCTAAGGAAATTGGCAAAGGTTATGGCTAAATCTTTGGAAAGGAAAAAATTACATCTTAGCACATTTATTTATGAAAATAATGGAAATTAGGAGGAAAAGGAGGTGAAAGGTCATAGGTTGCATCTGACGAGGAAAATGAAGAAAATAGAGGCCTCATTCATAAAAAGGCTTCTGTAGACCAATTGGTACTTTTGGTCAGTTCAATTTTTGAGCTCTATCATTATTCTCTCTCTCTCTCTCATACTCTTAGAGACTTATAGTTTTCTTGGAGCACTCTTAGTGGGTGTGGCGTAGTTGCATTCTTGGAGCAAGAAGGCAAAGCAAGAGTAGGAAAGTGTAAGAAGGCATTGGGATCAACAACTACATCATATTTTCTTGCAAGTACCAAGTTTCATGTATGTTTCCTTCACTATTTTTGGCATGCATGGCACATGCATGTGGTTCTTGGTTGTGATCTATCACTAGCATGGAGGATTTCTTAGATTGACAGTGGATTTAGCTAGTCTTGTCATTTTGTGTATAGCCATGGTGATTGTGGGTTTACTTTCATTGTTTGTTTTTGGTTGGTTCTCATGGTTCCTTAGCTTGGGTTGAGTTATTAGTTCCTGGAATCCATGGTTGGACAAACGCTCTGGAAGCCCTGTAACATCTTAGGTTCAGTTACTAGTCCTGGAAACCTTGGCTGGGAAAACGCTCTCAAAGCCCTTGGTGGGTTGAGTTACTAGTGTTGGAAACCTTAGTTGGACAAATGCTCTGGAAACTCGACAACATTTGTGGGTTGAGTTACTAGTCCTCGAAGCCTTGGTTGGAACAAAAACTCTGGAAGCCCTGGAAGGCTTGGATGGATACCAATCTGACGATGGTTTTATGACGTTCGACCGTGAGGTGGAATCACTGTTTGACGGGTTGATGTGGATGGACTCTAGAAGCCCTAGATGATTTTTGATTGATGTGGTCTATGAGATCTCACATTCATGCTTGGAATATGGCACAAGGGTGAATGGATGAAAAGAGATTTGCCTCAGCCATTCTACGGTAGGGTGGAACGTGGAAGTTCGATCCCAGATTTGGATTTTGCATCATTAATGAAAGGGTATTTCTCCTTGTATTTCTATGAGCATTTTGATGGATTATATGTGGTCTATATGACTCTACTTTAATGATTATTTATGTTGCTATTATGTTGATTATGTATGTGTTTTATGATTGCAACCATGTGTGGCTCTCATTATGTTTTTACTTATAATTGAATAATCAATGTATCTATGACCTAATGGTTGGAATGACAGTTGATGTGTAAGGGCATCAATGGTTCTTAGCGATTCTCAGCAAAGTATGAGACCCCTATGCTCAGAATAGTTATTTACACCTTTAGATTACATATTAGTGATATGTTTGATGAAATGTCTGTCATGGCTAGTAGGAGTCCAGTCAAGGTCTTGAACAAGTATTTTCTTTAGTACAATCATTTCCACGTTATTTTACTGATTTGAAGAGATGGTTAAATTCTAGGCAGTGACCTGGGCTCTCAGCCTAAAAAAGTGGCTCAAATCCTGGAGTCGCTGGCATAGCACTGACAATTTTGGTCTCTGGTCACTCATAGGCAAGCCTGCAAGAGCGACTTTGGGTTTCTAGTCACCCTCATGGATATAGCATGGGAGTGACTAAGGCTTAAGTTGTCCAAAAGTTCAGTGGGACCCCAAGGCAAGTTGTTTAAAGCTTTGGATTGGTTCTTGAGGGTCTTGTAGCCGATGATTAATGTATGTATGGTGTGTTTCTGTTGGTTCCAATTCGTTAACGTGACTTAGGAGGCTGAATTATATCGTAGTGGCCTCTCTACACATGTTTACCCCAACTAACCAGATGTGAGAAAAAAGTGTTCCAAAAA
Source organism: Pinus tabuliformis (assembly GCA_031772625.1). Classification (NCBI taxonomy): domain Eukaryota; kingdom Viridiplantae; phylum Streptophyta; class Pinopsida; order Pinales; family Pinaceae; genus Pinus; species Pinus tabuliformis. Next base: position 1,169,560,512 of record CM062809.1, read on the forward strand.
CATTCTTGTTTTTTATTTTTTTAATTAAATATTATATTTTAATTTGTTATTCCACTTTTAAAAATGACTATATATGATATTAAAGAATTGTTAACTATATATATAATATTAAAAAAAATTAAGTAAAAGAGATAATATCAAGTTTAAAAGAATGAATAAAATTAATAAAAATAAAAAATAGTTTTGAAAAAAACGAAAACAATTATTTTTTAATGGTATCCTTTTATGGTTTACTAAAATTTCAAATTTGGAGAGTTCACGACTTTATGATAAAAACACTGTACAAAATTTAATTAATAATTTAATTGAGAAAGAAAAAAAACATAGATATAATAATGAAACAAGAAGAATATACGAAGTTGAAATAGCATAAATGTATTTGAGTATCATATTTAATTATGAAAAATAAAATATTTTCCATACTTATACTAAAATAATAATAAATTTTGTATTATTGAAATATATTATTCAAAAATAAAAATTAAAAGTTTAACTATTTTTATATAGATATAAATTTTATAAATAATTTACATACTAATAATTTATATATATAATTATTTTTTTATAATATTTTATATTTAATTGTTTATCATTTAAATAATTTATGTTCAACATAACAACCTTCACTCTTGGAGTTTAATTGGCAGTGCCTATTTTAAATTTAATAGTAAGTTGTGACTTTACAATATACGAGTTTAACTAAGAAGAGAGTTTTGATTTTGGAATTATATCTCAAAGTTGGGTACCCCTTTTGGCTGTTCCTCAAGGGAGCGATCAGACGACGAATTCCCTTTACATCGCAGAGATATGGAAGACAGGACTGAGATTAAATAAGCGACCCGCAGATGGACTGGTGGGGAAGGAGGCTGTGGAGAAATGTATAAAGATTGTTATGGAAAGCGAAATGGGTGTTGAGCTGAGGCAGAACGCTTCACGGTGGAAGAAATTATCGAGGGAGGCAATGGGAGAAAGCGGATCTTCCAATAAAAACATTCAAGAATTTGTTGAGGATATTGCTTGCAGAGCATCCTCATTGCCATTATCCGGTTAGTGCTATCATGGATTTCTGAATAAGGGGTACCCCTTTTGGCTGTTCCTTAAGGGAGCGATCAGGCGACGAATTCCCTTTACATCGCAGAGATATGGAAGACAGGACTGAGATTAAATAAGCGACCCGCAGATGGACTGGTGGGGAAGGAGGCTGTGGAGAAATGTATAAAGATTGTTATGGAAAGCGAAATGGGTGTTGAGCTGAGGCAGAACGCTTCACGGTGGAAGAAATTATCGAGGGAGGCAATGGGAGAAAGCGGATCTTCCCATAAAAATATTCAAGGATTTCTGAATAAGGGAATAATACTATGCTGCAGTAGTCCCCGCCGTCCCTTTAAAGAAAGGTTCATATGGACATTGTCAATTAGCGAGCAACTTGTAAGTAGGGCGATACGTCGACTCTTTAATTTGGAATAGAATTTTCTTATATTAAATGGATGGTATAGAGTAGGATACTTTTAGTCGTACGATTTTTTCTTTAATTTAGAATAAGAATTTTAGTAATTTAATTATAATTTATTAAATGGACGGTAAATTTTAGAATAGAATATTCTTAATACATCTGAACAAAATAATTGAAATTTATTTTTAAAATAATTGTATTTGTTTTTATTTTAATTAAATTAATTAATTAAAAAAATCATATGAACCAATATAATACGAAGAAATGAGTAATAATTTTTTAAACATGTATTGATAAATTATGGTATTAGTTTATAATATTATAAAATGAAAAGGAATTAGTATTATAAAATGGAAAGAAATTTGAATCTGATCAGAAATTATAATTATATATATATATATATATATATATATATATTAATTTTTTATTATTATTTATTATTAATAATAATAATTTAAAATTTTATTAATATTTATTAATAATTTTTTAACAAAATATTAATTATAAATTCATATTTATCACTGTTTACCCACCATTAATACTTAGTTTATAGCCGTAATTTATTTATATCCCTATTTTATTTTCAATCATTAACCTTTTTACCATAATTTCTTCAAATTATTAATATTTTATAAAACACCATATCACCAATTATTCCCCGTTTATTATTCCTGTAACACTCACTTACAGGAATAACTTTTTTCAGCACGAAAAAAACTGAAAAATTGTATTCATAGGAGGAAAACAAAATACAAAGTCCATTATCTCAGATATATTGTCCGAGGACTATGACTGACGGGGATTTGGCACATTCTATACATATGATTTGAAATATTGGACCGTATGCAATCTATATTGGGATTGTTTGCATCGGGTATGGAATCAATAGGCTTGCAAAATAACAAAAATTTGTTGAGCGCATACCTTAACAGAGTGTTAACTTCGTGTGAAAATAAGAAAATACATACCAGAAATTGACTGGGTTGAGATTCATATGTCCTGAAAACAAAAATAACTACAAACACATTTTAGTTTTGGGAGATGCGTTTTCACAAATTGACTTTGATTAGCTCTCCATTTTATTTTATTGGTTGAGACAAATAGCTAAAACCGAGTTTTCCACTAGGCAGTGGATTGTGTTTTAGGCGCGGGTTTCCCGCTGTCAAGGAGCGCCCGACAGTTTTTCCCTCTGGTAAACCTGCAATTTTTTGTTTTTTTTTTTTTTAATTGTGATTACACGATACGACAGAGGCATTTTTTTAATTTGGAATTGGAGATTTTGTTTGATACAACATGGAAAAAACTCAAAGTGCTCGTTTTGAGATCGAGAAGTTCAATGGAAAAAATAACTTCGAAATCTAGAAAGTGAAGATGCATGATCTGCTTGTGCAACAAGGCGTGGCGAAGGCACTGTTGGGAAGATCCAAACAGTCTTACCCCATGATAGATGATGAATGGAATGAATTGGATGGAAGAGATCTGAACGGTATTCGACTGTGTTTGGCGAATGATGTTTTGTTTAACATCATATCAAAGAAAACTGCTGCTGGTTTGTGGACAAAGCTTGAGAAGTTGTACATGACAAAATCCTTGACCAATAGGATTCTTCTGAAGAGACAATTGTATAGTTTGCGCATGAAGGAAGGTACAACTATTACTGATCATTTGAATGTCTTTAATACTCTCATGGTGCAATTAGAAAGTATAGAAGTAAAATTTGAATAAGAGGATAAAGCTATAACTTTATTGTGCTCGTTGCTCGAGTCATGGGATCATTTTGTTACGTCTATAAGTCTAAGAATATCAGAAACCCTTGAATTTGATGATGTTGTTGGAGCTTTGTTGTCCGAAGAGACAAGGAAGAGGTCAAATTCAGAAACCTCTACATCAGAAGCAATGATGGCTAGAGGTCGTTCTAGAGAAAGATGCTCCAGTAAGCACAGCGACTTGCGTTCAAAATCGAAAGGGAAGAAGAGTAAGGTAAAGTGCTGGTTTTGTGGAAAATCGGGACATTTGAAGAAGGACTGTTAGAAGAGACAGAAAGCATCCAAAGAAGACTCTTCAACAGCGAAGCAAGAAGCAAACACAACAAATACAGGTTCGGCATCCAAGACAGGTATGAGTGATGAAGTGTTATCAGTTGATTTGTCTAGTCATGATCAACATTGGCTGTTAGATTTTAGTGCATCAAATCACATGCGTATTCATAGGGAATGGTTTAAAACTTATAAACCAATCAATGATGGAGTAGTGTACATGGGAAATGAAGTCACATGTAACATTGTGGGAATTGGAATTGTTCAGCTTAAAATGTTTGATGGGACAAATAAAATTTTAACTGATGTAAGACATGTACCTGAACTAAGGAAAAATCTCATTTCATTAGGATTACTGGACACAAATGGATATAAAACCTTTATTCAAGGTGGAGTAACGAAAATTTACAAAGGAATTTTACTATTAATGAAAGCAAAGAAGGTTGGAAATCTTTTTCAGTTAGAAGGAAGAACAGAGTCAGATTATGTTTCTATAGTGTCTGAAAATGACAGTAATTCTATTAGTTTATGGCATCAAAGGTTGGGCCATATCGTAAGAGGATTAAAGATTTTATCTTATCATAAGTTACTTCCTAGTCTAAAGTCTGTTAAGTTAGATTTTTGCAAACATTGTCTGTTTGGGAAACAAAGCAAGCAGAAGTTTCAAACTGGAAAACATACTAGTAAGGGAATCCTTGATTATATCCATTTTGATGTTTGGGGTCCGTCTCCTACAACCTCATATGGAGGTTCGTCGTATTTTGTATCTTTTATTGATGATTTCTCTAGAAGAGTGTGGGTCTACATGTTAAAGAAGAAGTCTGATGTGTTTACAGTTTTCAAACAATTTAGAGCATTAGTTGAAAACATCACTAGAAGAACTATTAAATTGTTAAGAACTGACAATTGTGGTGAGTTTACTTCAAAGGAATTTGATAATTATTGCAAGGAAGCTGGGATCGAAAGACATAAAACCACTGTATATACGCCTCAGCAAAATGGAGTTGATGAACGCATGAACAGGACTCTGTTAGAGAGATCAAGAAGTATGATGAGTAATGCAAATTTGCAGAAGGAATTGTGGACATAAGTGGTTGCTACAACTTGCTATCTGATAAATCGATCACCATCAACTGCAATAGGATGCAAAATTACTCAAGAGGTATGGAAAGGTCATCCTTGTGATTATTCTAAACTGAAAGTTTTTGGTTGTGATGCATATGCTCTAGTTCCAAAACATCAGCGTTCTAAATTAGATCCTAAATCAAAAGGGTATATCTTTGTTGGATATTGTGATGGGACTAAGGGATACAAATTGTGGGATCCTACTACTCACAAGATCATCATTGACAAAGATGTTGAATTTAATGAATCCTCACTTGAAAGTTCAGATGTAGATGATAAAGTGAAACAAGATAATGTATCTAAGCTTCAACACATTCAATTTGAAACCAGTCCAAGTATTGATGATGATCAAGATGAACATGGTTCAGATGTAAGTCATGAAAAAGTTTCAAATGCAGGTCATGAACAAGTTTCAGATGTAGATCATGAACATGATTCAGATGCTAATCATGAAGAAGTTCCTACAGATAATAATCAGCAAATTGTGGAAGTACCAGAAACATCTTTAAGGAGGTCCACAAGAATTAAACGTCCTCCTAGAAGGTATGATGATTATGTTACTTCAGTTTCTTTAACCGCTAACAATGATGAACGTTTGTGCTATCAGGAAGTTGTAGAAGGTTCTAAAAGTGAAAAGTGGAAAGAAGCTATGAAGGACGAGATGATGGCATTACACAAGAATGACACATGGGATATGGTAGAACTTCCTAAAGACAGAAAAACTGTGGGATGTAAATGGCTGTACAAATTGAAAAGGGGTGTTGATGGTTCAAAGGACAGGTACAAAGCAAGGTTGGTCGCGCAAGGTTTTTCTCAGAAAGCAGGCATTGATTTTCATGAGATATTTTTACGAGTTGTAAAAAATGTTTCAATTCGAATTGTATTAGCATTAGTTGCTTTACTTGATTTAGAATTACAACAACTAGATGTTAAAACTGCATTTTTACATGGAGATTTAGATGAGGAAATTTACATGGAACAACCGGAAGAGTTTGTTCAAGATCGCAACAAGAAATTTGTCTGCAAGCTCAAGAAATCATTGTATGGTCTGAAGTAGTCGCCTCTACAATGGTACAAGAAGTTTGATTCTTTCATGTTGAGTCACAATTATATAAGAAGTGATTATGATCATTGTGTTTACTTTAATAAATTAAGTAATGGCATGTTCATTATCTTAGTATTCTATGTTGACGATATGCTTTTAGCAAGCAAAAGCATAACAGAGATCAACAGGTTAAAGGCTCAGATGGATAGGACATTTGATATGAAAGATCTAGGAGCAACAAGACAAATTTTGGGCATGGAGATTTTCAGAGAGAGGAGCAATGGTAAGCTGTGGCTATCACAACAGAAGTATATTGAGAAAATACTCTTGAGGTTTGGTATGAACAATGTGAAGCCTGTTTCAGTCCCTTTAGCTTCCCATTTTAAGCTTTCTTCAAGTTTATGTCCTAGTACAAATGAAGAAAAGGAATATATGTCTCGAATTCCATATGCCAATGTAGTAGGTTGTTTAATGTATGTGATGGTTTGTACTCGACCAGATATTTCACATGTAGTTGGGGTTATCAGCAGGTATATGGAAAATCTAGGAAAAGAACATTGGTCAGCAGTGAAATGGGTGCTTCGGTATTTGAGAGGCACAAGTGATTATTGTATCACTTATAACAGAAGTAGTGAATTTGTTTGCGAATATGTTGATTCCGATTTTGCAGGTGCTTTGGATAAGAGAAGGTCAACTTCAGGGTATGTCTTTACTCTTGCAGGTGGAGCTATTAGCTGGATGTCAAAGCTAAAAAATATTGTTGCTTTATCCACTACTGAAGCAGAATATATAGTTGCTTCGCATGCTTGCAAAGAAGCGGTTTGGTTGAAAGGTTTGATTGGTGAGTTTCGTAGGTTACAGGACAACATCAAGTTATTTTGTGATAGTCAAAGGGCAATTCATTTGGCTAAGAATCCAGCCTATCATAGTAAATCAAACCATATACCTATCAAGTACCATTTTGTAAGACAGGTTATCACTGAAAGGGGTGTTTCTCTTGAAAAGGTGCATACGAAGGAAAACTGTAGACATGTTCACGAAACCAGTTTTGTTAGAGAAGATACGTTGGTGTCTGGCTTCTCTTGGCTTGCAAAAAAGATAAAAACAATAAATGAATAGGGCATCAGGCTAATTGTTGTCGAGGTGGAGATTGTTGAGATTTTATGTTTTATTAAATTTGGGAAAAATATTATGTATGTGACAACAATAGGATTAGTTGCTATATTAGCTCCAGTATTTTTTGAGGAGGAGTTAATGCATCCTATATTTGTTGTGAGGGAATTTATGATTCAATTTTATGCTCCAGCTATATAGAAATGTAATCTTGTAGAGGATTGTAAGAGTGTGTGTAGGGAAAGTAGAGAAAATAGAGAGAGATGAGAGTATGTGTGAAGAATTAGATTTGTTGTAATCTCCTTTGAATAATAAGATTGTTGATGCCTCTGTTCTGTTGGACGTAGCCCAGATTGGTTGGGTGAACCACGTTAAATCTGTGTGTTATTTTTTTTGTGATTTGTTAATGTGCTGTGTATGTTTTGTTTAATTTAATTTATGCTGCGCATTGTTAAGTCTAACACTAAGATTGGTTTATGATCTATGGCTAATAGATGGTTTCATGATATAATTTGTGATAGTTCGTTGAGAGTTTATCGATAGTTAGTGATAAAATTGGTAAAGACTCTACATCAAGGTTATAAAGTAAAAGAGTTCGCAACCATATTATATATTTAATGCTTGGGTTCAATGCTCGATGGCTTTAGTTAATAATATAATTTGTGCATATTTTTCTTGATAAATACAAATATAGATTTATATTTTATTCGTCAATTAATATGAACGATTGAAAAAAATTATTTATTTATTTATTATTGACACTAATTTTAGTAATAAAATTGATGAAGATACTTTTAGCAAGAGCGAAAGCTTGATTTTCTTATAGACTATTAGGGGTTATTCCAAGTGCCATGGCTTTCCTTGAATAAGGGTGATGAGCCAGTTTCCATTCATGGTTAGCAGCGAGATATGGTTGTCCTCACTGTAAATGTTATATGAGAGCGATACATATCAGACTTACAGAAGGATTGGATAATTCTAGAAGATTTGTTTAACCCGTAAATCTTCTAGAATTTTCCCGAGCCACACAATTTCCTTTGTTGTTTTAGCTGCTGCCACATATTCTTCCTCTGTTTTGGAATCTACTAGAATTGATTGTTTGCATGACCTACAAGAAACAACTCCCAATCCAAGACTCATAGCATAACCTAAAGTAGATACCCCATTTTCTTTATCTGCATCAAAGTCTGAATCAGAGTATCCAATCAAGCTGAAGCCGACCACCTCTGTATACTTGAGTCCAAAGTATTGAGTTCCCTTTAAGTACTATAGAACTCTTTTTGCAGCAGACCAGTGTCTCTCACAAGGCTTTTGCATAAACCTGAAGAAGATTCCAACAACAAATAAAATTTTCAATCTGGTAGTAGTCAAGTAGTTGAGACTTCCTACAATTTATCTATACTTTGTTGCATCCTCAAATTATTTTCCTTCAATGGATGTGAGCTTAAAGTTTTGTTTCATTGGAGTAGTCAAAGTATTGTACTCACCCACGCTGTTGGAGAGGTAAATCCCCTCTGCGGATAGAGGCGATCCCTACTAGCCCAGAACGGGTCTAGCAACAATCAGTCAATGCTACTATGCAAGTTCCTAATGGCAAATAAAAGGTAGGAAATGAAAACCTACTTGGATTCCAACGCTAATGTTTGATGAAGAGACGTCGCTCTCGCTCCTTCGCTTCGGCCGGTCACAATCCTCCACAATCCTCGTGGATAGACACCTACACACACAAAGAGAAACACAAACACAAGCGTGAAATATAATAAATGCAATTATACATCAGTCAGAAAGGACATAACTCACATTAACCATTACAAAGACAAATGAGAGTGGAACCATAATAGTAGTCATTTATTATTAATCAATAACAGAGAAGAGTACAACCAAAGTTCTGACGTCGAATCCTTCTCAAGAGGGTCCAGCCAGCAAGTCTCTTAAGCATTCACCCTTGGAGGTAGATCTCCTAAGACAAAAACTCTCTCTCACACAAGTTTACACAAGAAAGCAACACTTCACAACCTTCCTTAAGCTCTCTAGAAATCCCACACTTGTCACACCAACTACCTACTAGCAGCAGCACTCTAAGCACTATCAATTTCACACTGTCCCAAACTAGCTGCTCATGGCAATGGTAGAGGCTTAAATAGGAGAAGGAGTCTCCATGAATGGTGGGAGGATGAGCTTATCTCCAAGGAAGGTGGCTCAAATGACGAAACAGACATGCCAGAGAAGGGAGGGCGACATTTACAAGGCCAACAACCAGGTCTGGAGTCATCTGGAAGGCCGGCTGTTAGAACAAACTCGCCCAAACAAGATCAGCGCGGGTGTATAACTGCACTGGAGCGCTGACATCGCAGCTGACTAACAGTGAAGGTCACGTCAGCGTGACCAGATATGAATAACAGATGCGCTGGCTTATGAAATTCGACCAGCGCGGAAAACACGTGTGCTTTCGCGCTGGCAGCGCAGCCTGTCCGTTATGAAGCGCCCGTCAGCGCGGTTATTTTAACAACAGTCGCGATGATAGTAAAAACTTTGGCAAAGTGGGTCATTTGGCAACATTAGAGAGCATGAGCATGATTGATTTGAACTCATGACACAGTAGGGAGACTGACAGGGAGACAGTGACAAATTACTGTGTAACAGATGCCCCCTAAAGCATGAAGCCCGAGAGAGTGGGAGGGGTGAAATGCTTTACAAAACTCGCTGAACTGGAACACCACCAGGAAGAATCTGCACGTATGTACAACTGATATCTCTGAGAATCTATTACATGTAGTCTAGGCATGGGCGCAGCCATCCAAAAGACATACGGAGAAGGTCTGTGGTATGGACGCAGCCACCCAGCTGAAGAGACCATGATGATAATAAGGTATGGTCGCAGCCATCCCAAAAGACTCAGGTATGGGCGCAGCCATCCATCAACGAGTCATGTAATAATAATCCACAAAATCGTAACCTGGATTGCAACAGACAAAAATCCAGGGTCTTGCGCTCCATCCTGACCCGAACAAAGTACAAGTCCAAGCATGTGAATACATGAGCTGAAGTCGAACATGCATGAACATCGTTCGATTACCAGTCAATAATGAAAACTGTTAACAGACGCGAGAGGTACCACCAATAATGACAATGGTCCTCAAGGTAGTTATAGGTACAATCCGCGGCGTGTGAATCAATGAGCTGGTGTCGAACACCCGCAGAATCATTCGATCGGAGGCCAATGATGAAAACGTCGCGTCGAACACGAAGAACCTGCCATTGAGACATGCACACTCTAAGGCACCTGAAGGGAGTCTCTAAGTCACCTTCCTGGATAATGAGCTGAAGTCGACAGGAAGTAACCTTGATCGAAGGTGGGCCATAATGCTTCCCACATCATCGACACGAGACAGAGAAGGATAAGATATTTTGTGTGAGGTATCAGAGGGAGGTTGTAATTTTGCAGAGGTCAACTTCTCTTGAGCATATCGGCGGCACGACAGTGGATTTGGCAGTATCTGACGTCAAATGAGCAGAGGTCATGGTGACAAGACAATGAGCAGATGAGAGGCCAAATAGGATAACCCAAACCCACGGAGGCTAGTGTAAAACAAGATGAGAAATTCCCACCCAGACATGAATACAGACTAGTGCCATGTTCAAGAGCGACATACTGCCGACACGACAATTATTACAGTTCCATTTTCCCCACCATTTCTGGCAGGTACCCCGATTATTTTTGGACGACAAGCTTGACGGGGATAGCATATGCTTGGAAAGCATCATTTCGATGGTGTCTGATGTCATTAAGTTTTAACGAGTCTGACAAAGGAAGAACTCGGCGTCTTTTCTTGTTTAGAGAGTCTGAAAAGACAGTGGAAAAGAAAACTCCAGGGGGGTCCTTTTTCGTAAAGTTGTGTCTCTCGAGCCCGAAAAAGTATAAAACAATGCTCGAAAGAACCGCCCGACCAGTATGATCGAGGAGTACTTTTCGTAAGTAGTGACTTCGACCCGAAAAAGTAGAAAAGCGGTCAAAAGTACATCGTTTTGGAGCCAATAACGAGTTCGAAACGACAAACACCTGGCAATCTTTTTAGTTTAAACGGTCGAAAAAAGAGCTTTAAAGGCGACCGCCTGTCGTTCTTTTTAACGAGCCGAGAGGGGGGCTCGGCCATCTTTTCTTGCTTTACGTCGAAAAAGAGCTTAAAGACGACGTTGCGGGAGCAAGTGTGTGTAGGACCGTCGTGACCCCACCTGTATGAGAATCTGCACAAGAAACACCGCACGCGTAAATCTGCTCGAGATAATATGTACCACATGCATAAAAAACATAGTAAAACGACATTGGCACCAAGCACATAGTAAAAACATCACAAAATCCCACATTTATGAAAAATGATAATTAATTATAAAAATTTTACCATAAATAGCGGGGTAAAAGGAGGTTTTTACCATTGTTACCATTTTGAGCTGTGGAGGACGTTGTGGAGCTGCGAGGTTGACGAACCAAATTCCATCCCGTGCAAACATCAACCACCCTGCAATCTATTCCAGGTAGGTTCTCCTTCTCCTGCGCTCCATTTTGAAGCATTTTTGCCACATTTTCATGGTGAGAAGTGCTAGTTTGGGCGAATTTTTTGAACTCCAATTTGCTCTCGGTCAGCGCGGATTTCCTCATCGGGTCCACGCTGATCGAATAATATTTACACATACCACCCCCAGATCAGCACGGAAAACACGCGTGCTTCCACGCTGACCCAAGAAAAAAAACAAAGGGCGCCATTATCAGCGCGACTGTTTCGCTAACGCCGCGAAACTAATTTTTTAACAATTTTAATGTGTAAATTTTAACGGTCAGGGCTCTAATGATGTTTTGTGGCCATGTAGGACAAAATGGCATTTGTTTGGCAAGAGTGAGCTCATGATAATGAGGATATAGCGGCATTCGCCAATGCTGGGTGCCGTAATGCAATGCGGGCATGGGGGTTACTCAAATTCTTCCTCACTTTGCGCCTGCAAGCACAGCCTGATCTTCTTGAGTTCCTAATCAGAGCCTGGAATCCTGTTGATGGGAAGTTTGTGATTTGAGGCCGAGATATCGGGTTCGATTATACGGATATCTATTTTTTGACCGGGTTATCACGTCAAGGTGAGATGCCCATTCTGGAGGGGCAGCGACCCAGTGGTGAAACCCTAGATATGCTGATGGCTCGAGTGTGCCCACGGGCACGCAAAACGTGGAGTGGGAAGGTAGCCATTCCTACGGTGGAGGACATCGTCCTTCAAACCATACTCTTCATGGTGACCCGGGCAGCGGGCTCCTTGGCCAATCACGAGGCTTCGAAGACCCATCTCCTATTAGCTCTCGAATGTTTAAATCCCACTATATTCAACTGGGCAGCAGCAGTAACCACCAGTATGAAGAGACAGTTGAGCAACTGCCGACGTGGTGAGTCGAAGCAGTTTGGCTATGGGTCCATTTTAGTCCCGCTCATGCTGGAGCGGGTACCGGCATTACAGCTACAGGACATGGTCGTGGATCCACCCAGAGGCCCCCGGGAGATGAGGGCTAGTCGATGGGGCCATGTCATGCCGCGAGGAGGTGGCGGCCGACCAATGGCATGGGGAGTATATTTCCGAGAGTGGCTGGATCGGCAGGTCATTTTTGTGGAGGACTGGCCATATGCTGGCATAGACTTCCGTGGAGATCCAGACATGCCACTGCCTACGGGAGAGCATTGGGACGATGGTGGTAAGCCACTTGATCTCTTTTTAATTTTTTGTTTTTTGTAATGTTTTTAATTTTTTATGTACATGTCTTTACGATGAATGCTATGGTATGCAGATGTAGGACTGACGAGACCCCTTGGCCTGGCCCCAGAGACACGGAGGGAGGCACAAGGCGCTGGAGCCCTGGCCCTGGCTCCTCCAGGAGTCGATACGATGGAGACTGTGATACAGAACCTCGAGGGCTTACTGGCGGGGATTCTAGATTACCAGGGTATAGAGGAGGTCCCCATAGCATCTCAGATCCATACAGTGGGGGTAGAACCCAGGATGCACCGCCTTTTGAGGTGGGTGGCACGGGCGGTTGTAGTATGTAGAGAGCATAACCCACCACAGTAGACATCTAGGTCTTATTTCCTACTGATGTTTTTTGAGAGACATGCATCTCAGATGTATTGAGAACACAGGCCTTATCTAGACATATACACTTATTTTTGAGCGCCTTGGTGCGCCACATGATATATATATATATATATATATATATATATATATATATATATATACCGATTTTGGATGGATCTTTCACATGTGATGATGTTTTTATATGCTATGCAAATGTCTAACACAAATGTAATCTAATGTATCAGTTGCATAACATACGACCCACATATTTTAATTTTTACGCAAGCTTAAAAGCACACATGACAACACACATGCAAACTATGCTTGGAAAAGCATTTTATTTTTGATGCACACGGTACAAACATTATGATATACACACACACACACACACACACACACACACACATATATATATATATACATATACATATGCTTATCCTATGGTATTATTATGTTTTCTATGTCTTCTTGTATAATGTTTATCAGTTACACAAATGTCTGTCTAATACATGGTTTGCCAATGCATCAGTTAGTGTGTTTAATCGTCTCAGAATATGTTGATATGTGATGTAATCAAAATTCCTTTCTAACAATCTTACACATAAATACAACCTTAGAATGTGTTGGTCTCTGACAGAATATCGCCCGTTGAGTTGATGGACGACAAGTTGAGAGGCCAGGTTCACCACCAATGCATGAATGCCGAGATCAACTGCTTCAGCTAATAACTCTATTACTGCACTGTATTCGGCAACATTGTTGGTGGTACGACCCAAGCACACACCTTGAAGATCTAGCAACTCTCCGTGAGGATCATAGATCACCCACGCCGCAGAAGACAAATTGCAAGTGCTACGACAGGCACCATCAGCGAAACCAACATAAGGTGCACTAGACATCTGCACAAGAAGCAGAAAGCACAATAAGAGGCAAACACGCCTTCACACCAAAGAAAAACGTGAAATCATACACACATAACACACTTGCTAAAAACACACGTATGTACAAACTAGGTGCACGAAATCATGCATAGTATTTTTTCAAATAAAGCCCGTTACGCGGCTTATCGAGAGGATTTCCTTCGTAGTCAATCAGCTCATATGCCCCCTTCTGTAAAACTCTCTTCACAATATAGGGGCCTAGCCACATGGGTTCGATTTTACCTGCCCCTAGCTTATCCTTAGCTTGATCATAGAGCAGTACCAGACCTCCCTCAACAAAGGAACGAGGTTGAATGGTATTGTCGAAGTGAGCCTTAACTCTCTTCTTCTGTGCTTCGATAGCTAGAGAAGCTAAGCGACGGGTCTCATCTAGCCGTTCTAAATAAAGAAGCCATTCCTCCACCGGAGTGGTGTTGGGAAGCAACTCGACAGCTAACTTTAATGAAGGAATATCACATTCAATAGTAAGGGTGGCCTCTAGTCCATAAACTAGCTGAAAAGGGGTGAAACCGGTGGCGTCCTTCACAGAGGTCCGGTAGGCCCACAAGGCGGGGAACAACATCAGATGCCAATTAGACTTGTGTGTACCAACGGTACGTTGGAGCATTGTGATCAAGACTTTGTTCACGGCTTCAACTTGGCCATTGGATTGAGGGTAGTACGGCGTCGAACTATCTTGACGCAAGCCTAGTTGGGTCGTTAGTTTCGTCATCATGTGATTACGGAAATGATTTCCGTGATCCGTGATGATAGCCTGAGGGACTCCAAACCGTGTAATGACATGATTAAACAAAAACTGCGCTGCTGTGTGACCGTCTTCATTCAATGTAGGCATCGCTTTGGCCCATTTGGTGAAATAATCCACGGCAACGATGATATACCCATGCCCCCCGGTCGAACGAGGGTTACAGGATGTATAATCGATGCCCCATTTGGCGAAAGGACCTACGGTAACAACAGGGTGCAGTGGTGCAGGAGGTGCACGCATTTTCCGGTGGTAGATCTGGCATTCATGGCATGAACGGATGGCAAGGATGCAATCCTTGAAGATAGAAGGCCAGAAATAACCAGCACGAAGGATTTTCTAGGCGATGGCATATTCGGACATGTGGCTGCCACAAGCACCGGAGTGGCAGTAATTCAACACCCACTCAGCCTCCTCGAGAGTCAAACATCGGCGGAGAACAGAATCAGCGCCGAGGCGGTACAGGGTATCGCCAATAATGCGATAGGGTTGAGATTGATGACGAATCCTTCGTCGAGCGTCTTTCGACACATTGGGGCGGAAGGAAGACGTCTGCAAATATACTATGATGTCCCCGTACCAAGGGTCGAGGGTGCTTATTAGAAACAATGTTTCGTCCGGGATATGCTCTTCTGAAAGAGAGTGTGCAGAAGGAGATGGCAAAGAACAGAGCAATTCAGCAAAGACCAGAGACTTCTTAGACTTGGCAGCAGTAAATTCCAAGTCAAACTCTTGGAGGATTACGATCCATTTCGAGTATTTGCCCCCCAGCAACTGACACGACAAAATGTACGTCATTGGGTTGCAGTCAGAAATCACGGTCGTGGTGCGCAACAGGATATAATGCCGGAAATGTTGGACGGCGCAGACAGCAGCCAATGCCAACTTCTCGACATAAGCGTAGCGAGTTTCCATATCCAAGAGGTTGCGGCTAAGGTAATAGATAACGTGCTCATTGCCGTCATCATCGTCCTGCACTAGAACCATGCTGATAGTGGTATCGGCGGCAGCTAGATAGAGAGTATAATCACGGTGGTAGTTCGGAGGTCTTAATAATGGAGCAGAGACAAGGAGGCCCTTGAGTCGCTCGAAAGACTCCTGAGCGGTAGCATCCCAATGAAAGGGTGTGTCTTGCTTCAATAACCGTGTGAAACCCTTAGCCACCTCGGCATAATTCGGAATGAATCGTCTAAGGAAATTTGCTTTGCCCTGCAAACTCTGCAACTGCTGCAAAGAAGCAGGCGGAGGAAGATTCAGGATGGCCTCGACTTTGAGGGGATCCAGACGGATGCCTTCTCGGGAGACGATAAACCCGAGTAGTCGACCTGATTCCACCCAGAAGACACACTTATGAGGATTGAGCCTAATATGGTAGTGTCGACAGCGGAGAAAAATTTCGCGAAGATGGGAGGGATGGTCTTGACGCTTGACTGAATGAGCTGGGAGGTCATCCAGGTACGGCTGTACAATGTGACGAATGTCATGAAAGGCATAGGACATTGCACGTTGGAACGTAGCGCCGGAATTCTTTAGACCGAAAGGGAGCTTCTTATAAGCGAAAGTGCCCCAAGGATAGATAAAAGTCGTCTTATGTTGATCAGCGGGTGCAATGTTGATCTGGTTATATCCAGAGAAGCCATCCATAAATGAGTAAATTTCGCTTCCTACACACTCATCGATAAGCTAATCGATGAAGGGTGTAGGGAAGTTATCCTTTGGATAGGCACGATTGATATCACGGTAATCAACACAGACTTGGATAGTGCCCTGCTTTTTGTTCACAGGGACTATATTAGAAACCCAATCCGTCAGTGGAATGGGGTAAATGAAACCAGCTTTAAGAAGCTTTTCGACTTCTGCTTTGATAGTTGTGGCCTTCCGAGGGTGCACAGGGCGTAGGCACTGACGGACAGGCTTAGCACCTGGGTACGTAGGTATTTCGTGCACCACAATACTGGGGTCGATGCCAGGCATTTCTTCATAGGACCATGCGAAGACATCACGGAATTCGCGAAATAGAGCGGTGTAGAGTTGAACCTCCTCTGGAGTACAAGTGACTCCTATGTAAATGTACTCAACAATCCCTGGTTTCACAGAGATGTCTATGGGTTGGGTTTGCGTGATGTTTCCCATATTTCCCTCAGAAGACACTTGGTAAAGCTGAATAGGTGTTTGAAGGGGCGAGGATAGGATACACGAAGCAAACCGCTCGAGACACGCGATCATTTCCGGATGGGGAGGGAGAAACGAAGAGCGGTGGTGATGATCTGACCAAGGGAGCTCTTCGAGAGACATGGTCTCTATGATGGCTTCATCGGAAGGAAATATTTCCTTTAATGGATCTGAAGTAGCATCATCTCCTAGCCAAGGGAAATGAACATATGAATCGGGAACACTGCCCGGAAGATCAGGTTCAGCAGGGGGAGCCGATGCAGCGACGATTTTGACGTAGTTGAGCTCGGCAGGACTCAACGGCATCATATCACCCCAAGAGTCTATCTAATTAGCGGGAGGAAGGACCCATGGATCAGAACGTACAGAGATCATGTTAATAGGGGCGAGATTCGGAGGTGGGAGGGGAAAGACTCCCATTAAAGCGGGATCTTTGAAAAGTCTAGCACCCACGCTCTCGAGTGACTTAGAGGTATGCTCCACAAATGGCACATTACCTTCAGAAGAAGAGGCAAAGAAGGAGAGCTGGTCCACCGTGACAATCTTCCCCTGGTGAGGGAAACGAATGACACGGAAAAGAGAGGAGGCCAAGGCTTGCATGGCATATGTCCAGCTACGTCCGAGGAGGAGGTTGTAGGTAAGATTAGCGTCGACAACTTCGACCTCCACTTCTACTGTCTTCCCTTCCAAAGAGATGGACAAGCGTTGGAGGATACCGTAAGGACGAGACTCTCTTCCATCAAAGGCTTCTAACGTCTTAGGAGACTGACTCAACGTAGGAGAACCAATAGCCTTCCAGCAAGCAACATACATGATGCAAGTTGAGGCACCTTCATCAATGACTGTACGATGAATTGTTTTGCCATTGATGATTACCTGTATAAGGAAAGCGACTTGGTGAGGCAGTCTCAGTGTAAAGCCCTCGAGATCGAAAGAAATCAAATCTGAATCGGCCGGGTCTATGCCACCGATAGCCGATAGCAAGGAATTCCTCTGGGAGGGGCAGCTCTCGAGGACTTCTAGAGCGGACATAGCAGATGGAGCCTAAGCTAAGTCCTCAACAATGCTATAATGCTGGGCAGCACGAGCATTAGGGTTGTAAGACGACTTCCGAAGTACACCTTTTGGAGGGGGTCGGGGGATCGTCTCAGTGCTGGGCCTTTCGATGTGGAGAGGACCAGAACTGGACGGAGGAGCGCTGGAGGGGATCTCCTGCTCTTTCCTGGCAGGAGGAGGATATTCTTTTGCTCGAGTAGAAACATGGATGGGAATCGTTCCAGCCATGAACACTTGAGAGCCAAACGAGGAATAGGGTTGAGATGGGTCTGCCACCATTTGAGTTTGCTGGGAAGGGAAAGGTTCTTTAAGCACGGAAGGATTCCCAGGAGCACCTTTCAATAATCGACTAACTTCGGACCGCCTTTGGCAGTCCTTAGTGTAGTGATCCTCATCACAGATAAGACGAGGATACTTAGGTTTTCGTTTGGCTCCTTCTTCGGTTTGATTTTTAGGGGAGTCCTGTTTGGGCTGTTCGGTCTTATTCTTAGCTTTCCCTTTCTTTTTCCCTTTTGAGGATTTATCCACCGCGGTGGACTGGACGGCGTTAACCTCGGAGGTACTTCCAGAATTAGATTGGCCCTGAGAAGTATTTCCATTAGAAGCGTTCTGTTTTTGCTTCCTAGGGTTCGCGGCTGATTTCTTTGATGACGAGTTTACAGAGCCAATAACTCCGTCAACAGATGGTTTTGGCGGAGCCTTGGATTGTCCAGGCCTCGCGGCGTCTGGCAAATAATCATATAAAGTACCCGACTGAGAGTATACTAAGTCAAGGTACTGAGCACGCGCGATAGCTTGCTCTTCAGTTACACAAGCTCCCATGGCGATGTCTCGTGCGATCGCAGGGACAAAGGAAGTCGTGAACCAATCGGTCAAGAGTTGATCAGGAATCCAAAATTTGATCAAGCGAAGACGCCGTCTCCATTCATGTATATGATCAGATATATGCGTAGCCGTGTCCTGTTTGAGAGACGTAAGGAGATGTGTCCCTGTCTCATACCAAATGGGTAACTGAAAATGAGTTAGGAATGCCATAGCCAGCGAGTTGAAGTCTTGAAATGTTCCGCGATTGAGCTCAATATACCACTTAGCGGCTGAGCCGGTGAGAGTTCTTTGAAAGAGGTAGCGCCGGATAGAGTCATCAAGCCATGAGTTCGATGAACACCAAAGGTGATAGGTCATGACATGGGCTTGAGGGTCTTCACCAGCTTTTCCATCAAATTTTGGCCAATCACCGGGTATTTTAGTCGGAACTAGTGGCCAATATGGGTTATGAAGAATGGGATCATTCGTCAACTTGGACACATCCGGGAGTTCCAACGTCGCTAAGAAAGGCAACTGAGGGTTAAAGGACATTTGTGGCTGTGGAAGAGAGGTAGTACCAGGGTTCCAACCAGGTGGTGGTTGCCCCCATGGGCTTTGTCCAGATGGGCCCGGCCCGAAGGGGCCTTGCCCATAGGGATTTTGCCCGCAGGCGTTCTGTCCATACGGATTCTGTCCATATGCAGACAGTTGACCCTGGGTCTGCCCCCCAACACCCCATGGATTAGCAACTTGACCTGCAGGTGCAGCGTACTGATAATTCTGGTAAGGAGTGACCTGCATCTGTTGATAATTTTGATAAGGGGTAAACTGAGTTTGCCCCTGGGGTTGCTGGTAGCCATACATTTGCTGAGCTCCATACTGAGCCTGATAAGAAGGTTGCGCTTGGTAAGAAGGTTGGGGTCGTGGCCCACCTTGCATTTGATAACCAATTTGAGTTTGGGGCCCAGAAAAATGTCCTTGAACAGGTTGGGCTTGGACCATCTGGCCGGAAGGTTGGCCTGGTTGGGTTTGGGATGGACCTGGTTGCCCAGAAGGATGTGTTTGCTGGGTACTAGGTTGTCCTTGAGCAACCAAGGGTTGTCCTTGCAGAACAGATGGTTGAGCAGACTGGACGGCCGATTGACCTTGAGGTCGGCTAGCCTGTCCAGAAGGATGACTAAAACGGGTAGTGGGTTGGCCTTGCTGCGTAGAAAGTTGGCCCGTTTGCCTAGAAGGATGCATAGACTGAGCAGTGGGTTGGCCCTGCTGTACGTAGGGCTGCCCCCCTTGCCCAGAAGGATGACTAGACTGAGCAGTGGGTTGGCCCTGCTGTACGTAAGGCTGCCCCCCTTGCTCGGAAAGATACCCCTGTTGGACTGCCGGTTGACCTTGTGGAATACAAGTTTGTCCAGCTTTTCCGGAGGGATAACCCTGCTGGAGACTAGGTTGGCCTTGTTGGATGTAAGGTTGTCCTGGTTGTCCAGACGGGTAACCTTGTTGGGTACCAGGTTGCCCCAGATAACTAGAAGGTTGACTCTGATAGGTAAAGGATGGACCACCAGCGGCCGAAGTTTTTCCCTGATAGGGTTGTCCTTGTGGGCCCCCAGATTGTCCTGGGTAAGACTGGCCATAATGTGGCTGCCCTTGGGGGGCTTGCACATAAGGTGGCTGGCCTTGATTAGGCGGTCCTTGAAGCTGTGCAGGCATTGCTTGGCCCCCATGAAAAGAGTGAGTACTAGAGTCCCAAGCAATGGATAACGGTACCGAAACCTCAACGAAAGGTTGAGTAGGCAAGGGTTGAGAGAGTTGGAGGTATTGACCAGTAGAATCGTAATAAAAGAGTGGACCTTGCGCGTTCGGATCCTGAACAGCTTACCCATAGGCATCATATGGCCCCCCTCCTGGAACAGGACCAGAAGAGGGTGGAGCACTTTGTGCAGGGTGGACGACTCTAGGCGAGAGTTCCGGCTGGCCACTACTCACTTGACCGTGAGGGGAACCAGCACCAGTGTTCAAAGATGAAGACGTTGTTACGGCACTAACGACCGAAGTCGAATGTGCTACACAAATAGTTGGATTCGTGGGAACTGAGGTAACAGGTGTAGTATGGGGTTGTGAAACAAAAGGTCCCGTGGTGGGAGTGACATGAGGATCCCACATGGTCGTAGCAGGAGTCCTGGCAGCTACCCTATCCCTCAACGACTGATAACGCGGGGGAAGTGGAGAAGTAGCTGGGATGGGAGTGTCAATATTCGACACCACAGGTGTCTCACTTGTGCTAGGAGATGTCTCATCCATGTGGGAGGTAGACATTGGAGACGAAACACCAGGTGGGGTAACAGGAATATCGTCCTTGTCAAGCTCCCAGATAGGGTTCCAATCGGCTTCGTAATCTTCGTCGCCCGGGGCACGAGAGTTGATAGGTTGGATACTCGGGATAACAGGAAGAGTATCGCTTACAACTGGCACCTCAGGAGCAGTGGAAGATGGAGAGCCTTGACCACTTGGAACGGGAGTTGATGGGTTGGCCAGGATGACAAACTTCAAACAAGACCTAAGGGAGTCTAACGATAAAGGACCCTACTGAAACTAACGCACACAAGATCTAACCAGGTGATGTTAACGTGGCTGAATAAATTTTTAAGACACAGGAACTGAACTTGACCTTTTCATGTTTTAAGAGTCGAGAAAAGGACGAAAAGATTACTCTAGTCTCCTTCGAATGTTTAATGAGCACGAAGTGACAAGACGCTCACTGGCACCTTTTCGTTTAAGGAGTCTGAAAAGGATCAAAAGTGACTCCTCTAGAGACTCTAGGCAAAGGGTTTACCAAGCAATCCGTAAAACTGCTTATACACCTTGGCAATCGTATGAGAACCAAGGACTTTCTGTACTGCAGTCAATCTTCCTGAATGCTGTGTTTGGTGCGTTATGGCTCGTAAGGCGGTAGACTCGGCTTCCTATGGATCAAGGATAAAAGCCTAGTGGGGTCTCCCTATATATGCGACGGTACGTGGGAGCACAATCCGTGTTAGACCACTATCGAGTCACAGAAGGAGGAATCACCCAACCGTAATGTGAAACAATAGTGACTATGTTTAAAGACGTCGGAACACGTCTCTAGCCTAGACCTATAAATGTTTGTGTTAAGTTCCAATGCGTTTTTAGGTTTATTCAGTTTATTTTATGGTTGATCTTGAATTAAGTTTCGGTTTCAGGTCCTACAGTGTGATCTCTCACAAATGCCTAGATGCAAACTACATGCCAAAGAATACCATTTCGTTCGATGAGTTCTAACTATGAGAGGGTTAAGAACTTTCGATCAAACAAAATGAACACAATCAATCAAACCATCTAATGCAGCTAATGGCAAGGAAATGAAACTTTTCTTTTGAGAACACAAATCAATGAAATGCTCTTTTTCCCATTAACTATTGAATGCAAAAGATATTAGTTCGATTTCTTTTCCAATGGCACAATGCACTTAAAATGAATTTTGAGAGACAGCGACACCGAGTAAAAAGAAATAATAACAAACAAATGTGAAAAGAGTCGGTTGAGCCCAAACAACTATTATCTGTGTCCGGGTAGTGAGAAGTAATCGAAACAATACGAAGACTGGTTCAATAACAATCACCTAAACAACCAAGCAAAGCAAGCAAAGAGGAAGGCTTTCGCAAAAGCAAAAGGCAAGTAGTAAACGAATCTTTGTGAACGAGTAACAAACAAAGCCAATCCAACGAGATCGGGATGATAACACCAGGTCACAAGACACAAAAACAAGATCTGCCCAACAAGACTTCCCAAGCGAGTGGTTCAATGTTCAGACAATAGAAATCAAGTCATAAACCAGGTGGAAAGAGCAGGGGATAGTCAAACCAACAGGCTCAGGAGGTAAAATTGAAAAAAAAATCAATTCTACAGGATCAGCGCGGGTGATACACAGCAACAAAGCGCTGATCAGAAACCATGCGTAGCAACAAAGTGCTGTCAGCGCGGAAGTACACGGCTTAACCGCGCTGGTTCGATTTTCAGAACCGTCGCGACTGTTAAATGTACAAACGCGATGACCACGAAGTCAAAGAAACAGCTATGCGATGTCAGCGCGACTATTTTGTTATAAACCGTGCTGAGGCTAAAAAACAGGCACAATCAAGCCAAAAGCTCCCAAACCAAGGCAATGACTCTTTTAAACAATCAAGGCACCTCCCAGACTGAACCAGGAAATCCAAAAGAAGAGAACTAATCCCCAATCTTTGAAAAGAGAGCAACAATCAAACTCAAAGCAAGAATGAACAAAAAGGGACAAAGGCCAGCTCCCCAGCGGAGTCGCCAAATTGTTGGAGAGGTAAATCCCCTCTACGGATAGAGGCGATCCCTACTAGCCCAGAACGGGTCTAGCAACAATCAGTCAATGCTACTATGCAAGTTCCTAATGGCAAATAAAAGGTAGGCAATGAAAACCTACTTGGATTCCAACGCTAATGTTTGATGAAGAGACGTCGCTCTCGCTCCTTCGCTTCGGTCGGTCACAATCCTCCACAATCCTCGTGGATAGACACCTGCACACACAAAGAGAAACACAAACACAAGCGTGAAATCTAATAAATGCAATTATACGTCAGTCAGAAAGGACATAACTCACATTAACCATTACAAAGACAAATGAGAGTGGAACCATAATAGTAGTCATTTATTATTAATCAATAACAGAGAAGAGTACAACCAAAGTTCTGACGTCGAATCCTTCTCAAGAGGGTCCAGCCAGCAAGTCTCTTAAGCATTCACCCTTGGAGGTAGATCTCCCAAGACAAAAACTCTCTCTCACACAAGTTTACACAAGAAAGCAACACTTCACAACCTTCCTTAAGCTCTCTAGCAATCCCACACTTGTCACACCAACTACCTACTAGCAGCAGCACTCTAAACACTAGCAATTTCACACTGTCCCAAACTAGCTGCTCATGGCAATGGTAGAGGCTTAAATAGGAGAAGGAGTCTCCATGAATGGTGGGAGGATGAGCTTATCTCCAAGGAAGGTGGCTCAAATGACGAAACAGACATGCCAGAGAAGGGAGGGCGACATTTACAAGGCCAACAACTAGGTCTGGAGTCATCTGGAAGGCCGGCTGTTAGAACAAACTCGCCCAAACAAGATCAGCGCGAGTGTATAACTGCACTGGAGCGCTGACATCGCAGATGACTAACAGTGAAGGTCACGTCAGCGCAACCAGATATGAATAACAGATGAGCTGGCTTATGAAATTCGACCAGCGTGGAAAACACGTGTGCTTCCGCGCTGGCAGCGCAACCTGTCCGTTATGAAGCGCCCGTCAGCGCCGTTATTTTAACAACAGTCGCGATGATAGTAAAAACTTTGGCAAAGTGGTTCATTTGGCAACATTAGAGAGCATGAGCATGATTGATTTGAACTCATGACACAATAGGGAGACTGACAGGGAGACAGTGACAAATTACTGTGTAACACACGCCAAACCTATTCAACATATCTCCAATGTACTTATTCTAAGAGAGGAATATAAACTTCAGATGTTGAGTTACTTCAAGACCAAGATAGTAGTGAACATAGCCCATGTCAATCATTTTAAAACCTTTCCTCAATTCCTTTTTTATGGATGCAATGTAGCTCTCATTGTTCCGTGTCATCAAAAGATCATATACAAACACCACAATATATACAATTGTTTTGAAAACTTTCTTGAAAAACAAAGTTGCATCATCAAGATCATAATGTTTGAAGTTGAGTTTCAGAAGATGCTCAATTAACTTTTCATACTAGGCTTGTGGTGCTTGCTTGAGGCCATACAAGGATTTCACAAGCTTTCATAATTTTTGTTCTTGGCCCTTCACAACAAACCCTTTTGGATGGGACATAAAAGCATTCTCTTTCAGATCTCCATTCAAGAAAGCAGTTTTTACATCCATTTGATAGACTTTCCAACCGTTCTAAGTTGCTAATGCAAAGAGCGTCGAGATGGTAGCCCATTTTGTTTTGGGGGAAAAATTATCCTCGTAATCGAGCCCTTCCTTCTGTACGAAACCTTTTTCCACAAGCCTCACTTTGTGCTTGTCAAGTGAGCCATCAGCTTTATACTTGTTCTTGTAGACCCACTTGCAAAAATTTGGTTTAGTTCCCAATGGAGGATCAACCAAATTCCAAGTGTCATTACTTATCAAGGCATCATACTCTTTTTGCATTGCTTCTTTCCATTCATCATGAGAAGCGGATTCTTTGAAGGAAGTTGGTTAAAAATATGAGGATAGATTCAATTCAAAATCATAAGAAACATCCATATCAATAGGTGAATCAGAATCTTCTACATCACCTCCATTTTGCCTGGTTGAATTTCGTGTTCCTATCCTTTCAACCTCATTAGGATGAACACTTTCAAGTGTCTTTGTCAACCATTTTGGAGGACCTTTCTAAGACGGTGCAGGCTGCTTAGTTGACTGAGTTGGGACTAAATCAGGATTGATTCTCCCAAATCATTCAATCACATCACTCAAATTGTCATCAGTGGCTAGAGCTTTATGTCGAGGAGAGAGTGCTTCAGAAGAAAATTCAACATATTGATCTAGTATAGGAATTCCCCCTTCAATATGTGGAATCTGATTATCAAATTCTTGAAATCACTTTGCATGTCTGACTCTATCTAAGCAACCAAGTTGTTGCTCAACAACATTATGAGCCTTGGAAGATTCAAGAAAGATCACATCTCTAGATACAACAAACTTCTTATTAACTTCATCATAGAGACGATATGCGTTGGAGGTATTTTAATACCTCAAGAAGATACACTTATGACTCCTTGCACCAAGTTTGTTTATTTGTTCCTTTAAATGTATCAAGGCATAATAGGCGGAACCGAAGACTATGAGATGCTTTATCGAAGGAATGTGGCCATACCACATTTCCCACGGGGGCTTCACTCAATGAACCTTTGACCTATCATGTGCGTTCGTGGCATATTAAACAATACCCCTAATTTGACTACATATTGGAAAATGCCCCTAAAAATCACATTATTTAACACCCTACCAATACAAATCCGATACGCCTTCCCAATCTAGAAAACCCCTAATTCCACTAGATATTGTGGGTATCCATTTTTTCATTAACATTTTTTATACCCCTTTATATTTTTTCATTGACTTTGAGCTCAATTTTTATACCTACCAATATAAAATCCCTTTACCCCCTATATATCCCCCAATATATTATGCCATTTTTTTCTCAATATATATCCCCTATTATGAACCCACGTGGTATGGTATTTCTCCCTCAGTGAAGCCCCTATGACATTCCATAAGGAGTCTTGTTTCTAATAGCATTAGAAGGACGCCAATTCTTTATATACACAGCACGTTGAACTGCATTAGCCAAAAGAATCAATTTTACATTCTTGAAAAACATCATGGAATGTACCATATTAAGATTGTCCTGTTAATTCTTCAGCTACTCCATTATGTTGGGGATTATAAGGCACATTTGTTTGATGTTTGATCCCATGCTGGTGAAGATAGTTTTCAAATTCATTTGAAGTGTATTCTTTTCCACTATCAGTGCAAATAGAGCCAATATGATATTGTGCATTATTTTCAATCCATGCATAAAAGTTCTTAAATGTTTGAAAAGCATAAGATTTGTTCTTCAATAAATAAACCCAACACATTTTGGTGTAGTCATCAATAAATTTCATCATATATTTATTTCCATTTGTAGAAGGAACAGGCATTAGGCCACATAAATATGAATGAATGAGCTCAAGTTTTCTATGTGCTCTGGAATGCGAATCATGAAAAAATTGTTTATTATGCTTTCTTAAAATGCAAGCATCACATTGCTTAAGTTTCATAGGAATTGTAGGCAAACGAGTGACAACACTTTTCTTCAACATACGAAGGTTGTCCTAATTCAAGTGTCCAAATCTAGCATGCCAAAGAAAACTTGATGGAAATGTATCTTCATAATAATGAGAACTGTATGAGAATTTTTGTGCACGAGTAGAGGTACCTTGCAGCTTTAGAAGTCTTTCTTCTTCTATCGTTGTCGTTACAAGTAAGTAATTTGATGATTTTATGACATCAACCTTGACATCAAACATATGAGTGGAGTGTCCTTGCTCACGGATGTGGACCAAGCACAACAAGTTTCTTCTCAACTCTAGCAGGTTTAGAAAATCATGCAGAGGAAAGTCTTGAAGACCAAACAATTTGAGCCTGATGGTGACAAGCCCCGATGGCTTGATTTTTGACTTTTCTGCAAAGTATATTTCTCCATCAACAATTTCAGTAAATTCTTCAAAAAAATGTCTTCTAAAAGTCCTGTGGAAAGTTACTCATGAATTAAGTAACCAATCATTTTTCCAAGAAGCAAGTGAATCATTAAACAAGTCTTTAGTTATTCCAATATTACTGTTAACACCCAGGTTGTTCCCTTTGACTCCCAAGGGAATATGGCCGGGGTAACCACTAACCAATCTTTGGATTACAGCTTCTAGCCAAACTATAATCAGAGAGGGCTCTCTCTTTAAGGTTTGTCTCTGTTTTTTGAAGATTTTAGGCTAGTTGTGAGTTAAGGGTTTGTTTTTGTGTTTTGGTTGAAGGATGTCTTCTGTAGCTAATGTGGAAATCTTCAGATAGTTCTAGTCCATTGGGCAATGGAGTCTGTGGCTACAGGTTGTCTGAGATATTAAGTTGAGTTGCTGAAACTGCAGGGCCATTCAAATACATCATGAAACAAAATTTAAATTGTGATTATGAACTGTGATTAACCAGTGAAAAGCAATTAAGAATTTTCCACTAAGCTGAGGGTGTAGGAAAGAGATATGTTGCACAGGAGCATACTTGAATTCCTGAAACAATAATCACTGTGAAAGATATAGTTTGGAGGTGCAGCAGTTAAGAATTACACCTTATGACTATAACTGAAGAAAAACATTTATAACAGCATAGATTGAGTTCAGGGTATTCTGTGAATAAATCCTGGAACTATTCTTTTTCTTTGCCATTAACTATGAAACACAGAAACATGAATGAGCTATGAAAAGATAACAAAACACATAACGAAGAGTTTTTGAGGAGAACTTATTGTGCCATGAAGTACGCAGGAATCCTGTAACTTTCAGCAAAACACCAGAATGCCTCAAATAACACAGAGCTTCGGAAATTCCATCACTTTTGTATTAATACTCTGGGAATTTATAGCATAAGGAATTCTAGAAGAGAAATCAACAACAACCCCTGCAAACTTATGCGAGGGGGGTATATATACAAACGGTCATACAAAATATCTGAGGCGTTGAGTCATCTGAGAAATAAATATGTTCACCAACTTGTACAGAACAACAGATAAAAAGTTATTACAGCTTTGAATACAACATAAATGCTCTTCAATTCTGTCAGAAGTCTTTTTGACCTTTGGAGGCCACTGAGTCGGTTGGATGTTCTGTTATAAATGCTGGATGATGTGTCTTTGTGGCTCTGTCCTCCTGTATCTTTTCGGTCCTGTCACCTGTGACTATCAGTGCTGCTGTAGTGGCCGAATAGTTTTGCTGAGTTGGCTCAGCCCATTCTTCTCCATGCATGTTGATTTTATCAAAATTTTCCTGTGCATGATAATTTATATAAAAAAAAGAAAAACTTGAATACAGGCTCTGGTTTACAGTATTGTTTGTATCATTTTGGTCCAGAATTCCTGTGTGGGCAATTGATGTCTCAGGATTGCCTCTAGAGTCTCATCTGCCTCTGTGTATTTGTAGAAATTTGGAGGCACTTCAAACAAATGTTGGATCTCATTCATAATGAAAAATAAATTCTCAACCCTGTTGTAGAGACTCTGCCCTGATGCTGGCCCTGATTCTTCTGAAGTGCTGGGTCTTTCTGTAATCTGATTTGTAGCAAATGTGTTGACCCTTTTGGCATAATGTTCATGGGAAAGCAGTCTTCCTGCGCTGTTCAGTAAGCTATGAAGACCTCTGTTTTGCAATGCCACAAATTTGTCCGTGAAGTTATTAACCTCTGTCTGCATATCCTGGCTTCTTCTTTCCAGTGTTTGTACCAGGTTTCTTAGTGTGAGGACCCTCTTTATCAGCTGGATGGTTTCAGTTCTACTGGAGATTCCCATTGCTGCCAAATGAGCACTTGTTCTGTTATTAAGCACATTAATCATTCTATTGGCAACCTCAGGCATATTGCCTAGAGATGCCCTTGATCTTTGGATTTCTCTATGTGCTTTCCCTATGAGCTCTATCTGCTCATGAATGGTCTAAATGTATTGCCATTGATCAGTGACTGATTGGCCAATGTTGGCCCATAAAACTGTCCTAAGCTCAGCTGTCACTTTGTCAAGTGTGAGCTCCTTCTCCAGCTCCTTTATCCTATCCTTAAGGGCCTTTATTTCCCTTCCTTTTTCTGCTACAGTCTGCTTGGATTTGTCATATCTTTCATTGAGCTTAGCTAGACTCTCCCTGGCCTCATTTAGCTCTGCCATTTGGGCTTCCAGGGCTTGGATTTCATTCTTGAGCTTCTGCATATCCAGGCTTGGAGCCTGCTCTGTTGTTGGTGCAGTTGCTGATGTAGATGGTGCTGTCTGTTCAGTAGGAGGAGCAGTAGTTTGAGGAGGTTCCTACAGGTTAATTATTTCTGGAGGAGGCTGAGATGTTTGCCCTCCTTTTTTTTGTTGTAACGTTGCCTGCAGGGCAGCCTGTGCAGCCTCTGATTCTCCCAATTTCTCTTGTGTTTGGATCAGCTGTTTGTATAGGGACACCAGCATAGCTGATGCATCTTGGTCATGTCTCAGCTGGGCAACTTCTCCAGTTTGTGGGTGAATGGTTGCTGGGACTTTTACCATTTTCCTTAGTGCTGCCATATCTGCATCTCTTAACTTCAGTAATGCTTGTACAGCCTTGATGTCCTTGGGATCATGCCCAAGTTCTATGATTATCTCCTCTAAGGCTTTGATTCTGTTGTCCTTTGCTTGAGAGGATGCTCTCTCCAACTCAAGTTGGGCAGCTGTATTATTTAGGCTATTTTCTAGCCTGTAGTTCTCCAATGTCTTATCTGCCAAGGAGGCATACACCATCTCACCCGTTTGCTTATGTAATTCGATTTTATCCATTGGGTGGATGTCCTTGGCAAGGACCTCAAGGTTGGTCCTTATGTAATCTGCAGTTGACTGCGGCTGCAACACGGCTGGCATAAAGTGGCTCATGATCATCTTTCCCTCCTGGACATCATATGCAGACATTAGTCTTTGCTGGTTAGTGGGAGCCATTTTCAACAAATGATTATATAGTTGTACTCTTATGGGCTCATTCCTCTTCTTTATATCAATGAACTACTGCTTGATGCCCACCTCAGCTCCTCTTTGCTGGCTTGAGGAGCTGACTTCTCCTCCCACTGTCCTCTCTTGTTCCTGCTGGAAGGAACTTGCAGATGCCTCCATGCTAGGTGGGCCCATGCCCAAAGATTGCCCTATAGGCATTTCTTCCTCTGAGAGGGGATTCATTCTATGTCTTTTCTCCCCATGAGTTGTTGATGTTGTGAGGGGAGTCTCTCTGTCCCTCTTTCTGCTTATGTCTTCTTTTTGTGGGGTTTGGAGGACTGAGGCCTCCACTGTTGTCTCTTGCCTAGGAGGCAGAGTGTCCTGAGCTTGCTGCTCGGTGGATTTTGGGGCCTGTGATGTTTGCTTTTGTTGCACTAGCTGTTCCTTTTCTTGCTGCCCCCCTTGTTGCTGTTGTACCTGTGGCTGTTGCTGCACTTCCTGCTGCTGCACCTCTTCATGAGGTGGTTGCTCTGGCTCCATCTCTTTCTCTTTGCCTTTGCTGGAGGTTTGATCAGCAGCTTTGGCTGCTTGCTGATGTGCTGAGGAGGATGAGGCAGCTGCTCCTACTTGAGTGCCTGGAAGAGAAAATACCTGTGCACAAAGCTCTAAGTCAGCCATTTTTTGGAGATTTTTAACTGCTCTTTCATTTAATTCTTCTTGTGTGACAGCTTCCTCTAAGGTGCCTCTCCTACACTTTATTTGATTTGCATATTTTTCTATATGAGGCAACCTTACGTGGTCATAACTGGCCAGCCTATACTTGACCCTTCTTAAAGTTATGAAGTGATTGGGGTCATAAGGTTTCCAAAGGAAACTGGTCTGTATGCCAAGGGATTCTAGCATTCTGTCTGCTTCTTGCCAACCTTCCTCCCTTTTGTTGTAAATGAAGTGGCCTAATTGATTTCTTACTTTGAGCTGTGCCTTCTTGCCTTTGCCTAAAAAATGTAGCACATCATCGTTCCCAAACTGCCTGAAGTATTCAAGGGCAAACAATCTCATGGGCACATATTTAGGCAGTCTGTAAGGGGGCAACTCACACCCATATATTCTGATGACTGTGTGGTGTTGGTAATAGTACCAATCCCCAATGTTGTATACCTTGGACAGCTGAAGAATCCTTTGCATCTCATCAGTTAGTCTAGGAGGAGGTGAGCTCATAAGCAGAGACATGGCTGGGTGGATGAAGAGGTCTATAAACTCAGAATAAGTGTATGGAGAACAGGATCAGCAGTGGAAGGGAGAGGACCAATAAACCACTGACCTTGGATTGCCTTGTGCATCCACTCTCTTCATAGCAAAGTGAAACTTCTCATGTTGATAATACAAAATTAAGTGGTAGATGTAAGAGGTGTATCTGAACACCCTTTCTCTTGCCAAGTTCATGAATTGCTCATGTATTTTGTTAGATATGTAGGTGGCATAGTCATAGCAGATGGGAGAATTTCCAGGGGAAAACATGAGCATCATCACCAGCACAGTTTCATCAACAAACTCAATTGAATTATAGCCCAGAATGGGATTGATCATATCTACAAGGTCCCTGCCCAATTGGTTGAGGTAAACATGAGAAATGGGAGGGTACTTCACAGTGTCAGAATAAATGTACAATTGATTTAGTTTGGTGACCTGAGCATCTGTCAATTTAGCTCCTTGCTTTATCAGATCAGCCAGTGATAAAGGGACTAATTTCTTCTCAGTTTTGAAGTGCAGCATCTCTCTGATGGCTTCAGGGGTGACATAGAAAACAACTGAGCCTGAAGGGTCAATCACAGCCCTCTGAGTGGCGTCGTAGCATTCAACACATAGGTGGATTAGGTCAGGGAACTGGTTGACCTGAGGGAGCTTGAAGAGAGGGAGGAAAGAATCCCAAATGCCCAATACATCTGTTCGAGCCTCATGTTTAATCTTCAATTCATTTAAAAAGTGGATGTGGTACTTGCTGTGCATTAGCATTTCTTCTGATATCTGATAATCCAGGTCTGCTAATGGTTGCCATTCCAATTCTCTCTGAGGGGCATTTAATGGAGCAATGTTCAAGGCTACAGGAGCTACTGGTGCATCCATGGTTACTTTAGGATTGTGTTGGTATGAACTGGTGTTACTGTGCAGAGCAACACAAAGGAGTATTTCTTGGAAAGAGAGGTGATTTACTGAGGAACAGAGGATAAAATGGCAATGGCAGCAATTGAAATACTGCACAGAGCACTGATAGGGCAAATGCTTGGCTTTAGAAACTCTCTATACGGTGAATTGGTGCAGCTTGGGTTCTCAGTTCACGAATGCGCGAACCAACTGTATGTTTTGTGCAAACTCGGGTAGACAAGGCTCTGCAGGCGAATTTCGACTTAACAGTTGAAAATGGAGGCTTGCCACAGGGGATTTGCCGGTAAATTATAAGCTTGCCCACTCTTTTAATTTTGTTTTAGACAATTACGGACACAACCGAGCGCAAGGGAGGTAAATTTGATAAATACCTGGTGAATTGCTTGGCAAAGTTTGCAAATGCAGGTGGGAAGGAAGCACCAGTGGTCTCCTGGTTGATTTCAGCTGGTTGGCTACGGATTTGGACGTAAAATGCATGCAGGGGGAGTAACAATCTTTTTTGCAAAAGTAACGAAAAACATGAATTTTGGCCAAAATATAGACTTTTGGGTTGTTTGGCGCTTTTTTTGGATGACGTCAGCATGACGTCATCAGGTGGGGTCAAGGTCGGATGACGTCAGCATGACGTCATCGAGTGACGTGGCGGCTTAAGAGTGGTCCACGGGGATGGTGAGGTGGCAGGCAGGTCAGAGCAGTGGCGGACGGGGGCGTTGACGCAGCGGTGATGCAGCAATGACGTGGTAATGACGTTGGCGTAGCGGATTAAAGGAAACCGGAAACAGTAAGCGGTTTGATATCGCACCGCCTTATATACGGAAGTGGGATTGTCAGAGGGCGCTCCGATACGATTTGCGGGTGACGCGTGGTAGAGGCCTGACGTCACCCTCTGAAAAATTTTGGAAGCTATCCTTCGGACGTCGGAGCCGCTCCGATATTCATGTGGGCCGTCGGATGAAAAAGGCCAGATCCGATGGTTGACGGATCGTTGAGATGCCAGGTCAATATGGATGTGGCAGGGTTTAAAATAATATATTTTTTGGAAGATGTGCCCGGCGGGAACCTTTGGAGTTTGGCAATTTGTATGGTTTTCAATGTATTTTTATAAAAACGCGCATAGCGCCCAAACTTTGGGTAAAATGAAAAAGTGGGTTTTCATGTGTTTTTGCAAATGAGCGGGTTAGGGGTGAAAATGGGTTTATTTACAAGGTTCTTTAGCAAATTAAGGAGTTAATGGTTTAGATAACTTCTGAAGGGGAAGGAGGGGTAGGGTTTGGGTTCTTAAACTGACCGGATGTCAATTTAATCCCTGACTGTGAACATATGGCTATAATGCCAGGGGGAAGGGATATTTATAGAATGCTTGGGGTTTATACACCATAGTGTTTATAATAATAGGGAAAGGGTAATATAGGGGATTTAGATAGTAAGAAGTTTAGAGGTTAATATGAATGGAAGAGGTGAATGAGGAGTGATGTCACCAAGTTTATATACAAACAACTTAGCTTAGGGAGTAGATCAAAATGAAAAGATTTTTAGACAAGAAATGTGGCTTTTAAAGGAATAAGAACCAACATAAAACTTGGATTCTCTTTCATGAACACAACTGATGAAGGGATGTTAGTAATGAATGTGAAAGGGGGGAAAAGGGAGTTAGTCATGCTCCTTTGCTTTGCTGCAACATGATGGAGAAGAGGAGCTTCTCTATCCACTGATGTTCCTTATGCCAGACCAACAGATTCATTTGAAATGATTGACATTTCTGCAACCCCATCTACCTACCCATCTACTTGCCTAGCATTTTTTGTTTCTTCATGGAGGGTGCACTTAGACTTGCAGACCCTTATGTGCCTTTTTCTTTTCTTTTGGCTTTTTCTTTTGACTTTCTATCTAAGGCTACCCTTATTGCTTCCAAGGTCCCAGATTAAGCAGTTGGGAACCTTATTTTCTCTACCTAGCTACTGGTCTGCCAAGATTAAACAGTTTGGACAGACTTATTTCTCTATTCTACAACAGAAAATTGAAACATGGAATGATCCAGGTTAGGCTGTTGGACCATCCATCAAAATTGATTCAACATCAAGCTTTTGTACACACCTTGTCTTCTCATGGAAATATGGGATCTTTGAATCACTAAAGCAGAGCATATTTGGAACTTTTATTTTCCAATCATGAAATATGAAACCTATTGGTATATGTAGCTAACAATGGCTCCACATGGGGATGGTTTTTCCATTTGAAAGACCAAGAACAGAAGGTCTGAATGCCTTGGTCCATGAGTTCTCTTACCAAACTTGGAGCACTTCTCTTTGAAATCTCAAAATTGTGCTCTTCCCCTCTTGGTGCATCTCTGAACTTGTTTGCATTTTGCTAATAACTAATAAAACTTGAGAAACTGCATTTTTACATGTTAACAGAAAGAAATATATACACCTGAATATGTACAAGGGAAACTTAGGCTGCAGTTATGGACAGTAGTCAAAATAGTGCTTCAACATCCTGCCATTCACAGGACCTTCATCCAAATCAGTTTCATCAAGATTCCTAAGGAAGTAAGTATTATTTCCTTGCACTGCTTGAACAGCAAATGGTCCTCTCCAAAGGGAATCAAATTTTCCATGTTTTCCTTTATCTTCCCTTCTTGAATCCCACTTGAGGACTTTATCACCTATGTTGAAATCTTCAGCCTTAGTCCTTCTGTCAAAGGCTTTCTTTAACTTTTCTTGTAAAACTTGAACTCTGTGATAGACTTGGTCTCTAGTTTGCTGCAAACATATAATTTGATTTACCCTTCTTTGCACATCATTTGGTTCTGCCTGGCTTTCTTGATGAAGTTTCATGACAGGAACCCCTAATGATGAAGGAAATTTGGCTTCTAGTCCATAGACTAATTCATATGGGCTGACCCCAATTGATCTCTTGGTTGTTAGTCTATCTGCCCATAAGGCATTGACCGGCTTCTTATGCCAATTCTTCTTATTCTCTTCCAACACTTTCTTTATGATGTTTACAAGGCTTTTATTTGATGATTCAGCAAGGCCTTTTCCTTGGGGATAGTATGCAGTAGAATGGCCCAAGGTAATGTGAAATTTGTGGCAGAAATTC
Organism: Pinus tabuliformis; assembly: GCA_031772625.1. Taxonomy (NCBI): domain Eukaryota; kingdom Viridiplantae; phylum Streptophyta; class Pinopsida; order Pinales; family Pinaceae; genus Pinus; species Pinus tabuliformis. Next base: position 1,169,595,662 of record CM062809.1, read on the forward strand.
ACCATCTTATTAGATCTAAAGGCAGCAGCATTGTCTGTTATTATCTTATCAGGACAGCCAAATCTAGAAAGAATATTGGTCTCAAGGAACTGAATGATAGTGGAATCATTTGCTTGTCTGCACGGAACAGCTTCAATCCATTTAGTAAAGTAGTCTGTAGCTGTTAGAATCCATCTATGTTGGCCCGAAGATGAGGGGTGAATTTCCCCAATGAAATCCAAGCCCCATTGTTGAAAAGGTCTCTCTATTGCAATAGGCCTCAAAGGAAGTGGCAGCAACATTCTCTTTCCCTCAAACACTTGACATTTATGACATGAGGTGGTGAATTTCTTGACATCAGGGAAAAGAGTGGGCCAATAGTAACCAGCCCTCAGTATCTTATCCACAGTGGACTTCCAATACAAGTGTCCACCACAGTCACCTGCATGAAATTCTTTGGTGACATTGTTAGTCTCATTCTCAATCAGGCAGTTTAACAATATACCCTCATGGTTTTTCCAAAGCAAAATACCATCCATGACACAAAATTTTGAAGCTTTCATTTTTAGGAACCTACATTTAGTTCTGGACAATCCTGGGGGAGCACACAGGTTTTGTAACACATAACATATATCAGAATACCAAGGGGATTGTTCAAAGGCTACGTTGATCTTTGGAGTCGCCAGCTCCGGTTCACTGTCCAGTTGGTTAATGTTTAAGGCTTGAAAGTTTGCTTCTGTCATTAGTTTGGCCAAACCTTGCCCTTTTATTAGTTTTGTAGGTTTTATCTCAATATCAAATTCCAAAATGTTGGCAATCCATTTTCCTCTTCTGCCCTCTAAGTTTTCTTGAGTGAGTATGTCTTTCACAATGGGACTTGGCACATAAGCTATAACATGGGAATAAAGGATGTAAATCCTGAAGTCTTTAATGGCCTTGACCAAAGCATAAGCTTGTTTCTCCATGATCTGATATTTCAGAGGTGCATCTCTAAGAGCTCTACTAAAGAAAGCAATGGGTTTCTCATTTCCTTGGTCATCTTTCTGTAATAAAACAGCAGCAATAGTATGCTGGGAGGCAAAAGAGAAAATGATAAATTCTCTATCAAATTGAGGATTTGTTAAGACTGGGGTTTGGCTAAGGGCCACTTTTATACCTTCAAAGGCTTGATTTGCTTCTACTGTCCATTTCACTTTTGAATCCTTCTTCAACATGTTGTTTAGTAATCTGATCAATTCTGCTAAGTTTGGGATAAACCTTCTTAAGAAATTGATCTTCCCTAAGAAAGCTTGCAATTCTTTGATGTTTCTTGGGTGGGGCACTTGCAAGATAGCTTGTATCCTGTCTGGGTCAATTCTTATGCCATCTTTCGAAATGATATGCCCTAACAGCTTACCTTCTTCCAAACCAAATAGAGACTTCTTGGGATTCAAGGAAATTCCATATTTCCTACATGTTAAGAAGATTTGCCTTAAATTCTTCAAGTGTTCTTGGTCAGATTTTGAGAAAGGTGTGAGGTCATCCAGATAAATGACAAGAAATTCATGAATCTCTTTGGCAAAAGCAATATCCATTTCTCTTTGAAATGTTTCCCCTGCATTTTTCAATCCAAAAGGCATTTTTACATACTTGAAAGTTCCCCACGAGGTTGTGAATGCAGTTTTGTCTTGATCATCAGGGTGCACTAGGATTTGATTAAAGCCTGAGAATCCATCAAGTAATGAGATCCTTGAGGCCCCTACCACTCTTTGGAGAATGTGATCCATCTTAGGTAAGGGATAGTTGTCTTTGAGGGACACTTGGTTTAGATTTCTAAGATCAACACAAAGTCTTATCTCACCAGTTTTCTTTCTTGTAGGTACCAAATTAGAAATCCAATCAGAAAACCTGATGGGTGCTATGATGCCAGCTTTAAACATTTTTTGTAGTTCTTTTTCAATTGAAGGGAGAAGCATGGGATTGATCCTTCTCAATTTCTGCTTGAATGGCTTTTGATTAGGCTTGAGAGGGATAGTATGCTGGATAACCGAGGTGTCATAGGATTTTAAATCCTCATAACCCCATGCAAAGACATCTTGAAACTCTTTGAAGAGGTCAATGTATTTAGGTTTTTGATCAAGAGGTAAGGATGCAGACAATTTTATTATTTTGGGCTTCTCAATAGTTCCAATGTTGCATTCCTCAATGGCAACATTAAGGGGTTGCATTTTTGGTTTTCTAGGGATATCATTTGAGTCAAAGATGTCCTCTAATGGAGTTAGGCCTGTTGGAAGAAAATTGTCTTTCAACTCTATGATCTTAGCCTCTGTAGCAGCTATTTCTTCATAACTGGTTTGTTGAATTTCTTGTATGTTGTTTTTGTTAAAAATTGTTGGATGTAATATTTGGTGAGCTGTCTTGGGTGATATTGGCTTGTTATTCTGTTCACTCTGTATTTTTGATTGACTTGCTCCCTCAGTGTCAATGTTTAATCCTGTAAATTCTTGTTGCAAGGTCAAGAAATTGTTTATTTGTGTATCATCTTCAAATACTTGCCAGTCTTTAACATTGTTTGGGACAGAAGGTCTGTGTTTTACCTCAGCTGTAAAGCAATGGCCAGGTTCAAAGGGTAGCTTGCAGGTACTTGCAAATGTGGCTAAACTATGAGCATGAAGATTGTGGGTCCTAGAAATTTTGGCGATTTGAAATTCAGTGAAGGAATTTAGTATTTCAGCAACAGCAGATCTATAAGATCTCAGTCTTTTGTCATTGGTGACAAAATTACCCTTTACTTGTTGGACAACTAGGTCAGAATCTCCTAGTATTGAAACCTTTGTGGCTTGTAAGAATTTTACTAGTTTGAGGCCTAGTAAAAGAGCTTCATATTCTGCCATGTTATTAGTGCATCTGAAATTTAGCCTATAGGCTCGACCTTCTGCATGATTGTTCTGCTTGTTATGTATCCAAACTCCAGCTCCTGCCCCTAATTTGTTGACTGACCCATCAAATTCAAGGAACCATAGGATCTCTTGTTCTAGGGGAGACTTAATAACTTCTCTGTGATCTGGGATTGTGAGTTGAAGTTCTGGTTCTTCATCTAGTTTGTCTTTTAGGACAATCTCATCACTTGATTGGATTAGCTTTATTTCTAGAGCAGTAGCTTGTTCATTAATGTCCAAATCTTGTTTGAGTGTCTTGGTTTCATCATCATTTGTAAGACCTGAATTATCATTGATGAGAATATATGAATCTATATCAGAATGGACAGCATATATGGGAAAGTTTTGAGGTTTTTCTTCACTGCTGACCATGTATTTCATAAGTGACTCTCTATATAACCTCTTGGGTTGACCAAAGACTGAGATGGTCACATACGACATGTCTAATTGTAGGGAACCTTGGAGTTTAGCCCCCCATGATCTTGATAACAGCATCCCATATTTGGGTGGGATATCAGCAACTACAACGTCCATTAGAATTGTTTTATTTGGGTACTGAACTAGGGACACACAAAGATCTTTTATCAGACCTAAACACTTAACTTGGCTGGAGTCAAATGAGAATAAGTCCTTATGTGGTCTGGTAATATCTAGATTCAATCTTTCCATGACTGATTTAGGCATCAAGTTGTGAGAGGCACCTGAGTCAAACATAGCATTGTGTAGTATCTTATCATGAACATGCAGGCTGACATAGAAAGGTAAGATCCCTGTAACTGCTGTTTTTCCATCAACCTCTGGACCGAATAGCAATTCTAGGGTGTCATCCAACACATTGACATTATCTTTATTACGAGTAATTTGAAGGGACTTCTTGATTTGTTGTCTATAAATGTCATGCTTGGCTAGTTCTGAAAGAGGTATAACTACCTTCAATTTGCTAATTTCAGCTTCTAAGTCAAAGGGTCTTTCAGATGGGATCTTGGTGTTGTGGGTGACAGCCTTTTCCTTTTCAATGGAATCCTTGATGCCCTCCTCTTGATTCTCTTTCTGATCTTGAGGCTTATCCCTCTTACTTGTCTTTTGAGAAATGTTGCTTGGGTTGTGTTGGAAGGGTGTTGTTTCTACTGGTAGCTGTTTTGAGGGGGATGTTTCAGTTATTTCCTCAACTGTTACCTCATCTGTAATTGGACTAGTTTTGTCACTTGGTTCTGTGACAATAGCTTCCTTAGGCTGTGGAGTGTCCTTTGTCTTGTCAGGCTGTGTCACATTTATAGTTCTGCTTCTTAGCTTGTATTGCTTATGAACTTCATAAACAGCTGTGTCATATCCTTGTTTAAAGTCAAATGACTCACCTGACCTGGTTTGGAATTTCTCAATGTCATCATCCTTATGATCTTCTTGACTTAGAAAAACTTGCTGCTCATCATTCAGGCCCATCAGGTTGATGTGGGTGTCTTCTGTTTTCTCATTCGGAGTGGATGCCTCAGTATAGTTTTCCTGGAAAGGAGGTCTTATGTCTGGATCAGAACCGGCCTTGCCAGCGTTTGGGTTTTGATTTCTCCTAAAATTGGGATTCCTGATAGGGTTATTTTGTGGTGCTTCCCATGATGACTTTCTCTCAACTGATTCTACCCTATCACCCAATCTCTTCATACCAGTGAGTATTGCATCCAGTTTTTGATCAAAGGCTGAGGGTTCTTCTTTGAAGGTGGTTCTCTTTTCCAATCTTGCCCTGTTTCTTTTGGCAATCAGGTTAGCCTCTACTGTGACAGCAACCTTTTGGGCATCTTCAAGGGTTTCAGGAGCTCTTTCCTTTAATTGATATGCCATATCAGAGTCAAAACCATCAGGAAATTTGTACAAGGCTAAATCAGGAGGAGGTCTTAAATTTTGTGGTATTGCGTTATATACGTTGTTGAATCTTGCACAATACTCCAAAACGGTCTCTTGAGGACCTCTTTTGATTGTATCATATTCACCAAGTATGTGCAGGGGATCTTTCTTTTTCTCCCATCTATTAGTAAAGGCTTGATAAAGCTCATCAGGAGTTGTGATGGTATTTACAGCCAGTGATCTAAACCAAGTTCTTACATCCCCTGTCAGGCTCTGAACAAAGATTCTCATTCTCACACTGTCATCATCTATTTCATAGTTCTCAAAATGGTCTTGCATCCTTCTGGCATGCTGAATTGCTGTGAAAGGGCCGGTGGAGTCAAAATATGAGATCTTGGATTGGTAGTCCTGAGGTAGAGCTGCAACATTAGCAGGCAACTGCAGGGGTGCATATCTATTAGCCATAGTTGCAGGATTTATAGGATTGACAGGGATAACATGAACGACTGGTACAACAGGGGTAGTGGGGATGGTAGAAAGTAGGGTGTTGTTCAAGGGAACATGTGCAGTGGATGGAGGTGTGAAAGGAGGGCTTTGAGATGTGGATGGTGAACTGGGGGAATCAAGGGTAGATCGAAATAGAACCTTGATTGGAGTTGGAACAGGGTTTGGATGAGCAGTCTCAGGACTTAAATCAGCAAGAGTTTCCTGTCCTTGCTGCTTCCTAATGATTTTAGGGATTGTATTAGGATTTTCAAAAACAGTTGGTGGATTGGGGTCAGGATTTGACCTTGTATATCGCAGATTCGTCTTGGGAGCCAGCTTCTGAACTTGTTTTTGAGTATGTTTTTTGGAATATGTTTGTGTCTACAAGGGCCAGACAAGATTTTGGAGTGACTGTGTATATCTTAAAGCTACCATGAAAATTGACTTGAAGCAGCTTAAAGAAATATACAGAACTTAGAAAATCCTGAGGAAGTCCCTAGTGGAATCGCCAATTATGTTAACACCCAGGTTGTTCCCTTTGACTCCCAAGGGAATACGGCTGGGGTAACCACTAACCAATCTTTGGATTACAGCTTCTAGCCAAACTGTAATCAGAGAGGGCTCTCTCTTTAAGGTTTGTCTCTGTTTTGTGAAGATTTTAGGCTAGTTGTGAGTTCAGGGTTTGTTTTTGTGTTTTGGTTGAAGGATGTCTTCTGTAGCTAATGTGGAAATCTTCAGATAGTTCTAGTCCATTGGGCAATGGAGTCTGTGGCTACAGGTTGTCTGAGATATTAAGTTGAGTTGTTGAAACTGCAGGGCCATTCAAATACATCATGAAACAAAATTTAAATTGTGATTATGAACTGTGATTAACCAGTGAAAAGTAATTAAGAATTTTCCACTAAGCTGAGGGTGTAGGAAAGAGATATGTTGCACAAGAGCATACTTGAATTCCTGAAACAATAATCACTGTGAAAGATATAGTTTGGAGGTGCAGCAGTTAAGAATTACACCTTATGACTATAACTGAAGAAAAACATTTATAACAGCATGGATTGAGTTCAGGGTATTCTGTGAATAAATCCTGGAACTATTCTTTTTCTTTGCCATTAACTATGAAACACAGAAACATGAATGAGCTATGAAAAGATAACAAAACACATAACAAAGAGTTTTTGAGGAGAACTTATTGTGCCATGAAGTACGCAGGAATCCTGTAACTTTCAGCAAAACACCAGAACGCCTCAGATAACACAGAGCTTCGGAAATTCCATCACTTTTGTATTAATACTCTGGGAATTTACAGCATAAGGAATTCTAGAATAGAAATCAACAACAACCCCTGCAAACTTATGCGAGGGGGGTATATATACAAACGGTCATACAAAATATCTGAGGCGTTGAGTCATCTGAGAAATAAATATGTTCACCAACTTGTACAGAACAACAGATAAAAAGTTATTACAGCTTTGAATACAACATAAATGCTCTTCAATTCTGTCAGAAGACTTTTTGACCTTTGGAGGCCACTGAGTCGGTTGGATGTTCTGTTATAAATGCTGGATGACGTGTCTTTGTGGCTCTGTCCTTCTGTATCTTTTCGGTCCTGTCACCTGTGACTATCAGTGCTGCTGTAGTGGCTGAATAGTTTTGCTGAGTTGGCTCAGCCCATTCTTCTCCATGCATGCTGATTTTATCAAAATTTTCTTGTGCATGATAATTTATATAAAAAAAAAGAAAAACTTGAATACAGGCTCTGGTTTACAGTATTGTTTGTATCATTTTGGTCCAGAATTCCTGTGTGGGCAATTGATGTCTTAGGATTGCCTCTAGAGTCTCATCTGCCTCTGTGTATTTGTAGAAATTTGGAGGCACTTCAAACAAATGTTGGATCTCATTCATAATGAAAAATAAATTCTCAACCCTGTTGTAGAGACTCTGCCCTGATGCTGGCCCTGATTCTTCTGAAGTGCTGGGTCTTTCTGTAATCTTATTTGTAGCAAATGTGTTGACCCTTTTGGCATAATGTTCATGGGAAAGTAGTCTTCCTGCGCTGTTCAGTAAGCTAGGAAGACCTCTATTTTGCAATGCCACAAATTTGTCCGTGAACTTATTAACCTCTGTCTGCATATCCTGGCTTCTTCTTTCCAGTGTTTGTACCAGGTTTCTTAGTGTGAGGACCCTCTTTATCAGCTGGATGGTTTTAGTTCTACTGGAGATTCCCATTGCTGCCAGCTGAGCACTTGTTCTGTTATTAAGCACATTAATCATTCTATTGGCAACCTTAGGCATATTGCCTAGAGATGCCCTTGATCTTTGGATTTCTCTATGTGCTTTCCCTATGAGCTCTATCTGCTCATGAATGGTCTCAATGTATTGCCATTGATCAGTGATTGATTGGCCAATGTTGGCCCATAAAACTGTCCTAAGCTCAGCTGTCACTTTGTCAAGTGTGAGCTCCTTCTCCAGCTCCTTTATCCTATCCTTAAGGGCCTTTATTTCCCTTCCTTTTTTTGCTACAGTATGCTTGGATTTGTCATATCTTTCATTGAGCTTAGCTAGACTCTCCCTGGCCTCATTTAGCTCTACCATTTGGGCTTCCAGGGCTTGGATTTCATTCTTGAGCTTCTGCATATCCAGGCTTGGAGCCTGCTCTGTTGTTGGTGCAGTTGCTGATGTAGATGGTGCTGTCTGTTCAGTAGGAGGAGCAGTAGTTTGAGGAGGTTCCTCCAGGTTAATTATTTCTGGAGGAGGCTGAGATGTTTGCCCTCCTTCTTTTTGTTGTAATGCTGCCTGCAGGGTAGCCTATGCAGCCTCTGATTCTCCCAATTTCTCTTGTGTTTGGATCAGCTGTTTGTATAGGGACACCAGCATAGCTGATGCATCTTGGTCATGTCTCAGCTGGGCAACTTCTCCAGTTTGTGGGTGAATGGTTGCTGGGACTTTTACCATTTTCCTTAGTGCTACCATATCTGCATCTCTTAACTTCAGTAATGCTTGTACAGCCTTGATGTCCTTGGGATCATGCCCAAGTTCTATGATTATCTCCTCTAAGGCTTTGATTCTGTTGTCCTTTGCTTGAGAGGATGCTCTCTCCAACTCAAGTTGGGCAGCTGTATTATTTCGGTTATTTTCTAGCCTGTAGTTCTCCAATGTCTTATCTGCCAAGGAGGCATACACCATCTCACCCGTTTGCTTATGTAATTTGATTTTATCCATTGGGTGGATGTCCTTGGCAAGGACCTCAAGGTTGGTCCTTATGTAATCTGCAGCTGACTGCGGCTGCAACACGGCTGGCATAAAGTGGCTCATGATCATCTTGCCCTCCTGGACATCATATGCAGACATTAGTCTTTGCTGGTTAGTTGGAGCCATTTTCAACAAATGATTATATAGCTGTACTCTTATGGGCTCATTCCTCTTCTTTATATCAATGAACTGCTGCTGGATGCCCACCTCAGCTCCTCTTTGCTGGCTTGAGGAGCTGACTTCTCCTCCCACTGTCCTCTCTTGTTCCTGCTAGAAGGAACTTGTAGATGCCTCCATGCTAGGTGGGCCCATGCCCAAAGATTTCCCTATAGGCATTTCTTCCTCTGAGAGGGGATTCATTCTATGTCTTTTCTCCCCATGAGTTGTTGATGTTGTGAGGGGAGTCTCTCTGTCCCTCTTTCTGCTTATAACTTCTTTTTGTGGGGTTTGGAGGACTGAGGCCTCCACTGTTGTCTCCTGCCTAGGAGGCAGAGTGTCCTGAGCTTGCTGCTCGGTGGATTTTGGGGCCTGTGATGTTTGCTCTTGTTGCACTGGCTGTTCCTTTTCTTGCTGCCCCCCTTGTTGCTGTTGTACCTGTGGCTGTTGCTGCACTTCCTGCTGCTGCACCTGTTCATGAGGTGGTTGCTCTAGCTCCATCTCTTTCTCTTTGCCTTTGCTGGAGGTTTGATCAGCAGCTTTGGCTGCTTGCTGATGTGCTGAGGAGGATGAGGCAGCTGCTCCTACTTGAGTGCCTGGAAGAGCAAATACCTGTGCACAAAGCTCTAAGTCAACCATTTTTTGGAGATTTTTAACTGCTCTTTCATTTAATTCTTCTTGTGTGACAGCTTCCTCTAAGGTGCCTCTCCTCCACTTTATTTGATTTGCATATTTTTCTATATGAGGCAACCTTACATGGTCATAACTGGCCAGCCTATACTTGACCCTTCTCAAAGTTATGAAGTGATTGGGGTCATAAGGTTTCCAAAGGAAACTAGTCTGTAGGCCAAGGGATTCTAGCATTCTGTCTGCTTCTTGCCAACCTTCCTCCCTTTTGTTGTAAATGAAGTGGCCTAATTGGTTTCTTACTTTGAGCTGTGCTTTCTTGCCTTTGCCTGAAAAATGTAGCACATCAGCGTTCCCAAACTGCCTGAAGTATTCAAGGGCAAACAATCTCATGGGCACATATTTAGGCAGTCTGTAAGGGGGCAACTCACACCCATATATTCTGATGACTGTGTGGTGTTGGTAATAGTACCAATCCCCAATGCTGTATACCTTGGACAACTGAAGAATCCTCTGCATCTCATCAGTTAGTCTAGGAGGAGGTGAGCTCATAAGCAGAGACATGGCTGGGTGGATGAAGAGGTCTATAAACTCACAATAAGTGTATGGAGAACAGGATCTGCAGTGGAAGGCAGAGGACCAATAAACCACTGACCTTGGATTGCCTTGTGCATCCACTCTCTTCATAGCAAAGTGAAACTTCTCATGTTGATAATACAAAATTAAGTGGTAGATGTAAGAGGTGTATCTGAACACCCTTTCTCTTGCCAAGTTCATGAATTGCTCATGTATTTTGTCAGATATGTAGGTGGCATAGTCATAGCAGATGGGAGAATTGCCAGGGGAAAACATGAGCATCATCACCAGCACAGTTTCATCAACAAACTCAATTGAATTATAGCCTAGAATGGGACTGATCATATCTACAAGGTCCCTGCCCAATTGGTTGAGATAAACATGAGAAATGGGAGGGTACTTCACGGTGTCAGAATCAATGTACAATTGATTTAGTTTGGTGACCTGAGCATCTGTCAATTTAGCTCCTTGCTTTATCAGATCAGCCAGTGATAAAGGGACTAATTTCTTCTCAGTTTTGAAGTGCAGCATCTCTCTGATGGCTTCAGGGGTGACATAGAAAACAACTGAGCCTAAAGGGTCAATCACAGCCCTCTGAGTGGCGTCGTAGCATTCAGCACATAGGTGGATTAGGTCAGGGAACTGGTTGACCTGAGGGAGCTTGAAGAGAGGGAGGAAAGAATCCCAAATGCCCAATACATCTGTTCCAGCCTCATGTTTAATCTTCAATTCGTTTAACAAGTGGATGTGGTACTTGTTGTGCATTAGCATTTCTTCTTATATCTGATAATCCAGGTCTGCTAATGGTTTCCATTCCAATTCTCTCTGAGGGGCATTTAATGGAGCAATGTTCAAGGCTACAGGAGCTACTGGTGCATCCATGGTTACTTTAGGATTGTGTTGGTATGAATTGGCGTTACTGTGCAGAGCAACACAAAGGAGTATTTCTTGGAAAGAGAGGTGATTTACTGAGGAACAGAGGATAAAATGGCAATGGCAGCAATTGAAATACTGCACAGAGCACTGATAGGGCAAATGCTTGGCTTTAGAAACTCTCTATACAGTGAATTGGTGCAGCTTGGGTTCTCAGTTCACGAATGCGCGAACCAACTGTATGTTTTGTGCAAACTCGGGTAGACAAGGCTCTGCAGGCGAATTTCGACTTAACAGTTGAAAATGGAGGCTTGCCACAGGGGATTTGTCGGTAAATTATAAGCTTTCCCACTCTTTTAATTTTGTTTTAGACAATTACAGACACAACCGAGCGCAAGGGAGGTAAATTTGATAAATACCTGGTGAATTTCTTGGCAAAGTTTGCAAATGCAGGTGGGAAGGAAGCGTCGGCGGTCTCCTGGTTGATTTCAGCTGGTTGGCTACGGATTTGGACGTAAAATGCATGCAGGGGGGAGTAATAGTCTTTTTTGCAAAAGTAACGAAAAACATGAATTTTGGCCAAAATATAGACTTTTGGGTTGTTTGGCGCTTTTTTTGGATGACGTCAGCATGACGTCATCAGGTGGGGTCAAGGTCGGATGATGTCAGCATGACGTCATCGAGTGAAGTGGCGGCTTAAGAGTGGTCCACGGGGATGGTGAGGTGGCAGGCAGGTCAGAGCAGTGGCGGACGGGGGCGTTGACGCGGCGATGATGCAGCAATGACGTGGTAATGACGTTGGCGTAGCGGATTAACGGAAACTGGAAACAGTAAGCGGTTTGATATCGCATCGCCTTATATACGGAAGCGGGATTGTTAGAGGGCGCTCCGATACGATTTGGGGGTGACGCGTGGCAGAGGCCTGACGTCACCCTCTGACAAATTTCGGAAGCTATCCTTCGGACGTCGGAGCCGCTCCAATATTCATGTGGGCCGTCGGATGAAAAAGGCCAGATCCGATGGTTGATGGATCGTTGAGATGCCAGGTCAATACGGATGTGGCAAGGTTTAAAATAATATATTTTTTGGAAGATGTGCCCGGCGGGAACCTTTGGAGTTTGGCGATTTGTATGGTTTTCAATGTATTTTTATAAAAACACGCATAGCGCCGAAACTTTGGGTAAAATGAAAAAGTGGGTTTTCATGTGTTTTTGCAAATGAGCGGGTTAGGGGTGAAAATGGGTTTATTTACAAGGTTCTTTAGCAAATGAAGGGGTTAGTGGTTTAGATAACTTCTGAAGGGGGAAGAGGGGTAGGGTTTGGGTTCTTAAACTGACCGGATGTCAATTTAATCCCTGACTGTGAACATATGGCTATAATGCCAGGGGGAAGGGATATTTATAGAATGCTTGGGGTTTATACACCATAGTGTTTATAATAATAGGGAAAGGGTAATATAGGGGATTTAGATAGTAAGAAGTTAGAGGTTAATATGAATGGAAGAGGTGAATGAGGAGTGATGTCACTAAGTTTATATACAAACAACTTAGCTTAGGGAGTAGATCAAAATGAAAAGATTTTTAGACAAGAAATGTGGCTTTTAAAGGAATAAGAACCAACATAAAACTTGGATTCTCTTTCATGAACACAACTGATGAAGGGATGTTAGTAATGAATGTGAAAGGGGGGAAAAGGGAGTTAGTCATGCTCCTTTGCTTTGCTGCAACATGATGGAGAAGAGGAGCTTCTCTATCCACTGATGTTCCTTTATGCCAGACCAGCAGATTCATTTGAAATGATTGACATTTCTGCAACCCCATCTACCTACCCATCTACTTGCCTAGCATTTTTTGTTTCTTCATGGAGGGTGCACTTAGACTTGCAGACCCTTATGTGCCTTTTTCTTTTCTTTTGGCTTTTTCTTTTGACTTTCTATCTAAGGCTACCCTTATTGCTTCCAAGGTCCCAGATTAAGCAGTTGGGAACCTTACTTTCTCTACCTAGCTACTGGTCTGCCAAGATTAAACAGTTTGGACAGACTTCTTTCTCTATTCTACAACAGAAAATTGAAACATGGCATGATCCAGATTAGGCTGTTGGACCATCCATCAAAATTGAGTCAACATCAAGCTTTTGTACACACCTTGTCTTCTCATGGAAATATGGGATCTTTGAATCACCAAAGCAGAGCATATTTGGAACTTTTATTTGCCAATCATGAAATATGAAACCTATTGGTATAGGTAGCTAACAATTACAATGTGCCACAACATAATGAGCAGATTCAGGCGTTTTACCTTTCTCTTTGTCATGGGTTTTACCTTTGGCCTCATTTATTTCCTACTCAATTCTGTCCTAAAGAAATTTACATGTCGATACATCATGTCCATCTCTATTGAAATGTATGCAATGAAGATCAAACTTTTCTACTTGAAACTGTTTGCCACCCATGCCTCTAAAATTTCTTATTCCTTTACCACTTCGGCCACCTCTTCCTCTAGAAGAATCTTGAGTATGATTCTTCTCTTTATGTTCAAGACACACAACTTCTTAAGAAGATTGAGGAGTTGTCTTCTTCCTAGAAACCTTATCTCTCAGCAAACTTCTTCTCAAGGGAGGCAAAGGTAATCTCCTCGAGGTTTCACTTGTTTGCAATGACTCAAGACAATTTGAATAAGTGGGATATAGTGCATTGACATAAGCTATAAGAGGAATGTTTATTTGAACACCGGTGGTTTAGATATCATGCATAATAGATATTACTTTTGATGCTAAAGCAAGAGGATCATAATTTTTCAATTCAAGACTGAATAATTTAATCATCAATTGGACAACTTCAAGTTTAGAGAGTGAGTCATAAAGTTCCTTCAAGTTATATAAGACTTCAAAAGAATTTGAAAATGGTGAAATACGACGACTCACCTCTTCATTTGCAGATGATGCAATCAAGGCATAGGCCTTTTTGTTCTTGTTTTCCCAAATGGTAATCTTCTTATTCGAGGTGGCCTTTGCAGGTTCATTATATCCTTCTCCTATACAAACTCTTTTCCACAACTCATTGAAAATGAGAGTTTGCTTTATCTTCCTTGACCAATCCGGATATCTCTCTTTTCCCGAGAGAACTACTCCAACAATAGATATCAATGAATGTATTAAAAATGTACTCTGCTTCCAATATATCAAAAAATTGTACTTCTGGTGGAAAAAATATTCAGTTCTAGTGGCAAAAAATGCACTTTTGGTGTAAAAATAGTAAAAATTGCACTCTGATCTATAGGAAAGAGGTATTACTTACGGGAGGTTGTATATGGGGGAGGTTGTATGTGGGGGAGGTTGAATTGGGATTCGGTATTATCAGTGTGGTGGGAGCGTTGTATGGGAGTCGACTAGGGGAGCAATGCGTTGTAATGAGAAATTGCAGCCGAGTGACCCAGGTTCGAGGGAGAGGTCCGAGAGGACAAGGCTCTGAGCAACTATTGAAAATGTGAGTAGGAGGGTGGAGGGGAGGAGTTGGGCTGTGCAGTAACAAGGAGCCACGATGGGTGACCGGTGGAGATTGTGTACAGTGTAGGGAATCCTAAGGTTGATCTTGGGACAAGTGTGTGGGAGGTATCACTGTAGGATGCCATGATCCAATTGGATGTTGGTGGCCACCCACCTATCCCACTTGGACCCCCACAACTATCTCTTTCAGTTTTTCAGTTTCCGTAATTGTAGCACAATTTACTATTTTTAGCAGTTTTTCGGATCCCGACTATGGTATTGTTCGCTGTAGTGATTCGAATGAAGGTTGTGATGGTCGAGGGTGCTGTGGCAGTGAGGTGAGGAGTCACCTGTGTGAGGAGGTAGTGAATTCGAGTGTGGTATGCTAAGGGAATAGAGCGCAGTTGGAAGGAGAAACCATTGTGAGGAGCACAGTCGAGGACAAAGACTGTGTATGCTAATAATTGAACTTGAATACCTGGTATATAGTACTCATAAACTTACAAAATTCATAAAGAAAACCCTGTAATCTTTCACCAGAACGACCCAAAAAACACTATAGGAGTCGACTGCGCTGTGAGGGAGAACGTCTTACACTGGTTGATCTCAATGCTTAGCAATTCGAGAAAAAATCACAAACCATATCAGCGGTTTCGACTGAATTCCACGCCCACAAAAATGATTCCTGAATAATCACAACACAAACTAAATATCTATAACAAGAAAAGTCATGTAACAAAAGTAAATGTTACCTCAATAGACATAAGGGCAGAACCCTTTCCCGCAGACTGCAGAAATAGAAGAAGGGAGTTACAAGGGCATAAAAGCTAGAAATGGAGTTGACTCTCATACCATGTCAGGCTAGGAGGTAACTCTACAATGCGAATTGTGTTTTTGCATTAAGATTGCTCATGGATATATACATGGAGGGGGAGACTCTTGGGCTTCACCTCGCAGTGTCTCTTCATATTCCCAATCTCCTTATTTTCTAATTACATTATTTACATGAATTTCATAATCCCAAAGATTGATAGGGAATAATACTATAACAATGTAAACTTTGAAATGGGAACTGATACTGTTACCCGTTTTGTAAAGATAGAAAAAAAATGACCCGATTTTGAAAAGGGGTGATGCAGAACACACATGTTTTTTTTAGAGCATAGTTTTTGGCACTTTAATTTTTTTTTATGTACATTGCGTTTTAGAATGGTGATTTAAAAAAGTGGTTATTCTGCATCAGAACCTTTTTTTAAAAGACCTATTTTTTGACTTTAAATTTTTTTATTGTATGAAATGTGAATAATTATTTTTTAAATTTAATAATTTTGGAAGTGGTCTTCTTCTTCATATTATCTTGTTTTTATTTATTTTTTTATTTTTTTTGTAGTGAGGTTTTTATTGTTTTGCATATTTAAAGAAGAAGGTCGATATTTTTCATTTTCGGTATTCTACATATTTATACATTGTTAATTAAATTTTCAATCCCAATGAAATAATTGTCTCTAAAAAACAAATATAAAAAAGACAAAAAAAAAAATGTTAAAAAAAATTATCTCATAAACCATAAAATGATTGTTGGAAAAAATAAAAAAAATAAAAATAAGAAAAAACATTAGCAAAAAATAGGAAAAAAAAAATAAAAATAAAAACAAACTAGTTTAAAAAAAAAAAAAATTAACGAAAAAAATTTAAAAAACTAGTAAAATTAATATTAAAAAAAAAAAAAAATTCAAATTATAAAAAAAACCCAAAAAAATTATGAAAATGGCGGAAAATATGTCTTTTCAAACGAAAAATAGATAAAATAAAAATAAAAAAACATTTACAATTTATAAAAAAAAATACCTATTTTTTATTTAAAAAAAAAAATTCAAATTAAAAAAAAAAAACAAAAAACAAAAAAACCAAAAAATAAATTAAAATTATATAATAAAAAAACCCAAAAAAATGCATATTTTTTATTTTTAAAAAAAAACAAGAAGTTAATAATAATTATTTTTATTAAAACTAAAATTTTTGTTTTAAAAAAAATTAAAATTAAAATTACATTTTTTTTTAAACAAACCCTTTTTTTATTAACAAAAATTATAATTTTTTTTAAACATTTTTTTTAATTCAAACATACAATATAAAAACATTTTATTTTTTTTTCAAAAAAAAATAATTTTTTAATTTCAAATTTAAAAAATTATTACAATAAAAAAATTTAAAATTTTGTTTTTTTATTTTAACGGTTTTTTTTTTTAATAAAAAAAATTGCGTTAAAATAAAAAAAATAAATAAATTTTAAATTTTTTTTGTCATAATTTTTTAAATTTGAAAATAAAAAATTAAATTTATTTGGAAAAAAATTAAAATGTTTTTAATTTATTGTATTTTTAAATTAAAAAAATGTTTAAAAAAAGATTGTTTAAAAAAAAAATTAATTTATTTTTAGATATCATTTTGGGATTCAACTGCGTTAAGTAAGTCATTCAGGTATGACCATTTCCATGAGAGGTAGTCGTAACTGACTAATTTCTCATGATTTTTGAATAGTTCACTTAGCACTCATTGCATCGGGTGATGCTCACAGGGGTGAAGAAGTGGGATTGAAACTAGTGAAATGAATCACATAGCATCAATCATCACTTCCGGGGCTTGCACCCGGTAACCAGGACTTCCCAGGAGGTCACCCATCCCAGAACTCCTCTGGCTCAAGCGCGCTTAACTGTGGAGACTCCACAGTTAAGCGCGCTTGAGCCAGAGGAGTTCTGGGATGGGTGACCTCCTGGGAAGTCCTGGTTACGGGTGCAAGCCCCGGAAGTGATGATTGATGCTATGTGATTCATTTCACTAGTTTCAATCCCACTTCTTCACCCCTGTGAGCATCACCCGATGCAATGAGTGCTAAGTGAACTATTCAAAAATCATGAGAAATTAGTCAGTTACGACTACCTCTCATGGATAGTGATGGAAATGGTCATACCTGAATGACTTAATTAACGCAGTTGAATCCCAAAATGATATCTAATATAATGCACTGCGTAAACCCCCATACTTAATTTATTTATTTTTTAAATAAAAATTGTAGGTTTAATAAAAAATAATTAGGTTTTTTTTTTCAACAAAAAATATGCATTTTTTTTGGTTTTTTTTTTTTATAATTCGAATTTATTTTTGTTTTTTTTAATATTAATTTCACTAGTTTTTTAAATTTTTTTTTGTTAATTTTCTATATTTTTTTTTAAACTAGTTTGTTTTTAATTTCTTTTTCTTCTTTTTCCCCCCTCTCTCTCTCTCTATATATATATTCCAAATTCTTTTTGGATGTGTGAGATATTTGTTTTTTTAACTTTTTATTTTTATTTTTTTTTATTTTTGACTTTTATATATATTTTTATATTT
The DNA here is from genome assembly GCA_031772625.1 of Pinus tabuliformis. Classification (NCBI taxonomy): domain Eukaryota; kingdom Viridiplantae; phylum Streptophyta; class Pinopsida; order Pinales; family Pinaceae; genus Pinus; species Pinus tabuliformis. The sequence goes on from CM062809.1 coordinate 1,169,613,235, forward strand.
TTAAGTAATCAACATTTTAATCTTAATTTTAGTATTTTTTAATTTTTTTTTTTGTTAATTTTCTATTTTTTTAAAATCTAGTTTGTTTTTAATATTTATTTATTTATTTTTAATTTTTATATTTTTACCTACTTAATTTTTAGTTTAGTTTAAATGTTTTTTTTTTTTTTTTTTTTTTACTATTTATTTGTTTATAATTTATAATTTTTTATAGTTTTTTAATTTTTACCATTAATTTTTATTTTTTACATTTTTATCATTGATATAAATATATAATTTTTATATATTTGATTTTTTTTAAGTTTTATATTTTTATTTTATGTTTTGTTTTTATTATATATTTTAATTTATTTTTTGTTACTTTTTAAAACTTTTTTTTTTTTTTTTTTTTTTGTGTTTTTTCATTGTTTTAATTTTTTTTTTTTTTTTTTTTTTTTTTTTTTTTTTTTAAATTTAATGTTTTTGGGGGTCACGATAAAATATTTCACGCCATTATTTCGAAATATTGATATTTTACTTTTGAAAAAAAAAAAAAGTGTTCTTCGAGAATTAACACTATTTGTTTTTTAGGGTGTTTTTTTGGATAATTTTTGTACAAAAAATTGGTTTTCACCACAATTTTTAAAACATGTTGAAAATTTACAAAAGGAGACAAAAAAAAAAAAGTGTTATTCCAACATCAACACTTTTCGTGTTTAGCAGTTTAGCACTGTTTTTGATGTTTTTTTTGGGTTTTTTTTGCCAGAGTTCCCGTTTTGAGTTTATAGTTCCCGTTTCAAAGTTTACATTGTCCATGTCGTGCTTTTAAGAAAGGTTGATATGGACATTGTCAATTAGCGAGTAACTTGTAAGTAGGGCGATAGGTGGACTCTTTAATTTAGAATAGAATTTTCTTAATTTAAATATAATTATTAAATGGATGGTAGATTCTAGAATAGGATATTTTTAGTCATAAAATTTTTTCTTTAATTTGGAATAGAATTTTAGTAATTTAAATATAATTATCAAATGGATGGTAAATTTCAGAATAGAATATTTTTAATAGTAAAATAATTGAAATTTATTTGTCAAAACAATTTGTTTTTATTTTAATTAAATTAATTAATTAAAAAAAGTTATATGAACAAATATAATATGAAGAAATCAGTAATAACTTTTTAAACATGTATTGATATATTATGGTATTAGTCTATAATATTATAAAATGGAAAGAAATTAGTATTATAAAATGAAAAGAAATTCAAATCTTGTTTTATATATATATTAAATATTGTTTTTTTATTATTATTTATTATTAATAATAATAATTTAAAATTTATTAATTTTTTTTAGCAATATGAAATTTTGATATTAATTATAAATTCATATTTATGACTGCTTACCCACCATTAATACTTAATTTATATCCCTGATTTACTTACATTCATTTTAATTTTTTGAGATTATATTCCTTTTAACCTATCAATTTACAGAATTTTATTATAGTTAAATTCGTATTTTTAAATTTTCAATGATTAACCTTTTTACCATAATTTTTTGAAATTATTAATATTTTATAAAACACCATATCACCAATTACTCTCCGTTTATTAATCCTATAACACTCACTTACAGGAATAACTGCAAACACATTTTAGTTTTGGGAAATGCGTTTTCAGAGATTGACTTTGATTAGCGCTCCATTTTATTTTATTGGTCGAGACAAATAGCTAAATCCGAGTTTGATCGTGGTCAATGCGTTTTCCATATACCATTTGGTTAATGATAGAATGAGCTGTGCTAAGATTGGTTTATGATCTACGGCTAATATATGGTTTCGTGATATAATTTGTGATAGTTCGTTGAGAGTTTATCGACAGTTATCTTGGTGATAAAATTGGTAAAGACTCTACATCAAGGGAGTAAAAGAGTTCGCAGCCATATTATATATTTAATGCTTGGCTTCAATGCTGGATGGCTTTAGTTAATAATATAATTTGTCCATATTTTTTTTTTCTGATAAATATAAATATAAATTTATATTTTATTTGTCAATTAATATGAACGGCTGAAAAAATTATTTATTCATTTATTATTCATACTAATTTTAGTAATAAAATTGATTAAGATGTTTTTAACAATGATTTTTTTATAGATTATATTAGGGGTTATTTCAAGTGCCATGACTTTCTTTGAATAAGGGTGATGAGTCAATGTCCATTCACGGTTAGCAGCCATAGATGGTTGTCCTCACTGTTGGTTTGACAAGTAAGTTTTCCCACCTTGTAAAAAAAATTGAAATTGATTAAGACTGTAGAGCATGGTTATAAAGTAAAATAGTGGTTGTCCTAACTGCTCGTTTGACAACTGAGTTATGATAAGGTTAGCAGCCAGAGATGGTCTTCCTAGTTGTTGCTTTGACAACTGAGTTATGATAAGTTTTCCCACAATGTAAAAAAAATGAAATTGATTAAAACGGTAGAGCATAGTTATAAAGTAAAATAGTGGTTGTCCTCAGTGCTGGTTTGCCAATTGAGTTATGATAAGTGTTCTCAATGTGTAAAAAAAATGAAATTGATTAAGACTCTAGAGCATCGTTATAAAGTAAAATAGTTTGCAGTGTTATTATATTTTTAAACCTTGGTTTTAATTGTAAAATGTTCTAGTTGTTAAGTATATTTTTATGATATAAATAGTGGATATTTTTTGGTTAAAATCAAAATTTATATTTTGGTAGTAGATAAAATATAGTTTGCACTGTTATTATATTTTTAAACCTTGGTTTTAATTGTAAAAAGTTTTACTTGTTAAGTATATTTTTATGATATAAATCGTGGATATTTTTTTGGTTAAAATCAAAATTTATATTTTAGTAGTAGATAAAAATATTGCAGATGAAGATTATTCTCTAAGAAAAAAATAGAGATTTGGTTATTGTTCACTTGACACACATAGTGATTGCAACAATATTAAATAGAGAGTTGGTGATTGTTCACTTGACACTTGGTAGGCACGTAGTGATTGCAACAATATTTCAAGGAACCTGGGTGGGGTGATAACAACGTTTTTTCCCAACCACCCAACTTAACCACAATTGACTTGATGATAGTATTTATATTTGCATGAATTTCACATTTCGATTGTAATAATATTCCTATTTTTAAGTTTATTGTTTTCGCATGTATGTAAGTATTAGGAAGTTTTGAAATAAATAATTATGGATATGAATCATTATTATTTAATTTCTTTCTTTATATATATATATATATATATATATATATATATATATATATTGTCATACAGGTGCATTCTACAAATCACTTGTAAAAACCTTGGTAAATGTGTGAATATTTGAGTTAGTTTATTCAGTTAGTTGAGAGACTAATCCCTTGTAATACACCTTGGTAAATGTGTAAATACTTGAGTTACTTTATTAAGTTACTTGACATACTATGGACCATCTTAGAAGGTATTATGTCAATAAGATATGAACATGGATATTTTTAATTTTATTAATAAAAGTTATTTAAATAGTCAGTCATAAAGTATTAGGGAAGGTAATGTTATAAGAGAGTGAATGTAATGTTATAAGAGAGTTTTATATTCCATAAGAGTTCAAAGACATTCACTAGGTGAGTCATAAAGTTATGGGGAAGGTAATGTTATAAGAGTGTTTTGTATTCCATACAAGTTGAAAGGCAGTCACTATATGAGGCAGTGGCCTTCCCAAAATCTTCTCACTAGTTGGGAAAAGGAAGTCGAGAGGGACGATGTAACATACCTGGATAACGTTAGAAAATTTTTACACAAATTATCCACCAGAAATTATCCAAATCATTATTCCACATTCCTCATTAACCATTAAATACAATGTTCATTAGTTCCTAAAGTAACTTTAGTAGAGGAATAATAAGTTTCATAACCATTAACAACAACTCTTGTAGTATATTAACATAAATTGTATGATGTAATTGTTGGGAAAAATACTGAAAGGGGGGGGGGTGAATCAGTATTGTCAAATTCTTTTCAATATATCTTCCAGCTTTATACTTTAATTTATTCTTCAAATATTGATCATTAATTTGTATGTCAGTACCATATAATAATGAGCAAGAACAAGAAAAACAGATAGTCACACCAAAGAACACCAGATATAAAGTGGAAACCCAATGTGGGTGAAAACCACCTGCTGCAATATGTCTCTATCTTCTTTTAATTAGAAACTTCTTTTACAATGATTTGTACTGGTGCAGTCCTTTACCAATACGCAGGCTACAACCTGCAGAGAGCTACAACCCTCTCTCGTGTTCCAGTCTCTCCTGGAAGGGAGCTACAACCCCCTTAGCTCTTGTACTAGTTGAACTACTAGTACGTAGGTGTTGACCTACTTCTTTTCTTCCAAGGAACACGTTTCATAAATTTTCAAACTGGATCCATGAACATCAATTAATCATCAAGTACATGTGAATCAACTAATCTCCTTTTACAATCACCTAATGAATCAACCAATAACTTCTCAGAATGCAGTAACCAGAAAAGCAATACCAGTAATCTAAACCCAGAACTCTGCAGCAATAGATAAAAGGCAGCCAACAAATATTTTAAGAAAAGTCTACAACCTCACGATAGAAACCTACGAATATCCGCAATTTTTCTGTGTTTGGACTGCGCAGCTCCGCACCTGCACTATCTACCTGACAGCGTACCTTCGCACCTGTGCCTTCTGCTACTCTGCTGCTCTGCATACCTTCGGACCTGCGCCTTCTGCTACGTTGCGTACCTCTGCACCTGCGCCTTTTGTTGCGCTGCGGACCTCCGCACCTGCACCTTTTGTTGCGCTGCGGAACCCCACACCTGTGCCTTCTGCTACACTGCGTACCTCCGCACCTGCGCCTTCTGCTGCGCTCTGGACCTCCACACCTGCGCCTTCTGCTGCGCTGCGGACCCCCACACCTGCGCCTTCTCTTGCGCTGCATACCTCCACACCTGCGACTTCTGCTATGCTGCGTACCTCCGCACCTGCTCTGTGGATCGCCTGCGGACCTCTGAATAGAGCCAAATTAACAGTCCTCCAATGTGCCACAGACAGTCAGATCCACAGATCTGATCATGCGCCAGAGAGATCACGACCTATCAATAGATCCGCCTTACAATTTACAGTTTTCACCTTGATTTAGATCTAGCTTTTCAAACCGATCACCCAAAATTTCAGATCTTAAGATATTCAAATTTCACAAGTGACTAGCCAAGTGATCTCCTTTCCTTTTTATAGGCAAGCCCTTATTCAGACCATGGAACAAAACCATCGAAAACCAATACAAGGGATCCAAAACCGGGGTTCAACAATTTAGATCCTATACCACAGACCAAAACCATAGGATCATGTACGTCGGACTAAATACCATGGACCAATCATAAAAATTCCCACATGTGCGCACTTCTCTGCATTGAAGTGAGTGAATTTGATGCCTGCACCTTTTGTTTGGAGAACCTGTGGGTATGCCCACACTTCTTGTTCAGGGCACCTGCGGGTCACAACTTTTCTTAGGCTCACCTGCGGGTATCTCTTTTTCTATGATTTTGAGAGCCTGAACAGAGATTTGCCACCTGAGTGAGTTGCCATCAAGTACAACACCTGTGTCATAGCGCCAAACCTGAATCATAATGCCAACAATCTCCCCCTTTGGACTTGATGGCAACCCCAAGATCCTCAAAGTCATTCTCCCCCTTTGTCATCAAGGGCAAAGGGTTGTGCTCCCCCTGAGTACATGCTGAAATCTCTGTCCTGCTGTGCTGACCATGCTCCCCCTGACTGTAGGCAAGATCTGCAAAAAGATGTTCTTCAAGAAGAACCATGACTTATATATCATAAAAGACCTTCCTATCACCAAAAGACTCAATACATACATCCATCACCCAACCAAGTGGGGATACATCAGAAATTTACATATGTCAACCAAGTACATTACATATTCATCCCAGGCATAGTGGGGAAACCAAAATAGGCCGTTACATGACCTTGACACCAGAGATATAAGACATAGAGACAAAACATTAGCAACAATATTCAGATCAGCATCCTTCTGAACTTTCTCCTCCAAGATCTTCTACAATAATGCCAACAATGTATTAGTAGAAGAATATATGCTCCCCCTGAACCTGTGCCGGATGGTCTCTGTCAGACCCATATCAGAATATCTTCAACCAGAGCCTGTCCCTACTGATATCCATCAAACCTCCATATATGCGACTGTCTCTGCACAAATCGGCGTATGTACGCAGATCCTCCTCAGGAAACTCGCGTACACCCATTTTTCTCTGGAACAGACAAGTTTTAGCAGCAAGATGATGCATCAACTACTCCCAGCTTCTGTCTGAGGTATTCAAAAGTTTCCCTGGGCAGTGATTTGGTGAGAATATTAGCAACTTGTTCCTTAGAAGGAACATACTCCAATTTGACCTTTTGTTCCAACACTTGTTCCCAGAGAAAGTGATACTTGATCTATATGTGCTTGGTCTTTGAATGCATGACTGTGTTCTTTGAAATGCTGATTGCACTTGTATTATCACATAAGATGGAGATAGGTGGTGTACAAGTGATTTGAAAATCCTGCAAGGTTTGCATCATCCAAAGGAGTTGAGTGCATCAAGATGCAACAACCACATATTCCGCTTCAGCTGTAGATAAAGCAATCAAACTCTGTTTCTTGCTGAACCGAGATACTAATCTGGAACCCATAAAGAATGCACCACCACTTGTGCTCTTCCTGTCATCCACGCTTCCGGCCCAATCTGCATCTGTATAAGCATGAAGTGTGAGATCTGTATCTCTAGGATACCATAAGCCATAGTTTTGAGTTCCCTGAAGGTACTTGAAGATTCTCTTAACTACCTGAAGATGAGTTTCCTTGGGATTTGCTTGAAATCTTCCAACTATTCCCACTGCATGCATGATGTCTGGTCGGGTACCTGCCAAATAAAGTAGACTTCCAATCATGGATCTATAGGTTGGTTGATGCACTGTTGCTGATTCATCATTTGCATTGAGGTTGCATCCTGTAACCATAGGGGTACATACTGGTTTTGAATCTTCCATGCCATACTTCTTCAAAATCTACTTGAGGTACTTGGTTTGAAACAAAAAGATACCGCCTTCATTTTGTTGGATTTGTAGACCAAGAAAATATGTCAACTCTCCAAGTAATGACATTTCGAATTCTTTCTGCATCACCAAGGCAAAGTTTTGACTCATAGTTTCTTCATTGCTGCCAAAGATAATATCATCTACATACACAACAAGTATTAGCAATTTGTCATTTTCAATTTTTATATAAAGATTGCTATCTGCTGATCCCTTTGAAAAGCCTTGTTGATGAAGATATTTGTCCAAACGATAGTACGAAGCCCTTGGAGCCTGTCTAATACCAAAAAGAGCCTTTTTTAGTCTGCATATGAGATTTGGATCATTCCCAAGAATGAAACCATCTGGTTGCTCAATGTACACCTCTTCTTCTAAGTCTCCATTTAGAAAGGCTGATTTCACGTCCATTTGAAATAATTTGAACTTCTGAAAGCTTGAGAGAGCAAGGAACATTCGGATGGTCTCAAGTCTAGCAACGGTAGCAAAAGTTTCTTCAAAGTCTATTCCTTCTTGTTGAGCATACCCTTTACAAACAAGTCTGGCCTTGTTTCTAATCACTTCCCCATTTTCATTCAACTTGTTTTTAAAGATCCATTTTGTCCCTATTACATTCTTATCTTTTGGTCTAGGAACCAACTCCCAAGTGTTATTCTTTTCGATCTGCTCAAGTTCTTCATCCATTGCCTTGACCCAACATTCATCTTTACATGCCTCTTTTACATTTTGTGGTTCAGTGGAGAAGAGCAATGCCGAATAGCTTGAGGCTTATGCAATTGTTCTTCTTGTTTGTATACTTGCCTCTTTTTGCCCCAAAATTTGAGATTCTGGATGATTCTTCTGAACATACCTGGATGGAGTCTTCTCTTCTATCCTTATCTGTTCCTCTAGTGCCTCTTGAGGTTCTTCTTCATCATCAGTCTGATTTGAAGGATGGTCTTCATCCTCTTCGATATTTTCATAATTTACTTGCCTAGGAATGTTTCCTTTCTCATCAACCACTACATCAATGCTGTCAACTATTCTTCCAAGTCTTTTGTTGTAACACTTATATGCTTTGCTGTGACGAGAATAACCGAGGAGAATGCCTTCATCTGCTCTAGGTTCAAACTTGCTAAGATGTTTGTCATTATTCTTAATATAGCATTTGCTTCCAAAGATTTTGAAATGTTTTACCGAAGGAGTCTCACCATACCAGAGCTCATGAGGAGTTTGAGTGTTGTTCACCAGAACATTTGTTTTGTTGAGAATAACAACCGCAGCAATCTACGAGTTTAACTAAGAAAAGAGTCTTTTGATTTTGGAATTATATCTCAAAATGGCATAAAACAATCTTTTTCCAACCGAAGTCATGCACTAGTATCGACCTTGTGACTCATAAGTGACTCTTAAAGCTTGAGCCATGGCCCTTGCATGCCAATTATAATTATAATTAATTTAATTTGATAGTTTTAAAAATTAAATAAATATAATATAATTTAATTTAATATTTTTTAAATTTAATATAATTAATAAATTTAAATAAAAATAACCAAGATATTACGATTTAATACCCCGGATAATTTAATCAAATTAGCAAATTTAACTAAGCCCTAAAAAGTATGATGTCATTCCTCGTAAGCAGATTTTAAAAATGGCGATAGTTTACTCTGAGATACCCCTCAAATTTAATTTAATAACAGTGGTGTCATTATCTAAGGGCTTGGCTTTTGTAATATTGTTTGTCGCCATCTCTTCGAAAAAATAGAATGAGTTAAGAATAATGCTCAGATCCACAAATGACAATAGTCTACTCTGAGATACCCCACAAGTTTAATTTAATAACATTTAGGAACACGGCGTGCAGTACTTCCATGTGGATGATAAACAATAAAGTTCAGATCCACATGGAAGTACTGCACGCCGTGTTCATTCCTAAATGTTATGGAGTTGTTTTTATCCGAAAAATCCATTTTAAAAGTTTTTAAAAAATCAAGACCAGAGATTTTGAAAAGATATTCCTGTCGGATTTTTGGAGAAATTTGACCCCAAAAAGCCGCCGTAAAAGCTTTCAAAACAACTCCAAATATCTTCCATTTCTCTGACAGCGACACCTCTCTGACAGTGACCAGTTTCCGTGGAGAGACATTATTGTTGCGGTTCCGGCATGGATGTCGAGCATTCACTAATCGGTAGCGAACATATATCATTTATTTATATTTAGACGCCTCAACTCAACAGGAGTGGGAGTGTCAGCTAAGAGAGCCTCCGACCAGAGGGATTTTCAGTATTACGCGACACTGTACAGTAAACGATAATCGTTGGAACTTAGGAGGAGGATGGGGTCTTTCGCGGAGCTCCAGTACAGCAATCTTCACGTTTTGATTGTGCCCTTTCCGTTGCAGGGTCATATCAATCCATTGCTGCAGTTTGCCAAGAAGCTGGTCGCATCTAAAAATCTCCGGGTCACGTTTGTGACGACCGAAGAGAACCGACACCGCATGTTACGGGCGCAAGATGCAGCAGTGCCCGAGACTTCAAACTCCTCTGTGAAAGTTCAATTTGAAACAATCTCGGATGGATTTCCGGTGGATTTCAACCGGTCGAAAGATCTTCAACTGTGGTTCGACAGGTTATGCAAGATAGGAGGACCCTCGTTAACAAATCTCATAGAGAGGCTAAACGCTCAAGGCAGCACCATTTGTTGCGTCGTATACGATTCTCTCCTTTACTGGGTTCCTGAAGTTGCAAAGAAGTTTAATATTCCTGCAGCTTTTTTCTGGACGCAATCCTGCGCAGCTTACTCGATCTATTACCATTTCAACAGAGGACTGGGTATGCTTTCAATTGAAATTTGATACGAATCTTTATGTTTTAGAATATTTTATGATCGGATTTATTTGAAATAATTATATTCATTTTAAGGAATTTAGACTTCTGTGATCCATAATATTGTTTAGATAATCTTCAGCAAAATCACATAACCAATCTTTTGTCTACTCGATTCGAACCAACCAATGTGGTTCATATTCATTTTATTTCTTGAAACTGATTTAATCTTCTTTCTTGTGTTCAGCAATCTCGCGCGATGAAACAGGGAAAGCGACTGACAAGATACAAATACCGGGGCTACCGCTGCTGAACGTATCGGACATACCTTCCTTTCTGCAACCCTCTAATCCCAACGGCCCTCTCTTGCGGCTTGTAATGGATCAGTTTAAGACCTTATCGGACGCAACGTGGATACTGGGAAATTCGTTTGACGGACTCGAGTCCGAAGAAGTGAACTCAATGAAATCGATAGCTCCGATTCGCACCGTCGGCCCTCTCATACCCTCGGCTTTCCTGGATGGACAGAATCCCGAAGATACAGACTTCGGCGCACATATGTGGAAGACCGTAAACTGCGTGGATTGGCTAAATACGAAGGAACCGGCGAGCGTTGTGTATGTTTCCTTTGGAAGCCTTTCTGTTCTTTCAAAAGAACAAACTGAAGAGATAGCTGTTGGGCTGAAGGCTAGTGGATATTCCTTCATATGGGTCATTCGTCCATCTTCTTCCGAAGGGGAGATTAACACTGAAGAAACCTTGCCGGAGGGTTTCCTCGCCGAAATCTCCGGGCAAGGGTTAGTTGTTCCATGGTGTCCACAGGTGCAAGTGCTTTCTCATGTGTCCGTTGGTGCATTTATGACGCACTGTGGATGGAACTCGACGCTGGAAAGCCTCAGTTTAGGGGTACCCCTTTTGGCTGTTCCTCAAGGGAGCGATCAGACGACGAATTCCCTTTACATCGCAGAGAGATGGAAGACAGGACTGAGATTAAATAAGCGACCCGCAGATGGACTGGTGGGGAAGGAGGCGGTTGAGAAATGTATAAAAATTGTTATGGAAAGCGAAGTGGGTGTTGAGCTGAGGGAGAACGCTTCGCGGTGGAAGAAATTATCGAGGGAGGCAATGGGAGAAAGCGGATCTTCCAATAAAAATATTCAAGAATTTGTTGAGGATATTGCTCGCAGAGCATCCTCATTGCCATTATCCGGTTAATGCTATCATAGATTTCTGAATGAGTAAGAGGGTGATACTATGCTGGAGTAGTCCCTGCCTTGCCTTTAAAGAAAGTTTGATATGGACATTGTCAATTAGCGAGTAACTTGTAAGTGGGGCGATACGTCGACTCTTTAATTTGGAATAGAATTTTCTTAATTTAAATATAATTATTAAATGGATGGCAGATTCTAGAAGTGGATATTTTTAGTTATAGGACTTTTTTTTAATTTGGAATAGAATTTTAGTAATTTAAATATAATTATTAAATGGATGATAGGTTTTAGAATAGAATATTTTTAGTAGATATTAATAAAATAAATTAAAAAATATTTATCAAAGTAATTGTATTTTTTTCTATTTTAATTAAATTGATTGATTAGAAAAAAATATCATATAAACAAATATGATATGAAACATATATTGATAAATTATAGTATTAGTCTATGGTATTATAGCAGAATTCTTTTTCTATGATAAAAATGGACTGAAATTTGATTCTGATCAGAATTTTTTATGAATATATATATGTTTAACTTACATATTAATTTTATTATTATTTATTATTAATAATAATGATTTAAAATTTTATTAAATTTTATTAATATTTTTTTTAAATTTTGATGTTAATTATAAATTGATGTTTATGACGGTTTACCAACAATAAATACTTAATTTATATCCATAATTTATTTGCCTTTATTTTGAATTTTTTTGGGATTATATTTATTTTAGTCCATCAATTTACAAGATTTTTATTATAATTATAAGAAGAAATTTCGGCGTAAATCACATTCAGAAAATTTTTGTCGACGCGTTCGTGTGTGGTTCGAAACGCGTCGACAAAGATTTTCTGAATGTGATTTACGCCGAAATTGACGATGAAACACACTCGCTGGTTCAAAACACGTCGACAAAAATTTCCTGAATGTGATTTACGTCGAAATTTCTTCTTGTAATTGTTATGAATCAAAAAAACCTCAATTCAACCATTTTTATTATAGTTAAATTTATATTTTTAAATTTCAATAATTAACCTTTTTACCATAATTTTTTCCAATTATTAATGTTTTATAAAAAACCATATCACCAATTACTCTCCGTTTATTAATCCTATAACACTCACTTAAAAGAATTAGTAGAAACACATTTTAGCTTTGGAAAATCCGGTTTCACAAATGGACTTTGATTAGCTCTCCATTTTATTTTATTGGTTGAGACAATAGCTAAAACCAGAGTTTGATCGTGGTGAATGCGTTTTCGATATACCATTTCGTTAATGATAGAGTGAGCTGTGCTAAGATTCGTTTATGATATACGGCTAATATATGATTTTTCTAATATAATTTGTGATAGTTCACTGAGAGTTTATCGACAGTTACCTTAGTGATAAAATTGGTAATGACTCTACATCAAAGTTATAAAGTAAAAGTGTTCGCAGCAATATTATATATTGAATGCTTGGTTTGAATGATGGATGGCTTTAGTTAATAATATAATTTGTCCAGAATTTTTCTGATAAATACAAATATGGATTTATATTTTACTAATCAATCAATATGAATGATTGAAAAAACATTCTTTATTTATTTTTCATTTACACTGGCTTTAGTAATCAAATTGATTAAAACTCTAGATCAAGGTTTGTAAAATAGTTTGCACTGTTATCATATTTTTAAAGCTGGTTTTAATTATAAAACGTTTTAGTTGTAAAGTATACTGTTATGATATAAATTATGGATATTTTTTTGGGTTAATCAAAATTGTATTTTAGTAGTTAAATTAATATGAATTATTAATTAATTAATTATTATAATTTTATATATATATATATGTACATATGTATATATGTATATATATATATATATATATATATATCTGATTTTCTTAGCCTTTTACGATGTCAAAATTATAGTGAGCTTGGGAGGTTTCTCTCTAAGTTTTTTGAGCATAGAAATAAAATTTTAAATCAAACTAAATAATTTGTTTGTTTAGGTCCGAGAGACCAAAGTTTGGTCTCAGTGGACGTTAACCATCATCATCATCGTCATCATATCTATATATATATATATATATATATATATATATATATATATATTATAATTAGTATAGATTAATTTTATTTTTTGATTTATGAAGTGCTGAGAGAGATAAAATCATTGCAGAAGAAGATTATTTTAGGAGTAAAAAAATTAGAGATTTGGTTATTGTTCACTTGACATTTAGTAGGAACATAGTGATTGTAACAATATTTCAAGGAATTGAACCTAGGTGGGGTGATAACAACAATTTTTCCCAACCACTCAAAGTAACCTCAATTGACTTGATGACAATATTTATTAAATAATGAATCCATACAGGTAAGGAGAGTTTTTTGATAAAGGAGGAATGACCTCTTATAGAGTTTTGTGAACCCAGCGTTTCAGACTACTAAGTGAGTCCATCATCAAGGGATGCATCAATAGATATTCTGAAGATACTAATGATGTATCCCTCAGCTATATTTTAGGTTATATATATATGTTATGAAATAAGTGATCTAAGAAATTAGGTCAGCCATTATCCATTTAGTTTGTTAATATTCAGATTTATTATTATTATTATTTATTTATTTATTTTATTATTATTATTATTATTATTTTAAGGAGGCTATGAGATAATGTTTCTTTGTTGTTTTGATTTTTATATTTTATTACTTTTTTAATGAGAGAGTAGTTATTAAAATTATTAAAAGGGATATGAGTTAATTATTGATTCTTTAAGATTTCAAGTAAGGGTTTCCAGGGGTTGCTTAGTTTTAATCCATCATCTCGGTTCAAGTTGTTCTTCCCTTTTTCCATTTCAATTGCTTCTTTGATTTTCCTTTTAAGATAGTGGTCTTCTTTTCTAACCAGTTTGACTTCTTCCATGCAGATGTAATGAGAGGAAGAATGAACATGTTCTGCTAAGGCTGATTTTGAGGTCCTTTCTCTTCTTAAGTCGGTAGTGTGTTCTTTAATTCTGATGTTAAGAGACCTACTTGTTTCACCTATGTATTCCTTTCCGCATGAGCAAGGAATAATATAAACACCTTTTCGAGGTTACCGTTTGTGGGATCCTTCATTGAGTTGAATAATTGTCTGACTGTGTTGGTAGGGGTGAAGGCTACATTAATGTTGTGTTTATTAAGAATTTTAGTAACTTTATCAGTGGTGTATTTTATGTACGGAGGGGAGACCGTAAGTGTTGATAAATTTTGATCTCTGATATCATTATTATTCTTGTTTAAGGATAGGTGCATGGCTTTCTTAATGGTATTCCTATTATAGCCATTTAATTCAAACACTTTGTGAAGATGGTTGAGTTCATCATTTAAATGGTCAGGATCAGATATTCTAGCTGCCCTAGTGGTTAAGGTCCTAATGATGCCAATCTTCTGTTTAGGGTGGTGATGAGAATTTGCATGTAGATATCGTTCTGTATGGGTTTTCTTTCTATAGACTTGGAAACCAAGTGACCCTTCTTTTTTGGTTAGAAGGATATCAAGAAAGGGAAGTTGGTTGTTATTTTCAATTTCAATAGTGAATTTTATATGGTCAGAAAGGCTATTTAAGTGATTGAGGAATAGGTCAAGTTTTTCTTTTCCATGACTCCATTTGGCAAATATGTCATCGAAAAACCTTTTCCATTCTTCAGGGGTGTATGGAAATGACCTAAGAGCCTTTTGTTCAAAGTGCTCCATAAAGATGTTGGCAACTATGGGGGATAGAGGAGAGCCCATAGCCACACCATGGGTTTGTTCATAAATTTTACCTTTGAAACTGAAGTAAGAGGATTTTAAGCAAAGCTCCAAAAGATCCACAGTTTCTTTATCTGTGATGTTTCTCATGATATTAATAGCTTCATCAATAGGAACCATAGTATAAAGAGATACAATATCAAAGTTAACCATAAGATCCTTATTCTTCATTTCTATGTTATTAATCCATTGAACAAAAGAATATCAGTCTTTAATATAAGAAGGGGTATTACCAGACAGGGGTCTAAGTTTTTTGGCCAGGTGTTTAGTCAAAAGGTAAGTAGGGGAACCTATGGTATTGACTATAGGTCTGAGAGGTATGTTAGGTTTATGGACTTTGGGAGCACCATAAATTCTAGGCATAATGGAACTGTTAGGGATGATTTTATTTTTTGTGATGTCATCTAGCGATGATGCTTTGATTTTCTTAATTAATTCATGCATAATTATCTCACTAGGATATTAATGATTTTATAACAACCATTATTGTTTAGACGTTCTTCCATTTTATTGTCATAATCTATTATGTTCATGATTAAAGTTGCATTACCCTTGTCAGCCTTAAGGATGACTATGTTTTTATTTTTTCTGAGGTTATTTAAAGCTCTTTTTTCCTCTACAGATACATATTTATATTTACATAAATTTAACACACACATATATATTCCTATTTTTAGTTTTATTACTTTGACATGTATTGTAAGTATTAATTTTTAATAGGTTTATTAATTAAATTTAAATATGAAGTTTTGAAATAAATGATTATGGATATGAATCATTATTATTTAATTTCATATATATATATATATATATATAGTGAACAAAGATGCATAACTCACAACTCACTTGTAATACCCCCCTTCAAAATGTGTAAATATTTTAATAACTTTATTGAGTTACTTGCTAGACTATGGACAATAAAAAAAGGGTCTGATGTAAGTTATGAACATGGATATTTTTAATTTTATTAATAAAAAGAATGTAAATAGTCAGCCATAAAGTTACAGGGAAGGTAATGCTATAAGAGAGTTTTGTATTCCAAAAGAGTTGAAAGACATTTACAAGAAGAGGCAGTGGCCTTCGCAAACTCCTCTCATTAGTTAGGAAAAGGAAGTCAAGAGGGAGGAGAGGAACCTGAGGAAACCTTGAGGAGAAGGGTTTGGAAAACTAAAACCTCTAACAAGATACTATAGAGGGCTAGTTGGCTTGTGGAACTCAGCATTCAGTTTAAAAGCCTAAGCGCTCAGTTTAAAAGCCCTATACTAAATCTGGTTAGGATCAAAGAAGCTTTGGGTTAGACCTTGATCTAGGTGGATATTGGTGGTCACTTGCTTATTCCACCTAGACCTCCAGTCGGTTTCACCAATTTCATTGTTTATAGCAAAATTTACTATTTTTAGCAGTTTTCAAGTCATGAACTTCGAGAGCAATTTTGACCCCAGAAACGATGTTTTTTTGAGGTTTGTAGTAGGCCCATAGCCATAGGCAAGGTCCTATGGAAAATCCTATAGTACTCAAAGATATCATTCAAACGATGTATTGTATGCGCCAAATAGAGATAATATGACCAAGTTACGACCCCGGGAATTTGGCTACCCAACTAACCCCAACAAGGCCCACAAACTCTTGGCATTCCATCTCTTGGGGTTACGATTTTGGTTTTTTATATTTTTAACTTATTGTTCAATAATAAAAAGGCCCTCAAACCTCATTGCAACAAAGTTCAGAGGCATGTAGCCACCACAACTCTTCTTAGAGATAAGCTACCATCATCTGAGCTAGTTTATTTCCATTTATGTATGCAAGCATATTTCAATTCTTTGATATTAATGAAATGAAGTTTTATTTATGTTGCATCTCTGTGTTTATGTGTATATCTATATTTCGTTGCGTTCTTGCATAAGTATGGATCAGTGGTATCAGAGTGATCTACTCTTTCTCTATTTTTCTTTGCATGTCCCCAACGAGGTCAAGGTATAAGGAGTTAGGGCTCGAAATGGTTGAACCCTTGCAAGACTATCCTTGCAAACCCCGATGGCATCCCATGGCAAAAGAAAGGAAAGATGACAGGGCAATAGATCCCTTCAAAATATTGCCCAAGGAATCCATCGAGAGATAAAGGAATGTGATGATAGATAATTTTTCCCAGATCCTTCGACAGCTACCCACAGGTGACGCGTCTTCATCCAACAACCACTCTAGAGGTGCCATTCCTTTTAAGGTACAAGTTAACTTTGACATTCCCATATTTAAAGCCTAGATAGATGCATACGTTGTAGATAGATGGTTAAATATTTTAGAAGGATATTTTTCAGTTCATGACTTTTCCAATCGGGAAAATATTAATTTTTCACTCCTCAAAGCCACCCGCCATATCAAGGACTAGTGGGAAACCTACAATGAACAAATGTACGAGAGGGAATCCTCACTGTTTTTAGTCGTACCCACTTGTAATTCTTTCTGAGATGCCATCAAGGAACAATATTACCCTTGTCGGGAGCTATGAAGATAAATGCCTAATGTGGACCATGCTACAATGGGGAAGTGAATAGGATATGCTAGAGCTCATAAATGTTTTCCATACCCTTCACACGAAACTAGATATCAATGATTCTGAGCGACATTTAGTACTCAAGTATCACAGATGTCTACACAAGTACATCCAAGACGAGATGGAGTTCCTGGACATCTCCTTGCTTGGTTTCACCTATCAATACACCATCAAGATCTGAAGAAAACTAATAAACAAATAATACACACTCACACTCATAAAATAAATATCAGACATGTAGAAAAACTAGACATGGTTGAAAAGGCCTCAACCTTAATGCATTCCTCACATTCTCATTATTAATCAATCCAATGTACAAAGAATGATAATAGTACAAATAAATACATGAGGAAGTTGGTCTCAAGATAGTACGTCTATCTTGGACACTATGGTTGAGAAAATATCTCAACAACACACTAATCTAGGAGCCTAACTAGTTGCATAGAATCTCTCAACCAACTAAGCCTAAACTGACTCCTAACTGTGAGGAAAAAACTCAATCTAGAAAAGTAGGATTAAATCCTAACTTTCATGATTTTAATTAATTTAATTATTTGGACTTAGAATTGTTTTTAATGTGAGAGTGAGGTTAACATTCCTCCCTGAATGATAAGTCCAAATTAAGAACTAGGAACCATCTACCAAGTTCTCATGCTAAAACTGTTGATCCTCAAAAAACATTTTCCTGAAAAACTGCCAAAGCTGGATGCTGAAAAAACTCAAATCTGAAGAGAACATGAATCAACTGCATGTCTGATTCATCTTTCAATGTCGCTTGACAACTCCATCACATGCCAAGCTACAAAAGGATCCATCTGTCCTTTGCTTGCAATCAACATCTTTTGTCCACTGGCAAAATATAAAGAACGCCCACTCGCTGATGACATTGAAAAACAACTCATTGTTGCTTTTACTGTATTTGAAAACTGCTCGTTGCTAACTTTGTTGTCGATCACCCACTGGAAAATTTGTGGATGCTCACTCACTGATGAAAATTCCCACTGGCTGCTTCACTGATGTTGTCGAGACTTTCAGTCTGACAACCACTGAAATTTTCATTGACATTTTCCCCCCTTTGTCAGTTGAAAGGAGAGACAATCTTCTTCAAATTATTTCTGAACTCCCCCCTTTCAAGTGTAGGAGTGCTTCACTGGTGTACTCCCCATTCAACTTCACGAGAGTACCATCTTCATTTTTAATATTGGTTGCATTATGTGTGAGTGAATTTGATTGTAAAACTTATACAATCTTCTGACCGTGGATGACCATTCCTAGGGATCAATCCATGAATAATCGATCTTCAATCTGCTTGATTGTTGTTTTGTGTTGCATTGTGTTGATGAATGATTTGACTTTCCACAATGGTGATAAGGATGGAGATCAAAACATTGATCTTCCAGATGACTAGTCCTTTGACAATGAAGGCATTTTGGTTTGACTATAACTTTAATTTGCGCACATGTATGTTTTTCTGCAACTTTATCATGGCTTGTTAATGTTAGCTGATCAAGAAAACATGCATTGATGAACTTGATCGACTCAGAATAATCTGGGATATGCAAGTTGTTTTCATCTTTGTCATATTATAAGCCTCATCGATTTTTGTTACTTTGAAGTTCTTCCCATGCATTGATGATTGGTTTGGAAGAAAGTTGAACTCGATCAAGGACCACTTTGACACTTGAAGTTGGTTGGATCGGTGACTTGGAATCAACAATTGTATTTGTATTGTTCAAAGACTTGGAAGCATCACTCTTCTCTAGCAACTCAATTCTTTGTAGTTGCGACTCCAGTTGAAGGAACTCAATCATTTCATGTGCATGTTGAAGATGCACTTGAATATCAACAAGAGTTGGTTTGCTTATGTTCACCATGTCGCCAGCTGATGATAAAATCAAATTATTAAGAATTTGGGACAATTGAATGTGTGTCGCCATGTTAGCTTGCTGACTTTGAATTCAGGCTCGCTTGTACTATTGCTGATTGCTGATGCTTTAAACACTTGCTAGAGTTTTATGACTTGGTTGTTTGAACTCTTGATGTCACGCTCACTTGATGACGATTAATTTGCTTGAATGCTTCACTGACACTTTGTGAATGCTTTAATCAACTTCACACTAGCTTGTTTATTGTAGATGTCGTGTGTTGAACTTTCGCACTTGATTTTGACATGCTCGCTTGCTTGGTTTGTTTGAATGACACACTTTCTTGCTTTTTTATTTATTGCACTTGCGTTAAAAACTAGCTTGATTTGATGCTCACAAGAATTCACACTCGTTTAATGATGATTGCTTGCTATATGGCTTGCTTGAACTTGCTTGATTGATTACTGACACTTTGTGCTTTCTTAAATGTACTCACTGAATGTGATGATTTTAAAAAATGAAGGGTGTCGAACACTGTTGAAAATGCACCCAAGAGACAAATAACAAGTTCAATCTTGATGACTCAGTTGAAGACTTACTTGACTTAATGTATTAACCTTAACAATTCAAATTAGGGAGTCGGTTACAATCGAGAATTCACTCGTACAATTCAGTTAAAAAATGTTTATCTGCAAGTGGTACAAAAAGTGTTGATGATGTTAATGTCATCTTGGCTTAACATGCTTGATTTTTATAGCGTCCTTAACTTGACTGCTTTGATTACATGATGTGAAATGTTCTTGCTTGGAAGATCATCTTATCAAGTTGATGATGTGATGCTTTGTGCTTGTGTACTTTAAGCTTGATTATAGGAGTTTGATTAAGCGTTCTTATACTTAAGGTCGCTTATGTGCATGTAGTTGTTTAAGCATAATACAAAGAGATAATCTGAATACAAGTCATGGACATGCATTCATTACAAATGGTGTACCTAAGATCCCCTATTCAATTTCGGGCAGATCTAGGACACAAGCACCACAAAAATTATGATTTTGTTAATTATTGAAGTACATTCGAGAAAAAATCACAAACCATATCAGCGGTTTCGACTGAATTCCACGCCCACAAAAATGATTCCTGAATAATCACAACACAAACTAAATATCTATAACAAGAAAAGTCATGTAACAAAAGTAAATGTTACCTCAACAGACATAAGGGCAGAACCCTTTCCCGCAGACTGCAGAAATAGAAGAAGGGAGTTACAAGGGCATAAAAGCTAGAAATGGAGTTGACTCTCATACCATGTCAGGCTAGGAGGTAACTCTACAATGCGAATTGTGTTTTTGCATTAAGATTGCTCATGGATATATACATGGAGGGGGAGACTCTTGGGCTTCACCTCGCAGTGTCTCTTCATATTCCCAATCTCCTTATTTTCTAATTACATTATTTACATGAATTTCATAATCCCAAAGATTGATAGGGAATAATACTATAACAATGTAAACTTTGAAACGGGAACTGATACTGTTACCCGTTTTGTAAAGATAGAAAAAAAATGACCCGATTTTGAAAAGGGGTGATGCAGAACACACATGTTTTTTTTAGAGCATAGTTTTTGGCACTTTAATTTTTTTTTATGTACATTGCGTTTTAGAATGGTGATTTAAAAAAGTGGTTATTCTGCAGAACCTTTTTTTAAAAGACCTATTTTTTGACTTTAAATTTTTTTATTGTATGAAATGTGAATAATTATTTTTTAAATTTAATAATTTTGGAAGTGGTCTTCTTCTTCATATTATCTTGTTTTTATTTATTTTTTTATTTTTTTTGTAGTGAGGTTTTTATTGTTTTGCATATTTAAAGAAGAAGGTCGATATTTTTCATTTTCGGTATTCTACATATTTATACATTGTTAATTAAATTTTCAATCCCAATGAAATAATTGTCTCTAAAAAACAAATATAAAAAAGACAAAAAAAAAATGTTAAAAAAAATTATCTCATAAACCATAAAATGATTGTTGGAAAAAATAAAAATAAGAAAAAACATTAGCAAAAAATAGGAAAAAAAAAATAAAAATAAAAACAAACTAGTTTAAAAAAAAAAAAAAATTAACGAAAAAAATTTAAAAAACTAGTAAAATTAATATTAAAAAAAAATAAAAATTCAAATTATAAAAAAAAACCCAAAAAAATTATGAAAATGGCGGAAAATATGTCTTTTCAAACGAAAAATAGATAAAATAAAAATAAAAAAACATTTACAATTTATAAAAAAAAAATACCTATTTTTTATTTAAAAAAAAAAATTCAAATTAAAAAAAAAAAAAAAAAAAACAAAAAAACCAAAAAAAAATTAAAATTATATAATAAAAAAACCCAAAAAAATGCATATTTTTTATTTTAAAAAAAAAACAAGAAGTTAATAATAATTATTTTTATTAAAACTAAAATTTTTGTTTAAAAAAAAATTAAAATTAAAATTACATTTTTTTTTAAACAAACCCTTTTTTTATTAACAAAAATTATAATTTTTTTTAAACATTTTTTTTAATTCAAACATTTGTATATAAAAACATTTTATTTTTTTTTTCAAAAAAAAATAATTTTTTAATTTCAAATTTAAAAAATTATTACAATAAAAAAATTTAAAATTTGTTTTTTTATTTTAACGGTTTTTTTTTTTAATAAAAAAAATTGCGTTAAAATAAAAAAAATAAATAAATTTTAAAATTTTTTTTGTCATAATTTTTTAAATTTGAAAATAAAAAATTATATTTATTTGGAAAAAAATTAAAATGTTTTTAATTTATTGTATTTTTAAATTAAAAAAATGTTTAAAAAAAGATTGTTTAAAAAAAAAATTAATTTATTTTTAGATATCATTTTGGGATTCAACTGCGTTAAGTAAGTCATTCAGGTATGACCATTTCCATGAGAGGTAGTCGTAACTGACTAATTTCTCATGATTTTTGAATAGTTAACTTAGCACTCATTGCATCGGGTGATGCTCACAGGGGTGAAGAAGTGGGATTGAAACTAGTGAAATGAATCACATAGCATCAATCATCACTTCCGGGGCTTGCACCCGGTAACCAGGACTTCCCAGGAGGTCACCCATCCCAGAACTCCTCTGGCTCAAGCGCGCTTAACTGTGGAGACTCCACAGTTAAGCGCGCTTGAGCCAGAGGAGTTCTGGGATGGGTGACCTCCTGGGAGTCCTGGTTAGCGGGTGCAAGCCCCGGAAGTGATGATTGATGCTATGTGATTCATTTCACTAGTTTCAATCCCACTTCTTCACCCCTGTGAGCATCACCCGATGCAATGAGTGCTAAGTGAACTATTCAAAAATCATGAGAAATTAGTCAGTTACGACTACCTCTCATGGATAGTGATGGAAATGGTCATACCTGAATGACTTACTTAACGCAGTTGAATCCCAAAATGATATCTAATATAATGCACTGGGTAAACCCCCATACTTAATTTATTTATTTTTTAAATAAAAATTGTAGGTTTAATAAAAAATAATTAGGTTTTTTTTTTCAACAAAAAATATGCATTTTTTTGGTTTTTTTTTTTATAATTCGAATTTATTTTTGTTTTTTTTAATATTAATTTCACTAGTTTTTTAAATTTTTTTTTGTTAATTTTCTATATTTTTTTTTAAACTAGTTTGTTTTTAATTTCTTTTTCTTCTTTTTCCCCCTCTCTCTCTCTCTATATATATATATTCCAAATTCTTTTTGGATGTGTGAGATATTTGTTTTTTTAACTTTTTGTTTTTATTTTTTTTTTATTTTTGACTCTTATATATATTTATATATTTTTAAGTAATCAACATTTTAATCTTAATTTTAGTATTTTTTAATTTTTTTTTTGTTAATTTTCTATTTTTTTTAAAATCTAGTTTGTTTTTAATATTTATTTATTTATTTTTAATTTTTATATTTTTACCTACTTAATTTTTAGTTTAGTTTAAATGTTTTTTTTTTTTTTTTTTTTTACTATTTATTTGTTTATAATTTATAATTTTTTATAGTTTTTTAATTTTTACCATTAATTTTTATTTTTTACATTTTTATCATTGATATAAATATATATTTTTTATATATTTGATTTTTTTTAAGTTTTATATTTTTATTTTATGTTTTGTTTTTATTATATATTTTAATTTATTTTTTGTTACTTTTTAAAACTTTTTTTTTTTTTTTGTGTTTTTTCATTGTTTTAATTTTTTTTTTTTTTTTTTTTTTTTTTTTTTTTTAAATTTAATGTTTTTGGGGGTCACGATAAAATATTTCACGCCATTATTTCGAAATATTGATATTTTACTTTTGAAAAAAAAAAAAAGTGTTCTTCGAGAATTAACACTATTTGTTTTTTAGGGTGTTTTTTTGGATAATTTTTGTACAAAAAATTGGTTTTCACCACAATTTTTAAAACATGTTGAAAATTTACAAAAGGAGACAAAAAAAAAAAAAAGTGTTATTCCAACATCAACACTTTTCGTGTTTAGCAGTTTAGCACTGTTTTTGATGTTTTTTTTGGGTTTTTTTTGCCAGAGTTCCCGTTTTGAGTTTATAGTTCCCGTTTCAAAGTTTACATTGTCCATGTCGTGCTTTTAAGAAAGGTTGATATGGACATTGTCAATTAGCGAGTAACTTGTAAGTAGGGCGATAGGTGGACTCTTTAATTTAGAATAGAATTTTCTTAATTTAAATATAATTATTAAATGGATGGTAGATTCTAGAATAGGATATTTTTAGTCATAAAATTTTTTCTTTAATTTGGAATAGAATTTTAGTAATTTAAATATAATTATCAAATGGATGGTAAATTTCAGAATAGAATATTTTTAATAGTAAAATAATTGAAATTTATTTGTCAAAACAATTTGTTTTTATTTTAATTAAATTAATTAATTAGAAAAAGTTATATGAACAAATATAATATGAAGAAATCAGTAATAACTTTTTAAACATGTATTGATATATTATGGTATTAGTCTATAATATTATAAAATGGAAAGAAATTAGTATTATAAAATGAAAAGAAATTCAAATCTTGTTTTATATATATATTAAATATTGTTTTTTTATTATTATTTATTATTAATAATAATAATTTAAAATTTATTAATTTTTTTTAGCAATATGAAATTTTGATATTAATTATAAATTCATATTTATGACTGCTTACCCACCATTAATACTTAATTTATATCCCTGATTTACTTACATTCATTTTAATTTTTTGAGATTATATTCCTTTTAACCTATCAATTTACAGAATTTTATTATAGTTAAATTCGTATTTTTAAATTTTCAATGATTAACCTTTTTACCATAATTTTTTGAAATTATTAATATTTTATAAAACACCATATCACCAATTACTCTCCGTTTATTAATCCTATAACACTCACTTACAGGAATAACTGCAAACACATTTTAGTTTTGGGAAATGCGTTTTCAGAGATTGACTTTGATTAGCGCTCCATTTTATTTTATTGGTCGAGACAAATAGCTAAATCCGAGTTTGATCGTGGTCAATGCGTTTTCCATATACCATTTGGTTAATGATAGAATGAGCTGTGCTAAGATTGGTTTATGATCTACGGCTAATATATGGTTTCGTGATATAATTTGTGATAGTTCGTTGAGAGTTTATCGACAGTTATCTTGGTGATAAAATTGGTAAAGACTCTACATCAAGGGAGTAAAAGAGTTCGCAGCCATATTATATATTTAATGCTTGGCTTCAATGCTGGATGGCTTTAGTTAATAATATAATTTGTCCATATTTTTTTTTTCTGATAAATATAAATATAAATTTATATTTTATTTGTCAATTAATATGAACGGCTGAAAAAATTATTTATTCATTTATTATTCATACTAATTTTAGTAATAAAATTGATTAAGATGTTTTTAACAATGATTTTTTTATAGATTATATTAGGGGTTATTTCAAGTGCCATGACTTTCTTTGAATAAGGGTGATGAGTCAATGTCCATTCACGGTTAGCAGCCATAGATGGTTGTCCTCACTGTTGGTTTGACAAGTAAGTTTTCCCACCTTGTAAAAAAAATTGAAATTGATTAAGACTGTAGAGCATGGTTATAAAGTAAAATAGTGGTTGTCCTAACTGCTTGTTTGACAACTGAGTTATGATAAGGTTAGCAGCCAGAGATGGTCTTCCTAGTTGTTGCTTTGACAACTGAGTTATGATAAGTTTTCCCACAATGTAAAAAAAATGAAATTGATTAAAACGGTAGAGCATAGTTATAAAGTAAAATAGTGGTTGTCCTCAGTGCTGGTTTGCCAATTGAGTTATGATAAGTGTTCTCAATGTGTAAAAAAAATGAAATTGATTAAGACTCTAGAGCATCGTTATAAAGTAAAATAGTTTGCAGTGTTATTATATTTTTAAACCTTGGTTTTAATTGTAAAATGTTCTAGTTGTTAAGTATATTTTTATGATATAAATAGTGGATATTTTTTGGTTAAAATCAAAATTTATATTTTGGTAGTAGATAAAATATAGTTTGCACTGTTATTATATTTTTAAACCTTGGTTTTAATTGTAAAAAGTTTTACTTGTTAAGTATATTTTTATGATATAAATCGTGGATATTTTTTTGGTTAAAATCAAAATTTATATTTTAGTAGTAGATAAAAATATTGCAGATGAAGATTATTCTCTAAGAAAAAAATAGAGATTTGGTTATTGTTCACTTGACACACATAGTGATTGCAACAATATTAAATAGAGAGTTGGTGATTGTTCACTTGACACTTGGTAGGCACGTAGTGATTGCAACAATATTTCAAGGAACCTGGGTGGGGTGATAACAACGGTTTTTCCCAACCACGCAACTTAACCACAATTGACTTGATGATAGTATTTATATTTGCATGAATTTCACATTTCGATTGTAATAATATTCCTATTTTTAAGTTTATTGTTTTCGCATGTATGTAAGTATTAGGAAGTTTTGAAATAAATAATTATGGATATGAATCATTATTATTTAATTTCTTTCTTTATATATATATATATATATATATATATATATATATATATATATTGTCATACAGGTGCATTCTACAAATCACTTGTAAAAACCTTGGTAAATGTGTGAATATTTGAGTTAGTTTATTCAGTTAGTTGAGAGACTAATCCCTTGTAATACACCTTGGTAAATGTGTAAATACTTGAGTTACTTTATTAAGTTACTTGACATACTATGGACCATCTTAGAAGGTATTATGTCAATAAGATATGAACATGGATATTTTTAATTTTATTAATAAAAGTTATTTAAATAGTCAGTCATAAAGTATTAGGGAAGGTAATGTTATAAGAGAGTGAATGTAATGTTATAAGAGAGTTTTATATTCCATAAGAGTTCAAAGACATTCACTAGGTGAGTCATAAAGTTATGGGGAAGGTAATGTTATAAGAGTGTTTTGTATTCCATACAAGTTGAAAGGCAGTCACTATATGAGGCAGTGGCCTTCCCAAAATCTTCTCACTAGTTGGGAAAAGGAAGTCGAGAGGGGCGATGTAACATACCTGGATAACGTTAGAAAATTTTTACACAAATTATCCACCAGAAATTATCCAAATCATTATTCCACATTCCTCATTAACCATTAAATACAATGTTCATTAGTTCCTAAAGTAACTTTAGTAGAGGAATAATAAGTTTCATAACCATTAACAACAACTCTTGTAGTATATTAACATAAATTGTATGATGTAATTGTTGGGAAAAATACTGAAAGGGGGGGGGGGGTGAATCAGTATTGTCAAATTCTTTTCAATATATCTTCCAGCTTTATACTTTAATTTATTCTTCAAATATTGATCATTAATTTGTATGTCAGTACCATATAATAATGAGCAAGAACAAGAAAAATAGATAGTCACACCAAAGAACACCAGATATAAAGTGGAAACCCAATGTGGGTGAAAACCACCTGCTGCAATATGTCTCTATCTTCTTTTAATTAGAAACTTCTTTTACAATGATTTGTACTGGTGCAGTCCTTTACCAATACGCAGGCTACAACCTGCAGAGAGCTACAACCCTCTCTCGTGTTCCAGTCTCTCCTGGAAGGGAGCTACAACCCCCTTAGCTCTTGTACTAGTTGAACTACTAGTACGTAGGTGTTGACCTACTTCTTTTCTTCCAAGGAACACGTTTCATAAATTTTCAAACTGGATCCATGAACATCAATTAATCATCAAGTACATGTGAATCAACTAATCTCCTTTTACAATCACCTAATGAATCAACCAATAACTTCTCAGAATGCAGTAACCAGAAAAGCAATACCAGTAATCTAAACCTAGAACTCTGCAGCAATAGATAAAAGGCAGCCAACAAATATTTTAAGAAAAGTCTACAACCTCACGATAGAAACCTACGAATATCCGCAATTTTTCTGTGTTTGGACTGCGCAGCTCCGCACCTGCACTATCTACCTGACAGCGTACCTTCGCACCTGTGCCTTCTGCTACTCTGCTGCTCTGCATACCTTTGGACCTGCGCCTTCTGCTACGTTGCGTACCTCTGCACCTGCCCCTTTTGTTGCGCTGCGGACCTCCGCACCTGCACCTTTTGTTGCGCTGCGGAACCCCACACCTGTGCCTTCTGCTACACTGCGTACCTCCGCACCTGCGCCTTCTGCTGCGCTCTGGACCTCCACACCTGCGCCTTCTGCTGCGCTGCGGACCCCCACACCTGCGCCTTCTCTTGCGCTGCATACCTCCACACCTGCGACTTCTGCTATGCTGCGTACCTCCGCACCTGCTCTGTGGATCGCCTGCGGACCTCTGAATAGAGCCAAATTAACAGTCCTCCAATGTGCCACAGACAGTCAGATCCACAGATATGATCATGCGCCAGAGAGATCACGACCTATCAATAGATCCGCCTTACAATTTACAGTTTTCACCTTGATTTAGATTTAGCTTTTCAAACCGATCACCCAAAATTTCAGATCTTAAGATATTCAAATTTCACAAGTGACTAGCCAAGTGATCTCCTTTCCTTTTTATAGGCAATCCCTTATTCATACCATGGAACAAAACCATCGAAAACCAATACAAGGGATCCAAAACCGGGGTTCAACAATCTAGATCCTATACCACAGACCAAAACCATAGGATCATGTACGTCGGACTAAATACCATGGACCAATCATAAAAATTCCCACATGTGCGCACTTCTCTGCATTGAAGTGAGTGAATTTGATGACTGCACCTTTTGTTTGGAGAACCTGTGGGTATGCCCACACTTCTTGTTTAGGGCACCTGCGGGTCACAACTTTTCTTAGGCTCACCTGCGAGTATTTCTTTTTCTATGATTTTGAGAGCCTGAACAGAGATTTGCCACCTGAGTGAGTTGCCATCAAGTACAACACCTGTGTCATAGCGCCAAACCTAAATCATAATGCCAACAATCTCCCCCTTTGGACTTGATGGCAACCCCAAGATCCTCAAAGTCATTCTCCCCATTTGTCATCAAGGGCAAAGGGTTGTGCTCCCCCTGAGTACATGCTGAAATCTCTGTCCTGCTGTGCTGACCATGCTCCCCTTGACTGTAGGAAAGATCTGCAAAAAGATGTTCTTCAAGAAGAACCATGACTTATATATCATATAAGACCTTCCTATCACCAAAAGACTCAATACATACATCCATCACCCAACCAAGTGGGGATACATCAGAAATTTACATATGTCAACCAAGTACATTACATATTCATCCCAGGCATAGTGGGGAAACCAAAATAGGCCGTTACATGACCTTGACACCAGAGATATAAGACATAGAGACAAAACATTAGCAACAATATTGAGATCAGCATCCTTCTGAACTTTCTCCCCCAAGGTCTTCTACAATAATGCCAACAATGTATTAGTAGAAGAATATATGCTCCCCTTGAACCTGTGCCGGATGGTCTCTGTCAGACCCATATCAGAATATCTTCAACCAGAGCCTGTGCCTATTGATATCCATCAAACCTCCATATATGCGACTGTCTCTGCACAAATCGGCGTATGTACGCAGATCCTCCTCAGGAAACTCGCGTACACCCATTTTTCTCTGGAACAGACAAGTTTTAGCAGCAAGATGATGCATCAACTACTCCTAGCTTCTGTCTGAGGTATTCAAAAGTTTCCCTGGGCAGTGATTTGGTGAGAATATTAGCAACTTGTTCCTTAGAAGGAACATACTCCAATTTGACCTTTTGTTCCAACACTTGTTCCCAGAGAAAGTGATACTTGATCTATATGTGCTTGGTCTTTGAATGCATGACTGTGTTCTTTGAAATGCTGATTGCACTTGTATTATCACATAAGATGGAGATAGGTGGTGTACAAGTGATTTGAAAATCCTGCAAGGTTTGCATCATCCAAAGGAGTTGAGTGCATCAAGATGCAACAACCACATATTCCGCTTCAGCTGTAGATAAAGCAATCAAACTCTGTTTCTTGCTGAACCGAGATACTAATCTGGAACCCATAAAGAATGCACCACCACTTGTGCTCTTCCTGTCATCCACGCTTCCGGCCCAATCTGCATCTGTATAAGCATGAAGTGTGAGATCTGTATCTCTAGGATACCATAAGCCATAGTTTTGAGTTCCCTGAAGGTACTTGAAGATTCTCTTAACTACCTGAAGATGAGTTTCCTTGGGATTTGCTTGAAATCTTCCAACTATTCCCACTGCATGCATGATGTCTGGTCGGGTACCTGCCAAATAAAGTAGACTTCCAATCATGGATCTATAGGTTGGTTGATGCACTGTTGCTGATTCATCATTTGCATTGAGGTTGCATCCTGTAACCATAGGGGTACATACTGGTTTTGAATCTTCCATGCCATACTTCTTCAAAATCTACTTGAGGTACTTGGTTTGAAACAAAAAGATACCGCCTTCATTTTGTTGGATTTGTAGACCAAGAAAATATGTCAACTCTCCAAGTAATGACATTTCGAATTCTTTCTGCATCACCAAGGCAAAGTTTTGACTCATAGTTTCTTCATTGCTGCCAAAGATAATATCATCTACATACACAACAAGTATTAGCAATTTGTCATTTTCAATTTTTATATAAAGATTGCTATCTGCTGATCCCTTTGAAAAGCCTTGTTGATGAAGATATTTGTCCAAACGATAGTACGAAGCCCTTGGAGCCTGTCTAATACCAAAAAGAGCCTTTTTTAGTCTGCATATGAGATTTGGATCATTCCCAAGAATGAAACCATCTGGTTGCTCAATGTACACCTCTTCTTCTAAGTCTCCATTTAGAAAGGCTGATTTCACGTCCATTTGAAATAATTTGAACTTCTGAAAGCTTGAGAGAGCAAGGAACATTCGGATGGTCTCAAGTCTAGCAACGGTAGCAAAAGTTTCTTCAAAGTCTATTCCTTCTTGTTGAGCATACCCTTTACAAACAAGTCTGGCCTTGTTTCTAATCACTTCCCCATTTTCATTCAACTTGTTTTTAAAGATCCATTTTGTCCCTATTACATTCTTATTTTTTGGTCTAGGAACCAACTCCCAAGTGTTATTCTTTTCGATCTGCTCAAGTTCTTCATCCATTGCCTTGACCCAACATTCATCTTTACATGCCTCTTTTACATTTTGTGGTTCAGTGGAGAAGAGCAATGCCGAATAGCTTGAGGCTTATGCAATTGTTCTTCTTGTTTGTATACTTGCCTCTTTTTGCCCCAAAATTTGAGATTCTGGATGATTCTTCTGAACATACCTGGATGGAGTCTTCTCTTCTATCCTTATCTGTTCCTCTAGTGCCTCTTGAGGTTCTTCTTCATCATCAGTCTGATTTGAAGGATGGTCTTCATCCTCTTCGATATTTTCATAATTTACTTGCCTAGGAATGTTTCCTTTCTCATCAACCACTACATCAATGCTGTCAACTATTCTTCCAAGTCTTTTGTTGTAACACTTATATGCTTTTCTGTGACGAGAATAACCGAGGAGAATGCCTTCATCTGCTCTAGGTTCAAACTTGCTAAGATGTTTGTCATTATTCTTAATATAGCATTTGCTTCCAAAGATTTTGAAATGTTTTACCGAAGGAGTCTCACCATACCAGAGCTCATGAGGAGTTTGAGTGTTGTTCACCAGAACATTTGTTTTGTTGAGAATAACAACCGCAGCAATCTACGAGTTTAACTAAGAAAAGAGTCTTTTGATTTTGGAATTATATCTCAAAATGGCATAAAACAATTTTTTCCAACCGAAGTCATGCACTAGTATCGACCTTGTGACTCATAAGTGACTCTTAAAGCTTGAGCCATGGCCCTTGCATGCCAATTATAATTATAATTAATTTAATTTGATAGTTTTAAAAATTAAATAAATATAATATAATTTAATTTAATATTTTTTAAATTTAATATAATTAATAAATTTAAATAAAAATAACCAAGATATTACGATTTAATACCCCGGATAATTTAATCAAATTAGCAAATTTAACTAAGCCCTAAAAAGTATGATGTCATTCCTCGTAAGCAGATTTTAAAAATGGCGATAGTTTACTCTGAGATACCCCTCAAATTTAATTTAATAACAGTGGTGTCATTATCTAAGGGCTTGGCTTTTGTAATATTGTTTGTCGCCATCTCTTCGAAAAAATAGAATGAGTTAAGAATAATGCTCAGATCCACAAATGACAATAGTCTACTCTGAGATACCCCACAAGTTTAATTTAATAACATTTAGGAACACGGCGTGCAGTACTTCCATGTGGATGATAAACAATAAAGTTCAGATCCACATGGAAGTACTGCACGCCGTGTTCATTCCTAAATGTTATGGAGTTGTTTTTATCCGAAAAATCCATTTTAAAAGTTTTTAAAAAATCAACTCCAAGACCAGAGATTTTGAAAAGATATTCCTGTCGGATTTTTGGAGAAATTTGACCCCAAAAAGCCGCCGTAAAAGCTTTCAAACCAACTCCAAATATCTTCCATTTCTCTGACAGCGACACCTCTCTGACAGTGACCAGTTTCCGTGGAGAGACATTATTGTTGCGGTTCCGGCATGGATGTCGAGCATTCACTAATCGGTAGCGAACATATATCATTTATTTATATTTAGACGCCTCAACTCAACAGGAGTGGGAGTGTCAGCTAAGAGAGCCTCCGACCAGAGGGATTTTCAGTATTACGCGACACTGTACAGTAAACGATAATCGTTGGAACTTAGGAGGAGGATGGGGTCTTTCGCGGAGCTCCAGTACAGCAATCTTCACGTTTTGATTGTGCCCTTTCCGTTGCAGGGTCATATCAATCCATTGCTGCAGTTTGCCAAGAAGCTGGTCGCATCTAAAAATCTCCGGGTCACGTTTGTGACGACCGAAGAGAACCGACACCGCATGTTACGGGCGCAAGATGCAGCAGTGCCCGAGACTTCAAACTCCTCTGTGAAAGTTCAATTTGAAACAATCTCGGATGGATTTCCGGTGGATTTCAACCGGTCGAAAGATCTTCAACTGTGGTTCGACAGGTTATGCAAGATAGGAGGACCCTCGTTAACAAATCTCATAGAGAGGCTAAACGCTCAAGGCAGCACCATTTGTTGCGTCGTATACGATTCTCTCCTTTACTGGGTTCCTGAAGTTGCAAAGAAGTTTAATATTCCTGCAGCTTTTTTCTGGACGCAATCCTGCGCAGCTTACTCGATCTATTACCATTTCAA
Source organism: Pinus tabuliformis (assembly GCA_031772625.1). Lineage (NCBI taxonomy): Eukaryota > Viridiplantae > Streptophyta > Pinopsida > Pinales > Pinaceae > Pinus > Pinus tabuliformis. The sequence continues at coordinate 1,169,646,323 of CM062809.1, forward strand.
CAGAGGACTGGGTATGCTTTCAATTGAAATTTGATACGAATCTTTATGTTTTAGAATATTTTATGATCGGATTTATTTGAAATAATTATATTCATTTTAAGGAATTTAGACTTCTGTGATCCATAATATTGTTTAGATAATCTTCAGCAAAATCACATAACCAATCTTTTGTCTACTCGATTCGAACCAACCAATGTGGTTCATATTCATTTTATTTCTTGAAACTGATTTAATCTTCTTTCTTGTGTTCAGCAATCTCGCGCGATGAAACAGGGAAAGCGACTGACAAGATACAAATACCGGGGCTACCGCTGCTGAACGTATCGGACATACCTTCCTTTCTGCAACCCTCTAATCCCAACGGCCCTCTCTTGCGGCTTGTAATGGATCAGTTTAAGACCTTATCGGACGCAACGTGGATACTGGGAAATTCGTTTGACGGACTCGAGTCCGAAGAAGTGAACTCAATGAAATCGATAGCTCCGATTCGCACCGTCGGCCCTCTCATACCCTCGGCTTTCCTGGATGGACAGAATCCCGAAGATACAGACTTCGGCGCACATATGTGGAAGACCGTAAACTGCGTGGATTGGCTAAATACGAAGGAACCGGCGAGCGTTGTGTATGTTTCCTTTGGAAGCCTTTCTGTTCTTTCAAAAGAACAAACTGAAGAGATAGCTGTTGGGCTGAAGGCTAGTGGATATTCCTTCATATGGGTCATTCGTCCATCTTCTTCCGAAGGGGAGATTAACACTGAAGAAACCTTGCCGGAGGGTTTCCTCGCCGAAATCTCCGGGCAAGGGTTAGTTGTTCCATGGTGTCCACAGGTGCAAGTGCTTTCTCATGTGTCCGTTGGTGCATTTATGACGCACTGTGGATGGAACTCGACGCTGGAAAGCCTCAGTTTAGGGGTACCCCTTTTGGCTGTTCCTCAAGGGAGCGATCAGACGACGAATTCCCTTTACATCGCAGAGAGATGGAAGACAGGACTGAGATTAAATAAGCGACCCGCAGATGGACTGGTGGGGAAGGAGGCGGTTGAGAAATGTATAAAAATTGTTATGGAAAGCGAAGTGGGTGTTGAGCTGAGGGAGAACGCTTCGCGGTGGAAGAAATTATCGAGGGAGGCAATGGGAGAAAGCGGATCTTCCAATAAAAATATTCAAGAATTTGTTGAGGATATTGCTCGCAGAGCATCCTCATTGCCATTATCCGGTTAATGCTATCATAGATTTCTGAATGAGTAAGAGGGTGATACTATGCTGGAGTAGTCCCTGCCTTGCCTTTAAAGAAAGTTTGATATGGACATTGTCAATTAGCGAGTAACTTGTAAGTGGGGCGATACGTCGACTCTTTAATTTGGAATAGAATTTTCTTAATTTAAATATAATTATTAAATGGATGGCAGATTCTAGAAGTGGATATTTTTAGTTATAGGACTTTTTTTTAATTTGGAATAGAATTTTAGTAATTTAAATATAATTATTAAATGGATGATAGGTTTTAGAATAGAATATTTTTAGTAGATATTAATAAAATAAATTAAAAAATATTTATCAAAGTAATTGTATTTTTTTCTATTTTAATTAAATTGATTGATTAGAAAAAAATATCATATAAACAAATATGATATGAAACATATATTGATAAATTATAGTATTAGTCTATGGTATTATAGCAGAATTCTTTTTCTATGATAAAAATGGACTGAAATTTGATTCTGATCAGAATTTTTTATGAATATATATATGTTTAACTTACATATTAATTTTATTATTATTTATTATTAATAATAATGATTTAAAATTTTATTAAATTTTATTAATATTTTTTTTAAATTTTGATGTTAATTATAAATTGATGTTTATGACGGTTTACCAACAATAAATACTTAATTTATATCCATAATTTATTTGCCTTTATTTTGAATTTTTTTGGGATTATATTTATTTTAGTCCATCAATTTACAAGATTTTTATTATAATTATAAGAAGAAATTTCGGCGTAAATCACATTCAGAAAATTTTTGTCGACGCGTTCGTGTGTGGTTCGAAACGCGTCGACAAAGATTTTCTGAATGTGATTTACGCCGAAATTGACGATGAAACACACTCGCTGGTTCAAAACACGTCGACAAAAATTCCCTGAATGTGATTTACGTCGAAATTTCTTCTTGTAATTGTTATGAATCAAAAAAACCTCAATTCAACCATTTTTATTATAGTTAAATTTATATTTTTAAATTTCAATAATTAACCTTTTTACCATAATTTTTTCCAATTATTAATGTTTTATAAAAAACCATATCACCAATTACTCTCCGTTTATTAATCCTATAACACTCACTTAAAAGAATTAGTAGAAACACATTTTAGCTTTGGAAAATCCGGTTTCACAAATGGACTTTGATTAGCTCTCCATTTTATTTTATTGGTTGAGACAATAGCTAAAACCAGAGTTTGATCGTGGTGAATGCGTTTTCGATATACCATTTCGTTAATGATAGAGTGAGCTGTGCTAAGATTCGTTTATGATATACGGCTAATATATGATTTTTCTAATATAATTTGTGATAGTTCACTGAGAGTTTATCGACAGTTACCTTAGTGATAAAATTGGTAATGACTCTACATCAAAGTTATAAAGTAAAAGTGTTCGCAGCAATATTATATATTGAATGCTTGGTTTGAATGATGGATGGCTTTAGTTAATAATATAATTTGTCCAGAATTTTTCTGATAAATACAAATATGGATTTATATTTTACTAATCAATCAATATGAATGATTGAAAAAACATTCTTTATTTATTTTTCATTTACACTGGCTTTAGTAATCAAATTGATTAAAACTCTAGATCAAGGTTTGTAAAATAGTTTGCACTGTTATCATATTTTTAAAGCTGGTTTTAATTATAAAACGTTTTAGTTGTAAAGTATACTGTTATGATATAAATTATGGATATTTTTTTGGGTTAATCAAAATTGTATTTTAGTAGTTAAATTAATATGAATTATTAATTAATTAATTATTATAATTTTATATATATATATATGTACATATGTATATATGTATATATATATATATATATATATATATCTGATTTTCTTAGCCTTTTACGATGTCAAAATTATAGTGAGCTTGGGAGGTTTCTCTCTAAGTTTTTTGAGCATAGAAATAAAATTTTAAATCAAACTAAATAATTTGTTTGTTTAGGTCCGAGAGACCAAAGTTTGGTCTCAGTGGACGTTAACCATCATCATCATCGTCATCATATCTATATATATATATATATATATATATATATATATATATATATTAGTATAGATTAATTTTATTTTTTGATTTATGAAGTGCTGAGAGAGATAAAATCATTGCAGAAGAAGATTATTTTAGGAGTAAAAAAATTAGAGATTTGGTTATTGTTCACTTGACATTTAGTAGGAACATAGTGATTGTAACAATATTTCAAGGAATTGAACCTAGGTGGGGTGATAACAACAATTTTTCCCAACCACTCAAAGTAACCTCAATTGACTTGATGACAATATTTATTAAATAATGAATCCATACAGGTAAGGAGAGTTTTTTGATAAAGGAGGAATGACCTCTTATAGAGTTTTGTGAACCCAGCGTTTCAGACTACTAAGTGAGTCCATCATCAAGGGATGCATCAATAGATATTCTGAAGATACTAATGATGTATCCCTCAGCTATATTTTAGGTTATATATATATGTTATGAAATAAGTGATCTAAGAAATTAGGTCAGCCATTATCCATTTAGTTTGTTAATATTCAGATTTATTATTATTATTATTTATTTATTTATTTTATTATTATTATTATTATTATTTTAAGGAGGCTATGAGATAATGTTTCTTTGTTGTTTTGATTTTTATATTTTATTACTTTTTTAATGAGAGAGTAGTTATTAAAATTATTAAAAGGGATATGAGTTAATTATTGATTCTTTAAGATTTCAAGTAAGGGTTTCCAGGGGTTGCTTAGTTTTAATCCATCATCTCGGTTCAAGTTGTTCTTCCCTTTTTCCATTTCAATTGCTTCTTTGATTTTCCTTTTAAGATAGTGGTCTTCTTTTCTAACCAGTTTGACTTCTTCCATGCAGATGTAATGAGAGAAAGAATGAACATGTTCTGCTAAGGCTGATTTTGAGGTCCTTTCTCTTCTTAAGTCGGTAGTGTGTTCTTTAATTCTGATGTTAAGAGACCTACTTGTTTCACCTATGTATTCCTTTCCGCATGAGCAAGGAATAATATAAACACCTTTTCGAGGTTACCGTTTGTGGGATCCTTCATTGAGTTGAATAATTGTCTGACTGTGTTGGTAGGGGTGAAGGCTACATTAATGTTGTGTTTATTAAGAATTTTAGTAACTTTATCAGTGGTGTATTTTATGTACGGAGGGGAGACCGTAAGTGTTGATAAATTTTGATCTCTGATATCATTATTATTCTTGTTTAAGGATAGGTGCATAGCTTTCTTAATGGTATTCGTATTATATCCATTTAATTCAAACACTTTGTGAAGATGGTTGAGTTCATCATTTAAATGGTCAGGATCAGATATTCTAGCTGCCCTAGTGGTTAAGGTCCTAATGATGCCAATCTTCTGTTTAGGGTGGTGATGAGAATTTGCATGTAGGTATCGTTCTGTATGGGTTTTCTTTCTATAGACTTGGAAACCAAGTGACCCTTCTTTTTTGGTTAGAAGGATATCAAGAAAGGGAAGTTGGTTGTTATTTTCAATTTCAATAGTGAATTTTATATGGTGAGAAAGGCTATTTAAGTGATTGAGGAATAGGTCAAGTTTTTCTTTTCCATGACTCCATTTGGCAAATATGTCATCGAAAAACCTTTTCCATTCTTCAGGGGTGTATGGAAATGACCTAAGAGCCTTTTGTTCAAAGTGCTCCATAAAGATGTTGGCAACTATGGGGGATAGAGGAGAGCCCATAGCCACACCATGGGTTTGTTCATAAATTTTACCTTTGAAACTGAAGTAAGAGGATTTTAAGCAAAGCTCCAAAAGATCCACAGTTTCTTTATCTGTGATGTTTCTCATGATATTAATAGCTTCATCAATAGGAATCATAGTATAAAGAGATACAATATCAAAGCTAACCATAAGATCCTCATCCTTCATTTCTATGTTATTAATCCATTGAACAAAAGAATATCAGTCTTTAATATAAGAAGGGGTATTACCAGACAGGGGTCTAAGTTTTTTGGCCAGGTGTTTAGCCAAAAGGTAAGTAGGGGAACCTATGGTATTGACTATAGGTCTGAGAGGTATGTTAGGTTTATGGACTTTGGGAGCACCATAAATTCTAGGCATAATGGAACTGTTAGGGATGATTTTATTTTTTGTGATGTCATCTAGTGATGATGCTTTGATTTTCTTAATTAATTCATGCATAATTATCTCACTAGGATATTAATGATTTTATAACAACCATTATTGTTTAGACGTTCTTCCATTTTATTGTCATAATCTATTATGTTCATGATTAAAGTTGCATTACCCTTGTCAGCCTTAAGGATGACTATGTTTTTATTTTTTCTGAGGTTATTTAAAGCTCTTTTTTCCTCTACAGATACATATTTATATTTACATAAATTTAACACACACATATATATTCCTATTTTTAGTTTTATTACTTTGACATGTATTGTAAGTATTAATTTTTAATAGGTTTATTAATTAAATTTAAATATGAAGTTTTGAAATAAATGATTATGGATATGAATCATTATTATTTAATTTCATATATATATATATATATATATATATATATATAGTGAACAAAGATGCATAACTCACAACTCACTTGTAATACCCCCCTTCAAAATGTGTAAATATTTTAATAACTTTATTGAGTTACTTGCTAGACTATGGACAATAAAAAAAGGGTCTGATGTAAGTTATGAACATGGATATTTTTAATTTTATTAATAAAAAGAATGTAAATAGTCAGCCATAAAGTTACAGGGAAGGTAATGCTATAAGAGAGTTTTGTATTCCAAAAGAGTTGAAAGACATTTACAAGAAGAGGCAGTGGCCTTCGCAAACTCCTCTCATTAGTTAGGAAAAGGAAGTCAAGAGGGAGGAGAGGAACCTGAGGAAACCTTGAGGAGAAGGGTTTGGAAAACTAAAACCTCTAACAAGATACTATAGAGGGCTAGTTGGCTTGTGGAACTCAGCACTCAGTTTAAAAGCCTAAGCGCTCAGTTTAAAAGCCCTATACTAAATCTGGTTAGGATCAAAGAAGCTTTGGGTTAGACCTTGATCTAGGTGGATATTGGTGGTCACTTGCTTATTCCACCTAGACCTCCAGTCGGTTTCACCAATTTCATTGTTTATAGCAAAATTTACTATTTTTAGCAGTTTTCAAGTCATGAACTTCGAGAGCAATTTTGACCCCAGAAACGATGTTTTTTTGAGGTTTGTAGTAGGCCCATAGCCATAGGCAAGGTCCTATGGAAAATCCTATAGTACTCAAAGATATCATTCAAACGATGTATTGTATGCGCCAAATAGAGATAATATGACCAAGTTACGACCCCGGGAATTTGGCTACCCAACTAACCCCAACAAGGCCCACAAACTCTTGGCATTCCATCTCTTGGGGTTACGATTTTGGTTTTTTATATTTTTAACTTATTGTTCAATAATAAAAAGGCCCTCAAACCTCATTGCAACAAAGTTCAGAGGCATGTAGCCACCACAACTCTTCTTAGAGATAAGCTACCATCATCTGAGCTAGTTTATTTCCATTTATGTATGCAAGCATATTTCAATTCTTTGATATTAATGAAATGAAGTTTTATTTATGTTGCATCTCTGTGTTTATGTGTATATCTATATTTCGTTGCGTTCTTGCATAAGTATGGATCAGTGGTATCAGAGTGATCTACTCTTTCTCTATTTTTCTTTGCATGTCCCCAACGAGGTCAAGGTATAAGGAGTTAGGGCTCGAAATGGTTGAACCCTTGCAAGACTATCCTTGCAAACCCCGATGGCATCCCATGGCAAAAGAAAGGAAAGATGACAGGGCAATAGATCCCTTCAAAATATTGCCCAAGGAATCCATCGAGAGATAAAGGAATGTGATGATAGATAATTTTTCCCAGATCCTTCGACAGCTACCCACAGGTGACGCGTCTTCATCCAACAACCACTCTAGAGGTGCCATTCCTTTTAAGGTACAAGTTAACTTTGACATTCCCATATTTAAAGCCTAGATAGATGCATACGTTGTAGATAGATGGTTAAATATTTTAGAAGGATATTTTTCAGTTCATGACTTTTCCAATCGGGAAAATATTAATTTTTCACTCCTCAAAGCCACCCGCCATATCAAGGACTAGTGGGAAACCTACAATGAACAAATGTACGAGAGGGAATCCTCACTGTTTTTAGTCGTACCCACTTGTAATTCTTTCTGAGATGCCATCAAGGAACAATATTACCCTTGTCGGGAGCTATGAAGATAAATGCCTAATGTGGACCATGCTACAATGGGGAAGTGAATAGGATATGCTAGAGCTCATAAATGTTTTCCATACCCTTCACACGAAACTAGATATCAATGATTCTGAGCGACATTTAGTACTCAAGTATCACAGATGTCTACACAAGTACATCCAAGACGAGATGGAGTTCCTGGACATCTCCTTGCTTGGTTTCACCTATCAATACACCATCAAGATCTGAAGAAAACTAATAAACAAATAATACACACTCACACTCATAAAATAAATATCAGACATATAGAAAAACTAGACATGGTGGAAAAGGCCTCAACCTTACAGCATTCCTCACATTCTCATTATTAATCAATCCAATGTACAAAGAATGATAATAGTACAAATAAATACATGAGGAAGTTGGTCTCAAGATAGTACGTCTATCTTGGACACTATGGTTGAGAAAATATCTCAACAACACACTAATCTAGGAGCCTAACTAGTTGGATAGAATCTCTCAACCAACTAAGCCTAAACTGACTCCTAACTGTGAGGAAAAAACTCAATCTAGAAAGGTAGGATTAAATCCTAACTTTCATGATTTTAATTAATTTAATTATTTGGACTTAGAATTGTTTTTAATGTGAGAGTGAGGCTAACATTCCCCCCTCAATGATAAGTCCAAATTAAGAACTAGGAACCATCTTCCAAGTTCTCATGCTAAAACTGTTGATCCTCAAAAAACATTTTCCTGAAAAACTGCCAAAGCTGGATGCTGAAAAAACTCAAATCTGAAGAGAACATGAATCAACTGCATGTCTGATTCATCTTTGAATGTCGCTTGACAACTCCATCACATGCCAAGCTACAAAAGGATCCATCTGTCCTTTGCTTGCAATCAACATCTTTTGTCCACTGACAAAATATAAAGAACGCCCACTAGCTGATGACATTGAAAAACAACTCATTGTTGCTTTTGCTGTGTTTGAAAACTGCTCGTTGCTAACTTTGTTGTCGATCACCCACTGGAAAATTTGTGGATGCTCACTCACTGATGAAAATGCCCACTGGTTGCTTCACTGATGTTGTCGAGACTTTCAGTCTGACAACCACTGTTAATTTCATTGACATTTTCCCCCCTTTTCAGATGAAAGGAGAGACAATCTTCTTCAAATTACTGTTGAACTCCCCCTTTCAGGTGTAGGAGTGTTTCATTGGTGTACTCCCCCATTCAACTTCATGAGAGTACCATCTTCATTTTTACTTTTGGTTGCATTATGTGTGAGTGAATTCGATTGTAAAACTTATACAATCTTCTGACCGTGGATGACCATTCCTAGGGATCAATCCATGAATAATCGATCTTCAATCTGCTTGATTGTTGTTTTTTGTTGCATTGTGTTGATGAATGATTTGACTTTCCACAATGGTGACAAGGATGGAGATCAAAACATTGATCTTCCAGATGACTAGTCCTTTGACAATGAAGGCATTTTGGTTTGACTATAACTTTAATTTGCGCACATGTATGTTTTTCTGCAACTTTATCATGGCTTGTTAATGTTAGCTGATCAAGAAAACATGCATTGATGAACTTGATCGACTCAGAATAATCTGGGATATGCAAGTTGTTTTCATCTTTGTCATATTATAAGCCTCATCGATTTTTGTTACTTTGAAGTTCTTCCCATGCATTGATGATTGGTTTGGAAGAAAGTTGAACTCGATCAAGGACCACTTTGACACTTGAAGTTGGTTGGATCGGTGACTTGGAATCAACAATTGTATTTGTATTGTTCAAAGACTTGGAAGCATCACTCTTCTCTAGCAACTCAATTCTTTGTAGTTGCGACTCCAGTTGAAGGAACTCAATCATTTCATGTGCATGTTGAAGATGCACTTGAATATCAACAAGAGTTGGTTTGCTTATGTTCACCATGTCGCCAGCTGATGATAAAATCAAATTATTAAGAATTTGGGACAATTGAATGTGTGTCGCCATGTTAGCTTGCTGACTTTGAATTCAGGCTCGCTTGTACTATTGCTGATTGCTGATGCTTTAAACACTTGCTAGAGTTTTATGACTTGGTTGTTTGAACTCTTGATGTCACGCTCACTTGATGACGATTAATTTGCTTGAATGCTTCACTGACACTTTGTGAATGCTTTAATCAACTTCACACTAGCTTGTTTATTGTAGATGTCGTGTGTTGAACTTTCGCACTTGATTTTGACATGCTCGCTTGCTTGGTTTGTTTGAATGACACACTTTCTTGCTTTTTTATTTATTGCACTTGCGTTAAAAACTAGCTTGATTTGATGCTCACAAGAATTCACACTCGTTTAATGATGATTGCTTGCTATATGGCTTGCTTGAACTTGCTTGATTGATTACTGACACTTTGTGCTTTCTTAAATGTACTCACTGAATGTGATGATTTTAAAAAATGAAGGGTGTCGAACACTGTTGAAAATGCACCCAAGAGACAAATAACAAGTTCAATCTTGATGACTCAGTTGAAGACTTACTTGACTTAATGTATTAACCTTAACAATTCAAATTAGGGAGTCGGTTACAATCGAGAATTCACTCGTACAATTCAGTTAAAAAATGTTTATCTGCAAGTGGTACAAAAAGTGTTGATGATGTTAATGTCATCTTGGCTTAACATGCTTGATTTTTATAGCGTCCTTAACTTGACTGCTTTGATTACATGATGTGAAATGTTCTTGCTTGGAAGATCATCTTATCAAGTTGATGATGTGATGCTTTGTGCTTGTGTACTTTAAGCTTGATTATAGGAGTTTGATTAAGCGTTCTTATACTTAAGGTCGCTTATGTGCATGTAGTTGTTTAAGCATAATACAAAGAGATAATCTGAATACAAGTCATGGACATGCATTCATTACAAATGGTGTACCTAAGATCCCCTATTCAATTTCGGGCAGATCTAGGACACAAGCACCACAAAAATTATGATTTTATTAATTATTGAAGTACATCAACCTTCAATGTCACAACTTTGTCGTGGAAACTTCTCAATGAGAATGTCACACTTGCAAATTGTCTTCAAAAACTGCTTGTAGTGACTCAATCACTCTCAAAGTAAAATATTTTGAATTACAATAATAAATTTCACTCAAACAACTTCACTTATCTCTCCAAATTTACAAAACACTTATCACTCCAATTTGCTTCAAATCTCATTAAAGCACTTTCATATACCCCTGAAAATACTTCTTTCCTTAAACTTTAAAAAAGTTGTGCCACTAAAAAATAATTCCATAGGTAGGAAATATACTCCATTAAAAAATGGACGGCAGAGAGTTGTGAAAAGTTTGACTTTGGAGATTTGCTTTGCATGATGGAGGCGGAAGCATGAATAATTGAAGAAGGGAATGCATGAAAATTAGAATTGAAACAACAATTGAAACAAAAGAATACCTTTCCAATCAGGTTTTCTTTCAATTCTCTACAACCTCACCTGCCCTGCAGATCCTGTTACAACAACGTTGCCTCATTAAGTGACTTCCAACTTGGAGGAACAAGGGAGCCGATATGTGGTTGTATTACTTGGACTGTAAAATCTAGTGAAACACTGCAATCAATTGGCAAGGAATCGACTTTGGCTTAGAATACATGGCTTCTATTTATTATATATATTGTTATCAATCAATGACAAAGGAGAAACTTAAAATTGATCTCACAAAATATAATTTTGTTGAAACAAATCTTGAGAAAATAAAATTTTATAGGACACGATGGCGGAGCCTCCACCATTTCAAGATGTTGCACGTTGTGATGTATGGAAGTGTAGTGGTAGGACTTTCTGTTTTGAGCATTTATCAAAGAAAATTCCGTTGCCATAGTTTGGAATACATTCTGTTGTTAGAGTATTCTTTGACTGCTTCAACAATGCTACATAGTCATCTTCAGCAAATACATAAACCAACTCCTATGACATTGATAAAATGACCTTAGATGAAATTGATGCAATAGTTTCTGATGGCATTGATGCATCCACTGATAAATAATCCATAGTTGATTTGAATGAAGTCATTTCACACTCATTGTTCCTCCAATATTGACTACTCTTGTGCAACAGGTACATACTGCACATTAAAACAAACATTCAACATACCTCATCACAATATTAGTAGCTCATGGTCTCCACACAACATATTTGCTCGTTTGTCAGTGGGTGCATAAACATCCTCATCAATAATGTTGGCATGCACTGTGTTTGCCCTCTTGTCGAGCTTCCCTTGGCTCTCCTCTAGTCGAATTTCGAGACCAATGTAAACGGTTTAATGCATTTTACAAAAGAGGTGGCACCTCACATGATATCCCGGCAAAGGGAAAAATAGTGTATATTGGAAGTGTCATGGCTTTAACTCCTGGACCGTGGGTTGGTGCTTACGCTGCTTCCAAAACAGCTATTCATTCTTTATCCGACACTCTGAGAGTTGAATTGAAGCCTTTTGGGATAGATGTTATCACAGTGGCTCTAGGGGCAATCAAATCGAGCTACAATTGAGTGCCATCAGCTTCGACCTCCTCTTTAGAAAATAAAAATTGGAAAATATCCAACGATAACAGTCAATTAAAGGCTCAAATTGAAGGCCTCGAGCCCCTCCATTGATCTACAACAACCTCAGAGTTGGTGCACTTAATTCGATTTGCAGACTCCTTTGTCACGATCCTAGCAGTCCTTCTACTAGGAGAACTATTGGTCTTTCTACAAACCCTGACAAAGAAATTCTTGAGCTATCTATCAAACAATTTGATCATAAAAGTTAGCCGACATGATCTGATAGCCTTTAAGCGATTTCATGAGATTCATATTAAATGCATCTTCATTTTTGGAACACTTTGAAGCGGTTTCCTTCAAGTATATGAATTATCATATCACTGGAATATGATAAATTCGAACAATCAATCCCACATGCGATATGCGAGTTTTGTGCCTCTGATCCCAGAATTATTTGCACAATTAATCACATCCCAGAATTAATCACTTGCTCTCATACCAATTGAAGAAAACTAAATCAACTAATAATAACACACTCACACTCATAAAATAAATATCAGACATATAGAAAAACTAGTCATGGTGGAAAAGGCCTCAACCTTAATGCATTCCTCACATTCTCATTATTAATAAATCCAATGTACAAATAATGATAATAGTACAAATAAATACATGAGGAAATTGGTCTCAATATAGTACGTCTATCTTCGACACTATGGTTGAGAAAATCTCTCAACAACACACTAATCTAGAAGCCTAACTAGTTGGATAGAATCTCTCAACCAACTAAGCCTAAACTGACTCCTAACCATGAGGAACAAACTCAATCTAGAATGGTAGGATCAAATCCTAACTTTCATGATTTTAATTAATTTAATTATTTGGACTTAGAATTGTTTTTAATGTGAGAGTGAGGCTAACAAGATCAAACAAAAATTTAAATAAAAGAAGCGACACTTTGGATCTGAGGAACTGAAGAGAGGGAAGGCACCCCCAAACTACAAAACAAATGACAAAGCCAAGGTGTGGCGACCCAAGAAAACCCGCCGAAGCTACAAGAAAAGAAAGACAACGTGAAGAAAAAGAAGGATGCATGTAAACAGTGTGAGTTCTATAAGAGTCCCACTCACAACACAAGTGAGTGTTGGGCCAAGAAGTCACTGGTGACTAAGCTGGAGGCTTCCTAATTAGATGCATGTTCCCACTTTGAGTAAGAAACCAACAAGGGTAATGACAAAGGGAAACATATTATTGATGCGGAGCCTAGTGCCACCGTTTCCACCACCAAGATCTATAAGGTCTTATAGCAGCTATAACCACCCTCCAAAATTTTTCCCATGCTTGATTTTGGAGCCTCCCTTCTAAACCACAACAACACATTTTGCATTGATCCAGGTACTTGTGCTTCGACTAAGATTTATTCTTTTCATCTTTTCTTGTGTTTGCTTACTTAGTTCATTTTCTAACCCATAAGTCGATCTCCTGACTTGGTCACTTGACTATTTCAGGCTTGCCTTATAGAATTGTGTAATTCTTGAGGGACATTGGCCTTACTCTTGGGAATTGTGCAGTCCTGACTATCAGTGAGCCTTGAGCTCAGAAAATGCGCAGTAGTGAATGGAAGCCAACCTTGAGTTGGGAAATTACGCAGACAGGAGAGGCATCCGAGAGCCATTAAGCCTACAAATTGCGTAGACCTCACTCTGCTAGAAACTGCACAATGCATGAGCTAGATAGTTGCCCGATCCTTCCCAAAGTTGTGCAATATTTCCAGGAAATGCATGGAAAGTTTCCCCCTAGAAAAGAAAGAAAAATAAATGTAAAAAAGCATCCCTAGGAAGTAGGGATGTATTATTAGTTACGTGAAGGTGGCACATTGTTATCTTTAGAAGTTTCCACAAAGTGTCGCTTTTGTCCTTGATCTCAAGCATACATGCCATAAATTCCATTTTTCTCAATTCTATGTAACAGATTCCTATAGAGCTCATTAGTGCATTTGATCATCAAGCTCTAGAATTTCTGAGGAGATCAAGGAAAATTTAGAGCATTTTCATCACTTTTCTGGGTGAGTTTTTCTTTTATCATCTTTCGTCGTTGTTTTTATCGCTTTTTTTTTTAACCTTGTGATAGTGTTGTTTCACTTGTTTCTTTAAATGAAGGTTGGTGTTTTAACTTTTTTAATCTTGTAGAATTGTTGTTTCGAGTTATAATTTTCCTTTCCCAAGTGTCGCATGAGTTTTCCCATTTTTTCACCAACAGTCGTCATTGTGGCGACTCTCTTCTCATGCCTCAGTTTCCTTCAGTTTAATCCATTACTGTACTTGTTTCACATGCATACATCTACAGTTAGTTAGACCTGCACTCAGCCTTACACCATCTTTCATATCTTCTTGTTTTTCACACTCCCTTAGGCAGATCTAGGTTTTCCTTGCCCAAATCTCACTTCACTGCATGCACTATGAAATCTAAGATCTCAAGGCCTTTGCCTTCACTTGTGGAATTGCGCAGATCATGTCTTGGCCTGACTCCAACTGTGTAGTTCCAGGAGCCAGTCTCCCAGCTTGACCACTAATACTGTGCAATGCGTAGTCTCTACTAAGCCTTGGCCGAGACTAAACTGCACATTGTACAATTCCAATCATCAAGATTCCATACTTACTAGTGGAAGTTCCTTGTAAATAGTTCCAATAGTTAGCGAGTCACCCTTGTCGGTCAAAATTGTGTAATCCCTCTCATTAGATGCCCTGATTTCTTCTTGATCATGCTATGAAGTTAGATTTGTATGAGCTAATGTTTGCTTGCCATGAGTGTCCTTTATGTCCCACAGGTACCACACTCATGAAGCACTTCCTTCCAGTAGTAATTGTACCATGGCACCAAAGAGAGCTTCTCCAAGAGAGACCACTAAAAATAGCATTGGGGAAGCAGTTGAGAAAGTGCCAGTTTACTCGCCAATATACGTGGACACTCAATTGTTCATAGAAAAGAAGTCGACACTAACATGGCAACAAGTCTAATAGCAATGGCAGAAGGCAGAAGTCGAGTACAAAATCAAGGAAAAGGAATTTGTTGACATAATAAAGGGAGAACAAAGCTGCAAAGTGAAAGAAGATTCAATCTTCATGCAGAAAACTTTGGCAGTAGAAGAAAAAGAAGAAGGGGACACAGACAACAGAGCAAAGGAAGAGATAAAAGTAGAGCTGGCAAGTAGTAGAGCTGAGATCACAGTAAGAAGAATAAGAACCAAAGGAAGGATGGGAGCTGAGGAGCAAAGAACAGGAAGAGAAGCAAAAGTAGGAAGAAGAATAAAGGTAAGGCGCAATGATAGAGCAAACAATGCCAATACAGGTTGATGAGCCAGAACAGCCAGCAGCTGAGGAAGAGAGTGAACAGATGCAGGTTCCCTCACCAATGCTAAATACAAGAACCAAGTCCAGCTAGAGATATATGAGTACATGGAGCAACGAAGACGAGAGGCCACTAGGGAAGACTTGGAGCTAAACACACATAACATGCACAAGTACATTGGTGGTCCAGTCATGCTCAACACCATGCCTCACATGCTTCATAACGAGTTAGATACAAGTTCCAAAACCATATACCCAAATGCCATGGAGGAAAGAGTTTTCTTTCATAAAAACACCATTAAGAAATTTGGGGACATCATCACACAATATCAATCTTGGCATCAATATGTAACCGAGAAGCACCAAGTGGAGGTTATCGAGTTGGTCTTACCCCAAACTTCGGAATCATAATGTTTCGTCATGTTAAGATATCTCTAGTCTATTTTTTCTTACATGGGTACATGTGGAAAATGTAATATTATTTGTAAATATAGTGTAAGTAAATTCCAAGTGTCATTAATTGAATGTGAAAAGTCATCATGTTATGTAATGAGTTACTTGTAAATAAGTTGAAGAGTCATGAGGGTAGTCAAAGAGTCATAAAGGGGAATGTCAAGGGTCACCCCACCCTTTGTTATAAATAGAACCTCATAACTCATGGAATGGGCTATTGGGAGCCAATTTTTTGGCTAGGCTTAGGCTTAGAAAAGGCTTGGGAGTATTGTGACGAGCCTTGGCTTCTCCAAAACGTATAGCAGGTATACTTCTTGGGAGGGGTAGGTGTTCTTGACTGTAATGTTCCACTATTGGGGCTAGTGGTCATCAATGGTGTATGTATCGATGGAACTTTCACTTATAATAATAATATCATAGCCAACATGATTTCATGCATATGTCGTTATTGTAGTTGGACTATTCTGGTTTCCTTAGCAATTTTGTCGTTCAACTTATGAATTTTCTTATGAACTACTTTGTATGAAATTGTATGAATCTTGTTGAAAGTGTGTTGTTGGATTAACCGATCACTTTAATTTGTGGATTATTCTGCATTTTAGCTTGTGATATCATTTCGCTCTTGTGTTCCTTTCAAGTTGTGTATTATTACAGGCTTCTAAGGGGCACACCTCCTTTTCCCTTCTGCATGTTAGAACCTTCATGCATCACACTTAACTCCCTGTAGGGTTACACACTTTCTCTCAACCAAAGTTAGCATACTTACCTGTGTGCCCTACTACAATCAAGGCATTACACTACCACCCATTGCTAGGAATCCTACTCCAATCAGTTTGAGGTCTAGTTGTGACCTCTTATCAGGGAGTTCCCATGAATTTGGTGGGTCCAGCACCATCAGAATTTATGGCGCTAGAAGGAGGTCTAGGTGACAAGTTGAGCCCTTGAATTTTGTTTTGAATTTCTACACACATTTCATGACTTGTGTCCAAACCACAACCCCAACATATTTCTCTAACTTTGTTGATTTCGATGTGTTGAGCATTATAGTTTACTTATCCAAATATAAGTTCAATGGCAACAATGGAACACCCTTGTTCATGCACACAGTTGCCTTCATTCGCTTCTCTGACAGGCATGATGTCCCCTCGAATGACATTGTCTGTGGGTTGTTCGATTTCACATTCGAAGGGCACGCAAAGCAATGGTGTCATCCATTGCCCGCATCCTCTATACACTCTTTTGATCACACGTTCAGAGAATTATGTCATGCTTTCATTCTTTATGACCATAAAGCACTTAATAAAAAAAAAGAGTTGTGAAAATCACTTGACAAATCTCTTGAGCATTTTAACGATTGTTTTTCTCCATTACTGTTATGAATTTCTTAAAGATGAAGTTGACTGGGAAGTTCTGAATCAAATATTTTAGTATCTTGTTCACATTTCTGAGAATCTACACGAGTTAGACTCTTTCGAGCCTCTACCAACATACCTCGGTGCTAGAGCTTCTAAATCTGAGACAAACAAGGTTGTTGTCCCAAGTGACTCTTTGTCCCCTTCTCATCAAACAACACTAGCTCTACAGGTCGAGGTGGGAGAAGTTAAGCATCCACCTGTGATCTGTCACCATCTCCTCCTACCCTAGCTGCTAAGGATTTCTGTGTAGATTTGGACTATAACCCCAATGGTTTTCATGTGATCTTATCTCCTCAGTATCTGTCCTTTAGTTCCTTTGATCCTCCTAATTTTGGTGTGTTGTGTTCATCCGTCTCGGTTCTCACAATTGATGTTCACGAGGATCAAGTACTGGATGGAGTTGGTGTTGAACATCCAACCTATGCTATTTTTTTTATGAGTATGTGTGGGAATCTGAACAAGATTCTGCGGTGAAGGATGGCCTCCTTCTGTCCATACCTCATCCAATTTATCTTGATATCTTCCACGATTCTGCTATTCTGTTCCATCTTGTGAAAAATTATTTCCAGATGATTCTAATTATGATCATTTGTAGAACACATGGGATGAAAATTATTCATTTGATTGTAGAGATGACAAATATGTCTTAACAGATCCTCTCAATCTCTCATCTTACATTTCCAAAAAAATAGAGGGTGAAATTTCTCATTTTCCATCATCCCCTCTTTATAATTCGTGAGATCATGAGCATATCGATGTCCATTATCTTGAATATTCTGATCATGGTGGTTGTGATCTTTTCATTCATTCATCTGATCGTGATTCTGATTCGCCTACTATCGATCTTTCTAAGCCACCGGTCTTTGATGATCCATCTTATGATGAAGTGGAAACCCCTCAAGATATCGAGGCACTTCAACCCAAGATGATGGTTATGTCAGGTTCTCGTAGCCTTGAGGTAAGTTCCACTTCTGATCAAAAATATATTCAACTTTTCTCGACTCCTCATCACTCTGTTGTTTACACTGAAAATAAATCTATTTCACAGTTTTTGCATCCTCCACCAGAACCACATGATCCTATTGCTCATGCATTGGAGAAGTCATATGTAGTAAGCACTGTTGTGAAACATAATTTTTCTTCATCCTTTATGTTTTCTCGTCTTTCAAGTTCGAAGGTATGTACATGCTTGTCTTTCATGTGTAATGTATCATGACACCATGATACATCTGCAGAGTGCCTTCCATGTGCTTTTCGTTTTTAGTTTTATGTGGATGCATACAAGATTCAAATGTTTTTTTTTACATTGTTTTATTTTTCTTATCTATCAGTTTACTTGCATATCTTTCTTTTTTATCATGCTTTTTCCTACATGGGCCAACCAATGCACCAATGGCTGCATTGGAAATATCACTTCACATGAGTTGGCCTATGCTCTGCTTAGGTTAGGAGTAGGCGTAGTGTTTTCTTTTCTTGCTTGTTTCTTGATTTTCTTACCTTATTTTTCATTGGCTTCCTTCTTTCCATTTCTTGTCTCCTTTTCCACCCACAGGTTATTTTCCACATGAAACCTTGTTTGGCTTCTTAGACAAGCATGGTGAAATCCAAGAGGAGTTTGTACAACTATCAACACTTGGTTATCTGTCCATTCCCTCTCTTTATGTGAATCTTTCATTTCTTCTAGTAAATGATACCCTGATGGAAAATATGTTCCTTTCAAAGAGAGTTATGGTGAAATCACGATGCTTGCACTCTTAAATAGTACTGCCTACTCTAATAAGTTTTCTATATCCGGTTAACCATTTTCAACTTAGTCAAGTATATTAACAAGAGGTGGGAAACCTTAAAAATATGTCAGAGGTATATATAAATATCCTTCTTTGAAGGGACAACCTCTTCTTCTCTCAATAAGTAGGGATCCCTCTTCTGCCTCACGAAATAAATAAGTGCCTATGCAAAGTTCTTTGGAAAATGAAAAAAATGAAAAAAATAAGATAAAGGGTGAAAGAAGAGAAAGGCTTCATGTGCAGAGAGGTGAAGCACATAACTCCGTCGGGGAACTGTCCAGGCTCACTGGCAGTGGAGAAACACAAGAGATTAAACTAAAACTCTCATAGTCTATTTTACTTTTGCATCTATATACCCCTCATCCCTAATCGAAACAACTCTATTTGACTTGGCTTACTATGTGTGCTTCCGATAAAGAGAATGGTAGGGACTACATCTTTAACTCAATTTAAGTGAAGAAGCTATGATAATCAAATAATTGAACAATACTTCCAGAAGAGTTAGACTCGATTTGCATGAGACAAGGTCCATACAAAGAGATCAAGTTCTACCAATGTGTAACCAATTTTGTAGCGCCTACAACCACCCTCCAAATCTGTTCCCATGTTTGATTTTGGAGCCTCCCTTCTAAACCACAACAACTCATCTTGCACTTATCTAGGTACTTGTGCTTTGACTAAGCTTTATTCTTTTCATATTAGCTTGGGTTTGATTATTTAGTTCATTTTATAACCCATGATTCGATCTCCTGACTTGGTCACTTGATAGTTTCAGGCTTGCCTTAAAGAACTATGCAATTCTTGAGGGCAACTAGCCTTGCTCTTAGGAATTGCGCAGTATTGACTAGTAGTGATACTTGATCTTAGAAAAGGCAGAATATTGAATGGAAACCATCCTTGAACTGGGAAATTGGATCTACATGAGAGGCACTGCTGATCCACTGAGCACAGAAATTGTGCAAACCTCACTATGCTCAGAAACTGCACAATGCATGAGCCAGATAGTTTCCCAGTCCTTCCAAGAACTATAAAATTTTTTTGGGCAATGCACGGCAAGTTCCCCCTGGGAAAAGAAAGAAAACTAAAGGAGAAAATGCAACCCTAAGAAGTAGGGATCTATTATTAGTTTCTTGAAGGTGGCACATTGATATATTTACAAGTTTCCTCGAAGTGTCACTTTTGTCCTTGATCTCAGGCATACACGTCATAAATTCCAATTTTCTCAATTCTATGTAATGGACACCTCTAGAGCTCATTTTTGCATTTTATCATAAACCTCTATCATAGCTTAGGAGATCAACGAACCTTCGGAGCATTGTCGTCGATTTCTCGGATGAGTTTTGCTTTTATCGCCTTTCGTCATTGTTTTTCTCGCTTTTTGTTGTTTAGCTTGTGAGAGTGTTGTTTCACTTATTTCTTTGAATGACAGATGGTTTTTAAAAAAAATTATCTTGTAGAAGTGGTGTTTCAAGTTATAGATTTCCTTTCCCAAGTGTCACATGAGTTTTCCCATTTTTGCACCAATGATCACTGTTATGGTGACTCTCTTCACATGCCTCATTTTCATTCAGTTTAATCAAGTTCTGCACTTGTTTCACATGCATACATCTACACTTAGTTAGATCTGCACTTAGCCTCACACCATCTTTCACATCTGATTTTTTTTCATACTCCCTTGGGCATATCTGTTTTTTCCTTGCCTGGATCTCACTTCACTACATGCACTATGCAATCTAGGAGGTCAAGGCCTCTACCTTGGCTTCTGGAATTTTGCAGGGCTTGTCCTTACCTGGCTCCAATTGCACAATGTGCAATTCCAGGAGCCAGTTTCCCAGCTTGGCCACTGAGACTGTTAGGATATTCCGACACATAGGATATAGTTAAGTTCAACTTGGTCTAGTATAGAGTTAGGTTAGAGTTAGGTAAAGTGTGTTTCTTTACCGTTGTACATTTTGTAACTTACAATCCGACGGTCACGATATGTAGTGATCCGACGGTTCACTCTCACCTCGGTATTACCGACACTTGATCCGTGGCTTGACACCCGATTGGTCCATGAGTTCTATTTAAAGCGCATGGAGGGTCATTGTTCGGGTAATCCGTGCATGAGAGAAGCTTATGTAAATTTTCATTCTTTGATTAATAAATTGTCTGTACCCACGTTGGGACAGGCCGTGGACTGTTTCCCTCCTTGCACTCTGAGGGTTTTAACCACGTCAAAAATACTGGTGTATTGATTTGAGATCTGGTTGTGAGCGGTGTCCTCTTGGTATTCTTTCTGAGGAACTTACCCTGTAAATTCCTACATGGTATCAGAGCTATTTGAGGGCCGCGTCCGTTGGTGATCCAAATCTGAAGCCGGTAGAACTGCATGCGGCTGTCGTTTCCTAGATCTGCTGTTTCTGTCTGCTTTCGGGCCGAGAGGACTGCTCTGTTGCGTTCGGAGCATCTATTTCAGTGAGGAACCCCTTTCGTTTCACGCGAAAAGGTTTCCGGTAGCCCTAGCTGCGTCATTTTTCAGATCGGGAGGTATACAGTGTTTTTTTTGCAGTTTACTGTCATTTTCTCTCTGCTTATTTCGGTTTCGGTTTATTTAGCCTTTTTTTTTTCCAGATCTATACCTTTCATTTCTGCGTATGCTCTTTGCCCTGCGACTCTGTGCGATCTGGGCAAATCAGAAACAGAAAGAAAGGATTTTTCTCATGCGTATGCTCTTTTCCCTGCACCTTAGTGTGATCTCGGAAAATCAGAAACATTGAGAAAAATATTTAGTTTTTCGGCTAAAAGCTAACTTTGAGATTTTTTTTTAAATTTCTAGTTTTTTGGCTAAAGCTAACTTCGAGCCGTAAGGTTCGTTTTTCTTTGGATATTCGTGTTGGGTTTTGTGTTTTGTGTTTTGTAGGGGAAAAGAGTCTTCCCAAGGCAAGCACGCAAATCGAGGCCCCCCCCTCTCTCTCTCTCTCTCTCTCTCTCTCTCTCTCTCTCTCAAATATTTTGTATAGATCAATTGGTTCAAAGACCTTTTAAGAGAGTAGAGGTCTTGGGTTCAAGTCTCCATTTTGTGGGGGCGGATTTTTTCATTCCCGCACATTCGCGCACTTTGCCGGCAACGTCAACAATTTTTTTTCAAAAAGCCATAACTTCTTCATCCGGAAGCCTTTTTCAGAGCCGTTTTTTTTAAAACCGCCTATTTTTTCGAGATCTATCCATTGGACCACTTACTTTCAGCATCTTCAGCTTCAGTTGTTTTTCAACAAATGGAAAGTCCATGCCAAGTCATTCTTGACAGCACTAACTACTTCCAATGGGTAGCCTACATGGGAGATTTACTTAGAAGTAAAGGTCTCTTCAGAATAGCCACAGACCAAGAGAAGAAACCCAAAGATGAAGACAAGGCCGAAAAATGGGAAAATCGACAAGATCAAGCACGTGGTTTGATAGGAATGTCTGTTTCTCCTGATCTTAGATTCCACATTGCAGAAATTGAAACTCCTCATGAAGCATTAGAAAAACTTGCTAAAGTTTTTGGGATTAAAAATGAAATTAGAGCCCATCAACTTGAGAATGAGTTGCTTACTTTGGATTCTAATAATTTTTCTTGCATTGAAGATTTCTTGTCCAAATTCAAGACCCTTAGATATCTCTTGGAAGGTGTTAAAGTTAAGAAAGAAGATGGTAACCTTATTTATTCCATCCTTACTAAGTTGGGACCAGCCTACTCTGTATTTGTTTCCACTTTCCATTCTACCAGGGAAGCTTTCATTTGTCAAGGCAAAGACTACAAGCCCCCTTCCTTTGACTCCTTTTGTGATTCCTTAATAAGAGAACAAGAAAAACTCTTACACCTTGGTCTTCTTAATCTTGGAAACTCTTCCTCGAAAGCGTTAGCCGCCCAGCAGCAACCAAATTCAAAGAATCCTAAGAAGTCTTATCCTCAAAGGAATGGTCCTAAACCAACTCAGCCTCAAGATGAAAGATCATTTCAGCAATATGACAAGACCAATAAAAACAAATGGAAGAAAACTGACAGACATTGTAACTTTTGTAATCGAGATGGCCACTTAGAATCTAAATGCTTTAAGAAGATGGAAGCCTTGGAAGCCGCAATGAAGAAACATAACATCCATCTGGAGCCTACTTCAACTTCAACTTCCGGAACGGCATTTTCTGCATGTCATCGTCAATCATCTCAGTCTGGTTATGCATTAAATGTATCTTCTTCTTCTTCTCATTCTCATGAGTGGCTCATTGATTCTGGAGCCTCTTGTCACATGGCCAAAAACCAAGCCATGTTTTCTTCTTTAAATGATTGTAACACCAAAAATATATATGTTGGTGATGATAGATCTCTTAATGTTGTAGGGACTGGAACTGTTCATCTAGACAATGGTCAGTTCAATGATGTATTATGTGTTCCAAACTTATCCTGCAACCTTCTATCTGTCTATCAGATAACTCATTCAGGTGAAGGTAAAATTGTTGAATTTTCACCTCATGATGTTGTAATCAAGGATCTAAAAGATCCTAAACAGATTCTAGCTACTGGTCTTGCTGATGATTCCAAAAGGTTGTATAAGTTTCACAACTTTGGGTCATCCCATCTTCCCTCAGTATTTGTTGCTCATAATGATGAAGTGAGCAAACTTTGGCATGAGCGGTATGGTCACTTAAACTATCGCTCCCTTCAGCATCTATGTAAAGAAAACATGGTGACAGGTCTTCCTATGGTATCTTGCAAAGATGGTGTTTGTTCCGGATGTGTACTCGGAAAACATCATCGGGACAGTTTTGACAAACGTGCCTCTTGGCACGCCTCAGCCCCTTTACAGCTTGTGCACAGTGATTTATGTGGTCCTCTTCCTGTTGCTTCATTCTCTGGCTGCAAGTACTTCTTAACTTTCATTGATGATTTCTCCAGACGCACTTGGGTATACTTCTTAAAACTCAAGAGCGAAGTATTTACCACCTTTTTGGCCTTCAAAGCATTCGTTGAAAAACAATCTGGACATCAAATTCTTAAGCTAAGAACTGATAATGGTGGAGAATATGTTAAAAATGCATTCATCAACTTTTGCACCGAAAATGGAATTCAAATGCAACATACTGTTCCATACACTCCACAACAAAATGGTGTAGCTGAAAGGAAAAATCGCACCTTAAAGGAAATGGCTAATTGTATGCTGCAATCTAAAGGACTCAGTCTTAGTTTTTGGGCCGAAGCAATTAATTGTGCAAATTATATAATCAATCGCACTCCTACTAAGGTTCTAGAGAATATCACTCCAGAAGAAGCCTGGAGTTCCATTAAACCAGATGTAAGTCACTTTCGTGTGTTTGGAAGTGAAGCATGGGCCCATATTCCAGATGAAAAGCATAAAGCCTTAGAACCTAAGAGTGAGAAATGTACTTTTGTTGGATATTCTGAAGATGTAAAAGGCTATAGACTTATTCCATTTAAGTCCAAAAATGTTATCATTAGAAGAGATGTAAAATTTGATGAAAATAAATCGGCCTGCGAGCCTAGTCCGGCGGATGTGCCACCTCTTCCTATCTCTTCTATCTTTGAAAACATTTCTTCTTCTGATGATGAAAGCGAGGATGATAATCCTTCCCCACCTTCTCAGGATCCTCAACTTCCAAGATGGGTCCGTGCTACTCGGGATGCAGCAGGTGATCTTGCCGGTGATCCTACAGATCAGCGACGTACACGTTCTCAGTTTGAAAGAGCCTCTTCTTTACTGGCTCAAGCTCCAGTAAATCATGATCCTGACACTTTTGCAGAAGCTTCAGGCCATCCACATTGGGAAACAGCTATGAATGAAGAATATCATTCATTGATGACAAATGATACATGGGATCTTGTTCCTCTACCAAAGGGACGCAAACTTGTTAGATGCAAATGGGTTTACAGAACCAAGTATGGACCAGATGGGAAAGTTGATAAACATAAAGCTCGTCTAGTTGCTAAGGGCTTTTCACAGGTTGAAGGCATTGACTACACTGAAACCTTCTCTCCAGTTGCCAAAATGAACTCTATCCGCCTTGTTCTTTCCCTTGCTGCCTCTTTAAAATGGGAAGTCCATCAAATGGATGTTAAATCTGCCTTCTTGCATGGTGACTTGCAGGAAGAAATCTATATGGAACAACCCATTGGCTTCATACAAACAGACTCCAGCCTCGTTTGTCGACTTAAGAAATCCCTTTATGGCCTCAAGCAAGCTCCTCGAGCTTGGTATGCCAAAATGGATAGCTTTCTTTTAGAATCTGGCTTTTCTAGGTGTCATTCTGACAATACTGTCTACACCAAGAAAGTGGGCAACTCTCTCATCATCCTTGTTCTTTATGTTGATGATCTTATTCTTACTGGTAGTGATCCCAACCTTATAAACCATGTGAAGTCCAGCCTTAAAAAGAAATTTGAAATGACAGACTTAGGACACTTACACTATTTTCTCGGTCTTCAAGTCTTGCAATCCCAAGAGGGTATTTTCCTTTCCCAGTCCAAGTATGCTTGTGATATTCTTCGTCATTTTCACATGGAAGACTGTAAGCCAGCCACTTCTCCCTTTCAGTCTGGAGTCAAACTTTCAGTCTCTTGTACTTCTCCTGAAGTTGATGCTACCTTATACCGTCAACTTGTCGGAAAACTCTTGTATTTAACCCATACTCGTCCTGATCTTTCCTTTGCTGTTGGCCTTGTTGCTCGTTTTATGCAAAACCCCCGTGAAAGTCATTGGAAAGCAGCTAAAAGAATACTTCGTTATGTTCGAGGTACAGTACAGTTTGGGATTCATTACAGTGCCAAAGCAGCTCCTCTGTTAGTTGGTTTCACTGATTCTGATTGGGCTGGTGACCTTGATGATCGGAAGTCTACTGCCGGTTATGTCTTCACTCTTGGTTCAGGACCTATTACATGGGCTTGTAAGAAACAGGCTGCCATTTCTCTTTCATCAGCAGAAGCAGAGTATCGTGGTGCCGTGGAAGCTAGTAAGGAAGCCTTGTGGCTTCGTCAGATCCTATCAGAGTTTGGCTTTGAGCAGCAGCATCCAACCACACTTTGGTGTGATAATCAAAGTGCCATTCAGCTATGCAAAGATCCAGTCCAGCATCAGCGCAGCAAACACATTGAACTACACATGCACTTCATCAGAAAGCTCATTCATGACCATGTTCTTGAAGTGCAATATTGTCCAACAGATGATCAGGTTGCAGACATCTTCACAAAGGCTCTCACAGAGGCGAAGTTCACTAAACTTCGATATATGCTTGGAGTTCAGGAAGTTGTCACTAAGGGGGGATAGGCTCTAGTGCCTCCTTCCTTCTCCTATTGTGTCATATTTGTAAATCCTTCAATCCTATCCCAAGTTGTTCTTAAGGGGGGATGTTAGGATATTCCGACACATAGGATATAGTTAAGTTCAACTTGGTCTAGTATAGAGTTAGGTTAGAGTTAGGTAAAGTGTGTTTCTTTACCGTTGTACATTTTGTAACTTACAATCCGACGGTCACGATATGTAGTGATCCGACGGTTCACTCTCACCTCGGTATTACCGACACTTGATCCGTGGCTTGACACCCGATTGGTCCATGAGTTCTATTTAAAGCGCATGGAGGGTCATTGTTCGGGTAATCCGTGCATGAGAGAAGCTTATGTAAATTTTCATTCTTTGATTAATAAATTGTCTGTACCCACGTTGGGACAGGCCGTGGACTGTTTCCCTCCTTGCACTCTGAGGGTTTTAACCACGTCAAAAATACTGGTGTATTGATTTGAGATCTGGTTGTGAGCGGTGTCCTCTTGGTATTCTTTCTGAGGAACTTACCCTGTAAATTCCTACAGAGACTGCGCAATTCGTAGTCACTCCCAGGACCTAGCCTAGACTGAACTGCGCATTGTGCAATTCCAGTCATCAAGGTTACACGCTAACTACTAGGACTGCATAGTGCACAGTTCCCACAGTGAGTCAGTCACCATGTCAGTCAAAATTTTTCAATCCCTCTCATCAGATTTTCTAATTGCTACTTGATCATGTTGTGAAGTTATATTTGTATGAGCTAATGTTTGCTTGCTATTGAGAAATGGAAACAAGAAATTCCAGTTTAATTTTCTATTGAATTTAAACTGTTAATTAAAATTGAATTCTATTCTCATAGAAACTTGTAAATAGTTAATTAAGTTTAATTAACTTCACTATCTTAGTAATGTACTATTAGTTATATGATTTAATGAGTTGTAAATATCATGCATGCAATCAGAGAAGGACCTACGTTTGGATTGCATAGTTTTGGAAGCATGAATTCCCTTTAAATACAAACTATTCATCCTAGGAATTTCACAACAAAATAGGGGCTTGGCAGGTAGTGGAAATTGGCTAAGTGGTGGTTGAGAGTGGGCTTGCGAGGTAGTGAGTTGAGCATACTTATGCGGAATTTTTCTTGTGAGAACAAGCTTTGTATCTTCACTCATATTTCTGATTAATGAAATACAAATAGGCAGGGTTTTGAGCAGTGGCCTTCCCTAGAAAAACTTCTTTTGTTGTGTGCCATTGTTTTATCTTATTCTTGTTCATATTTTTTTCATCGATCTATTGGCCTTCTCTAGTTGAAAGGAGAAGTAAACTCTTGTCCTGTGCTTTAGTACATTACATGAGCTTGTGAATCTACAGGAAATTCTACATGGTATTAGAGTTGAATTCAGGATCAGCATATGGTATTCTACGGTTTGTGGCTCGAGTATGCCTTGGAAGGAAACTCAAATAATATAGTCTAGAAGGACAAGAATGGAGGTTGTGTTGGAGGATAATGGCTTGAAGGAATTTGTTGATGAAGACATTCAAAAGCCAACAACATTGGATGCACATAATATGGTCGAATGGAAGAAGTGTGTGGTGAAGGCACTATGGATAATCCTTGAGGGATTTTGAGACCACATTGTCTCGAGTCTCCATGGAAAGGAAACTTCATATGCTATGTGGAAACCATTGACAGACTTGTATCAGAACAACAGTGACCAAAGGAAATTGGAACTGAAGGAAAAACTACAAGAAATAAAAATGGAGAAAGGTAAGACTATTCCAAAATACTTGACCAAGTTCACTCAATGTTTTGATGAACTTGGAAGTGTTGGAATCATGGTTTCCAAGGATGATATGGTGATTCTTCCTCTTCTAGGAATCCCAAAGAGTTGGCATAGTTATCAGGACTCTGTGAATGGTCGGGAGGAGCTGCCAGATTGGGAACTAATGTGGTTGGATTTGATGTAGGAGGAGATCAGGAGGAAGAGCAGGGATGGATCTTCATTAAAGACTAATGATGAAGAGAACTGTGCCTTAGCGATTAAGGCAAAGAAGGGGAAAGGGAAAGCTTCCCATTCGAAATCAGATTATTTCCATGGAGGTAAGAAGAAAGACATGATGAAAGTGAAATGCTTTCATTCTCATGAGGTGGGCCATTTTGATACAAATTCTCCACTCAAGAAGTTCAAGAAGAAGTTGTCGGGAGGAGCAACGGGTGAGGCTTTGGCCTCTCAAGTCGAATTCGACTTTTCCCTGATTGCATGCATGGTGTCATCAATGATGGGAAGTGTATGGTACTTAGATAGTGGAGCTTCATTCCACATGATTAGCGACAAGGAGTTATTTACTAACCTCGAGGAGAAAGATATCCAAATGCATATTAAGATGGGTGAGGACGGGAGGTATAGTGCTACTAGAATTGGCACGGTTACCTCTTAGGAGGAGCATGGGGCTCCACTAAGCTTGAATAATTGTATGTATGTGCATGGGTTGAAGAAGAACTTGGTATCCATTTCCATGTTTGAGGATAGAGGCTATTATGTGATCCTATCGAAAGGAAAGGCGTTCCTTTGACACATAGCCACGGGTCAAGTAAAAAGGATAAGGATTCAAGTTAAGAATCTATATAAGATGGAGGTAGAGGATTGTGATGCTTTGAGCACAAAAGCAGAGATGGTGCAAAGCCGATACATTGACAAATTGTGGGACAGGTGATTAGGTCACTTGCATCATGGGGCTTTCAAGATCATGAAATAGATCTCCATTGGTTTGCCCAAAGGTACACTAGAGCAAGTTGATAAATGTTGTTGGCATTATGATATAGGTGTTGTCCTTTATGGAAACTCACTCACTGGTGGTCTCAAATTTTATAAAAGGAAACTCAAGTGTAATAGGTCAATTCAAAGGTAATAGGGCATTAGTATAGAAGAACAGGAAGTTGGAACAAAGGTCTACTGATTAGAATCAAGAAGTTGAAGGAAAATGATGTTTTCAGATAGTTTAAGTTGTACACGTAGGTTCAGCTTGACGAATCCGTGTATACACGCAAGTTCATGAAACAAAACGTGCATATATGTATGCATACACTTTCACAAGAGGAAAAGCACGTATGGGTTGGAAAATCAAGAAAATTCAAGAGTAAAGAATACCATTGTATTAGCCCACAATATTGAGCGGAGTAATGGTTATTTGATCCTATCCAAGAATACCACAGGCTCTAAGTGTTGTTTTGGCCTGAGGTATTGAGGAAGGCCAAAACCATATAAGGAGGGGAAGATCAAAAGGCCAAGTGTGCAAGTGAAAATGGTTTCTTAGGAATACTTCTATCTGAAGTATATTTTATGTTGCAGGGGTTATAATTATGATATAATCTGAAATATTTTGTGCACCTTGTATACAATGTTGGATCAGGATCATGAGACCTGAAATGAATTATCATTATATGTTCTAATATTGGTTGGAATAGATTTGATTTATTACACATGTTTTATTCTTTAAATATCATGATCTGGGTATGTCTGAAGTCTGGAATGCAGCGAAGTTGTAAGTTAATATTTGTATATATATAGGCTAGTTCGCCTTGGTAAAGGCACATATACATAGGTTCGAATCTTCCAAGTAGTGTATGCAAAAGAAAATCCTGTTTTTCAGAAATGACTGATCTATCTAATCAGTGCTGATGTTTTACTATTGTTTGTCAATTAAGTCTTCTTAGATCTGAAAGTAAAACTGAATGCATGAGTTTGTGTGATTGATTGAATGATTAAGTGAGGAGGGTTATCTTTGTTGCTGACTAACTAGATTTATCTAAATTGATAGTAGATGTTCAAAATATTACTGGTTGGTACATATATGATTTAGAAGTTTTTATCATTTAGTAGTTTTGGAGGTATATGCAGGTTTTATTGCAGGAAGTAGCGTATACACGTAGGTTGGTTTCGTTAAAGTAGCGTATACATTCAGATGTATGATTCTTGAGGTTACAGCTGGTTTTGAATGATGATGTAGGTTTCTGGGTTCAACACAGTGTTTTGGTGACAGTGATCTGACTCTTCAGCTTAACTGATTTTTGGTTGATGCAGTTTAGGTTTCTAAGTTTCTGATGGGTCCAATGTGAAAATTTGATGAAATGAGGCCTTCATATTGTATTGTTGTGTACCAGGAGCATCTAGTCTAAAAATTAATGAAACGTGGTCCCTAGAGGAAGAGAGAAGGTTGTAGCCTTTTGTAGGTCAGTGCCTACATACTAGTAAACGTATCGGCTAGTACAAGAGCTAGGGGGTTGTTGCTCCCTTCCAGTAGAAGCTGTAAAATGAGAAAATGTTGTAGCCTTCTGCAGGTGGGTGCCTGTGTACTAGTATGAGTCTACACCAATATAAGATTGTAAACATATTTTCTTTATATTAAAAGAAGACAGAGACGACAACAATAGGTGGTTTTTCTCTCGCATTGGGTTTCCACCTTAAATCTTGGTGTTCATGTGTGTTTCTTATGTGTGATGGTTTATTATGTTATTACTGCACATAGTTAGTATATAATAAGTTACTCATGCACTAATTAAAAATCAACACATGATAAATTGACTATATCATAAAGTTATTAGGTATACGCTAGTTTCTATAATCACAGTAGCATGCACACACAAGTTCACTTCACTGAAGTAGTGTATATAAATAAGTTTGGGAAATTAAAAATGATGAATTGTAAATACTGATTCACCTGCCCTCTCAGTATTATTTCCAACAATTGGTATCAGAGGAGGTCCTTCAGAAGAAGCTTGATTGCTTGAAGGGAGATCATTCAAGATGAACAATCATGAAGGCATGGGATCTATCAGAACACCAGTCGTCAATGGGAACAACTTGGTATATTGGAAAATAAGAACCAGAGCCTATGTTCAATCACTTGGAGTTGATGTTTGGGAAATTTTGGAAGGAGGATATCAATTTCTAGCAGCAATACCTATAGATACAATAGGTAAGAAGTTATACAAAACCAATGCCAAAGTAGTCAATACTTTATTGGGAAGTTTGTCATAATCATAATTCTTCAAAGTCATGCAGTTCAAGACAGCCAAAGAGATATGGGACAAAATCATTCAGAGCTATGAAGGAGACTCCCAGGTAAAACGTGCAAAGCTTCAAACTCTCAGAATTCAACATGAAACTCTTAAGATGCATAGTGATGAAAGTATTTCTAGTTACTTTTTATGTGTAGATGAGATTGTTAATTGTATGAAGAATCTGGGTGAAGAGATAAAGGAGGCTACGTTAGTAGAGAAAATTTTGAGATATTTTTCTTCTAAATTTGAGTCAAAAGTATCTGTCATAGAAGAAAAGAAGGATTTTCACTCTATTACTATGGTTCAACTTCATGGAATTCTAATTTCCTTTGAAATGAGAAAAGTAGGTCCATCAAATATGAGAGAGGCCTATTTCAAAGCTTCAGAAAGGGGAAAAGAAAAGGAAAAACACAATGAATTGGGATATGCTTTAGAAGAAGAAGACAAGGTAAACTTTGTCAAGAAGCTTCAACAGGGTTCTGGAAGATTCATAGGTAATCTACCATTCAAATGCTTTGCTTGTGGTAGAGTTGGTAATTATGCTACCAAGTGTCCTCATAAAGATAAATATGAAAAAGGAAAGGAATATGCAAAAGGAAATAGAAAATAAGTTGTCAATAGAAGAAGTTTCTATAACCATGAAGATAGTGATGGATTATCTAATAGTGATGAAGATGAAACTGAACAAGACTATAAACTACTCATGGCTTATGACAATGATGATTTTTTGGATGCCTTAGAAGAGGAATACTTTCTTCAAGAAATCACAAAACTCAAAATCTGTTTGGAAGAAAATAATATGATCATAGACACGTTGACACAAAAACTCACTGGAAGAGAAAAGCACAATGAAAAACTAGAATTTGAAGTTGTGGTTTTAAGAAAAGAACTTGAGAAGACAAAATCTCTTAATATTATATTTGCTAAAGGATCAGAAACTTTAAATGAAATCATCAAAGTTCAGTGTTCCCCTCTTGTAAATATAGGTCTTGGATATACTGAAGAATCATCCCAATCACAAAAGCCTTCAGCCTCCACCAGAAGCTATCTTGATGCAGAAAATACCAATGAACAATATGTCAATTGTTAGCAAAAGCCTAAAATTACTCATTAGGTAAATCATGCTCAATTGACTCTAAGGATGAACATCAATAGAAGCATCAACCAAAAGGTAAGCAATGCCAAAATATTCTATGATCATAGAAACTTCTTTAATAGACAGTGTTTCTCATGCCATAACTTTGGGCATAAGGGCAATCAATGTGTTTCTTACAAAAATATCATGACTAGAGAAGCACAAAATCAAACGAGTATAACAGGAATCAAGAACAGTTCCTATAATAACTTCTCTCCTCTTGAAGATGAAATTGAATGTTCATTTTGTAATAACTTTGGTCATGAGGAATCTGAATGCAGGAGAGAATTTCGGCCAACATTTCAAAAGGAGAAATCATCATCAAATGCCAAGGTACGGAGAAAGAAGGAAGTTCAATAAAAAAGATGTGGCATAGCTCTGTTTGCATAAGGACAAGAAAATCAGTGGTACACTGATAGTGGATGCTCCAAACATGTGATAGGTGAAAAAGATAAAATTCATTCATATAATGCTCTGGAAAAATAAAAGAATGTCTCGTTTGGAAATGACGCACCAGCTGTCATTAAAGGTAAAGGTTATGTTTATTTTAAAGAAAAGGTTAAATCTGGAAATTCCATGTATGTAGATGGTTTAAAGCATAACTTGTTGAGTGTTAGTTAAATGTGTGATCAAGGAAATGAAGTTTTGTTTCGATCAAATGGATGTGTGGTTCGTGAGCTTGATACAGGAATACCGTAATAAAAGGTACAAGAACTCCAAACAATTTATACATATCCAAAGGAGGACAAAAATAATGCTATCTAAGCAAAACAGATGAAAACTAGTTATGGCACAGAAGATTAGGGCATTTAATATTTTATCAAATAAGAAAATCTTGCAGGATCAAGGTGGTCTGTGATCTTCTAGATATCAGCATTCCAAAAAATAACATATGCAAACCATGTCAAGTCGATAAGCAAACCAAATTTCATTTCAGTGAAAAGGAAGGATCAGTAATTAAGCCTCTTGAACTCATCCATACTGATTTATGTGGACCAACAAGGAAAAAGTCGCCTCATGGAGAAGAATATTTTATTTTATTCATTGATGATTTTTCTAGAATGTGTTGTATAGGTCTACTAAAGCATAAAGATGAAGCATTTGAAAAATTCAAAGCCTTCAAAACCTTAGTTGAAAATGAATCAGATCGAAAAATCAAATGTCTTAGATCTGACCGAGGTGGAGAATTCATATCAGATGAATTCTTTGATTTTTGTGAACAACATGGAATAAAATGGTAGTTCTTTGTTGCCAGAACTCCTCCACAAAATGGCATAGTAGAAAGAATGAACAGAGCAGTTCAACAAATGGCTTAAGATATGCTTGATGAATCTGGAACTACCACCACCTTCTGGGGTGAAACTTCATTTACTACCATGACTATTCTCAACAAAGCTAATGTTCAGGTAAATAGTGATAAAAATCCATATGAACTTTGGTATGGTAAGCCTCCTACTGTAAAACACTTCAGAGTTTCTGGAGCCAAATGTTTCATTGAAAAGACTGATGACAAACTTGGTAAGTTTGAACCCTAAGAAGACGAAGGAATTGTTCTCGGTTATTCATCCAGAAGCAAAGGATACAAATGTTATAATAAAAGACTTCAGAAAATTGTTAAATGGATTGATGTAGTAATTGATGAAGCATGTAGAAATCTGGAACAGATGAAATCAACAAAGGAATATGACAATGAGGAAGACGGTGAATGCTTTCCCGTATCAAATCAAAATGATATAGAGGAAGAAACCAATGAAGCATCAGAAGAAGATACAACAGACAGGGAAAAGACTCCATCTAGGTATGTTCAAAAGAATCATCTAGAATCTCAAATTCTAGGAGAAAAAGGGTCTGGAGTACAAACAAGAAGAACTCTTATAGGAACCTCAAGTTATCTAGCATTACTATCCTCCATAGAACCACAGAATGTAAATGAAGTTAGAAAAGATTAATGCTGGGTTAAGGCCATGGATGAAGAACTTGACCAAATTGAAAAGAATGATACTTGGGAATTAGTTCCTAAACCTCATGATAAAAATATTATAGGAACAAAATGGATATTTAAGAATAAGTTGAATGAAAATGGAGAGGTTATTAGAAACAAAGAAAGAATTGTTTGTAAAGGGTATGCTCAACAAGAAGGTATAGGCTTCGAAGAAAATTTTGCACATGTTTCCATAATTGAAGCCATAAGAATGTTTCTTGCTCTTTCATGTTTTCTAAAATTCAAAGTATATCAAATGGATGTAAAAATCAGATTTTCTTAATGGGGATTTAAAAGAAGAAGTTTATATTGAGCAACCAGAAGGATTCATTCTAGGAAATAATACAATTCTTTTATGTAAGCTTAGAAAGGCTCCATATGGTCTGAAACAAGCTCAAAGGGCTTGGTATTATCATCTTGACAAATATCGACAACAAGGCTTCACAAAAGGTTCTGCAGACAACAACTTATATACAAATATTGAAAATGATAAACTGCTAATTATTGTTGTTTATTTTGATGATATCATATTTGGTAGAAATGAAGAATATATGAGTCAGAACTTTGCTTCGGTTATGCAGCAATAATTTGAAATTTCCTTACTTGGTGAACTTACTTACACTAGTAGAAAATGACTAATTAGTTACTAATAAAACGACTAAAATTTGCATATAAATGACTATTTTTCGGTCAGTGACCAATAGTAGCTAATTTACAGTATCTTATAACGCGACCAACTTTTCATTAATTGGTTGTCTCAATTTTATTATATAGTAGTATATTTAGTCATAAATTTGGTCATTAAATTAGTCATTGATTTAGTCATTAATTGCCACAATTAGTGACCAAATATACAACAAAATATATTACTAAATGATCGCCTGAGAAAACCAGTTAATGAGTAAAGGAATATGACCAAAATGTTGGTCGTGTTATAAGATACTATAAATTAGCTACTAATAGTCATATATATGCAAATTTTAGTCATCGTTTAAAATCAATTAATTACTAGATAAATATGACTAAATTTTGGTTGTGTTATAAGATATTGTAAACTAGATACTAATAGTCGTATATATGCATGAATTATTCGTAATTTATAATCACAAATTTATCATTTGTAGTAGTCATTTATTTTTTTTGGTAGTTTCATATTCATTATATAAATGACTAATTTAATATTTTATATTCATTTCATTTACTTTCATTAATAATATTTATAAACGACTAATTTAGTCATATATTCATTTTATTTATGTTCATCACTAATCAATATAAACTACTAATTTAGTAGTTTTAAATTGATTTTATGTGTTCATTATTAATCAACATAAATTAATTAGTATGATTTTGTGGCTAAATTAAAAAAATGCCATACAATGTGCATGTTCATCCAATATGAAAACACAAAGTTACATATGTTAATTACAATACTAAACAATAGCAAGTGTAACTATAAATAATTACAACCACATAAATTATATTATATCAAATGTCAAGTATTACAATATGAGTTTCCAAATTAATATTGGTTGGACTACAACTTACACATAAAATATTGTTTCATCACTTCAAAACATTCTTATTGTGTTGCCAAGGCATTTACAAGTGAATTCAACAACTCTGAAGATTCGACCATCAATATCTATATGTGTGTATTATGTGAGATATTGGCTCTGAGGATATCACTAGACCAATTCTCTTATCTCTCTCTTTTCACATTTGTCACTCCAATGTTCTTGCTCTCCTCTTTCCTCAATTTCTACTTACCATCAATATTGAGTTTCCTTTCTGAAAAGAAAAGAAATGAAAATACAATGCATAGTGTAAGACATGAAAGATGACGAATACTAGAATATAAACTAAAGTAGACTATAATGGATTTATACGACATATACCTCAACATCAGCAACTGTTGGAAATAATATTGAGAGGGGGGTGAATCAATATTATCAAATCAATAATTTTATTTCCCAAACAGATTTATATACGCTACTTCAGTGAAGTGAACTAGCGTGTACACACGATTGTGATTAAAGAAACCGGCGTATATCTAGAGAACTTGTGATTTAGACAATTTATCATGTGTTGATCTT
The DNA here is from genome assembly GCA_031772625.1 of Pinus tabuliformis. Classification (NCBI taxonomy): domain Eukaryota; kingdom Viridiplantae; phylum Streptophyta; class Pinopsida; order Pinales; family Pinaceae; genus Pinus; species Pinus tabuliformis. The sequence goes on from CM062809.1 coordinate 1,169,682,913, forward strand.
AAAGTAGTATATCAAAGATTTATTAGACAGTGCAGTAAAAATAGAATAAAGCATCACACGTAAGCAACACACATGAACACCAAGATGTAAGGTGGAAACCCAATGTGTGTAAAAACCACCTGCTGCTATCATCTCTGTCTTCTTTTAATAATAAGAAACTCCATTTACAATCTTGTATTGGTGCAGACTCATACCAGTACACAGGCTTCTACCTGTAGAAGGTTACAACCTTCTCTTATTCTCCAGTTTCTACTGGAAGAGAGCTACAACCCCCTAGCTCTTGTACTAGCCAATATGTTTAGTAGTACGTAGGTGCCAACCTACAGAAAAATCTCCACTCTTCCACTAGGGACCATGTTTCATGAATTTTCAGACTGGATACTCCTGGATCACAACACCATAATCTGAAGGCCACGTTTCATCAAATTTTCACACTGGACCCATCATAACTATTAAATTTAAACTGCATCAACCAATATTCAGATAATCTGAACAATCAAATCACTGACACCAGAACATTGTGCTGAACCCAGAAACCTGCATCATCATTCAGAACCAGCTATAACCTCAAAAATCATGCATTAGAGTGTATATGCTACTTGGCTACACCCAAACTGCGTGTATACGCCACTTCCGTTAATTGAACTAGCGGATACCTTTAAAACTACTGCAAACATAAACTTTTGAATCAAATCTATCAATATTCTAAATATCTACTATCAACTTCCAAAGCTTGACATAGGCGAGGACAAAGATCACTTCTTCTCACTTATACAATCAATCAATCAAATGCCAGTCTCCTTATGCATTCAGTTTTACATTCAGATCTAAGAAGACTTCATTGAAAGACAACAAAAAACTAACATAATTTTATTAGATAGATCAATCAGATCTAAAAAGAATCATTTATTTTGTATACGCTACTTCAAGGAACTGAACTTGCATGTATACGCTCTTTGGCTGAGACAAACCTACGTACAGATCTGAAAATATTGACGCAGAACTTTGTTGCAATTCCAGACTTCAGAAAAACATGGATCATGATAAATAACGAATAGAATAGGTGCAAAACATCAGATCTAGTCTCACCCAATATCAGATCATTCAAGAATAAGTCATTTCAAGTCTCATGATTCCTGATCCAATATTGAACTCAAGGTGCACATGAATATTTCAGATCTAGTCCCAAACATAACCCCGCAACATAAAATATACTTTAGATAGAAGTATTCCTTAGAATCTTATTGTTTGCACACTTGGCCTAATGATCTTCTCCTCCTTATATACTCTTAGGCCTTTCTCAGTACCTTGGACCAAAACCACTTAGGACCAATACCTTGGACCAAATACATAGGGTCAATACCTTGGACCAAATACCTCGGACGAAATACCTTGGACCAAAACCTTGGATCAAATACTTGGTTTTCCAACATGTACGCGCTTTTCCTCCTGTGAAAGTGCTTATAGACGTTATGTGCTTCTTTTGTTCAGTTAACCCGTGTGTATACGCTTCTTGGACAAAGTGAACCAGCGTATACCTCTTTTTTCATTCTTTGGAGTCTGATCTATAATCCTTTGTTGTTAACCTACTGCACTGTGAATTGTCTTATGAGAGAGTTGCCATCAAGGAAAACACCTGTATCATAATGCCAACAATCTCCCCCTTTGGACTTTATGGCAACAACAACACCAAGACACTCTCCCCCTTTGACATCAAGGGCAAAGGGCGGACCAAGATATTCTCCCCCTTTGACATACATTATGATGTCCATGATCCCCCTGAGTACATGTTGAATTCTTTGATTAAGCTCCCCTTTGTACATGCTGAGATGTACTAAAACCATCTATGCTCCCCCTGATCACATGCAGAGTCTGCAAAAATATTTTCCAAAAGAATAACATGAATCTATAACTCAACTATGTGAGTATGACCTTCCTATCACCAAAGACTCATACATACATCCATCTCCCAACCAAGTGGGGATATACGAAATTTGACTCATCCACCCAACCAAGTGGGGATATACCAATTGTTTATACATGAAAAAAATACAATAAATATTACATCATCAATCCCCTGCAAAGTGGGGATACAAATTACGTCATTTGTTCAATAGGACTCATTCAAATGTCTGAGAAGACATATCACACCCTAGACTTTTACATGACTTAAGCAACAAATGGTATAAATATCTGAAGCCATAGCTGGACTCAGCGACCATAATGCCAATAATGTAGAATGCGTGTGAAGGTTAATGCTCTCCCTGAACCTGTGCTACCTGTGCATTGTTAATAAGTCAGTGATCAAGACATATTTGTCAGCCAGATAAAAATTAATGAACAAAGCATATCGATAGACTATAATCATCAACAACAGACAAGTCACCCATATTAGAGTCCGCCCCACTATTTTTCTTGACTGAAAAGATATACGCTCCTTCACCCACAGAAACTCGCGTGTATATGTGACTATACTTTAGGAAACCCACATATAATAACCTTTTTCTGAAAAACTAGATTTTAACAGTAGTATGATGCAACAACTACTCCCATTTTTTGTCTGAGATATTCAAATGTTTCTCTGGGCAGTGGTTTAGTGAATATATCAACAACTTGTTCTTTGGAGGGAGCATACTCCAATTTTACCTTTTGTTCAAGCACTTGTTCTCGTAGAAAATGGTACTTTATGGGTATGTGCTTGGTCTTAGATGTATGACTGGATTCTTTGAAATATTGATGGAACTTTTATTAACACATAGAATGGGGATCAGTGGAGTACATGTGATCTGAATGTCTTGCAAAGTTTGCATCATCCAAAGTAGTTGTGTGCAACAAGAAGCAACCGCCACATATTCTTCTTCAGTTATTGGTAAAGCAATTGAATTTTGTTTCTTGCTGAACCAAGACACTAACCTAGAACCCATATAGAATGCACCACCACTAGTGCTTTTTCTATCATCAAAACTTCCTACCCAATATGCATCTGTATATGCATGAACAGTAATATTTGAATCTCTAGGATACCATAAACCAAAGTCCTGAGTTCCTTGAAGATATTTGAAAATTATTTTGACTGCCTAAAGGTGTGATTCCTTTGAATTTGCTTGGAATCTTCCAACTATTCCTACTACATGCATGATGTCAGGTCAGGTACCTGTTAGATAAAGCAGACTGCCAATCATGGGTCTATAAGTTGATTGATGTCTTGCTGCCGATTCATCATTTGAGCTAAGACTGCATCCTGTTACCATTGGGGTACATACAGGTTTAGAATATTTCATTCTGTACCTTTTCAAGATCTATTTGAGATATTTGGTCTGTGATAGAAAAATACCATATTTATTTTGTTGAACTTGTATACTGTTTGGTCAATTTAGTGTGTCCTAAATTGCTATATAAATTGTCAATCCGGGAGTCGTAAACTGCTGAAGTGAAGTGCACTATATATGCAAGATAACCGATTTCTTACTTCTTTGTCGTTTTTGATTTTGGTTTGATTTTTGGGTTTATCTTTTGTTGATTTCCTAATGTGAGATGGCAATTCTAAAAGTCAAGTATGGATATAAGTGTTCAAGGCAATGGTGACCTTTAAAATAACTTCCAAACTTCAAAGTTTTCAAAAGGGTTTTCAAACTTGCAATGATGAAATCAATTCCTAAGAGAAAATAAAAATGTACCTAAATTCTAATTAAACCAAACAGTGAGCTAGTGACTATGAAACCCAGTATCCTTGCTGTTGTATAAAAAGAAACTGAACTCAAAGAAATTCAAAAACTGCAAACAAAGTAAACTAAATCATATTACATCAACTCATATTCTGACCCCTCACCATTCGACTCGCTCTGGCTATAGGAGGTAATCATAAACAAATTGAGTAATTTGATATCTAAATTGCATAAAATGAAACTAAGATCAAACTACGCATTCATACTTCAATCCCTCACCATTTGACTCGTGCTGGCTATAGGAGGTAACTGAAAATGACATGAGTAATTTAATCACTAACTTGCAGAAAAATAAACTAATATCTAACTACGCATTCATACTTCAATCCCTCACCATTTGACTCGCTCTAGCTATAGGAGGTAACTGAAAATGACATGAGTAGTCTAATATCTATCTTGTAGAAAAGTAAATGAACAAAACAAAACTGAAAGAAATAAACAGTGCTGGAATTAGAACTAAGAAAATAAATCAGCAGAAGGACAAGATAATTCCATGTCATTAGTCATTAAAAGGCTATGTGCAATTTCCCGGGCTGTCTATTAGAACCTGAAATAAAGACACTGATCAGTTAACAGTCCTTAGAAAGCATAAAAGAAAATATGGACAGCAATCAACATGAATACCATAAGCAGTGTAATATATACAAGAAAACGATTATGGCATCAGGAACGTAAAGGAAGAAAGCATGAAACTATATAGTAATTACAGAACCTTGGTGTACAGGGGCCCTTTGCAACCTCGGCCAATCAGCAATCAACCACCAATTGAGCTTAAAAACACTGTCTTCTCGTGTATTAAAATGTAGTCATAACATAAGGATTAAGTCACGGCACAGTGGGCTCGTAAAACAATCAAAATTACATACACAAAGCTAGCTAATATGCGTATGAGAACGCTTTATTTATAACAGAGGATGACACAACTACTTCCTAAAATCTGCACTGATAAACAGGCACGTGAATAACCACATCCACAAATCTAGTATGATGGTAGCCGTGAAAATTAAATCCAAGGAGGGTGGCTGTTAGATTTTGTTCATGGAGTAGTCCACAAGTGTTAGCATGCCCTCTGAGATTTAGGAATTTTCCACGCAAGTCTTCACGTGGTGAAAAACAGAGTTCTGCCATCGTAAAACTCTTAGGTTGACCACCGCTTTGACTGTCTTTGACCACGACCTTCTATGAGGGATTCGGCTAAACCAAGAGGACACGTTCCATGTCCACATCATTTGCAATTTTCCCATGTGGCCGAATTCTCCTGTAGACACCTGTAACGTAGACTTCAACGAAAAGGCTGCGGAAAGTTGAGCTGGGTGCGGAAAGTGACAAGATTCCGCAGCTGACTAAGCAAAAATCTAAATCAAATAGCAGTCACAAGACATAGTTAGGAAACAATTTTATATGCTCTTTTTAAACTAATATGAAATAATTTGACAGCTTAGGAGGTTCAGATAACTGGAAAAAAAGGCTAAAAAGGTGTATAGGGAAGTTGCAAGTTTGGGACTCAACATACCCCCAATGTGAAGGTGTTGCATGTCCTCATGCAACCAAAATTTTTGTCATCCCCCTTTAGTCCATGTGTTCTGAAGCCTCTGCTAGTACATCCAGTCCTCCTCTCTTCTTTCTTGGTGCTACCACCATCCTGGGCTTCCTTATCAAACATCTGAATTTGAGATTGATTAATTCCCTGCTCAACTTTCTGCACTTTTTCTTTAGTTTCTTGTTCTTTTTCTGCCACAGTCCCAGATGTAGCATAGTATTATCATGAATGATTTTTTCCACTTTGCTTTGCTCCTTTAATGCTTCATTTTCTTGTTTAATGTGCCTGTTTAGAACCTCCAATTCAAACACTTCTTGTTTCAAGGATTGGACTTGTGCATCTTGTGTTATGTGAGGCAGAGTGGATGATGTGCTCGGGCCTACAGCTATCTTTTCTAAGGATTCGAGGTGATAATACACCTCTTGTTGACTTGGATCTGTTTTGGGTGTTTTCCTTGGGCTGAATTCAAAGTATTGTTGAGGAGGAGGACTTATTTCTAATTCTGGCCGAGGAGGACTTACCTCAACATCTGGACGACTGGTTTCAATATTTGTCTGAGGATGAGGTGGACTACATCCAGCTGGAGGTTTCTTGGGTGTTTCCCTACCTAAGTCGATGAAGTGGGTTCCTTTTACTTGTGTTTTCCTCCACTTCCCTCTAAGCCTGCTGCTTCTTCTTAAATACTGTGGGCCAGTACTCTCTTCTTCTATGCTCTGTTTTCCTTTTTCTTTCTTCTTGGCTATAGCAGCTTGTTTTCGAAGATGCACTAGTCTCTCAGACAAAACTTGATAGTCTTCCTCTATAGATGGCTCTGGTGATTGGTAGACATCTTCTATGTTCCTTTTTCCTTTCAATTTCCTCTGTTTTCTGTCTTTAGTTCTTTCCTCCTTCTCTTTTTGACCAACTTCTTTAGTTTTGCCAATAGGAGAGTCTTGGATTATGAAACTCTTTTCTTTTCTCCTACTCCTTCTTGGTGTCTTTGGTGTACTGCTTTCAGGTGCCTCAGATGGCTCTTGAAAGTAATTTCTTACTAAGAACTGTTCCCAGGTATCTTTGTTTTTCTTCAATTGGTCTTCAATGAGAATCCTCACAAGCCCATGATGATATAAATGAGGTTCTATATCTCCTATGTTCTTTTGAACTATGGTGCTCATCTTTTTCAAGCTCAGCAATAAGAAATAGGGCAGATTAAAGGTTTGATTCTCTACAAAGTTCATCAATAACCTAGTATTATACATTTACATTGCTCCAAAACGGCCTTCACAAGTGATGAACTTTTGAATGATTAACAGTAAGCTGGCCCACTCTTCTTTTAATGCATGAACATGAATTCCTTTTGCAAATACAGTAACATCCATACTTGGATTACGTAATATGATTCTCCATGCCTTCTCGTCCAAACTTTTGTTTTTAAACCAACGTTCACCTTCCTGGGGCAGGTCTGTAGCAGTTTCTATTGATGCTTCAGTGACCGTGAACTTAAGGTCTCCAATTTCCACCACCTGGCCGTTGAACGACCTTGCAAAAGCTTTTGTTATCTCCTTATTGTGGCCTTTAAATTTTTGAATGAAACGTAGCCATTTTTCTTTCTTCAGCAGGTCTTTTACTTGAGGGTATCCTTCTAAGAACTTAGGCCCTTCCAGTTCTGCCCTTAATAATCGTCCCATCCTTTTACTATGTTTGAAATTCAACTGAAATTCAACTGCATGTGAGGGTTTAGCAGAGGTAAGATGGCTAGGTTGCAGGGTTTGTGGAGAAAAAAATAGTGACTAAAATTGGAAGATGGATAACAGGTAATGGGAGTGTTCAGGAACTGCAAGCGGGAACAAAGGATGAGCAGCCGAGGTGAGTTCACGAAATGGAGTGGAGATGTATGTGAACGAAGTGGTAATGTAGCCATGGCTTTAACAAAATGGCAGGGTAGTGAAGTGAAGTCAGAATTTTTGAACTAAACGGCTGCGTACAAGATGTTACATGTTTATGAAATGGCTGCGAAAAGTGCGGTGGAGAGGAGCCGTAATGAAATGGGTCACATCTCATGATTACAAGTGGAGTGTGAAAGTGCAGTCAACTATGAGTTAAACCCGAAAATTAATCATGAGACTGTTTAGGGAATAAATGCATGGTTTATGGAATAATGTCGTGGAATGGTAATGGAGCTATCATGATAATCATTGCATATAGTGGAGCTTTAAGGTTTAATAACTATGCAAAATTGTGCCTTTGATTGCTATTTGAAAGAAATTTTTACTCATACCTTGGAATCCTTGTCATTTGTTGTCCATTAGCCCTTAATCAACTGCTCCTTATTGATGTTTGTAGATGCTCCATGTCTTCATAGCATATGTTCAGTCATACCTGCATTTTCATGATTATTGCACTAACATCTTGACTGTAAATTTGAAAAACAGAGTGGTGGCTACAGAAACTGCTTTTGGCTGCGGAAACTGACACGGCAACCACTTGGCTGAATAAAGATAGTTAGATAATAACTATCTAAATGGAAATGGTCATGAAAAGACTTTTATTGATGAAATGGAATGAAATGGATGAAATGGAGTGAAATGAAGTGGAGTGGAGTGAAATGAAAATGAAATGGAGTGGGATGGAAATGAAGTGAAGTGAAAATGGGAAAGAAGGAGAGATTTTTTTTTGGAAAATATAGTGTCAGGTGTCCCTGATTTTCACTCTACACTTTCTGTATAAGACTGCCAATCAGTGATTAGTTTTCAGGCTTATACAATTTTTATTTTTTTTAACAAAAAGGAAAAAAGGCTAGGCTAGTGGGGAAGAAGGATTCTTCTTCACCAGCCTTATTGCAGAATTCTCTTGAAACATTTTGACAAATTCCTCTTTTGAGAGTGGCTTATGATAAATTTTTAATCTGTGGCCATTCACAATAAGAGGAGTTTGAAATTCATCAATAGTCTTGATTCTTACCGTTCCTTTGCTAAAGACTTTGTCAATCTCATATGGCCCAAGCCAATGGGTCTGAAATTTACCTTTGAAGTCTTTAAACTTGGAATCAAATAGTAATGCCCAATCTCCCTCTTGAAACTTTTTCTGTTTGATGCATCTGTCATGCCACTTAGCTCTTTGATGTTGAACTAGATCAGTTCTTAGGATTGCTTCTTGTCTGATCTCATCTAGCTCATTCAATTGCTCCATTCTGTGCTTTTGGGCTTTTGATAGATCCATCCCCAACTGAACTGCCATCTTGAAAGTTTTGACTTGAAACTCAATGGGGAGCAGGACTTCTTTCCCATAAACAAGTTCATAGGGAGAATGTCCTGTTGTATTCCACCATGTAGTTCTATAGGCCCATAAGGCTTCAAGAAGCCTTTCTGCCCAATCTCTTCTGTGTAGATGAATAGTTTTGGTGATGATGCTCTCAATAACTTTGTTTGTAGACTCCACTTGGCCATTTGCTTGTAGATGGTAAGGAGTAGATTTCTATGCTTGATTTTGTATTCTTCCATCAGCTTCTCCATCATGTTGGATGTAAATTGACTTCCCTGATCTGTCACAATTTCTCTTAGGACACCAAAGTGAGTAAAAATATCCTCATAAAGAAAACTAACAACTGAATTTTCAGTAGCAGAAAGTAATGCTTTGGCTTCTACCCATTTAGTGACATAATCAGTGCATACCAATATATACTTCTTTTTCTTAGATGTTGGATTAATGGGTCCAATGAAATCTAAAGCCCATTTTTCAAAGGGTTCGATGAGTACCTATGGTTGTAATGGCATTTCATTTGAAAGAGTCGGTTTCCCTACTCTTTGGCAGCTGTCAAACCTTTTAAGAGGGAAGGCCAATAATATCCTCAAGAAAGGATTTTATAGGCCGTCCTTTTGTCAGCAAAGTGTCCACCACATGGTTCATCATGACATTCCTTGAGGATGGCAGGCATTTCATCTTCCCTAACACATCTGCTGATCACACAATCTAGCCATGTTTTAAACAATTCGTTAGAAATCCATGAATATTTTTAACTCTCCTGAATAATTCTTCTTTTTTCACTACGAAATAGATGTGGAGGTAGCTTCCCTGTAACCAAATAGTTAGCAATATCTGCATACCAAGGAGTCTTAGTAGTTACTGCAAATAAATATTCATCTGGAAACTTATCCTCTACAGGAGAATCTTCGTTAGTATTTGGATCCTAGACAAGAAATCAGCTACTGTATTTTGTTTACCTGGTCTATCCAACACTGTAATATTGAATTCTTGTAAAAGTAAGAGTCATCTTGTAACTCTGCGATTAGTAACAGGTTTTTTCATTAGATATCTAATCGCAAAATGATCAGTATGGACAAAAGTTTCATAGCCTATTATATAATGTCTAAACTTATTGATTGCATGAACAACAGCTAAGAACTCTTTTTCAGTCACAATATAGTTCAACTCAGTGGGAGTCAAATTTTTACTGGTATAGTAAATGGCATAAGGAACTAAATCCTTTTGACCCAACACAGCTCCTAGAGCTGTATCTGAAGCATCTGTAGAAATATGGAAAGGAAGTTTCCAATTTGGTCCTCTCAAGATGGGTGCTTTAGATATTCTTGTTTTCAAAGTTTCAAATGTTGATTGACAATCAGGATCCCATTTGAATTCATAGTCTTTTGTAAGCAATTTGAAGAGTGGAGATGCTATTTTTGTGAAGTTTTCTATAAATCTTCTATAGTACCCAGTAAACCCCAGAAAACTTCTAACATCTTTTTTACAATTTGGAATAGGCAACTTGGAGATGACTTCAACTTTTGATCTATCAACTTTAATCCCATCCCCTGAAATGTGATGTCCCAAAAAAATACCTTCAGTAAACATCATAAAGCATTTTTCATGACTCAATGAAAGGTTTGTTTCTTTACATATTATAAGGACTTTTTCCAAATTCTCTAATGCCTCTTCAAATGAATCACCATAAACTGTAAAATCATCCATATAAACCTCTACACAATCATGGATTAGATCAGAAAAGATTCCTAGTATTTCCCTTTGAAATGTTGCGGGTGCATTACATAATCCAAAAGGAAGCACTCGGTAAGCAAAAGTTCCCCATGGATAGGTAAATGTGGTCTTATCTTGATCTTCAGGTGCTACCTGAATTTGATTATAGCCACTAAAACCATCCAAAAATGAAAAGTACTTTTTGCCTGCTAGAGTATCTAATACCTGATCGATAAAGGGTAACGGAAAGTGATCCTTCAAAGTTGCTTCATTCAATTCCCTGTAATCAATGCATACCCTCCATTTACCATTCTTTTTAGGTACTATAACCAAAGGAGAAACCCATCGGCTATCTGAAATTGGATAAATGAAGTTTACATTGATTAGTTTTTGGAGCTCTTCTTTCACTATCTCTCTAAGGTTTGGATTCATCCTTCTCTGAGGTTGTCTAATTGGTCTAATGTTTTCCTCAATGTAGATGTGATGAATGCAAGTCTTAGGGTCAATACCTTTCATATCAGTATATTCCCGTGCAAATGTAGTAGAATGTTTTTGTAAGATTTTGGTTAGCTCTTCCTGTTGTGATTTTTCCAAGTTTTTGTTGATATTCAATGTTTTACCTGGAAAGATCTCAATGGAGGAACTACCAAACTGTTCCATAGAGTAAAGAGACATTTGTCTAGATGATAAATACTCAATGTCAGAATCCAACTGAAACTGTGTGTGGTCATATTCAGAATATGTTTAAAAGTTTTCTAATGTGTTCAGAATTTGACTATCTTCACTGATTTTAGAAATGGTAGAGACAGGTTGTATAGTGTCCTCATCATCGACCCATTCATTATCTCCTACTTCTGTAATTTATTTTTTTGGAGGATACAGATTGAATTTCTTTGTCGAATTACCATTAGAAATATACATATCCCCAGATCTACAACTAATAAAAGCATCATCTGTGGCTAGCCAAGGTCTTCCTAAGATGAGCGGGTGGCCTCCTAGATTACTCTTGGGAGTTAAAATCATGAAATCTACTAGATATTCCCAAGAATCTAAGGAGACTGAAATGTCTTCTAATACACCATCTAGTTTGATAATTGATCGATCTGCAAGTTGCAGTAGAGTAGGTGTAAAAAGAAGATTAGGAAGTTTTAGCTGTTCCGTAGTCTGTCTACTCATAATGTTGATAGCAGCCCCTAAATCAATCAAGGTATTTGGAATTTCTACCCCATTGATATGTGTTTTGACAATTGGACTACCGGGATCTACATACTTTTGCATGGTAATTTTTCCCATCATGATATCTGCAATTTTTCCTACCAAGTGGATTCTTCTTGTATCTCTTGGTTTCCTTCCTGGTCTTTTGAGACTCATCTCCTTTATTGTTTTTGCTAGAATAGGAATCTCTCTAATGGCTTGTAGCAAGGAAATCTTGATACAGACATTCTTTAATTCATCTAGAAAATCATAGTCAGGCAACAAGATTTGTTTTTCCACTCCTTTATCAATTTGTAATCTTTCAGGAAAAGGAGGTGTGGATCAAGATGCAGGTTGCTCAACTATAGGAGTTGTGGGGGTTGACTCTTTTTATTTTTCTTTTTCAGTGCTTGGGTTTTGAAGAGATGCTTCAGAACATTTATTGGCTTCAAGAGAATCTTCCTCAGAAATGCTTTTCTTTTGAGCATCTATAGAAGGATTTTCTAAAACTCTACCAGATCTGAGTTGTACATCATTGAGAGGAACAATCATATAGGTAGGAAATTGTTGTCCTTCTACCATGTAAGCATTTTTAGGGTTTTTATTATTGGGATTTGGCAATGGTTGGGAAGGTAGTTGATTTGTCTTTTGTTGGAATGGAAGCAAGAGTTGGGAATTTGGATTTTGTTGAGAAGGTTGTTGTTGTTGTGGAAATGGCAATGAAATTTGTGGATTTTGATTTGGAAGTTGTGGAGCTTGTTGGTTTTGAAAAGATGGAGGATATTGATAAAATTGAGCAAATCTCCCATAAGGGTTTTGCATACCTTCTACCCATGGTTGAAATGGATTTTGAGGTTGGGACCAAGGTTGTTGCCAAGGATTCCAATTTGGTGGGGGTTGAAAGTTCGTGGGGTTGTTAAACCCTTGATTTTGTTGCCCCTGCCAAGGTCTCCTTGAAACAAAACAGAGACACTCAATTGAATTTGGGTCTTCTTGAAAGACAGCTTTGAGCCCAAGAATTGAAGGACAATCCTTGGTCTCATGGCTTTCTGAACAAATCATACATGTTTCTACAACTTTTTCATCCAAGGGACATTCCCTTAGGGCATGTTTCTTCCTACATTTCGGACAAAAGATGGCCAAAGCTTCAGCTTCTGCTTTCTTCTTGTTTTATATCTTAAGGGTGTCTAGTTTCTCACTAAGGCTCCCTAAAATATCAGTTTTAAACTCATCAAACATGTTGCCAATCTCAGCCCTACTTACTGATCAAGTTGCAGATTTGTTTGCTCTAATGAGAGAAGGATCTCTAGGCCCTTTTCCAGTTTTAGATTTTCCCCTTGAGAGATGGACACATAGCTCTGCTATATCATGAAGTGGAAGTTGAGATATATCTCCTTTTCCCATCATGTTCAAAATATCTATCCATTCATCTCTAATGGCTTTTAATAGAAGGGATTTCAAGGTTTCCTCATCTAGGTTATTCATTTTTTCTCTTTTCAGGTTGTATTGGAATCTTTCAAGTAAATCCTCCAAGTTTTCATCTTCTTTTTGCACCATTTTGAATACCTCATGTTACACTAAAAAATGTCACCATGACTATTTACAGTTAGTATGGCTCAATCAACAGTCATGCTACCCTCTTAGGCAAGTCTTATGCCTCTGCTATCCATCTCAAACTCAAAAAAGAGAGAAAGTCTTGTAAAAAATGTGTTTATCTCTGGGGACGCAGGTTATCTCAAGCCTTACCTGCGGGGACGCTCACAATGTTCACAAAGGCTACGTCCTTGGATGCTCTGTATGTTAAGGGACAGGTGCGTCCTTCTGTAAAAGGCAAAATGCGCAAGTTTCATCTTAAAAAAGTTACTTGTGGTTACTTCTAGAACTTTCTAGAGGTCGTTTTGATGAAATGGATGCGCCTCCAGTTGGTTCATGTATCCCTATTAAGGAGGAACTTATCCCATCAATAAGGGAGCTATCCCACCCAAAGAGGGGGATTATCCCATTGATGGTGGACCTGAATAACCTCTTTACAGCACTATAAATAAAGGCATTGAGCCAGAAGGAGAAGAGGTTGAAGCTATACATTTTCTTTGGGTAAATGCTGCAGGAATTAGGACTCCCATTTAGAACCTTGTGAGGAGAGATTGTCTTTGCTTGATTCTACTTGGAAGTGGGTGAGCTTTGTCAAAGTAGAGGAAAACCCTTGATGGACCCTGGGAGGAACTTGCACAACACCAAGGCCAGGTTGTAAGAGTTTCTTTGTTTCGTTATTAATACAAACTGGTTCATTTTTCTCAATAGCTTGTGTTAATGAGTTATTTCATGTGTTCCTTGGTCTGCATGTTGAATACATGTTTTATTATATGAGATGCAAGTGCTTGGTAATTGTTTGATTGTTTGTGGTTGCAGGAATTGATGTGAAGGAGGAGCTCATCCGGATCGGCAAGGACGGACTACAACAACAACGTTTTGGAATAAGGTAAGCCTAAACACTTGTAGTTTTCATGTTTTAAAAGGTGTATTTAGAGAAAGATCGCTCCATTTTGTCTTGTTTGTCGCTAGAGAGTTTAGACTCCTAGGGAGGTCAGTTGTGTCCGCACAAACGACTTTTTCCGTCTCGGTATTTTCATGAGTTTAACGAGTCTTGAAAATAACTGAAATTGACTCGAGATAGGTTTCATTCTCGTAAAACAAATGAAAATGCCGAGATCTTTCCGTCTTTTCCTACTCATAAATTAAATTGAAAGTCGGCCATATGAGTACATTTTTATCATTTTTTCGAACTCGTTAAAACTTACGAAAAAGTGAAAACCATGAGTACATTTTTATCCCTTTTTCGAACTCGTTAAAACTTACGAAAAAGTGAAACCTTGGAGTTCTCTTTTAAGCCCTTTTCAGACTCCTAAAACACGAAAAGATCGCCGAGTTTTTCTTTTAAACTCGTTAAAACGGAATTAAAAGACGGTCCCCTTATAGCCCTTTTTCTGACCGTAAAAAACAGGAAAAGATTGCCGGGCTTCTGTCGTTTCAAACTCGATATGGAAATAAAACGACATGTCCTTGATCGCTTTTTACTTTTCAGGTCAGTGGCACTAATTATGAAAGTACTCCTTGGTTGCAAGATCAAGTGGTTCCCCCAGGTATTATTTTATACTTTTTCGGGCTTGAGGGACACAAATCTACGAAAAAGTTCAACTTGGAGTCTTCTTAAGTTTTTCAGACTCTCTAAAATTGAAAAACACCGAGTTTCTCCTATACTGGGCTCGTTAAACTTTTACAGTAGAGGACCTGTTCAATTACAAACAGGAACGAACCACTCCTTCCTAGGGTTCGAATTTAAACTAGGTTGGACTCGTCCGAAGGATGAGCTTATAATCAAGCATATGTTATCCTCCTCAAGCATGTTAAAAATAAAGAGGTACTTGCCAGAAATGGTGGGGGAAAAGAGAGAAGAATGAACCTGTTTGTTACCTTTTGTCTCAAAAGAAACTTTATTACCACTCTTGAACACGACACTTTTCATTCACCTGGGTTGGGAAATCTTTTACCTCACAGTTGATCAAACCACTTTGAAAGTCTTTAACCGGGTTCCGGGGATTAACTTTGAGTTATTCGTCACCAAGCCATCTGTCGTGTCGTTATGTGTTCAAGAGGTCTGCAAGCAAAACTTTCATCTGCAAAATACTTGTCATCCATTTGACCATCCCTGAGTCAGTCCTTACAGCAACATTTCTTCAACTTGAACAATGATTTCGTGTTGTGGGCTTGCCTGCAACGGGTCGCTTTCTATCGACATCAGCACATTATCTAGAAAGATGACTTAGGAATCGACAGTACCTTGAAGTCTGCATGCATCAATGGCAGGTTTCTCGCCTTTGACGTCAGTTTACATCATTGACTTTCGATCAAAGGATTCCGTGAAGTGTTCGACATCAAAACATCTATTCACATTTCACGGGTTGTGCTTGGTACTTTGAGAACCATTGACATTACTGGTGGTCTCTCTCACGCTTGTTAACAGTTTACATCATCGACTGGTAATCAAGTGGTTTCTAACATGTTCGACATCAAATCATTTAATCACATGGCTAGAATCGTACCAATTCGGGAAGTAGAAGTGAAGACCCTGGATCTAGTTTCTACCATCCAGGCTGCGAGGAGTTTTGTATTCATTATCTATGTAGACTAATCATAAACAGATGGTTGCGTCCATACTGTGTCTACAAAAGTCTATAAAAATGATGTACTGCAAGATCATTCCTGTATCAGAGTAGTTAGTCCATTAGTTAAAGTTTTGAATCTGAGTATGGGAATGCCTACCTCAGTGATGATATAATCTTATACATGTATTTTTGTGTTGAAAATTGCAGGTTCCAACCAGGTCATCCACAAGACAATCCTTGAAATGATAAAGCGCTTCACCCTTCCTAGAATTACAAAACCCTAATCTATTCCAGGCTTCGCACTTTAGGGGGCAATCTGTTACACTAAAAAATGTCACCATGACTATTTACAGTTAGTATGGCTCAATCAACAGTCATGCTACCCTCTTAGGCAAGTCTTATGCCTCTGCTATCCATCTCAAACTCAAAAAAGAGAGAAAGTCTTGTAAAAAATGTGTTTATCTCTGGGGACGCAGGTTATCTCAAGCCTTACCTGCGGGGACGCTCACAATGTTCACAAAGGCTACGTCCTTGGATGCTCTGTATGTTTAGGGACAGGTGCGTCCTTCTGTAAAAGGCAAAATGCGCAAGTTTCATCTTAAAAAAGTTACTTGTGGTTACTTCTAGAACTTTCTAGAGGTCGTTTTGATGAAATGGATGTGCCTCCAGTTGGTTCATGTATCCCTATTAAGGAGGAACTTATCCCATCAATAAGGGAGCTATCCCACCCAAAGAGGGGGATTATCCCATTGATGGTGGACCTGAATAACCTCTTTACAACACTATAAATAAAGGCATTGAGCCAGAAGGAGAAGAGGTTGAAGCTATACATTTTCTTTGGGTAAATGCTGCAGGAATTAGGACTCCCATTTAGAACCTTGTGAGGAGAGATTGTCTTTGCTTGATTCTACTTGGAAGTGGGTGAGCTTTGTCAAAGTAGAGGAAAACCCTTGATGGACCCTGGGAGGAACTTGCACAACACCAAGGCTAGGTTGTAAGAGTTTCTTTGTTTCGTTATTAATACAAACTGGTTCATTTTTCTCAATAGCTTGTGTTAATGAGTTATTTCATGTGTTCCTTGGTCTGCATGTTGAATATATGTTTTATTATATGAGATGCAAGTGCTTGGTAATTGTTTGATTGTTTGTGGTTGCAGGAATTGATGTGAAGGAGGAGCTCATCCGGATCGGCAAGGACGGACTACAACAACAGCGTTTTGGAATAAGGTAAGCCTAAACACTTGTAGTTTTCATGTTTTAAAAGGTGTATTTAGAGAAAGATCGCTCCATTTTGTCTTGTTTGTCGCTAGAGAGTTTAGACTCCTAGGGAGGTCAGTTGTGTCCGCACAAACGACTTTTTCCGCCACGACACCTCATCCTTATGATTGGTGGGCATACAATAGTCCAGGTATCTATCCAAAAATGTTTGCTTCATATCATTCCAAGTCCTAATAGATTGAGTGACTAATCACATGAACCATTTTAGAGTAGCTCCCTTCAATGTTGAAGGAAACAATTTGAGTTTTTGAGAGTCTTCCATATAATCATAAGTTCGACACATGACTTCAAACTCAAATAGAAATGTTTCAGGATCCTCACTTCGCAACCCATAAAACTTTGGGAGGACAGATGGTGAGATGTTTTTCATTGTTGTTTGAGATTCCTCGTCAACTATAGGAAATCCAAATGAGTTATCTCCATCCCTATTTCCCCCGTTATTACCTCTACCTCCTCCATTGTTTCCTCCTCCTCTACCTCTACCTCTACCTCCTCCAAATCCGTTTACTACTTCCTCTATCATGATAGTTTCCTTAGAAATTTCAGAGTCCTCTGGTTCTTCTACTAATGGCGAACAAGGAGGAATTTCTCCCTCTTCTTCTTCAGGTGATTCTACTTCCTTGATTACAATGTGTTTTCCTATAGAAGTAAAGAAAGGGTCTTTTCATAACTCAGATTCGGTGGATAGTGTGGGAGAGTCTCCTAATTCAGATACTGCCTCTTGAATTCCAGGAATCCTAAGGCTAGGAGTGTGAGTTGGAGATGATGGACGTGTATCTTGTCTATACCTTGAAGTAGATGGAGTTGTAAAAATCGAACTCTTGGCCCTAGCTATAAACCTTCCCCTAGAATCTCTTTCTCTATGCATGTAATTTTTTTTTTTTTTCTTCAAGTCGGGCTAATAATTCTCTTTCTGATCTTCCAGATCACTCTAAGTGCAAGAAGAGAGCATACTCAAGAAATTATTGAACCAATAACTCTCTTTTCTGATCCTCCAGGTCACACTAGGTGCAAGAGGAGAGCATACTTTGAGAAGTTCTCAATTTTTACCTTCCTTGAAATTTTCTTGTTTTTTTTTTCAAGAAATTGGCTACCTAGTTTCACTTCCCCGGCAACGGCGCCAAAATGTTTGGTCAATTTAGTGTGTCCTAAATTGTTATATAAATTGTCAATCCGGGAGTCGTAAACTTTTGAAGTGAAGTGCACTATATATGCAAGATAACCGATTTCTTACTTCTTTGTCATTTTTTATTTTTGGTTTGTTTTTGGGATTATCTTTTGTTGATTCCCTAATGTGAGATGGCAATTATAAAAGTCAAGTATGGATATAAGTGTTCAAGGCAATGGTGACCTTTAAAATAATTTCCAAACTTCAAAGTTTTCAAAAAGGTTTTCAAACTTGCAATGATGAAATCAATTCCTAAGAGAAAATAAAAATGTACCTAAATTCTAATTAAACCAAACAGTGAGCTAGTGACTATGAAACCCAGTATCCTTGCTGCTGTATAAAAAGAAACTGAACTCAAAGAAATTCAAAAACTACAAACAAAGTAAACTAAATCATATTACATCAACTCATATTCTGACCCCTCACCATTCGACTCACTCTGGCTATAGGAGGTAATCATAAACAAATTCAGTAATCTGATATCTAAATTGCATAAAATGAAACTAAGATCAAACTAGGCATTCATACTTCAATCCCTCACCATTCGACTCGCTCTGGCTATAGGAGGTAACTGAAAATGACATGAGTAATTCAATCACTAACTTGCAGAAAATAAACTAATATCAAACTATGCATTCATACTTCAATCCCTCACCATTTGACTCGCTCTGGCTATAAGAGGTAACTGAAAATGACATGAGTAGTCTAATATCTATCTTGCAGAAAAATGTAAATGAACAAAACAAAACTGAAAGAAATAAACAGTGTTGGAATTAGAACTAAGAAAATAAATCAGCAGAAGGACAAGATAATTTCATGTCATTAGTCATTAAAAAGCTATGTGAAATTTCCAGGGCTGTCTATTAGAACCTGAAATAAAGACACTAATCAGTTAACAATCATTAGAAAGCATAAAAGAAACTATGGACAACAATCAACGTGAATACCATAAGCAGTGTAATATATACAAGCAAATGATTATGGCATTAGGAACGTAAAGGAAGAAAGCATGAAACTATACAGTAATTACAGAACCTTGGTGTACAGGGGCCCTCTGCAACCTTGGCCAATCAGCAATCAGCCACCAATTGAGCTTAAAAACACTGTCCTCTCATGTATTAAAATGCAGTCATAACATAAGGATTAAATCACGACATAGTGGGCTCGTAAAAAAGTCAAAATTACATACACAAAGCTAGCTAATATGCGTATGAGAACGCTTTATTTATAACAGAGGATGACACAACTACTTCCTAAAATCTGCACTAATAAACAAACACATGAATAACCACGTCTAGAAATCTAGCATGATGGTAGCCATGAAAATTAAATCCAAGGAGGGTGGTTGTTAGATTTGGTTCATGGAGAAGTCCACAGGTGTTAGCACGCCTCCTGAGATTTAGGAATTTGCCACGCAAGTCTTCACGTGGTGAAAAACAGAGTTCTGCCACCGTAAAACTCTTAGGTTGACCACCGCTTTGACTGTCTTTGACCACAGCCTTCTGTGAGGGATTCATAATGGCAGAAGTGTCCTCAGACACGTAATTTTATTAATCAGAAAAAAACAATTACATAATTGATTTTGCAAGAGTTTACACCCGAACAACCAAACACTCTTGCAATGAGCTATTTATAAGCTCCATGTCCTAACTACCTCTAATTATGGATCACTTATCAAATAACAAGTGTCCATTTACATTAAATGCTATTCAAACCAACTAGCTAACTAATCTCCTAAAATAGAGCCTAAGATACGACACATTTGGAGAGTCATATCTTGTTACAACAATATACTAATTTCTAATTGTCTCTATTAAATAATTAATCATTCTAGAATAATAATTATTAATTTAATTTCTTAAATTAATAATTATTTTATTTCAATTTTATAACCTATGATAATAAATTATTTTTGGATCATCTAACATTCCCCCCTATGATCCAAAGATACATTACAACGGATACCAAGTTCATCCCTGAACATAGTAAATTTTATTCTGCCAAGCGGTTTCGTGAAAATGTCGGAGATCTGATCTTCGGAAGGACAATAAACTGGCTTGAGGACATCTTTGGCAATGACAGATCTGATATGATGATACTTGGTGTCCACATGCTTTGTCTTTGAATGAAAGACTGGGTTCTTGGCAAGTTTGATGGTTGACTGGCTGTCAATGAATAATGATGTAGCTTCTGCCTGAGAAATGCCCAAGTCCTGCAAAATTCGGCGCAACCAAACAATTTCACATGCTGCTTCCCATGCTGAAATGTACTCTGCTTCTGCTGAAGAAGTGGCCACTGTAGCTTGTTTCTTACAACTCCAAGATACTGCTGCTGACCCCATATTCATTAAATAACCTGATGTTGATGCTCGATCATCAATACTCCCAGCAAAGTCGGCATCAGAATATCCACCAAGTACAAAATTTTTAGTCTTTGTGTAAAGAAGACCAAAATCTTTTGTTCCTTGGATATATCGAAGAACTCTTTTGGCTGCATTCTAGTGGCTGTCTCGTGGTTCCTGCATAAAATGTGAAAGAATACTAACTGCATAAGATAGATCAGGACGAGTATTTGTCAAATAAATCAAGCTGCCAATCAACTGTCTGTAAGTTGTACTGTCCACCTTTTCCCCCCTTCAAATTTTGAAAGTTTCAAGTTTTTCTCCATGGGGGTAAGAACGGGCTTGCAATCCTGCATGCCAAAACGCGGAAGAACCTCTGCTGCATACTTACTCTGAGAAATGAAAATATGATGTGGACGTTGGAAGACTTCAACTCCAAGATAGTAGTGAAGTAATCCCAAATCTATCATCTTCAAACCTACATGTAACTCCTTTTTTACCTGTGCAATATGATTATCATGATTGTCAGTGATGATCAAATCATCTACATACATAACAAGAATTACCAGATATTTGCCCTATTGTCGCACATACAAAGTATCATCAGATTCACTTCGTTGAAAACCAACTTTCTTAAGGTATTCATCCATCTTTTCATACCAAGCTCGGGGAGCTTGTTTTAATCCATATAAAGCCTTGATCAATTTGCAGACTTATGTTCTTGTCCTTCAACTTCAAAACCTGGTGGTTGGGTCATATACACTTCCTCCTGTAAATCCCCGTTGAGAAAAGCACTTTTCACATCCATTTGATGAACTTTCCATCCTTTTTGAGCGGCCAATGCAAGTGTTAATCGGATGGTGTTCCATTTAGCTGTTGGAGCAAAAATTTCTTCATAATCAATGCCTTCCTGCTGCACAAAACCCTTTGCGACAAGTCGTGCTTTATACTTTTCAAGTTCACCCTTCTGATTATACTTAATTCTGTAAACCCATTTACATCCTATGGGTTTAATATTTGCTGGACAATCGACAAGTTTCCAAGTGTTGTTATCAATTACTGCTTGATATTCTTCAACCATAGCCTGTTGCCATTCTTTATGTTTTACTGCTTCTTTGTATGTGGAAGGTTCAGTAACATCATTTGCTATCAAGGCAAAATTGCCTTCACTTCTATGTGCCCTTCTGGTGCCAGTTTTATTTTGTTCATCAGGCTTTACATCTTTCAAAAGTTGAACTGCCCATTTCGGAAGTTGGTGCTCACTTGTTTGTGCTTCTGTAAAGTCCCCATCATTGTAAAGAGGATTAATATAAACTGATGTACGTCGTTCAGGTGAAGAATGTGGAGACTCACTGTCAGAAGAACTGCTGCTGCTTGGAGATGTGGATGAACTGCTAGAAGACCCAGATGATGTTGTTGATGTAGATGGACTAGATGACTCATCTTCAGAGGAAGGAAAATCAAGTTCATACCAATTTGGTGAAGTTGGTTGACTTTGCATTTTACCATTTCTTTTACTTCCTTTAGTTTCTAACTTGTGAAGAAGATTGTCAATTTCTTCAGCACTCTTACTCTCTGTTTCATCAAAAATGACATCCCTGCTCACAATGAATTTTCCATTGATCAAAAGACGATACCCTTTCTTCTCATCAGAATAGCCAATCATTATGCATTTTAAACTTCTTGAGTCAAGCTTAGTTCGTTTTTCTTTCGGAACTAAGGCATAACACACTGAACCAAAAACTCTAAGATGTTTAACTCGAGGTTTGAAACCAAACCAAGCTTCATAAGGTGTGATTCTGTCTAAAGAAGCAGTTGGAGATCTGTTTCTTAAGTAGACAACTGTATGAATTGCTTCCGCCCAATATGTTGGACTTAACCTCTCGAAGGTTAACATGGATCTCGCCATTCCTAACAAAGTGCGATTCATTCTTTTGACTACTCCATTTTGTTGTGGAGTGTAAACATTAGTAAGATGTCGTCTTATGCCATTTTCACTGCAATAAGTTTTGAATTCATTCGAAGTGAATTCTCCCCCATTATCTGTCCGGAGAGTACCTATCTTTTCTCTGACTTCATTTTCAACAAGTTGGCGAAAATTTTTAAACTTATCAAATGCTTCTGACTTGTTCTTCAAGAAGTAGACCCAAGTCATTCTGCTGAAATCATCAATGAATAGTAAGAAATATTTACAACCACCAAATGAAGTTTGTAGTGGACCACAAACATCACTGTGAACTAGTTGTAGCCGCCTGTTTGCACGCCATGAACTTGTTGGAAAACTTTCTCGATTTTGTTTGCCATAAATGCAAGCTTCACATTTTTCATTTTCCCTTTTGAATGTGGGAAGTCCTTTAACCATTCCTTGTTTCTGCAATTGAGAAAGACTCTCAAAATTCAAATGTCCATATCTTACATGCCATAGCCTTATAGGTGAAATACCTGTAGTCACTGCCCCTGGAAAATCAGAATGCCTTGGAATAACTGTCCCTTTCATCCGTAACAATTTTCCATCTTCATAACCTATCATGACTGTTTTCAAGTTCTGTTTCACTGAATTAATCTTCACTAAACCATCTTCCATAATCACCTGATGTCCTGCTTGTCGAATCGTGACTAAAGAGAGCAAATTTTTCTTAAAACTGGGTACATACCATACATTGGAAATCATTTCTTCTCCAATGCCAGGGAGAAAAAATTTTACTGCTCGTTCGCCATAAGGAGTATGTTTTGTATCATCAGCAAGAAAAATGGAATTAAGTTGGCAATCTTGAAAATTCCAAAAAAAATCACGTCAACAAGTCATGTGCTGAGTTGCCCCGGAATCCAAGATCCAGGCATCTTCATAGTCACTTCTAAGATAGGATGAAATTTGTGATGCTGGTGAGGAAGTAAAAACATATGCGGAGTTATCTTCATCTTGATCATTTGCAAATTGTGTTGAATGCTGCTGAAACTTGGGAATTTTATTAAGTGATGTTCGACAATCTTCAGCATAATGGCCAACTTTGTTACATCTTCGACACACAATTTGACTTAAGTCTCTTCCTATTCCTGAAGATTGTCCTCTGCCTCTGCTTTGACTTCTATTTTGAGATTGTCCTCTACCTTGATTATTATATCCTTGTTCTTGAAAATTGCCTCTTCCTTGGTTGTTTCCTCTACCTTGAAAATTATTTCTTCCTCCTCTGTTAAAATTGTTTCCTCTGCTTTGGCTTCGACCTCGATTATGTGCTGCTTGATTCTGATTCCATCTGCCTCTTCCTCGAGAACTATCTGCTGATGACTTACTAGTGTTGGCCTCTGTGAGAAAAACATCTTCACCAACTTTCTTCTTCTTCCCAAAAGTTTTATCATGTGGACTCAACATTTCACAAAGCTCATCAAACTTTAGTTTCTCTAATTTCCCAGTTACTTGTAGAGTCTCTAAAAAATGCGTATAGGAAGAAGGAAGCCCAGCAATTACAATTGTGACCATAAATCTATCATAAATTGCGAGAAAACCAACATTAATAATTTCTTGCCTAATATTCTTAAGTCTTGAGAGATATTCAAGAACATCACCGCCTTCAGTTAATTTTTGTTGCAACAATTTTAATTGTAAACCGACTTTCTTTGATTCAGGCTGAGTATCAAAGAGGTCTTTAAAAGTTTTCAAAGCAGTCCATGCATCTATAGCATTTTCTATATGGACATACATTTCATCATTCACAGAAGATTTAATAAGAGCTAAGGCTTTAGCATTCTTGATTTCCCATTTTGCTAGTGCAGCTGCATCTGTGGGTTTATTTGGCTTAACATCTCCATCACATATTCCCTGCCATAATTCATTGTAAATGAGTGTGCTTTCGATGAGACGATGCCATGTTTTATAAGATTTGGTGCCTTCTAGTTTGTCGGAATCAGAAAACAAATTAATCAACTTAGACATTTTAGCGTTGAAGCGTCGCACCAAGAATCAGACAAGATAGTCAACACAACACACCACGCAAAAAACACGATCTATCGGGGCTTGGCCTTGACCCTCGAATAGTCGTCAAAACAGGAGACAATTGACTGAGCTTTGAACTTGGCTCTAGTCAATTTCTCAAATTTTTACAAGGCAACTTTCAAAATTTGACCTTTTACAATGGTGCTTTTGCACAATATGGTAAAAAAGAAATTACCGCCCCTCAAAGTAAAATTACTTTGAGTTACAATCTCTCTGAAAACAAATTACAACTGAAGTCTCCTTATTACTCCAAAATTTACAATCCTTAACATTTACAAATATCCCTTATTACTCCACAAAACATAAACTCCAAAATTAAAAAATCATGAGATTTCTTCAAAATACAATATGCATTATATTACAAAAAAAACTTTATGATTCAAGCTGACAGGCTTCACTCTGGCTTCTTGGTGGCTGGCTGGCTCACGCTAGCTTCTTGCTCTTTCCAAAACCTCTGCACGCATTGCATAATTCGGTCTATTCTTCTTGACTGGAGGAATTCTTGCAAGGTCCTTCTAATTGAATTTGACCAATCAGAAAGTTTCCTTTGGGTATATTGATCGTTGATGGTGTAGGAGAATTACAGGCCTTTTTAGCTAGGATACAGGGATGCCGCCACTGGTGTGAAATTCCATCGGAGGCACATTAAACTCTCTCGAACTCATTCTTAAAAATACAGTTTACTGCAAATCCAAAAGCCTAAACAGAATATCCACACACGGATATCCTTCTTTGGTGGTCGCTAGATTGGTTTTCTCCACAAGTAAATACTCAGAACAGATCTGGACTGAAATTTAATATAGATTCAGAATCTAAACACAAATTGGGTAGCCTCTTTTAAATCGATTTTCTCTGTAATAGTGAATGCCCAAAACAAACCTGGACCTGTTCAATATCTAGATGCCGAAACAAGTTTTTATTGACATCTCGTTGAAAACCTCGTTAGTTTCGGTCTTCTCCGTATTCTCCTCGACTGCTATTCCTGCTTTGGATTCACATTTGCCTTGATTCAGGATTATGAGCATTCTGTCATACAAGCTATGCTCGTCTTCGACCCTCAGGATAAACCATCAGTTAAAAAGGCCTCTTAGCTTGCTCAAACGACACCGGCCAAGTTCCCATTCAAACCCTTACGTCCAACTCTCTGCATTCCGGATAAGATCTGCATGTTTCAAGCTTAGATTGCCACCGGCATAAGGGTGTGAGAGAGTCGAGAAATGGAGTGGGCTGAGGAGGTCACGGCGGGCGAGGAAGAGACCGCAATCAATATGTGGGCTATAGTTCCTCAGCGCTGAGTGTAAAGTTGTGGCCAAACAGTGTTGAAGCGGAGCAATAACAAAAATTCCAAAAAAAGGAGCAATTTTTGTTAATACTAAAAAAATGATTTTTAGATTTTAAAAGTCTAAAATCAATGATAAAATTTATTTTCTTTTTTAAACAAAAACTAGACAATATCCATACCAATCATTTTCCGGTCAATTGAATGGAGTTTTCCAGGACTTTGTTGAGCTGGAATATCCTCCTCACATCCACTGCAGCATTACTGGAGCTCTGATACCACAATAATGACAGAAGTGTCCTCAGACACATAATTTTATTAATCAGAAAAAAACAATTACATAATTGATTTTGCAAGAGTTTACATCTGAACAACCAAACACTCTTGCAATGAGCTATTTATAAGCTCCATGTCCTAACTACCTCTAATTATGGATCACTTATTAAATAACAAGTGTCCATTTACATTAAATGCTATTCAAACCAACCAGCTAACTAATCTCCTAAAATAGAGCCTAAGATACGACACATTTGGAGAGTCATATCTTGTTACAACAATATACTAATTTCTAATTGTCTCTATTAAATAATTAATCATTCTAGAATAATAATTATTAATTTAATTTCTTAAATTAATAATTATTTTATTTCAATTTTATAACCTATGATAATAAATTATTTTTGGATCATCTAACAATTCGGCTGAACCAAGAGGACACGTTCCATGTCCACATCATTTGCAACTTGCCCATGTGGCCGGATTCTCCTGTAGACACCTGTAACATAGACTTCAACGAAAAGGCTGTGGAAAGTTGAGCTGGCTGCGGAAAGTGACAAGATTCCATAGCTGACTGAGGAAAAATCTAAATCAAACAACAGTCACAAGACATAGTTAGGAAACCATTTTATATGCTGTTTTTAAACTAATATGCAATGATTTGGCAGCTTAGGAGGTTCAGGTAACTGGAAAAAAAGGCTAAAAAGGTGTATAGGGAAGATGCAAGTTTGGGACTCAACATAGACCAAGAAAATAGGTAAGTTCACCAAGCAAAGACATTTCAAATTCTTGCTGGATTACTGAACCAAAATTCTGACTGATGGATTCTTCATTGCTACCAAATATGATATCATCAACATAAAAAATAATAATTAGCAATTTATCAGTTTCAATCTTTGTATATAGATTGCTATCTGTTGAACCTTTTGTAAAACCTTGTTGGTGTAGATATTTGTCAAGGCAGTAATACCAGGCCCTTGGAGCTTGTTTCATACCATAGAGAGCCTTTTTGAGTCCACATACAATTTTTTCATCATTTTCAAGAATGAATCCTTCTGGATGTTTAATATAAACTTCTTCTTCTAAATCTCCATTAAGGAAAGTTGATTTTACATCCATTTGCTATACTTTGAATTTCTGAAATCTAGAGAGACCAAGAAACATCCTTATGGCTTCAAGTCTAGCAACAGGTCCAAAATTTTCTTCAAAATCTATACGTTCTTGTTGAGCATACCCTTTACAAACAAGTTTGGCATTGTTTCTAATGACTTCTCCATTTTCATTCAGCTTGTTTCTAAATATCCATTTAGTTCCTATAATATTTTTATCATGAGGTCTAGGAACTAATTCCCAAGTATCATTATTTTCAATTTGCTCAAGTTCTTCATCCATGGCCTTGACCCAACACTCATATTTGCATGCTTCATTTACATTTTGAGGTTCGGTGGAGGATAGTAATGCTAGATAGCTTGAGGTCCCTGTAATGGCTCCTCTTGTCTATACACCTGCCTCTTTTTCCCCTAAAATTTGAGTTTCGGATGATTTTTCTGAACATACCTAGATGGAGTCTTTTCTTCTACCATTATCTCTTCTTCTAGTGCTTCATTGGTTTCTTCTTCAATGTCATTTTGATTTGATGTGGGAAAATAATCCCCATCTTCTTCATTGTCATAATCTTCTGTTTTTATTTGTTTTGGATTTTTGCATGCTTCACCAACTACAACATCAATGCTTTCAACAATTTTCCCAATTCTTTTATTATAAAATTTATATCCTTTACTTCTGGAAGAATAACCAAGAAGAATACCTTCATCTGCTCTGGGTTCAAACTTACCAAGTTTTTCATCAGTCCTTTTGATAAAGCATTTTCTTCCAAAGACTTTACAGAATTTTACAGTACGATTCTTACCATACCAAAGTTAATGTGGAGTTTGAGTGCTATTTACTCGAACATTTGCTTTGTTGAGAATAGTAACGGTAGAGAATGCAACTTCACCCCAGAAGGTTGCAGGAGTTCCAGATTCATCTAACATAGCTCCAGCCATTTGTTGAACTGTTATGTTCACTCTTTCTACCACACCATTTTGCTAAGGAGTCCTTGTGGTGGAGAATTGCCTTTTTATTCCATGTTGTTCACAAAAGTCAAAGAATTCATCCGATGTAAATTCCCCTCCTCGATCAAATCTGAGGCATTTGATTTTTCGATCAGATTCATTTTCAACCAAGGTTTTGAAGGCTTGGAACTTTTCAAATGCTTCATATTTATGCTTTAGAATACCTATCCAACACATTCTGAAAAATAATCAATGAACAAAACAAAGTATTCTTCTCCACGAGGTGACTTTTTCCTTGATGATCCACATAAATCAGTATGGACAAGTTCAAGAGGCTTACTGGCTGACCCTTCTTTTTCCATGAAGTGAACTTTGGTTTTCTTACCGATTTGACATGGTTTGCATATTGTATTTTTTGGGATGCTGATATTTGGAAGATCACGAACAACCTTGAGTCCGCATGCTTTTCTTCTTTGAGAAATCCTTGGATGTCCCAATCTTCTATGCCACAAGCAGTTTTCATCATTTTTTTCATAGATAGCATTGTTGTTGTCCTCTCTTGAGTATGTATAAGTTGTTTGGAGTTCTTTTACCTTTGATCACAGTCTCTCCTGTATCAAGCAAATGAACAACACATCTGTTTGATCAAAACACCACTTCATTTCCTTGATCACACATTTGACTGGCACTCAACAACTTATGCTTTAAACCATCTACATACATAACGTTTCCAACTTTAACCTTTTATTTCAAGAAAACAAAACCTTTACCTTTTATGACAGCAGGAGTGTCATTTCCAAATGAGACATTCTTTTCTTTGTCTAAGGCATTATATGAGTGAAGTTTTTCTTTGTCGCCTGTCCTGTGTTTGGAGCATCCACTGTCGATGTACCACTGATTTTCTTCTCCTTCGACATACAAGGCTATACCACATCTTTCTGTTTGATATTCTTTCCTTATCCATATCTTGGAATTTAATGGCATTTTCTCCTTTTCAGATGTTTGCCAAAATTTTCTCGTGCATTCAGATTCTTCATTACCAAAGTTATTACAGATTGAGCATTCTATTTCATTTTCAAGAGGAGAAAAGTTATTATACGAACTTATCTTGATTCCTGTTACATTCCTTTGATTTTGTGCTTCTCTAGTCATGATGGTTTTGTAAGCAATGAATTAAGCAGCTTTGTGCCCAAAATTATGACATGAAAAACATTGTCCATTAAAGAAGTTCTTGTGACTATCGAATCTATTAACTTGGTGATTATAGTTTCTATAGTTATTCAATCTTTGGAGCAAATTGAGTATGATTTCGCTAAGGTTGGTTGTGGCTTCTATTCATTCTTGGAGTAAATTGAGTATGATTTACCTGGTGATCAAATTTATGCTTTTGCTAACGATTGTCATACTGTTCACTAGTCTTCGCTGCATCAAGATAGATTTTGGTGGAGGTTGATGACTTATGTGATTTAGATGCTTCTTCAGTATATCCAATACCTGTCTTTATCAGAGGAGAATGATGAACTTTGATCATTTCAATTAAAGTTTTTGCTCCTTTAGCAAATCTAAGATTGAGAGATTTCATTTTCTCAAGATCCTTTCTTAGACCCACAATTTCACATTCTAGTTTTTCATTGTGTTTTTCCTTTTCAACAAATTGGTATGTCAAGGTATCTATAATCATATTCTTTTCTTCTAAACAGATTTTGAGTTTAGAGATTTCTTCATGAAGGTCTTCCTCTTCTAAATCATCCCAAAAATTATCATCGTCATAAGCCATGAGAAGTCTATAATCATCATCATCACTATCCCAAAAATCATTGCTATCATAAGCCATGAGAAGTCTGTAATCTTGTCCAGTTTCATCTTCATCACTATTAGATAAACCATCAATATCTTCATGAGTATAGTAACTCCTTTTATTCACAACTTGTTTTCTATTCCATTTTGCATATTCCTTTCCTTTTTCATATTTATCTTCATGAGGACATATGGCAGCATAATGACGGACTCTACCACAAGCAAAACATTTGAAGGGTAGCTTACCTCTAAACCTTCCAGAACCCTATTGAAGCTTCTTGACAAAGTTTACTTCATCTTCTTCTTCTTAAATATGTCCTGATTAATTGTGTTCTTCCTTTCCTTTCACTGAGGCTTTAAATGCGACTTCTTTCATATCTGATGGTCCTCCTTTTCTCATCTCAAAGGGAGTTAAAATTCCGTGAAGCTATGTCATAGTGATATTATGCAGATCCTATTTTTCTTCTATGGTAGACACTTTTGATTCAAATTTAGCAGATAAGGATCTCAAAACATTCTCAACTAAGGTAACTTCCTTTATTTCTTCACACAGGTTCTTCATACAATTAACAACCTCATCTATACGTAAGAAGTAACTAGTTATACTTTCATCACTATGCATCTTAAGAGTTTCATATTGAATTCTGAGAGTTTGAATCTTAGCATGTTTTACCTAAGAGTCTCCTTCGTAGCTCAAAATGATTTTGTCCCATATTTCTTTGGCTGGTTTGATTTGCACGACCTTGACAAACTATGATTGTGACATACTTCCCAATAAAGTATTGACAGCTTTCGCATTGGTTTCATATTGCTTTTTACCCACTGTATCTGTAGGAATTGCTGTTGGAAATGTATATCCTCCTTGCACAATTTCTTAGACATCTGTTCCAAGCAATTGTAGATAGGTTGTGGTTCTTATCTTCCAATAAACAAAGTTTCTCCCATCAAAGATTAAGGGTATGATTGATCCCATGCTTTCTTGATTATTCATGATGATGGATCTCCCTTTAAGCAATCAAGCTTCCTCTAAAGGACCTTCTCTGATACCAATTGTTGGAAATAATACTAAAAGGGGGGTGAATCAATATTATTAGATCAATAATTTTATATCCCAAACAGATTTATATACACCACTTTAGTGAAGTGAGCTAGCGTGTACACGCGATTTTGATTAAGGAAACCAACGTATATCCAGAGAACTTGTGATTTAGACAATTTATCATGTGTTGATCTTAAAGCAGTATATTAGAGATTTATTAGATAGTGCAATAAAAGCAGAATAAAGCATCACACGTAAGCAACACACATGAACACCAATATGTAAGGTGGAAACCCTTTGTGGGTAAAAACCACCTACTGTTATCGTCTCTATCTTCTTTTAATAATAAGAAAATATTTTTACAATCTTGTACTGGTGCAGACTCATACCAGTACATAGGCTTCTACCTGCAGAAGGATACAAACTTCTCTTGTTCTCTAGCTTCTACTGGAAGGGAGCTACAACCCCCTAGCGCTTGTACTAGCTAATATGTTTACTAGTATGTAGGTTCCATCCTACAAAAGAAACTCCACTCTTCCACCATGGACCATGTTTCATGAATTTTCAGACTTGATACTCCTGTATCACAACACCATAATCTGAATGCCACGTTTCATCAAATTTTCACACTAGACCCATCATAACTTTTAAACTTAAACTGCATCAACCAATATTCAGATAATCTGAACAATCAGATCACTGACACCAGAACACTGTGCTGAAACCATAACCCTGCATCATCATTCAGAACCATTTGTAGCCTTAAAAATCATGCATTAGAGTGTATACGCTACTTGGCTGCACCCAAACTGCATGTATACACCACTTCCGTTAATTGAACCTGCGTATACCTTTAAAACTACTGTAAACATAAATTTTTGAATCAAGTATATCAATATTATGAATATCTACTATCAACTTTTAGAGCTTTACATAGGTGGGGACAAAGATCACTTCTTCTGACTTATACTATCAACCAATCAAATGCCAGCCTCCTTATCCATTCAGTTTTACATTCAAATCTATGAAGACTTCACTGATAGACAATAGTAAAATAACGAAATTTTATCAGATAGATCAATCAGATCTGAAAATAAGCTTTTCTTTTGTATACGCTACTTCAAGGAACCCAACCTGTGTGTATACGCTCTTTGGCTGAGAAAAACCTATGTACAGATCTGCAAATATTGACTCAAAACTTTGCTGCAATTCCAAACTTGAGACAAACCCAGATCATGATATATTATGAATAGAACAGGCACAAAACATCAGATCTAGTCTCACCCAATATTAGATCATTCAAGAATAAGTCATTTCAAGTCTCATGATTCCTGATCCAATATTGAACTCAAGGTGCAGATGAATATTTCAGATCTAGTCCCAAAAATAACCCTGCAACATAAAATATACTTCAGATAGAAGTATTCCTTACAATATTATTGCTTGCACACTTGGCCTAATGATCTTCTCCTCCTTATATACTCTTAGGTATTTCTCAATACCTTGGAACAAAACCACTTAGGACCAATACCTTGAACCAAATACCTAGGGTCAATACCTTGGACCAAATACCTCAGACGAAATACCTTGGATAAAAATACCTTGGATCAAATACTTGGTTTTCCAACATGTACATGCTTTTCCTCCTATGAAAGTGCATGTATACATTATATGCTTCTTTTGTTTAGTTAACCCACATGTATACGCTTCTTGGACAAAGTGAACCAGCTTATACCTCTCTTTCTTCATTATTTGGAATCTGATCTATAATCCTTACTGTTAACCTGTTGCACTATGAATTGTCATTTGAGAGAGTTTCCATCAAGGAAAACACATGTATCATAATGCCAACAGCAATGTCAAAGCCATTTTTCCCCATATAAGCAAGAAACTCGAACAAGTTTTCTTAAGTTGGGCGATAATGGCCATTATGTGGCCAGATGACCTATATAAACAAAGAAAATAAAACGTCACCATAGAAAAGAACACCTTAGTAACTTAGTATTCTACCTTCAAGGAAAGCTTAGGCACAATCATGTCAACTAAGTTACATGCTAAAAAGCTCAAGCTGTAGATAACTTGTGAAAACAAATAATCTGAGGTGTGATGTCTAATCCTTGTCATTTTATTTGCAACAACATTTCATTCTCTAATGCATGAACTTGGTAAAATATATAAACATGTGCTCAAATAAGAACATGAAAATAAACTTTTGTAATAGTCATGAAAATATTTTAACACAAAACAACTAAAAGGATTTCAATCAATATCGTGTAATACTAATTTCATCTTCAACGTTTGGTTGTTGTTTAAATGTACATGATACCAAGTATTCTCAATTTCATAGTTAAAAGTGATCTGATAATGAGATCTTAGACAATTATTAAGGTATTACAGACTCATGTGCATGGATTTGCCTATGTTACTTTGTGCAATGGATCGATAAGATTGCGAAATACATAGACAATGAAGTAGTTAGAGAACATGATATACAAACACACATAAACACAACAAGTTTAATAAGGAGTTCACCCAACACTCCTGGGCTACGTCTCCTGGCCCAGCCTTCAGTCGTGACCTCTCTATTATGTCTTCAGAAGCAGAGTTTTTACAAAAGTGAGCTCAATTTGGGTCTCAAACAACATATACAAAACAAAAAGGCTTTACTTGCATCCCCCAAGTCTTTCTGAGTACACAGACTCTCCTCACTGACTCTCTGTCTCTGTTTTCTCTCTATCTCAGCATCGTTTGTCTCTGTTTCTGGCAGTCTATGGCTTTAAATCTAATCGACGTTGTCTGTTCGTTTCCCCTTCTCAGGCTTTCTGGCTTCCTGGCCTCTATCTGTTCAGATCCCCCTCTGAGCATTAGCAATCATTATTGAATGCCTTCATTGATGGTGGCCGCCTGTTCTGTAATGGAATGGGTCATCAGGCCTTTGAAATCCCCAGAAACAAAATTCTCTATTTTCACAGAGAAATACACTAAAAACATAGGAAATTCGCCAAACTTCTATTTATCGGATCTGAAATACTATAGATTCCACCTTATAACTCCTATCTGGTTTGCCTTTATGTCACTTATTGCATCCCCATCGTTGATCTGGGAGATCTAGATCCAATGGTTGAGGTTCATTTCGGGTGGCTCATTCGTACGCGGGTTAACTGCTCGAAAAGGGTGGTTTTCTCTCTCCAGGGCCTGGACATGTGGCAGCCAATTTATGGGCTCGGGCAGAGCCCAACCAAAACCACTTACTGCCTTCGACCTGCCCGAAATCCCGCTTGTATCGTGATTTCCCTTTGTATTAAAAAAATACGTTAAACACTGAAAAACCCGTAAAATAGCTTTATAAGGACTTGAAATATTATGCATATGCATTCATAAACCCTTTCGGGTCTGGTTTCACTGCATGAGTGCTTTTCCTTCGTATTTCATTTATTTAATGAAAAACGCAAATACAAAGGAAAATGTTGTTTTACGGAACTCAAAATATATATTTTTTATTTATAATCCTATCGGGTCCATCTATCGCAGTCGCATGAATCGGCCCCACTC
This sequence comes from Pinus tabuliformis, assembly GCA_031772625.1. Lineage (NCBI taxonomy): Eukaryota > Viridiplantae > Streptophyta > Pinopsida > Pinales > Pinaceae > Pinus > Pinus tabuliformis. The sequence continues at coordinate 1,169,717,262 of CM062809.1, forward strand.
CTCTGTGTTGCTCCAATGCGATATTGCGATATCACAATCGCATATCGCACATACCCTCAGGCCGTTTGTGAGCGCTCCTCTGTAATCGCCAATTGCGATATCACAATTCAACTTGGGCCATCAATCTTCGTGCTTGATTAGCAATCCTCATTGACCCCGCTAATCGCTATCACATATACCATGTGGTCTCTACCAATAGCCTATGCTTGCCACTGCCGATTGCGATTTTTTGATCAAATCTGGACCGTTGATCGGCTAGATTCGATGGCTCCCATGCAAAGTAGTTTTAAACCATCGATACTCTGTTTTTTAGTGTTGTCTCTATGTTTTTGCCTCCCGATAGTGTTATCCTACTTTTCCAAAATTTCTTCTCATGTGATAGTTTTGAATGTTTGAAGACTTAGAGGGTGTTTTGGATCCATTTTGGATCCCTTCCCACTAAAAAGGCTTTTGGACCACCAAAAGCTGGTTTTTAAGCATCAATCAAGTGAGGATATAGCTTCCTCACTTGTCCCATCTCTATCCATCTTGCACTGCTTTGTTTTGAACCTTTGAGTCTGATTCTTAGGTACTTAGCATCCCCTCTGCACATAGTTCTCACCTTCCTATCTAGAACTATATTTTCTTGCAACTCATTGAGATATTCAAGCGACAAATCATCAATAGAGGGCAACTGACTTTGCTCTTCAGGATCTTCAATGAATGAAGGTTCAAATAGTCTCAATTTCTCTACATTAACTACTGAATAGATGTGCATGTAAGCTAGAAAATCAAGGCAAAAAGCATTCTCACCAATTTTCTCAAGTATCTTGAAAGGCCCATACCTTATTGGCTTCAGCTTCTTACCTTCACCTTGCATTCTGTCTTTGTTGATGTACAACCAGACTTGATCACCAACTTGGAAGCTATGCTCAATTCAATGCTTATCATGCCTTGCCTTGTACTTGGCTTGGCTCTGTTCTAGTTGTTCCTGCACTGCCTAGTGAATTTCTTGGATCTATTCAATGAACTTGGTTGCTTTGTCCACATCACTATGTCCATCAACTGCTATGTCTTTACTAAAGACAAAATCCAAGGGAGACCTTGGTGTAAAACCAAAAAAAGTCTTAAAAGGAGATCTCTATAGAAGAGTGCTTAGCACGGTTGTAAGCATGTTGCACATAATACAAATGTTCATCCCAAGGCTTGGGATGCTTGCTGCAATAGCCCCTGAGCAACTAGATCACTGTCCTGTTGACCACCTCTGTTTGGCCATCTATTTATGTATGAAATGTTGTGCTCTTCTTCAATCTAGTCTCCATTAACTCCCATAGACTTGACCAAAACTTCCCAACAAATCGGGAATCTCGATTAGAGACAATAGAAGTGGGTAACCCAAAATGAACCCATACATGCTGAGGGAACAACTTTTTTGTTTGTTCAACTATAATCTGCTTATTACAAGGTATTAAAATACACATTTTGCTGAACCTATCCACAATAACATATAAATAATCATGACCTTTTCTAGATTTTGGAAATCTCCCAACAAAGTCCATGGAAACACTTTCCCAAGGATGAGAAGGAACTGGAAGTGGAGTGTACAAGCCTAGTTTTCTATTGCTGGGCTTGCTTTTAGCACACATGGTACACCCTCTAATATATCTAGAAACTATTTCATGCATTCTTGGCCAATAACAGAACCTTTGTAGTTGTGCAACTGTTTTACTTACACCTAAATGACCTGTTATTAGAGAAGTATGTGCTTCTCAGATTATGTTAACTCTTTCAGTTTGAGCAATGCATAAATTTCCCAAATGATACAAGAGTTGGTCCTTAACATGATAATCCAATTCTTCTACTTGTTTTCAATGACTTAAAGTTTCATATACATCTTTAAAAATCTACATCTTGAGCATATTGTTCAATGTAGCTTTCAAGCAATACTGAGTTATGCTTAAGTATAGTAGATGCATTTATGATTGGTCTTGATAACATATCTACAACTTTATTGTGTATGCCCTTCTTATACCTGATGACAAGATGAAACTGTTGTAAAAAACTCATCCCCCTATAGTGTCTTGATTGCTACAATTTAGTTTGTGAGTGCAAATATTGGAGTGGTTGATGATCTATATGTATAATTGTTACTTTGCCCAATAGGTAATGTTTCCAATTTTTCACACTCTACACTAATGCATACAATTTTTTATCATATGTGGGATAATTAACTACTGCAGAATTAAATATCAAAGAGTGATAACATATGGGTTTACCATGTTGCATCAACACTGCTCCCATGGCATAGTCACTGGCATCTGTTTCAATCTCAAATGGTCTTTGAAGATCTGGCAATGCTAGTATTGATGTTGTACTAATCTTTTCTTTCAAGGTGTCGAAGGCTTTCTACTATTTTCCTCCACACTGAAATACCTTGTTCAATCCTGTTAAAGCATGTAAGGGAGCTGCAATCAAGGAAACATTAGCAATAAGCTTTCTCCAATATTGTGTTGCTCCTAGGAAGCTCCTAACTTCTGTAGTAGATTTGGGTTTAGGCCAATTCACAATGACTTCAACCTTAGAGGGATCTATCTTCAATTCACCACCCCCTATAATATGACCCAAATAATTCAAAGATGTTTTGCCAAATTCACATTTTGATAACTTGACATAGAGATTTTCTCTTTTCAAAACATCTAGAGTCTGCTTTACATGCTTTAAATGTTCTTCCCATGTTTTATTGAAAACAAGAATGTCATCTAGATATACAATTAAAAAATCATCAATAAAAGGTCGGAGTACATCATTCATAACTCTCATGAAAGTGGCAGGAGCATTATTTAAGCCAAATGGCATAATTAGCCATTCATACAGCCCTTGCTTTGTTTTGAAAGCAGTCTTCCATGCATCTTGTTCTGCAACTCTAACCTAATGGTATCCACTATGCAAGACCAACTTGGAAAAGTAAACAACTTCTTTCAACTGATCTAATAGATCATATATGCGAGGAAGAGGATAATGATTCTTGATCGTTATTTTATTCAGTGCTCTATAATCAATGCAAATCCTCTACGAACCATATTTCTTTCTCACCAACACGATTGGAGATCTGCATGGTGATGTGCTTGGTCTTATGAACCCTTTATCGAGAAGCTCTTATACCTACTTCTTGATCTCTGCATTCTCTAAAGTGGATAACCTATACATTCCAATGTTATGCAATGGAGCATCTTGTTGTAAATGAATATCATGTACTATTTCCCTTTTGGGTGGAAGACCTTTAGGTTCTTGAAATAGGATATCATATTCTGAAACAACTTTTTCTAAATCATCTTTCTATTTAGCATCACAACCTTCAAATACATTGGTTGTATCAGGGTTCTTTTCCTTTACAACCATTAGTAAAAATTGCTTGCATGAATTTACAATTCTTTTCATCTACCCTGAGTTTATGAGAGTGTAGTTCTTTTTGAGCTAATGAGATCTTACAATATATTCTATTCCATCTTTTGTGAGTTGATACTTATTTTAATTTCTATAGAAAATTGGATTTTCTATCATACAAGTAAGGACCTCCTAGAACAATACCACATATATCCAAGGGATCTATATCTAACTCAACCTCATCTACAAATGTTGACCCAAAAGCAAACCTATGTTTACATTGTCTAGTCACTTGTAGCTTTGATTTATCACATACCCAACCTGTTAAACACACATGGACAGCAAAGAATAGGAAAGATAAATCAGTGAGTTCATTTTTTTATTAACAGGAGATATACATTTATAATATAATGTTGTGACTCTTGGGTTTCAGATCCCAAGGTCTCTTGGACTGCTTAGTCTTTTCGGCTTCCACACTAACCCTTTAGGATTAGGTGTCCAACATTCCCCCCCTTAATCCGAAGGGTTATGTATGAGTCCAAGAAGAGAGCTGTAATACAAAATGTGCAAAAAATGCATGGCAGCACTAGGCTGAATGTGCTCTATGAAATGTTGGTAAAAAAAGGGCGGTGGTTTAAGGATGACCACCAACACTGGAACGCTTAGTGCAGTTCCCGGAACTCTTCCAAAACTGGCAAGAAACTAAAGTTTTCTGCTAGAGGAAGTGTTCTCAATCTGTGATGGTTTAAGGATGACCAACAACTCTGGAATGCTTAATGCAATTCCTGGAACTCTTCCAAAACTGGCAAGAAGCTGGAGTCTTCTGCTAGAGGAAGTGTTCTCAATCTGTTACTGGAATGCTTCCGAAACTGGAAAGAAGCTGAAGTCTTCTGCTAGAGGAAGTCCCAGATTGCCAACTGAAGGCATGTTCAGGCATCTTGTCTTTGGCTACAACTCTGAAACTGGTGTGGCAGGTTGTGGCTCAGGCTCGCTTGATGTGACTTTGAAGCTTGTAGATGACCATCATTTCCCCCTCTGTCAGATACAAGGTGAGAAGATGGAGAAAACTCAACTGCAAGACTGTTTAATACTCTGGAACAAGTTCTGACATGTGTTTGGAATATCTTCTTGGCTGTTGATGCCCATTGCCAAGAAGCGATCCATCCAAGATGAATCTTTGTTCTTGCAGGACGTTTGTTTTTGAAGCATCTGTATGAAGAATGGCTGGTTTTATGACAGTTCTTACATGGATGAAGATCAAAACAGTGATCTTTCAGATGGCCAACTCGATCACAGTGTTGGCATTTCTCAATCTGTTGTTGTTGTTGTTGCTGTGGAAGAGGGGCAGAATCTGGAACAACTGAAGCTGAACTGTCATGAGAAGCAGGTGAACTATCATCAATGAATCCAGCACTCTGAAACTGAATGGGCTTGGCATAGTCTGGAATATGAAAGGACAAGTCCTTGTCATATCCAAGACCAGTTTTGTGCTTGTTGTGGACAAGCTGTTCCCAAGGTCTGATGATGGGCTTGGGAAATGCAGACTGAGTTTCTGCATCTGCATGTACAACTGCTGCTTTATAGGATTCTGGATCTGATTGAACTGTAATATTATTGTCTTGCTGTTTATGGGAGTCTGTTTCAATCTTCTGAACAGAAACAGGTTCAGAATGATGACTCCACTGCTGTAATTCTTCCTGCTGCAGTTTTGATTCAAGCTGCAAAAACTCTATCTTTTCTTGTGCATATTGCAGACATGTTTGAATGTCTGAAAGAGAGGCTTTGTTAATTTTGACTGTGCTGTTAGCAGTGGACATGATTAGAGTTCTCAATAACTCTAATGTTCTTTCAAGCTTAGCCATTTTTCTACACCTTAAAAATCCTCCAAATCCCACAGAAAAAAAATGTAAGCTGCTAAATATCTTCAAGTTGCACAAGAAAACCCTATAACTTAAAGAGAAAAATCAACCAGAGATTATTTGAAACTCTATATTCCTTCTGGAAGCTTCGGAATGCAAAAAGAATAAGAAATCCACGAATACCAGCAATGGAGACACGGCTCAAACTCCACGAATATACATAAGGGTAGCTTGACCTCTTCCTTCAATAATAAATCCAAGAATAATAAACAGCAAGAATGAGAGGCTCAAAGTCCTTCCGACACAGATACAATAGATATGTTCCTCCTTTCCTTCAATCCAAAACAATATGTACACCTCGATTATGCTGTAAAATCACTGTGCAGATTGAGTCCTTGTGAAACAAACCTCGAATCTTAGCAAATGAAAGCAACAGTCATCTTCGTTGCGGTAGGGACGAACAAACTAGAGGATTTCTTGAGCTTTGCAATAAGATTTATCGAAGTTTTATTGAGGTTTGCCCAGAGGATTTATTGACATCTGCCTAGACTGCGAACAAGAGGATTTTTAGCCATCTGCCGACATATTTCTCGACATCTGCCTACACTGACCTTCGAGTAGACTGAACCTTCGAAATGTTCCTTACCATGGTCGAATTGATTTATGATACGAAATTATCCATATTGGTTTCGCAGATTATTATGGATTACCAATTATACCCAATTCTGTGCATTTCTCTGTTTGCAGTCATCACATGGCTTGTGTTGAAGCACCTCCTCATCTGTTTCGTTTCCCACAGACGACGCCAAATGTTGAAGGACCTCTCGGAAAGAGGCCTCATCTGCAGGCAGGTTTCAAGGAGGCTTCTGCCCTCAGTTTAAGGAATTTCTAGTATGGAATCTGGATGCAGAAAACTAGCTGGAGTATCAGAACCTTTTCCCGCATTTATTTTTGCTGAAGGGAATTCATTTGCTTACTTTTTGATACCATTGAGTCTCGAAATATCTTCTTCGATGGCCGCTGGACTTGGACGCAGTGGATTCTGTGCAAAGATGAAGGGGTCACTGGTCTTGCATGAGCAAGGTCCGCGTGCTGGACATGAAACTCATTGACGAGTACATAGAGAGCATGGACACCCAATAGGCATCAACAGAATAAATGCATTTGCTTCAATCCAAACAAAATTATTCCTATAAATAATTTTGCGAACAATAATAACAACGATCAATTGGGAGTAGCAGGGAGAATCAAAACAACTTGACCGGAACTGAACAGAAGTCTACTCCAGCCACTGGAAGAGTAAATTCATATGAAACTGTTGCATCCTCTAAAATTTAAATCATTTTGAGTGGTTGCTTTGGCCATTAGCAAGAATGTAGCCACTAATATTATAAAGGGAGGAATTCATGTTTCCAATCTCTGTGCGTAATGCCTTTATCCTCCATGTTATCTTCTTGGACCGAAGCTGTTCTATTAATTCTTCTTCTAAGATAAGCCGCCACCGAAGTCGGGCTCCTTCCTCTTTCTTGGACACTTCCACTCCCCTTCGGCCTTCGAGTACTCAGAAAAACAAATGCCGCATCTTCTTCGCGATGCTGCGTGCAGCAGTACAGCTCGGAAAACACCACTCAAGCTCCGAAAACGCCATTAATGTTGGGGAAAAACCATGAATGCTTCGAAAGAAGCTTCAACAATAGTGGAAATATGCATAGTATACAGGGATTTGAAATGGTAAATGGCATAGAAAGGTCATCGGATCGAACCTGTTCGAAGGTGGATAACTGAAGAATGAATCCTTCAAAACGGAATGTCACTGAATGCACCGTATTCTCATCGAAATCTACAGAGAGCGTCTACAGAGAGCGTCTCTACCGTTCGAGTTCAGGTGGTGTGGTATCATTATTTAAAATTCAGTATGCAGATTATTGTAAAGATATACGCTGCAAACCCTGCAGACCTTGCAAAGCGCAGATTTGTCAGGATAGAGAGCAGAGAGCGTATGCAGCGCTGGTGCGCTAGGGAGCAGAGGTGTGTCAGGCAAACGCTCAGGTAATGCGCTCAGAGAGAAATCAACTTATTCGGATGAACAATGCAAACGTTCCTCTGTCAAGTGAATGTCAGGCGCAGGTAAAGAATGGCACAAATTTTGCTGGGTGAAGGAGCGTTTATGTGCAGAGAGCAGTGTATTAAATGCAGGTGGAGCAGCGCTTTTAAATAGGGCATTTATGGACAGAGAACGCAGGTCTCATAACGGCTTGGACAGATGCGTTATATGGCAGAGGCAGAGGCAGCATGTCAGGAGCGCTGGAAAAGAATATGGCAGAGGGCCAGGACTGACATGCACATAACAGGCCACAGAAAAACAAGCGGCTCTGATACCATGTTAAACACACATGGACAGCAAAGAATAGGAAAGATAAATCAGTGAGTTCATTTTTTTATTAACAGGAGATATACATTTATAATACAATGTTGTGACTCTTGGGTTTCAGATCCCAAGGTCTCTTGGACTGCTTAGTCTTTTCGGCTTCCACACTAACCCTTTAGGATTAGGTGTCCAACACAACCTAATGGATATGGCTTCTTGTGAGGTATTTTTAGTAAGCCCAACCTCTTTACAATTGTTTCAGAGATCAAGTTTACATGTGATCCACTATCAGATAAAGTATCAACCTTTTGATGCTTGGAAATAACTATAATATAAAAAAGCTCATGTCTTTTCCCCTCATTTTCTTCATTATCAATAGATTGTGCAGAATTACTAGTAGATGCTTCAAAATTTTTACCTTTTACACCTATGGTTGTGACTGTTATTTCATCACCTGAGTCTGACCCCAAATCTTTCTGAATAGCAGCAACAATCTTCTTCTTCTCACCATCGAATTTCTTGGGTTTCAGCTCCGGATGCAAAGACTAGCAATGTGCATCATCACGTCCATCCTTCTTGCAGTGAGTGCATGAAGGTTTTCCTTTCTGTACAACGGTTTCCTTCCTCTCTTTCCATTTCTGCTTCTTCTTTTCCTTATTCTTGCTTGCAGTGGGTTTTGATGATCCCCAAATCTCTGGGTTCGCATTCTTACCTCTAGCCTCTAGATGTGTAGCCTAAACTGATACCTCATCTATGCTAGTAGGGTTAAACATGAGAATGGTGTGCCTCAAATAGCTATGCAAACCACCTATATACTTCAACAAAGTTTCAGGTGAGTCTAGAGAAATGCCTAGAATTAAAGCTCTTTTTCTAAATTCCTAGGTATAGCTTTGTACACTTTGCCCCTTTAATTGGCACAGAGTTTGCCAACTCATCATTGCTTTCTACATATAGGCTAGTGGATAGAATTGTTTTTTAATGGCAGAAATAAATTCACTCCAGGTAGAAAGAATTTTACCATGCTTCTTCAAATCAGCTTGTGTCCTACTTTCCCACCACACTAGGGCAGTTCCTCCAAGGTGAAGGATGGCTAGATGAATCTTTCTCCTTTCTAAATTGATGTTCTGCACCCTACAATATACATCAATCTGTCTAATCCAGTTATCTAGCTTTTCTGCATTTAATTCTCCATCATATATTGGCAAATAAAATTTTACATCTAATTTAATCAAATATGTTTTCTTCTTTTTATTTTCAGGGCTAGAAGGAGATGTTGATGGATGAGGCTCTTCCCTTTTCCCTTTTCTTTCTGAATGGCCATCTAGAAGAGGTTCCTCTGTTCCTTTGTCTTGTTTGGAGGTTGAAGTACTTTCACCTTGACCTTTCTTAAATTCTCGATACATCTCTTCTACCATGTCTCTCATGGTCATGAAACTGTCCATGAACTGAGAGTCTGATTCCAAGGGAATTTATTTTACCATTTCCTTTCAAGGATAGACTTTTCCAATTTCTGGGTTAGCCTCAATCAGTTCTCCTTCTCCTAATTTGAGCTTTGACCTAGTTAGCATTCAACAATCCAACACAAGCTTGTCTAACCTTAGCAAACCTAAAGCTCTGATACCACTTGATCTAATAATGAGATCTTAAATAGTTATTCAGGTATTACAGACTCATGTGCATGGATTTTCCTATGTTACTTTGTGCAATGGATCCATAAGAATGTGAAATACTTAGACAATGAAGTAGTTAAAGAACATAATAGACAAACACATATAAACACAACAAGTTTAATAAGGAGTTCACCCAACACTCCTGGGCTACATCTCCTAGTCTAGCCTTCAGTGGCGACCTCTCTATTATGTCTTCAGAAGCAGAGCTTTTACAAAAGTGAGATCAATTTGAGTCTCACACAACAGATACAAAACAACAAGGCTTTACTTAGATCTCCCAAGTCTTTCCGAGTACACAGACTCTCCTCATTGACTCTTTGTCTCTGTTTGCTTTGTGTCTCATCACTGCCTGTCTCTATTTCTAGCAGTCTGTGGCTTTAAAGCCAATCAACGTTGTCTGTTTGTTTCCCCTTCTTGGGCTTTCTGGTCTCCCGGCCTCTGTCCGCTCAAATTCCCCTCTGAGCATTAGTAATCATTACTGAACACCTTCAAGGATGGTGGCCACCTATTCTGTAACGGAATGGGTCATCGGGCCTTCGAAATCCCCAGAAATAGCATTCTCTATCTTCACAGATAAATACACTAAAAACACAGGAAATACGCCAAACTGTCATTTATCAGATTTGAAATACTATAGATTCCACCTTATAACTCCTAACGGGTCCACCTTTATGTCACTTATCGCATCCCCACCATTGATCTGGGAGATCTAGATCCAATGGCTGAGGTTCATTTCTGGCAACTCATTTGTATGGGGGTTAACCGCCTGAAAAGGTTGGTTTTCTCTCTCCAGGGCCTAGACACGTGGAAGCCAGTGTATGGGCTTGGGCAAAACCCGACCAAAACCACTTACTGCCTTCGGCCCGCCGGAAATTCTGCTTGTATCGTGATTTCCCTTTCTATTAAAAAATTACATTAAACACTGAAAAACCCCGTAAAATGGCTTTAGACGAACTTGAAATATTATGCATATGCATTCATAAACCATTTCTGGTTCGGTTTCATCACATCAGTGCTTTTCCTTCGTATTTCGTTTATTTAACGAAAAATGAAAATACAAAGGAAAATGTTGTTTTACGGAACTCAAAATGTATATGTTTTTATTTATAATCCCGTCGGGTCTGGCGTTCACAGTCACATGAATCAGAACCACTCCTCTGTGTTGCTCCAATGCGATATTGCAATCGCATATCGCACATACCCCCGTGTTGTTTGTAAGTGCTCCTCTGTAATTGTTGATTGCGATATCACGATTCAACTTGTGTCGTCGATCTGTGTGCTTGATCGACAGTCCTCGCTGACCCCACCGATCATTGTTTCATATACCATGTGGTCTCTATCGATAGCCTCTGCTTGCCACTGCTGAATGCGATTTTCCGATCGGATCTGGACCGTTGATCAGCCAGATCTAATGGCTCCCATGCAAAGTAGTTTTAAATCGCTGATACTCTATTTTTCAATGTTTTCTCTATGTTTTTTCCTCCCGATAGTGCTATCCGACTTTTCCAAAAGTTCTTCTCATGCGATATTTTTGAATGTTTGAAGACTTAGAGGGTGTTTTGGATCCATTTTGGATCAAAAAGACAAAACAAAATCAAAAGAAACGTTCAAAATACAATCAAACAATAAAGGGAGGATATCATAGAATGAACGTTGCAATTATAAAAAAAATGTTTACCTTCCCACCAATGTCTTCTCTAGCATTCCTAAAACATATGCTTGCCCAAAATAACCATAAGGTGAAAGAATCACAACATTAAAAGCCATAGGAATCTCTACTAGAAACATTTCCAAAGTCAATGGCGCGAGTGCCTGATGGATCTCTAACAACAAATGAATCATATCCAAGAAATGCTCTACATTGTCTTCCCATCTATTTTCCAATAACATTTCTTGTAACCTGCCCACACCAAAGTCAATTAACAATCAAACAAAGGCATTAACATTTGTTTTAAATATCTATAAACTTTGAATCTGATTTATTTTAGGAACATATTAATTCATATTTAAAGTCTTCTTGTCATGAGAACGTATCAATCAAGTAGGACATCAAAAAAATCGAACTCAATGAGGTCCTCAAACAATTTCTACAATATCAATATTTTTCTTGTTGTGATATCTTGGATAGAAAAATGAACATATATGCAAAAGAAAAAGCCATATATTACTTATGTTCAAATTCTATATATGGTGTATTCTTAGGAATCTTTTTAAGATGTTCCTTCACCTTTACCAAAGCAGACTATAGCTTGGTTAAACTTTGTATCCTTTCATTTAGCATCAATTTCTACAAGATAAATGTCACACATTATTCTTTCGCATTTCTCAACATGCTACATATGATAAATTGTAAGTCACGTAAAACAAAACAAAAACCTTTTTCTAACCAAAATAAACAACACCTCTAATAAAATTTCACACCTCATAAATTACTCTGTCCCGTGCTTAGGCTAAAGGTGAGATTCTTTGAATAATATTTAAGTCATATTTAATCGAATATTCGTATGTTTACCGTGATGTCAATTTGGTGTTAAAAGCAATATATAAATCTAGGTTATTATCAATGAAATTCAAGTATAATTCAAAAAAATAATGTCATTGCGAGGAAGCAGTACAACTCACCATAAATGCAATAGGTAAGAAAAATATAACAGTACAAATGTACTTGAAAAGGCCCCCTGTGTCACAAATGTAGCAGTACAACTCATCATTTTGTACTCTATTCTTTTTTGCATATATCCATAAGAACTAACCATTTAGGTTATACTCTTTGATAAGTTTATGCATCTTATGTTGAACCATGTTTTCCATGTAAAGGGATAGAAGTGATAATATTTTAACCATAAGAAATATCAATAAATCTTTCAATGGAATTCTTGAGCAAGCTTGTAGTTAAATATCCTAAGCTAAAAGAGTGGAGTTGGGAAAAGATCTCTGGAATCCCTAGAGTATCTAGTGATCTAGTCATTGGGACAGGATTCTTTCGCTAGGGGGTGACAATTGTATATTTGAGCAGTCTATCAGTGGTTGGGAGGAGATTCTGAAACTTGATCCCAATGCCCATTTTAAGTCACATTTTGCTAAATGTTTCATTAACTATCTATGTAAGGTGCAAACTACAATGTTGTATCTTTTTAGGAATTTTGTTAATTAAAGAAACAAACTCATGAATTTGAAATTGTAATAACGTTAGGTATTGTTGGGTTAAACAATATACAAACCTCCTTGACATTGATATGGAACAAGAGGTATAAATCTAGGCCACCAGGTATTAACTATTAATAAAGTGAATTGATGCCTCAAAAAGGCTTCATGTATAGTCTTTACATGATCTCCCCGCCATAAATATGATAATATGGTACTCATTTCCCATGGAACCTTAATGGTTCACAGACCATACATTTTAATAACTATTATAGTTTTTTATTATGTTGTGGTGATGTAACTTAGTTCTGTGAGAGAATTGTCATTGTGTTGAGCATTGTTGATCTGGCACAATTTGTGAGCCTTTTAATTGATTGTTGGATCCTTTGTTGTATTGTTGCTCTAGCACGAGAGTGTATGTATATCCTCAATACTGCATAAACACTCGCTGGTAGTAAAAAGAGTTTTGTTGGAACACAAGGTAATGGTGGTATACCAATCTTTGTGTTAAAATGGTTTCCATAGACACTTGTTGTAGTACATTAATGTGTTACCCAACACATAATGTATTATTGTAGCACATGGAACTATTAACACACAACATAGACTAATGTATAGGACCACTATGCTAATGCACAGGCATAAAGTAGTGTTGCAGCAAACCGTCTCATGCCAAAGTTGAATACATCATCATACTGAGCAATATGTAACCACGATGGTAGCACTTGAAACGATAAGAAATGTTGTACATCTCTCTATTGGCATGTAAAAATAAAGGTAGTTTGTTTCCTTTTCTTGAGTATGTGACATACATATCTCACATGTCCCTTACCTTCAAAACACTTTGCGAGATAGACGGATGTATCACATGTTAAACAAGGGAATAGAACAAGGTTACAAAAAGGATAATTATGTTAACATTCCTGAATGTGCCTCAAGAAGCCTATGCATCTTCCTTCAAAGTTAAACCTGAGTCAAATATTACACTAGACAAAGGTAGTTGGGAGATTGATCAAAACAACACATGCTAGAGTAGATTTGATCAAATAGAAGTCGATTGGCTTATACATGACAGAATGAGGGCACACATAACATAGACGTATTATCTTAGTCATAACAAGGTGAAAATGTGTGGATGAAACTATCTACAATCCCATTGCAAGAGGAAGTTGATGGAAAATATTACAGGGTTAGGTAAGAAATTAATGACTAACCTTTGTGAGGCATGAAAAGGTTGATGAAGACCTTAAATGGGCAACAATAGATCATGTCAATCCAGGAACTGACCTTATGTAGAGTTTAGGTAAGTGAGGATTATCTTACAATCTCAAATTACAATCAATTGGAGACATGGGATGAAGCCCAAGAAGAAACTAGATGACACTTATCACAATGATATTTTCCATGCTTGGATTTCTTTCACCACCCCATCGTGGTGGAATTATGATAGCTATGGTTCTCTTGTGGGCGTTCATAGGTTTTTTTTGTTACTCTTCTGGTCATCTGTATAAGATGTTCAAGGGCACATAATGGAAAACAAACACGTTGAAGACTGCATTCATCTTCCCTGGAATTGTTTTAAGGCATTTTCCTTGTCCTCAATGCACTGATTTAGGGTAAAGAGCCCTCTGGTGTTGTACCAATTAGGAAAATGGCTACTTTGGTATTTTTATGGTTTGTGATATCTATGTATTTGGTCTTTTTTGGTACTTACTTTGGCTACGAGAAACCTGTAATTGAAGATCATGTTAAGACAAATAAAACTCCTAGGTAGATTCCAAAGCAGGCATGGTACATGCAGCTAGTTTTCTCAGTACTCATTGGAGGCATATTACCCTTTGGTGTAGTTTTCATTGAATTATTCTTCATCTAAACATCTATTTGGCTACATCAATTTTATTACATTTTTGGGTTTCTGTTAATTGTCTTTGTTATCCTTATTGTTACTTGTGCAGAGATCACTATTGTCCTCTGCTACTTTTAGTTGTGTAGTGAGGACTACCACTGGTGGTCGATAGCTTATCTAACTTCAGGCTCATCTACACTTTACCTATTCCTGTATGTTATATTCTACTTCTTCACCAAGATGGAGATTATGAACCTTGTCTTTGGTATTATGTACTTTGGCTACATGACAATTATCTCATACACTTTCTTTGTATTGATAAGTACAATTTGTTTCTACTCATGCTTCTAGGTTTTATGGACCATTTATGCTTCATTGAAGATTAAATTAAGTTACATGTTGTAGCCAAATTTTCCTCAAGGCTCCAATTTTCATTTGAGCAGAATTAGGTGGTAGAATGCTAGATGTGTGTTCTTTCCTCTATAGTTTAGGAAAATAGAATAGGAATTTTGTTGTGCTAGTAAGAGGAGATATATGAGTGGATATCATGAATATTGTGTATTAGTTAGGTATCCTAAGTTCATCGTGTCAGATATGCATATCGAAGTATTTGCAAACCTATAAAGACGAACAACCAATGAAATTTGAAAAACTGTGAGATTGATAAATTAAAGGCATGGAGGTATTTTGATGGATTTTGCCAAGTTATTCCTGGAAAATATGGAGGAGTATGAAATATAATTATTGGATACAACCATGTTTTTGCTTTAAAGGCAGCACTCGGGGTTGATACTAATAAAAAAGTAGAGATATTTGAACTTTGTTGATCCTAGAAATTGTTGTTGAAAGAGGTATAAACTTTCTTTGGATAAAGGATAATTCCAAGTTCATTATAGAATGAAAAAATGGTAATTGGAGGGTTACTTCTAGGGATATGAGTAGATGTATTCAAGAGCTAAAAATGAAGGGAATAAGATTTGATCTTTCTAGAGAGCCTCAGACTACGAAGAAGATGAAAAGTTATTATGACATTATTCGCAAAATGGGTGATTCACGCATTATGACATAGCTAGCAGGTCTTAATATACGGTCCATTTCCAACAACACATATTTCAAAGTTCCAAATGTGCATATGAAATATCATCTGTTCTCACTCAGCTCAACAAACCCAACTTGTTGCATTTCACAAAGTGAATAGAAGTGCAACTGCTCCAATTTATCATTGTTGATGATGAACTCCCAATTGTGAAAGAACGATATTGGCAAGTGTTTGTAAGTGTAAATGATTTTCACCACAGAAAATCCATTTCTAGAGCAAGCAAAGTAGAGAGATGAATTTGATTAGCAGATGAATGAATCCAAGAGAAAAAGCAAGGGGAAGAAGGAGATAGCTAGCAAGTGTAGATCAACTACATTGATTGACTCAAGAATCTCTGTTGGTTGCAACTGCTGAACTACTGTTAGCTCAATGTGGAAAACAAGGGAGGTCACAAATGATAATATATGGAGCTGTGAAATCTTAGAAGATCATGAAGCTCTACAAATATATCAATGTTCTAGGCAACCTGAAAATAAGAATTGCAATGGGAAATCTATGGAGAAAGTAGAGAGAACCCAGTTTGGTCCAACAAAAACTAGTAGTTTACAGAGGCCTGAGGTAAGAAAATGTGTTCCTCAGTATGGTTCTAATAATGTGGCTCGATTGCCTAGCCCTATACAAGATGATGATGATAAAGCCTGGAGGAAAAATTTTGATAAGCCCCTTGAGAAAACTGTGAAATAAATGTTTGATCTAGTTCATGAGCCATTCATGGTGAGTACCACAATTATCACTTTCTCTAGCTCCTGCAATTGTAGGTCAAGTGACTCTAATTCATTAACTCTTGAGGAGTTATCAGAGCAAGAAATCAGTGAGGAAGTGCCATTGTTCAACATAAAATCTCCTGATCCCGGCAACAGTACTTTGATTTTTGAGATGAACTAGAAGAAATTTGTTCAAGAATTGGAGTCGGAGAGCATTAAGCCTCCATCAACTGAATTCAAAAATGTAGAGCCGATGCCAAAGATTACTTTTGAAATAAGAGGCATAAATTTTATAGTAAGTTATTAACACGATATGAAGGTACAAGAGATATGGATACCAAAAAATTAGGGAAAATTTTATGGCAGTACATAATAATAATAATATATTAAAATTTAATTTAGTTTCCAGTAGTGGCCAAAGTTAACCAATGGGACTGCAAAAAGGACGACCTTAGTGCATATTAGGAGTGCTCAGGCACATGAGGTAGAGAGTGTTACCAAAGTGCACAAGTGAAGTAATCAAGAAAACTGCACAAAAAATGCAGTGAAGCAGAAGAAAATCCAGTGGGTTACTAGAAAAGGTAACAATAGTAATAACAGTAGTAGTAGTATCAGTAATAGCGCTAGTAGTAATAGAAATATAGTATTGGTTTTAATACCATGTAGTGATGGTAATGGTAGTGGTAGAGGTAACATTTTAAAATAATACTATTAGAAGTGATAACAATAATTATTAATAATAACAACAATTCTGGGAGGGATTTGAGAAAATCTTGTATGGAGTAGATAATTGGTGTTCCGAACAAAACCAAACATCACCCTGAGAAAATATCTGCTCATAAAAAGTATGGTTCTGGGCAACCTAGTTCAAGTTCTCTCATGAATTTCAATAGTTATAAAGGATTAGACGTGAAGCAGGACATGTCTAGTGGATCAAGGTCTCGAGTTATCCAACGTAGAAGAAAATATGAAGGATTAGTTTCCAAGATTGAGAGGAAGGTTAAACAAGCTCAAGCTCGATTCTTAGAATGGTTCACATGGTACTTTTCTTGAGTATGAAAACTATGATGAACATACTGCTAGTTTGGCTAAGAATATTTTGTTCTCTGATAGCTTTGCGGTGGTGAAATCCCTGTATGACCCACAAAGATTTCAGAGATTCGATGGTGGAAATGATCCTGGAGAACAATATACGCTATTCAACAGATCTTCAGAAGTTGCTTCGATGCTATCTATCCCTAAACTCTGAGGAATATCACAATACCATCATCAAGGTTTTTGAGATCCAACTGCAAATTTTTTCCACTTATATAGGTAGGAAAGCATTGTAAGACATGGATCATAGTGGGTTACATGGCCACTCACCATGGTGCAAATCGTTTACACTTGAAAACACTTGCCAATATCGTTCTTTCACAATTGGGATCTCATCATTAGCAGTGGTGAAAATTGAAGGTATATATCAAACATTGCATGCCTTCCCTATACCAAATGTGGTAAGGCATGTTTCAATTCATAACATGCAATCATATTCCCATCATCCACTTCGTATGTTCAGATATTTTGGTTTTAAGGTAGCATTGGGTTAATCAATTCACAATGTTAGTGAAAATTTATGCAGGTGGGATTATGAATATCATCATTGTTTGTCACTTGGGTTTGGAATTCAACCAAATGGAATTGCACAGGCTCAAGCTTTGATTCCTAGGAACCATCAAATCCCAAGTGAAGCCTCTGATTTTCAAATTAGAGCTAAATTCTCCCAATACCAGTCATTGTGGCCTTCACAAAGATTGTATTCATGCTTATAATTTTTAAGGAAATGCATTCGTCAGAGGGTTTGTAGTGTCTATGTCCTAGGGTTTCTTTCCAAGGAAAAGTGTTCTTTACATTAGGAGGAACCAAGCAAACTTGTGAATTTCCTTTCACGCAACATTCTCTGGAGCGTTTGTTCTCTTTCCCTTTATGAACAGTACTACAACATTGAGATCATGCTACAAGAAAATAATAGTTTATCCAATTCTAGGTTTGTTGTGGTTAAGTTTGGGAATAAGGCTTATGCTTTTGGTAAATCTGTTTATGATTTTGGACTCTTAAGTTTTCTCTGTTGTCTCACCCTAGACATGTGGTTGCTCCTTAAGAGACCAATTCAACATGGAAAATTAAAATTGGCATTGTTGTTGGGATGTATGAATACACTGGCAACAATAACTATTCTTAGCATTTCCCTCTTCACATATATTACGATGTTAAAAGGATTTTGAGGCATAAGTAATTAATAGTAGGTAACAATATATCAACTTTTTCACTGACAAGGAAAGTGAATGCACAGGAGGACACCCACAATAATGTATGTGCCTTGGTAATGGAGAATTATGTTGCAAAAAAATGACAAATTTAGGCACAGGAAGCTAAATGTAAATTTCTCTTCCATATGCTTACCAAAGTGAGAATGGATTCATAGTCTATAGCCTCACATGTAAGAATATCAATAGAATCAGCCCCAACAGAACTCAAAGAGGAAGAGACTATCCATCAATTACATGCAGCAATAGATATGGATGGACTGAAAACAAAAATTAAGAAGAAGCTTAGCTACATAAAATACTCAAAATAATAAAATGAAATATTCAAGCTAATGCCCTCAAGGAGGGAAATCCAATTGATTTTGATGTAGCTTGTAGATATCCTCTCTAATCTCCTAGGTTAAGTCTCATTTAGATAGTAGGAGCTGACCTAGAGTGTCTAGAGATTACCTGAAAAAGGGAAAGTCGATTGATAGAATCATCCACTAACTGAAGCAATTAAAAATAACCCATAACAATTGCACCAAGCAGGGGTCTATTGAAGCAATACCCTGAACTCCACCTAGACGATAGATTGACGAATTACATGTTTGCAATATATGAAGCATCATAATATACGGATTTAGAATCTCTCTATCCTATCCTAATCAACCCAAAGCAAGCCAGGTCCCCAGACCTTCAATCCATAACAGGTCATGGCTCTAATGATCATGTCCAAAGAGGTGCATCTTGAAAGAGATGTCCTAGGGAACTATCTGTTTAGCCAAGAAAATCATATTACATATTAAGTTGGGGCTAGAAAGCATGCCTAAAGATAAGCTAGACTCCTAAGATCTAACCCCCAAGTATGTGTAGGTTGTAGTAATATCAATTCCATCCCCTTCAACGTAAAAATGGTAGTCGAAGAGAGCACGTTGAGACATGCTAAAGATCATAACCTTAGTCTCACTCTGTTGAAATGTCAACTATAAAAGATCACAAGAGTTGGATAAGGCATCAATTTGTCTCTACAAATCCTTAAGCGAGGTGCCAAGAGGATCATGTTGTTGAAAACTAAAAGCAAGGAGATCAAGATGTTGAGTAGAATACAACCAACACCATCCTATATGTGCTCCAAAGAAAGGAGTTCATCTCATCGATATAGGACCCAAAGATATTTAGTGAGAGAGGGAATTCCTAATTGACCTCTATAGTACTCCTAAGGTAGTCTAAGAAGATTTGGATAGTGTAGAAATGACAAAGCACTAACTCATATAGTTTCATGATAGAATCCAATGTCGTATCACCTCTAAAACAAGGCCTTTCTCATGAGTCATAACATATTCAAATTCCTTGCAAAAGCCAACAAATCAAAAAAATAGTTTCAATGAGAAATGATGGGCCTCTCTGATAATGGCACAAAGAGTGAAAGATGTGGCTAGTAGTTTGGCACCCCTTGTAGAACCCTAGCTACATTCTAGCTCTAGGGTTCCTCCACTCTAGCTCATTTAATAATCACATGGGGTATTGTACCATAAAGCATGGAAAATGTGTGTTCAATCATGATGGTCAGATAATGTTTTTAGTTTTAAGCAACACCCAACTTAAAATTGGAGTGGATGATATGGTGGGGCCATCACAAAGGGAAACCTAAACAAACAACATGATTATAGGCATAAACGGATGGCTTCTGCCAAGCCCATCTTGAACATGTAAATAATTTTGTTAATTGATTTGACTAAAAGGTCGAGTTGACGGGGTGAGAGAGCCCTACATCTTAGTTTCCCTTTCTATAACAGAATTTACAGAAGAAATTGTAGACAACATCACTGAATGGCAATTTGGTATTATTTTCCCTGCAATAGCTACATCTTGTGGGCCTTGAAGTAGATGAGTGGAGATCATGTTACCCTACATGTTGGCCTGTCTTTAGGTGACTCACGTGGAATTTTTGATTGAGGAATTGATATAAGTTTTCCATTGGCATTTGGGTGTTGAATATATTGTAACTGAGTTGAAGGATGAATATTATAGGTTGTGAAGTATGGTGGTTTGTCCAACTTTACAACATTGTCTTTTACACTTGTTGGTGATGATCTAGAGGGAACAATTAATGGAATTGTTGAGGTGGTTAATTGAAAGCTTTTTCCTTCAGCTGTGGTAGTGCATCACCTACTTTTGATAAATAATCTTTATGAGTTTCTAAAGCTACACTCTTGTGAGAACTTTCTCCTTTTGATGGATGGATATGCCTATCCAATATTACATTTGCAGTTTGCATAGATGCACTTGTTTGTAAAGATTGATTTTGCATTCTTTGCAATAGTTGGGTTGGTGGAGCTAGTCTAAGTCCAAAACCATAAGGAGAGAGAGGGCTTGATGACTGGGTATGACCAAAATGAGTAACTGAAACATAAGGTGTAGCAGATTCATTGGGGTAAACAAATGCATTATGCTCAGTAAATATAGTGTGCTTTAATGTATCACTTTCATTTGGATTATGTGACTTGCTTAGAAGGTCAAGAACGTTTTGGTTGGACAGAAAAATTTATATGCAGAAATTGAACATCTCAGTATATTGTAATATAGAAAACTAGTAAAAGTTGGTGGAATAACAAATAGACAAATTACTCAATAACAAAACATGAACCGAAACCTTGCCCTAATAAAGATGATGAATTATTTGAACCAAATATGTTTGTAGGGTTGTCAAATACATATGAGATTTCAGAAGCATAACCTATAGAAAATTCCCTCAGATGTCCTCCTCCTAGATGTTCTCTTAAATTGGTTTGAAAATTTGAATTCAGAACATCCTACAAAAGAAAGAACTTCTTACTACAAAAGGGTTGCAAACAAATCGAGCATATGATATCAATCTAAGTGCGAAGTATTTTCAATTGAGATAAAAGGATGCAGAATACTGAGAAAATGAACTTCTTACAAGGATCCACAATATTCATAGATTAGATATTTCTTTCAAGTCCAAATAAAGTGAATAAATTTAATACCTCTCCTGCATTCATAGTACTATTTTGTGAGCCTATCCTAACCACCCTTGAACGCATAAAGTCTGCTTGTTCAGGAGCATTTTTCCCTTGAGAATCCATATGCACTATTCCTCTTAGAAATGAGTCTTGTTTAACACTTTCTGCATGCCACTGGTTCATTGAATCCATTCCTACTGCCTACTAGAGCATGTACCTAGGGGGCATTCTCAGCATATCATTTCCAAAACTTTCACTAGAACCAGTACTCAATCATTGGGACCTAAGTAATATGACTCTTGTTTAAAACTTTTTGCATGCCACTGGTTCATTGAATCCATTCCTACTACCTGTTGGAGAAAGTGCCTAGGGGGCATTCTTAGCATATCATTTCCAGAACTTTCACCTGAACCAGTACTCATTTTACTTAGCTCACAGTGATTCATATTAGTCTAAGATTGCAAATCATCTTTCCTTTGAGGAATTTTCTTAGTGTAATCACTTTCAGATTTTACACTTTGATCAGAATTCCCCTTGCCTGTTATCTGACCAACACTTGTGGAATCATTTTGACTGTATTGTGACCTATTTATATCATTTGTATATCTCTGAGAATTGTCACAGATTGGGAAATGTATTTAAAGCTATTGAACTATTGCCCTGCTGATAGACTGAAGTGTTCCCAACACGTTTGTTTTTGGCACAAGAGTCCCAAATAACATTGTTAGAATTCAATTGGTAGTTTCTTTCTATTTCTTGCTCATACTTTTTTACATTTCTCTCCCAATTATCTACATTAGGATTCCTAGTAAATCTACCCATGTGAAAACCTTCTTGCTATATTATCTACCCATTCTGGCTTGAATTAATGTTTGGATCTTGATGTTGGAATGACACGATTGTGTCTTTGCCTACCTCATTTCTTCTGTGATATGTTTGATCCTCAATTTTTTTCACATGACTACCCAGTTTCTCCAGTTATAAATGTGTGATATTGTCATTTTAATTCTTATCATGCCCTTTGTTGGCATTTACTAAAATCTTATTCTGTTCATATCCTTGTGCTTCACTTTTTCTCCAACAACTCTGCTCCTTGGATGTAAGATGAAAGATTCTGTCAGATTCAGACTTTACCTTGGTCCCCTAATGAGTTATATTGTTGCCTCCCATCAAAATTCATATAGTGGGAAGATACCCTACCATCAGGAGGAAATTTTTCAATATCCTGACTTTTCCAAGAATTTTGTTGTTGGTCATCAAAATTAGTGTGAGAGTGAATATTTTGAATGTTTTCAGAAGGTTGATAAAGGGTCTTTTCTTGCAATCCACTAGATTTCTCAGGTGTTTCTTAAAGAAATTGGGATAAGGACAATTTAACATCCCATTTATATCTCCTTTTAAGTTACACCATCTTTACATGCCTCAGAACTTATAGAGGAATGTTTCTTGTCAAACGAATATGATCCAATGTTTAGCATAGACCATACTGAACTATAGCTTCATTACCTAATCTAGAACCTTCTCCATATGCCGGTGATGCGTCGGCTGAAATTTGGTGCATGAAGAACTCCCCAAGTTTCTTTTCAAATTGAGACCTATTTTCCTTTTCTGATGAAGAGGAGGAAGCTCCCGTTGATGTTGAAGCTACATTGTTACTTGATCCTGCCATGACCTCTGACTCTAGCCACATATGACAAAGCACTTGACAAATTCCTTCCTCAACCTTAGCGCTGAGATTATGAAATCCTATAAATGAAACATGTTATAGCAAGTAAAATTCTTTGAAGCAGCAATAATACCAATCTTAAGAAATGTTAAATAGATTACAATTCTTATTTTTCTCCAACAAGAAAACAAATAGAATTCCAAGAGCATATAAAGATAATGTTACCACAAACCAAAGAAACAAAACTTGCATAATGTGGTGAAGGGAAGATGTAGGTGACAGAAAACACTCTACCTACTCCAAAAGTTAAAACGAGAACATGCATACAAACTATTTGTGGTCCATATCAGCATATGGATATTGCATGTGTTTGACCTCTTAATATAGTGGACCATGACCAAGGATATCACAAAAGGGTGGTTATATGATTGATAATGTGTATTTTTGCAATTTTCGATGGTAACTTACATAATAAAATGCAAGTGACAATATCTACTTCTTTGACTAAGAGTTGGGTTGTAGTGTTATGCGGACTTTGACGAATGGAAATAATCAATATTTGTTATTTGATACAGTTTTACTTTATAGCTACATATAGAAATGTAGAAGAGTATTATTGGATGCATTCAATATCTATTGTACCACAACGTAAATACTCATAATGATTAGCATAAGCCCTAAAATTCTAAAAGTTTATGGCAGAGTTTACAACAAAATACTCAAAATGGACCTTTAAAAGATAACTCAATGTCAGATTCTTTATTTCATATTCCTGAAGAATAACATGTGGCATCTTAATAAATACACAACATCTAAATTATGAAATATTCAAATGAAACATGGTCAAACGGTCCCTGCATTCCAAACATTGTATCTCAACCTGTTATAACAAAAATACACCCTGGTAGGCTGCTGATCAGGAAGACTTTGAGTAACTATTTCAAACCAAAGTTTTGGTTGAGGCTTAGCCTCCTCAACCTGAGAGGGCTCTCTCACTGGATTAAAGATTTTACTTTGAAGATTAGATGGCTAACTCTATGGAAAATTTGAACAACAATGTATAAATGGTTGAAATACCAATTAACAAACTTCCATTGGGCTATGGAGTCAAAGTGTGTTTCAGTACAACAACAAGATCAATTTCACATGGAAGTCAGGACATAGAGGGTTTTAACATAAAAGCAAAACAGAGATATAATATAGAGAACACAGCCTACAAAGACATGACAGAAGTTAGAGCATCATCAAATGAATTCTAAGTAACATGTGTCTATACCACTGCAAGTAAGTATATGAAGGAACCCATGAGGAAAATCAAACATTGAAACCCTTTTTGAATCCTGAGTAGTGAAAGCAGCTCTTTGCATTAACCTGAAAACATACAGTCATATATAATAGCACAATGTGCTTGTTTCTTTGAAAATTGCCAACCTCAAGTGCATTACATCTATTTTCATATATAGAGTTCATTACAAGCTTGGATTCCTTCCTCCATCATCAGGGGAATTCGAATTTTCCATCAGTGACACCTATTCTGACCATAAAACAAACCTTTAAATGCATTTGACAGCTAACTAGCAATCCTAGAGACCTAATACAAGTAGGAGTGTAACTCCTTATTATGACTAAACCACCTCAACTAAATATTAAATGCATTATTTGACAAGTACAACCTCATGAAGTTTATTTTGATGAATCCTCCCACGTTTTCACCTGACTGCTGATGACAAACCCTAGAAATTAGAGAACATGTTTCCCTGTTTTTAGGTTTAGGATCCTTGAAAGTTGGCACGTGGGACAGAGCCTTTATCTCCTCATCCATGACACATTTTTAAAAATTGAAGGAGGCTTTTCTATTCCATGATGTCTAGAACACAAACCTCTCTTGGTTGTTTAAAACACTTCTCCAGCTGTCCAGAATCTATCCTTGAAAAACACATGTAAAACAAGAAAAATCTGTTTTCTAAAATTAGGGTCTCAATGAAAGCTTAGAATCTCCCAAATAAAAACACTTATGAAGAAAGTGAGATAGGTTATTGTAGCTGGAGAGTTTATAAAGAGAAACCTCCCTAAAAATTCCAAAATAAGTTTTCCTGTAACCGGAAACTGATCTTGAAAAAGACTGCTAAAACTAGAAGACAAAACTGCACCTACAACAGTTTCATAGCGCAAGTTTAACCATAAATTTCTCCCACATCAGAATGAATTTGAAGAAAATGGAAGAGGTTTTTGTAGCTCAGTACGTTAGGAAGGAAATCCTCTTTCCGTTTTCAAAATTTAGTTTTCAGCTGTTCAGGAAACCTTCTGGAAGTTTACTAGTAAAAATCATTTTTCTGCTGAAACAGGCTACTTCAGGGGTTTCGTAGCACGCTACGAAAACTTCTAGTTCAGTGATTTTGTAGCACAAAACTAATTTTTTACACTATTTTCACTACGAAAACGTGGATTCGTAGAAATTTTCAAATTTTTCTCAAAATGGCTAAACACATGACTTTCAAAACATGATATGAGATCCATAAAGTCTAAAACAAGGTTGTTGGGCTTTATTTGATGATGGAAATGAGACTCTAACCCTATCACTTAGACACTAAGAACCATAAAAGCGACTTAACCACCATCTAACATTATGACTTAGGAACAAATGTAAAATGTAAACCTTGACACAAGCTTGACACACATAAATAATATGTGATGTGGGACCAGTGATGGGCAAGAATGGAGTGTTGACCCTATTTGACCGTACCAACAAGACACTTTTCTAAATCTTAGACACTAAAGAAAGCATGGAAAGAATAGACCAAGGCTAACACCAATCCTTTGGAATAGCACTGATGCTTTGAATTTAGAAATCATTTCTTAAGTGATAACAGTGGCTCCACTTGGGATAGTGTGCCCCTGTGGTACACTAAGAACTTGTAGCTCCAGTGCCGCTATCCATTTTCTAGAATAAAACTCTAAACTTCTGCCCAATCTGCTCCTCAAGCCTTTAATGATTTTTTGTAAGAAGAATTCAAACTGCACCTACTTAAATAGATGCTCAGTCAACCTACCCTGAGCATATTTGCATCTACCTACCTATCAGTTGCAATCTCCACTTGTAGCTCAAGGAACATGAAACTTCTAATGAAGCCAGTCATCGATCTGATCTGACACTTGAATCTCTTGACTATGCTTGAGGCAAAAATAAACCAAATACTGAAATAACCAAGGAAGCATGAGGTGTAATTGTTCTTCAAGATGAAAATATAACTGGAAGACTAAACAATAAATCTTTTCCATGTATTTAGCTATAGGGTCAAAAGACACATGGTTAGTTTGATGATTCGCATAGCATCCTGTTACTTATAACAACTGATCTTTAGTCACACAACCTTTATTTGATATGCTATCCAACTGCTTTTCTAAATGATTCCCATAAACAATGTAATTTTCTCCATTATTATGATCACTCTTTGATGTAAGTTGTTGCAAGGAATTACAAAAATCAACAACCTTTTCCTCTGCCTGAGGGTTATAAAAAATTTCTTCCAGTATTACTTCTTGGTGTTTGCAATCATTTTCATACTCTTTACGATCAAAAGATTGGCAAGTTTGCTGCATCTCTACATCAATCTCGGAGGATGTAATATGATTTTCATAAGTAAACCCCTGCTGATTTCCATGCTTCATTTCATGGGATGTTATACTTTCTTCTTGGTGTTGAAATGTATTGTTATGAAGAGCCTCTAAAATTTCTTCATCCATCAAATCATCATCATCATAACAATCCTCCAAATATTGAATAAAACTCGTAGAATGTTTACAACAATCTTTGACCAACAATAAGGAGGGATGACACTCTTTGTACATGTCATAGAATACATCATGGAAATCAGCAAGAGAATATAATGAACCATTTTCTAATATTTTATACCAAGACCATGTTTTTCCTTCTAAAGTGGTCATAAACATCCTCATCAGACAATCTTCAGGGAACTGAACCTTAAGACTGTGTACATGCATATGAAACCTAACCAAATGAAGAGCAGCATTGTCTTTCTTTTCATCTTTGAAAATTGGAAGATCCTCTAACCAATCAACCTTTGGCATAGGATTTGGAAAACCAGGGATATGAGACCGATTCATAAGGGCATACCTGGCATTCATTCTTGCAATGGAACTCATTTTGAAACTTCATCAAGCTACTGATCTTATAGCAGTGGAGTCACCTTCCAATTTCTTATTCGATGTGTGGAGACGCCAAGGTAGTTTTGCAGCCTCAAAAAGATGTCTGAGCTCCTGCTACCTTCAGAAGTTCAGCTTCTTGATTCCGGGAATGAATAGAATTCAGGCTTCTAGCAGACGCACCAAGATGTTATCACAAAAATCCACCCTGATAGGCTGCTGATCAGGAAGACTTTGAGTAACTATTTCAAACCAAATTTTTGGCTGAGGCTTAGCCTCCTCAACCTGAGAGGGCTCTCTCACTGGATTAAAGATTTTACTTTGAAGATTAGATGGCTAACTCTATGGAAAATTCGAACAAAAATGTATAAATGGTTGAAATATCAATTAAAAAACTTCCATTGGGATATGGAGTCAAAATGTGTTGCAGTACAACAGCAAGATCAATTTCACATGGAGGTCAGGGCATAGAGGGTTTTAACATAAAAGCAAAACAGAGATATAATATAGAGAACACAGCCTACAAAGACATGAAGGAAGTTAGAGCATCATCAAATGAATTCTAAGTAACATGTGTCTATACCACTACAAGTAAGTATATGAAGGAAGCCATGAGGAAAATCAAACATTGAAACCCTTTCTGAATCCTGAGTAGTGAAAGCAACTCTTTGCGTTAACCTGAAAACATACAGTCATATACAATAGCACAATGTGCTTGTTTCTTTGAAAATTGCCAACCTCAAGTGCATTACATCTCTTGTCATATATAGAGTTCATTACAAGATTTTATTCCTTCCTCCATCATGAGGGTAATTCGAATTTGTCATCAGTGACACCTATTCTAACCATAAAAAAAACCTTTAAATGCATTTGACAGCTAACTAGCAGTCCTAGAGAGCTAATACAACTAGGAGTGTAACTCCTTATTATGACTAAACAACCTCAGCTAAAAATTAAATGCATTCTTTGACAACTGCATCCTCATGAAGTTGATTTTGATGAAGCCTCCCACGTTTTCACCTGACTGCTGATGACAAACCCTAGAAATTAGGGAACATGTTTCCCTGTTTTTAGGTTTAGGATCCTTGAAAGTTGGCACGTGGGACAGAGCCTTTATCTCCTCATCCATGACACATTTTTAAAAATTGAAGGAGGTTTTTCTATTCCATGATGTCTAGAACACAAACCTCTCTTGGTTGTTTAAAACACTTCTCCAGCTGTCCGGAATCTGTCCTTGAAAAACACGTGTAAAACAACAAAAATCTATTTTTTGAAATTAGGGTCTCAATGAAAGCTTAGTATCTCCAAATTGAAAACACTTATGAAGAAAGTGAGATAGGTTATTGTAGCTAGAGAGTTTATGAAGAGAAACGTCCCTAAAAATTCCAAAATAAGTTTTCCTGTAATCGGAAACTGATCTTGAAAAAGACTGCTAAAACCAGAAGACAAAACTACACCTACAAATGTTTCGTAGTGCAAGTTTAACCATAAATTTCTCCCAGCTCAGAATGAATTTGAAGAAACTGAAAGAGGTTTTTGTAGCTCAGTATGTTAGGAAGGAAAGTCTCTTTTAGTTTTCAAAGTTGAGTTTTCAGCTGCTCAGGAAACCTTCTGGAAGTTGACTAGTAAAAATCGTTTTTCTGCTGAAACAGGCTGCTTCAGGGGTTTCGTAGCGCGCTACGAAAACTCCTAGTTCAGTGATATTGTAGAGAAAAACTAATTTTTTACACTGTCTATGCTACGAAAACGTGGATTCATAGAAAGTTTCAATTTTTTTTCAAAATGGCTAAACACATGACTTTCAAAACATGATATGAGATCCATAAAGTGTAAAACAAGGTTGTTGAGCTTTATTTGATGATGGAAATGAGACTCTAACCCTATGACTTAGACTCTAAAAACCATAAAAGTGACTTAACCACCATCTAACATTATGACTTAGGAACAAATGTAAAATGTAAACCTTGACACAAGCTTGACACATGGAAATAATGTGTGATGTGGGACCAGTGATGGGAAAGAACGGAGTGTTGACCCTATTTGACCATACCAACAAGACTCTTTTCTAGATCTTAGACACTAAAGCAACCATGGAAAGACTAGACCAAGACTAACACCAATCCTTTGGAATAGAACTGATGCTCTGAATTTAGAAATCATTTCTTAAGTGATAACAGTGGCTCCACTTGGGATAGTGTGCCCCTATGGTACACTAAGAACTTGTAGCTCCAGTGCTGCTATCCATTTTCTAGAATAAAACTCTAAAATTCTGCCCAATCTGCTCCTCAAGCCTTTAATGATTTTTTGTAAGAAGAATTCAAACTGCACCTACTGAAATAGATGCTCAGTCAACCTACCCTGAGCTTATTTGCATCTACCTACCTATCATTTGCAATCTCCACTTGTAGCTCAAGGAACATGAAACTTCCAATGAAACCAGTCATCGATCTGATCTGACACTTGAATCTCTTGACTATGCTTGAAGCAAAAATAAACCAGATACTGAAATAACCAAGGAAGCATGAGCTATAACTTTTCTTCAAGATGAAAATATAACTGGAAGCCTAAACAATAAATCTTTTCCATGTAGCTAGCTATAGGATCAAAAGACACATGGTTAGTTTGATGATTCTCATAGCATCCTGTTACTTCTAACAATTGATCTTTAGTCACACAACCTTTATTTGATATGCTATCCAACTGCTTTTCTAAATGATTCCCACAAACAATGTAATTTTCTTCATTATTATGATCTCTCTTTGATGTAAGTTGTTGCAAGGAATTACAAAAATGAACAACCTTTTCCTCTGCCTCAGTGTTATAAAAAATTTCTTCCAGTATTTCTTCTTGGTGTTTGCAATCATTTTCATACTCTTTACGATCAAAAGACTGGCAAGTTTGCTGCATCTCTACATCAATCTTGGAGGATGTAATATGATTTTCATAAGTAAACCCCTGTTGATTTTCATGCTTCATTTCATGGGATGTTATACTTTCTTCTTGGTTTTGAAATGTATTTTTATGAAGAGCCTCTAAAATATCTTTATCCATAAACCCATCATCATCATAACAATCCTCCAAATATTGAATAAAACTCGTAGAATGTTTACAACAATCTTTGAACAACAATAAGGAGGGATGACACTCTTTATACATGTCATAGAATACATCATGGAAATCAGCAAGAGAATATAATGAACCATTTTCCAAGATTTTATACCAAGACCATGCTTTTCCTTCTAAAGTGGTCATAAACATCCTCATGAGACAATCTTCAGGGAACTGAACCTTAAGACTGCATACATGCATATGAAACCTAGCCAAATGAAGAGTAACATTATCTTTCTTTTCATCTTTGAATATTGGAAGATCCTCTAACCAATCAACCTTTGGCACAGGATTTGGAAAACCAGGGATATGAGACCGATTCATAGGGGCATACCTGGCATTCATTCTTGCAATGGACCTCATTTTGAAACTTCATCAAGCTACTGATCTTCTAGCAGTGGAGTCACCTTCCAATTTCTTATTCGATGTGTGGAGTCACCATGGTAGTTTTGCAGCCTCAAAAAGATGTCTGAGCTCCTGCTACCTTCAGAAGTTCAGCTTCTTGATTTCTGGAATGAATAGACTTTAGGCTCTAGGCAGACGCACCAAAATGTTATCACAAAAATCCATCCTGATAGGCTGTTGATCAGGAATACTTTGAGTAACTATTTCAAACCAAAGTTTTGGCTGAGGCTTAGCCTCATCAACCTGAGAGGGCTCTCTCACTAGATTAAAGATTTTACTTTGAAGATTAGATGGCTAACTCTATGGAAAATTTGAAAAACAATGTATAAATCGTCGAAATACTAATTAACAAACTTCCATTGGGCTATGGAGTCAAAGTGTGTTTCAGTACAACAGCAAGATCAATTTCACATGGAAGTCAGGGCATAGATGGTTTTAACATAAAAGCAAAACAGAGATATAATATAGAGAACACAACCTACAAAGACATGAAGGAAGTTAGAGCATCATCAAATGAATTCTAAGTAACATGTGTCTATACCACTACAAGTAAGTATATGAAGGAAGCCATGTGGAAAATCAAACATTGAAACCCTTTCTGAATCATGAGTAGTGAAAGCAACTCTTTGCATTAACCTGAAAACATACAGTCATATACAATAGCACAATGTGCTTTTTTCTTTGAAAATTGCCAACCTCAAGTGCATTACATCTCTTGTCATATATAGAGTTCATTACAAGCTTGGATTCCTTCCTCCGTCATGAGGGGAATTCGAATTTTCCATCAGTGACACCTATTCTAACCATAAAACAAACCTTTAAATGCATTTGACAGCTAACTAGCAGTCCTAGAGACCTAATACAACTAGGAGTGTAACTCCTTATTACGACTAAACCACCTCAACTAAAAATTAAATACATTATTTAACAACTACAACCTCATGAAGTTGATTTTGATGAAGCTTCCCACATTTTCACCAGACTGTTGATGACAAACCCTAGAAATTAGGGAACATGTTTCCTTGTTTTTAGGTTTAGGATACTTGAAAGTTGGCACGTGGGACATATCCTTTGTCTCCTCATCCATGACACATTTTTCAAAACTGAAGGAGGTTTTTTTATTCCATGATGTATAGAACACAAACCTCTCTTGGTTTTTTAAAACACTTCTCCAACTATCCAGAATCTGTCCTTGAAAAACACGTGTAAAACAAGAAAAATCCGTTTTCTGAAATTAGGGTCTCAATGAAAGCTTAGTATCTCCAAACTGAAAACGCTTATGAAGAAAGTGAGATAGGTTAGTGTAGCTAGAGAGTTTATGAAGAGAAACGTCCCTAAAAATTCCAAAATAAGTTTTCCTGTAACCAGAAACTAATCTTGAAAAAGACTGCTAAAACCAGAAGACAAAACTGCACCTACAACAGTTTCGTAGCGCAAGTTTAACCATAAATTTCTCCCACCTCAGAATGAATTTGAAGAAACTGAAAGAGGATTTTGTAGTTCAGTATGTTAGGAAGAAAGCCTCTTTCAGTTTTCAAAATTGAGTTTTCAGCTGCTCAGGAAACCTTCTGGAAGTTCACTAGTAAAAATAGTTTTTCTGTTGAAACTGGCTGCTTCAGGGGTTTCGTAGCGCGCTACGAAAACTCCTATTTCAGTGATTTCATAGCGCAAAACTAATTTTTTACACTGTCTGCGCTAAAAAAATGTGGATTCATAGAAAGTTTCAAAAAATTTTCAAAATGGCTAAACGCATGACTTTCAAAACATGATATGAGATCCACAAAGTGTAAAACAAGGTTGTTGAGCTTTATTTTATGATGGAAATGAGACTCTAACCCTATCAATTAGACTCTAAAAACCATAAGAGTGACTTAACCACCATCTAACATTATGACTTAGGAACAAATGTAAAATGTAAACCTTGACACAAGCTTGACACATGGAAATAATGTGTGATGTGGGACCAGTGAGAGGCAAGAACGTAGTGTTGACCCTATTTGACCATACCAACAAGACTCTTTTCTAGATCTCAGACACTAAAGCAACCATGGGAAGACTAGACCAAGGCTAACACCAATCCTTTGGAATAGAACTGATGCTCTGAATTTAGAAATCATTTCTTAAGTGATAACAGTGGCTCCACTTGGGATAGTGTGCCCCTGTGGTACACTAAGAACTTGTAGCTCCAGTGCCGCTATCCATTTTCTAGAATAAAACTCTAAACTTCTACCCAATCTCCTCCTCAAGCCTTTAATGATTATTTGTAAGAAGAATTCAAACTGCACCTACTAAAAGAGATGATAAGTCAACCTACCCTGAGCTTATTTGCATCTACCTACCTATCAGTTGCAATCTCCACTTGTAGCTCAAGGAACATGAAACTTCCAATGAAGCCAGTCATCAATCTTATCTGACACTTGAATCTCTTGACTATGCTTGAAGCAAAAATAAACCAGATACTGAAATAACCAAGGAAGCATGAGGTGTAACTGCTCTTCAAGATGAAAATATAACTGGAAGCCTAAACAATAAATCTTTTCCATGTAGTTAGCTATAGGGTCAAAAGACACATGGTTAGTTTGATGATTCTCATAGCATCCTATTACTTCTAACAACTGATCTTTAGTCACACAACCTTTATTTGATATGCTATCCAACTGCTTTTCTGAATGATTCCCACAAACAATGTAACTTTCTTCATTATTATGATCACTCTTTGATGTAAGCTGTTGCAAGGAATTACAAAAATGAACAACCTTTTCCTCTGCTTGAGGGTTATAATTTTTTTTTTCTAGTATTTCTTCTTGGTTTTTGCAATCATTTTGATACTCTTTACGATCAAAAGACTGGCAAGTTTGCTGCATCTCTACATCAATCTCGGAGGATGTAATATGATTTTCATAAGTAAACCCCTGCTAATTTTCATGCTTCATTTCATGGGATGTTATACTTTCTTCTTGGTGTTGAAATGTATTGTTATGAAGAGACTCTAAAATATCTTCATCCATAAACTCATCATCATCATAACAATCCTACAAATATTGAATAAAACTCGTAGAATGTTTACAACAATCTTTGACCAACAATAAGGAGGGATGACACTCTTTATACATGTCATAGAATACATCATGGAAATCAGCAAGAGAATATAATGAACCATTTTCCAAGATTTTATACCAAGACCATGCTTTTCCTTCTAAAGTAGTCATAAACATCCTCATGAGACAATCTTCAGGGAACTGAACCTTAAGACTGCGTACATGCATATGAAACCTAGACAAATGACGAGTAGCATTATCTTTCTTTTCATCTTTGAATATTGGAAGATCCTCTAACCAATCAACCTTTGGCATAGGATTTGGAAAACCAGGGATATGAGACCGATTCATAGGGGCATACCTGGCATTCATTCTTGCAATGGAACTCATTTTGAAACTTCATCAAGCTATTGATCTTCTAGCAGTGGAGTCACCTTCCAATTTCTTATTCGATGTGTGGAGTCACCATGGTAGTTTTGCAGCCTCAAAAAGATGTCTGAGCTCCCCCTACCTTCAGAAGTTCAGCTTCTTGATTTCGGGAATGAATAGACTTCAGGCTCCAGGCAGACGCACCAAAATGTTATTACAAGAATCCACCCTGATAGGCTGATGATCAGGAATACTTTGAGTAACTATTTCAAACAAAAGTTTTGGCTGAGGCTTAGCCTCCTCAACCTGAGAGGGCTCTCTCACTGGATTAAGGATTTTACTTTGAAGATTAGATTGCTAACTCTATGGAAAATTTGAACAACAATGTATAAATCTTTGAAATACCAATTAACAAACTTCCATTGGGCTATGGAGTCAGAGTGTGTTTCAGTACAATAGCAAGATCAATTTCACATGGAAGTCAGGACATAGATGGTTTTAACATAAAAGCAAAACAGAGATATAATATAGAGAACACAACCTACAAAGACATGAAGGAAGTTAGAGCATCATCAAATGAATTCTAAGTAACATGTGTCTATACCACTGCAAGTAAGTATATGAAGGAAGCCATGAGGAAAATCAAACATTGAAACCCTTTCTGAATCCTGAGTAGTGAAAGCAGCTCTTTGCATTAACCTGAAAACATACAGTCATATACAATAGCACAATGTGTTTGTTTCTTTGAAAATTGCCAACCTCAAGTGCATTACATCTCTTGTCATATATAGAGTTCATTACAAGCTTGGATTCCTTCCTCCATCATTAGGGTAATTCGAATTTTCTATCAGTGACACCTATTCTTACCATAAAACAAACCTTTAAATGCTTTTGACAACTAACTAGCAGTCCTAGAGACCTAATACAACTAGGAGTGTAACTCCTTATTACGACTAAACCACCTCAAATAAAAATTAAATGCATTATTTGAAAAGTGCAACCTCATGAAGTTGAATTTGATGAAGCCTCCCACATTTTCACCTAACTGCTGATGACAAACCCTAGAAATTAGGGAACATGTTTCCCTGTTTTTAGGTTTAGGATCCTTGAAAGTTGGCACGTGGGACATAGCCTTTATCTCCTCATCCGTGACACATTTTTCAAAACTGAAGGAGATTTTTTTATTCCATGATGTCTAGAACACATACCTCTATTGGTTTTTTAAAAAACTTCTCCACCTGTCCAGAATCTGTGCTTGAAAAACATGTGTAAAATAGGAAAAATCCGTTTTCTGAAATTAGGGTCTCAATGAAAGCTTAGTATCTCCCAAATGAAAACACTTATGAAGAAAGTGAGATAGGTTACTGTATTTGGAGAGTCGATGAAGAGAAACCTCCCTAAAAATTCCAAAATAAGTTTCCCTATAACCAGAAACTAATCTTGAAAAAGACTGCTAAAACAAGAAGAAAAACAACACCTACAATAGTTTCATAGCTCAAGTTTAACCATAAATGTCTCCCACGTCAGAATGAATTTGAAGAAAATGAAAGAGGTTTTTGTATTTTAGTGTGTTAGGAAGGAAATCCTCTTTCATTTTTCAAAATTGAGTTTTCAGCTGCTCAGGAAACCTTCTGGAAGTTGACTAGTAAAAACAGTTTTTCTGCTGAAACAGGCTGCTTCAGGGGTTTCGTAGCATGCTACGAAAACTCCTAGTTCAATGATTTCATAGCGAAAAAAACTAATTTTTTACACTATCTATGCTATGAAAACATGGATTCGTAGCAAGTTTCAAAATGGCTAAACACATGACTTTCAAAACATGATATGAGATCCATAAAGTGTAAAACAAGGTTGTTGAGCTTTATTTGATGATGGAAATGAGACTCTAACCCTATCACTTAGACTCTAAAAACCATAAAAGTGACTTAACCACCATCTAACATTATGACTTAGGAACAAATGTAAAATGTAAACCTTGACACAAGCTTGACACATGGAAATAATGTGTGATGTGGGACCAGTGATGAGCAAGAACGGAGTGTTGACCCTATTTGACCATACCAACAAGACTCTTTTCTAGATCTTAGACAGTAAAGCAACCATGGAAAGACTAGACCAAGGCTAACACCAATCCTTTGGAATAGAACTGATGCTCTGAATTTGGAAATCATTTCTTAAGTGATAACACAACCAAAGAGGACCACACAAAATATGCTTGAAGAAAGCAAAGCAGTAGTAATAATAATTCTTCCCTGTCATCTATAGAATATATATAAACTCCCTTTTGTGGACAGATTTGAATTATGATCCTAGCTAAACTTCACACAATTTATTGCTTAAGAGCCAAATTTCCAATGCACATGATCAAATTGGGCACATTTGGACCACATGAAAAATATGCACTCCAGTAACATAGGATGTAATAAGATTGTGTAGCACAAAGATATGTGTGCAATAAAAATTCTACATTCTTTGAGCATCTTGTGTGTATATTGTGCCCCTTAAGGATTCATTCCAGACCTCAGGAAATTATGGGATTAAAATTGAGAATGGAAAGGTTAGGTTTTTGTCCTCTGCAAGCTCCAAAGGGTTAGGTATCAGGCCAGTCGATTAAAATAATTTATGGGAACTACAAGATTGGGTTATAATCCTGTGTAAACAACACAATGTTAGATTTTAGGTCATCAGGTTGCATACATAAAAGCAGACAAGGATCAGTTAGTTGGAGGCCTCCATGTTGTACCACAAGATTAGGTTGCAGACTAACAAGATGTAGAAGACTAAACACCCCATAAGGTTTTGTTGTAGGTTAAACGATGCATCACAGGGTTTGTGAAGATTGAAGGGAGTGGAAGAAAAAATAGATCAATAGGAAAATGAAGTGAAAGAGATCAAGAGGGAAGCTGAAGAATCAAAAGCTGAAAAAAAATATTTAACAGATGTAATTTGTAGTTGATATGTAATTACAATGTATTTATAGAAAAACTTTTGACAGTGAATATGTGAGAAACAATATGATTGTGTTGCGTACTTGCCATCAATGAAATATTTAAATGCATATTTTCACTGATTCTCAGCATTCCATGTGATGTTTTTTACTTGGATAGAATGTTCTTCGACTATTAAATACAAATGTTGATGTGTTCTGTAAGTGAATTTGCTTTAACGAGCTAAGGATGGGTACACTGTCATGGGCAATCACTTTTGCATGAATGTGCAGAGTATAAGTTAAAAATACAATTGTATTGCTCGTCTTGCTTGAACGAGAGTGAAAACAAACTGGGAAGCTATGACATTTATCCTCATCCTTAAGGTGAGAAACTTGAGTGATGACCTTCATGTTAGAGAAACAGGGCAGTGAAATCTGGCACACCATGCCTAAACTCCATAGCCAATTTTTTTACTAATCAAGTTAACATATTTAGAG
The DNA here is from genome assembly GCA_031772625.1 of Pinus tabuliformis. Taxonomy (NCBI): domain Eukaryota; kingdom Viridiplantae; phylum Streptophyta; class Pinopsida; order Pinales; family Pinaceae; genus Pinus; species Pinus tabuliformis. The sequence goes on from CM062809.1 coordinate 1,169,754,764, forward strand.
ATATAATTTGGATAGGAGAACAATATCAACAATGCAAGAAAATCACAAGAAGGCAAGCTTGAAAGTAGATTGCCAGAACTATATACATAGTTTGCACTCGTTTTCATTATTATATCTAGGGTACAAAAGTGTGTGGAGTGCGATCAAAGTTGACAACATCTTACAATAAAATACAATGAAGTGGGTGAGGGATCAATTTAAAAGCGTAGTAAAGTACATAAAATGTACAATTTTAGTATATAGTTCACATGTTCATTAGATCAAGTCTCATCACAATTTCTGTTTAACTTATTGCCCTGTTACTTTCTTATTACCGGGCTATAAACAATAGCCTAATATCAAAAGAAAATATTTATTCCATTCAATGTTACAATATACATTCAAGGGCCAACAAGAAGCTTGAACTTATCTGTTTTATATGCTAATTTGCAATCAAATGTGACTTTCCTGGCCCTATCTTAAACTGTGGCAACCTACTGTGCAGATTTTGTACCCATGGTGTCGCATTGGATCAACTGCTGAGTTTTTAGAATTTTACACATTCAATTACATTTAGTAAATTACTATATTTAGTATATTCCACTTTCCTCTATACAAAAAATTCATTAGCACTGCAGGCTTGTAAATGGGTGAGAAAATTAGAACATATATTTATCTAAATTCCATATAAGAATTGTTGGGTTGATATCCTGCCACTATAAAATTATTACTTTCAATGGATATCTGAGACATCAAGCCACCCAAATGCATAGATTTAGACACATTATGCATTGAAGAATGATAGGGTGATGGAGAAAATTGGTTCCCTAAAGTTTGTTTGTATCCAACAAGAAGACATAGTTTTTTTGCCCAGAGTGTTGTTCTAACTGTTGCGCTTCTTGTTGTTGAGCATGCTTCTCCAACTGGTGTCGTACATACTACTTTAAGAGTTGTTCTTGATGCTGTCGAGCATGCTCTAACTACAGGGCTTACTGTTATTGAGCATGCTCTAACTGTTGGGCTTGCTGCTGTCGAGTTTGTTGTTGTAACTGTTGGAATTGTTGCTGACAAGCTTGATGATCTAATTACTGGGCTTGCTATTGCCGAGCTTGATGCTCTAACTGCTAGGCTTGTTTCCATTGAGCTTGCTACATGAACTGCTAGACTTGCTTCCATCTTACCTGTTTCTCTAATAGCTGGGCTTGTGCCTACCTTTCTTGTTGCCTTAACTGTTGGGATTGTGGTTGCCTTGCTTGCTGCTCTAGTTGCTGAGCCTGCTGTTGTCGGGCATGCAACTCTAGCTACATAATTTGTTGTTGTCTTTGTAGCTCTTGCACGTGATTTTAATATGAAAATTGTTTCCATAGCTACTCTTCTAATCCTGGTTGCAACCTTGTACCATGGAATTGTGGACCTGCTTGAAGCTGACCTTTCAAGAGAAGATGGCTCCCAAGAAAATCATAGTTAACCTGAGCTTCCACATGTTCCACCCCTTCTGAATTGTTCCTACTATGATTCAACCTTGACCAACAATGTGTCCCTATTGTATATCAGGCCCTGCTAAGCTTCCCGTGCTTGACTAATTTCACTCCAATGTTTCACCATCTCTAGCTGAATTTTCTTGATTTGATGTGATATATCCAGCCAAAGACCCATTCACTAGCCTGTCAAGAATCAAAGGTTGGTTCCTTTATTGACTGTTCATAAAATTATTGTTTGGACCTTCTTGAGGATTTCTAACACCTAACTCCATGTGAGATGTCACCCATCATCAAGTCGTGTCTCTGTTGGCATGAATGAAAGTATTACAGATGAGAATATGTAATTATTTTGAGAATGCTCAAATATTGAATTATCATGGGAATTGTTAGCTTTAAAAGGAATGTTTTTTCTACTTACTAGGCTCAGTGTTATATGATGACTATTGTATGTGGTAGGACTCATTGTTCTAATTGTCATTAGGCCAAGCATTATTGTTCATAATAGAACAACTCACTTTATCCAACTCAGATTGTTTGTGAGATAAATTATCTTGCTCAAAAAATCATGTACTTCGTCTCCTACTCTTTTTCCAGATCTAGATAGTCATGGTTGTAGATTATTGGATCCTGACTATTTTGTAGAAAAGAAAATACCTTGTGGAACAGATATATGAAGTTGAGATGATGAAAATTTTGGTTCTGGATTTTCATCCTATTGAACAAAATATAGTGCCACACCAACATGAAAAAATAAAAATCAAAGGAAGCTTTGAAAGTCAACTTTAAAATATTCTAATATGATTAACCATTAAAACAAACACAATAAAAATATAATCCACACCAAAATTATCATGTTGTTTAATCAGGGTTAGATCACAACACTTACTCCTTGTATATACATAATAGCAGAACTGGAATGAAGTTCTTTTTCCTTTCCCCAATCCATGTCCTTATGAAGTTATGGTCTGAAAGTGACAAGGAGAATATCAAAACCATGAAAAATTCAGTTACGGTTTATTCATAATAAGATGGGAATACCTGAGATGCACAAGAACACTAGGCATTCTCATTAGACAATGCCCAAAGGTAGAGTTCAAAGGAAAACAAAAGTCATGGCAGACTGAGGTTTCTGGTGAGATTTTCTTTCTCATGTAGACCTCTCCCAAAAGGTGGTTCTCCCCATACTTTCCTTTCAATTTGTACATTAGACAAATTCTTTTGTAATTAGTAGCAAGAAATTTACAATTAGGGAACATATTATTATTGGAAAATTACAAAATCTCAAATGCATAGATTGACCAAGTTAGAGAAGCAAGTCCAGCAGTTAGAACACTAAGCTCATTTCAGATGCCTTACTTGCTGCTCTAACTGATAGGCTTTCTACTGTCAGAATATGACAAATTTGTAGTTATGTGTGTGATAGCTTGCACCCTAATTTAGCTCCCAACTACATACCACAAATGTAAGCTAGCACATCTAGGTAAACAACCATTTAGTAGCCCTGCCCATGTCACACATGAAGATATTTCCCTTCATATCATAGGTTGTGCCATACTCAAAAGAGTTAAGATACATTTGTCACCCTGGAAATTTTCAAATGTCTATTTTGAAATTTTCTAGACACTTAGTAAAATAAAAAAGTTAGGAATATATTTGAAAAAATGTTTATGAAATTTCATATAAATGCAGTTCTGTTTTCTGTTACCTTTCATGGCTATACAAATGTGCTTCCTCTGCATTGCGAAGCACACCACCCAAGGATTTGATGCTAGAGCCATCCAAAAAATCAAGTGAAGGAGAAGAGGAATTTGTGACCAGGAAGAGCCTCTAAATTAGAAATGTCTTCTAAATGCTTCAAGTCAGAAATAGCCTTAATTGTATACATTGTTGAGTTATACATATCAATTTTCTGCTATATGATTGACATGCTTCAAGGTCCAACTGGGGGAAAGGGACTACAAACAGGAGAAAACCAGATAACATATTTCACAATTTAGTGCTAAGATTAAACTGAAGAGAGAAGAAAAGCACAAAAATATAAAGGCTTGTGGAATCCCAACATAGGGAGATCAGACGAGATTTGTTAGCAATTTCAAAATTTTGGTGATCTTCTGGATTCTGATGGGGTTGAATTATGATGACATTGACATAATGAAAAATATTAAACCAGGCAAGCATAAATATTACTAGCTATACTACAAAATAATCTTTAGACACAAAATGACAGGAAAAATAAAAGAGAAATCTAGCTAGAGTATGAAGTTAAAATTCACAACCTAGAAGCAATGGAGCTATAAATTCCAAAGTTGATGCAACACTGCAGATGTCCTAAAAATAGATTAATTGCAAGTTATCACATATCCTATAAATGTTGTCTTACAGAGTCTGTGGAAACATTGTAACACACCCACTTATCTAACTAGGGATGGTTACTATGTTACCCAAATCTTATTTTGCATTTAAAAGAATAGGGTAAAGTCTCCTCTGCCTTTTTTTTCCTTTTTTTTACTACCAAAACAAATAGAACTTGGAAAATCAACTAACAAGTATCTAGGCACAACCATGTGCTCAACAAGTAGTCAAAGGTGCTAAAGGCATGCTGCAAGTTCTATCCAACTGATTGGAGGGCGGTATTCAAAACTAGGGTGACTACCTTTGAAATTGTGTAATTGAATTTTCTACTTAGCTACTTGTATAATTGCACTAGTTTGTGTCTACTTACGTAGCTTCCTGTACTTGTAACAAGTGGTGCAAAGACAAATAAAGATCACCTTCAATGGAAGGTCCAAAATGCATGTCAATGATAATGTTTAAAACCATTTTATAGTGGCATAAGACTACATGTACTGTTACTTGTACAATGTTTACTACCTTGTGATTCAAACTAAAAGAAAGAAACCAAACTAAGCCCATATAACAGTTCTTATTTAAACAGGTCGCAAACCATGGAGAAACATTTCATCCCTCTTCCTTTGAAATATGGAACACATGAAAATTTTCATGTGATTCTCTCTCCTCTCTCTCTCTCTCATATGGTCAAATTTGATTATGTTATAAATAAATCATTCCCATTGTTACAAGATAAAAATATAAGCACTCATGTAATTTCCAACAATTTTCATAAACAGTTTTGCCACTAGAGGAAAAACCAATCCCATTTATACCAACAACAAGTGTCAGTTTCCGGGACAAAGATTCATCTTTGATTCCATTTTCTAATAAGATGGGATTGTCTATGATGAGACCTTTTCTCCTGTTCCAAGGTACTAATCGATTAGATCTATATTGGCATTGTCAGCGTGGATGGGTTGGAAGATACATCATATGGATGTGAAGAAAACCTTCCTTAATGGCACGATTAAGGAAGAGGTGTACATAGAGCAGCCTGAAGGTTTTGAAACCTTTAACCATGAGTCGCATGTGTGCCAGCTCAAGAGAGAATTTTATGGGCTGAAGCAAGCACCTCGTGCTTGGTACACCAGGATAGACACCTACTTCACCAAGTTTGGATTCACGAAGAGTGAAGTTGATGCGAACCTGTACCACATAGTGGTGGAAGGTAAATTGTTTATCATTATACTTTATGTTGATGATCTCATACTGACAGGTGATGATCAGTTGATCAAATATTGCAATGAGTACCTTGCAAGAGAGTTTGAGATGAAGGACTTGGGGCTCATGCATTACTTTATGGGCATGGAAGTATGGCAGGGTGATGGGGAGTTGTTTTTGTCTCAAGGCAAGTATGCCAATGAGATACTTAGGAGGTTCCACATGGAGAGTTGCAAGCCTATGGAGACTCCTCTAGCTAGTAACTGGAGGAAGGAGGATGCTACTTTGGGAGAGGTAGTGGAAGCTACTATTTATAGGCAGCTTGTGGGTTCACTCATGTACTTGGTGAACACATGACTAGATTTATGCTATGTAGTTAATCAATTGAGTCAAGCGATGGTTAGGCCTACCTAGCTATATTGGAAGGCGAAAATCATTTATTTAGATACCTTAGGGGAACTACTCAGTATGGATTATGGTACAAATGAACATAGGGAGTGAAGTTTCAAGGCTTCATGGATACAGATTGGGCAGGGATTCTATCCGATAGGAAGAGCACATCAGGAGGGATTTTTCATATTGGATCAGCGACAGTTTCTTGGTACAGTAGGAAACATAGATCAGTTGCACTCAGTTCGGCAGAGGCATAGTACATGGTTGCAAGTCAAGCAACATGTGAGGCCATTTGGATGAGGAAGATCCTGGTTGGTATGTTTGGTCAATAGATGGATCTGACAGTGATTTATTGTGATAATCACAGTTGTATCAAACTCTCTGGAAATCAAGTTTGTCATGATAGGTCCAAGCACATTTATATCTAATATCATCATCTCAGAGATTGTGTATTGAGGTAGATCATGTTGTTTGAGTACATTCCCACGGAGGAGAAATATGTTCACATTTTGACAAAGCCATTGTCAAGATGTAAATTCTATTTTCACAGAGATAGGATTGGGGTAAAAGATTATCCCTTTCTTATTGAGAAGGATTGTTGAGAAATGGAAACAAGAAATTCCACTTTAATTTGTCCTTGAATTTAAACTATGAATTAAAATCGAATTCTATTCTCATAGAAACTTGTAAATAGTTAATTAAGTTTAATTAACTTAATTAGCTTAGGAATTTTTAGTTGGAAGTATTTATGTATTCATGTATATGTTCTCCCTAAATTTTTGGGATTGAGGATGAGTTTAGATTGAGTTGTAATTAGATAACTCATTTTATTGAGTTATGGTCAGTTAAATTAGTTCTAACTCTTTGTGGAACTAATAAGGACTAATAGTTAGTTGGTGCACTGGTGCATCCACAAGTGTTACTCCAATTAACTGAATATTCCCTCATGAGAAACTCATGCATTTTAGTTCAGAGAAAGACCCAGTTGAGAATAGAGTACAAGGACATTGTATTATCAGTTGTATGATTTACTGAGTTGTAAATATCATGCATGCGATCAAAGAAGGACCTATGTTTCAATTGCGTAGTTTTGGAAGCATGAATTCCCTTTAAATACAGGCTATTGATCCTAGGAATTGTACAAGGACATAGGGGCTTGGAAGGCAGTGGAAGTTGGCTAAGAGCGCGCTTATGAGGCAGTGAGTTGAGCATACTTGTACGAAATTGTTCTTGTGAGAACAAGATTTGTATCTTATCACATATTTCTGATTAATGAAATACAGATAGGCAGGGTTTTGAGCAGTGGCTTTCCCTAGAAAAGCTTATTATGTTATGTGCCATTGATTTATATTCTTCTTGTTCATATGTTTTTCATCGATATATTGGGTTCCGTTGGGTGAAAGTAAAAGTAAATTCTTGTCCTATGCTTTAGTACATCACATGAGCTTGTTAATCTACAAGAAATTCTACACTTTCCATGAGTGTCCTTTCTGCCCCATAGGTACCACACTCGTGAAGCACTTCTCTCCAGCAGTAATTGTACCATGACACCAAAGAGATTTTCTTCAAGAGATACTGCTGAAAGAAGCACTCGGGAAGCAGTTGAGAAAGCACCATCTTACTCGCCAATATATGCAAACACTCAATTATTCATAGAGAAGGAGTCAAAACTAACATGGCAAAAAGTCCAGCAGCAATGCCAAAAGGCAGAAATCCAGTACAAGATCAAGGAAAGAGGAATTTACTGACATAATAAAGGGAGAACAAATTTGCAGAGTGAAAGAAGATTCAATATTCATGCAGGCATCTTTGGTAGCAGAAGAAAAAAGGAAGTAGAGGACACAGAGAGAGGAGTAGAGGAAGAGAGAAAAGCAGAGCTTGCAGGGAGAAGAACTGAGATCAGAGCAAGAAGAACAAGAATTGAAGGAAGGACAAAAGTTGAGGAGGAAAGAACAGGAAGAGAAGCATAAGTAGGAAGAAGAACAAAGGAAAGGTGCAATGACAGAGCAAATAGAACCAATACAGGTTGATGAACTGGAACAACTAGCAGCTAAGGAAGAGAGTGAATAAGTGTAGGTTCCCTCACTAATGTGAAACACAAGAACCAAGTCTGGCTAGAGATCAATGAGTACATGGAGAAACTAAGACGAGAGGCCACCAGGGAAAACTTGGAACTGAATGTGCATAACATGCAGAAGTACATTGGTGGCCCAGTCATGGTCAACACCATGCTACAAATGCTTCAGAATGAGTTGGATATATGTTCCACAACCATATACTCGGATGCCATGGAAGAAAGATTCCACTAACAGAAAGACACCATCAATCACTTTGGGGACATCATAACACAATACCAATCTTGGCATCAATATATGACCGAGAAGCACCAAATGGAGGTTGCCAAGTTGGTTTTTCCCCAAACTTCAGAATCATAGTGTTTTGTCTTGTTAGGCTATCTCTAGCATATTTTGTCTTACATGGGTACATGAGGAAAATGTAATATTGTTTGTAAATGTATTGTAAGTTAAACTCCAAGTGTCATTAGTGGAAGGTGAAAATTCATCATGTTATGTAATGATTTACTTGTAAATAAGTTCAAGAATCGTGAGGGTATTCAAAGAGTCATAAAGAATAATGTCAAGGGTCACCCCACCCTTTGTTATAAATAGAACCTCATAATTCATGGAATAGGCTTTTGGCTAGGCTTATGTTGGGTTGTGTTATATTCTTTCCACGACTAGCCAACGTAGTTAACTGGGGGTTTAGAGGGGGGGCAGAGCCCCCCCCCCCCCCCCCCCCCCCTTCATTGTGCCAATTGCATAGCGAGGGGAGTTACAGGGGGTTTGAGGGGTATAGGTAACCCCGCTCTATGGGGTCTGGGACAGCGCCTTGGAAAATTTGGGTTTTGGACCCTATGTTAGGTTGGGCAGACCTACCTATGGTTTTGTGCATGTTTTTGCACATGGTTTTGGACGCAGTTTTCGATCCATGGTTTTGGACAAGATGGTTTTCAGTCCATGGTATTGGATGCTTTGACATGTATAAATATGTATTGTAACATTGAAAGGAACATAATGAAAAATCAAGCTGGTAGTCCCGGTATTGGGATCCAGGGGAAAATCTTTGTTTATATCTGTTTTATGTGTTATGCTCTCACATTGTTTATTTTCTGTGTTTTAGAATTCGTATGTAGGTAATTTTTGTACAGGGTTAAAACCTACATAACATAACTCATGGAATAGGCTTTTGGCTAGGCTTAGGCTTAGAAAAGGCTTGGGAGTATTGTGACAAGCCTTGGCTTCTCCACAACGTAGAGCAAGTATACTTCTTTGGAGGGGTAGTGTTATAGACATTTTTGTGCCTTACAACTCCAAGCATGAAATTTCCATAAACCAAGGGCTCCTAAGTCCCTAAAAGTGTTGTTCTAACCCCTAAAGGAACAAGGTCAACAGATTACAGCTTCTCCCAGAAGTTCTCCAGCAGAAACTGCTCATAATTGGTCAAAACAAGATCATTTCAGCTGCTCCACTGGATAAGTGCGTTTCATTGCACCTAAATACACTGTGAGGGTGCGTTGCATTTCAAAACTCCCTTCTGTAGGGTGCGAGGGGCGAGAAATGACAAATGGCAGTGTCATTCCGCGAGGTGGAGAGGCAATGGAAGCTTCCAGAATCTTCTCCTGTGACACTTGCCTCACTGAATTCGACCAAGGATGAGTAAGAGGCCCTCAGTCTCTAAGTGGAAGCAAGAACTGACAGAGAGAAGACACTAATCAAATCACAAGCTGACTCATCCTCCTTATAGATATCTATATATGGATCCCTCATCCCAGAGATCCAGGGGCTGGAATTTTTCATATTGTAAGGAATTGTTGTTGGTTTCTAGAGACAAACATCAGATTGTTGGGTGATCTATGCTTTGTTTGAGGTGAAGAGGGGCTTCTTTGCTGGGAGGTTGATGCTGGGTCGGAACCACTAGTTGTAACTCCTCCTGGATCTTTTCTTGTTTATCAATAAAAGCTATTTGAGTTTTCCTCCATGCTTCTGTATCATTGATGCCTGTTACATTTGTATGGTCAATTTCAATCTGATCCTAAGTTGTTTATGAATATAGATCCATGTCTTTGTATAGTGTTATGCTTCTGTGATCTTGCAGGTACTTTGTAAAGCTGAGCGTGCTAGGGAGCAGGTAGCTGGAGACTATCAAAGAAGAGAGGGATCAGATCAAAGGATTAGCACAAGACAGAGGTCGGTTCTTTCTATTCCTCTCTATCTATAATTCATAAAGGAAATACAAAAGTAGCTTTTCTCTGTTTGTTTCTAAGGCAGCTGTCACACCTTAGTGGGATAGAGCAGTTCTATATAGACACTTTTCCCTGTAACAAAATGGCGACTCCACTGGGGAATGTCTAATTAGTTTGTTTATGTATCTTTCTTTGTTGTTTGTTTCATAAACTTATAAGTAGCTTTCGAACTGCATTTGCCATTACAAATGCAAAGTAGATAACTGCGGCTTCAATCCATTCACTGGATTTGTTTATGATTTAAACAACTGATTCATAAACTATCTGATTGCCCTTGTGATAGCTCTTAGATCCTCCTTAGATCAACCCCTGATTGTTGCATTACTGATTGCTTTTTACTCGGCCAAAAACCAAGGACTGAACTGTGAACTGTGACCCATAACCCGAACAGAGTCTCGTTTCTGGCCCAGCGCAGGCACTGTTCAGAGATCCTGAATTTCAGCGCACTTCCCGAAGGGGCAACCTGTGCTACATTTCAGATTCTCTGTGTTACAAGTGCGCTGATCAGACTAGCTCTGTGCAGCTGTGGTTCTTGTGCTTCATTCTTTCCAGTTCTATCCCTGAATTTTGCTGCCTGTGATCAGTATATGTCGGTTTGAAACCTCTTTTCCTTGCTGTTATTCCACCTCCTTTACACAAAAGAACTGTAGATGTTTTTGTGTGTTTGTTGAGTCGTTTACAGTTTTCCATTGTAAAAGTAGAATAGTCGTACTGTCGTCCTTTGATTTGAATCTGTCACAAGTGTCGATTTCGATCATAGGAGAAAGTTTGATTGCTGCTGATGGTCGATTATCCTACTACTATTGCCTTTGGTCTGAATTTGTGATTTTCTAGTGTCAAGAACAAGTGTTCATTTCAAAATCGTAAGGTGTCGTAATCATCTCTATTTTTGATTTCAAAAAAGAGCTTGTTTATATTTGTCGCTTGAAAAGAAATTCAGATTTGTACATCAACTTTATTTTTAGCATCAATACTAAGAAAGTCGAAAACAAATACATGCATGTGCATTTGCATATAGACAGTCTGTTTGGCTTGATTTAGGAAAGTGCATTTACAGTGTGCTCTTTGCTCTTTGTGAAAAGATTCTGTCTTTCTTTTCCCCTAGTAGCTAGGATTTTCATTGCACAAAAGAGATAAAAGTTTGTTTATCATCTTTAGATTGCATTTTAGGAATTACATCTACATCTCGTGATGAACCCAAAAGGAAAAATTCATAAACAAGATCAACTTAAAGTAAATTCAATGAATCTAACAACGCTTTGGAACTTAACGCACAACATTTAGAGGTCTAGGCTAGAGACGTATTCCGGCGTCGTAAAGCCTGGTAACTGTTGTCCTCACTGATGGTTGGGTGATTCCTCCACTTTGAGACAATAAGTTCCAGTACGGACTTGTGCTCCCACATACCATCGAGTATATTTTGGGAGAACCCTATAGGCTTAAATCCTTTATCCTTAGGAAGCCGTGTCTGCCGCCCTATCGATCGAAATGCACTGAACACAACATTCAGGAAGATTAACTGCCGTACCGTAAAAAGTATTCTGCAGTTTTGCGATTGGTTTGGTACTCCCTCTACCTAGATCTCTAGAATAGTCCCTTTTGTTCCTTTTGAGACTCCTTAACGGAAAAGGTCCATCTGAGCACTTGTCACTTCAGGCTCATTAAAAATCGAAGGCGACTAGAGTCATCTTTTGTTTTTTCTCGACTCTTAAAAACTGAAAAAACAAGTTGTGTCAAAGCGTCTAAAAATTTATTTTAAACGGAATATTCATTACCCCTTTCCTACGTTGATCTTGAGTTGAGAAAATGGATTCCACCAACCAAGGAATTCCCCTTGGAGGAAATCCTAGTCCCTTCTCCTCTTGGGGAGATGTTGGTGCACCCCATATGGCCACATTGTCGCTTCCAAGACTGACAATTGGTTTGCCTGTATGGCTCTTCTCAACCTCTGTCGTTCAGAACACCACTATTCCTGAACAATCGAATCAGCAATTAGACAAGTCCAGAGTTACCCACCAACCTTCTACTTCCTCTAATTCTTCCTCTCCTCCTTCCTCTTCACTTGATGGGGTTGGTAAAGCCAAAAGTCAAGTTCCTAAGGAGAAGAAGGAAAAGAAGAAGAAAGAGAAGAAGAAGAAGGAGCCAAAAGCGAATGGGGGTAAACGAGTGTCGTCTAATGAAAATCCACACACTGCACCGACCAGGCCTAAATCGCCATGTGTCATTTGCAAAGGAGACCACTTTCACGGAGATTGTCCCTACATCCCTTGGATCTTAAGGGACTGGTCTCCTCGTTTGCACAACTCGGTGTCGTCAACCTTTGATGATCATGTTGAAAACACACCATCAACTAGTGAAAGTGAAGCCCCAGGACAAAAAGGAAAATATAAATTTCCTTGTAAACTGTGTGAAGGCGATCATGCCGTCCACTGTTGTCCCTTCTTAGACAAAGCTAAAAGAGTTTTGGATGATCGTCCGGTTTCACCGTTACGACTTCCTCCTGGATATAAAAAACTCTTGCCGAGTCCGTCACTAGTTGAAAATCCAGCTGACCCGCTCAGGTGGTCAGCCAAAGCATCTGTCATTGAAGATGAACCATCTGAATCCATACCAGAAGAAAGTCAAAAGGTCGAGGCGGCAGTTGACCCGGTCTTGCCTTCAGAGGTTCCATCTTCAGATGATACAATCACTGAAGAGAACAAGGATGAAATCGTCCAAATTCTTTTCATAAGCACAGACTCCAACGAACATGGGGGCAATTTACGTTCCTTTACCGCAGGAAGGAAGTTCGTCAGAGTCGTACCCGGCCGTCTATTCGGTCCCACCTCCAAGCAACCTAATTGTCTCCTTCGACTGGAATCAACTAGGCAGACCCCGTTTACCAGCTAGTGTCCCATTCCAAATTATTGCTCAGCTATATAGAATGGTTATGGCTGGTACCATCATAGATGAGGGGGCTTCTGTGAGTATCCTTTCCTCAACTGCTTGGAAAGCGCTTGGTTCGCCACCACTTTTGCTTGAGATGAGAAATCTGACAGGCTTTGATAAAGGAACCAGTCAACCGTTAGGGATCCTTCTCGATGTGCCCGTAACATTGAGAGGGAAAACCGTTCACATGAATGTAATGGTAGTTCAAGGACCCCTGGACTACAATCTACTCCTTGGACGAGACTATATTTATTGCATGGGAGCAATTGTCTCCTCACTCTTTAGAGTAATGTGTTTTCCGCACGAAGGAAGAGTGGTCAAGCTCGTGGACCAACTTTCATTCCCCGGATCATACAGAGCAAATAGTCATATACCATCCCTGAATGGTCTTTTCACGCAAGAAATGTCTCAATTTCCAGTCCGTCCTCCCGATGAGCGCGAGTAATTCGGAGGGATATGACTGAAACCCAGGGGGCATGCACCCTGGTCTACTTCGCCAGGAAAACTTCGGGTATAGGGTAGGTTTCCGCGAGAGAATATGACTAGTCTGTACCCCCGTCCGTGATTGGAAGAGGGGGTTATTCTAGAACAGGATTCTCTTGTCAAAGTTATGTGAGTTGTCGAGCACCGCCGCTCACCTTTGTTTATCTCGGTAGACATCGCCGAAGAAGTGTTTTGTTTACGCTGTGAATAGAACAATCTTTGGGTAACCTGTAAGAGGTAGGCCTCTCTCGGTAAAACAAATGTTTTGACGGACTAAAGAAGGGGTAACCTTGAAACTCTCTTTTATACCTGGGGGCATGCAAACCTTTTGGAATGCAAGCGAAGAGCGACTATTTATTTTTTAAATTTTTAGGACCTATACCCCTTTAAACTCGTAGGATTGGTCGTTTCCTAACTTGCATAAAGAAAGGATGTGGGGAAAATCTCTAAAAGTTGTCGTTTTTATATGAGACATTCCTATCACAAGACTAGATTAATCGAGTAGTTTTAGCACATAGTTCAAGCTCGTTAAAAAATAAACATAAGACATGAGCAAATGTTTCCACCCGCGTTTAAGCTCGTTAAAAAATGAACTATTCCCCGGTAAATAACCATCGTGAATGTAGTACTTCAGCCGTTAAAGCCTTGGTCGTGTTTGCACCGTCACCTCCACTTTTCATTGGCTGATCATTCACCTCCATTTGATTGTTTACCCATTTTGAGGAACAGCTGCAAAGAGTGATTTCACTAGCCATCCTTGTGACACTGCCGTGATTGGAAAATTCCAAACCTTACCTGGAATCAACTGCTACCCGTTTTATCACTCGTTCCTCAAAAGACGAGTCTCCTTTAAGCTCTTTTCAACTGACTCGTAAAAGATGAAAATATTGCCGAGCCATTGGCCTCTCCAGCTCGTTAAAGGGACAGGAAGTGCTATCCCTCCTCTAGATTTTAATCTTTTTGGACCTGAGGGATTATTACACAAAAAGATCGAGCGCTTGCTTTGTTCGGCTTGTTAAAACTATCGAAAATTCATCCCTTCTGTATTGTTTTATACTTTTTCGGACTTAAGGGATTAGATGACGGAAAAGGAATTTTGGAGTTACCTTTACGTTCCTTTTCAGACTCTCTAAAATTGAAAAGGACCGAGTTATCTTTGTCGTTAAACTCGTTAAAAAGATTAATAGCGACAAACTTGTCTTTAGATGAGAACGAGTTTCACTATTGCTAGGCTCGTTAAAACATAGCGATGGGTTTGTCCGAAGGGAAAATTATAGAACAAGCATATGTTATCCTCCTCAAGCTTGAAAAAAATAAATAGGTACTGGTCAGCAATAAATGGGGAAAAATTGGGAAGAAAACTCAAAGAAACTTTGTTGGTAGCAAGTCGCTCTTGAACATGACACTTCCACTCCATGTCCGAGTCGGGTTGGGTTGTTTCATTCACCGGTCACATCACCATGGTCATGCCATACCATCCACATTTGGGGTTAATGCTACCAATCCATCACATCAGTGTCGCCGATATGTTCAAGAGAAGTCATCCAGAGAAGTCACCTGTGTCTCACCCACTACCATACATTATACTCCATTCTTTCATGACCGCCACCCTGAACCTTATATCATCAGATCGTTTTCACCTCCATCAAAATCATTTGCTCCGTTCCGTGTCATTGATGTGGGATTCATTAAGGCCCTCCTGTGACGGATCACTTCTTGTCGACATCAGCTCATTATCCAAGAAGTTGATCTAGGAACACCCCATTCAGTACTTTGAAGCTTGCATGCCTCAATGGCAAGTTTCTCACTTCCGGCAACAGGTTTACATCAATGGCCTTCGACCGAAAGATTTTGCGTGGTGTTCGACGCCAAGTCCTTTATTCACACCACGTGAATTGTACTGCAGTACCTTGAGGATCATTATCATTATCGGTGATTCCTCTCGTGCTTGTTAACAGTTTACATCATTGACTGGTAATCAAGCGATGTCTTCCCATGTTTGACTTCAAAACATTTCTCACATGGATCGACTTGTACTTCGAGTGAAGATCGGACGAGATTGAAGACCCCGGATCTAGTTTCATCCATCCAGGCTGCGATATATATTCAGGTAAATAAAGACATTAAATGTACAACATTGCAGCACAGATAATCATCCTACCAAAAGAATGATGGCTCTATCAGAATCATCAGTCTACACTCAGACGATTGTCTGTCCTATGTACATGAAAATGAATTTATAAAGTTGAGCATGGGAATGCCCGCCTCAGCTAGATCATGAAAATAGTATGAAGATAATGTATTGTATTGTATCTTATTATAAGTCTCCTCCCAGCATTGAAAGAACTTCGGATCCTCATAATAAAGCATTTCAGCCGACACCAAAAGGTTAACGGCCTCATACTTTAGGGGGCAACTGTTATAGACATTTTTGTGCCTTACAACTCCAAGCATGACATGTCCATAAACCAAGGGCTCCTAAGTCCCTAAAAGTGTTGTTCTAACCCCTAAAGGAACAAGGTCAACAGATTACAGCTTCTCCCAGAAGTTCTCCACCAGAAATTGCTCAGAATTGGTCAAAACAGGATCATTTCAGCTGCTCCACTGGCTAAGTGCGTTGCATTGCACCTAAATACATTGTGAGGGTGCGTTGCATTTCAAAACTCCCTTCTGTAGGGTGCGATGGGCGAGAAATGACAAATGGCAGTGTCATTCCGCGAGGTGGAGAGGCAATGGAAGCTTCCAGAATCTTCTCCTGTGACACTTGCCTCACTGAATTCGACCAAGAATGAGTAAGAGGCCCTCAGTCTCCAAGTGGAAGCAAGAACTGATAGAGAGAAGACACTAATCAAATCACAAGCTGACTCATCCTCCTTACAAATATCTATATATGGATCCCTCATCCCAGAGATCCAGGGGCTGGAATTTTGCATATTGTAAGGAATTGTTGTTGGTTTCTAGAGACAAACATCAGATTGTTGGGTGATCTATGCTTTGTTTGAGGTGAAGAGGGGCTTCTTTGCTGGGAGGTTGATGCTGGGTCGGAACCACTAGTTGTAACTCCTCCTGGATCTTTTCTTGTTTATCAATAAAAGCTATTTGAGTTTTCCTCCATGCTTCTGTATCATTGATGCTTGTCACATTTGTATGGTCAATTTAAATCTGATCCTAAGTTGTTTATGAATATAGATCCATGTCTTTGTATAGTGCTATGCTTCTGTGATCTTGCAGGTACTTTGTAAAGCTGAGCGTGCTAGGGAGCAGGTAGCTGGAGACTATCAAAGAAGAGAGGGATCGAATCAAAGGATTAGCGCAAGACAGAGGTCGGTTCTTTCTATTCCTCTCTATCTATAATTCACAAAGGAAATACAAAAGTAGCTTTTCTCTGTTTGTTTCTAAGGCAGCTGTCACACCTTAGTGGGATAGAGTAGTACTATATAGACACTTTTCCCTGTAACAGGTAGGTGTTCTTGACTGTAATGTTCCACTATTAGGGGTAGTGGTCATCAATGGTGTATGTATGGATGGAACTTTCACTTATAATAATAATATCAGAGCCAGCATGCTTTCATGCATATGTTTTTATTGTAGTTGGACTATTTTGGTTTCTTTAGGAATGTATGTTGCTTAACTTATGCATTTTCTTACGAACCTCTTTGTATGTAATTGTATGAATCTTGTTTAACGTGTGTTGTTGGATTAACCCATCACTTTAATCTATCGACTATTCTAAATTTTAGCTGGCGATGTCATTACACTCGTGTGTTCCTTTCAATATGCATACTATTATATTCTTCTAAGGGGCACAATTCCTTTTCCCCTTCGTGTGTTAGAACCTTCGTGCATCACACTTGACTCTCTGCAGGTTCACACACTTGCTCTCACGCAAATTTATCATACTTACCTCTGCATGCTATCGTGGTCAAGGCATTACACTACCACCCACTACTTGGACTCCTACTCCAAATGGTTTAAGGTCTAGTTGGGACTTCTTATCCGGGAGATCCCATGAATGTTGGCAGGTCCAACACCATCAATAGAAAGATGAGCCCGAAGATCAAGAGGAGGGGGAAAGCTCTTCCACTCATAGATGTGGGTGAAGGCTTATCCACTGCAATTTATTTTCGATAGCGAGAGCCAAAAGAACCTCATTTTAGCAAAGGTCGTTAAGTGGTTGGGCCTACCAACCATACACCATCAAGTGGCTTCACCAAGGGCGAGATCTTCAACTCAACTAACAATGTCACCTTCCCTACAATGTCAAGCCCTTCACAAACAAGGTACTATGTGATGTTTCTCCTCTTCAAGTTTGTGATGTATTATTAGGCCAACCATACTCGTGGAAGCATAATGTTTTGTATGAATCTAGGCCTCACACTGTTATTATTACTTTGGAAAATACGTTGTACAGGATACTGGAGGTAGCACCACCTATTGCCATTTCTTTGATCACTGCAAAGGAATGAAGAAAGATCATTTCCAAGACTAAGAAATTTTTTTTCCTCATGATTCGCCCTCGTGGCAAGAAGAAGATTGCGGACATGGCCTCCAGATGGGGCCCTTTGCATGGTAGCAACACATGGACAAGGTTGTGGAGGAGTATAGGGACATATTCACCTCACCCATAGGGGTACCTCTACACTGTCAAGTTAAGCACTTCATTGATCTGACCCTTCGCTGCACAATGGAGCGATCTATCAGTGCTCTGTTCTAGAGAATGATGAAATCAAGAGGAAAATTTAGGAGTTGTTGTAGAAAGGGCACATCATGCCAAGTTCATCACCTTTTGGGAGTCCGATCATGTTGGTACAAAATAAGGATGGGACATGAAGACTTTGTATTGACTATCAGGCACTGAACAAGAACACTTTGCAGAATAGGTATCCAATCCCTTGGATTGATGACCTTCTGAACCAGCTCAAGGGGCCCAAATATTTCAGCAATATTGACTTGAAGTCCTATTATCACCAAGTATCGATTGAACCCTATGATCTGTGGAATACTACCTTCAAATCCAAGGAGGTAATTTTCAAATAGCTAGTCATGCCTTTGAGGTTGACGAATACCCTCGAAACCTTCATCAGGATAATGAACGACATCTTGCGACCCTTCACCAACTCATTCGTGGTGGTGTATTTGGATGACATTCTAATATTTAGCCAAATTTGGGAAGAGCACCTCCACCATAAGTGACAATTCCTCCAATCCCTTCGCAAACAAAATTTTTGCGCCAATTTGGAGAAATGAACTTTTGGTATGACCCAAGTTCAATATCTGGGATACATCATTGGTGGGAAGGGGGTGCATGTGGTGTTGAAATGTGCAACAAGAAATGCTAAAAATAGAAAATGCTAAAAATAAAACTGCTATAAGTAGCCTGGCTATAAATAGTAGTTCAGCCATCGGAGATCTTAGCAACAATGGGTGAAAACTGAAAGTGCTAAAAATAGTTTTTCTAAAAATAGCATTTCGGGATCCCTTCTTATTTTAGTCACTCCCTGGACTAAACATAAGAAGTAGAATTCGAATTTGATATCAACCACAGTTTGAAAATTAATTAATTAATTCATCTTGAGTTAGTTAGTTAAGGAAAGTAAAACTTGAAGTCTATGTGAGGACATGCAACAGTTTCTCCTTTGAGTGAGGGATTTATCCATTAGTTAAAGAGATAAGAGTGACCTGTAATATTGAGTTGTAATTAGTTGGCTCAGTTAACTGAGTCAAGTCCAATTAGATTAATTTAACAGTTTGTTAAATTAATGAGAGTTCAGTTAGTTAATGCTTGCATGCATGTAACTACTGTATTTCAGATAACTGAAGATTCACTCATGGATAACTAATGCATGTCAGTTCAGTCAGAGACCCAGTTGAGATTAGATGGAGGGATAATGTACTATCAGTTTCTAGGATATTCCTTGGTGAATATTCCTTGCATGCAGAAGGAATATTATTCCTTGAGTATTGCGCAGTTGGACCTAAGGTTGCAGTGAGTGTGATGAGGCCAATTCACACATGTGATATCATTGGACCCCAATCAAAATTGCACAAGGAAATAGGAGGCTTGCAGGGCTTGAGGAAGACATATACTATGTCTATTCAGTTTGTGAGCTGTATTGTTTGATTACAGAGAGAGCAAGATATCTTGAGAGCTAATTCTTTTTGTAACTTGAACAATATTTCCACTTGTAAGATAATACAGGGTTGGGGTTTTAGGCTGGTGCTTTTCCTAGCGATATATCTTCTGTGTTATTGTTGATTACTTCTCATTCTCAGTTATAGTTATTCATGCTTGATGATGCTCATATATGTTTAAGCTTCCTCAGTTTATGGTAGAATTATATCTAGTATTATGCTTTAGGACATTGCATATATTGGGAGATCTACAGTGAAAAATTCTACATGGTATCAGAGCAAAGGTGATCAAGGAAGAACAATATACAAGTAGTAGAAGTACGAAGTTTGGTTTCTGAATATTGAATTGAGTTCTTATCACATCTATTTCACCGATGGCGTTCAGTGATTTAAGACTTGAATATGCCCTTCATGGTAGTTCGAAGTATATAGCTTAGAAGGATCGCATGGAGGTAGTATTAGAAGATAACGGTCTCAAGGAATTCATTGATCAAGAATTCCAAAAGCTGACTGATGCTACTCAACTGGTGGAATGGAAAAAGTGTGTGGCTAGAGCAAGGAGAATCCTCCTGGAGGGAGTTCGAGATCACATTGTCTCGAGCCTTCATGGGAAGAAGACTCCATTTTCGATGTGGAAAACATTGAAAGATCTTTATCAGAATAACAGTGATCAGAGGAACCTGGCGCTGAAAGATAAACTTCGAAAGATCAAGTGTGAAAAGGGCAACACAATCTCTACGTTCGTGAACAAGCTCACCACCCACAGGGATGAGATTGCAAGCGTAGGAGTCGTGACAGTTGATGATGACATGGTGAGTCTAGAGCTCCTTGGTCTTCCTAAGAGCTGGCATAGCTACCAGGACTCAGTTAATGGAAGAGAGACATTGTCAGATTGGGAACGAATTTGGTCGGATCTGAGGCAGGAAGAGATAAGGCGTAGCACCAAGGATGGATCTTCATCAAAACAAGATGATGAAGAAAATCTAGCTTTAGCGAGTAAAGCTAAGAAAGGAAAAGGGAAGGCGTCCCAATCCAAATCTTCTCATGGTGGGAAGAAGGTTGACAAGTCGAAGGTGTGATGCTTTCACTGTCATGAAGTGGGCCATTATGCTATGAATTTTCCACAGAAGAAATCCAAGAAGGGTTCCTCAAAGGGATTGATGGTGATGGACTAGCTTCACAGTTTGAGCTCGATTTCTCTCTTATCGCATGCATGGTTTCATCCATGGTGGGATTTGTTTGGTACCTGGACAGTGGAGCCTCTTTCCACATGTCAGGTGAAAATAATCTTTTCAGTACATTGGAGGAGAAGGATCTCCTCATGCGGATCGAGATGGGTGATGATGGAAAGTACTGTCTCAAGTGAAGGTACAGTTGTGTTTCAGAGGGATCATGGTGCTCCTCTCACCCTATCTGCTGTTAAGTATGTACCATGTTTGAAAAATAATCTTGTGTCTGCTGCTATGCTAGAAGATAAAGGCTATGATGTAGTCTTTTGTAAAGGAAAAGTTTTTCTAAGGCATATCGGCACCGGACAAGCCAAGCGAATAGGGATTCTAGTAAAGAATCTCCACAAGCTAGAGATAGATGATTGTGCTGCATTGAGTTCCAAAGAAGAGGCGGTGCAAAGCCAAGATATTGGCGAGATGTGGTATAGAATACTGGGCCACTTGCATCACGGGGCCTTGAAGATCATGCATCAAATTTCTATCAGCTTAACCAAGGGAAAACTGGAGCAAACAGATACATGCAAAGGATGCACCTTGGGTAAGTATGTGAAATATTCCTTTTCGGATTGGGATAGTAGAGCTGGAGAAATCGTGGAGTGAGTTCACTCAGATATATGTGGACCATTCTCTATAGCCTCCACCGCTAAGCAAAGGTACTATGTTATTTTAATTGATGATTTTTCTCATAGTCTTTGGATCTACTTTATGCAAAAGAAGGATCAGACCTTCTTGAGCTTTTGTGAGTTTAAAGCCTTGGCAGAGAAAGAATCTGCAAAGAAAGTAAAAGCCTTGTGTAGTGACAATGGTGGAGAGTATGTTTCCCAGTAGTTTAAAGACTTCTATGCTGTAGAAGGAATTAAACGGGAACTGATGACACCTCATAACCCACAATAGAATGGGGTTTCCAAAGGAAGAATAGATCTATTGTTGGAGCAGCTCAAGCGATGTTGCATGACCAAGGCCTACCACTTCATCTATGGGATTAAGCATGCAATACAACAGTGTACATTTAGAACAGAATTCCTCCTCATATTTTGGGGATGAAGACACCTATGGAGGCTTTTTCAGGGAAGTGACTAGATGTGAGTCACTTTCGCATCTTTGGATCACCAGTTTTCTGTCATGTGACCAGAGATGCTCGGAAGAAGCTAGACCTAACAGCTGAGTTGGGGATACTTGTGGAGTACACAGATACACCCCACAACTATCATGTGTTTCTTCCTACCAGTCAAAGGACCGTAGTGCGTAGGGATCTGAAGTTCGATGAGCAGAGAGCCATGCGAGTGTCACTTGAGAGGGAGCTCAAGTTGCATGGTGATGAGGAACTTTTAGTTCCAAAGGAGGAGGAGCCTCCTAATGATGTGGATCAGCCACATGCATAGGATCCAGTAGTGGAGACCACCACTTCTGGAGAGTCTTCTAGGGATGGACGGAAACGCTCACGGGAAGCTGACAGATTGATGTTAGATGCGATTGAGAATGTGGGGTAGCCATCCCTTAGTGCAGACAGAGGAGATCTCCGAAGAGATACATTGGCTACATGGCCCTGGTTGGGGAGTGTGTAGCGACCGAGCCTTATTCTTTTCAGGAGGAAGTGTAGCAACCAGTCTGGGTTGATGCAGTGGTAGAAGAGTATGATTCTATCATACAGAACAGTGTGTGGGATGTTGTCCCTAGACCTGGGGACAAGTTAGTGGTTAGTTCCCGATGGCTTTACAAGGTAAAGCAAGAATCTGATGGCAGTGTTGAGAAACACAAGGCAAGGTTTGTTGCCCAAGGTTTCTCACAGGTTAAGGGGATCGACTACGATGAGACCTTTGCTCCTGTAGCAAGGTACTCATATATCATATTGATGCTAGATCTATCATCTAAGATGGGTTGGAAGATCCATTAGATGGATGTGAAGACGGTGTTTCTCACTGGGAAGATTGAGGAAGAGGTATACATTGAGCAGCCCGAAGGATTTGAGACCTTTGATCGCGAGTCGCATGTTTTTCGACTCAAGCGAGCACTGTATGGGCTGAAGCAAGCACCTCGTGCTTGGTATACCAGGATCGACATCTATTTCACTGGATTGGGCTTCACTAAGAGTGAAGTGGATGCGAACCTTTACCACATCATGGTAGATGGTAAGCCATTGATTATTGTATTTTATGTTGATGATATGATTTGACAAGTGATGATCAACTGATCAAATCTTGCAAGGAGGACCTTGCAAGAGAGTTTGAGATGAGGGACATGGGCCTCATACACTACTTTCTAGGCATGGAAGTGTGGCAGAAAGATGGGGAAGTATTTGTCTCTCAAGGCAAGTATGCCAATGAGATGCTCAGGTGCTTTCACATGGAGAAGTGCGAGCCCATGCTGACTCCTCTAGCTGGGAACTGGAGGAAAGAGGATGCTACTTCAGGTGAGGTAGTAGCTATTACTATTTGTCGGTAGTTGGTGGGTTCACTTATGTATTTGGTGAACACACAACCCAACTTATGATTTGCGGTGAACCAACTTAGTCAAGCTATGGTTCAACATTCCAAGTTGTTTTGGAAGGCAGCGAAGTATGTGCTAAGATATCTCAGAGGCACTACACAGTACAGATTATGGTACAAATGGACAGAGGGAGTGAAGCTGCAAGGATTCATAGATGCGGATTGGGCTGGTAGTCCATCAGACCAGAAGAGCACTTCTAGAGGAATCTTCAACCTTGGTTCAGCTGTATTTTCTTGGTATAGTAGGAAATAAAGATCAGTTGCACTTAGCTCAACAGAGGCTGAATACATGGCTGCCAGTCAAGCAGCATGCGAGGGCATTTGGATGTGGAAGATTCTAGTGGAAGTGTTTGGTCAGATGATGGATCCTACAGTGATATACTGTGATAATCAGAGTTGCATAAAACTCTCTGAGAATCTAGTGTTTCATGATAGGTCCAGGCATATAGATATTCGTTACCTTCATCTATGGGACTGTGTGGTCAAGAGGATCATGATGTTGCAGTTTGTTTTGACCGAGGAGCAGGATGTAGATATTTTGACTAAAGCATTGTCAAAATGCAAGTTCGTGTTTCACAGAGACAGGATCGGGGTTACTGATAATCCCTTTCTTGTTGAGAGGGAGTGTTGAAATGTGCAACAAGAAATGCTAAAAATAGAAAATGCTAAAAATATCATTGCTATAAATAGCCTGACTATAAATAGTAGTTGAGCCATTGGATATCTTAGCAACAATGAGTGAAAAGTGAAAGTGGTAAAAATAGATTTTCTAAAAATAGCATTTCAGGATCCCTACTTATTTTAGTCAGTCCTTGGACTAAACATAGGAAGTAAAATTCGAATTTGATATCAATAGCAATTTGAAAATTAATTAATTAATTCATCTTTAGTTAATTAGTTAAGGAAAATCAAACTTGAAGTCTATTTGAGGACACGCAACAGTTTCTCCTTTGATTGTGGGATTTATCCATCAGTTAAAGAGATAAGAGTGAGTTGTAATATTGAGTTGTAATTAGTTGGCTCAGTTAACTGAGTCAAGTCCAGTTAGATTAATTTAATAGTTTGTTAAATTAATGAGAGTTCAGTTAGTTAATGCTTGCATGCATGTAACTACTGTATTTCAGATAACTGAAGATTCACTCATGGATAACTCATGCATGTTAGTTCAGTTAGAGACCCAGTTGAGATTAGATGGAGGGACAATGTACTATCAGGTGCTAGGATATTCCTTGGTAAATATTCCTTGCATGTAGAAGGAATATTATTCCTTGAGGATTGCGCAGTTGGACCTAAGGTTACAGTGAGTGTGATGAGGCCAATTCACACATGTGATATCATTGGACCCCAATCAAAACTGTGCAAGGAAATAGGAGGCTTGGAGGGCTTGAGGAAGACATATACTATGTCTATTCTATCTGTGAGCTGTATTGTTTGATTACAGAGAGAGCAGGATAGCTTGAGAGCTAATTCTTTTTGTAACTTGAACAAGATTTCCACTTGAATGATAATATAGGGTTGGTGTTTTAGGCTAGTGCTTTCCCTAGTGATATATCTTATGTGTTATGGTTGATTACTTCTCATTCTCAGTTATATCTATTCATGCTTGATGATGCTCATATCTGTTTAAGATTCCGTAAAGTTTATGGTAGAAGTAGATCTAGTATTATGCTTTAGGACATTGCATATATCAGGAGATCTACAGTGAAAATTCTACATGTGGACCTAGCCAAGATACAAGTCATTCAGGATTGGCTAGTCCTAACCACTCTAACAAAGCTCTGCAACTTTTTGGGGCTTTCCAACTTCTACCACAGATTCATGTTGGGGTTCTCTCAAATCACTTGGACTTTTAATCAAGTCACCAAGGGAGGAGTGAAAGAAAAGTTCTATTTGTGTGAATCCTAACAGAAGGCGTTTGTTGACTTGAAGCATCATATCTTCTCTGCACCAGTGCTCACATTACCAGACATGCAACAACCATTTAAGATTGAGACAGATGCCTCCTACTATGTTATTGTTGTAGTTCTTACTGAGCAGGGGCATCCAGTGGCATATCACAGTAGGGAATTTTTAGATACAGTCTAAAAGTATTCCACCTATGACAAAGAGATGTATTACATTGTACAGGCCTATCGAAAATGGAAGAATTACATTATGTGGAAGGAAACAGTCATCCACACAGACCACCGTCCCCTGTAGTTCATACAGACAAAGGGGAAGTGGTAGAATGATTTCCATCAAATCTGGTCCACATACTTGTAATAGTTCCATTTGAACATTAAGTATAGGAAGGGCAGCAACAACAATGTTGTAGACTAACTCAGCCAACCATTGGTCATGGTGTTGACCACTATGATTGACTCTTCTGGGCACAAGACTACAAAATGGCCACATCTTTGCAAGAGAAATCTAAAATTCGACAACACATATAAGACACTCCTGGAAGGAAAGAAACTTCTGAAGTTTCACCTCCAGGATGCACTGTTATGCCACCTGGAACACTTATGTGTTCCTTCAAGCAAGTGTACCAAGATGATTTGTGAAGTGCACTAGAATTGGGTTGCTAGACATTTCAGGGTAGAGAAAAAAATGGAAATGATGCAAAAGTATTTTTATTAGCTGAACCTTCGACATGATGTTGGGAAGTACATCAGATCCTGCACTGCCTGCAGCATTGCAAAACCAACCATCAAGAAGCAAGGCTTATATACTCCTCTACCTACTCCTAGTCGACCTTGGGAATCCATCTCCATGGATCACATGTTGGACCTTTGTTCTACTAAGAATGGAAATGACTGAGTTTTTTGTCATCAATAGATTCTCTAGGATGGCCATTTTGGCAACCCACAAGAAGAGTATCACAACAGAATCCACTAATAAGCTCTTCATTGAATGAGTGTGGGTACACTTTGGGATCGAACAGTCCATTATCTTAGATCAGGACAACGGGTTCCTAAATACATTTTGGTCAAGTCTCTGGGTGATGTTCGATACCAAGCTAACTAAGTACACGACCTTCCACCCCCAAACTGATGGCCAAACAAAGGTTGTCAATAGGAATATCATGCACATTCTACACATGTGCAACTCAAAGAATCCATGCACATGGGATCAAATCCTCCCTTATGTCTAGCACAACTACAACAAATCTCTCTATAGCTCAAGTAGCCATAGCCCCTTTCAGGTGGGAATGGGATTCCAACCTGTTAGGTAAACTTGACTTAGGATAGAGTCAAAGTTGACCAAGTTAAGCAGTGATGGTTTTGGGGCACATGGTATTGTGCACCCATAGTATTATGCCGTGGTATTATATGTAATGGAGCTTATAAAAGGCTCGAAAGACTTCACTGTAATGCAAGACCTCGAGGTCAGCAGTGAAGGCTCACTTGGTCAAGTTGGCCAGGGTTTTAGCCAAGGATAATGAAATTTCATTATAGTTGGGTTTTTCCCCGGATTTGGGGTTTTCCCGGATGAACATTTTTGTTTATGTGTTTATGGTTGTTGCTGGTTATTTTTATATTTATTCCTCTCAGTAATTCTCCGTAATTATTTATATTATGTAGTAAATTTCTTAACAACTGGTATCAAAGCCAGATTTGGTTTCAAAGGGATTCTTTGATGCCAGTGGTTTATAGTGCCTGATGAGATCAATGCAAACTTTTTTCAGATCTGGGTTTGGAAAATAACGGTGGAACAATCGTACACGGAAGAACCTCGAGGAGAATGTGCGGAAGATAGTGCCGTAACTGCCAGGGATCGCAGTACATTTACGATATTTATCGGTTTGGAACATGCTGACAAATTATTCCATGAGGCTATTTAAAGAAGGTCAGCAAAAGAAAATTGTTCATGCGGCTTTAAAAATTGTTCGTTTTCTGCTACGTGAGGCCATCGGTGCTGGAATCTATGAGGTTCTCATCGGACTTGCAGTTGGAGAAGTTTGATAGAAGTTTTTGAGCAAATCAAATTGAGAGAGGATGGTTTAGAATCGCAACAACAATAAAAAAAAAAATTAATGAAGTCAAAATTATTGCATGTAAATGGGCATACTACTGTAAGACCTGCTAAGGCATGTGTACCCCTCGGTGATCACCGGTAAAGTCTGGGTTAGACCTAGGTGATAAGGGGGATGTCGGGTTAACAATACCCTAGGTAAAAACTTTGAGGGGGGTAAGGGTAGAGTGAGCAGGATCGTCTCACTTAGCAGGTTTGGCTAGAGTTATTTAAGGAACCCCAAGTCAAGTTTAAGGTAGGAATTGTTAGGTAAACTTGACCTAGGATAGAGTCAAAGTTGACCAAGTTAAACAGTGATGGTTTTGGGGCACATGGTATTGTGCACCCATAGTATTCTTCCCATGGTATTATATGTGATGGAGCTTATAAAAGGCTCGAAAGACTTCATTGTAATGCAAGACCTAGAGGTGAGCGGTGAAGGCTCACTTGGTCAGGCTGGACAGGGTTTTGGCCAAGGATAATGAAATTTCATTATAGTTGGGTTTTTCCCCAGATTTGGGGTTTTCCTGGATAAGCATTTGTGTTTATGTGTTTATGGTTGTTGCTGGTTATTTTTATATTTATTCCTCTCAATAATTCTCCGTAATTATTTATGTTATGCAGTAAATTTCTTAACACAACCATTATGTCCCATTGATGTGGCCATACCATTTGGAGCTACACAAGCAGATTCAACTCATGTCCAGTCCAAAGTTGACAGGGTTAATAGCTTCATTGAACACATTTAGCATGTTCTCCAGCAAGTTCATGACATATTAGACAGAGCCAATGCTAAGTATAAACAACGACGTGTTGAGCATCGGGTTCCACACAAGTTCCAGGTGGGCGACAAAATTTGGCTAAATTTGTAAAAGTATCGCCTTGATGGGCTCCACCACAAGCTTCGCCCTCTCTATTATGGTTAATACACCACCACCAAGGATGTAGGGGAGAACGCCTTTGAGCTCAGCATTCCACCATTCCTTGGCCTGCACCTAGTATTCAATGTGGACTGCCTTCGACCATATTATCCACCATGCATGGACACATTTGACATTGCAGAATAACTCACACCAATGGAGTTAAACCCTAACCGCATGGAACATACCACAATTGATCAAATCATGGACACGCATGTCAAGAACACTTGCCAACAGAGGATCTAGCTATACCGAGTTTTCAAAGTAGGACAACTCCTTTATGAGGGAAAGTGGTTCACTAGGGACCAAGTTCAACAAAAATGTCCTCACCTCATGGAGGCTCTGAACAAAATGGGGACCATTGCTTCCTAAGGAGGGAGGAATGATCTAGGTGGATATTGGCGGTGACCCACCTATTCCACCTATAACTCCAGTCAGTTTCATAAGTTTCCTTGTTTATAGCAACATTTACTATTTTTAGTAGTTTTTCGTGTCCTGAACTTCAAGAGTAGTTTTGACCCCCTAAACGAATTTTTTTAAGGTTCGCAGTAGGTCGATTTCCAAAGGTGCAACCTACACCAAATATTGTAGTATCAAAGATATCTTTCCAATGAGTTATCATATGCAGCAAATGGAGATAATATGACCAAGTTACATCCCCAAGAAGTTGGCTGCCTAACTAACCCCAACAGGGCCCACAAATTCTTGGAATTCAATCCCCTAGGGTTAGGGTTTTGGTTGTTTATGGTTTGCCCTTGTTTTTCAATAATAGAAAGGCCATGGAGCCTCATTGTATCACAATTCATAAGCATGTAGCTGCCACATCTCTTCTCAGAGATAAGATACAATTGCCCGAGCTAGTTTATTTCCATTTCTGTATGTAAGCATATTTTAGTTCTTTGATATTAATGAAACAAGGTTTTATTACTGCTACATCTTTGTGTTATGTATATATGTATTTTTTTTCATTCCTACATAAGTTTGGATCAGACCTATTGAGTTCTTTGTTTTGAAATTGTTATGGATATGAAGTTGGCTCAAGGGGAGTTTAGTATAATGTATTGATTCTCGTAGGTTGGGAGGAGCATTCTATGCCTTATAATTTTGTGGGAGACTCTATTTATTTGGGAAACAAATAAGTGGAACTATTATTTTAAGTAATTATTTTTATCTCAGTTTATATTGTATGGTTATTGAGTGGTAATTTATTGAGAAATTGTATTCTACAAGTTTATCTATGATTATATTGTATGGTTATTAAGTGGTAATTTATCGAGAAACTATATTCTGTAGGTTTATGTACCATATAAGATTATGTAGTGATTGGGAGAACTATGTTTTGGTATATCTATGTAAACACAAAACTATTTATATAGGTTAGTTCCAGGCCAGAGTTGAATATAGGTTAGTTTCATGCCAGGCTAGAGTTCGAATATGAAGATTTTTTACCCACGCGAACAACAAATCATGATGTGTAAACAAAGGATAATCATGCTCAAGTTGTCACTCTGATATTTAGCATATTCATTCATTGTGAGGGTTTGTTTCTTGTGGCCGAGCAAGAGGATGTTCAATTCTTGCAGGTTTCTGAAGTGCTTCTCCAATTAAGATATATCAAAACTTTGGTTGTTCTGCAACTATGACATTTAGTAAATGCGCAAATTTTGATCCTGTGATATGGCTTCCCTTTATTTTGAACATTATATATAAAAAAACAACAATGACTCCACGACCAACCAAATCACTTCAATCACTTTGTAAATCAATAAATATATCTTGAAAATATTAACTTCTTCTAACGAGATTAATTAGAAATGTCGTAACCAACATTTGCAGATATGTAAACTCAAAGAAAATGAAAATAGTTCAATGAGGGTCAGATAAATTTTTTTGAGATAGTGGGGTTTTCTTTCCATCTACCTCTGTGACCACATGTTTTTATCCGTAACGTTTCTCCTACTGTTTTCTTAGATTTTGTGTGACTTTTCCATTGAATGCACTTATCACTATCATACTAGATGCTTCTGCACTGGACATATGGAATATAAAATCTCCCATTGTAATCTCTAGGTTATATGAACATTATCATAAATATGCTTGTCACACTTCAATTTAGAATAACATAGATCTATGTGATAAATTCTTAGTATTTAATAATGTTTGTGTATGTAGGTTTCACTAGTATGAATAACAAACTACCAACCAAATAACGGACAAGGAATAAGATCAGGATACCTATAAACAAGAATGTTTCTCAACAAATTTCACGAGTAATAGGCATGTAAACAACAACCAAGGTTTTCCTGAACAACAAATCCCAATTTCAGTTTCTCTAACAATTGAACCAACCTTTCTTCTATAATTTTCGCAGGGTTAAAATACTTTATAATAAACAATGAAATCAACAATCAAGAGTCAATAATTGTGAAGTTTATACCTCAACAAACGTTGGAGTCAACAAGAAATAGAGATAACAACTCGTGTAGTAAGCCTTAGTCCCAAGCAACATGAATGGCTCCACTCTACATAAAAAATGTCTTCTCAAATGCGCCCAATGACTTCAAACATTGCCTCTCCTTCACGCATTATGAAGAACATGCTTTCTCGTCAAACACAAAATGGAAGAAAATATTCTTCGCACAAAACGGATCCTCAAAAATGAATGTTTTGCAAAACACTCCAACATATATGCTATGGAAAGCCACAAAACTAGTGGCTCAAATCTGGAAGCCCAAAAGACTTGTGGCTCAATTTAATCAACAGGGCGGATGAACCTTCACTCTAATACCACAGTTAAACACACAATTTGGTGGAAACACAAAGAATGATGTACAATGTGTACATACTAATACAATATGAAAACCTTTGATTCAGTTTCCAAGATTTTTTGGACTCTAATAACTAATATCATGACACACACTAACCCAAGTTTCAATCATGAGGATTAAGTGTTTAACAATATGAACCTACGTCGATGACTTTCACATTAAAAGGAAAAATCTAATATGTTCGTCGAAGGCACATAGCGTGGGAGAACCAAAGGCCATGGTGCCTTGTAATCAATACACCAAAGCAAGAAAGTTGAGAGGCCATAAACTCCAAGGTCGGAGGTTTTGATGGAAAGGTGGCGAAGACAAAGCATGAATTCACACATAAAACACTAGTTGCTGCTCTTCTATTGATCACACAAAACATGATGCTTACAATGAACTCGGTGAAGGGTATTTAACCTTTTCCAGCTAGCTACTTGCCTAAAATATCTTGACATGCAACCACATGCAATCACACACTCAAATTCATCTATTAGTTAACTCGACTTGACTCAATGCTCAAACAATCAACCACTCAATCACTCAGTTATCTGTCTCTCTATGTTTAGCCAACTCCTCATGCAAGAGTAATTATATTACTTTAACACTTCCCCTTAATTACAACTGCTAAACTAAAACATGACTCATGACAACTCAAACATGCCTATTGGTCTATGTCTCAATTAGGCTTACAACACCCAAGTTTCTTCTATGAAACTCAAACATATCTTGTGCTAATGACTTAGTAAATATATCAACCAATTGATCACTATATTTACAAGGCTTCAAGTGAACTCCTCCACTGCTCAGAAGCTCTCTAATAAAGTGATATCTAGTATAATTATGCTTACTCTTCTGATGAAACACACTATTCTTGGATAGATCGCCGAGGTGTTTTCACAATATATTGTTGTTGATCCTTGTTGTTTCCACTTGAGTCCATCAAATACTCTTGTTAACCACACTACTTGACATGTTGTTGATGTTGTTGCTACATATTCTTCTTCTAATGACGAAAGTGTCACAATGGGCTGCTTCTTAGACGCCCATGAAATCACACCTGGACCAAGGTGGAACACAAAACCAAAATTTCTCTTCCTATCATCCAAACTACCTGCAAATCACTGTTTGTGTACCCAATCAAATATTTCTTTTATGTGCTTGCATACATTATGCCACAATCTCTAGTACCTGCTATGTATCTCAGAATTCTTTTTCCTGCACTCCAATGTGTGTCTTTTGGAGTCTCCATAAATATGGAAATCAAACTCACTCCTTATATGATATCCGGTCTTGTAGCTGTGAGATACATGAGCCTACCAACCAATCTTTTGAATAAAGCTGGATTGACATCTAATCCTTCATCATCTTTACTTAACTTTGTACCTGTTGCAACTAGTGGAGGGATAGGTTTGCAATTTTCCATCCTGAATCTTTTCAATAAAGCTTTGGCATATTTATTTTGAAAAATAAAAATTCCTTTTTCAGATTTCTCAACTTCTATGCCAAGAAAATATTTCATGAGACCAATATTTTTCATCTCAAATTCTTTCATCATGGCTGCTTTAAATTCATCTATCTCAAAATCACCTGTAAAAATAATGTCATCAACATATAAGCAAACAATCAAAATATGTCCATGCTCATTTACCTTCGTGTACAAGGTAGGCTCAATATTTCTTCTACAAAATCCATTCTTGATCATGTAGCTGTCGATTCTACTATACCAAGCTCTAGGCACTTTCATGAGTCCATAGAGCGCTTTCTTCAACCTGTAAACTTTGTCTTCGTTGCTTTAAAATTCATAGCCTGGAGGCTACTGCACATAAATTTCTTCTTCTAGAATTCCATTCAAGAAAGCTGATTTCACATCCATCTAATATACTTTCCACTTGTTCTGAGCTGCTGTGTCTAGAACTGCTCTTACGATATCCAATCTGGCTACCGGAGCAAATGTTTCTCCAAAATCTGTTCTCAGTTGCTGCGAAAGTCCTTTTGCTACAAGTCTGGCTTTAAATCTGTTAATTTCACCTTTCTCATTCAACTTTGTCTTGTACACCCACTTCACAACAGTGAGATTTTTGTCCTTTGCTAAATCAACCAAATCCCATGTATCATTCTTTTCAATAGCTTCAATTTCTTCATCCATGGCTTGCACCCAAGTTTCATCTCTGGTTTCTTCTACAAACGAAGAGGTTTGGAATAACAACAATGCAAAATTTTAACTAACATCCAAATCATCATAAATATCTTTCAAAATTATCATATTTCTCTTATCATTGCTTGATTCATCACCTGATTGATTGCTAGGAGACTCTTGATCTGTTGATCTACTTGAAGATCCATGCTGCTATGAAAATCTTGGAGTCCTTGTTGGTGTGTCTCTCTTTGGTGTCTTCACCTGTGATTCTTGCTGCTCATTTTCTGCGACATCATCTTCTTCCATAAGTGGCATTTATGCATCAACTGTTTTGTCTATAGTTCCATTCCATGACTCTTGTTCCTTGAACACAACATCTCTGCTAATTATGGCCTTCTTTGTGATAGAGTTATAAAATTTGTAAGCTTTTTATTGCTCACTATAACCAATGAATATGCATTTTTCACTTTTATCATCCAATTTGTCTCTTCGCTCCTTAGGCACATGTGCATAACCTACACATCCAAATACTTTGAGATGAGATACGTTGCAAGACATACCTGACCATGCTTGTTCTGGTACTCTATTCATCACACTCTTTGTAGGAGATTTGTTGATCACATAAATAGCACACGCAACTGCTTCTACCCAATATTCATTAGGAAAGTTTCTTCCTTTCAACATGCTTCTTACCATGTTCATAATTGTCATGTTCTTTCTCTCTGCTACACCATTCTACTGCGGTGTGTACCTAGTTGTAAACTGTCTTCTGATCCCATGTTGTTTGCAGTAATCATGGAATGCCTTTGAGTCATATTCTCCACCACAATTTGACCTCAATACCTTGATCTGTCGATCACTTTGGTTCTCTACTAAGGCTTTGAATTCTTTGAACTTTGCAAAAGTTTCAGACTTCTTCTTCAAGAAGTAAACCCAAGTCTTTCTGCTATAGTCATCAATGAAAGTGAGGAAGTAACAACTTTCACCAATTGACTATGTCCTCATAGGTCCACACAAGTCTATATGCACTAGCTCAAGAGGTTGCTTTGCTCTGTATACAACTCCCTTTGGAAAACTTTCATGGTGTTGCTTTCCCAAGTTGTAACACTCACAAGTACTAGCATGTTCTTTGATGGGAGGTAATCCTCTGACCATTTGTTTCTCCTGCAACAATCTTAAACCAGAAAAGTGCAAGTGTCCAAATCGAAAGTGCCATAACCAATACTCATCAGAACATGCAACTATAAAAGAAATGACCTGACCACTGTAATTCATAATTAGAGGAAGGAGTCTTTTCCTCGTCATCTCCACCTTTGCTATCAATTGCTTTCTTGGGGGCTTGTCATATATAACACATTCTTAACCTTGAAAGATAACTATGTATCCTTTCTGTGTCAATTGACCAACACTTAACAAATTATGTTTGAGACTAGGAACATAATATACCTCTGAGATCGTTTTCGGCTCCCCTTGCTTGGTCAGAATATTGACCACTCCTTTGCCATCTACTTCCACAGTCTTGTCAGTCCCCAACTTTACCTCTGCTTTCACAGATTGATTGAAATTTGCAACCAAATCCTTGTTGCCTGTCATGTGGTTACTTCAACCACTATCTAACAGTTACACACTAGCAGAAGGTTCATGCATGGTATGGCAAGCTAGGAACATGGAGTTACTACTCTTTGTAGTGACATTAGCTCTATGGTTCCCTTGATCAGCTATCCTCTTCCTGCAATCACTAGCATAGTGACCACATTTATTTCAATAATAACATCTCGCCTTTGATTTTTCAACTCTTTGATTATTGTTGAAGTTTTTGTAGTTGCTCCCACTTTCATGTTCATGCTCTTCTCGGCCATCTCTCTGACCACCATATCTTCCACTTCGTCCTCTGCCTCTTGATCTATTTCTGCTTCGGCCTCTGTCTCTTGAAATAGAAACCTGACTTTTAAAAGTGGTCTCTAAAGTGGAATCCTTATTTCTATGTATCCTTGCCTCATGCGATAGAAGTGATCCCATCAGCTCATCAACTGTCAATGAAGCCAAATCCTTGACTTCTTCTATGGTTGCTACCACAATAACAAATTTGGTAGACAAAGATTAGAGGACCTTCTCAACCACTGTTTTATCTTTTATATCTTCACCATAAATCTTTAACTGATTTACGACAGTTATGACTCGATTCATGAAAGAATTGATGTCCTTTGTCTCCTTCATCTGCAGACTTTCAAAATCTCTCCTAGTATTCTGCAACTTAACAATATTGACTTTGGCCATACTTGTATAGTTTGTTGCCAAAGTATCCCATGCTACTTTTACTGAAGACTTATCATAATCTTCTGGAACACCTCTTAGTCCACTCCCCGTTGGATAAGCTCCAACGTTTGTGCATTCTTATTCTTGTCTTTCTTCCATTGTTCCCACTCTGTATTATTGAGAGCTCGTTCCGCTGCTTCATCCTTAGGTTCTGAAAACCCGTACTGGACATAATCCCAAACATCATGTGCGTGCAACGTGGTCGTCTTGTTAATGGCCCACACATCATAGTCTTTCCCTGTAAACGATGGGAACTCAGGCTGGAAATTTGATTAAACCATCTTTCTCAAAAAATTTCTCTTTAGAAAACCCAAAAAATTCTCCTTTTATAAGTTTTGCAAAGCTTTTCAAAAAAACTATAATTTATTTAATTTTATATAAAAAAAATCTTTTTATATAAAACCAAAAAAAACCTTTATAAAACTTTACTTAAAAAACTCACATTCACACTTTTTAAAAAGTATCATAAAAAAATCTTCAGGTTAATCCTTTCGAAAAACTTAACCTTATATTACCACGTGACTTGGCCGCGTGAATTGCTCTTCACTTTTTTTTAAGTGTTTTTTTCTTCAGCGTTCCCTTTTAGTTGGAGAATTGAAAACTTACGAACTCCACAGTAAAGAACTGGAGGCTATAGCGGCGGCCAAAACTAGGGTTGTCTGTAATTAGCGAACGACTCGTAGACTTCCACGCGAACGAGTTTACTCACTTGGACTTTTGACCCTCGTTCTGTTAAAAAAATCACACACATTACGGCTCTACAAGTTGCGGCTGCGGGCTTTCTTACTCCGACGTTAATTAATTGTCGTGTTATTCCTCTAACACTTCCAATCACAAATGGAATCCGTGTACATGAAAAATGGCATAAGGTAATCATTGTTAGCCAAAAAAATATGAATTTCTCTCCTCTCACACATATTACTGCGAATTTGTTTTCTTTATGTTTTTTAACCTCGCTCTGATACTAATTTGATAAAAAGGCGGAGGAGAGAAAACATGAATTCACACCTAAAATATGAGCGTCTGTTTTTTCATTGATCACACAAAATTCGGTGAAGGTATTTAACTTTTTCTAACTAGGTACTTGCTTAAAATATCTTGACATGCAATCACACACTTAAAGTCGCGGATCACTTAACTCGACTTGAAACAACACTCAACCACCCACTCACTCAGTTAACTGAATCTCTATGTTTAATCTTATTTTAAGAGATTTGGTGTTGGAATATTAATTCCAACTGTTGTGCAAGGACAGCAACGGCAGGGCAGTCATCAGCTGGAATCCGCCATCAAAACCATTCCAGAAAACCACCTGACACATATCGGACCGCTTTTGGTCTACAAGCAGTTTCCGTACTCACTACTCCGATGCAATCAACTTTGGACGCGTGGTCCTTTGTACGTCCGCAAAACCTGCCATATCGGAGCCTAACGTTCAGCATAAAAGGGGCTCCCGAAATCGCCGTCAACCGTCCGATTCAGCTCAGCGCTCTCCGCCGTCCATCAATCCAACTTGCGTTTAGGCCTGCATTAAATAAGATTGCGTGGAGTAAAATAAACGTTTGGTTGACCGCAGATTTTCTCATTAAGGCATTTAATGAATTTCTCCTGGTCGTAGATAGTTGGTAGAAGATTTTTTATTTACGGCACGTAAATATAATGTTTGCTTTGGGAGTCGTTTTTGTTTTGACATATGTTATGTTTTTTGTTCTGGGTTCATTAATATAACTAGTGAAACAAAAAAAAAGGGCTCGTAGTGGTAATGTTTTGTTTCATGTTTATTTGGACATGGGATGAATGAGACAATCTGCGACAGCAAAAAACGAGGGAAGATGCACAGCAGTGCATAGATGATGTGTTGACTTTTTGAAATGTGAAGAAAAAGGTGAGATGTGTTCAAGCTTTTGCTATTGTATGTAAGGCGAATATTGCACAGCAGTGCATAGAAGAAGAAGCAGGGGAGATTTTCTTGAGAGGTTAACTTTGTATGTATGGATCGCACAACAGTGCGAAGACGAAGAAAAGATTAGAACAGAGCATGTAATATTTGGTGTGCTAAAGTTTTGCTTGTAATGTGCAGGAGCACATAATGTTTCATTTTGGCAAGCATATGTAAAAATTTTTTTACTGCAGTATGTGTAAAAGATTTTTACACCAGTGAATGTAAAAAGGATTTTTACACACCAGCAGTGTAAAATCTCAGGAGGAGACATAGTTTTTTATTTTTTTTTGTTGGTTGAAATATATTTTTGATAAATCCCTCTGAGTGAAAGAGGAAGAAATATGTATCAGACATTTTGTTTTAATGAATAGAAATCATTTTATGGTGGTGTAATACTCTGTTCTCAAAGAATTTTTTTTAGCTTCCCTGTGCTAAGATCCTGGAGAAAAACAGAGCATTGTCTGTGTGTGCAGTTTATTTGTTTTTGGGATTTTACCAAAAAAATCCCCAACAGTGGTATCAGAGCAGGCTTAGGCTCTTTGAAGGTGTTCAAAGAAGCTAAATGAAGGTTTCTTTGCTGCAGCAGCTTCTCCAGCAGCGTGAAGACTCAGCAAAAGGATTCAGGTATTTCTCAAATTAATTTTCTGTGTTGCTGTTGAAGAAACAGTGAGTCATTTTAAAAACACAGTCAAGAATTTCAAGCATAGTTAAGAAGTGCAAGGAATGGCCAGCACCAGCACTAGCATGGGTATGTTTAACACCCAGTTCCCACATTTTAATGGGAAAAACTATGACTATTGGGCAATAGTTATGAGAGCTTTTCTTTTCTCAGAAGATTTATGGGAATTTGTGGAAGATGGTTTCAAAAAACCAACAAATGATGATGAGTTTAATAGCTTAACTCAGGTAGAGAAAGAGCTGTTGAAGAACTATAAGAAGGAGGATGCTAAGGTCCTCTACTTCTTGTATCGAGCAGTGGATGAGAGTGTGTTTCCAAGGATAGCAGCAGCTAAGACATCCAGAGAAGCATGGGAAACTCTCAAGAAAACCTATCAAGGCATGGAGAAAGTGAGGACAGAAAAACCTCAGTTCATTGAGGAGAAAGCTTGTGGTGAAAGCTTAGAGAAAACAGTGACTGATAAAAATTGTTTGACTCATAATGAAGATGATGAGGAGATGGCTGAAGTACATCCCCAAATAGCAGTGCCAACGCAAGGGCAGCAAGAGACACCCTTGAGGAGAAATGAACAAGAGGCAACAAATGAAGGTATGAATTCCTTGTTTGCTTTATCCAGTCATGTTGATGACCATGTTCATTTACAAGATGGAGTTAAAAATAAAAAATGGACAGAACCCATGAATGGGAGAAAGGAATTGAAGTTCCTTAAAGATTTGTTTAAAGAGTATGGAGTTCAATATGTAACTCTTGCCAAGATGGTTGAGATGGACTTCACTGCCAACACCCTTGTCAATATGACAGAGGAAGAGATTGAAGATTTGATGAAGACCCTGGTAGAACTCTATCGAATGAATATTCTTATAGGGGAGAGATATGAAATTAAAACTCCTATGAGAGCAGAGAAGGAGTAGGTAGCAGATATACTGACCAAACCATTGGATCATAAAAGTTTTGAATTTCTGATGAAATGTCTGGATGTGTCTAAATGCCCAGCAGTTGAAATTAAAGGGGAGTGTTGGAATATTAATTCCAACTGCCGTGCAAGGACAACAACGGCAGGGCAGTCATCAGCCGGAATCCGCCATCAAAACCATTCCAGAAAACCACCTGACACATATCGGACCGCTTTTGGTCTACAAGCAGTTTCCGTACTCACGACTCCGATGCAATCAACTTTGGACGCATGGTCCTTTGTACGTCCGCAAAACCTTCCATATCGGAGCCTAACATTCAGCATAAAAGGGGATCCCGAAATCGTCGTCAACCGTCTAATTCAGCTCAGTGCTCTCCGTCCTCCATGAATCCAACTTGCGTTTAGGCCTACATTAAATAAGATTGCTTGGAGTAAAATAAACGTTTGGTTGACCACAGATTTTCTCATTAAGGCATTTAATGAATTTCTTTTGGTCGTAGATAGTTGGTAGAAGATTTTTTATTTACGACACGTAAATATAATGTTTGCTTTGGGAGTCATTTTTTTTACATATGTTATGTTTTTTGTTCTGGGTTCATTAATATAACTAGTGAAACAAAAAAAAGGGCTCGTAGTGGTAATGTTTTGTTTCATGTTTATTTGGACATGGGATGAATGAGACAATGTGCGGCAGCAGAAAACGAGGGAAGATGCACAGCAGTGCATAGATGATGTGTTGACTTTTTGAAATGTGAAAAGGTGAGATGTGTTCAAGCTTTTGCTATTGTATGTAAGGCGAATATTGCACAACAGTGCATAAAAGAAGGAGCAGGGGAGATTTTCTTAAGAGGTTAACTTTGTATGTATGGATCGCACAGCAGTGCGAAGACGAAGAAAAGATTAGAACAGAGCATGTAATATTTGGTGTGCTAAAGTTTTGCTTGTAATGTGCAGGAGCACATAATGTTTTATTTTGGCAAGCATATGTAAAAAAAATTTTACAGCAGTATGTGTAAAAGATTTTTACACCAGTAAATGTAAAAAGGATTTTTACACACCAGCAGTGTAAAATCTCAGGAGGAGACAGAGTTTTTTTTTTTTTTTTTGGTTGAAATATATTTTTGGTAAATCCCTCTGAGTGAAAGAGGAAGAAATATGTATCAGACATTTTGTTTTAATGAATAGAAATCATTTTATGGTGGTGTAATACTCTGTTCTCAAAGAATTTTTTTTAGCTTCCCTGTGCTAAGATCCTGGAGAAAAACAGAGCATTGTCTCTGTGTGCAGTTTATTTGTTTTTGGGATTTTACCAGAAAAATCCCCAACATTTGGGCCATAGATCGAGGCGCTAGACGTGAACCTGATTACATATGACGCCAAGATTGTGATGCCAGCCAGTTAACCCGTGAGACCTCCCTCAGCAGTGATGCGTCAAACTATTGATCGTGAGGGTCAATCCATAAATTTGCAGGTGCATTGGGCGAGGGAGTCACACATATTGCAGCAGGGTCGGTCACTGGAGAACCTTTCCCAGAGTCAAAGCGACAACATGACGGTCACAGATTCCACAAATATTTTACATGTTGAGCGCTAGGCGATTGGGACGAGGGACCTAACATGTTAGGCACAAAGAGAATCATCCCTGTGGGCTCATTCTAGCATGTAGTTGTAGCAAATGTATTTGTTCGTGGATTGACTAATCGCGGAATTGTAACAGGTCACGTGCAACTGTATATTTTCCTATTTCCATTCGATATTTTGGAAGGTCGTGGAGTTACAGTGTACTGCCCTACGAGCGATTTATGCCGATGAAATCTGGTAGACTTGTATTCTAGCAAGATCATAGGTTAATGTTATTTCGGGTTTGCATATTGTTACCTTAAGTTTAAATCAATTCCCTTGGCATGGTGGGTCACTGTAATTAAATAATCGTATGCCATTTACTCATTGTATCGCCCATTTGGTATAAACACTTTGAAGTAGTTGAGTAAATAATTTGTAGGCCTCATATGATGTAAATACTTGAAGTAATTGATTTATGACGTGTTCGCGTTGTATGGTTAATTTGGCTTATAAGCTTTGAAGTAGCTAACATTATGGAGTGTTTATCCTAGCTAAAAAACAAAATATATTTCAATTGTACTTTGTGTTCGGTATTATATATGGGTAGAGCAATTCTTGACCGCCATGAATCACAGTTAGATACCCTTTACCTTCTTGAGCATATCCATTGTGATCTGCACAAGCTGCACAAAATAATGGAGTCACTTGAGAGTCAACTTGCTCCCCCTATAGCCGATCAAACAACCGATGTGACAGCCCCCATCGTGGTACAAGGATCAAATTTGGAACTTGTGGCCTGAAAGCTATGTTTTCTTAAGAATCATAGTTAGATATCCTCCATCCTCTCGAGCATATCCATAGTGAGAACATTGGAGTCACTTGAGAGTAAACTTAGCCTCCCCCCTATAGCCGATCAAACTTTACCTGATCTGATAGCCTCTGCTGATCTGATAGCCCCCATCTTAGTATAAGGATCAAATTCAGAACTTGTTGTGTGAAAGTTATGTTTTTTTATGTTTGGCATCTTTTTTTTACTTGGCCAAATTCGATAGTTGTTCTAGTTCTTTTGTTGTCACATTCCATTTGGCTCTTATTTCTTTAAGGATAATTCGATTTTAGCTTTGGTCCAGTCTGTCTTGCAAAAAAATATTTGGGATTTTGTAATTTGATATGCATTTTTCAACTTTTAGAATTAATGAAAAAATTACCTTACA
The DNA here is from genome assembly GCA_031772625.1 of Pinus tabuliformis. Lineage (NCBI taxonomy): Eukaryota > Viridiplantae > Streptophyta > Pinopsida > Pinales > Pinaceae > Pinus > Pinus tabuliformis. Next base: position 1,169,796,220 of record CM062809.1, read on the forward strand.
AATAAAATTATATATACATGATGATGATGATGGTTAACGTTTATTGAGACGAAACTTTGGTCTTTGGGACTTAAAGAAATGAATTATTTAGTTTGATTTAAGATTTTATTCCTATGCTCAAAAAGCTTGGAGAGAAGCCTCTAAGTTCACTGTAATTTTGACAACATAAAAGGCTAGGAAGGTCAGTATGCAGCAAAGATTTTGAAACTGAAATCTAAATTGGTTGTATGTGGGGCACTGGCAGAACCTTTCCATCCATGGTGTTGTAGGCACTGCCCAACCACCCGTTTCACTATGGAGCTCATGATAATTCGTTCTAATCTTGGCTATATATAACCTCCTTATAATATCTTAAATTTCTTTTAACTACTAAATCTTTCTCACACCACATTTTTTCTTTGAACTTTTATATATATATAAAAATTGTTTTATAATGTTTATATGTTTTATTAAATGCTTTAACATTTTTTTTATTATTATTTTTATAATTTTTTGGGTTAAATATAATTACAAAGTTAGTATTTTGACCCATATTTTTTATAATAAATATAAATATAAAATAAATATATGTATATATGATTTTTATTTTATAGTTCATTTATATTTAAATAATTACAATATGAATCCAAAAGAATACCAAAAAAACAAAACTACTAAGAAGTCTTTATTTTATCATGGTTAAAGTGTATATAATCACCTTTATGTTCGTCCACGTGCATGTGTAGCCTAGTGATTAATTGAGACACAGGAGTACCACCTCGAAACACACAAAGTTAACACGAAGCCATTGCTCTTCTGATGAAATCCAGACTAACACATTCACCGCTTTGGTTAATTTTAGATTCAAACTGAAGTGTTAATATTTCAGTGGGATTAAATACAAATAAAATATTTATCTATTTGCTAAAATAGAAAAGAAATAATTAAAACATATTACATTTTATTTTTAGTGAATATTTTATTTTTGTTTAGATAGTGAGAAAATTTATTATCATTTGTGAAATTAGTAATACGATCATTATTATTAGCTGTAATTCATGAATGTTACAATAACTGAAATTATTTATTGATTTGTAATAGGCAAATTTTCCCTCTCAACAAATATTTATAATAAGCAAATTTTCCCTGAATCATTTCATTAGGTTTTTAAAAACAATCTCTCAACAAAGCGTAATTTTTTTTTTAACAAATATATATATTTTTAAATAGTGAGACTCCCTTGGAAAAATGCATATAGATTTCATTATCACTATTTCATGGTTATAATTTTTTAACAAATATTTATCCCAACAAACAGAAAACTTTCCTCTCCCAAATACTTTGTTAAAAAATAATTACTCAAAAACTTAAAAATATAACTTCAAACCCTATCTAAACTTACCCATTTAACTTGAATTAGTTGCAAAAATAAATATTTATTAATTTTTTTTTCAATTGGACTTTACCGTTTTAAACCTTTATAACGTCTGTTCACACGGAGTAACCCAACTCAATTATTGGTCTCACGGGATCAAAGTTAGGTGCGATGCACGCGGAATCTTATCTCGACCGTCACTTATCCTTCTCGAAGACTTCAATTTTCTAAGAGTTGCGTAGGACTGCTACCAAAATATTACGCAAGCATTTTTGTAATATTGTTTGTCGTTTTACTCCTTGGGAAAAATGGGTTAAATTTGACGGGTGATCCTACCCGTCAAGGAATTTTTTTATGACGTTTTTATTTTTAAACTGCCCATCATATGACTTTTAAAATTTATTTGTACAAGTTTCATCTGTGCTCTGTGAATTGGTTTGTTAAGAATAAAATCAAGCATAGCATCTTTTTTTAATGGATTATTTATTTATTTTTAAACTGCTTCATACTCATATACTATATCCTAATGGATTTTTTTTTTTTTAATGGATTATTTATTTATTTTTAAACTGCTTATTACCGTCCATTTATATCCTAATTCATACTCATATACTATAAAATAATATTGCTGTTAATTTATATCCTAATTCATATCTTATAAAATCAAAATCAAAACCATCAAAAGTAATAACTCGTATTACAAAATAACAAAACAGTCCAAGTCACCAAGGACACTATAACTGTTTTTCTGAATATGTACATAAACTTGGCGTAGTATTCCATGAACCCCACCCTTGGCAAAGCAGCAGACCATTAGCTTATTGCCAATTGGTCTCTGCACGCTATCTATATAGTCGTACATCTATCTGAGAAATACCCCACAAGAAACCAGCTTCTTTCTCACTTGCATGAAATGAATAACAGAACGAGAATCGCTAACAGTGTAGCTCGAACCAGAACTGCCATTCAGGATTTTAACAAATCGAGGATAAACTCCCAAATACTCTCCACAGGTATATACATGATTTTACCTTCTACCTTTCCCCTCCTTGTGTCAGTTAAACCATCTTTTATGTCATAAATATCAAACACACTAAAATGTCTGCTGAACTTCACTCGATTGCAGATTCTGGAATATTTTGAAAATTTGATGGACAGGAGTGAAGTCCAACAGAACACACTAACATGTTTATTGAACTTCAGTATATTGGAAATTCTGAAATATTTCAGAAATCTGGAGCGAAATCAAACAGTTCACTTTGGGTCTGTGCCTCATATTTCTAAAATATTCCAGAATCGCTCATCTAGATAACGATGACCCTAAAATTTCTCCTTTGTAAAATGACGGACTTCATACTTTGATTAATACACTTGAACGGAGATTTGTCAAAATAAAGTCTTCTCTATCGATAAGCTTTCACTCTATCATCCTTGGGTTCGACGCTTACCTGGTAAAGCACTTTGATCGTTCTGCTTCTTCCCAAGCTGCAGCTCTGATTTCAACAATGCTCTTCTTGCAGTCACCCATGTCAAAATGCCTCAAGCTCTTCGAGACCTCTTCTTCCTCTTCCTCCCTGAAGCTCTAAATTGGCAAAATGGCACTTTTCCAGTTCACCAATGTCAATGCTAGCGCTTTTTATCAGTGCAGATCTACTGGCAGGAGTATTATGCCTAGCAGGAGAACCAGCTTTAACAGGAGTATGGCAACGAGAAGTGCGAGAACTTCCGAGGGGTGTCATATCTGTTCCCATATCCCGGTGCTGAACTGCTGGGATGACCTCGGTACAGGCATCTTTAATGGACTGAAAACCTTCATGCTTACCATAATGTTGTATCTTCCCAGGCTCTGAGACCTTATATCTGGGAGCTGGTTCAACTTTATCAGTAAATTTATCTGCAAGCATGCAATACCAATAAACACTGTAAATACATAGAAACAAATAGGCAATTCAATGCGCCAAACTAGTGTACAACTCAACAGACCTTTCATAAAGACATCGGATGGCAAAGCTGCAAATGCCCCATGATCTGAGGACCCAGAGCCTAAGCTGGATGATAGGTTAATATCTGTGGATAAAACAGAGCTTGAGACTCTGCTTGAAACATCACCCATAACTAACCCTCCTCCAAGATATTTGTCGCCCATATTGCTTCTATCATCCGATCCTGCCCTCAGCTTGACATCCTCAGTACCAACCTTTTGACCCATAATTTCGCCATGCCTGAGCCCCATTGCATTCATCTCATTCCCAGAAACTGGGTTCACTGCATTTGTTTCACAAGCCTGAGATTGGAAGCCAAGGGCAAGGGTCCTGCAAGTATTAGTATTAGTCTTGATAAAACGACCGAAAGGATTATTACTATTACTATTATTATGAGATAATGAATCGTTGCAGGAAGAATTTATCAGCCATTTCTCCGCATCATCCCACTTTGAAGGAAAAGCCCTCCTTGAAAACCCCCCCATGGCCGTCATATATTTCACTGGAAGAGGATTCTCTGCGGGTCTTGGAGGGGTACCTAGGCAATCTAACCTTTTGGGCACACTGAGACGATTGCCTTCTCTTATTCTGTGGACCTTCAATTCTGAATTAGGCCTACTTTCAATATCCCCAGCAACCCATTTCTCTGTAAAAGGATTATTATTATTACTCACATTCTTCTTCGCCATGGGGAAAGACTTAACAAACTCGGATGTTTCTCTGAGATTGATTTTACACAGCGGATCAAGCTGATGATGGGTATGGAAGTTTTATGAAAATGGGTTCTCCACACCGTACTTGGGCAATTTAACCACCACTTCCTGGCAGACAAACAGAGATTTTTGAATATTCTACAGTCAGTAACCAAGACATATGGACCCATTATTCTAACATAGCAAACCAGCATTTTGAAAAAATATAGACATGGGATACCAATAATGTACCTTGGATGGCTTATTGGATTCAAATGAAGATTGGACAGGCAAGACTCTGTGCTCCATGCTTCCTGAGTTTGAAGATGGCTGGCTTCTAAAAGGTGGATTGATCACTGATTTCGGACTGATATCTCTGGTTTTCTTCAGAAGAACATTTCCTGTGCAGATTTGATCCTCAATATGGTGGACCATTGCCATATTTCTCTATCTTCTGACACTGAGTCTTGCCCAACCTTTGGGTAAGTGTCATCTGACCACATGAACACTTGCATGCATGCATTTACAGATGAAGGGCAAGATACTTGCAGTTTCTCTGGCTGCAAAATCAAAACCCACAGAGACCACTCCAGAATAAGTGAGTCAGTGCTTCAGTGCTTCTTCTATCTATCGGTTCTCCGCCCTTCACATTCTACCTCTACAGTGAAGTACCAAATAATGTTTCTGTGGCGCCGTTGTTTCCGCCGAAGGACCATTGCTTTCGGGTTAATTGTCGCCGGCCCACAGGTATACCGTATGACATAAGGTTAAATATATATAAAAGACATTTATATAAAAAAAAATTTAAAACTTTTAATTTTTAAACCTGCCCGTCAATATGACGTTTTTTGAAATTAATGGCAAGTTGCCCATGACGTGGAGATTTAAAACTCAAACGTATTTTACGGGTAAAAAAGAGAAATACGGGCATACGGGCGTCAAATTTAACCCCTGATCCACAACTTCAGATCAAGACTGAAGTACTGCATCCGTCATTCCTCACCGTCATATTCCACTACGAGCAACTATGATCACTATGGCACTGGCACTGGCACTGGCACTGGCACGTTCCTGCGATGAGACATTATTGTTGCGGTTGCCATACATGATACGACTCTTCCAGTACAGCGAAAATATATCATTTAAATTTGGAAGCCTGTTGCGGTTCCAGGTTCCAACTTCTTACATGTATCATTATATTGGTGACTTTCTGTGGTTATCGAATTAGATTACACAGTTAAACACAAACACAGAACTTGTTTTCATTTGATGGGTTGCACAGGTTTTTATACACAATAAAGAATTTTCTGGAGTAGGTGGCTTCTCCACGAAGTTATTCAACTCCCCCGAATTCTAGAAGAAGCTACACGCAGCATTAATGGTGGTGGTTGGAATTACTATTGTTTTTCCAACACTCCCCCTTAATTCCAACCACATGACAAATATACAATATATAAGATACTGTAAATATACTCTTAATTGACATGCTTGCTGGTCTGAGTCTCAGCGAGGCTTACAATATAATCTTGATTTTTCTACAACACATAACTGACTTCTACAAAACTCAAATGTTGCCTTTCCAAGAGGTTTAGTGAATATGTCAGCTACATTCTCATTTGGTACGTACATTAGAGAAATGTCTTTTGATTGGACCTTTTCTCTTACAAAATGATATTGTGTGTCTATATGTTTTGACCTTGCATGACATACAGTTCCCAGTTTGATGGTGCTTTGTGCTTTGATTGTCACATCTAATCACTGTAGGTTCTTGTTGACCTTCACCAACATTTTCAAGTATTCTTCTGAGCCATATAGCTTCACAGGTGCCACTACATAATGCTTTATATTCTGCTTCAGTTGATGACAATGAAATTATTGCTTGTTTCTTACTGCGCCATGATATAGCTCCCGATCCTATGTTAAAGAAGTATCCAGTGGTGGATTCCCTGTTATTTGGATTTCCAGCCCAGTCAGAATCAGAATGACCTGTCAATTTAACATTATAAGCATTAGTATATTCAATACCAAAATTGATAGTTCCCTTTAAGTATCGAAGGACCCTTTTTGCAGCTATCCAATGGCTTTCATGAGGCTTAGCCATGAATTGACTAAGTATGCTTACTGCATAAGCAATGTCTGGTCTAGTGGTAGTGAGATAATTCAAACTTCCCACTAATTGTCGATACAATGTTCCATTCACCTTCCATCATCACTTCTTAATTTGATATTTTGTTCCAATGGAGTACTCACTGCTTTACATTCATTCATATGAAATATCTTTAGTATTTCATTTGTATATTTGCTTTGTGTGATTAAGGTTCTTCCATCATCCCTCCATACTTCAAGACCTAGACAATCATGCATCTCACCAAGATCCTTCATCTAGAATTCCTGTGATAACTTCATTTTTATATCTGTAATTAATTTATCAGCACTCCCTGTTATTATTAGATCATCAACATATATAGAAAGTAATATTATATCCCCATTTTTGTCTATCTTGATATACAAATTAGGATCATTTTTACTCTTTTTAAAGTCCTTGCTGAAAGAAGAATTTGTCAATTTTCTCATACCAATGTCTAGGGGCAGTTTTAGTCCATATAAGGCCTTTTTTAATTTGCATACAAGATGTTATTGACCCTTTTTTACAAATCCTTTTGGTTGAACAAGATAAATATCTTCTTTTAAGTCACCATTTAGAAAAGCTGACTTTACATCTAATTGATGTAGCTTCCAATCATATTTAGTTGCCAATGCTATCATTATTATGATTGTATTCATTTTTGCAACTAGAGAAAAGGTATCTTCATAATCTATACCTTCTTTTTGTGAATAACATTTTGCAATCAATCTTGCCTTATACTTGTCTATGCTACCATCTGCATTAAATTTTGTCTTGTACAACCATTTTGATCCTATAGGGACTTTATTTTCAGGTAATTCTGCTAATTCTCAAGTTTCATTTTTCATTATAGATTCATATTCTTCTTTCATAGCTTCCATCCATTCTTTATGATTTTTGGCTTGTTCATAATTTAAGGGCTCAAAAACAGTAATTACTTGAGACATTAAAGCATAATCTTTATACCTGATGGGGGCTTGAATCTGTCATGTTGACCTTCTTAGAGGTTCATTACATTGTGGAGTACCTTCTCCTTTTCTTCTCTGTGGAGTGCCTTCATCACTTCTTTGTGGACTTTGATTCCTTGATGTGTCTTTCGGAATGTCCATGTGTTCTAGTTCTTGAGTTGTTTCCACAACTTCTTCTTTTTCCTTAAAGCTTTCATAAGGAGACTGCCATGTATTATGTTCATTTTGTTCTATTTGTTTATCTACATGCTCATGAAATATAACATATCTACTTGCAAAGACCTTGTGAGTACTTGGATTATACATTTTATATGCTTTTTGATCAGTGCAATATCCATTAAAAATACATTTGATGGCTTTGGCATCTAACTTTCTCCTATCCTCTTTAGGAATATGAGCAAAAGCCTTGCATCCAAATATCCTTAAATGACTAACTTTAGGTTTAAAACCATAAAATGCTTCAAATGGTATTTTGTGCTCAAGATGCTTAGTAGGCTTCTATTTTTAAGATATATAACTGTATTAATGGCTTCCGCCCAAAAACTATTAGAAAGTCCTTTACTTTTTAACATACTTCGAGCACATTCAACTAATGTTCTATTCTTTCTCTCAGCTACTCCATTTTGTTGAGGTGTATGTGGTACTGTAAATTGTTGCATATTTCCATTTTGTTTGCAATATTTGATAAAAGCTCCTGAAGTGTATTCACCACCTTTATCAAATCGAAGAATTTTAATGCTGTTTCTTGTTTGCTTTTCAACCATACTCTTGAATTCTTTAAAGTATTCAAACACATCAATTTTGTTTCTTATAAAGTATACCCAGGTGTATCTAGTGCTATCATCAATAAATATAAGAAAGTAATATGCTCCACCAAGTGACTTAGTTTTCATTGGACCACATACATTAGTATGCACTAGTTCAAGTATTTCACGTTTTCTTTTATTTTCATGCATAGGAAATTCTTCCCTATGTTGTTTTCCTAGTGCACAACCTTCACATTCAAAGTGTTCACCCTTTATAATTGGAAGACCTTCTACCATCATTTTCTTTTGTAGTAACATTAGGTCATTATGATTTAAGTTTCCATACCTTTGATGCCAAAGTTCTATAGTTGACATGCCCGTTGATGCCAAAGCTTGATTCCCATTCTTCATTACATCCAACTTGTATAAGCCTCCAACTCTCATTTCTTTTGCAACAACCTTGTAGTTGTCCTGCACATCCTTTACCAAACAACGTGATTTCACAAATTCAACTTTTAAATGTTGATCTGTGATAGTAGAGACTGAAATTAAGTTCTTCCTTAATCCTAGAACATACATCGCATTTTGAATATGTTTTTCTTGTCCATTAGACATCATAACACTTATATTACCATATCTTTTAATTTCATGTGATCTATTATCTCCTAAATAGATGTGTCCACCATTATTGATCTCATGATAAGTATCAAACAAATATCTTTTGCATGACATATGGATTGATGCACCAGAATCTATAAACCAAGCATTATCATCATCAGTTTCTGCTGATAAAGCAGCATTGGACACAAACAATTTAAGATTGCTAACATCTTGACTAATTGCTTCATCTCTATCACCATAATTTCCTGAATGCCTTCTTTGTTTAAATTGATCAGACCTCCTTTTCATGCAATTCTTAGCAAAGTGACCAGGTTTTCCACAGTAATAACACACATCATCTCTACTCGATTTGGTATTTATCCTTGGTAAATGTGTATCCTGAAATGATATTACCTGTGGCTTTTTGCCTTTATTTTTCTCCCACTGTTTGCCTTTGAAGGACTGCTTCCCTTTGGCCATCAATTCCAAATCTGAATTGGGAGATTTCTGTTTAAGTCTTCTTCTCCACTCTTCTTCCTGCATAAGTATACCTGCCAGCTCATCAAAAGTAAGAGCCTTCTCACTAGCTGAAAGACTTGTTATAAACATTTGATATTCATCAAGCATTCCATTTAATGTCACAGTAACCAAGTCTATACTAGATATTGATTCACCAATGTCACTTAATTTATCCTTTAGATATTTAATTCTAGAAATAAAATCACTAACACTTTCATTTTCTTCCATCTTAATTGAAAGAAGCTTACTCTTTAAATACAATATTCGCTTTGTATTCTTCTTCTCATACAAATTTTTGAGAGTGTCCCATGTCTCCTTGGATGTTTTGCACTCTCTAATGTGTGGAATAATGTTGTCCTTAACCATCATCCGCAAAAGAACCTTTGCTTTGTTTTCTCGTCATTCCCAATCTTGAATTGCTGCATCTGTGGCTTGAGGGGACACGGGCTTAACTTCAGCTCCAGACACAATCGCCCATGTATTGTTTCCTTCAATCAAAGTCTGCAACCTAAACTTCTAATTTGCATAATTTTCACCATCTAACATGTTAGAGTCAGATAAATAAGATTCTGCCAATATATTAGCTATTGTCAATAAGCTTCTGAATCCATAAGTACCAACCACCAGGATACAAATTTTTCACAACTTCAATAATTAATTTCCTTAATCAATAATAACAACCCTCGTTTTTTCTCTCTTTTTTTTTTAATATCACAAATGCCTCAAAACATGAATTAACTATAAAAAATGTATACACGTTTTAAGCTTCATACCACATGTTTTGCTTCAAATGGAATTTATGAGAAATAAAATGTGAACTGCATGCAACATTACAAAAATTTACTTCATGTCAAGATCTACTGCTGATTTGGAATACAGGGAAATAATTCTCAGCCTTGAATTCTTAAACAACCGCCCAATGCAAAGTCTTAAAACACATAACTCAACAACATAGAACTGAAATAAATGAATCAAAACCCTCAACAGGCAGCGGCAACAACAGTTCCAATGTTTTAGGCAACGCTCACACTCTTCAGCATCCACTTCCTTTCTCTAACGTTGGCTGCCTGCAGTCACACCAAGGTAGATCCAGCAATAGCGTTTGAAAAACAAGAAAAAAATAAATCACGCTTTTAACTTCACGATGGTCTCAACATAGTCGGGCGATCTAGCCAATATACAACTCATAGTGAATATATGTCAGCTCTACAATGTATCTTTCCTCCTTTTGGTGGCTCAAACGCCTCAATCACTTTCAATAATCTCTACGCAGTAGCTTAGCCAATTCACCATTAACCAAAGCGTTCCCACTACAAATAGAACACGGGAAGAACAAGAAAAAATAACTCAAACAAATTTCTCACATTCTTATGTTGGCGGCACACCGACTTCGCTCACTGCACATCGACTTCTCTGCAACACACCCTGAGTGACCTTACACTCTGATTGCTCACAGAGAACAAAGACTCACACTCTCACCTTGCTCTGATACCAAATCATAGATTACATAGTTAAACACATAAAAACAAAACTTGTTTTCATTCGATGGCTTGAACAGGTTTTTATACACAATAAAGAACCTTCTGGAGTCTTTCTGGAGTCGATGGCTTCTCCAGGAAGCTATCCAGCTCTGCCAAATTCTAGAAGAAGCTAGATGCAGCATTAATGGTGGTGGTTGGAATTACTATTGTTTTTCCAAAAAATCGCTTGTGGTTGGACATTAGGAGAATGGAATCTTCAGGGGGGCTCATGTACAGCGATCTTCACGTTTTGGTGGTGCCCTATCCGTCGCAGGGTCATATCAATCCAATGTTGCAGTTTGCCAAGCAGCTCGTATCTAAAAAATTGCAGGTCACATTTGTGATGACCGAAGAGAACCGAGAGCGCATGTTAAGGGCGCTAGATGCAGTGCCCAGGCCGTCAAACAAGTCTATGAATCTTCAGTTTGAAACAATCTCAAAGGGACTTCCGCTAGATTTCGATGGGTCCAAGGACCGCCAAATGAGGTTCGACATGCTGTGAAAAATGGGAGGACTTATGTTAAAAAACCTCATAGAAAGGCTAAACGCTAAACGAAAAAATATTTGTTGCATCGTATATGATGCCCTCCTTTCTTGGGTTACCGAAGTTGCAAAGAAATTTAATATTCCCCTCGCTTTTTTCTGGACGCAATCCTGCGCAGTTCACTCCATGTATCACCATTTCAACAGAGGACTAAGTATGCTTTAAATTAGGTCAACAACAGTAAATTTGTAGTGTTGTATATGCTTATTTTTGGATTTAGGTATGTTAGATACCTATACCAATAGGTTTCATGTTTCATGATTGGCAAAGAAAGTTCCAAATATGCTCTGCTTTGGTGATGCAAAGATCCCATATTTTCAAGAGAAGGTAATATGTGTACATAGCTTGATGTTGACTCAATTTTGGATGGATGGTCCAATAGCCTAATCTGGATCATGCCATGTTTCAATTTCTTGTTGCAGAATAGAGAAAGAAGTCTGTCCAAATTGTTCAATCTTGGCAGACCAGTAGTTAGGTAGAGAATTAAGGTTCCCAACTGCTTAATCTGGGACCTTGGAAGCAATAAGGGTAGTTCTTGATAGAAAATCAAAAGAAAAAGCCAAAAGAAAAGAAAAGGCACATGAGGGTCTGCAATTCTAAGTGCACCCTCCATGAAGAAACAAAAAATGCTAGGCAAGTTAATGGGTAGGTAGAGGGGGTTGCAGAAATGTCATTCCTTCCAATTGAATTTTGCTGGTCTAAAATAAAGGAAACATCAGTGGATAGAGAAGTTCCTCTCATCCATCATCTTGCAGCAATACAAGGGAGCATGTCTAACTTCCTGTTTTCCCCCCCTCACATTCATTACTAACATCCCATTACCAGTTATGCTCATGAAAGAAAGTCAAGGTCTTATGGTGGTTCTTGTTTCTTTAAAAGCCACATTTCTTGTGTAAAATACTTTTCATTTTGATCTACTCCCTAAACTAAGTTGATTCCATATAAAACTTAGTGTTTCCACTCCTCATCCACCTCTTCCACTCATATTAACCCCTAACTTCTAGTATTTAACTCCCTATACCCCCTATTCCCCCTATTACTATGTAAATTATGCAAAAAACCTTGAAATACCTATGTATCCCTTTCCCCGAGCATTATAGCTCTAAGTTTGGTTTTAAATGGTTTAAACGCTAAAACATTAGAACGCGACCCAAAGAGCGCTCATACATTAATCCTGGGATTAATCCAAGATCCGCTTGGATTAATAACCTTAATCCGGCTTTGTTAATAAACCTGTGCCTAATACATTTTGCCCGTAACACAGCTTCAAAAACCATTTTTCTAAAGTTTCTGTCGGGCGCACATTTCGCAAAAAACATTATTTTATTCTCCCGCCCGCTGCCGTATCGCCCCGAAAAGTTGATGACCCGTCGACCGTCGGATCTGGGCCTTCCTATCCGACGGCCCATATCCATATCGAGTCGGTCCCGATGTACTGTCGTTATCGCCCGAGAAACTGTCAGAGGGTGACGTCAGGCCTCTACCACGCGTCACCCCCATATTCTCTTGGGCCGCTCTCTGACAATACTGCTTCCATATCTGGAGTGGTCCGAGAAAACCATTTACCGTCTACCGTCTACCGCTGACCAGTCGTGCACATGTCATGCCACAGTGCCGCTGCATCAGCGCCCCCGTCCGACAATGCTCTGACCTGTCTGCCACCTCACCATTCCCCGTGGACCACTCACAGGCCGCCACGTCACTCGATGATATCATGCTGACGTCACCCGACCCTGACCCCACCTGATGACGTCATGCTGACGTCATCCAAAAAAAGCGCCAATATCCCAAAAAGTCCATATTTTCGCCAAAATACCGTGTTTTTGTCACTTTCGCCAAAAAGACTATTGCTCTGCTCTGCATGCATTTTACGACCAATCCGTCGCCAACCTGCAGAAATCGTGACAAAGACCGTGGGTGCATCCAATCTACCTACATTTGTAACCATTGCCGGCAATTCACAAGGTATTTATCCGAATCGTTCCCTCCGCGCCTGGTTTTGTCCATAATTCTCCGAAGATAGCTTAAAAAGAGTGAAGAACACTGTAACTACCAGCAAACCTCCAGTAACCAGTGTCTATTTTCAATTGCCGGGTCGGAATTCCTTTGTAGAACCCGCATTTAGCCAAATTTTCCTAAATTCACCAACAGTTCGCGCATTTGTGAACTTACGACCCGAGCTCCGCTAATTCACCATGAATACAGTTTCACTAGGCCTGGCATTTACTCTATCAGTCCTCTGTGTAGTATTTCAATTGCTGACATTACCAGTTACCCTCAGTTCCTCTGTAATTCACCTCTTTGATTCCAGAGATATCCGTCTGTGTTGTTCTGCCCACTGAAACCAGTTCTAGTACAAGTCTTAGTACTACTTAACCATGGAAACACCAGTAGCCCTGAATATTCAACCTCTGAATGCTCCACAAAGAGAGCTAGAATGGAAGGCCCTAGGAGATAAAGATTATCAGATGATAGACTTGTTCTCAATGAATTCTAAATTTAATATTCATATGCTAAATGAATTAAAAGCTCAACACCTCAGTGGAACTGATATTTTAGGGATTTGGGACTCCAACTTGCCCATTTACAACCTCCCTCAAGTCAATTCCCTTCCAGACTTGATCCATAGATGCTGTGAATGCTATGATCCATGTCAGAGAGTTGTTCTTAGTCCCTCAGGCTCAGTCTTATTCCACATCACCCCTGAGGCCATAAATGAGATGCTGCACTTTCACTCTGCAAGACCATTGGCTCCTCTCTCCATGTTGGACTTATTAAAGAAGGGGGGCAACCTGTCCAGTGCCCAAATCATCAAAATTAATCAGTTATTTATTCAGCCAAGCTCTGAAGCTCTGAGAACACCTCCTATTGGACATCCATATCTAAATGACTTGGGGAAGATGCTGGTGGATTTGATCAGCTATGTCCTGGGGTACAAGGGAGTTGAGGATGTTGATGACACCATAATGGCCATGCTGTCCATATTTTCTCCTGGAAAGCCTCCTGTTGTGCACTATGACTATGTTGAGTATATTGCAAACAAGATTCATGAGCAACTGATGAATCTAGAAAGGGAAAAGATGTTCAGATACACCTCATACATCTATCATCTGTTCTTATTTTATCAACCAGACAGTTTCCCTATTCCTCTCAAGAAACTTGATGCCCAGGGAAATCCAAGGTCTGTAGTATTTTGGACCTCAGTTTTTCATTGCACCTCCCGTTCACCATACACATACTGTGAGTTCATAGACCTGTTCATTCATCCAGCTATGACTTTGTTATTTGGTGTCCCTCCTCCAAGATTGACCGATGAGATGCAAAGAATACTCCATCTCTCGAAGGCCTACAACATTGGTGATTGGTACTTTTACCAACACCATACAGTAATCAGAATATATGGCTGTGAGTTAGACCCTTATAGGCTGCCAAGATATGTCCCTATGAGACTATTTGCCTTGGAGTATTTCAGGCAGTTTGGAAATGCAGACCACATACATTTCCATAGTAAAAACAAGAAAGTGCAACTAAAGGTCAGGAACCAGCTAGGCCCTTTTCTGTACAACATAAGGGAGGATGGATGGAAGGAAGCAAATGGTATGTTAGAGGCCCTCCGATTGGAAACCAGTTTTCGCTGGGTACCTTATGACCCTAATCATTTCATTTCTCTCAGGAGGGTAAAACATAAATTGGGTGGCTATGCTCATGTCAGATTGCCTCACATTGAGAAATATGCCAATCTACTAAGTTCGAAAGAGGGCACCCTAGAAGAGGCAATTACTAGAGAGAAAATGATTCAAAGAGAGGCAAAGAATATTGAAAAAGAGGCTGACTTGGAAACATGTGGACAGGTTTCCTCTTCATATCAAAGGCAACTTGGAGCAGCTGCCTCATCTTCTACAGCACATCAGCAAGCAGCCAAAGATACTTATCAGGCTTCCAACAAAGGTAAAGAGAAAAAGATGGAGCCAGAAAAGCCTCCTCGTGAAGAAGTACAACAACAAGAAGAACAACAAAAACAGGAGCAGCCAGTGCAGCAAGAACAAACAGCTGAAGCCCCAATATCCACTGGGCAGCAGACACAAGACACTGTGCCTCCTAGGCAGGAAATGACAGTGGAGGCCTCGGTTCTCCAAACCCCACAAAATGAAGACAGAAATCGGAAGAGGGATAGAGAGCAGGAGACTCCCCTCACCACATCCACAACTCAAGGGGAGAAAAGACAGAGGCTAAATCCCCTTTCAGAAGAAGAAATGCCTATGGGGCAATCTTTGGGCATGGGCCCACCAAGCATGGAAGCATCTGCAAGTTCCTTTCAGCAGGAACATGAAAGGACAGTTGGAGGAGAAGTCAGCTCCTCAAGCCACCAAAGGGGAGCTGAAGCAGGCATCAAACAACAATTTATTGATATCAAGAAGAGGAATGAGCCACTCAAGATACAGCTCTACAACCACTTATTAAAGATGGCTCCTACAAACAAACAGAGGTTGATGTCTGCGTATGATGTACATGAGGGAAAAATGGTAATGAGTCATTTCATGCCAACCATGCTGCAGCCACAGTCAGCTGCAGACTACATAAGGACCAACCTTGAGGTCCTTGCAAAAGACATCCACCCTATGGATCAGATCGAATTGCACAAGCAAACGGGTGAGATGGTATATGCCACCCTTGCAGACAAAACATTGGTAAATTATAGGCTGGAAAATAGCCTAAACAACACAGCTGCCCAACTTGAGTTGGAGAAATCATCCTCTCAGGCAAAGGACAATCGAATCAAAGCATTGGAGGATATCATCATAGAGCTTGGGCATGATCCCAAGGACACCAAGGCTATACAAGCGCTGTTGAAATTAAGAGATGCAGACATGGCAACATTAAGAAAAATGATCAAAATCCCAGCAACTCTTCATCCTCAGACAGAAGAGGTTGCCCAGCTAAGGCATGACCAAGATGCAGCAGCTATGCTGGTATCACTATACAAACAGCTGATCCAAACACATGAGAAATTGGGAGAGTCAGAGGCTGCGCTGCAGGCAGCCCTACAACAGAGGGAAGGAGGCCAAACATCACAGCCCCCTCCACAAATAATAAACCTTGAGGAATCTCCTCAAACTACTGCTCCTCCTACAGAGCAGACAGCTCAAACAGCACCATCTACATCAGCACCAACACCAACAACAGAGCAGGTTCCAAGCCTTGACATGCAGAAGCTGAAGAATGAAATTCAGGCCTTAGAAGCCCAAATGGCAGAGTTAAATGAAGCCAGGGAGAATTTGGCTAAGCTCAATGAAAAATATGACAAGTCAAAGCAAAGCATAGCTGAAAAGGGAAGAGAAGTGAAGGCTCTCAAAGAAAAGATAAAGGAGCTGGAGAAAGAGCTCACCCTTGACAAAGTGGTGGCTGAGCTCAAGACAGTTTTATGGGCCAACATTGGCCAATCAATCACAGACCAGTGGCTGTATATAGAGACCATTCATGAGCAAATGGAGCTCATAGGCAAAGCACACAGGGAAGTCCAGAGAGCAAGGGAATCTCTAGGCAATATGCCTGAGATAGCCAACAAAATGATTAACGTGCTCAATAACCATACAGGTCCTCAGCTGGCAGCAATAGGAATCCCTAACAGAAATGAAACTATCCTGCTGATAAAGAGGGTCCTTACATTGAGAAGCCTGGTACAAACACTGGAAAGAAGAAGCCAGGACATGCAGACAGAAGTAAACAGATTTATGGACAAGTTTGCAGCATTACAAAACATAGGTCTTCCTGGCTTACTGAACAGCGCAGGGAAACTACTTTCACATGAGAACTATGCTAAAAGGGTCAATACATTTGCTACCAATCAGATCACTGTAAGACCAAGTACCTCAGAAGAAACAGGGCCAGCATCTGGGCAAAGTCTCTATAACAGAGTAGAGAACTTATTTTTCATTATGAATGAGATCAAACATTTGTTTGAAGTGCCTCCAAACTTCTACAAATATACAGAGGCAGATGAGACCTTAGATGCAATTTTGAGACATAAATTGCCCACACAAGAATGGTGGACCAAAATGATACATTTGATACTATGAACAAGAGCCTCTCATCAGGTTTTTCATCAAAAAACATAAGTTATCATGTACAGGAAAATTTAATACATTCAGTATGTATGGAGAAGAATGGACTGAGCCAACTCAGCAAACCTATTTGGCCACTAAAGCAATACTGACAGCTACAAATGACAGGGCCAAGAAAGCTACAGCATGACAAAGCTTAAATACACATCATTCAACATTTATGCAGAACGCTCAACCGACTCAGTGGCCTCCAAAGGTCAAAAAGTCTTCTGACAGAATTAAAAAGCATTCATTTTGTATTTAAGAGGAGCAATAACTTCCTTATCTGCTATTTTATGTAAAGTTGGTAAACATATTTACTTCTCAAGTGACTCAGCGGTTCAGATATTTTTGTAGAACCGATTGTATATATTCCCCCTCGCATAAGCTTGCAGGGGTTGTTGTTACTGGTTCAGAAAGAGAACTCGACTGTATTTTTGAGAGTTAATACAAAGAAGCTTTTGGGATTTCAGAGATTGTTTTTTCTGTTGCATGCTGTGTTGGAACCATTGAATGCTGCAGAATTCTAGTGCTATAGTTTGATACAATAAGTTCCTCTATCTCTGTCCGTGTTTAATTTTTGTTTATTTCATTCCTCATGTATGTGGTCTAATCTCAACAAGAAAGTAGAAGAATAACTCAGGATTTGTCCATGGAGACACCCTGAATTCAATCTTTCCTTGTTATAAATGTTTTCCTCAGGTTTATCTGTTAAATTGGAATTCTTGAAATGCTCCAACTTACTATAAATCTTTAACAGTTTCTATGCAGTAATTCTTAGATGCTACTGAATAGAATCTGCCCTTTTAGCTTACAGTCACACTATGCATAAGTTTCCATTTCACTTTGTTTCATTTATAAACCAAAAATTGTATCATGAATAGCTGTCTAGCTCTGCAGTAAATCTTTCTCCATCACAGACATCAGGACCTACTCAATTTCTGACTCCATATGCCTAATGGACTAAGAATCCCTCAAACATTTCATGCCCTTCTCAAAACAACAGTTCACAACCAAAACCTCAAAAACAAAAGCTGAATTCACAACTAGCCTAAAATTTTCACAAACAGAGCTAAAACTTAAAGAGAGAGCCCTCTCTGATTATAGGTAGGCTAGGACCTATAATCCAAAGCTTGGTTAGTGGTTACCCCGGCCGTATTCCCTTGGGAGTCAAAGGGAACAACCTGGGTGTTAACAAGGTAAATATATTATTTTTTACTGGGCAGTGTTGTATATGCCCATTTTAGGATTTAGGTAAGTCTAACAGTTAGGGTAATATATATTTACAGGCTTATAAGTATATTAATGCGCCCCAGGTTGGATATGAAAAGGTACATTATTCAAACATATACCGACTCTATATATTAATTAATGGGTTTATAGATTAGAAAATATGCATTATAGCCCTGTAAATATGAATAGCCTAAATACAACAAACCACATTAACTTCCCAATGGTAGACAAGTTATTTTTGGCCATTGTTATTGAATTTTGGATTGATTTGATCTTATTTCCTCTTTCCAGCAATCACAGGGGATGGAACATAGAAGCCAATGGACCTGATAAAAATACCCGGCTTGCCTCTCCTGAAAGTATCAAACTTTCCGTCATTTTTGCAACCCTCTGATTCCGATGGGTTTCTCTTGCGGATTTTTCTTTATCAGTTTAATACTTTATCTAAAGCAACGTGGACACTGGGAAATTTGTTTGAGGGATTTGAGTACGAAGAAATAAACTCAATGAAATCCATAGCTCTGATTCACACCGTTGGCCCTCTCATACCCTCGGCTTTCTTGGATAGACAGAATGACGACGATACAGACTTCGGCGCAGATATGTGGAAGACCACAAACTGCATGGATTGGCTGAATACGAAGGAACTGGCAAGCGTTGTGTACGTTTCCTTTGGAAGTGTTGCTGTTCTTTCAGCAGAACAAAATGAAGACATAGCTCTTGGGCTGAAGGCCAGTGGATATTCCTCCATATGGGTCATTCATCCTTCTAATGGGGAGATTAATAGTGAAGAAAACTTGCCGGAGGGTTTCTTGGCTGAAATCTCCGGGCAACGGTTAGTTGTTCCGTGGTGTCCACAAATGCAAGTGCTTTCTCATGCATCCGTTGGTGCATTTATGATGCACTTTAGAGAACGCACTCCTCCACATGTTCAAGCTAATATTTCCAACACGGTGGAGGAAGCCTCCTCTCTCAAGTTCTCTCTTTTAGACACGGAAGCCCTCATGGAATGGGATTATTGGTTTGCAGACATATGAAAGATGCATAAAAGATATAACCGGTATATTCGTGCTACCGATTTAGACTAGAAAATGAAATTCATTCATCATGGGTTGTAATGTCCCCAACCAACTCATTGTTGGAAGATGTTGCCCTTACTAACCCTTCTCTCCCTTAGGCTAGGAATAGGGGATTTTGGAAGAATGAGACACTATATTTATAATAAAAAAGGGGAAATAGAGGTGAATTTAATATATAATTAGGTAGGACATGGTATTTTCCCAAGGTATTCGTTGGTGATATTCGTCGATGGTATTATGGTCAATTCTAGAAACTTGGGAATGCTTAATCGAAAAATATAAAAGAAGAAAGAAGGAGGAGGGGAAGGCATGTATTTGGATTTTCTTCTTAGCATTTGATTTGGGAGTTTTGGGTGAGATCCTTAAGCTAGCTTCGTGATGGCGCTTTGGGTACAGGGAGGAGTGTTAATCTCCCAAATTGTGAGATTATGTCTTCTACCTCTGGTTGCAGGTGTAATTGTTGGTCCAATGGGCTCTCTGTCATCCACTAACAACTTTAGAGCTTCCGCTAAGTTAGCAAACCCTTCTAAAAGTCGCAGAGTTCTTCTAAACTTCCACTAATTTGAGCCCAGTGTAACATAAACCACAGTTCAATAAAGTTTGAAATCCACCCTTCTAAAAATGTGTCGACATTTCTTCACCGTTGATTGACTCAAGATCCGATGATCACACCACTTCCCAGCTTCGAAACTTGCTCTACATCTGTCAACCGTCGATCCCGCTCCACCAAATCTAACAGCTCACACATATATCGGCCCGTTAACTTGCACACTCCAAATCTGCCCGAAAAGCGGTTTCCCTCTCTCTCCTCGCTGCTATATGTCACTGTGTGTATGGAATCAGAGCCAATAGGGGAATTACCATTTACGTCCTTTCCTCCACCCAAAATCCACTTGTGGGTTTCTCCAACTACTCCTACTCGTTAACTGCCAGGTAACTTCCTCACCCAAACACCATTGATCAGTCTCGACTGAGATCTATCGGTCCAAAATCAATCTTTATGCATTGCATACTTGGTCTTTCTCCGCTGATCTCGACCATCCGCTCAAGTCACTCAGAATTCACGAGAAACTCAATTAAAAAGAAACACACGGAATTTAACACAGTGAACGCAATTTCATTCAATCTCACAGAACCCCAATTAAACTTCGAATTTCACAATAACACAGAGATTTCAAAGGAGATTGTCCTTTGGGGTTTGACAAGGAATTTCTCATCCACATACACTGAAACTAAATTTTCCCAATTTGCTGGATTCACTCTAGGAAAGCCAAATTTCTTCAACAGTGAAATTCCCCTTACAATAGCGTGAAAATTACATAAGTATTGGTTCAGCCTAACAACCAGATCCTAATTCAAAGGCTAAAATTTATTAACCCTATCTGTCCCGTGAGGCATTCTCCTCGAGAATCTCCACTATAGCTAACTAACTCAAATTTATTACATCATGATCAAATCCTATATTCTAGCTCTATGCTTAACTAGAAAAACATGGAAATTGATGGCTAAAGGATACCACTCCTTTGCGTGTAATATTTTTTTGTATTTTTTGAATAATTCCTCGAAATTGTCTTCAAGCCTTATGCTCCTGCATCAGACTCCTGAGGACAAAATTTTTCATGGGCTCCTGTCCATGAGATCTTCTATAGAACTGCCCAATTTTTGTAGCATGTTTTATGTTACCCAAGTAGCTTCAACGATTCGCTGATCCTTCCATTTGACCAAATACTGAAAGTACTCCCGTCCTCTGGTTTTCTTGAACACTTTCTTGTCTAAAATCCTTTCTAGCTGCAATTCCTTTGCTGTAGGTAACTATTTTACCCAGTCAATTTCATGTGTCTCTTGGTCTTCTTCTCAATTTCAACTTCATACTTGTATAAATAAGCAACATTGAAAATTGGAGATATTCCAACGTCAGGGGGTAATTCAATTTCATATACATTTGCAGAAAATTTTCTCAATACTCTGCAAGGTCCAATTTTCTTGAACTTCAATTTGTTATACTGTTGTTGGGAAAAGTATCCAATACGGAATGACCCTATCCCACTCTAAGGGTGAAAGTACCTCAGCAACAACCGAATGCAAAGCTATTAGAGATTACTTCTTTATGAGATGTAAGAGAGGGGAGAAAGAGATCCACTAACCGTTGTCTTCCGCTAATGATTGATCCAATCTTCTCTCTTTGCTACTTGCTCCCAGCTCCTTGCTCTTTCACTGGCCCGACTACACAAAGATCCTGCAAAAGGGCAAGAGAGGGAAACTACAAGAAGCATACATTCATAATTGATTCAAGGATTAAAATAAATCAAATACACAAGTATAACAATTCATCATTGAGACACATGCATATAGAAGAACCTCAAATTTTTTATTAATGGAAGAAGTAAAGTTCTGAGAGTGTTACAACCATAAGAGGCCCAATCCAGCAACACCTCCCAGCAGAAAGAAATCTCCTCTTCACCTCCTTCAAGAAAATCACCCAATAGTTCTATACTCAAACCAACAGCACTTCCTTACATTCACAAGATTCCAGCCTCCCTAGACCTCATGAGAGAGCTCTATATATAGGAGTTTTGGAGAAAGGATGAGTCAGCTTGAGCTTGGCATGGAGCTGACTAGTGTCCTCTCCCACTTCAGTTATTCTTCAGTTCTTGAGTCCACTTGGAGGTTCTTGCTTCCACTTGGAGATCTAGACCCTCTTACTCATCACTAGGCGAATTCCCTGATCCAAGTGTCATTTTGGAAGCTTCCTGGGCATTGACACCTTGAGGAATGACTGTGCCACTTGGCCAAACTCGCCCAGCACAGGTAGCCTTCATTACTGTTGACATTCAACGCAGGTACAGAGTGGAGCAGTTGACATTCAGCGCAGATGCTCAGTGGAGCAGTTGACATGATCCAGAATTAGCTTGTTTTTTAGTGTTTTCAGGTGGAGAACTGATATTTAGTGCTGTGGTTTGCTGACCTTGTTCCTCTAGGGGTAGGAACAACATGTTTAGGGACTTTGGATCCCTCAGATTATTGACATTTCATGCTTCATGCTATAAGGCACAAAAATGTCTATAACATATACTCCGTCTTTGGAAACCTTTCCTTCCTTAGGTGTGCTAAAACCAAATATCCAACTTCAAATTTCACTTTTCTTCTTCTCATGTCTTCTCTATTTTTGTACTTGATGTTGCTATCTTGTAGCTACTGTTTCATCTGCTCATGTATTGCTTGTATTTATGAATCAAAATCTTCTCTCTCTGCACTTCTTATCTCATCGTTTCCCAAGTTTCTTAACTCAGACACTCATCTTGGATGCATTCCATAAACTATATGGAATGGACTCTACCCTGTACTCCTGTTAGGTGAGTCATTATATGCATATTCAGCCTATGCCAATACTTGATTCCACTGCTTTGGATTTTCTCCAGTAAGACTCCTTAAAAGATTACCCAAACTCCTGTTCACAAATTCAGTCTTTCTGTAATGTCCCTTAATAATAAATGATAAATAATAATAATAATAAATAACAAATAATAAATAAATAATATAATATGAAAATACAAGAAAATAAATAATAAGCAATAAATAAAAATAGTAATAGTAAATAAATAATCAATAAAAATACTAAAGCTCTAAATAAATATAAATAAAATAAACAGAAAAATAATAAAAATCAGTGAAGCTATCAAAAAGTAAAAACAAAAGAAATAAAACAAGAAAGCAGTAAAATCAATAAAGCTATCAAAAAGTAAAAACAAAATAAATAAAACAAGAAAGCAGTAAAGTTGCATGTTGACACATGGAGTATGTGCATGTGGTTTTCCTTCCCATGTTTGCTCTATTTAATAGATGGTGAGGAAGATGAGAGGCATTCCATCATTCCATGATTCTATCATCCATTCTCTTGGGAGAATAATGTTGTGAGACAAAGGATTCCCTGGAAATAGTACGTTGATTGAGGGCTCGGGGGTGGCCAGTTGTAGCAAGATTTTGTGCAATTGAGCTTACAGTTGGGTGGAGATTCGTCCCCAAGACTTTGTTGCAATTAGCAGAATTCAGCTAGCGTTCAACCCCGAAATCACAAGTGAGAAACATCACCACCACAGGTAAGTTGTCTCTACTCATATTTTTTAAATTTGATGTTAATTAGTTGATAAATTGCGTGTTGATTATAAATTGCATGATTAATCTAATTAATTACATGTTTTTTTTTCAGGGCTGTTACATATGTTATAAGAGCCTAGGTTCAACTCTTAGGGCCTATAGACATTTTAATGTAGGGCAAGTTGTGGCTACAAATTTTCTCATTGTCCCTCTTTGGCTTTGGCTCTATCCTCAATTCCGCCAAAAGTGCAGGATCTGCACATGCGGGAATTCAATTAACTTTATTGAAAGAGCACGGTACACTGCTAACACCTCCATCCTTAACGCATGTCTCAAATGGTGGTTGGAAAGTATCCATTATGTCTTGTTGAGTAACCACAACATCAAAGTCAAACCGACTGAAGCTCTACCCAGAGTCAAGATCATAGGAAGTGTAATGTTTGCAACACGCAACAATTTTAAGTTTCTTAGATGTTGCATCTGGGTGATCTCCATAGGCATGTCTTCTCTTTAATTACATTACACAGTTGCCTTCAATCGAATCTCACTTCACGAGTAACCATTCATCATAACAAGACCACGCCAAATCCCACGGACAATGCATAATATAATTACATGAACTTTTTCGTATTACATATTCTTAGACCTCAACTCGCAATGTTGATAATTTCATGTTGTAGGAGCAAAGTGAAACAGTTCTTTTTTGACAACGCACTTGTTAGACAAACGAAATTTTCAGCTCAATCTCATGCCATGAATAGATCCTATTATCACCCCAAGAAACTCTCCTAGGTTGTATCTCGGAGATGCCTGGGAACATACAAATTCAACTTATTGTTGTGAATGGATGAATGGAGGGAATGATGCTTGTTCAAGCCAGATAACCACTTCTACTTTGCTTAACTCCAGACATGCATGAACGCCCCTAGACTACAAGGCTTTAGACCACCAATTACTCATAGTTTATGGATTGGGTGAATATGGAGAATACTAACCACACCAACAGATGCACAAGACCATGTGATGGCCGGCTGCAACCAGTAAAGAAGTCTGCAAATCTAATTCCCTATGCACAGACAGGATGACAACTGTCTGGCACTAGGTGAAAAGAAACCTAAGTAACTAATTCACTGATGCATACAAGACTTTAACACAGAGATAGGATGACAACTTCTCTAATGCTAAACATCAAGAGCTCAGAAATAGAGCATATCAGGCACAACTTGGAACAGAAGAAGAATGAAAAGTGAGCAATTAACAACAAAAGAAGCTTGTATTAGCTGAAAACAAAGACGAGACGTTGCAAGTGCCAAAATACTTACAGTATCCAGAAGTTGAACCTTACATCAAAACATCAACCATCGACCTTGATTACATCTTGTTTTTAGGTATATATAGAGTTTCAATACAAAGGCACTCGGCCATTCTAAGTATGGAGGGGTTGTAATTGACCAACGGCCACATTTAGTTGCCTGATGGAGCTTCTTAGTGTGTTTGCGTGCTTTGGTAGATGAATCTGATCTTTTTACTGTGCTCTGTTGTCCTCTCGGGCAATTGGAGTGCCGTATAGGATGAAGCTCCAAAACTATTAAATGTAGCTATCTGTTCGTGCTTCGTCCTTTTCCTCCTCAGCCATATTATTTGTTAAATATGGTGGTTGAGGAGAAACTGCAAAGAGTACTGAAAGACTAGTCACCTTCGTCCTTCAGGTGTAGAGAACATTCAAGGGACATGGACTGCATAGCGGGTGTACAAGCAGGACAGAGGAGTTGGACTGGTCGTTGGATCGGGAGGATAGACGGTGAGGATGAATTCGCGGGGCTGTCGGGAAAAGCGAGGAAGAAATGAATGTGGGCCATTGGATCCAAAGTTGACAGATCCAACGGTCGTCGAGCAGCGGAAGTGCGTGGTGATTAACGGGTGAGGACGGAGGACCGGGCGATAAGCAGTATTGATTGCACCGGTGTTGGGGGGTGGGGTAGTAAACGGTGATGGCACGCGATGCCATTCAGAGTGTGACGCGTGGTGGCGGAGGATAGAGGAAACCACTCTCCATCGCGCATTATCTCCCTGACACTTTGTGCATGCAGGGAGAGCAGATGTCATTCGATCGTGGCGGAGATGACCGGACAGTGGGGAAATAATCGTGCAGGTTTTCCATGAGATGTGACGGGGAGCCATTGGATAGGGTGGCGAAGATCAACGACTGAGGTTACGTTGGTGAGTTTATGGAGACACAGAGTCCGTTGGGCATGGTTTTATGGGGTTTTGGGGTTTTAACACCCAGGGCTTAAGAAAAGGAGTTTTATATGGTTTTTAACAAAAGCATGGGAAAATGAGATGAAAGGAAGATGAGCAGGGTAAAGGAAAGGTGAGGTTAACCATGATAGGCCTCCTTTGAGCACGACCAAGAACCAAGTTTGCCTCCAGCTTTTAGAGAATCAATGTTATATAGCAAAGCTAACACTGGCTCCTTCTGGGGATGAGATCCTCCCTGTGAGGTCTCAAGAATTGCAGATAATTGCCTTTCCTACAAAAACCATATCAGCAAGATTTCCTAGTGTTCCATTGGGCATGGAGTCTAACTGAGTCTACCCTAAAACTGATAAAATGACATATTTACAACTTTAAGGCCTGAAGACCATAAACAAATTAAATTTTCAAAAATCGGTCGTTAACTAGGCCATCAAAAACTGTCTCCCCTTCCATACTTTGTACTATGAAAGTATTGTTTCCCTGGATCTGAGAAATGATAAAAGGTCCAGTCCACAGAGCATCAAACTTCCCATGGTTGCCTTTTTTCTCTTTCAGTGCATCCCACTTAAGAACCAGATCTCCAACCTGAAAATTATCTATTTTTTCCCTCCTGTCAAAAGCTTCCTTGAATCTCTTTTGATGTGCTGCAAACTTTTCAACTAGTTGTTCTCTGATTTGATGTATCTCTGCTAAATCAATGATTCTTTTTACCATTTCCTCTTCCTAATTCTGCTCTTCTTGCAAGAACTTTACCACAGGGAGGGTTAACTGTATTGGGAATACAACTTCAGTGCCATACACCAGCTTGAATGGAGAATTACCTGTGGATTTCTTGGTGGTTACTCTGTCAGCCCATAGTGCATACTTGAGCTTAGAATCCCAATTCTTTTTGTTGTCTTCCAATAGCTTTTTAATTATCCTTATCAAGCTCTTGTTGGGGGATTCTGCTAGACCATTTCCTTGAGGGTAGTATGAGGTGGAATGAACTAGCTTAATTCCCATTGAGTCACACATGTCCACCAATTCTTTTGCCCTGAAGGCTACTGCATTATCTGTAATTTGTGTGGACAGCCAAACCTAGTGAAGATGTTCTCTGTTAAGAACTTCATGACTACCTGATGGTTTGCCTTTCTGGTAGGGATGGCCTCAATCCATTTAGTGAAGTGATTAGTGGCCACTAAGATCCATTTGTGCTGGCCACTGGAATGTGGATTGATTTCTCCAATGAAATCCAAACCCCACTGCTGAAAAGGGCCACTAGCATGGATGGTTTTTAAGGGAAAGGACTTCAATTGTTGCTTCCCTTCAAATCTTTGGCACCTATCACAAGATTTAACAAATGAAAAGACATCAGCAAACAAGGTGGGCCAATACTACCAAGCTTTGAGGATCTTGTGAGCTGTAGTTTTCCAATAATGATGTCCTCTGCATATGCTGGAATGAAACTGCTGCATCACTTCCATGGATTGTTCTTTGTCTAGACACCTCAAAAGAATTCTAGAGGGGTCCCTCCAATAGAGTAGGTTTTCATGAATGTAATAATTAGCTGCCCTAAGCTTAATAGTTCTGGATTGGCTCGAACTAAGGCATGGAGGAACTTCTAGCTTCAGCAAGAATTGAGCTATTGTAGAATACCATTCACAAGAAGCTATATTTTCTGCCAATGACTGATTGCACCCTGGTTCAGTTATTTCTTCTACTGCCTGACTATCTGTTGAATTTATGCTTATCAAATTAATGTCCAATATTTTGCAATTTTCTTCAGCCATTAGTCTTGCAAGGCCCTGACCTCTGACAAGCTTGGTGGGCTTCAATTCTATGTTAAATTCAATAATATTTGCAATCCATTTAGCCCTTCTTCCATCAGCCTTAGGCTGCGTTAGGACATCGTTTATTGAAGTTGAGGGCACACATGCAATTACCTTGGAGTGCAAAATGTAAATTCTAAAAGCTTTCAAAGATTTTATAAGAGCATATGCCTGTTTTTCAATGATATCATACCTCAGCTCAGCATCCCTAAAGGTTTTGCTGAAAAATGACACTAGATTCTCTGAGCCTTTCTCATCTGCTTGCATCAAAACTGTTGCAAGGGTGTCATTGAGACAAATGAAAATATATGGAATTCCTTGTTGTAATCTGGGTTGATTAAAGTAGGAGCTTCCATAATAGCCCTTTTGATGGATTCAAAAGATTTTCTTGCTGCATCAGTCCATTTCATTTCTGACCCCTTTTTCAACATGGAGGTAATGTGTTTTACAAGTTCTGCAAAATTTGGGAAAAACCTCCTTATAAAATTGATCTTGCCCAAAAAGGACTGGATATCCTTCTTCAATCTCGGGATAGACAAGGTCTGTATTTCCCTTACTCTTTCTGGGTCCATTCTAACACATGCAACAGAAACAACATGTCCTAACAACTTGCCTTCTTATAAAGCAAACTGTGACTTTTTAGGATTGACTGAAATCCCAAACCTTCTGCACTTCAGGAACACTTTCTTCAAATGCTTCAAATGGTCTTGATGGCTACTGGAGTACACTGTTATATCATCAAGGTAGACAAGGACAAACTTATCCTTCTCTCCTAAAAATTCTATATCCATAGCTCTCTAAAAGATGGCTCCAGCATTCATCAACCCAAAAGGCATCTTGGAATACATAAAGTGCCCCAAGGAGTGGTGAATGCAGTGTTCTCTTGATCATCTGGATGTACAGCAACCTGGTTATACCCTGAAAATCCATCCAGGAAAGAGATCACTTTGGCTCCTAAGACTTTCTGCAGCGAATGCTCCATCTTGGGCAGAGGATAATTGTCTTTCTTAGAGCATTTATTTAAGTTTCTGAAACCAACGCAAAGCCTGATTTCTCCACTTTTCTTCCTCACCACCACCAAGTTGGCTACCCACTTTGAATATTTGAGAGGGACTATGATTTTGGCAAGCAGTAATTTCTTGATTTCTTTTTCAATCTGGGGGAGGAGCAGAGGATTTATGGGTCGCAGCTTCTGCTTAAAAGGGATGGTGTCTTTCTCTAAAGGGACTTTATGCTGGATGATCTTTTTGTCATATGTTTTCAGGTCATTATATTCCCAAGTGAAGACATCAGTAAATTGCTTCATTAAATTGCAGTACTTAGAACTTTGGGCAGCAGATAGATGAGTGGACAGATTTATATATCTTGGATGATCTGGACTCCCTATATTATGCTTGTGGACTAAAAATTGGTCTTCTTTTCGGGCAGCCTTATTGTTATAGGGAAAAGTGTCTATATAGAACTGCTCTATCCCACTAAGGTGTGACAGCTGCCTTAGAAACAAACAGAGAAAAGATACTTATGTTTTTCCTTTATGAATTATAGATAGAGAGGAACAGAAAGACCAACCTCTGTCTTGCACTAATCCCTTGATTCGATCCCTCTCTTCTTTGATAGTCCTCAGCTACCTGCTCCCTTGCACGCCCAGCTTCACAAAGTACCTGTAAGATCACAGAAGCATAGCACTATACAAAGACATGGATCTATAATCATAAACAATCTAGGATCAGATGTAAATTGACCATACAAATGTAACAAACATCAATGATACAAAAGCATGGAGGAAAACTCAAATAGCTTTTATTGATAAACAAGAAAAGATCCAGGAGGATTTACAACCAGTTGTTCTGACCCAGCATCAACCTCCCAGCAAAGAAGCCCCTCTTCACCTCAAACAAAGCTTAGATCACCCAACAATCTGATGTTTGCCTCTCGAAACCAATAACAATTCCTTACAATATGCAAAATTCCAGCCCTTGGATCTCTGGGATGACGGATCCATATATAGATATTTGTAATGGGGATGAGTCAGCTTGTGGTTTGATTAGTGTCTTCTCTCTGATAGTTCTTGCTTCCACTTGGAGGCTGAGGGCCTCTTACTCATCCTTGGTCGAATTCAGTGAGGCAAGTGTCACAGGAGAAGATTCTGGAAGCTTCCATTGCCTCTCCACCTCGCGGAATGACACTGCCATTTGTCATTTCTCGCCCATCGCACCCCACAGAAGGGACTTTTGAATTGAAACGCACCCTCACAGTGTATTTAGGTGAGATGCAACGCACTTAGCCAGTGGAGCAGCTACAATGATCCTGTTTTGACCAATTCTGAGTAGTTTTTCATGGAGAACTTCTGGGAGAAGCTGTAATCTGTTGACCTTGCTCCTTTAGGGGTTATAACAACACTTTTAGGGACTTAGGAGCCCTCGGTTTATGGACATTTTATGCTTGGATTTGTAGGGCACAAAAATGTCTATAACAGTTGCCCCCTAAAGTATGAGGCCGTTAACCTTTTGGTGTCGGGTGAAATGCTTTATTATGAGGATCCGAAGTTCTTTCAATGCTGGGAGGAGACCTGTAATAAGATACAATAAAATACATTATCTTCATAATATTTTCATGATCTAGCTGAGGCGGGAATTCCCATGCTCAGCTTTATAAATTCATTTTCATGTACATAGGACAGACAATCGTCTGAGTGTAGATTGATGATTCTGATAGAGCCATCATCCTTTTGAGTGGATGATTATCTGTGCAGAAATGATGTACATTTAATGCCTTTATTTCCCTGAATATATATCGCAGCCCGGATGGATGAAAATAGATCCAGGGTCTTCAATCTCGTCCGATCTTCACTCAAAGTACAAGTCGATCCATGTGAGAAATGTTCTGAAGTCGAACATGGAAATACATCGCTTGATTACCAGTCAATGATGTAAACTGTTAACAAGCACGAGAGGAATCACCGATAATGATAATGACCCTCAAGGTACTGCAGTACAATTCACGTGGTGTGAATAAAGGACTTGGCATCGAACACCACGCAAAATCTTTCGGTCGAAGGCCATTGATGTAAACCTGTCGCCGGAAGTGAGAAACTTGCCATTGAGGCATGCAAGCTTCAAAGTACTGAATGGGGTGTTCCTAGATCAACTTCTTGGATAATGAGCTGATGTCGACAAGAAGTGATCTGTCACAGGAGGGCCTTAATGAATCCCACATCAATGACACGGAACGGAGCAAATGATTTTAGTGGAGGTGAAAACGATCTAGTGATATAAGGTTCAGTGTGGTAGTCATGAAAGAATGGAGTATAATGTATGGTAGTGGGTGAGACACGGGTGAATTCTCTGAATGACTTCTCTTGAACATATCGGCGACACTGATGTGATGGATTGGTAGCATTAACCCCAAATGTGGATGGTATGGCGTGACCATGGTAATGTGACCGGTGAATGAAACAACCCAACCCGACTCGGACACGGAGCGGAAGTGTCATGTTCAAGAGCGACTTGCTACCAACAAAGTTTCTTTGAGTTTTCTTCCCAATTTTTCCCCAGTCATTGCTGACCAGTACCTCTTTATTTTGTCAAGCTTGAGGAGGATAACATATGCTTGTTCTATAATTTTCCCTTCGGGAAAACCCATCACTATGTTTTAACGAGCCTAGCGATAGTGAAACTCGTTCTCGTCTATAGACAAGTTTGTCGCTATTAATCTTTTTAACGAGTTTAACGACAAAGATAACTCGGTCCTTTTCAATTTTAGAGAGTCTGAAAAGGAACGTAAAGGTAACTCCAAAATTCCTTTTTTGTCATCTAATCCCTTAAGTCCGAAAAAGTATAAAACAATACAGAAGGGATGGATTTTCGATACTTTTAACGAGCCGAACAAAACAAGCGCTCGATCTTTTTGTGTAATAATCCCTCAGGTCCAAAAAGATTAAAATCTAGAGGAGGGATAACACTTCCTGTCCCTTTAACGAGCTGGAGAGGCCAATGGCTCGGCAATCTTTTCATATTTTACGAGTCAGCTGAAAAGAACTTAAAGGAGACTCGTCTTTTGAGGAACGAGTGATAAAACGGGTAGCAGCTGATTCCAGGTAAGGTTTGGAATTTTCCAATCATGGCAGTGTCACAAGGATGGCTAGTGAAATCACTCTTTGTAGCTGTTCCTCAAAATGGGTAAACAATCAAATGGAGGTGAATGATCGGCCAATGAAAAAGTGGAGGTGACGGTGCAAACACAACCAAGGCTTTAATGGCTGAAGTACTACATTCACGATGGCTATTTACCGGGGAATAGTTCATTTTTTAATGAGATTAAACGCGAGTGGAAACATTTGCTCATGTCTTATGTTTATTTTTTAACGAGCTTGAACTATTATTTTTTAACGAGCTTGAACTATGTGCTGAAACTGCTCGATCAATCCAGTCGTGTGATAAGAATGTCTCATATAAAATGGCAACTTTTAGAGATTTGCCCCACATCCTTTCTTTATGCAAGTTAGGAAATGACCAATCCTACGAGTTTAAAGGGTTATTTGACCGATTTTGTCTTGGTTACAGAACATTATGTGTAAACCATAAACAGTTATATATATTTTTGATTTTCGGAGTTTTACTTTGGTTAAGTTACTTGATCCAAATGCAAACATTGATGGTATGTTTCTTTTTATAAATGTCACAAATGTATATCTAGCACATAATTTGCTAATGAGTCAGTTAATGTGTTTAAGTTTCTGGAAATGTGTTGATATTGAATAAAATCAAATTGTCTTTCCAAAATCTTAACCCTTAGGAACATGCGATAAATAGCTAGGTTTTGGACGGAATATATACCATTGAGTTGTAGTATTACGAGCTGTGAGTCTAGCCTGACAATTAGTCGGCGTATACCATGTGTGATGGCGTCAGAGAGAAGTTCTATCAACGCGCCATATTCAGCGATGTTATTTGTTGATCAACCAATACATACCCCTCTGAAAACTTACTAACTCGCCGCTTGGATCAAAAATAGCCCAGGAAGCGGAAGATAGGTTCCGCGAACTACGACTCGCTCCGTCGGCATATCCAACACATGACTCCAATAGGTTTGACATCTGAAATAAATGTAAAAAGTGGATTACTCGACCAAAATAAACACTTTAGCGAAAACAAAAACATAACAAAAGCATACAGGTTACCATTACGCATAGTAACGCTTGAGGTACAACCCATTACGAGGTTGCGCCAGTGGAATTCCGTCATAATCCATTAACTCGTAGGCTCCTTTTGCTAACACTCGTTTAACAATATAGGGGCCCATCCATAAAGACTTAAATTTACCTGCTCCCAATTTATCGGATTCTTGGTCGTAAAGCAAGACCAAGTCACCTTCTGAGAAGACACGGGGTTTGACATTTTTGTCGAACTGCGCCTTGACTCGTTTCTTATGGGCTTCGTTAGCCAAAGCGGCATCATGACGGGTTTCATCCAATTGGATTAATTCCAAGAAACGAGCTTCTTCTTCTTAAGTTCCGGGGAGGAGATCAATTGCGAGTTTGAGAGACGAGATTTCACACTGGACTGGTAAGACTGCTTCCAGGCCATATACCAGTTCGAAAGGTGTAAACCCGGTTGCATTTCTTACCAATGTTCAGTAAGCCCACAAAGCTGAGTACAGGATTAGGTGCCATTTTCTCTTGTGAACTCCAATCATCCTTTGCAGCATGCGCTTTAGGACCTTGTTGATTGCTTCAACTTGTCCGTTGGCTTGCAGATAATATGGAGTAGAGCTGTCGTGAGACAACCCTAGTTTGGCAGCTAATTCGACCATCATGTGATTGCGAAAATGTGATCCATGATCTGTGACTATAGCCTGTGGTACGCCGAATCTGGCGACTACATGATTGAAAAAGAAGAGGGCAGCTGTTTCACCAGTATTATCTAATGTAGGCATCGCCTCGGCCCATTTGGTAAAATAGTCAACTGCGACAATGATATACCCATGCCCCCCGGTCGAGGTGGGGTTACATGTCATGAAATCGATGCCCCATTTGGCGAATGGCCCAATAGCAACTATTGGATGCAGAGGTGTGGGTGGTCTTCTGGTTTTGCTATCGAAAATTTGACAAGCGTGGCAACTTCTGACTGCGGTTATGCAATCTTTGAACATTGTTAGCCAGAAGTATCCTGCTCGTAAGATTTTTTGCGTTGTAGCATATCCAGACTGATGCCCCCCACACATGCCTCAATGACAATCATTCAGGACTTTTTCGGCCTCCTCATGGGTGAGGCACCTTCTCAGAACTGTATCGATACCACGAAGGTAAAGCGTGTCACCGACGATCATGTAGTTTTTTGCTTGGTATCGAATACGTTTTTGTTCGGAGTGGGAGGTGTTTGGCCTGTATTTTTGGGTTTGGAGATAAATTATTATATCCCCATACCACTAATTGCTTGAAGATATAAGAAACAAACTTTCGTCCACGATTGTTTCTTCGGACGTTTCATCGTTGGACGACGATGGGAGATCGCACAATAATTCTGCGAAGACTAGAGCTTTCTTCGATTTGGATTTTACAAATTCCAAATAAAACTCTTGTAGGATTGCTATCCATTTTGAATATTTGCCCCCCAGCAACTGTCGCGACAATATATAAGTCATGGGGTTGCAATCTGACAGAATGGTAGTTTTCCGAAAGAGGACATAGTGTCGAAATCTCTGTATCGCTTGAACAGCTGCGAGTGCTAGCTTTTCAACGTAAGAATATTTGCTTTCTGTATCATTTAAGTTTTTACTTAAATAATATATGGGATGTTCTATTCCATCGACTTCTTGAACTAAAACCATTGCAATAGTCGTATCTGCTGCAGCCAAATACAGGTTAAAATCTTTTTGATAATCAGGAGCGTACATTAAGTTGATGGGTGGCGCAACTTCTGTCGAAGTTGTTGTCGAACTACTAGGTTGATCTTTATCCTTGTTGTTCGACAACTGTGGATTCCCATAATCTTTGTTCCTTGTCGATATCAAAGCATCATTTTGCTGTTTTGAAACCGACAACATTAGCACTTGGGACGGGGAAGCATTTTCAATTTCAACCAGATTTGTTCCTGGATTTGGAAACGGATCAGTTAACACTGTGGAGGTTTTCGAATTCTTGAAGAATTTTTTAACCTCAGCTCTGTGTGGAAAACTTGCAGTCCAATGATCCTCATCGCATATGAGGCATGGATTTTTTGGTTTCCTATCTCCAGGAGGGTTTGAAGAAGATTCTTCAGGTGATGATTCCTCTTGTTTCTTCTTCTTCCCTTTGCCTTTCTTCTTGCTCCCTGGTTGTTTGGTTTCTTTGCCTTTATCTGTTGATACGACATTTACTTCCAAAGCAAGAAATTCATCCTTTGCATTTTGACTTGAAATCTTATGGGCCTTTTTGGATGTAGCCTTTGTCGATTTCGTGTCTGTTGTGCCAATCATGCCATTGCCGGCATGAGAGTCATTGTTCGATTTAGGAGGAGGAGGAATTGAGAATTCTGGTCTAGGGGTGTCAGGTATTTTATCATATAGCGTGCCAGACTTAGTGTAAATCAAGTCTAGATATTGCGCACGAGCGATAACTTGCTCTTCTGTTATGACTCCCCCCTTTGCCACATCTTCCGTGATGGAAGGTAGTAATGACTTGATAAACCATTCAACTAAGAGCTGATCAGGGACATATGTTTTTACCATTCTACGACGACGTCGCCATTCATGTATATGATCAGATATGTGAGTGGCTGTTGTCTATTTGAAATTGGTAAGAAGTTTTGTTCCCGTTTCGTACCTTATTGGTAACTGAAAATGGGTTAAAAAAGTTGTGGCTAAGGTACTGAAGTTGTCGAACGAAGCTCTAGGCAATTCGATGTACCATTTTGCCGTCGGACCCGTTAACGTCCTCTTAAAGAGGCGAAGTCTTATCGAATCATCATTTAAGGTGTTTGATGAACACCATATATGAAAGGTCATCACGTGATTCGCTGGATATTCACCCGGATTTCCATTAAGTTTAGGAATATCTGATGGAAGTTTATGCGGAATCGCTGGCCACCAAGGGGCGTAAGAGATTGGATCATTTGTTAACTGGTTTAAATCAGGTAACTCCAAAGTTGCCACAAAGGGTAACTGTTGATTCAGGTTAGGTGAAGCATACCCAGGATAAGATGGGATTGCCTGAGCAGTTGGTCTTTGCATACCGGCATAATGCATTTGATGTTGGTATGTTTGGTAAGGTTGGTGGGCATGACCATTGTAAAATGGTTGATTTTGACCGTTTTGAATGTACGGTTGTCCACTATTAGCAAAGATTTGTTGCTCAGAACCTTGGTATACTTGTTGGAATTGCGGTTGTTGGTATTGCACCATCCATGGTTGTGAAGCCATGTGTTGTTGTCCGATACTAACAGTTTGACCAAGATGAGGGGTAATTGTACCCGTCTTAACCTGTGTCGTTCCACCGATCGACGATTGTGGTTAAGTCGCAGGGTCAAGGGGCTGTTGCATTAGGACCTGAGAAACCTGAGGTTGGCATACAACAGGCAGCGCTTGAACTTGCGACACCGTCACAATAGCTGGCGTAGTTGGGATATTTGACATAGGTAAGCATTGTTGCATCGAGTATACAATTCTTGGTTGTTGAGGTAGTATAGGTACCCAACCTCTTTAGGTAATTCCAGTATAACCTGAATGTTGTTGTGAACTCCCGTATGGATATCCTCCCGGAGGGGATAATGAAAGGGTATACTGCCCCCCATACGATGGTAATCCAAAACTCAAGGGAATTGTTTACCCTTGGGGACCGGACTGCCCAAATTGACCTCCAAATGGATCAATTTGTTGAGACTCAACATATGAGTTTCTGGATATTATTCCGGATGAACAAACAGGAACCGACCATACTGTCGAAATGGCCCCTGAGTGGGCTCCTTCTAGCGGTTGAGAGCTAGTCGGGACAGATGGTATACCGGCAAACATTGTCGGAGTGATAGCAGGGAGTTCTGCCATCGCTGTGTTAGACGACACAGTCCTAGATGTTAACGGTTGTTCAGACATTTGTAGTCTATCCAAAAGATTACATGGCGATTCTACAGGAGCTTCTGCTGGTGGTAGACTAACTTCTGATGAAGAAGGATATAGACTGATCCCGACTCCAAATTGCGACGGAGTACTTGTTGGAGGATCTTCTACAATTTCTTCTATGGCAATCAAACCAGGTGGAAGGGGAAGATCGTCAGGTCCGTAGAATATTTCTGGTGCCGAAGAAGGTATGGAATCGACAGCGACAGATGTTTGAAGAGCAAGACTCTCTGAACCGGTCGAGAGTGGAACTGGTTCGGTAACACAAGTGTTTACTCTCAGACTAGGATCAATATCACTATCCTTCTGTGGCTGCTGAATTTCTTATGTAGAGGCAGGGATTCCAGAAATGTTTGGAGTAACCGGAGTCTCTGATGTCGTTGGAACACTTGTTCTAACTTTAATAGGAGATTTGGAATCGGTTAAACGAGTTCGCTTTGTCTGTACGGGCTTCGATTCCGGAGACAAAGACGGTTGACTCGTAAGCCTCCGCGAACGATGGGGTTTCAATTGACTTTCTTCCATGATTGCGGATTACTCGATCAACTAAAATAAAGGGGAAGTATGTTTCTGAATTAAATGAATTTTAGACGCTTTGACACAACTTGTTTTTTTAGTTTTTAAAAGTCGAGAAAAAACAAAAGATGACTCTAGTCGCCTTCGATTTTTGATGAGCCTGAAGTGACAAGTGCTCAGATGGACCTTTTCTGTTAATGAGTCTGAAAAGGAACGAAAAGGACTACTCTGGATATCTAGGTAGAGGGAGTACCAAACCAATCACAAAACTGCAGAATACTTTTTATGGTACGGCAATCAATCTTCCCGAATGCTGTGTTCAGTGCATTGCGATCGATAGGGCAGCAGACACGGCTTCCTATGGATAAAGGATTTAAGCCTATAGGGGTCTCCCAAAATATACTCGACGGTATGTGGGAGCAGAAATCCGTACTGGCACTTATCGTCTCAAAGTGGAGGAATCACCCAACCATCAGTGAGAACAACAGTTACCAGGTTTTACGACGCCGGAATACGTCTCTAGCCTAGACTTCTAAATGTTGTGCGTTAAGTTCCAAAGCGTTGTTAGATTCATTGAATTTATTTTAATTTGATCTTGTTTATGAAGTTTTCCTTTCGGGTTCACCACGAGATGTAGATGTAATTCCTAAAATGCAGTCTAAGATGATAAAAAAACTTTTTATCTCTTTTATGCAATGAAAATCCTAGCTACTAGGGAAAAGAAAGACAAAATCTTTTCACAAAGAGCAAAGAGCACACTCTAAATGCACTTTCCTAAATCAAGCCAATCAGACTGTCTATATGCAAATGCATATGCATGTATTTGTTTTTCGAATTTCTTAATATATGGATGCTAAAAAGAAAGTTGATGCACAAATCTGAATTTCTTTTCAAGCGACAAATATAAACAAGTCTCTTTTCGAAATAAAAAATGGAGACGATCACAACACCTTACGATTTTGAAATGAATACTCGTTCTTGACGCTAGAACATTACAAATTCGGACCAAAAGCAACAGTAACAGGATAATCAACTATCAACATCAATTAAACTCTTCCCTGGGACTGAAATCGACACTTGCGACAGTTTCAAATCAAAGGGCGACAGTACGATTATGCTACTTTTGCAAAGGAGAACTGTAAACGACTCAACAAACACACAAAAACATCTACAGTTCTTTTGTACAAAGGAGGCGGAATAACAGCAAGGAAAAGGGGTTTCAAACAGACATATACTGATCACAGGCAGCAAAATTCAGGAATAGAACTGGAAAGAATGATCCACAAAAACCACAACTGCACTGAGCTAGTCTGATCAGCGCACCTGTAACATAGAGAATCTGAAATGCAACACAGGTTTCCCACTCGAGAAGTGCGCTGAAATTCAGAATCTCTAAACAGTACCTGCGCTGGGCCAGAAACGAGACTCTGTTCGATCTCCAGGTCACAGTTTGCAGTTCAGTTCTTGGTTTTTGGCCGAGTAAAAAGCAATCAGTAATGCAACAATCAGGGGTAGATCTAAGGAGGATCTAAGAGCTATCACAAGGGCAATCAGGTAGTTTGTAAATCAGTTGTTTAAATCATAAACAGATCCAGTAGATGGATTGAAGTAGCAGCTATCTACTTTTCATTTGTTATGGAAAATACAGTTCGAATGCTACTTGTAAGTTTATGAAATAGACAACAAAGAATGATAAACAAACAAACTAATTAGCTCCCCAGTGGAGTCGCCATTTTGTTACAGGGAAAAGTGTCTATATAGAACTGCTCTATCCCACTAAGGTGTGACAGCTGCCTTAGAAACAAACAGAGAAAAGCTACTTATGTTTTTCCTTTATGAATTATAGATAGAGAGGAACAGAAAGACCAACCTCTGTCTTGCGCTAATCCCTTGATTCGATCCCTCTCTTCTTTGATAGTCCTCAGCTACCTGCTCCCTTGCACGCCCAGCTTCAAAAAGTACTTGTAAGATCACAGAAGCATAGCACCATACAAAGACATGGATCTATAATCATAAACAATCTAGGATCAGATGTAAATTGACCATACAAATGTAACAAGCATCAATGATACAAAAGCACGGAGGAAAACTGAAATAGCTTTTATTGATAAACAAGAAAAGATCCAGGAGGAGTTACAACCAGTTGTTCTGACCCAGCATCAACCTCCCAGCAAAGAAGCCCCTCTTCACCTCAAACAAAGCTTAGATCACCCAACAATCTGATGTTTGCCTCTCGAAACCAACAACAATTCCTTACAATATGCAAAATTCCAGCCCCTGGATCTCTGGGATGAGGGATCCATATATAGATATCTGTAAGGGGGATGAGTCAGCTTGTAGTTTGATTAGTGTCTTCTCTCTGATAGTTCTTGCCTCCACTTGGAGGCTGAGGGCCTCTTACTCATCCTTGGTCGAATTCAGTGAGGCAAGTGTCACAGGAGAAGATTCTGGAAGCTTCCATTGCCTCTCCACCTCGCGGAATGACACTGCCATTTGTCATTTCTCGCCCATTGCACCCCATAGAAGGGACTTTTGAATTGCAACGCACCCTCACAGTGTATTTAGGTGAGATGCAATGCACTTAGCCAGTGGAGCAGCTGCAATGATCCTGTTTTGACCAATTCTAAGTAGTTTTTCATGGAGAACTTTTGGGAGAAGCTGTAATCTATTCACCTTGTTCCTTTAGGGGTTATAACAATACTTTTAGGGACTTAGGAGCCCTCAGTTTATGGAAATTTCATGCTTGGAGTTATAGGGCACAAAAATGTCTATAACACTTATAAGGGACATCATTATGGTCAAACAGCTTCTCTAGAGGCACTACTCTTTTAGGTATATGATTACTCGACAGTTGGACAATGCTATTTTTTCCAATTTTGTTTCTAAGCTGGGACTGGGGATTTTCTTCCAAAGCTTCATTCTCTTGATCAATTTGCATTTCAGTGAATTCATCAATGACTTGTAGAAACCTATTCACTTCATCATCATCTTCAAAAACTTTCCAATGCTGGACATTATCAGGCAAGGATGGTCTATATTTCATTTGAACTTCATAAACT
Source organism: Pinus tabuliformis (assembly GCA_031772625.1). Taxonomy (NCBI): domain Eukaryota; kingdom Viridiplantae; phylum Streptophyta; class Pinopsida; order Pinales; family Pinaceae; genus Pinus; species Pinus tabuliformis. The sequence continues at coordinate 1,169,836,507 of CM062809.1, forward strand.
AGTCTCGGAGGCATGGGAGGGATAAACATGCTAGCAGACAAAGGAAGGGAATCAGCAAGCTGATTTTTAACTCTAGGGATATATGAGATACAAAAATTATCAAAAGAATCTTTGAGTCTCCATACCTCATCTCTATATGCTTTCAGCCTTGGGTGCTTTGCTTGGAACGTTTTGTTCACTTGTTGAATCATAAGATAAACATCTCCAAACACCTTTATGTTTCTGATTTCTCTGTCTTTAGCTACGTTAACCCAATATCAGAGCCTCATACTCTGCTATATTGTTGGTGACTCGAAAAGCCAGCTTAAAAGATAGATGTGTGCTTTCTTGTTCTGCAGATATCAGCACCACCCATGCTCTAGCAGTTTCCGTGGAACATGATCCATCAAAGAACATTTCCCAAGCCTAACTTCCTTGCTCTCTCTCAGCCTGAACTATTGGTTTCTTGAGCTGCAATGAGGCCTTCTGGGATTCTTCAATTTGGAGGATACATGCTCCAAAATCGGTATCCACAGCATAAATGGGACGATTCGAAGGATTCTTCTCATCACTAATGATATAGGCCAACTGTGCTTCTCTGTACAATCTCCTGCTTTCCCCTCCAAAAATTGGGACAGTGGCATAAGATAAATCATTTTGTAATGTCCCACCTAGTCTCTTAATCCACCCTCGGGATAGTAGCATGCCAAACTTGGGAGGGACATCTGCTACCACAATGTCCATCATCATGCTCTTAATGGGAAGCTAAGTTAGGGTAACAACTAAATCTTTGATTAATCCCAGACATTTGACCTTTCTTGAATCAAATGAAAATAGATCATAATACAATCTGGTAATATCAAGGCCTAACTCTTCCATGACCGCTTTGGGCATCAAATTGTGGCTGGCCCTTGTGTCCAGCAGGCAGTTATGGAGGGTTTTGTCATGAATGGTCAAGGAGACATAGAATGATGGGGAGCTATTATCAACAGGTTCAGTCATTGGGCTAAGCACAACTGCAAGCTTATCATCTTGCAAATTCACATAGTCATGGGAGGCTTGTGAGGCTTTCAGCTCAAGAGCATCAAGGATAGGCTTTCTAAAAACTTCACTCTTTGTAAGTTCTATCAGAGGAACATATATTTTTAACTTCTAGACTTCTGATTCAAAGCTGAAAGGGGAAGGAGACTTATTAGGACTTCTTACCTCTTGAGCTGGTGCTTTGAGGATGACTGGATCAGCTGCTGGCTTCTTCTGTCTGATATTATGTTGCTCTATTGGGACAACAGCTCTTTGGGCAGGATTCTCCTTGACATGGTTTCCTTTTGACCTCAAATTATATCTTTGTTGCTCATCAGTCTGTAGAACAACTTCTCTGTCCCACTTTTGACTAGCTTGGTCTTATAGCAATGATTCTTCATAGGCAACCAATATCAAAAAAGAAGCACTACCAGTCTACCTTTATCTTCCATGCAATGAATTTCATCCTCTTCTTCAAACTGCTCCTCTTCCATGCCTACGTTTTGGAAGGAAGCCTTCACTCTTTGCTGTTCATTTGCTTCTTTACCCTTCTGAGTGATTTGCAATTGTTCATTTGCTCTTCTGAATGGATTTGGGTTTCTTGGAGCAAATGTGTTTGGAAGCCTTGCGTTTCCAGAGCTCTACTCAACCTTCAACTTAGATATCTTAGCAACCAATGACTCTATCATTTTAGTCATTTTGTCTAATTTAGGTTCTTAAGATGAAGCAGAGGAAGAAGAAGCCTCACCTCTCTTCCTCCTTCTATCAACATGACTTTTGAGCTTTTCTGCAGCCATGATATTAGAATCCACCTCTAAAGTTGCATCCTGCATTTCAGCTAGAGTGGCACATCTTCTTTCTCTCAAAAGTAGGCAAAAATCAGAGTCAAAAGCATTGGCATAGGTGAGTTTGGCGGAGGTGGGGGTAGGCTTTACTTTAGCTAGTATCTTACTATACATACAGTTAAATCTTTTATTAAAATCAGGCAATGATTCCCCATTCTCCCTCTTGAGGTTTCCAAACTCTGTATGGTAATAGAGTAGGTCTTTCTTATCTCCCCAATGCTTCAAAAATACATCATCTGAGGCTTCAATGTCTACTATGGACATCGGGGGAAATTCTCTGAACCACTTTCTAGCCTCTCCATCAAGGCTCTAGACAAACACTCTCATCCACACATCATCTTCACCGATATCTAGGTTATCAACATAACTATGAAAAGACTCAAGGTGTTCTTCAACTATTACTCCCTCTATACCAGTGAACTTAGGCATATATTTCTGATACTCTCCTACAGGCATGGCATTCAAAGGAACAGGTAAGACCAGGGGTCCATACCTAGCAACTATGATTCTTTCCATCTTTGTGGGTGCTTGCTGGTCTACCATGCCTGGGGTAGGTGGAAGGACACTGGTAGTTTGAACAGCAGGGAGCAGTGAAATGGATGACAGAAACAAAGGAGTATGAGGGACTGTACGGGAGGCTGTCTTTGGAATGAGATCCAAAGGGGAACTGGATGAACAAGGAGCTTTATGAATCTCTGCGGGTATTTCTTCAATAACAATGTTGGGATCTATATCTTCAAACTATACATTCTAAGCTATAATCTACTCTTGCAGAGATACATAAGATTTTTTAGGCTTATTTGATCCTGACACTCCTTTCTGTGATGTTTTCCTTTGCTTAGCAATCTTCTCAGGGTCAGGCACTAGGTTAGCTGCTGATTTCTGAGGATTTCTCCGAGTATGTCTCACAAACTGAGCCAAAACTGTAATGTGGAGTCGCCACTAGGTTGGTCCTCCAGTAGAGTTGCCAAATAGATGATTGCAACCAGAAATGTGTCCAAGCTTTGTCTATCATCAAAGCTGGAACTGTGTCATTCTCCCAGGGGAGCTGAGCTTCAATCTTGTTTCCATGGAAACGGTGCCAATTAATGTTATCACCCCAAGGAACTCTCCTAGGTTGTAGCTTGGAGATGCATGGGAACATACAAATTCAACTTATTGTTGTAAATGGATGAATGGAGGGAATGATGCATGTTCAAGCCAGATAACCACTTCTACTTCGCTTAACTTCAGACATGCGTGAACACCCCCAGACTACAAGGCTTTAAACCACCAATTACTCACAGTTTAGGGATTGGGTGAATATGGAGAATACTGACCACACCAGCATATGCAAAAGACCATGTGATGGCCGGCTACAACAAGTAAAGAAGTTTGCAAATATAATTCCATATGCACAGACAGGATGACAGTTCTCTGGCACTAGGTGAAAAGAAACCTAAATAACCCATTCACTGACACATACAACACTTTAACACAGAGATAAGATGACAACTTCTCTAATGGTAAACATCAAGAGCTCAGAAATACAACATATTAGGCACAACTTGGAATAGAAGAAGAATTAAAAGTGAGCAATTAAAAACAAAAGAAGCTTGTATTAGCTGAAAAAGAAGACGAGACACTTCAAGTGCCAAAATACTTACAGTATCTAGAAGTTGAACCTTACATCAAAACATCAACCATCAACCTTGATTACATCTTGTTTCTGGGTATATATAGACTTTCAATACAAAGGAACTCAACCATTCTAAGTATGGAGGGGTCGTAATTGACCACCAACCGCATTTAGTTGCTTGACAGAGTTTCTGAGTGTGTTTTCTTGAATTGGTAGATGAATCTGATCTTTTTCCTGTGCTCTATTGTCCTCTCGGGCAGTTGGAGTGTCGTATAGGATGAAGCTCCATAACTGTTAAATGTAGCTATCTGTTCATGCTTCATCCTTTTCCTCCTCAGCCATACTATTTTTTAAATATGGTGGTTGAGGAGCAACTGCAAATAGTATTGAAAGACTGGTCACCTTCGTCCTTCAGGTGCACGAAACATTCAAGGGACATGGACTGCATAGCGGGTGTACAAGCAGGACAGAGGAGTTGGACTGGCCGTTGGATCGGGAGGATAGACGGGGAGGATGAGTTGGTGAGGCTATTAGCAAAAGCGAGGGCGGAATGAACGTGGGCCGTTGGATCCCAAGTGGATAGATCCAACAGTCTTCAGGTAGCAGAAGCGCGTGGTGATTAACGGGCGAGGACGGAGGCCGGGCTGTAAGTAGTATTGATCGCATCGGCATTAGGGGTTGGGAGGTAAATGGCGATGGCGCGCGATGCCATTCAGAGTGTCACGTGTGGCGGCGGAGGAGAGAGGAAACCACTCTCCATCGCGCGTTATCGCCCCGACACTTTGTGGATGCGGGGAGAGCGAACGCCATCCGATCATGGTGGAGATGATCGGATGACGAGGAAACAATCGTGCGGGTTTTCCATCGGATGTGATGGGGAGCCGTTGGATAGGGAGGCAGAGATCAACGTTTGAGGTTACGTTGGTGAGTTTATGGAGGTGCAGAGTCCACTGGGCATGGTTTTATGAGGTTTTGGGGTTTTAATGCCTGGGGCTTAAGAAAAGGAGTTTTATATGGTTTTTAACAAAAGCATGTGAAAAGGAGATGAAAGGAGGATGAACGAGGTAAAGGAAAGGTGAGTGTAACCATGATAGGCCTCCTTTGAGCACAACCAAGGACCCAGTTTGCCTCCAGTTTTTAGAGAATCAATGTTATATAGCAAAGTTAACAGATCCTATAATAACTAGTGCATGAAAACTGTATCAAATAAAATATCAGTGGGAATCTGTTATAGCGATAAAGATATATAGGCAAGTTCATGCAAAACATTAAACTGTCCATCAATTTAAGGCATGTTCCAACATGGACAGAGCAATGAATGCAGGAGCACCATCATTTAATTATATTATTAACCCATCTTCAAACATTCAGTAAAATATTGTCACCCATTTCGATATGTATCTCTATATTGTTGCTGCCATGGATTGTTTCCAGAATGCAATGATTTGCATGAACTGAACTACCAGGTATTTTTTTCTTTATTTCCTTAAAGCCACCTACGCTCAATATTGCTTGAAAGTTTTGTTTATTTCGATGGTTTTTTTAAATTTTAGTTTAGGATTTCTGATTGGTCTTCTTTAACGTTTTCTTTGTCTGTCTGGTTGTTCTAATGGTAGCATTCATGTGATCACATGGTCTAAGCAAAAGCAGTATTGTCGGAGCTTAAGCTTTTAAGTGTAGATAGTCCCAGATGTGAAACTCAAATTGGAATATGCAAGAGACATATCTAAAACCAAACCACACTATCAATTGTGGGGTGAAAACTCTTAACTAGTTCCCAATTGTCGAAAGTAGTTTGAAAGAGGCCCTAAAATCGTTCAACAATCTCCCAACCTCCCCCAAAATTAGAACATTCTATATTTGGAGCAAATATATTCAGGTTTCAGGGTAACAACGGGTCCATGATCTTTCTGCATGTTAGAGCAGGGCAGCTTCTTTTAGTTATCAAGATAGCGAATTGCATAAATGGTAAGATGTTTGGAATAATCCTGCATATGGGAAATCTGTATTTCTGATCAATTGTCTATTCCTGTCGCAGTTTCTTATATAATTAGATGAATTTAAAACAATCTAAATTTGAAATATTCCTTTCTGATTTGGAGAGGTCCAAGGCACACCCTACTTCACTTGTGGAGGTTTTTTTTTCATACAGAAAAACTGTATTTCTGTTGGTAATGTATTTATGTATGCATGTGGGACTAATCAATCATTGATCAATCTCTCAACTCCTAAGGGCATGATAGTAGGTTCGATGAAATGTAAACTTATGCAAATTTTAAATTTTTGTTATTTTAATTTATTTTTTTTAACTGTGGTTTATACTTGTTTAAATCTTTCTTCTTGTTACTTGTGGGCGATGGCCAATTCTAACCACGGATAATTACAATCAATCTTTAGTGTTGTTAATGGCGATCGATATTTTAACTGTAGTTAGCTATGATTAATTCTTTGATGTAGCAGAGAGGATGCATGCATTCAAGGAACTAAGTATGAATTCCTTCTTACTAAATTATAGTATAGTCTATAATCCTCTAACTACCCATTTAACTTTCATTCTCAATAAATAGGTGTGCTTACTTAGCTAAGACATATACTTTTATGGAGCATCTAAATCATGTTTTATTGTTTAAACTTTATGATACATCTAAATCGTACACTATGATTTCAGTTTAGTTTAATTAACTGTTATGATATTGAGTATAATGTTACATGAGGTTTCGTGATATAATGGTAGGAGGATAATGATGCACATGTGATTCTTATAGTGATGATGTATCCTTATGATGATGATGATATGCATAGGCATTATGATGTTATGTCGAGGTATATTGACATATTCATTTACTACGTGATGATAGGTATTTAATGTTGAATACTCATGATGGATATGATATGCATAACGTGGCATAGGAATTATGATGTTATAATATGAGGTTTATTGACATGTGGTTCATTTATTATGTGAAGTCATGATATGTCTTTGATGCAAATATGTTGATGTTATAACTTATGATGGTATTTCATGAGGTGAAGCATGTGATAGTTGCGTACAAATTTATGACATGCATGAGCATGTAGTTCGTTATTATTCATAATGTTGCGATTAACAATGATGAATGTTCTCATGATGACATGCAAGACTTGGCATGTGGATTATTTTCTATGATACTATGATGGTATAGCTAATGCATTGTTTGCATGTTGAGGTGTGATGATTGACAGGACTCCACAAATGGGCCAAGATGGCCGGTTTATTTGATGATCTCGTGTGAGCCCATATGCACGAGGGAGAATAAGTAACACCATATGGGTTGGGGACAAACTCAATCAACACTACATATGCCAGTGGTTCCTTTGTCTTTTGTAGCTCTTGATGGATAGCTCTTGAAGGGCTATGGGACCATCTTGAGGAGGCCAAGTGCTTGATGTTCTAGGCTAGGTGCTTGTTATTAGATTGGGATGCCGAAGTCTGGTGGGGGTGTAAGGACATCGATGCCTGGGGCTGTGCGCCCTAGTAGTCGTGGAGGGAGTGTGCCAGCCTTGTGAGATGTCTGGAGTCATTGAGTACCGCACCAGATGTCTGCCTTGGGGCAGATAAGGTCTGAGTCAGGCACGAGCCTTGGGGTCAGCCTTGGAATAGGACACAGACTGAGGAGGCTTATGCCTGCTTCCGAAAGGGGGAAAAAGGACAGAGATTCCTTGGGATTTTTCCCGGGTGTTGTGAAACTTTCGATGCCTACTGCTTATACTAGTTCAGCAGAGGGTGTCGGTGAACATGAAGTAATAAATAACAAAATATAATGTTAAATAATTCAACTTAACTTCGGGACGAAATTCCTTAAAGTGGGGGAGTATCTAATGTCCCTTAATAATAAATAATAATAATAATAATAAAAACAATAAATCATAAATAATATAATATAATATTAAAATACAAGAAAATAAATAATAAACAATAAATAATAAAATAATAAATAACAATAATCAAGCTCTAAATAAATATAAATAAAAATAAACAGAAAAAAGGTAAAACCAGTAAAGATATCAAAAAGTAAAAACAAAAGAAATAAAACAAGAAAGCAGTAAAGTTGCATGTTGACACATGGAGTGTGTGCATGTGGTTTCCCTTCCCATGTTTGCTCTATTTAATAGATGGTGAAGAAGATGAGAGGCATTCCTTGATTCCATGATTCCATCATCCATTCTCTTGGGAGAATAGTGTTGTGAGACAAAGGATTCCCTGGCAGTTGTATGTTGATTGAGGGCTCAGGCGTGGCCAGTTGTAGCAAGATTTTGTGCAATTGAGCCTATGGTTGGGTGGAGAGTCGTCCCCAAGACTTTGTTGTAGTTAGCAGAATTCAACTAGCGTTCAACCCCGAAATCACAAGTGAGAAATATCATCGCCATAGGTAAGTTGTCTCTACTCATATTTTTGAAATTTGATGTTAATTGGTTGATAAATTGCATGTTGATTATAAATCGCATGATTAATCTAATTAATTACATGTTTTTATTTTGGGGCTGTTACATTTTCCATCGGTCTGTGGATGATAGGCAGACCTGAAACTCAGTTTAGTTCCCAACTTTTTCCATAGTGTCCTCTAGAAATGTCCAAAAAAATTGGAATCCCTGTCTGAGACAATACTCTTAGGCAGCCCATGGAATCTTACAATATCCTTGAAAAACAAATTAGCAATGTGAGTAGCATCACTAGTTTTATAACATGGAATAAAATGTGCCATTTTTGAAAATCTATCCACTACAACAAAAATTGAATCATTTCCTCTTTGAGTGTTTGGTAAACCCAAAACAAAATCCATACTTACCATATCCCAAGGCCTATCTGGAATTGGTAATGGAACATACAAACTTGTGTTTTGGCTTCTTCCCTTTGCATACTGACAGACTTTGCGAGTTTTCACATATTTTTCCACTTCGGATGTCATTTTCGGCCAGAAATAAAATCTGCTCAACTGCTCATAAGTCTTATCTATACCAACATGTCCTGCAAGTCCACCACTATGTTTCTCTTTGATTAAATTTTCCCTCACATAACAATTTGGTATGCACAACTGATTTGTCTTAAACAACAGTCCATCTTGTAAGAAATAATCCAACCATTTATTCCTATCCATCAAAACAATATTCTTACAAGCTTCAAATCCCTGTTTAAAATCTAAATCTGTCTCATACAATTCTTTAAGAAAATCAAAACCCAACACTTGAATTTGACTCTCTTGAAATAATGTATTTCTCCTACTTAAAGCATCTGCAACTTTGTTTGATTGGCCATTTATATGCTTCAAGACAAAATTGAAGCCTTGAAGATACTCTACCCATTTGGCATGTTTCTGGTTAAGCTTTGGTTGTTGCATAATATACTGCAATGCTTGGTTATTTGAATAAAGTATGAACTCTTTTGACATTAGATAATCTCTCCACTTCTTCAATGATTGTACAACTGCATAAAACTCTTTGTCATAAGAAGAATACTTCTTCTTTGAATCATTCAACTTTTCACTAAAATAAGCTATAGGTGTATTTTCCTGACTTAAAACACCTCTAATAGCTTCTCCATTGATATCACATTTCACTTGGAAAAGTTTACTAAAATCAGGTAGAACCAAAATAGGTTTTTCAGTGATCTTCTTCTTCAACAGTTGAAAATTCTTTTCTGCTTCAGCAGTCCATATAAATGGTTGTTTATCCTTATTTATAGTCTCAACAATAGGAGCATTGATCTTCTAAAATTCTTTATGAATTTCCTATAAAAACTAGAAAGACCATGAAAACTTCTTACCTCAAAGATAGGTGAAGGCCACTCCATGATTTCGTTGATCTTCTCTGGATCCATCTTCAATCCTTCAGCAGAAATAACAAAACCCAAATACACTAATTCCTCTTTCATGAATGAACATTTCTTCAAATTCAGCAATAATTTCTCTTGTTGTAACCTTTATAAGACATAATTCAGATGTCTCATTTTCTCCTCCTTAGACCTGCTGTAAACTAATATACTGTCCAGATATACTATTACAAATTTACCAATAAACTCTTTAAGAACTTCATTCATGAGTCTCATAAACATACTTGGTGCATTTGACAACCCAAAAGGCATTACTCTCCATTCATACAATCCTTCATTTGTCTTAAAGCAGTTTTCCACTCATCCCCTTCTCTTATCCTTATTTGATGATACCCACTCTTAAGATCTAGTTTTGTAAAATATTTTGCACCACTCAAACAATCCATCAAATCTTCAATTCTAGGTAAAGGAAATCTATATTTGGTTGTGATTTTATTGGTGGCTCTTGAATCAATACACATTCTCCAGCCTCCATCTTTCTTTGGACTCAACACTGTTGGTACTGCACAAGGACTCAAACTCTCTCTGATTAGTCTTTTGTCAAGCAGTTCTTGAACCTGCTTTCTAACCTCTTCATTTTCTGTTGGAGTCATTATGTAAGATGCTTTGTTTGGTAGATTTTCTCCTGGAATGAAATCTATATGATGACTAATCCTTCTAATGGGTGGTAACTCATTAGGAAAATCATCAATAATGACATCACAATAGTTGTCCAACATTTCTTGAATTTCAATGGGTAAATCAGAAACTTTAATAGAAGTCATTATTACCTTGGGCTTTCAAATTACAACAAAATTTACCTCATTTTCTTCAATCTGCTGTAAGTATTCATTTCCTCCTGGTAATAGAGTTTTTGGATCAATCTTCTTTCCTGATGCATCCTCTTCTTTCATAGGCAACAATGTATGATTGACACCATCTTTACCAAACTTGTAGGTGTTTCTTTTCCCATCATGCATAGCTCCTCTATCATATTGCCAAGGTCTCCCAAGAAATATGTGGCACACATCCATAGGCATCACATCACATACAATTTTATCCTTATATTTGTCCAACTGCAACTCCACTTCACACTGTTCATTCACTAACAATTGATGTCCCTTTTGTAACCATGACACCTTGTAAGGTGTTGGATGTCTGATTGTCTTCAACTTCAATTTCTCTACCACTTATGTAGAGACAAAATTATCAGTGATGCCACTATCAATAATAATCTGACAACATTTCCCTTGAACCTTACACATTGTTCTCTATCTCCTTTGTTGGCTTGAGAAAAACTTTATTGACTACCAAAGATTCTCCTCTCTCTGGTACAACTTCTTCTTTTGTCACTGCTGCTGCTTCTTCCTCAACTTGAGCAATAATTTCATTCCTTTGACTTGTTCCTGCATTCTCTGGGCACTCAAAAGCTCTATGTCCTAGCTTGTTACACCTGTAACATCTAAATTCTCTTCCTCTTCCTCTATCTCCTCTTACTCTAGAAAAACTCCCTCTGCCACTTGCATCACCTCCTATGGTTGCATGCTAGTTTGAGATGTTGGTAGCTTCATCTCTAGGTGCTATAGATCTTCCTCTACCACCTTGACTTCCTTTTCCTTTGAAAGTACCTCTTCCTCTAACAGACTGCTTCCTCATGAGTTTTTCTTCAGCTTTTAGTACCATCCAATAAGCTTCTTCTACTGTTTTAGGATAAAATATACTTATCTCATCTTGAATGCCCATTCTAAGACCATTCACATATCTAGCCACCTTCTCATATATATCCTATGTTTGTCCAAGTCTTATACTTACCTTATAGAATTCCTCTGTATATTCTCTCACTATCATAGACCTCTGTCTAATATTCTACATTTGTCTGAACAAGGTTTGCTGATAATTACTTTGTAAAAACTTACCTCTTAGCTTTACTACCATCCTATTCCAATTTCTGATTGGTTGCTTGCCAAGACTCTTTCTTTTTTCCTGCACTCCATCGCACCAAAGTGCTGCATGTCCTTTTAACTTGGTGACAACAAACTTTACTTTCTTCTCATCTTCTGTTTCTTCATAATTAAATAATTTCTCCATGCCATTAATCCAGTCTATCAATTCTTCTAGATTTAATCCTCCTACATATATTGAAACATCAGTTTTTGGCCTAGCTGTGGATCTCAACACTGATTGGAAGAATCTTATCTCGGGATTATCTGCTATAGTTTCCTCCTCTTCTTCATCTACAACCTCTAGCTCACTAACATATCCATCATCTATATTTCTCCCTGATGTTAATGCTTCTAATCTAGCCTGCATCTGTTGCATAGCTTCCATCACATCATCATTTTCAATCGGTCTTCCTCTTCTACCACATCATCGTCCTCTTCCAACTCTGAAAGTCATATTGGATTTCCTTCTCTTGCTTCTGAAATTCAATTCAATGTAAATAGTTTCTCTAATATCACAAATGATGGCGGTCTGGGTATAGGCAGGAGCGTTAATCTCCCAAATTGTGAGATTATGTCTTCTACCTCTAGTTGCAAGTGTAATTGTTGGTCCAATGGGCTCTCTATCATCCAATGAAAAATTTAGAGCTTCCACTAAGTTAGAAGACCCTTCTAAAAGTCACAGAGTTCTGCTAAACTTCCACTAATCCAGTCCCGACATAACATAAACCACAGTTCAATAAAGTTTGAAATCCGCCCTTCTAAAAATGCGTCAGCATTTCTTCACCGTTGATTGATTCAAGATCCGAAGATTACACTACTTTCCAGCTTCGAAACTTTCTCTACGTCTGTCAACCGTCGATCCTGCTCCACCAGATCTAACAGCTCGCACGTATATTGGCTCGTTAACTTGCACACTACAAATCTGCCTGAAAAGTGGTTTCCCTCTCTCTCCTTGCTTCTACATGTCACTGTGTGTATGGAATCGGAGCCAATGAGGGAATTAGCATTTACAACCTTTCCTCTGCCCGAAATGCACTTATGGGTTTCTCCAACCGCTCCTACTCGTTAACTGTCAGATAAATTCCTTGCCCAAACACCATTGATCTGTCTCGACCGAGATCTATCGGTCCAAAATCAATATTTATGCGTTGTGTCGTTGGTCTTCCTCCGTTGATCTCGACCATTCACTCAACTCACTCAAAATTCATGAGAAACTCAGTTAAAAAAAAAAACACGGAATTTAACACAGTCAACACAATTTCGTTCAATCTCACAGAACACTTTGAATTTCACAATTACATAGAGATTTCGAAGGAGATTATCCTTCGAGATTTGACAGGGAATTTTTCATCCACATACACAGAAACTAAAGTTTCCCAATTTACTAGATTCGCTCCAAGAAAGCCAAATTTCTTCAACAGTCAAAATCCCCTTACAATAGTGTGAAAATTACATAAGCATTGGTTCATCCTAACAACCAGATCCTAATTCAAAGGCTAAAATTTATTACCCCTATTTGTCCTACGAGGCATTCTCCTTGAGAGTCTCCACTACAGCTAACTAACTAAAATTTATTGCATCATAATCAAATCCTATATTCTAGCTCTATACTTAACTAGAAAAACATGGAAATTGATGGCTAAAGGATCCCACTCCTTTGCCTGTAATACTTTTTTGTATTTTTTGAACAATTCCTCAAATCTGTCTTCAAGCCTTATGCTGTTGCATCACTTCGGTGAGATTTAGTCTCACCCTAGTCAAAACCTAACTTCGGTGGTACCAAATATCACCCTAGTTGATTCAATTTTCCCATCTATTTGATTTAGTGGAGGTGCTACAAGATTTGTCCATTACGCCGAAATACAAGTATTTCTACAGAGATCAAATAGATTAGGAAGTAGGATTATTATTATTATTATTATTATTATATATTCATTATTGATAGCCTAGGAGATTTCCCTTGGTTGTCGTGGGCATCAACAGGGTCACGGGAATGATTACAGGGAGGTATGGTGTATTCGTTATCATAGTTTTGTAGAAATTTACAGGGTAAGTTCCTCAAAGAGAAAACCAAAGGACACCGCTCACAAATAGATCACATATCAATACACCAATATTCTTGACGTTGTTAAAACCCTCAAAGAAGGAAATAGTGCATAGCCTGAGCCAACGTGGCCACTTCAGGCAATTTATTAATGTAAAAAAAAAAAAAAAAATTAGATAAACTTCTCTCATGAATGACCACCTTACAAATGACCCTCCATGCTCTTTAAATAGATATCATGGACCAATCGAGTGTTAATCCATGGATCAAGTGTCGGTAATATCGAGGAGAGAATGAACCATTGGATCACTTCATGTCTAGAACATATCATGACCATCGGATTCTAAGTTACAAAAGTACATAGTAAGGAAACACACTTTACCTAACTCTACAGTAGACCAAGTTATACTTAACTATTTCCTAAGTGTCGGAATATCCTAACATCCCCCTTTAAGAACAACTTGGGATAGGATTGAAGGATGTACAAATATGACACAATAGAAGAAGGAAGCAGTAGAAGCTATCCCCCTTTAGTGACAACTTACTAAACTCCAACCATAAATTGAATTTTAGTAAACTTCACCTCTCTGAGATCCCTTGTAAAGATGTCTGCAACTTGATCATCGGTTGAACAATATTGCACTTCAAGAACATGGACATGAATCAACTTTCTGATGAAGTGCATGTGTAGTTCAATGTGTTTGCTGTGCTGATGTTGGAATGGATATTTTCATAGTTTAATCACACTTTGATTATCACACCAAAGTGTAGTCAGATACTCCTTCTGAAAGCCAAACTATGACAGGATCTCGCGAAGCCACAGGGCTTCCTTGCTAGCTTCTACTTCGCCACGATACTTTGCTTCTGCTGGAAAAAGAGAAATGACACTTTGTTTCTTGCAAGCCTGTGTAATAGGTCCAAAACCAAGAGTGAAGATATAACCTGCAATAGACTTTCGATCATCAGGGTCACCAACCCGATCGGAATCAGTGAAACCAACCAATTGAGGAGATGATTTTGCACTGTAATGAATCCCAAACTGAATAGTATCTCGAACATAATGAAGTATTCTTTCAGCTGCTTTCCAATGACTTTCATGTGGGTTTTTCATAAATCGAGAAATAAGGCCAATAACAAAGGAAAGGTTAGGACAGATATGAGTTAGATACAAAAATTTCCTACAATATGGCAGTATAAGGTAGCATCAACTTTAGGGGAAGTACAAGTGTCTAAAAGTTTGGCTCCGCACTGAAAGGGAGAAGGGATTGGCTTACAGTCTTCCATGTGAAAGTGGCATAGAAGATCACAGTCATACTTAGAATGGGAAAGGGAAATACCTTCCTTGGATTGCAAGACTTGAAGACCAAGAAAATAATGCAAGTGTCCTAAATCTGTCATTTCCTGTAAATTCCTACAAGTTTAAGGCTGAGAGGCCATACAAAACCTATGTTGGTGGCTTTGACATTAAAAAGAAAGAACTAATACATTAGTAGAAGGCCCATAGTGTGGGAGCATCGAAGGTTGTGGTGCCTCATTAATACGCCAGAGCAAGAAATTCGAGAGGCCATACAATCCAAGGCTAGAGTTTTTGGCCATATGTCGAGGTGTTGTATGTGAAGCGGATTGCAAATGAGTCAAAGACTACAGTGCTAGCCATTAAACCCATGAGACCTCACTCATCAATGTCACATCAAATAGTTGGCCATGAGGGTTGATTCATAAATTTGTAGGTGTGTTGATCAAGGGAGCCATACATATTGCAGTAGGGTGGGTTGTTAGAGAGCCTTTCCTAGAGTCAAAGGAGCCACATGATGGTCGCAGAGGCCACATATTTGTCACATGATAGGTGATGGGCGATTTGGACAAGGGACTTGACATGCTAGGTGTAGAGACAATCGTCTCTATGGGCTCATTCCAACAGGTAGTTGTAGTAGTCATATTTTTTCATGGATTGAGTGATCATGGAATTGGAACAGGTCATAGGAAAACTTATATTTTCTTATTTCCATTCGATTTTTTAGAAGCTTGTGGAGTTATAGCGAACCTCACTATGAGTGATTTATGCCCTCGGAATCTGGTAAACTTATATTCTAACAGGATCATAGGCTAATGTTATTTTGGGTCTGCATATTGTTAACTTTAACATTGAATCAATTCCCTTGGCATGTTAGGTCATTGTAATTAAATAATAGTATGCCATTTTCTTATTGTATGGTCCAATTCATATAAACACTTTCAGGTAGTTGAATAAATAAATCGTATGCCTCATATTATGTAAATACTTGAAGTAATTGATTTATGAATTGCTTGCATTGTATGGTTCATTTGGCTTATAAGCCTTGAATTAGCTAACATTATGAACTTTTTATAATATTAACATATATATATATATATATGTCAATTATATTTTGCCTTGGGAATCTTATAGTGGTATCAAAGCCACATTCTTGGCCAACTGTGGGATGTGATGCCAAGAAAAGACAAACGGAAACGACAAGGCATTTACATTGGTTGGAAAGGGAGAAAATCCAGATGCTAAGGAAAAATATGTAAGACTAAGCATGATTTGGAGGACATTGCTAAAGGGCGCAAAAAAGAACTAAATTGATACCATGAAGAATCCATAATTGGGGATGCTCTTGATAATATTTCCTGAACGCAAGTAGAAATCATGTAGCTACTCATCAAAATGTCCCATTCTCAACTAAAAAATTCTAACCAGGAAAGAAACATTAGAGAAGGTGTTCCACATTCCAATGGGGTGGTCATATACATATACATACTGACCCCCAAAATAACTGACAGATTTATGGCAACAAACCAAGTATGCCATAATTTTGGATGATTCCTCGAGGGATCAGGAAACCTTCTCACTCATAGCAGTATAGTCACAACTTGTTTGAGGGAGTACCAAACATTACCTCATGAAGTTAAGGTGACATTGACCATAAAAGAATATTATTTTATGAGTAGAAAACAACAGAAGAAGGCAACAACGTATGGAGGTTCTCAATCGAACTAAGATATGCAGATCGCTATAGGGAAATTAACTCTTTCCTATTTTGATGGGTCGGAAAAATGCTCAACTAGATCATGGGTGCAGAAGCTAGACACGTATTTACAGCTTAACACCACATGTGAGATGGATGCCATCAAATGCACCACTCTACATCTTGATGGAGAAGTGCATGAATGGTGACAACACAGAATGACCACATTAGTACGTATGGACATCACTTCCTATAAAGAGTTCACACAAAGTTTGATAGAGAGATTTTATAGGAAGGATGCTAAGTTTTACTTTAGGAAGTTAACTCAGCTTTAACAGATAGGAAGGGTCAAAGCCTATATTGCTAATTTTACAGATATTCACTATAATGGTCACTAAGCTTTCAACGGCCTGGATAGTTATGTTGTTCATAGAAGGTTTGTGAGAACTCTTACATGGATGGGTAAGATACTATAGCCCACAATCTTACAAGATGAAATTATTGAATTTAGGCTTCTGTGATCCATATCAATTTAGAGAAAAATCTTCAGCGAAAATCACATAGAGATAATTTTTATCGACGCATTTCGAACCAACCAGTGTGGTTCACCGTCAGGACAAGTTGAAATTAGTAAGGGAAGGGATATGTAGGGTGCAGTATCAAGGACTATGTCCACTCCAAAACTAGCCTTTCCTCGAAAGGAAGAAGAGATTCAATAGCCACGGAAGGAATGGTCAGGGATGAACCAGATGGATGATGAGACTAGAGGGGACCTTAGAAGAAGGAGAATGTGCTTCTCAAGTCAAGAGCCTTAGGCCCCAAGGCATCATTGTCCCAAAGAGAAATCCCTTTATATCGAAATATTTTTTGATAGTGAGGATGAGGGATAAGTAGCAGAGTAGGATCAGGGAGAATCATAAGGAATGGAGGTGGAGAATTTACCAAAGGAGATTCATGAGTGATTTATTTCCTCACTTACGGGAGTTCCAAGGTATCACATTATTTGGATTAGGGGCACCATATTTGGGAAAAATGTGACTATGTCAATTGACGGTGGGGCCTCCCAAAATTTCATCAATGAAAATTTTATAGTTAGAAGGGGGTTGGAAACTAAAGAATTTGGAGGATTCATAGTCTTGATTTCTATAAAGAAGGAGCATAACTGCACGTCCTGCACTAGAATAGTTACCAACGTGAACCTAACAATGGGAAATTACATAGTTATTGATAAATACTTTGTAGTAAATTTCTGAGATTCCCATGTGGTATCAGGGGTCCAATGGATATATTCAATTAGGAAACATACAATGAACAATTAGGAGATGGAATTTGGATTTACTGGGTCAGACAGTAAGAAGGTGATGATGAGAGGGATGCATTTGTACCATCCCAAAATCATGACATCAAATAGAATAGAGGCAGATCTTTGGCATGGGGATGTTGTGTGGGTGGTAGAATGTCATGCTATGGAGAGGAAGCCCACAGAGAAACATAGTAAGTATCATCCTAACATTATGAAATTATGAAATTATTACAAAAGAACCATAAGGATTTTCAAAGATATGCCACCAGGTTAGTCACCATATAAGAGATTTGAGCTATAGGAAAGGGTCTAAGTTGTCATCTTGATCTACAGTCAGATGTATCTACGATGTTTGAAGCAACATTTCTTTTGCAAAAGATTCAAATGTGAGCTTTACCTAACAAAGATGTTCTATCTAGGGAATGTGATCCAAGGGAAGGGGGTCAAAGTGCATCAGGAAAGGATTTAGGCTATCCTCACTAGCCATATCTTGGGAATCTAACAGATTTGAGTGGCTCCTTGGGTATCTACGCATTATATAGATCGTAGCCCTGCTTATCGACCTCAGTAAGAAGGGAGCCTTTGTATGGTCAAAGGCAACACATGAGGGATTTGAGAAACTTAAAAGAATGGAGAGGAATTCCAATGTGGGAGATATAATGTATCTGCTTTTACAACCTTATTGACAGTCCACTTTGAAGTAGAAGGGAGAGCTGATTTACAACACCCAACACTTAAATTTCTTGAGGGCAAGCAATTTCTGGTGGGGAGGACTATAATATCCCCAACACACTGATTGTTGGAATAGTTCACCCTTACTGGCCCTTCATTCCATTAGGCCAACTACAGGGGGGATTCGAAAGAAAGGGACCCTAGATTTATAATAAAAAATGAGAAACAAAGGTGATTTTAATAAATAAATAGGTAGGACGTGGTATTTTCCCAAGGTATTTGTTGATGGATTTGTTGACGGTATTTTCCGATAGCATATGTCGATGGTATTATGGTCAACTCTAGAAACTTGGAAAGGGCCCAACCAAAAGATACAAAATAAGAAGGAAAGAGGAAGCGAAGGCATGGATTTGGATTTTTTTCTTGGCATTTGATTTGGGAGCTGAGGTGAGTTTTCTGTAAGTGAGGGTTTTGGGTGAGATCCATAGGCTAGCTGCGATGGAATTTAGTCATACCCTAGTTGGAAACCCAACTTCGGTTGTACTCGATATCACCCTAGATGGTTTAATTCTTCCCATCTATTTGATTCAGTGGAGGTATTACATGATCTGTCCATTACGCTGAAATCTAAGTCTTTCTGCAGAGATCAAGTCCCTTAGGAAGTAGATCCATTATATATATATATAGATATCTATATCTATATATATATATATATATATATATATATATATATATATATATATATATATATATATATATATATATACTAGGAGCTCAACCCTTGTCTATCGTGGGCATCAACAAGGTCATGAGATTGATTGTTGGGAGGTATAGTGTATTCATTGTCTCAAGGCTGAGAGGCCATACGTGGTAAACACACAATTTGGTGGAAAATGAAATCAACTTTACTATAATGATCACAAAGAATGATGTACAATGTGTACGCATTAAAACAATATGAAAATTATTTATTCAGTTTCCAAGTTTTCTTGGACTCTAATAACTAATCTCATAACACACGCTAACCCAAATCTCAATCACGAGGATTAGGTGTCTAAAATTCCCCCCTTAATTCGAAGGGATGTATCAAAGTCCAAGAATGAGAGCTAAAAATGCAAAAATTCCTGACAACCAATGGTTGAGTAAGATCTATGGTGATTTTTAAGATAAAACCACAAACGATACAAAATATGGGAGAAATAAAGGTATTGACCGGTGATGGTTTAAGGATTACCACCAAATCTAGAACTATCATAGTAGTTCCTCAACAAACCAAATTTGGAACTATCAAATCAGTTCCTGGAACAATACATATTCTGGCATGTGTTTCTAGTGGAAGCATTTGTCCATAATTATCAACATGCCAAAAACATGTAATCGTGCTCATAGAGCATAATGCTCATGGAGCATAAATCAAAACAAATATGTCTACAATTCTGAATCTGATTTCTGAACTTGGACTTTAGGTTGTAGCAGTAAATTCCAATTACCTTTGACACACACTCACTTGACAAATATTTGAACTTGTAGGAGACCATCAATTCCATAAATCCCCCTTGTCAATTACATGGTGAAAATATGAACTACTTTTCACTGCAAGGCTTGTGAATAATCTCAAACAGAACATGTGGTATTACTTGTAAATATTTTTGGCAGTTTTAGACCAATCCAAAGAAGCAGTCCATCCAAAACTAATTCTCTCTTTTGTAGTAGCCTTATGCTTGAAAAATCTATTTGAATGGTGATTCTTCTTTCCACAATGTTCACAAGGATCAAGACCATAACATTGATCTTTCTCATGTCCAGCTCTATCACAATGTTGGCATCTTATAATTTGTTTTGGTTGTGTAACAACATCATTCAGAAATCCAACACCATGAAACTGTATAGGCTCTGAAAAGTTAGGAACATGAAAATAAACGTCTTTATCATATCCAACACCAGTTCTGTTTTTTCTATGCACAATTTCTTCCCAAGGTCTAACTAATGTATTGGAAACTATAGGTTTAACGTCTATATGCAAATGACCCTCACATAAACTTGTTTTGTTGGTGCAATGAACTACTCCATTGTCATTTTCTAACTACTGATCAATCTTTGAGTCATGCTCAAACAAGTTGTTCTGAACAAAAACCGTACAGAATTACAACTCATATTTAGTTCACGTAATTCATATTTTTGCAATTGTAACTCTATTTGGAGAAATTCAAATGTCTCTTACGCATTTTTGAAACATGTTTTAATGCTAGAAAGTGTTTCCATGCTGATTTGGACATTGTTACGAACAGTAGATGTCATTATACTGCTTAATAACTCTAACAAATCATTGAGTGTAGAATTTTTTTGCAGCTTCCTATTAAAGAAAACTTGCAATCAAATTTGAAAATGGTATAAGCTTCAACCGAAAATGCACCTGTTTACAAAAAAAATGTCCTCTTCTTGCGGCCCAACTAGTGTAGTGAGTACAAAAACCTCCAAAATTATCATCCTCAAGGATTTGAACTTGTGACCTTTAATATAGCAAATAATGTTTTCTAACCACAATATCATTTTTGTTTTCCTATTCTTGATTGTATACCCATAAATTTTACAGTTTAACCAAATTCAAAGCTCAACAAAACTCAAAACTTGATGCGTGACCATTGAAACATTCAGTGGGTTTTCAAACATGAGCGATTATTTAATGAAAATCATCAGTGATAGAGAACTCAGTGCAACCTCACTTAACTGATCAACGACACAACCTGATAACTTTATCCTCATTCGCCCCTAGCTACAACAACTTTTACAAGGAAATAAATTATAATCCCAAAACTTACACTACGCAAAAAATCCTAGAAAATCAGATTCTGCATCCAAAACTTCAAATCAATACATATAATACTATTCCTTGATGAATTCCAAATCAAAGTTGTAGAAATTGCAACAAAAAAACATCAATAGTAAATAGTTCAGATTAACAACAATAGATTTTCAAATCACATAGCTATACTCACATACCTATAATTATTTTATATAGCTCCAGGGAACATTTCATTTCCTCTCGACAGGCCTCCCCACTAGTGATAATCAGTGAACATAAAACATGTTGCCTGGAGTTCCATGTGCGAATGCATGACAGTAATGGCAACATCCACTACGAGCACAGGATTCATTTATATTGAAATTTCCTCGTTCTACTTTTCATCGACCACTTTTTAGAAGTTTCCTCATTCTACTTTTCAACGACCACATTTTAATTGTTTCTTCCTTGCATACTCATAATAAGATGAGAATATATATATATAAATAGAGGCAAGGAAACATAAAAAAAAAACTTTGACATTCAAAAGATGTCCTTAAAGAAAAATAGAAGTGTGCATGGTCCTTGGCTACAACAATAGTAGGGTGGTGAGGTCTTTGCCCTCTGTGGCTCACGTGGCTTGTAATTTGGCATTCACCTCAGCATCAATTTTTTACTTGCTTGCGTCTCAGTGGTTCAGATATGTAGATATTTTACCCATGCGTACAACGAATCATGACATGTAAACATCGGATAATCATGCCAGACTATATTTCTTGTGGCTGAGCAAGAGGATTTTCAAGCCTTACAGGTTTCTGAAGCACTTCTGTAATTAGAATATATCAAAACTTTGGCAGTTCTGCAACTATAACATTTAGTAAATGCACAAACTCGTTATATGGCTTCCCTTTGTTTTGATCACTATATAGCAAACAACAACTCCATGAGCAACCAAATCACTTCAATCACTTTGTAAATCAATAAATCTACCTCAAATATTAACTTCTTCCAACGAGCTTAATTAGAAATGTTGCAACCAACATTTGCAAATATGTAAAATCAAAAAAAACTAAAAACTATTAGTTGAGGGCTCGATACGTTCGTTTGATACATTGGGGTTTTCTTTCCATCTACCTTTGTGACCACATGCTTTTAGTCGTAACATTTCTCCTACTATTTTCTTGGATTTTTTGTGACTTTTCCATTGAATGCACTTCTCACTATCATACTAGATTCTTTTGCATTGGAAAAATGGAAGGTGAACTCTCCCATTGTAACCTCCAGGTTATAGGAAAATTATCATAAATATGCTTGTCACATCTTAGTTTAGAATAATATAGATCTATGAGCTAAATTCTTAGTATTTAATAGCGTTTGTGTATGTAGGTTGTACTAATATGAATAACAGAGTACAAACCAAATAATGGAGAAGGACTAAGATCAAGAGGCATGTCAATAAATGCATTTCTTAGCAAATTTAATGACTAAGTAGGCCTATAAGCAACAACTAAGTTTTGAATGAACAACGAATCCCAATTTCAGTTTCTCCTGCAATTGAAAAAACCTTTCTTCTATAATTTTCATGTGGTTAAAATAATTTAAAATAAAAAAACTACATCAACAATCATGAGTCAATAATTTTGAAGTTTATACCTCAACAAATGTTGGAGTCAACAACCAGTAGAGTAGTAATGCGTTCAACAAGTCCCAATCCGAAGCAACATGGATGGCTCTACTTTTCATAAAAAATGTCTTCTCAAACGTGTCCAACGACTTCAAGTGAATCCTTTCCTTCATGCAATATGCAGAATGTTCTTTCTCGTCAAACACAAAATGGAAACAAAGATTCTTCACACAAAACGGCTACTTAACAATGAATGTTCTGCAAAACGCTCCGACATATATGCAGTTGAACTCAAAACTAGTGGCTCAATTCTAGAAGGACACAAGACTTGTGGTTCAATTTAGTCAACAGGGAAGATGAACCTCCTCTCTGATACCATGGTTAAACAAACAATTTGGTTGAAAATGAGATCAAATTTATTATAATAGTCACACAAAATGATGTACAATGTATACACAGTAATAAAATATAAAAATCATACAATGTGTACGTATTAATAGAATATGGAAATAGTTGATTTAATTTTCAGGTTTTCTTGGACTCTAATAAATAATCTCATAACACACTAACCCAAATATCAATCAAAAGGATTAGGTGTCTAACCATATGAACCTACACTAACAACTTTCACATTAAAAGGAAATATCTAATATGTTGGTCGAAGGCCCATAGTGCCGGAACACAGAAGGCCATGGTGCATTGTAATCAATACACCAAAGCAAGAAAGTTGAGAGGCCATAAACTCCAAGGTCAAAGGTTTGGGTCATAGATCGAGGCGCTAGACGTGAAGTTGATTATGTATGAGCCAAATATTTTTTGGAAATATTAATCCCAACCACCACCTTAAACACACCGATAAACACCATACTTTCCCAGCCAACTACTACACGGTTGCGCTTTTCAATGAAGACGGAAGGACTGAAGTCATAATAGGAATACAACGCGGACCATTCCACAATACATCACAGAAGTTAAGGAATTTAATGAATTTTGGTAAATAGATGTGGGCAAGAATTCACTACGTGACTATTGCCCACACTCCACAACCCTTGCGCGACTATTGCCCAAACTCCACAACACCTGTGCGATTATTGTCCACACTCCACAACACCTGCATATTAATTATTTTCTTTCTCATGTATTAATGTCAAATTTGTATGTTGAGATAAATATGGATGTAAAATTCATTTGTAATAGTTTTGTGGGGCAAGTGAGAGAGATAGAGTCTATGAGGCAGTGAGGAGAAAATCGTGGAGCAAATTTTGTTGGGCGCATGAAAACAATAGTTATTGTGTTTTATTGTGTGTTACTCTGCAACCCCTGGTGAAGTGTAAATCACCATAAACCTTCGTTTTTACTTGGTGAATGAGTTTCAGTCTCATATGAATGTATTTTCATGAATTAGAATTTAGCCCTAAATTTTATTGTGTTTCTTCAAGTTTTACTATGTTTTATTCTGTTCCGTCGTGAGTAAATTTTGTGTTTTATTAAGCCTCTATGTAGTTTCGATATCATTGCCGCAACTAAATTCTTAGCAAGACTCCTCTCCTTTGCCTCCTCCTATCCTCTTCCTCCGAGTAAAAAAATTAACATGGTATCAGAGTGGGTTAAACTCTGTTAGTGTAAAAAGAAGTGTTTTTCCTAACAGTTAAAATTGTTTTGAGGGCAGACTGTTTTCTAGCATATTTACGAGTAGGTAGAAAGTTTTTTTCTCACTTAGAAATGGAAACATCAAGAAAAATCTTGACTAATCCTCAGATACCTCAGTTTAATGGAAAAAAATATGATTATTGGGATATTACAATGAAGGCCCTGTTTTCTCTCAAGACATTTGGGATTTGGTGGAGAATGGTTTTCAAGAACTAGCAGACACAACAACGTACAATCTCTTGTCTCAAGCAGAAAGATCTTTGTTAAGGGACAACAGGAAGAAGGATGCAAAAGTCCTCTTCTACATTTTTCAAGCAGTTCATGAAAGTGTTTTCCCAAGGGTTGCAGCAACAACGAAGTCCAAGAAAGCATGGGACACCCTCCAGAAAACGTACCAAAGCATGGAAAAAGTGAAGACAACAAAGCTGCAAATGTTCAGAAGAGAATTTAAAACACTTTGTATGAAAGAGTCTGATAATGTAGACTCTTTTTTTACACATGTAATTGGGCTATTTACTCAAATCAGGTCCCTTGGTGAGACACTTGAAGAAAGGAGAATAGTTGAGAAAGTATTGAGAATTTTGCCAGCAAGGTTTGATACCATTGTTGTGGCCATAGAAGAGACAAAGGATCTCTCACAGTTCTCAGTGGATGAGCTTCATGCATCATAGATTTCTCATGAACATAGACTAAATATATAAACAAGCTCCTCATTGGAGCATGCCTTCAAGACACAAGTTTCATTTGGTCAAGGTAGAGGAAGAGGAATATCATATGCTAGAGGAAGAGGAAGAAGCTCACACAGAGGTGGAAGAAGCAGCCCTTCAAGCTCAAGTCAAAGATGCAGCAATCAAAATCCAAGTCAATGCCCAAGCCAAAATCAAGCACAAGGCCATAGGTATAATAAATCTCAAGTCCAATGTCATCACTGTAAGAAGTATGGTCATTATGAAAATCAATGTAGAAAGAAGAAATATGACATTAGTAACAAACCAAGTGTAAATTTCACAAAAGAAAATCAGAACCATGATAGCATTTTTTTAGCTTGTAACATAGCACAAGAAAAACAGAGTGATATATGGTATCTAGATTCAGGGTGTAGAAACCACATGTCAGGGAACATAGAAATGTTTTTCAATCTAGATGAAAGTGTGAAATCTGAAGTGACATTAGGGACTGATAGCAAATTTTCTGTTATGGGAAAAGGAAGAGTTAATATCCTAATAAAGAAGGGGGAGAAGAAGTACATGATCTCAGATGTTTACTTTGTCCCGGGTCTCAAGCATAACCTCATAAGCATTGGACAGCTCATGCGAAAGGGCTACAATGTATTTTTCAAAAATGATGTGTGCACAATTTTGGATAGGCCTCCAAGAAAACAGTTGATTGCAAAGGTTCAAATGACAAACAATAGAATGTTTCCCATCATATTTGAAATAATAAGGTGCACAAGCACAACTATCAATGAACTCACAATAGGATGGAAGAAGAGAGGAAGTTGTCACACAAGTAAATTTTCAAGCAAAAGTAAAAGATGAAAATTGGTTATGGCATTTGAGATTTGGACATCTCAACTTTGGAGCGTTGAATTTACTACATAGGAAAGGCATGGTGAAGGGATTACCACTCATATAAAAACCAAACAGCCTATGTGCTGTATGTATCTTGGGCAAGAAACATAGAGAGACATTTCCAGCAGGAAATTCAATAAGGGAAAAGGAACCTTTGAATATTTTCCACTCAGATTTATGTGGACCAATGCAGACACCATCAATTGGTGGCAACCACTATTTATTCAACTTCATAGATGACTACACAAGGAAGACATGGCTCTATCTCCTAAAACAGAAAAGTGAAGTGTTTGAGCGCTTTCACCAATACAAAGCTCTTGTTGAGAAGCAATGTGGACACTACATCAAAGTCCTTAGGCTGACAGAGGTGGTGAATACATCTCGAATGCCTTCCTTCTATTTTGTAGGGAGCATGAAATTCACAAACAACTTACAATAGGGTATAAACCTTAGCAAAATTGTGTGGCGGAAAGGAAGAATAGGACCATTATGGAAATGGCAAGGAGTATGGTGAAGGCAAAGCATTTTCCAAATGATTATTGGGTTAAAGGTGTCACATGTGCAACATATATCTTGAATAGATGTCCAACCAAAAGCATCCAGAACATACTTACTAAAGAGGCATGGAGTGGAAGGAAGCATAGTGTCACTCACATGAGAGTCTTTGGATGTGTGGCATATGCACATGTCCCGGATGAGTTGAGGAAGAAGTTGGACAAAAAGGGGGAGAAATGTATATTTGTTGGATACAGTGATGAATACAAGGCATACAAAATCTACAATCCATTAACCAAGAAGGTCATAATCAAGAGAGATGTGTAGTTCATAGAAGAAGAAGCATGGGATGGAATTTTAGAGAAGACAGTTAATGTGAAAGCATGTATACCATATGAGGACAAAGAGGAATTGACAACACCAAGTAATTCCTCAGCATTGACTCCCTCTACCCCTATTCAAGAGCAACAAAGAAGGAAACAAGTATTACCATTAACAAATAATAGGACAATGTCGCACAGTCAAGCAAGTGCGTCTCCAAGCATTCTGCAAAGTGCAACACCAAGTGACATGTCAAGCCCATCTTCAACAAACACAAGAAGACCAAAATTCAGAAATTTAAATGAAATTTATGGGCAAGATGAAGTTGATAGTAGTGCTAGTATGAATTCCTTATTTGCATTATTTTGTCATGTAAATGACCCAATCCATTTTGAAGATGTAGTCAAAGAAGAAAAATTGGTTGCAGTAATGGAGGAAGAAATAGAAGCAATAGAAAAGAATGACACATGGGAGTTAATGAACCTTCCGAAAGGAAAGCATGTCATTGGCGTGAAGTGGGTCTATAAGACCAAGAGCAGTGTCGACGAAAGGATTGAAAGGCACAAAGCTAGTTGTCAAAGGATACAATCAGTAGCATGGAAGAGATTATGCGGAGACGTTTGCGCCAGTCGTGAGGATGGAGACAATGCATACAGTTATGGCGATTTCTGCGCAACATAAATGGAAAGTGTATCAAATGGATGTAAAATCAACATTCTTGAATGGAGTGCTGAAAGAGCAAGTGTATGTTGCACAACCACCTGCTTATTGGTAGAAGTCAAAGAAGACAAACTGTATCGGTTGAGGAAAGCTCTTTGTGGACTGAAGCAGGCACTGCGTGCATGGTTCAGCAGGATAGATGCCTACTTGTTGGACAATGGTTTCGACAAATGTGACGGTGAACCCACTCTCTACATCAAAGAGAGAGATGGTAAGATTCTTATTGTCGTCTTATATGTAGATGATTTAATTTTTACTAGTAGTGATGATTTCCTCATTGTTGATTTAAAACAAGTCTTGAAGAATGAGTTTGAAATGATTGACTTGTGGTTGTTAAAATATTTTTTGGGCATAGAAGTGAAGAAAATAGAAAATGGCATTTTTATATCTGAAGCAAAGTATGTAGCAGACATTTTGGAGAGGTTTAAGATGCATAACAACAAGCCTGCACCAACTCCAACTACCATGGGGTTGAAGTTGAGCAAAGAAGATTGCAGCAGCAATGTCAATCCGACATTATACAAAAGCATGATAGGCAACTTGATGTATTTGAATACCACTAGGCTGGATATAATGTATGTAGTAAGCTTGGTGTCAAGGTTCATGGAGACACCCAAGGAGACACATTGGCAAGTAGTGAAAAGGATTCTAAGGTATTTCAATTGGACAAAACAGAGTGGCATTTTGTACACTGCAACAAGTGATTTTAGGCTGGTTGGTTACACTAACAGTGATTGGGTAGGAAGTGTCAATGAAAGAAAGATCACATCAGGGTATGTTTTTAATTTGGGTTCGAGAGCCATTTCATCGACCTGCAAGAAGTAGCCAATAATGTCACTGTCAATAGCAGAAGCTGAATATGTCGCCGCAACAGTAGCAGCGTGTCAGGCAGTTTGGATGAGAAGGATGTTGAGGGATCTTCGTCATGACCAAGAGGAAATGAAAACCATTTTTCTGTGACCACACATCCACAATTACATTATCAAATAATTATGTTTTTCATAAGAGGACGAATCATATTGATGCTAAATATCATTTTATCAAAGAGTTGATTAACAATGATGAAATTGTGTTGCAGCACTGCAGGTCACAGGAACAATTTGCTGATATTTTCATAAAGCTATTGGCACTTGAAAGTTTTGTTTATCTCAGAGACTATTTGGGAATTGTCAATAGCGACAGTTTTTTTTTTTTTTTTTTTTTTTTGAAGCAAGAGTTGGTCCTTCTATTATCTTGTCACAAAAAATATATTACATAAAATACATCGCGCCCAAAGAGGAAGTGGGCTGAAAAATAAAGCAATTTCTTCCAGCTTAGGGAAGAGAGTCAACTTTTTGAGAACCAGGCCTAGGGCCGAAGAAAACAAAAACACCCGGCTTCCATCGCCCGAACCATGACTCAATGTCAAGCGGTAGAGGGCAAAACGAAGTGAAAACAAGAGAACCCGAAAAACTTTAAGCGGACCCAAAGAGGGGAATAGAGACCTTAACAAAAAGACTTCGGGTCCGCTGGGGTTCACCCGGACCCACTAACCTGCTCATCGATCCTAAGCCGTTGATCTACAGTTGCATCATCCAACCGCTGAGGGAAATATCGAGCGGAGAAGAAGCAAGAGGAATACTTGCGTGATGAGGGCGGTATTTTCTCTCCTCCGAGAGCCATGTGTTGAACGCTGAGTGGCACCATATACATTTCTGAGAAACCACTTCGGGTTTTGAGGATGCCTGATAACTCAGAAACCTCTTTGACGCCTGATAACCCGAAAACCACAAATACTCTGGACCTACTGCTGTCCATTCGACTGAGCCACCTATAAGAACAGATTATCACAATTTTCCTAGCTGCCCACTCGCTAACCTAGCTCCCTCCAGAACCAATGAGAAGGTGATCTATGGTATCCCACTGCGAGACTCGAATATGCAAAACCTCAGGTTGTCTTTCTATCGAACCCTTATCGTCCATTGATCAAAGGATAACTGGTGGATTCCTTCCTGTGCTGATACTACTCCTCGTCTATGAGGGCCAGAGTATAACAACCCTCACACAGATCTATGGGTACCGACTCCCACAAGCAACACATCTTGTCTCTTCTGCATCTCACCCCTTTATTAGCTATCCAGTCCGCTACTCTGTTGGCATCTCTGTGCACATGTACAAAAATAAGCGTTCTTAGAATTCTTAGATGTGATTGAATTTGATCGTAGACCTGCAAAAGTCTCTAGTGTCTTGAGACTTTGTCTGGTGCAATGCCCATGCCTAGACTCTTGACCAAATTAATAATTAATTCCGAGTCAGCCTCAATGATTGTATTATGTAAATTGTACTCTATCAGAATCTCCAAACATTGATCCTTGGCCATGAGTTCAGCCATATTGTTGGTGGCCCTACCCAGGTGATTGTGGAAGATGACTTTTATGTTGCCCTCTTCATCTCTTATGACTCCTCCATAACCAGCGTCCCCAAGGTTACCTTTTGAGGCTCCATCTATGTTGAATTTTAAAAAGCCATGGGGAGGGGGTTGCTAGAAAGCCTTTCTTTCTAAAATGTGCTTTGCTGTCGTGTTTAAGCCTTGAGGGACATGTGACTGGAGTCCCAACAGTTCCAAAATGTGAGCATCCCGATGACCCAGGGGTTTTTCAGGATGTTGCTTCCAAAGGACATTTATAGTTTCTTTGAGTTGTTTTAGGATTTGTGCTATGATGCTTTGATCTGGGCCATATTTGTCTTTGAAGATCCTGTTGTTACGTTCTTTCCAAACATTCCAGATCAAGAATCCTAGAATTAGAGCCCAGGCTGTATTTACTATCTCATTGTCTGAGAAGTCCTTCCTCCAGTTCTTTAAAGTATCCGTGATGTTATTTTCATTCTTGTCTATCTGATTGAAGATGTATGCTACCCAATTCCATAAGGATGAGGTGAAGGAGGAGAGGTTGAGAAGATGATTCATAGTATCTTCCTGTAGGCCACATAATTGGCATCTTGATGGACCAGCAAAACCTCTCTTTCTGAGATTTTCCCAAGTAAGAATCTTTTTGTGCTGAGCCAGCCACCTAAACAGTTTGATCTTCATCCAGTGTGGGTTGTTTCGTAGGTCTTTCCATGTCTTATCAGGGCTTGGGAAGTTAAGTCTCATGGTTATTCTCATGGATTCTTTGAGATTGAATATGCCATCATTATTTCTACCCGATCTTAGTAGATCATTCGAGGTTGAGGTCAAAATTTGTCTCTTTTCCAGAATAGCTTCCAGAACGTTAGCTTGGGTCTTCAACGGGGTCTCATCACTGTAATCTGGAACCTTCCAAATTCTCCATTTACCAGTGTCCCTTCACTGATCCCAATAGTCACTTACTTTTTTCAGTCCTTTGTTAATGGTGTCATTTTTTATGATTTCCAGTCCTTCTCTACAAAGGTTATTTTCCTACTGCCAGTTGTCCTCCCAAAACCAGGCAAGATTCCCATTTCTGATCTCCCAGAAACTGTGTTTCTGAACTAAAGCTCTATTCTCCCAAGCTTTGTTCCAAATATGGGAACCCCTGATGTGTCCTGTCATTCTTATGTGGTCCATTTCTTGCCAATCCATTACATATTTTTGTTTCCAGAGTTTAGCCCATGGGTTTCTTGTTTTCTTTAGCCATCTCCACCAAAGTTTTGCCCCCAAAACTTTGCTTAGAATATCTGGGTCATGGAGACCCAAACCACCATGGGATTTGGGTTTGCAGAGCTTGTCCCAAGCTACTAGAGCCCATTTCTTTTTCTCTTCCCCTTTACCCCAAAGAAAATCCCTTTGAATATTCTTGATTTGCTGTAAGACTCCTGTTGGTGCCAGAAGGGCTGATAACATGTAGATTGGAATGGTTTGTAGTATTGCCTTTGTGAGGACTAGCCTCCCTACTAAATTCAAGGATCTGCTTGTCCACTTGTTGACTTTGTCCTTCAATTTATTAGTTACAGACTCCCAGATTTCCTTGCTTAGAGGTTTGTCAGTGAGGGGTATTCCCAGATATTTTGAGGGAAGATGATCTCTTTGAAAGCCTAGAATTCTGGAGAGATTTATTTGAATTGAAATATCAGTATTGAAAAAGAAAACCTTTGATTTTGTGAGGCTTACCTCAGTACCAGCAGCCATTGCAAACTCATGCAAGATTTGATTGAAAGCTTTGGCTTCCTTGACTATGGGTGTGCCCTGCAGCATAGTGTCGTCCACAAATTGTTGGTGGGTCAATGTGTCCCCATTCTAAGTGAGTCTAAGTCCCTGGATTCTTCCTTCCTCCTTGGCTGAAGTGATCGCTCTACCCAATCCTTCCATCATGAGAATGAAGAGGAAGGGGGAGAGAGGATCTCCTTGTCTGAGGCCTCTCGATGGCCTGAAGGTTCTGGATGGAGAGTCATTAAGAAGAATTGAACAACTGGCAATGGTAATAAGAGCCATGACACATCTTATCTAGTTGTGGTCAAAGCCATATGCTTTCAACACTTCCCTAATGTAAGACTAGCTTAGCTTATCATAAGCTTTCGCTATGTCCAACTGTATTATCATACCTACTTGCTTGTTGGTCTTGAGGGAATGCACCACTTCATGAGCTTGAATGATATTATTGAGAATTTGTCTACATTCCACATATCGAGTCTACTCCTCTGACACAAGTGTTGGAAGAAGGGGTTTAAGTCTGTTAGAAATTACTTTGGAAATGATTTTGTACACCACATTGCATAAAGCTATGGGTCTGAATATGTCTGGAGTCATGGCTTTTTCCTATTTTGGGATTAAGGCAATGAAGGATTCGTTAAGCGCTCTCAAAACTGTTTTAGATTTCCTCGAGTCCTCCACCACCTCCAGAATGTCATGTTTGACTATTTCCCAGCATGTTTTGAAGAAGTCTACATTGAAACCATCTGGGCCTAGAGCTTTCCCATTGTGCATCTCTTTGATTACTTCATTGACCTCTTCCTCCGTCACTGGCCTGTTGAGATTATAATTGTCTCCCTTGATTACCAATTTTGGAATATGCTAAGTAAATCTTTTAGTAAATTGAGCTCTGTCTGCCATGGTCTCCTCTGCAATACTTTGAAAATGTTGAACCAGTACAACTTCCATTTCCTTGTGAGTATCTTGCTCTGTTCCTTGAGGATCTATAAGTTTTGTGATCCTATTGTGTGCCCTGTGTTCTATGGTCGACTTGTGAAAGAAAAATGTTTCTCTTCCCTTCCTTAATGCATTGCACTCTGGATTTCTGTCTCCAGAAGATTTCCTCCTACTGGCATTTGTTGTCCCATTCCTGTTGAAGTGAGTATGCTTGCATTTTCCTTTCCTCTGTGAAGCCTTTTGTGATGAGAATTTGATTAATTTCCTATAGTTTTTTTTCCACTTCTCCTTCGGCTTTGAAGATGTTTCCAAACTCATTTTTATTCCATTCTTTGAGCTTTCTCTTGATGTGTTTGAGTCTGTGATGCAAAAGGAACATTTTTGTGCCTTGGGTGGGTATTTCTTTAGCCCACCAATTTCCAATGTTAGTGATGAAATCTGGATGAGTGAGCCAGATATTTTCAAACCTGAAGCGTCTGTTCCTTGGGGTTCCAATAAAGGAAGCTTCCAGCTGGATGGGCTAGTGGTCTGAGCCTCCAAAAGGGAGGATGAAGGCTGTCATGATACGATGAGTGAGAAGGAGATCCTCTGAGATTATGAATCTATATAATCTCGAGGCTACTTGGGAAGTTCCTCCTCTTTTGTTGTTCCATGTGAAGATGCCATTTATTGTATCCCTATCCACTAGTCTCATATTGTTAAGGAAGTTCTAGAAGGCTATTGAGTCTCTATCAAGTTTTTTGGTTCCTCCTTTTTTCTCTCTGAGAGATCTGATCTTATCGAAGTCCCCTCCCAGAATCCAGGGCATTGTTGGGTGTCTTTCTCTCAGTTCCTCCAGAGAGGTGAGGAGCCTGAGTTCATCTTCCAGAAGTTGAGGACCATAGACATTTGTGATCATGTAACAATCCCTATGCCCCAAAGGTTAGATAACCAATGAAAGGTGGTTTCTGGATGCCTCAGCATCTAGGATTCAGAATTTCTGAGGATTCCATAGAGCGAGAATTCCTCTAGCTGAATTATTTTCTTTGAATTCTAGGTACTCATACTTAATCATCCATTTGCTATGCTTTGCTCTAATTTTATCTACTAAGCATTTTGTTTCCTATATAAACACCATATTTTGTTTTTCTTCTTTTATTCTGTTATTGATATTTCTTTGTTTTCTTTTACTCCCTAGTCCTCTAATGTTCCAAGTTGTAAGCTTCATAATGATGGGTTTGTAAAGGAGTAACTGGTGAGATCTTTCAACTTACCTGATTTAATCATGAGTTTTCCACACTCTGTCAGCAATTCATTCTGTCTCTTCCTTCCTCTTTTCTTGCCTGGGTTTTTGATGGAGTGTCCTGATATTATCTCCATTGATTTAACCCCTCTGTCCTCCTGGCTATCGTGGTTCCTTTTGACTCCTACAGCCTTTGTGTGAGACCTTCTGGGGAATCGTTGTTGTATTGTTTCAAACTCCTCTTGTGGTAGAGAGTCAATTCCTTTGTTGATTCCCTGCTCTAGAAATTTTTCTAGTTCAAGGTTCCCCCTCTCAAGGATCTCCTGTAGGTCTTGGTCCTCCGTACCTCCTTCGCTTGGGGTCATCTCATGGTCCCTTCCAAGTTCCATAGTGCTCGATGGGTCTTCCTTTTGTTCATTGTATTCCTATATGATTTCCATGCTATCCTCTCTTCCCTTCTCTCTATGATAATCCTCTGGTTTCTTATGCATTCCATTTTCTTCTCCTTCTTCTTCTAAAATTTCAAAACTGTTGCGACTTGGTATCTTGCTTTCACTAGGTTTCTTTTGGGACTTTTGCCCCCTCCTTTCCCTTTGCCTCCCACTTTGGTGAAACCTTTAAAGTCTTTTCCTTTATTGGTTTTCGAGTATTCCCCCCTTTTGTTGAGTGGGAAATCTCTGAAGAGGTTCCCATGTTCATGACATTTACGGCATCTGAATGGGATGTGTTCATAGTCAACTGCTTCTACCCATTCCTCGTCATAAACTTCTAGGATGACTTCATCCAGGAGTGCTCCTGATAAGTCCATCTCTACACATATGCGAGCAAAGGAGGTATATTTCCCTTGCAGAGTTGCCTTTGATATCTTTATAAAATGCCCTAATTTGTTACCTATAGCCTTTAAATATTTCAGCAGCCAATAATCTAAAGGGAAGGAGTATAATCTAATCCATATCGGGACCGATGTGAACGTTTCTCGTTCCAGAACAAAGTTCATCACCCAAGGTCGCATGTAAACCCCTACGGCAGCATAGAAGTAGAGTCCTCCTTCGAAAACTCTGTCTTTGTACTCTAGGTTAGTGAAAACCACTGTGAAGAAACCCTTGGAGCCAAGATGCAAATTTATTTCTCCCTTCGGTTTCCAATTGTTTCTTATCCATGTGTACAACGCTTTCTCCGTGGGCCAAATGCCCATGAATTTTCAAATGACCGCATAAGTCGCCATGTGATCTCTGTGCACCTGTAGTGCAGGATCATTTAAGACCACCCGGGGTTTAATGTTAGCCTTGGGCTTGCAAGGTCCTATCGTAGACATTTTCACAGTTCTCTGATTGCTATCGCTAGGATTCGTTTCCCTCTTAGCTTCCTTGTGGGTCCCTTCCCTTTCGTGGGAATTGTTGCTTCCCAGCTTGTGAGTGCCAGTTGTCTTTGTCTCTACGTTTGGTGATTTCCGGAAATTATTCAGACTCGCCTCTTTACCTTTGTTTGAAACCACATTACTATAGGAGGGAGTGGAACTCCCTCCTCCAGGCCCTTCCATTGTTACCAGCTCGTTCCTATCGCCCCGTGTTCAAAACCCTAGTGCCTCAGAGCTCTTGCCCTCTCAATCAAATCATGCCTAACTATCTTTCACTATAATAAAGAAGAAGCTATGAAGTTTTTGAATTGATCCATTAAAATTTAACTAGCATTCAATAGCAGCAGTTGTTATTAAGGGGGAGTGTTGGAAATATTAATCCCAACCACCGTCTTAAACACACTGACAAACACCATGCTTGCCCAGTCAACCACTACACAGTTGCATTTTTGAGCGAAGATGGAAGGAATGAAGTCAAAACAGGAGTACAACACGGACTATTCTGCAATACATCATAGAAGTTAAGGCATTTAATGAAGTTTGGTAAATAGATATGGGCAAGCATTCATTGTGGGACTATTGCCCACACTCGACAACACTATTTCCCACACTCCACAACACCTGCATGATTATTGCCCACACTCCACAACACTTGCGTATTAATTATTTTCTCTGTCATGTGTCAGTGTCAAATTTGTATGTTGAGATAAATATGGATGTAAAAGTCATTTGTAATAGTTTTGTGGGGAAGTGAGAGAGAGAGAGAGTCTATGAGTAAAAGTCATTTGTAATAGTTACTCTCCAACCCGTGGTGAAGTGTAAATCATCCTAAACCTTTGTTTTTCACTGTTGATTGAGCTACAGTCTCATATGAATGTATTTTCATGAATTATAATTTAACCCTAAGTTTTATTGTGTTGCTCCAAGCTTTACTATGTTTACTCTATTCTATGGTGAGTAAATTACATGTTTTATTAAACCTCTATGTAGTTGTGATATCTGTCGCCACTAAATTCTCAACAAGACTCCTCTCATGAGCCTTAGCGTAATTTTTTTTATTTTTTTTACAATATTGTAGTTCCAACCAGTCAACCCGTGAGACCTCACTCATCAATGTTGCGGCAGACAATTGGTCGTGAGGGTCGATCCATAAATTTGCAGGTTCCCTGGGTGAGGGAGTCATACATAATGTAGCAGGGCTGGTTGCAGGAGAGCCTTTCCTAGAGTCAAACCGTCCACACAACGGTCGCAATGGCTACAGATATTTCACATGCCAAATGATAGGCGATTAGGATGAGGGACTTGACATGCTAGGGGCAGAATCATACCTATGAGCTCATTCTAGCACATAATTGTAGCAGACGAATTTGTTCGTGGATTCACTAATTATGGAATTGCAACAGGTCGCATGGAACTGTATATTTTCTTATTTCCATTTGATGTTTCGGAAGCTCGTGGAGTTACAGTGTACTGCCCTACAAGCAATTTATGCCGACGGAATCTGGTAGACTTATATTTTAACAGGATCAGAGGTTAATGTTATTTCGGGTTTGCGTAGTGTTTCCTGTAAGGTTGAATCAATTCCTTTGGCATGGTGAGTCATTGTAATTAAATAATCATATGCCATTTACTCATTGTATGGCCCATATGGTATAAACACTTTGAAGGAGTTGATTAAATAAATCCTATGCCTCATATGATGTAAACACTTGAAGTGATCGATTTATGAAGTGTTCGCATTGTATGGTTAATTTGAATTACAAGCATTGAAGTAGCTAACATTATGGAGTGTTTACTCCAGCTAAAAAAATATATTTCAATTGTATTTTGCCTCAATTGTATTTTTCCCTGGGAACCTTAAATATGTAGAACAATTTTTGAGCACCATGAATCACAGTTAGATGTCCTCCACTCTCAAGCATATCCATAGTGATCTGCAAACTGGACAGAACAATGGAGTCACTTGAGAGTCAACTTGGCCTACCCTTATAGCCGATTAGACTTTAGCCGATCCAGAAGCCCCCTTCCTGGTACAAGGATCAAATTCGGAACTTGTGGCCTTAACGCTATGTTTTCTCAAGAATCACAGTTAGATATTCTCCACCCTCTCGAGCATATCCATAGTGATCAGTGATCAAATTTGAAGGGCAGGTCTTAATTTCATTTAGAAGGGCACACATCTAGGTCGCACTTCTATAATGAAAAATATAAAAAAAAAAGCAATTCAATTGACAATAATAAATTATTTTCACCTTTCTTTTTATTTCTTCACAAACAAAAAGATACCACTACGTCAAAGGCTGCATTAGTAAATGAATTACTCTTACACATGTGATTGAGAAATGTAACCACATAAGATCATATTGCGCAGGCCTTGAACTCAGCCACAATTGAACCAACTATAGGGACAAAATCATAGTTGGGAAATTGCATATGAGTACAAAAAATAAACATATAGGCATAATTATATCTTAATGAAATTGAAATAAAAATAAAAATACGAAGAAACAAAAATACTTATATTAAAAGTATATGGAAGGTCTCATTTATAAAATTAAAAATAAATTCTAGCCTATAGAAGAAGTATCAGTGTAATTCTAGCTTATAAACATCAAATTTGACAAACTCACTATTCTATTGTCTATTAAAACTCTTTTGGAAATCTGAGACTTCTAATATTTGCACATCTCAAATTATTGGAACTACAGTCCCTATACTTGGCTGCAAAATTGATACTCCTCATTATTCTCCCTTCTACATGCAGCAAAAGGAGACCTGTCTACGTAGCAAGAAGAGGATCATTATACGCTGGGAAGAGGAGGCCTTAACCAGCCCTAGACACAGTCAAAGAGGAGTCTATATAAGCTGCCCTAGCCACAGTCCTCAAGGTTGATGTAATCCGCAATTAAGGGTGACACTTACACGCTATCAAAGGAGCCCTAACGAAGCCTACTAATCTATTGTTTGATGATGCCCTAATCCGTAGTTATGATGAAGCCCAATTCACAACGAAGGAGAGTTGATCAGTAGTGAACCCATGAGAGTTGATCAGTAGTGAACCCATACACTGTAATAAGGACCCTAAATATGCAGTTTAGAAAGGCTTCTATTTGTTGTCATCTAGCCGCAACAAAGTAGCCATCATACAAAATGAAACTGGAATAAGTTAAGGGACGGTTTGAGCCTCCCTCTTGCAACTGTGTGAGGATGGTTCCTTCTTGTAAGGATGCCGAGTTAAAAGAAGCAGTGGATCAACCTGTTGGGATATCATTGGAAGATCAAGAGTAATGTTTATGCTGCTATAGGAAAACTATGTGTTAGGCTATAGGCCATAACACCACACTCAAATATTTCTTATGGGTATTTGAGGGTTCAGATCATTAGCTTAATCTAACAAGGTGTTGTGTATAATGATGTTGAGGTCTAAGGCTAATTTTGATGACTATATGATGTTGCCTAGAGAAAATGGACTAATTTCTAGATGCGGGGTAATAAAAACCACTGGTATTTCACATCTCATGCTTGTGGATGACTTGTTGTTTTCTAGAAAAATAAGTTAAGCAAACTACAAGCATTCTGTAACATACTTTCCAGATTTGGAGTGGCATCTAGAATTATTATGAACAAAGATAAATCTGTTCTTTGATTACTAGTATCTTGCCTCCAAGTCACTAACACATTTATTAACACTGATACAAGTAACTCATTCAGAAATTGGGAATATGAAAACATACCAGGAACTGAGAATCCGCAAACAAATAAAATCCAATACGTTAGGAAGCCTGTGGAATGCGCTCCTCTCCAAGCATAAATTGTGCTAAAACCTTGCTTGATAGGTGTTTGCTGAATCATGAATCTATGCTTCTCTCCAGTTTAAATCGTTGTCAAACCTTGCTTTGGCCAACCTTCAGGCACAACCCAATAAAATTACAGACCCAATACATGACCCATATTGACATCTAGTGGCTCTCAATTGAAACTACCAAATGAAATGGTATCAAAGGGTAATTGTGAAATAATAATTAATAAGAACTTGGATCATATGCACAATTAGAAAAAACAACTCGAAAAGAAATTGTTGTTTTTTAAATGAGAGTAACTTAGAAACTGCCAAATGTAATGGTATGAAAAGGTAATTTTGACATAATAAGTGATAAGAACTTGCATCATATGCACAATTAGAAAAAACAACCCAAAAAGAAATTGTTGTTTTTGAAATGGGAGTTTCTCAAATGGAATTTAAGTTTTAACATGAAAAGAAATTCACAAATTCAACATTCTTAAAATTTTAATTTCAGAAAAAATAAAATTTAAAAAAATGTTGATAATTTAACAACCCTTCTTAAAAAATTTTAAGATATTATTCCAATTTTTTTTTTTAAATGACAAAAATCATATTTTAAATTTCTTTTGACGTGTAAAAATTTCTCGTTACTTCTCTGACGTGCCAGAGTCCCTTTGAAGGACTCTAACGTGTTCAATTTTGAGGGCTCTGACGTGTTCAATTTTGAACGCCGATAGTGATCTGTGCAAGATGGATAGAACAATGGAGTCACCTGATAGTCAACTTGGCACGCGGGCGGCGGAATCTTATGTCGACCCTCAC
This sequence comes from Pinus tabuliformis, assembly GCA_031772625.1. Taxonomy (NCBI): domain Eukaryota; kingdom Viridiplantae; phylum Streptophyta; class Pinopsida; order Pinales; family Pinaceae; genus Pinus; species Pinus tabuliformis. Next base: position 1,169,876,197 of record CM062809.1, read on the forward strand.
TTATCCTTCTCGAAGACTTTTTAATTTTCTAAGAGTTAGGTAGTACGGCCACCAAAATATTACGTCAGCGCTTTTGTAATATCTTTTGTCGTTTTACTCCTTGGGAACAATTAGATTAAGGTATCCGTCCTTCCTCACCGTCATATTCCACTACGAGCCATTGTGATCTCTTTGGCACGGCACTGGCACTGGCACGTTCCTGTGATGAGACATTATTGTTGCGGTTGCATACGACTCCTCCAGTACAGCGAACATATATCGTTTAAATTTGGAAGCCTGTTGCCGTTCCTACATGTATCATTATCTTGGTGACTTTCTGTAGTAATCGCGTAGGAGAATGGAATCTTCAGGGGGGCTCCTGTACAGCAATCTTCGCGTTTTGGTGGTGCCCTATCCGTCGCAGGGTCATATCAATCCAATGCTGCAGTTTGCCAAGCGGCTCGCATCTAAAAATCTGCAGGTCACGTTTGTGACGACCGAAGAGAACCGAGAGCGCATGTTACGGGCGCAAGATGCAGTGCCCAGAGCGCCAAACAGGTCTGTGAATCTTCAGTTTGAAACAATCTCGGATGGACTTCCGCTGGATTTCAATCGGTCCAAGGACCGCCAGATGAGGTTCGACATGCTGTGCAGAATGGGAGGACTTACGTTAGCAAATCTCATAGAGAGGCTAAACGCTAAAGGCAGCAATATTTGTTGCATCGTATATGACGCCCTCCTTTCGTGGGTTCCTGAAATTGCAAAGAAATTTAATATTCCCCTCGCTTTTTTCTGGACGCAATCCTGTGCAGTTTACTCCATCTATTACCATTTCAAGAGAGGACTAGGTATGCTTTGAATTAATAGACCTATAGCTTGGTAAATATGCATAACTTATATACAACAACCCTACATATTAACTTCCGAATGGCAGACCAGTTATTTATAGCCCCCCTTATTGAATTTTGGGTTGATTTAATCTTATTTCTTCTTTTCAGCAATCACGGGAAACGGAACAGAGAAGCCGACGGACCTGATAAAAATACCCGGCTTGCCCCTGCTGAAAGTATCAGACTTGCCGTCATTTGTGCAACCCTCTAATTCCGATGCGTTTGTCTTGCGGATTGTTCTTGATGAGTTTAATACTTTATCTGAAGCAACGTGGATACTGGGAAATTCGTTCGAGGGACTTGAATACGAAGAAATTAACTCGATGAAATCGATAGCTCCGATTCGCACCGTCGGCCCTCTCATACCCTCGGCTTTCTTGGATGTACAGAATGACGACGATACAGACTTGGGCGCAGATATGTGGAAAACCACAAACTGCATGGATTGGCTGACTACGAAGGAACCGGCAAGCGTTGTGTACGTTTCCTTTGGAAGCGTTGCTGTTCTTTCCGCAGAACAAACTGAGGAGATAGCTCTTGGGCTGAAGGCTACTGGATATTCCTTCATATGGGTCATTCGTCCATCTTCTTCTAATGGGGTGATTAACAGTGAAGAAAACTTGCCGGAGGGTTTCCTGGCGGAAATATCCGGGCAAGGGTTAGTTGTTCCGTGGTGTCCACAGCTGCAAGTGCTTTCTCATGCGTCCGTTGGTGCATTTATGACGCATTGTGGGTGGAACTCGACGCTGGAAAGCCTCACTATGGGGGTGCCCCTTTTGGCTGTGCCTCAAGCGAGCGATCAGACTACAAATTCACGGTACATTGGGGAGGAATGGAAGACAGGACTGAGATTAGATAAACGATCAGCAGACGGACTCGTAGGGAAGGAGGCTGTGGAAAAAAGTATAAGAATGGTTATGGAAGGCGAACTGGGTGCTGAGCTCAGGGAGAACGCTTTACGGTGGAAGAAATTATCCAGGGAAGCAATGGGAGAAGGCGGATCTTCCAATGGAAATATTGAAGAATTTGTTAAAGATATTGTTGGCAGAGCATCGTCATCGGTATTGTCATTGTCATCCTGTTGATGTGATCATGGATTCCTGGATGAATAAGAGGGCACCGCGATTCAACTAGTCGCTGCTTTGCCTTATGGAAAAGAAGGTGGATATGCGCATAGTCACTGAGAGAGAAACTTTTATATTAATTGCACTTCCTCGTTTTATATTTATTATCAGTGAAGGCAATCAGGAAAAACAGGTTTTGGTTTGCGTTTTGTACTCCAGTTTGTTGCTCAAGTGAAAATCTAGAAAACCGATTTTGATTGAGGTCAATGCCTTTTCCATATACATTTTGATTAATGATAGAATGGCCGAGCTATGGTTTTTGATATAATCATACAACTGCAGTGATATAAATTGTTATATTCTAATATGCATTAAAATTATTAAATTATTATTATATTCTAATATGCATTAAAATTATTAAATTATGATGGGCACAGGATGAAAGGAAAATTATATTATACACTATTTTAATAGGTTTATTTTTAATTTATAAATTATTATTATTATAATATTATGATGAATATCATGATTGATTAATATTATATGATGATGATGATGATTCGTCCACTAAGATTAATGGGACCTCAAGAAAAGAAAGAGAATTTAAGTGTAATTATTCAAAATCTTGTTTTTGTGATAAAAAAGAAGAGAAAGAAGCTCTGCAAGATCGCTATAGTTGGGATGGCTTAATAAGTCAAGAAGTTTGGAAGTGTGGCATATCTTAGCGAATGTGAGTAAGAGTTATGCAATCTAAAAGGAAGTGTTTTTCATTTTCCACCTTCTTAGTATCTCAAATATGAGAGATTCTATCATCTAAGCGAGTCTTGGGAGTAGACCACCCCTCTGTTTCACTTCGAAGCTCATGAGAATTAGTTCTTATCCTAGCAAGGTTCATTTTTTTCTTAGTGTTGGTCAACACAGAGAGATAATTTTAGTTATCAAGGGCGGGGTTGATCACCTCCTTATAGTATGGGAGCTTCCCTTTACCCTCCACCTCCTTATGATCCCACAACTTGTCCTTAAAATTAGACGTAATAGTATCTTTGACACTATCCTTCCTTCCCATGATGATCTTCTCCTTAATCCCCCAATGTTTGAGCAAAGATTGGGCATCCTTATTCCGCCCGCACTTGAGGCAAAGGTGGGGATTTTGACTAAAGCTAGAAGCAATTTTTGGGAGCCTCTTAGATTCCATGTTGTAAAGCTTCTTCTTATACATCAGATATCTAAACATAGTCATACTTTCAATGGCAGACATGTCAACTTTGATCAAGAGGATAGGATAGGGAGTATTTTCCTAGATCTTTAGGTTGTAGGTTAAGAATTGCTTTTGAATCATCTCAAACTTTCTCCATGACTCTCTGGATATACTGCAACCCCAAACTTCACATCCATATAAGACAATGGGGGTGACGAGAGTCTCAAAGAGGAAGCTTTTTTTACTCCAAATGCAAAGATCAACATACTTAGAATTGTTTTCAAGCTCTTAATAAGATTTCCAACCTCCAATAATCATTTTCTTGATGCTATAATTCCAGTTGAGCCGATGAGGAAAGTCAACACCAAAATATTTGTAAGAATAAAGCTACTCTAAACAATGGTTATCATATATGAAATTACCATGAGTGATCTTTTTTGATTTAATGATCATGACTTTAGTCTTGTCATTATTAATTGTCATATGAAGAGTCTTAAGCTGCTTGTCTAGGTCATCATGGCTTTTTGCAAGAAGAACGATATCATCAACATAAAGGAGAAGAGCAATGATTATACCAGTGAGCTCGGTGCTCTTGCATCTTGCAGTTTCCAGACACTCTTCAAGCTTATCAATGTAAATGCAAAAAAGGGTAGGAGATAGGGGACACCCTTGCTTAACCCTAATATTGCATTTAATATCTTTAGATCACCCTTTGTTGGTCCTAAGCTTGGCAATGGCAGTCTCGTAGAGGCGGATCACAACAATCCACAGTTTAGGAGGAACCATGATCTCTTCAAGTCTCTCTCAGAGCTTATCTCGAGGAACAGTGTTGAAAGATTTTCTAAAGTCCATAAAACAACAAAATAGATTTTCTTTACTATTGTGACATTCCTTTTCAATTATCTTGAGAGTGACAAGATGGTCGATAATCGAGTGATGTCTCCTAAAACCAGCGTTCTCTTTAGCTCTTTTACCATGCTTTTCAAGTGAAAGGTTAAGTTTCTTTTCCAAAATGAGCTCATATAGCTTGGCTAAGATGTGGCTAATCACAATGGTCCTGTAGTGAGAGGGAAGACTTTTGTCCCCATTCTTAAAGATAGGCACAATAAGAGTTTGCATCCAAAGCTCAGGGAAGCCATGGTGTGCAGCCAAATTGAGAAGCTTGTGGAGATGGGAATGAAGATAGATATTCTCATTTTAAAGATCTCAGCTTGACATCCTTCAATATCTTTAGCTTTCCCATTAACGAGCTTATTAATCCCATAATCAACGTCTTCTAGAAAAAATAATTTTTCCTTAATAAAAGTGTTTAAGATGATGCCCATGGTGTGGAGAAAGTCATACAACTTCTTAAGATAATTGTCCTATTTTCTAAAAAGACAAAATGATTATTTTTAATTTTAGGAACAAACCTATTTGGCCAAAAGTTTGTGGAAACAAAGTCTAAAAAAGTGTAATAATTTTTATTACATTTATACACGTTTACTTTTTTAATAAATAAATTCAATTAAAATTATAAAAAAACAATAACTATTTTAATTAAAATTATAAAAAAGAATAACTGTTTTCAGAATACTTGCTTAAATAAAAATAATATAATAATTTAGAATCATTAAATGGCAAGGATTAGATTGTAAAATTGGCGAAATCTCACTTTTTTTAAAGTGAGACATCGAATTGTTAGTCCTGGTATTTCAATACTTTGATCTTTGGCACTAATTAAATGAAAAAAGCTTCATTCCTTAATGAAACATCAAGAAATTTAGTGATTTTAATTTTGTGTCTCTCTAGTATTTTCATTAAGTTATTTTAATAATTTATATAGTTTGAGGTTTGACATTAATGGAAAAAACTTGTTTTTTCTTTAATTCTCAAGTATTATGAAATTTAATAATTTTAATATTTTATCATTTTATTATGTTTTTATGAGTTAAATGTAATTTTCTTAAAATGACAATTTTTTTATGAATAATTTTAGTTTAAATTGTTTTATTTTTTCCTTTATTTATTTCTCTAATATTTCGACATGTATATAGTTTTAGTAAATCAAATTGTTTGGGGATAGAGGTATCTTTTTTGAATAATTTTAGTTTAAATTGTTTTATATTTATTTCTCTAATATTTCGACATGTATATAGTTTTAGTAAATCAAATTGTTTGGGGATAGAGGTATCTTTTTTGGTTAAATATAAGTGATTATTTATTTTTTGGAGTTTTTTTATTAGGCTATAGAATATACAATAAATAAAATAGCTAGTCACTTTATGTATTTTGGAAATTTTCATTAGTTGTTAGGCTATAAAATTGAAGTTCTTTGAAACAAGTAATATATATTTTTATAAATTGATAATTAAAAATTAAATAAAAAACTTTTTTCATACAATTTTTGCCTCTGGTTTTCTATGAGTAGCTTTTTGATATGCAAAAGGTGTAACATGCTCCCGAATCTTCTCTTGCTTATCCTATTTTGAAATTTTTTTTTCACCCTTCTTTGAACTTCACCTTCTCCTTGACTGGATAAAACTTCAGAGGAGGTTGAACAACCTTCCTTACCAACTATGGCTAATGGGTCCCCTTCTTTGTAGCATCATCCCCTTTGTTGGCACCACCTTGCATTACGACTCCTACCTGTGGTTGATTTATCGATGGTTCAATAACGATCATATGAACATTTGGCCCCTTCTTTTTTCACCACTTTGTAAGCAACTAGCTGCATTCTTTTGTTGCATGGTCCAACACCTCTAATAGGTGCATGTTCAGAATAGTTTAGGAATTTCATGTGCAAGGTGCCCCTATTGACCACAATTGTAACATACAATGGGACCTTGACCCCTTCAAAATCATTCTCTTACTCTTGTTGGTCATTCGAGACCGTTAGTGGTCATTCCTTCTCCTCAACCTGACTAGTTATACTATCCAACCTCACTATGTCGTTGTTGGTTGTAGCTTGTTGTCAATGGTTCATTTCCCTTTTGTCCTTACACTCAAAATGAGTCCAAATTACACTTGTGCATTGGCTCTAGTTAATGGCAATGGTGTACATCATGTCCAATAGATATGCAATAATAATAATAAAAATTGCACATTAAAGTTTTATACTTCTACATCATAGGGAATTTCTGCGCGGTGTGACCCTAAACTTGAAGACCTCACACCAAAGGCCTCTTCCTTGCAAATGCACGTTAGATGCACTCATTTCGATGTAATTTGTTAGTAGCTTACACTCATTTCTATGGTTTCCTTCCATTTTGTAGATAATACACCATACCTCCTCGTGATTCTCCTTCCCCTTAGTCAAATATTGCAGCTGAAGAGTTAGCACGACAAGTTGAGTTTGAACTTGCACTATTCTGCTACTTTCCCCAGCTCTTGCTGGAGAGGTCTCTAGCTTTAGCACAATTTTGATTTCCTTTGATTATGAAATAATTCGTTACTGTGTTAAGGGAATTCTAATGTGTGGGGGTAGTCTGAAAATGAACCTCTCCTTGTGCTACACACCTGGGATTTCAAAGGTTAACATATCCTTCAAAATTTGGAATCTCTGGTTGAAATCCCAAAAAGACTCATCTAGACCCTAGTTAATCTCTTTCATCTCCATAATGCATTGATATTTTGACTTCTACTTATAAAACTCCTTGATAAGATCCTTCTTGATATCATCCAATGGCCTAGTCTTCCCATATAGAGTCGTTCTTTTATACTTCATTGACCGAGTTAACACACGGTCCCTAAATGTAATCTCTAGTTGCATGATCCTAGTTTCCATGTCTTCGACTCTCTTTGCAATCAAAATAACTTCACAGACAAAACAATTCTTGTTTTGGTTCCTCCTTCCTAGCACCACAGAACATAAGAATCCTGAAATTTACTCCTTCCATTGTGCTCTGTGAAGTGCTTCCCAACAAAGGGTTTCCTCCTATACTTGATACATCTTTAGACAAATGCATGCTATTCTATGTAGCAAACTATACTCGAATGCTTTGTGACAGTCCTCTTGATGTCCTTCAAACTCCAGTACTACTACTACCTCTGACTCCTTGACTCTGATTACCTACTACAATATTCATGATGTTATGTTAAGTACTTACCTCAATATTCATAAAAGCGAACAAGATAGTGGGATCGACACAAGGCATGGTTTGACCAGGTTGATTAGGATGCATGAACTTTATACTCCTCGGGCTAAGGTGTTGGTATTATCCCTCCTATGGTTCAATGCAAAGTGTGATGAACTACGTTCCTTTAGGACTTTGCTCACTTGTGCTACTTCTCATCCTCTTCTTGCCCCTCTCCTTAGACTTCTCCTTGTGGAAGGCATTAGCATTGACTAGATTCCTTCCACATCACTGCGCCAAAACCTTCATCAAGTTCTCAACGTGCCACCATCCATTTCCTCTACCTCCATCCTATCTTGATGGTTCCTTCCATCTGCAACTCCTCCACACACCTTCTAATTCTGACACATTCTTTTAATAACTTCCTAATCCTTTCCCCTCTCTACTTCCATCCAAGGTATCCTCGCCTTAGACCACCTCCCATTTCTCCCCCAACTTTGCCATAGCATGCAAACAACTTAGCCATCCAAGACATCATATACCATCAATAAATTTTCGTGATAAAAAATAATAATATTTTCAAGGCTAGAGGTATCAACCAGATATATCTTCCTCATGGGTCCTGCAAGAATTTTATCTATGTTATGTTGTGTGTCACTATTGACTCGATTACAAACTCAACAATGTATCCTTCAAGTACACTTTCAAACCAAAAATCCACAACATGAGAAATCTTGTTTCTTAACACTTTCAATTGGCTCACCCATGTTGGAGTCCATTTTCATAGTCCAACATGTTGGTAGGTTTGATTCCTATCTAGTAGCCATTGAATCCACTCTTTCAATATCATCATAAATTTTGCAAAAATATCTCATGGAACTTAGTTAGCATGTATTTCTACAACCAATCTTCTGTGTTGATTTTTTGGTCCTTTATCTCATTTACCCTAAACTCATGTTGCTTTTACTTAAACCACCATGTGATTTATTCCTTCTTCAGATTCCATGGCTTTGACGTCCTTATTACGTGGTAATCCCATCATACAATGATCTCAGTCTCGACAATGGAAACAATTGTTGGCAGGAGGTTAGTCAGGCCTGATTTGGCATGTAGTATTGCCCAACAAAACCTTCTCTAGCACCGGTCCTTTTGGCATCACGCACGAAGTGGATGAACTCTCACCCAAGGTGTCTATGGAGGATAGCTAGAACTAAGTTTTTGCAATCAAATGGGATCTCTACACATACATTCTGAGACTTATAAGCTAGTTTTCTAAACTCCTAAAATACACATGACAACGTTCCGAAAAGTGCACTTAGTTCCTATGCTATGCAACGCTCTATGAAAGCACAAATCCAACAAAATTCATTATACAGAGAAGAAATAATAAAGAGCATGCGTAAATCATATTTTTGGATCTAGTAAAACCATAAACAAATATAGAGAACAACCCAATCATAACTTCAATTACTTCATAAAAAGGATGTGCACTGTGCTACAAACGGATACTCCATAAAGTGCCACGACATCCTAACATCCATGTTAGTAAAGAAAATTACAAACTTTAACAAAATAGAGTATCAACTAGATTTTTTCATGCCAAACATTCAGACACAATACCAACTTGGAGACTTGAGCACAAACATTTAAACATAAAACTATCAAAGAGACTTGGTCAAATGGCAACAATCTGCAAAAACAAAACACTAGCTGACCAAAATATTCTCCACTAAGTGACTAGCTGATTGGCTTAAATAAGTGAGGGCTAACCCATGAGATTAATAAGTCTCATCGTTTTATATATCCATGCCATCATCCTCATTATCATTCATCCAAATTTTCTCCAGCTCGACCAATATCCTATGTTAACCTAACTACCGTGATGGTCCCTGACAGGATAGTCTAGCTATCCCACATGTCCTATTCAACATTTGGTCCATATTCAAATATATTCTAATAGTTTCTTCTCCACCCACCATCTTTCCTATTTCAGTAGATATCTTCCAACAATGCCTCATCATGGAGATTCTTTCCACTTTTTCATAACACCTTTAGATCCTAACTTTCATGATTTGATTCTACACACATTCTTATATAGATGGGAATCTAATTTATCTGCACGGTATTCCTCCTACATAGTGTCTGCCTATCCCATATAATATTCCATCTTATCTTGTAGTGTGTTCAATCCTCATATATAGGTAAAATTTAAGAAATTTTAAAATTTTACTACATGGCCCCAACTAATACCCTCAAGAATTTGAGAGCTAAATTAAGAAGTTATAAGGCTAAGAATGAAAATGTCATTAAAGTGTAAGGAAGGAAATCATAGATGAATTCATACCTTATCATATCTACAAATGAAAAAGAAACATAAGCTTGGTGACAACTATATAGGAAAACATAAATCCAAGCAAAATCCATCTAAAATATTAAATCATGGATTAAAAACTAATAAGAATGCAAGTAAACCCACAATGAGTGGAGATACCAGACCTAGCAATTCGAAAAAAGAGTCAAGCAGCTATTACTAGTTGTCTAGTGCTTTAACCAGAAGACACAAATAGCAAAGGAGAAGTGAGAATAGACAAATATCGAAAGAGTTCAATAAAGAAAACCCCCTGCCTATGACGAAGAAATTAAGAAGGTTGAAGAGGAAGAATCCTCACTATTGGGATTAAGTAAATATTTCAATATCTGTCACTATCTAAAAACATGAAGGCTAGGGTAACCATTTTCAACTTGAAGGGGAAATTTTATATACAGTGGGAAGATCTTAAAAATGTCAAAGGAATTATAGAAAATGAACTATCGTGGAGAAATTTTGAAAATTATTTTTTTTATAACTACCTGTCTGAAAGGTACTATCCCAACAAAATTAAAGATTCTCATGAACATAAGCTGGGGAAGCTTACATTGGATGCTTCTACCAATATATTTTTGGAGTTTTTGAGGTATGTGCCATATATTAAATATGAGAAGGTGAATATCCAGAAGTAACGCAATGGGTTACCATAGTCCTTCCAATATAGCATTGATTTTGATGAGCTAAGGACCTTGAAGGAAACCATCCGAAAGGCTAAGTATTGTTATAATCAATCCAAGAATATGGTTGTGTTTGAAATAGACTCAAAGAAGAAGGAAAAGACTAGTTTTAAAACAGAAGTACCAAAATCCTTAGGACGTAAGAAAGGAGGGAAAAATGTTAAGTTCCCCACTCCTGGTAAGAGTTTCACTATTTCTGTTAGATATCACCTTATTAAATAGTGAGATAAGAGGATGAGGATCCCAAGAGAGTTCCATTATAGTATGATAAGAAGAAGGATTGTCCTCTCCAACAAAAAAACAACAAGAGGTTGTATAATGTCCAAGAGGCAATGACAATGAGCGATGCAACACAAAACATATCTCATATTTATGTGGCAATGGAAAACACAAAATAAAATCATTAAGCTATTATGATTGAAATGGAAGGTATGATTAGCAACATGTCTATTTCAATTTTAATCAATTTATGTTCAAATTTCAATTATATTAGTCCAAAACTTGTAGGCATCTACAAATTCCAAAGCAAGCACCATGCAAAGTTGTGCCTGATCCAACTAGACATGAAGACAAAAATGAAAGTCATATATTGGGTGGAATAGTGACACCTAGAACTAGGTGGCATGTACACAACAATGACCCTCACTTTGTTACTTGATGTAGGAGCATCAAGGCCTAGCCAAAAAAGTGATGGAGTGGTCACAGGTTGTGGCTAATGCAAGTTTGGAGGAAGACTTGGTTGTTTAATTTGTATTAATTTCAAATAAATGTAAGTAGTTAATTATTGCCTAATTCTGAACTGAATTGATAATAAATGGAAAGTGATCCTCCCTGTGTGGAAATTAATCCAAGCAGTTAGAATGATTAGTTAGAGTAGGATTTGATTTCTTAAAATATAGTGAATTCCTTCATTTGTGGAAGGAAATTGTTAGACAGAGCATATATGTGTTTCCTTTTTTTTCTGAAAGAAGATTAGAGAGAGGAGGAGGATTAGAGAGGATTGGAGAGTATTGTAAGCCTACGAGTAGCGTAGGATAAGAAGGCTGCTAACTAGAATAATCAGGCCAAAAAGGGGCAGACAGCCTCAAACTTGTAATTATGTGTTTATGTGTGTATATACAGAGAAATGAATGAATCGGGAGTGAAAGAGAGTGGAGCGAGAGTGGAGACACAGTGAGTGGATTGTATTTTTGGGACATAGCTCTTTTTCTATGTAATCAGGCCTAAGGCTGAGACTCTATAATTTTTTATTATGAATAAATCAGTGTTGTGGGCATAATTATATAAACAGTGGTTGAGGCCTCGTGTTATGAAACCAGCTCAAGAAAAAGATAGAAAAGGTAGATCAACGCCTTAGAATTCAGCCTCTTCGAGGGGGCAACCTCCTTTACATTACATAAATGAACAATTCATGGATGATACAAATGAAAAAACCTCCTTTCTATATAGGAGTCTAAGGGGTCACAACATAATCAGAGCCGACATAACAATAATAATGTAAGGGCACAATAATAACAATAGTGGGCTTCTATGGGGCACAATAGTAACAATATGGGCACTACATGGGTACATCAATATAATAAGTGGGTTATACTAATAAAAATAAGGGGTTACATTAGTAGTATAGGGGCCTAACATGCCCCTCTCTTTCAAAAAGCGTTGTCCTCAACGCTTGAGTAGTTCTTGATGCTTCTGTATAAAATTCTTTTCCTCCCATGTGGAATATTCAGCGGGTAAGTTCTTCCACTTGATGAGATACTCTGAAATTGATCGATTTCGTAGCTGTCGCGTTCTTGTCTCTGTGACTACTCCAGGTTCCAATATGATTTTTCCTTCCTCTTCAATTTCTGGCAATATTGTTTGAATTGGGATCTTTTGCAACTTTTGAATAAGTGGCCATACTTCGTCGTCCTTCTTCCATTCATCCCTTGCTTCGTTTATCCAATTTGGTTGGCTAATATAAATAGCACAAAACAATGCTTCCACATCCTCATCCTTGAAGAGTCTTCCCATTCGGTAAGGTCGCCATTTTTTAAGTGCATGTAGTATTGCCAACATTTCCTTCTCATAAATAGCTTGCTTGAGATGTAACAGTAAAAATACCCAATCACCTACATCAAAACATTTTTCACTACGATGTTGATCTACTTGTTGTTTCGTTTGATTTTGCACCGAAGTGGCGTTATCCTTTAAAAGTTGGAGAACTTGTTGTTGATGCTTGATGTTATCTTTCACTGCTTGAACCTTTTTCTTCTTGATATGTCCTTCTATCTCTAGAGTTTGAGGAGTGGTAATTTCTTCCAATCCTTTGCAAGATGTGGTTGGATTCATTTCTTGATGCTCGATGTGATCTTTCACTTCTTGAACATTTTTCTTCTTTATATGTCCTTCTATCTTGATAGTTTGAGGAGTGGTAATTTTGAACAATGAATTACAAGATATGGTTGGATTCATTTCTTCTTTCTCAATGCGATCTTTCACATCTTGCACCTTTTTCTTCTTGATATGTCCTTCTATCTTGAGAGTTTGAGGAGTGGTAATTCTTGCGAATGCTTTACAAGATATGGTCTGATTCATTTCTTCTTTCTCTGGGGTGGGGTCTTGGCGTATATCTTCTTCTTTTGATGTTTCTTGATTCTTTTCTTCCTACTCTTCATATTATATGTAAAATAATTTCTTCTCAGCACACTTATGACCTTTAGTGCATTTGCTATCACAATTGTAACAAAGCCCTTTTTCTCTTTTTTCTTCCAATTGTTGTGGTGTAACCCTTGTAGGTTGTGGAAGGCTAGGAGAAACAACACTTCCATCTTTATAGTTGTAAGGGGTACGCTTCTTGGTTTCCATAATTTTGCTTTCCACTATGTCACACATCCATTTTACTCTTTCCAGTTGTTGTGGTGTTGCTCTAAAGAAGGTGTTGCTCTTTGTATCCTCATAATGTGCTATCATTTCCTCCGTGAAAATTGACCACGTAACAAGTTGTTTACGAGAACAAAGCCCTTCGTACCATAAAAATTGATCTGGTTCTAAATATGAAGATGCAATACATACCTTTTGTAACAGTTGTACACCATGTAGATCAAAATATTGCTCCATCTGAAGTATCCAATTTATCGGATCCTTGCCATCAAACTTCCTCATCTTGCTTTTTCTTGATTTTAGGAGCTCGACCTTGAAATGACTGTAACTCTGTACTTGCGGATCTTTGAGTTCTGAAATTGTGACCTATAGTAGCCCTCTGTGTCGTCTTTCCAATGCCAATAGTCTGATCCAAATTGGATTCTCCAAGAAAGAGTTATGCACAATCTCCCGCAGTGACCTGATTATAGACTAGTTCAATAGAGCGAACTTGTATGAAGTGCCACATGTCACTTTTTTGACCTTTGAATCTGAAAAATATATACAAGAAAACTACCGTCCGTCATATTTTTGTACCTTCTTACGAAATTTCAATCCGATGCTCAGAAAGAAATTTATGACGATTTTCCCTAGGTCACCTGTTTGGAATGTAATTCAGGAGTCTGCAAAAAGACCAACTTCCTTAGATCATATCTCCGCAAATATAGCGCGAAAATCTCTGAAATTCGGACCTAAGGTTCAGCGCGTTTTCTTCTAAAATGTGTTTTTTTTGCAACTTCTGAGACGTCGCAGGAAAAAATTTATAGCAAAAATGCCACGATGACCTGTTTGGAGCAGCGAAACCCCAGAATCCAAAGCTCCGATACCAAATGTTATGAAACCAGCTCAAGAAAAAGATAGAATTGATAGATCAACGCCTTAGAATTCAGACTCTTCGAGGGGGTAACCTCCTTTACATTACATAAATGAACAATTCTTGGATGATACAAATGAAAAGACCTCCTTTCTATATATAGGAGTCTAAGGGGTCATAACATAATCAGAGCCGACATAACAATAATAATGTAAGGGCACAATAATAACAATAGTGGGCTTCTATGGGGCACAATAGTAACAATATGGGCACTACATGGGTACATCAATATAATAAGTGGGTTATACTAATAACAATAAGGGGTTACACTAGTAGTATAGGGGCCTAACACCTCAAATGCTTGGTTTTCTCTATATTTGGATGATAGTTGTGCTGGCTCTGTGTCTTACATACTTTATACTAGACACATTGTGTTAAAAGATCAATCGATGAGTTCATTACATCATTTTGGTTCCGCAAGTGGAAAACCCAAAATACACTAAATATCGAGCGAAAAACACATTCGGATTGAGAATATGAACTTCAAATTATTATGGGCGGAAGTTTTTAATGCTATCGGGTCTGTAGAACCCAAATCGCATCGCTCTAGTATAAAATAAATGACTTGTTGCATCGTTGAAGTCCAATATCACGACATAACTGGACCCGAAATGTTATATGGAAGGTTTGATAGTCTATCGGGTCTGAATTCGTTATCGCATCGGCGTTCAGGAGCATTGAAGTGTTAAGCAGTGCGATCGCTGATGGTGATTAGCGATAATCGTATCAGACCTCTGCCAAAGGGAAGCATCGATAGTGTAGATCCTACGACTGCGATTGCCGATAAGGCGATTTGATCTGGACCATTAGATCTCATCGCTCCAGATCAATAGTCACAAATGCTCGGTGCGTTGACTTTTGGTACTGCGAGCGTGCCAATAAACAAAAGGTATAAATCAATGTTTTTTGTGGTTTTTCATTGTATTTAGGTTAAAAGAAATACAGTCACATTGTATTAAAAAGGGTGATCCACGGGGTGATTTGGCTTTTGTGAGAAGTTTAGGTTTTGATTGCGTCATTTTGGTATTAGAGCAAGAAAAAGCAACGACCTTTCCTATGAGAAGGACGTCGGGCTTATGGAGATTTATGATACAAAGGTATGAAAGTAGCAGTAGTTGAATGAATGGCAATGTTGGGCACAAGATTACAGTAGTGAGACTGTAGAAGAACTTTTGGGAAGTTCTTAGAGATTGTAGCTGAACCTTATTCCAACTGAGGCTTGGAATAGATAAGGACAGAGGAGTCCTTAAGAGTAGTGAGTGTAGCAACTAGAGAGAGAGCAAGATTGCTCAGTGCAAGTTCTAAGGAAAGAGGACTTGGAGACCAGGCAGAGGAGAAGCTTGGTGAGAAGATCAACTTAGGAGGAAGTTGATTGGCTGCAAGTTTAGAAACTCACACAGAAAATAAGATGGCTATGGAGAGTCAAATGGAATGTTCAAAAGAAGGCTACAAGATGAAGGAGAAGGATGCTCAAAAAATCCATTGGAAACAGATGAGTCAAGCAAAGATTGACAAGGAAATGGTTGAAATAAGAGAAGAACTCGATGTGTTAGTAATGCTACTAGAGGAGAACCAAAGACAAGGTCGGGTATTGAAGAGAAAGCCAGTGAAGTGGCCTAAGTTGCAGAGAAGGTTGCAGCAAAGACAGGTAAATTGGTTGATGGAAAACCTCAGAGAAGCAGAGGTAGAAATGGAAGTTTCCATTTGTTGACCAGAAAAAGGTGAAATGTTGGGTGAAGAGGATAATGAGAGATCAGCTGAAGGTCTCATGTACTATTGGCATAGTTCAGAACAACTCAAAAATATGATGACAAGGGAAGCAGATGAGGCAATGAAGCCTTGTGATTTCAATTCTCATAGTTTGTGTATGTTTGCAGGTTATGCAGAGGATGATGGATAGTTTGGTGAAACTATCACAAATAGGAATGAAGCTCTTGAGGTGAAGTATGATGGATAATTCCTTTTAGAGGAAGAAGATGTTGATTTATTGCAGCAGAAAGAGTTCATATGTAATTATGTTTGGTGTGAGACAGTCAGATGAAGTTGATATGGAACAAAAGTCTAATGAAAATGCCATAGTGGTATTCCAAGGAGGTAAACAAATGGATTTTTTTAATGAAATTGATGAAATAAGTTTGTAATATGATAGTGTAGAAAACAAGATAACTTCAGAGGATTACCAGAAAGAGAATGAAGCTGAGAATGGAAGTTGTGATGAATTGTTGGAGAGATTTCACATGGAATTAGAATTCTTGGAAAGATTGCTCTAGGAACTTGAAGGAGAAATGAAGCTTTCAGAACTTGATGAAGAGGAGATTATGGTTACCATGCATGATAAGAATGAAATGTCTCTGACATTTATGGAGTTAAGTAAATGTTTAGACTCTTCAGTTAATGATGTGACTATAGGTATGGAAGACAACATTAAAAAATGTGATGCTGAAATCAAAGAAATTGAACAGAGGTTATTGGAAGGTGAGATGAAAGATCAAGAACAACAAGGAAGTTATGTCCTCAGAGACATGAACGAGACAGAAGTATTAAACCAGCATGATGAAGATGGAAGGAACCAACAATTTAAAAGAGATGATCAGCAACATGAGAATGAATTTGAGGAAGGCATTAGATTGTAGAAGTATAGCAACTAGCAGCAGAATGAAGAACAAGAGATTAGTCTGACAATACAAAAAAAGACAAGTGAAGAGCGAAAATACAGATGGAGAATGAAGAAAAGGGTCAAGTGGAAGCTATTGCAACAGAAGTGGAATGGCAAGTTGACGAATGAGTTCAGGAAACTTGAAAAGATTCATATTGATTTGTTAGAGAAGGAGAGATTCAAAGAAATGGAATCACAGTAAAGAGGATCTGCTGAAATCCAAAATATCTATGATGGAGGATTGGTGCTTGAAGCATCAAAAGAGGATGGAAGGTATTATGTTTTTAAAATTGATGATTGTTGTATGTTTGCAGGTCATGTAGACTTGAGGAAAGACAAGCAGTTATTGGAAACTATTATATTAACAGGTGAAGAGATGACTACTCACAGTCATAGGAAGAATAAGGAGAAAAGTTGCAGTCAAGTGAAGGAAAATGCCTAGTCAGGAGACATCCAAGGGATAAGTCAGAAGGAGGATGACAAATGAATTATTGAGATCAAAGGAATGTTTGGAAAGGAAGAGATTAATTCATATGAATATGGAACAAAGGGTTTTCTCAAGAAAATTGATGAAGCTAATAAAAACCAAATGGAGAATATTATGAAGACATTGGTGTCTCATATTTTTGAAACTAATATTTATGTGTAAATGCAGGATACACTGAAGTAAGAAAACTGATTCATGTTGCCATAAGGAAAAGGAAAATAAAAAATATGGTGTTTTAGAAGTTAGAGGAAGTAAATTCACATAATCTTGTGATGCAGAGGAAAGGGCAGTTGTTAAACATAGCTGTAGTGAATAATACAAATATCGGACAACTATTGTAGACTAAAGCCAAAGGAGAACGACTACTAAAGGTTGATATAGCAGACTTTGTAGATGTTAAACAATTATTGAATATTATTGACCTTGAAGAAAGCCAGAGTAAAGAAGGACTAAAGACAAATGTTGCAGACAATGAAGATAGTAGAGATATTGCAGAGCTCATGGGAGAAATTCCAAATGAGATGGTAGATTTTTGGCATGAGTCAAGTCTTTTAGAGAAGAGGAAAGAAAACCAAAGAATAAGTGATCAGATTGTACAACCAGAACTGAATGAGAATGAAGAAGTTGTCATGGATGATAAATATGGAAAAGAAGTTGTTAGAAGTGTTGGCATAATGAGGAAACAATGTAAAGCATTTGTGTTTATTGAATTGATTAATTCTGATGGAGATTTATATGCAGGAACAAGGAAATGAGAAGTCAATCTAAACCAAGGAGTTAATTTTGAAGATCAAATTGAATTAATGAAGGGTAAGATCAGAATGTCTCAGAAAGATGAAATGGTGTTGAATTTATAGTATGGAATTGTTGAACTCGAAATGAGTACAAGAGATGATAGTAACATGATTACTATTATACCACAAAGAGTTATTGATGAAGAAGAGGCTGAAGATGACATTTTAGAAATAGATAAATATGATGCCATAACCATTAAGTGTGTAGAAATTATGTTACTAGAAGAAGAGGCATTTCAAGTACCTAAGCAAGTAGGAAGAATTATGAGTTTTCAGGAAATTTGTGGAATTGCAGGCATACTGGGAATTGAAGTAAGAAGTAATGAAGCTATGAATGAGGAACCAGAAGAAGGAACTAAAATTATTGCAGGGGATCAATGGAGAAGGCATTTGTACATTTTAGAAATGTATATGGAAAAATATTGGCACAGAGATTATGATGTTCTTATGCAAGAACACATTCAGTTGCAAGAGAGTAGTATTCAACATATGAGAAGTCAAGTGGACAAAGAATTGGATGAGTTATGGAGACTCATACAATAGAATTCCAATAAAAAAAATAAAGGACAAAAGAAGAAAGGAAGATTGGCTGGAAAGAATGGTACTGGTGAAGGAAATGGAAAACTGCAAATTAAGATGTGGGAGCCTGTCATAAACTGTAATGATGAGCAAAGAAGAGTAAGATATATGGATAAGAAAACAACAGACAGTGAGAGCAAAGCTAATGGGGCATTGTAGCATAAAATATGGAGACTGGGAGAATAACAAACAACATCAGTAACTAAGGACAAACTATCAAACCATGTATGGGATCCTGGAGGACACAGATCAGAAGTACATGAGTAGGAGATCATGATTAATTTTAACTTTGGGAGTCTGATGCAGGAGCATCTAGGCCTAGCCAACAATGTGATGGAGTGGTCACATGTTAGGGCTAATGCAAGTTTGGAGGAAGACTTGGCTGTTTAATTTGTATTAATTTCAAATAAATGTAAGTACTTAATTATTGCCTAATTCTGAATTGAATTGGGAATAAACGGCAAGTGATCCTCCCTGTGTGGAGATTAAGCCAAGCAGTTAGAATGATTAGTTAGAGTAGGGATTGATTTCTTAAAATATAGTGAATTCCTTCATTTGCGGGAGGAAATTGTTAGACAAAGCATATATGTGTTTACTTTCTTTTCTAAAAGAAGATTAAAGAGAGGAGGAGGATTAGAGAGGATTGGAGAATATTCTAAGCCTACGGGCAGCTTAGGAGAAGAAGGCCGCTAACTAGAATAATCAGGCTAGAAAGGGGTAGAGAGCCTCAAACTTGTAATTATGTGTTTATATGTGTATATATAGAGAAAGGAATGAATTGAGAGTGAAAGAGAGTGGAGTGAGAGCAGAGATAGTGTGAGTGGATTGTATTTTGAGACAGAAGTATTTTTCTGTTTAATCAGGCCTAAGGCCGACACTCTATAATTTTTTTATTATGAATAAATCAGTTTTGTGGGCATAACTATATAAACAGCCATGGAGGCCTCGAATGCTTGGTTTTCTCTGTATTCGAATGATACTGGCACTAGCTCTGTGTCTTTCATACTTTATAATAGAAACATTGTGTTAAAAGATCAATCGGTGAGTTCATTCTATCGTTTTGGTTCCAAAAGTAGAAAACACATTCAGATTGAGAATCCAAACTTCAAATTATTATGGGCGGAAGTTTTTAATGCTATCGGGTCCGTGGAACCCAAATCGCATCGCTCCAGTATAAAAGAAATGATTTGTTGCATCGCCGAACTCTGATATCGTGACATAAATGGACCTGAAATGTTATAGGGAAGGTTTGATAGTCTATCAGGTCCGAAGTCGTTATCGCATTGGCGTTCGGGAGTAGTGAAGTGTTAAGCAGTGCGATCGTTGATAACAATTAGCGATAGTCACATTAGACCTCTGCCAATGGGAAGCACCGATAATGTAGATCCTGCAACTGCGATTGCCAATAAGGCGATTTGATTTGGACCATCAGATCTCATCACTCCAGATCAACGGTCACAAATGCTCGGTGCATTGAATTTGGGTACGACGAGCGCGCTAATAAACAAAAGGTATAAATCAATGTTTTTTGTGGTTTTTCAATGTATTTATATTAAAATAAATACAATCATATTGTATTAAAAAGGGTGATCCGCGGGGTGATTTCGGTTTTGTAAGAAGTTTGGCTTCCAATTGCATCATTATTGTTGAGCTCATATCATGTGTCGATGGGAATGGACTGGATATCAACCCATTAAACTAAGGTGGATTGCTATAACAAGTCACTAAAATGCCTAAATAATGGAGACAAAGAAAGAGTACTTCAAGGAGTAAGGAATCTTGCATTAGTTAGGAACATCTCAGTGAAATAATTAAAGAAATGTAGTTGGAAGGGATGTTCCCTATATGTGGTCAAAGTGAGTATCATGATATAGTATAATGAGTCGAGAATGGAAGATAACCCCATTTTGGAATAGATTAGTGACCAGATTTTGGAAGAAATATTAGGATCACCACCCAAGAGGGAAATTGTCTTCTCCATTGAGTTGATTCCCTATGTAGTGCCAATCTTAAAAGCTCCATATCGTATGAGCACATCAGAGTTAGTAAAATTAAAGTTGCATCTAAAAGAGATGATGGATAATAGGTATATCAAACCCAATGTCTCACCCCAGGGAGCCCCAATGTTGCTCCTAGGGAAGAAGGATGGCATGTTGTGCTTTTTCATTGATTACTAGAAACTAAATAAAGCTACAGTGAAAAACAATTGCCCACTTGCTAAAATTGATAGCTTAATTGATCAAATAAGATGGGATGCAATGTTCTCTAAAATATATTTGAGATTTGGTTATCATCATGTCCAAATTAAAGATGAATAAATTCACAAGATTGCATTAAGGACAATATATGTGCACCATACGTTTGTTGTGGTTCCATTTGGCTCACAAATTCCCTTTCCACACTTATGTTCCTAATGAACAACATCCTTAGCCCATGTTTAGAAAAGTTTGTATTGGTTTTTGTGGATGAAATCCCTACTGACTAAAAATATATTAGAGAGAATGAAGAGATTTTGAAGGCAGTGTTGTAGTTGTTGAGGAAGCATAAGTTGTATTCCATGCTCAAAAAATGTTCTTTCTTCTAATAAAAAATTCAATACTTGAGGCATATTGTTTCAAAGAAAGAAGTAGCAGTGGATTGCGAAAATATTAAGGCCATAATAGAGTGGCCAACTCCTCGAGATGTCATAGAGGTTAGATCCTTTGTGGGATTGGTTGAATATTATTGGTGGTTCATTTGATATTTTCAAAGGTTGAGCATCCAATCACAACATTACAAAGGAAAGGATTCAAATTTCAATGGACTTGATAGTGTGTAGCTAGGTTTCAATAGCCTAAGTTGTTGTTCACATGTCACCTATTTTGAGCATAGTAAAACAAAGAAAACAATTCTTGGTATGCATAGATGCATGTAATGAAGTAATATGTTGAGTCCATGTGCAAGAAGGACATGTAAACTATTATGAATCAAGGAAACTAAATGAGTACCAAACAAATTATGTCACTCGTTACTTGAGCTAGTAGATATCATTAAGGAACTATAGATGTGGAGGAACTACTTGCTTGCGAGAAAGTTTGTTGCGATGTTAGATCATAAAGGACAAATATACTTATTTGGTTAGATCAATTTAAACACAAGACAAACCATATGGTTATCCCCTATTATTGAGTTTGATTTTGAGTTCAAGCATATTAAGTGTAAGGAAAGCAAAGTAACATATATACTTTGTAGAAGTCTACAAGTGGTTGACTTTCCAGCTATGAGCACTTGTGAAGTTGACACAAAAGATAGGATCAAAGGGGAATTGATGCATGATGAAAATTTCAAGCATGTGAAGGAATTTTACCACAAGAACTAGAGGAAACAATAAGCAAGGATTGCACGGTCATAATGATGATATGTTGTTGTTTGAAGATAGGCCAAATCATGTGCCTTGTGTAGTTGACTTGAAGAAACTAATACTGGATGAATTTCATAAGAGAACTTATTTAGGTCATCTTAGTTGTAAGAAAATGGTAACAACCATAAATAAAATGTATTATTGGATGGGAATAAATAAGGTATTGATGAGTACATTGTTAGGTGCTTAGAATTCCAATAGGCTAGGGTAGAATGCAGACACCTAGTGACATTATTTCAACCAATCCCAATACATGAGTGGAAATGGGAAGTCATATCTATGGAATATATTATAGGATTGTTAAAGACATCCAAACAACATGATGTCGTTATGGTGATAGTATTTAATTTAATCAAAGAAGCCCAATTTATAGTTGTCAATTCCACCCACAAATCCACTGATGTAACTCAAATTTTCATGAAATAAATATTTAGATTACATGACATACCTAAGAATATAATTTTAGATTGAGAATTTCAATTCATATCAAAATTTTGGAAGGAATTGTTTTCTTGCCCTGAGACAATGCTATTTTTTACTAAAGCATATCAGCATTTGACAGAAGGTCAAACAAAAATGGTAAATCAAATTTTATAGGACATGTTGAGGATGTATTCTATGCATTATCCAATGAGGTGGGAGTAATTCCTACCATTAGTTGATTTTTCCTACAAAAATTGGTATCAACAGTCACTAAAGATGAGTCATTTTGACCAAAAGTGTAACAATCCCATTAACTATGATGACTAAGTGAATGGAGTGGTTCTTGGACTTGACATGTTGAAGGAAATGGCAGAATAAGTGCTCAATATCAAGTAAATATTGAAGGATTCCTAGGATAGGAAAAAGTGTTATGCAATTTAACAGAGAATGTACAAATAATTCCATGTTAGAGAGAATGTATATCGCCACATTAGACTAAGGAAGAGCTCACTGAAATTTGGGTCTTGTGTTAAGTTAGCACCAAATGTTTTTGGGTCATTTAGATTTTGGAAAGAATGAGACCAGTGGCTTATAGAGTAGCCTTACCGCCTACTGTAAAATCACATAAATTATTTTATATTTATTTGTTGGCATTATGATACAGGTGTTGTCCTTGATGGCAACTCACTCAGCTGAGAGAACATGATGCAACATGTCAACAACAGAGAATTACAGATCAGACTACAAAGAATGAAGAAAGAGAGGTATACGCAGGTTCAACTTGACCAAGCTGCGTATATACATGTAGGTTCTCTAAACACAAGTCGCGTATACATACAAATGCACTTTCACAGATAGAAAAGGGCGTATATGTTGGAAAACTAAGTTTTTGGTCCAAGGTATTTGGTCCAAGGTATTGATCCATGGTATTGGTCTAAGGTATTTGATTCGAGGTATTGACCCTAGATATTTGGTCCAAGGTATTGGTCCTAAGTGGTTTTGATCCATGGTATTGAGAAAGGCCTAAAACTATATAAGGAGGAGAAGATCATTAGGCCAAGGTGTGAAAGTATCGAATATCTGATGAAGTGCGAGATCTAGAATGCAAATTATTGGCTTATGGTGCTTTGCTTGATCTGAACCAAGGATGAACCTTAGTGGTTGATGAGGGATAGGATCTAATTATAAATCAGGATCTTAAGGCTTGAAATGAATTATCATTATATGGTTTGATCATGTATAGTTTATATCTGAATACTGACGCATGTGTTCTGTAAATGTTATGATCTAGGTATAACTGAAGTCTTGAATAGCTGCAAAATTATGAATTAATATTTATAGATGTGTATGCTGGTTGGCTTTGATAAAAGAACGTATACTTGTTGGTTCAACATGTTAGCCTCCTGCTGCAGCAGGTTAATCATCATTCATGATCGACATTTTTACATGCCAAATATGTCATACTTTGCTGGCTGCAATGCTCCATATTTGCTATAGAGGCCAAAGAAATGTCCATGAGAGTGTGCGAGTCTAAGTTCCACTTCTATGTTCCATTTTTGATGGGTTGATCCATTTTGATGAGTTTTCAGCTAAGGGAGGTCCAAACAGCTTAATCTTGGTCTCCCTAGATTTCAATTTCCTGTTTTAGAATATAGAGAATAAACATCTGTCCAAACAGCTTAATCTTGGCAGATTTGTAGATAGGTAGAGAAACAAGGGTGCTCAACAGCTTAATCTGAGCCCCTGGCTGAAATAAGTGTAGTTGTAGATAGGAGCACAAGCAAGAAGAAAAGAACAAAAAGCTGGGTATGCTAGTTCAAGTGCACCCAAACCAAAAAGAAGAGAAAATGCTAGGTGAATAGGTCGGGTAGGTAGCTTTGTGGTTGCAGAATCATGACTTGTGATCCATTTCAGATTTTCAAGTGTCATATCTATTCATATCACAAGTTTGAGGCAGTTTTCCATTTGAAGGACTTCAAGCGAGGCATGTCTAACTTCCCCTTCCTCCTCTTTCCCCAAATCACTCACTAACTTCTCCTAAAGAGGTCAAGATCTGCTTGATACCTCTTAAATTTCATCATTCTCCATATCATTTGCCTTGGTGAAGATCTGCTTCACTAAAGGAATGTTCACACTTCTTCTATCAATCATTTTCCCCCATTGATAGCCTAAGACATCATTCTTAGCACTTTTTCTCATCATTATCATATTAACTACTAACTTTATTATGTAACTCCCTATCTCTGTACCCGTCCCCAACTAAAACTATCTATATAACTCCCCTATATACTTATCCCTTCCCCCTGGTTGAAAAATAACCATATATATCCTCGGGAATTGCTGAGTTTATCTGAAACTCAGCAAGAACCCTCATTGACCCCTCTAACCATCTTCCAAATGCATAAGGACTCATTCCTTTGCATAGTTTCCCTTCACATATATAAAAATCATCTCTTTGGCCTTGGTTTGCCTTTATAAGGCATGAAACCCCTTTTGCCCACTAAACCCCTCTCAAAACCACATCACTTTCCTCCTAAGTGCCTTTGGACTCCTTCCAAGGCATAAGAATACAAAAACCATGAAAAAACCATGAAAAACCCTCAAAAAAGGATAAAATCCTCCCTTTTTGGTTATCAGACCCCTTCTGATGCCTTAGAATCCATGCCAAACTATAAAGGAACCCTTCCGATTTCCCAAGAGGCTTGGCAGTTCACAAAAACATGGGTTCGATATAATAAAGTTTCATTTGGACCCCCTCCGATGCGATATCGCTATCGGGAGGGGGCAATCATATGTTTAAAACATCATATATAACCCCTCCGAATTCATTTGCCTTGCCTTTTCATAAAAAGAGGGCTCTGATGAGATAAATATCTGTTTGATCCCCCTCCGATGCAATATCGCTATCGGGAGGGGGCAGTGGCATATATAAGCGAAAATGGCTAAGTCTCAAGGCATGGGGCATAGTGACGATGGGCCGGACCCGAAAACATATAAAGTGGACCGGTAAAAGCATATCGGGTCCGTGCAGTACGGCGATTCCATATGTGTCACCCTCTGGTCCCTCTGACTGCTGATTCGCCGAGGGATCCAGGACCGTTGGATCGGGTCCCAGATCTGACGGTCCAGATCTTGTCGCGTGGCCCCCACTGCGTAGCGCCCATATACTGCTCCAATTTCATGGAGCCGAAAAATTATCAAAAGCCAGTGTTAAAGGGTTTCGGGTCCGTTGGACTCGTTTCAATTGTAAATCCCCCGATTTGGGTTCCGCCGATGGGTCGGACCCGAAATAAAATAAAGAGGGACTGTATAACTTATCGGGTCCGATGTGTTTCGGCATTTCTATGTGGCAACCCCATGACCCCGCCAATAGCGAATTGCCGAGTTAATCTCAGCCGCCCATTCAGGCCCAGAGATCAACGACCCATATTTAATCGCATCACTCCTATATGGCTCTGACCAGCGGAGCCGAAAAGTAATAAAGCGCGGCATAAAGGCATATCGGGTCCGAAAGGGTCCGCACTGTGTGCTCCTATATCCCGGAGCCGAAAGGCTATGAAGTGCAGCATATAGTATATCAGGTCTGCTTACCCGTTTTTTACCAAAACCGCCGATATGAAAGCTCCGATGGGCCGGACCCGATCTCCATAAAGAAAGGGCATATAGGCATTTCGGGTCTGCGGCATTTCGGGCGTTTTATGTGTTGGGACCAATGGTCCACCCCTATGCGATTTAGTGCCAGCCGTTGGATCGGCCCGCGCCGGATCCAACGGCCAGGATTTAATCTCCGCTACAGTGCCGCTCCCGCCTATGTTTTTCACGAATTTTACATAGAAATTGGTCTTTTTCTGTGTAAAAGAAAAGGCGGCATTTGTTCATATTTTCACATATATGCCCACGCCCGGCTCCCGATAAGGGAATTCATGCATCCCTAAGCTTTCTGAGATCGCTCCAAGGCCCAGTTTTGCTTCAGATAGCCAGTTTCGGCCTCGGTACAGTCAGCAGCATACAAATCCTCCTTTTTGCGGCATTTTTTGCAAAGTTTAATGCTATTTTTGATCGTCCAGCGCTGATGACATCCCAAAGGCCACGGAAGCATTTGCAGCAGTTATTTTGCATTAAAAGGCAGAAAGGGGGCGATGGGACAGTTTAAAGAGTATCAGCGGTGAGAAAAGGCCCAGATTCAGTGCCAAAGTGTATCAGGATGCAGCAAAGTGTATCAGTGAAGGTTTTCAATGGAAAACTTTGAGCCCGAAGCAGAAAATCATTAAAAAGCAAGCCCAACAAAGTCAACAAAGCATCATTCAGCCATTAAGGCTCACCAACACTTCTTTTTTGGCTTTAAAGCCACCTAAAGGCATAGATGAAGGCTTTCAAGGCAGAGTTATTGCATAGACATTGTTCCCAGTCATATTTTTGGAGCAGCGCTGCTTCCTTAAATGCATAGTTATCACACAGAGGACAGCGCATGGCTCAAGGAACTCTTTCAGTCCATTTGTGAAACTGCAGGACCATGCGCAGCCTTAGAAAGCCATTTGTATGAGGTTGCTGCCTCATGTGCAGCTGTTTTAGATATTTTATTGCATTTATTTCCAGCACAACTTAGCATTAGAAGCAGTTATTGCACAGATCTCTTTTGAATCTGTTTTGATAGATATTTTGAGATATTTTCTCCCTTGACACCTGTTCAAGGGATGTTTGTAAATATTTTCTATTTAAACCACCCTCTGCACTATTTTAAGGGTTGGTTGGTCGATAACTTCCTCTCTAGACTTGCATTGTATTTTCTGAGAGTCTCTATAATCAAAGATCGTTGGAATGTTTGGGAGATGAACTGACTGTTGTGTTTTAATGTCTGAAGAGTGACTATGGAATCCTAACGCTTCTACATAGCCCAATAAGTGTTTCTTATCTCTGTTTACAGTTTATATGTGTTTATGGCATCATTGTTTCACTATCTAAATAGCAAAAAGAAAGAATAGTCCAGAGCTCACTTAGTTGTATTATGTTCTCAATTTTTGTGATTTATCTATGTTTTCCTCTGAATTAGTCTTAAATATGAATGCTGATTTGCTCATATTCACACTAGTTCCTTCATATATGAATGTTGTTTAGGAATCCTTGATTGCTCCTATATAAATGTTCATTCACCTTCCCTCTGTTAGCATAATGAGAGCTACTTAGTTGCCTTTCATTCACTGACCTTCGTTCCATCTTTATTCCAGCTCGATATTTTTTTATGTGTAGCTATCCTGCTCTGTATTCCTCTTGTGACCAAGCAAACACAACAACAAGCCTAATCCACGACTCCATGCCCAATGGTTTGAACTTCTCACACAATGCATCCCAACTCTGTTTGAAAGAAACCTCCATCCCACCAAAATCAAAACAAAACCCAAGAAAATCATAACTAGCCTAAAATCAACCCAAAACAAAGCTAAATTATAAAGAGAGAGCCCTCTCTGATTGCAGGTAGGCTAGGACCTGCAGTCCAAAGATTGGTTTGTGGTTACCTCAGCCGTATCCTTTAAGGAGCTTTAAGGACAACCTGAGTGATAACATAATGGCGACTCCACTGGGGAAAATCCTCAGTTAATTTCACAAATCAAGTTGGAAAGCTCCATTGGGAAAGAACCAGACCTTCAAAAGTTTCTTTCTAAACCCTTATATTCTTAGAAAAATCACCAAAAAACAAGCTAGAAGCTGGCTCCCAAAAAGAATTCACATTATACAAGGTCAAATCCAGACCCAAATCCCCCAGCAGCCTTTGAAAATCCGAATTTGATCCAAAGAAACCTCAGGAAATTAGAGCTAAAGGAGGATTTTTCTGATTCTACTCTTGTGATAGTTCAGCCAAACTATGGCCCAACCCCTGCCAAAGTTTTATTTCATTCAACCCCTATTTCCCCTTGTTCCTCATCCACTCCTTCCACACCTCCATTCACTGCACATACTACCACTACTACTCCTATTATCCCAGTTTTTCCAGTCGTTCCATTTATCCCTGTTGTTCCCCTTATACCTATTAATATGGCTAATAGATATGCACCCTTACAACTGCCTGCAAATCCCGGGGCTATGCCTCAGGATTACCAAACTAAAATCACATATTTTGATGGCACAAGTGCCTGCACAACCCTTCAGCATACAAAGAAAATGTAGGATTACTTTGAAAGCTATGAGATTGACGATGATGGTATGAGAATGAAAATTTTTGTCCAAAGTTTGACAGGTGATGTCAGGACATGGTTTAGAGCACTCCTAGCCAATTCCATAGCAGACCCAGAAGCCTTATACTAGTCATTTATCAACAGATGGGAGAAAAAGAAAGACCCCTTGCACATATTATCTGAATATGACACCATCAAAAGAGGCCCTCAGGAGGCTGTCTTGGACTATTGTGCAAGATTTAATAATGTTTATAATGCAATACCACAGAACTTAAGACCTCCACCTGATCTTGCTTTGTATAAATTTCCTGATGGTTTTGATACAGACATGGCTTATCAGTTAAGGGAAAGAGCCCCTGAAAGCCTTGCAGACATGCAAAATGTTGCTGTAAGTGTAGAGGCAAATTTAATTGCCAAAAGAAACAGAGCTAGAACTGAGAGAAGAACCACCTTCAAAGAAGAACCCTCAGCCTTAGACCAAAAGTTGGATGCTATTATCACTGGCATGCACAGGCTGGGAGACAGAGTAGAGAGTGTTGAGAGGAAATCATCATGGGAAGGACAACAGCCCAATACCATAAGGAACCCAAATTTAAGGAAAAATCAAAATCCAAACGTTGGCAGATCTAGCCCAGACCATGATATAAGACCTCCTTTTCAAGAAAACTATACAGAAGCATCCACATCTAGTGATGCCATAGAGGACACTCACATGAACTTGGTGGATTTGAAGGGTGAGCAACAAATTTTCCTAACTCAACAAGACCAAGATGAGCATGACTTTAATCAATTTCAGACCCAGTCAGGTGAGTCTTTTGACTTCAAACAAGGTTATGATTCAGCTGTTTATGAAGTACACAAACAATATAAACTGAGAACTAGAACAATCGATGTAACCGAGCCCATCAAACAGAAGGAATCAAAGCAGCCCAAGAAGATTAAGGACAGAGCTGCTTCCACAGAACCAACCAAACAAACAATCCCAGATTCGAAAGAAGTCACAATAGAGGATATAACAAACACACCAGACATGCAGCCCTCTAATGATCAGCCTCTGCTACCTTCCTCCTCAAAGGAAAATGTAAATAGCACTCCTAAAAACCTTCCCAAAAAAGAAATACCGCAAGGTACCACTCACCATAACATTGATAATCAAGAGGAAAATGCAGAAAATACACTTGAAAGGGGGAAATCTGCTATTACCAACACAAAGACTCCATTGGAGAAACCATTCAACTTAGAAGCAAAAATAAGCAAACTTAAGATTTCCATCCCCTTATCTGAACTTGCAAAGTATGATGTGCATAGGCAACAAATCCAAAGATCACTGCAAATGCCAGAGAATAGGGATGATGTGAATGTTTTAGATGATACACCTGAGTTGCTTTTTGGTCCAGAAGTTGATGGCAAATTAGCACATGGAGCTGTTCTACCCTTTTATGTCAGTCTCCACATACATGATAAAGTTTTACATAATGCAATGTTTGACTCAGGTGCCTCACACAATCTTATGCCCAAAGCTGTAATGGAGAAACTAAACCTTGATGTCACAAGACCCTACAAAGATCTATTTTCCTTTGACTCAAGTCAGGTCAAGTGATTATGCCTCATAAAAGACTTGTGTGTCTCCTTAGTCCAATACCCAAACAAGACAATCCTCATGGATGTGGTGGTTGCTCACATACCACCAAAGTATGGCATGCTCTTATCAAGATCTTGGGGAGAAAAACTCCAAGGATCTCTCCAATTAGACCTCTCCTATGCCACTATTTCAATTTTTGGGCAACCAAAGAGACTGTATAGAGAAACATTGATGAAGTATGTGGTAAGTAGTGAGGAAAAGCCCCAAAATTTCCCTATCTATTCAATCCATTCTGATATGGATTCTTTTATTTTGTTTAATGATGAAACAAGCTCTCCAACTAATGAGAGGCCTTTGCCTTTAGAACAAGAAACATGCATTAATCAAGAATCGGTTGCCCATACGCAGGAAACTGTCAAAACAGTCAGTGCAACCAGCATACAAGAAGAACCACGTGAAGCACAAAACCTAGGTCTGCCCAATCCTAAAATGACTGAAACTCTTAATACTAACCACAAGCAAGAAATCACATGGTATTTAGAGTTTGATGGTTCTGTTAACAAGCTAGGAGCAGGGGCAGGAATATGGATTCACAATACACATAATAGCCATGCAGAGGGTCATGCCTACAGACTTAACTTCAGATGTACCAACAACATGGCTGAGTACGAGGCTCTCCTCTTAGGCCTTAAGCTGCTCAAAGCTTTAGGAGATGCAAAGGTGTCCATTCTAGGTGACTCCGATTTAATCATACAACAAATGAAGGGCAACTTCGTTACCAATGATAGAAGGCTAAGAGCTTATAGGACTGATGCCACTGCAATACTTGATACCTTTACTAAATCCAAACTTGCTAAGATTTCTAGAAGCAATAACATGCATGCTCACAGCCTAGCTACTTTTGCTAGCACTTGCAAGCTTCCTTTTGAGCCCAATCACCACTTTACTGCTGAGATAAAGCACAGGCCTGATGTCCCTAACAATGTTAAGGATTGGCAAGTGTTTGAGGATGATGCTCAAATCAACAATTTTCTTACCTTACGGCATGAGTTTTCAGGCCTAAACATTGATATGGATGCCATGGATGATCCATTGCAAGCAATAAACGAAATCCAGCAAACTGTAACAGCTCAAGCAGCTAGAAAATTTCTACAGCCAACCATCTTTGATGAAGAAAACATAGAAGAGCTGAAACAGATGCATTTGGAGGAAATAGCCAAAACAGAGGCCGAAATCATTGATTTAAAGGATAACTTTCTGCCTGCTGGCCTCACTCCACTAGAAGACATGTTTGATGCAAATGATGTGCCCAAAAAGCCAAAAATGCAGCCTATAAACACTGCCATAGAAGAATACAACATTGGAACAGCAGAGAAGCCCAAAATGATCAAACTATCTCAATCTTTGCCGCCCGATCAAAAGCCCAAATATGTTGATTTGTTCAAAGAATTCCAAGATGTATTTGCTTGGAGTTATGAGGACTTGAAGTCCTATGACACCTCAATTATTCAAAATACCATTCCCTTAAAGCCAAATCAAAAGCCCTTCAAACAGAAACTGAGGAGAATCAATCCTGTGCTTCTCCCTTTAATTGAGAAAGAAGTGAAAAGAATGTTTGAAGCAAGTATCATAGCACCCATTAGATTTTCTGAATGGCTATCCAATCTTGTTCCCACAAGAAAGAAAACAGGTGAGAATAGGCTTTGTGTAGATTTGAGAAACTTAAACCAAGTCTCCCTTAAAGACCACTACCCATTGCCCAAAATGGACCACATCCTACAAAGAGTAGTGGGTTCATCTAGAATCTCTTTGCTAGATGGCTTTTCAGGTTTTAATCAAATACTGGTTCACCCAGATGATCAAGACAAGACAGCCTTTACAACACCGTGGGGAACATTTAAATATGTGAAAATGCCTTTCGGCCTAAAGAACGCAGGTGCCACCTTTCAAAGGGCCATGGACATTGCATTTTCCAAGGAAATCCATGATTTCCTAGTTGTCTATCTTGATGATCTTACCCCTTTCTCCAAATCTGATCAAGAGCACCTAAGACATTTGAGACAAGTGTTCCTAACATGTAGGAAATATGGCATTTCCTTGAACCCCAAGAAGTCTTTATTTGGCCTTGAAGAAGGAAAATTACTTGGACATATCATTTCAAAAGACGGGATTAGAATTGATATGGAAAGGATCCAAGCCATTCTCCAAATCCCATATCCAAGAAACATAAAAGAGCTGCAAGCATTCCTAGGAAAGATCAATTTCCTAAGGAGATTTGTCCCAAATCTAGCCAAGCTAATAAGAGTGTTGAGCAACATGTTAAAGAAGGATGCCAAGGTAAAATGGTCTCTTGAAACCAAGCAAGCATTTGAGAGTATCAAAGTTGCCCTAACTCAAGCCCCAATCCTCACAAGTCCTCAATTTGATAGGGACTTTATCATATTTTCATTTGCATCTGATAATACCATAGCTGTTGTCCTATTGCAAAAGGATGACCAAGGAAATGAAAAGCCAATCGCTTTTTTCAGCCGAGCCTTAAGAGATGCCCCTTTGAAGTACCAAATCATGGAGAAGCAGCCTATGCCCTTGTTAAAGCAATCAAAGACTTCAGAATTTACATTTTATATTCACATGTGATTGCCTATGTGTCAAATGCTATTGTAAAAGACATATTAACCCAAGAGGGGTTAGAAGGCAAAATAGGCAAGTGGATGGCAAACATCCTTGAGTATGACATTGAAATAAAACCAACCAAGCTAATAAAGGGACAAGGTTTAGCCAAACTGATGTCCAAAACAAACTTTCAAGCCTTAGACATCAACCAACTGGACAATGAACAGGAGCTGGCGACTCCACGGATCAGTGAAACCTTTCTGCAATCCCCATGGTATGCTAATATATGCTTTGTATTGTTAAACCTGTTTGCTCCCCCAGGATTGTCCAGAACTAAGAAAAGATTTTTAAAAATGAAGGCTTTGAAATTTTGTGTCTTAGATGGTGCATTATTTTGGAAAAATCATGAAGGCATATTGCTCAATTGCTTGACCAAGAATGAAACTAACAATGTCATGAAAGAATTCCATGCAGGAGACTGTGGAGGACATCTATATTGGAAGTCCACTGCTGATAAAATTTTAAGGGCTGGTTTCTATTGGCCCTCTTTGTTTGCAGATGTAAAGAAGTTTGCCACCTCATGCCACAATTGCCAAATCTTTGAGGGCAAAAGAAAGCTGCTCCCCTCGCCTCTAAAACCCATCTCAACCGAAAAGCCTTTTCAACAATGGGGTCTTGACTTCATTGGAGAAATCCATCCCTCTTCCTCAGGCCAGCATAAGTGGATTTTAACAGCCACCGACTATTTCACCAAGTGGATTGAAGCCATCCCATGTAGGCAAGCCAATGACTCCACCATTATCCAATTCCTTGAGTGCAATATCCTTTCTAGATTTGGCTGCCCTGAGAAGATCATCACTGACAATGTCGCTACTTTCAAATCAAAAAAGATGATCAATTTTTGCCATAAATTCCATATCACTTTAGGCCATTCCACAGCTTATTACCCTCAAGGTAATGGCTTAGCCGAGTCATCTAATAAGAGCCTGATTAGTATTATCAAGAAGATCTTAGAAGAAAACAAGAAGAACTGGCATAGAAAGCTCACAAATGCCCTATGGGCAGACAAATTATCAACCAAGAAATCCATTGGGATGAGCCCTTACGAGCTAGTATATGGCATGGAGGCTAGATTTCCTTCATCACTGGGCATTCCTATTATCAAGCTGCTGCAGGAGATTCAAGCTGAGCCAAATGATATACAAAGGAGGATAAACCAAACAATTCATTTGCAGCAGACAAGAGAGCAGGTCTATGACAGAGCTCAAATTATGCAAGAGAAGCTCAAAATGATGTTTGACAAGAGGACTAAAGCTGAGAATTTCTGTGTTGGCAACAAAGTTCTAAGGTGGGACTCACAAAGAGAAGACAAGGGAAAACATGCAAAATTTGATTTCCTTTGGAGAGGGCCATTTGTTATTTTTGTTGTTCAAGGAAATAACACATATTTCCTCAAATCTGTAGAGGGCAGCACTGCTAAAGAAGACCCTGTAAATGGCCATATGCTGAAGCATTATCATGATCCCTTTTGTTGAACATAACGCAACTTTGTATATATCTCTTTGTACATTGATATTTGTATATATCAGCACTTTTGTTTTTATTTTGTATAGACAGTCCGATTGTTAGAGGAGCAGCAACAAAGTTTGTGAAGACACAGCCAATGCAAGTCCTCTATTTTTAAGCTCTGTCTCTGTAGTAATCTCAGCAAAACAACAGAGCAGCACTGTCATATCACAGTGATTTATGTTAAAGAGAAGCTATTTACAGCTTGTAGTCTTAAAGTCAACTGTATCAAAAGAAAGGAGGATTTTCAGTTTACTTCAGCACCCTTTCAAAGACAAGAAAAGAAGAGCTCCAATTTTATTCCCTTTTTGTGTTTATTTCACAAGGCAGTTCTCAAGAAAAAGTGTATGCAATATCAAGCACGCAGAAGAAAGCAGGCGATGCTTTATTTTTCACAGTGTTTCAGTTAAGGAGGAGTGCTGCATTCAGAAGTTAAAGTTCTAGTCATTCAACAGTTAGCACAGAAGAAATTTTCAATTAACAGCAACTACAGAGGATTAAGGCATTCTGACTTGATGTTCTTGGCTTGTCACAAGGAAAAGCCATCCCCAAGTGGAGCCACTGTTAGCCTCCTGCTGCAGCAGGTTAATCATCTTTCATGATCGACATTTTTACATGCCAAATATGTCATACTTTGCTTGCTGCAATGCTCCATATTTGCTACAGAGGCCAAAGAAATGTCCATGAGAGTGTGCGAGTCTAAGTGCCACTGCTATGTTCCATTTTTTATGGGTTGATCCATTTTGATGAGTTTTCAGCTAAGGGAGGTCCAAACAGCTTAATATTGGTCTACCTAGATTTCAATTTCCTGTTTTAGAATATAGAGAATAAACATCTGTCCAAACAGCTTAATCTTGGCAGATTTGTAGATAGGTAGAGAAACAAGGGTGCTCAACAGCTTAATCTGAGCCCCTGGCTGAAATAAGTGTAGTTGTAGATATGAGCACAAGCAAGAAGAAAAGAACAAAAAGCTGGGTATGCTATTTCAAGTGTAGCCCAAACCAAAAAGAAGAGAAAATGCTAGGTGAATAGGCCGGGTAGGTAGCTTTGTGGTTGCAGAATCATGACTTGTGATCCATTTCAGATTTTCAAGTGTCATATCTATTCATATCACAAGTTTGAGGCAGTTTTCCATTTGAATGACTTCAAGCGAGGCATGTCTAACTTCTCCTTCCTCCTCTTTCCCCAAATCACTCACTCACTTCCCCTAAAGAGGTCAAGATCCGCTTGATACCTCTTAAATTTCATCATTCTCCATATCATTTGCCTTGGTGAAGATCTACTTCACTAAAGGAATGTTCACACTTCTTCAATCAGTCATTTTCCCCCATTGATATCCTAAGACATCATTCTTAGCACTTTTTCTCATCATTATCATATTAACTACTAACTTTATTATGTAACTCCCTATCTCTGTACCCGTCCCCTACTAAAACTATCTATATAACTCCCCTATATACTTATCCCTTCCCCCTGGTTGAAAAATAACCATATATATCCTCAGGAATTGCTGAGTTTATCTGAAACTCAGCAAGAACCCTCATTGACCCCTCTAACGATCTTCCAAATGCATAAGGACTCATTCCTTTGCATAGTTTCCCTTCACATATATAAAAATCATCTCTTTGGCCTTGGTTTGCCTTTATAAGGCATGAAACCCCTTTTTCCCACTAAACCCCTCTCAAAACCACATCACTTTCCTCCTAAGTGCCTTTGGACTCCTTCCAAGGCATAAGAATACAAAAACCATGAAAAAACCATGAAAAACCTTCAAAAAAGGATAAAATCCTCCCTTTTTTTGGCTATCGGACCCCTTCCGATGCCTTAGAATCCATGCCAAACTATAAAGGAACCCTTCTGATTTCCCTAGAGGCTTGGCAGTTCACAAAAACATGGGTCCGATATAATAAAGTTTCATTTGGACCCCCTCCGATGCGATATCGCTATCGCGAAGGGGCAATCATATGTTTAAAACATCATACATAACCCCTCTGAATTCATTTGCCTTGCCTTTTCATAAAAAGCGTGCTCTGATGAGATAAATATCTGTTTGATCCCCCTCCGATGCGATATCGCTATCGGGAGGGGGCAGTGGCATATATAAGCGAAAATGGCTAAGTCTCAAGGCATGGGGCATAGTGCCGATGGGCCGGACCCGAAAACATATAAAGTGGAC
Source organism: Pinus tabuliformis (assembly GCA_031772625.1). Classification (NCBI taxonomy): domain Eukaryota; kingdom Viridiplantae; phylum Streptophyta; class Pinopsida; order Pinales; family Pinaceae; genus Pinus; species Pinus tabuliformis. Next base: position 1,169,912,649 of record CM062809.1, read on the forward strand.
CGGTAAAAGCATATTGGGTCCGCGCAGTTCGGCGATTGCATATGTGCCACCCTATGGTCCCTCCGACTTCCGATTCGCTGACGGATGCAGGACCGTTGGCTCGGGCCCCAGATCTGACGGTCCAGATCTTGTCGCGCGGCCCCCACTTCGCAACGCCCATATACTGCTCTGATTTCACGGAGCCGAAAAATTATCAAAAGCCAGTGTTAAAGGGTTTCGGGTCCGTTGGACCCGTCTCAATTGTAAATCCCCCGATTTGGGTTCCGTCGATGGGTCGGACCCGAAATAAAATAAAGAGGGCCTGTATAACTTATCGGGTCTGATGGGTTTCAGCGTTTCTATGTGGTAACCCCATGACCCTACCGATAGCGAATTGTCGAGTTAATCTCAGCCGCCCATTCAGGCCCAGAGATCAATGCCCATATTTAATCGCATCACTCCTATATGGCTCCGACCAGCGGAGCCGAAAAGTAATAAAGCGCGGCATAAAGGCATATCGGGTCCGAAAGGGTCGGCACTGTGTGCTCCTATATCCTGGAGCCGAAAAGCTATGAAGTGCAGCATATAGTATATCGGGTCCGCTTACCCATTTTTTACCAAAACCGCCGATATGAAAGCTCCGATGGGCCGGACCCGATCTCCATAAAGAAAGGGCATATAGGCATTTCGGGTCCGCGGCATTTCGGAGGTTTTATGTGTTGGGACCAATGGTCCGCCCCGATGCGATTTAGCGCCAGCCATTGGATTAGCCTGCGCCGGATCCAATGGCCAGGATTTAATCTCCGCTACAGTGCCGCTCCCGCCTATGTTTTTCACGAATTTTACATAGAAATTGGTCTTTTTCTGTGTAAAATAAAAGGCGGAATTTGTTCATATTTTCACATATATGCCCGTGCCCGGCTCCCGATAAGGGAATTCATGCATCCCTAAGCTTTCTGAGATCGCTCCAAGGCCCAGTTTTGCTTCAGATAGCCAGTTTCGGCCTCGGTACAGTCAGCAGCATACAAATCCTCCTTTTTGCGGCATTTTTTGCAAAGTTTAATGCTATTTTTGATCGGCCAGCGCCAATGACATCCCAAAGGCCACGGAAGCATTTGCAGCAGTTATTTTGCATTAAAAGGTATAAAGGGGGCGATGGGACAGTTTAAAGAGTATCAGCGGTGAGAAAAGGCCCAGATTCAGTGCCAAAGTGTATAAGGATGCGACAAAGTGTATCAGTGAAGGTTTTCAATGGAAAACTTTGAGCCCGAAGTAGGAAATCATTAAAAAGCAAGACCAACAAAGTCAACAAAGCATCATTCAGCCATTAAGGCTCACCAACACTTCTTTTTTGGTTTTAAAGCCACCTAAAGGCATAGATGAAGGCTTTCAAGGCAGAGTTATTGCATAGACATTGTTCCCAGTCATATTTTTGGAGCAGCGTTGCTTCCTTAAATGCATAGTTATCACACAGAGGACAGCGCGTGGCTCAAGGAACTCTTTCAGTCCATTTGTGAAATTGCAGGACCATGGGCAGCCTTAGAAAGCCATTTGTATGAGGCTGCTGCCTCACGTGCAGTTGTTTTAGATATTTTATTGCATTTATTTCCAACACAACTTAGCATTAGAAGTAGTTATTGCACAGATCTCTTTTGAATCTGTTTTGATAGATATTTTGAGATATTTTCTCCCTTGGCACCTGTTCAAGGGATGTTTGTAAATATTTTCTATTTAAACCACCCTATGCACTGTTTTAAGGGTTGGTTGGTCGATAACTTCCTCTCTAGACTTGCATTGTATTTTCTGAGAGTCTCTATAATCAAAGATCGCTGGAATGTTTGGGAGATGAACTGACTGTTGTGTTTTAATGTCTGAAGAGTGACTATGGAATCCTAACGCTTCTACATAGCCCAATAAGTGTTTCTTATCTCTGTTTACAGTTTATATGTGTTTATGCCATCATTGTTTCACTATCTAAATAGCAGAAAGAAAGAATAGTTCAGAGCTCACTTAGTTGTATTCTGTTCTCAATTTATGTGATTTATCTATGTTTTCCTCTGAATTAGTCTTAAATATGAATGCTGATTTGCTCATATTCACACTAGTTCCTTCATATATGAATGTTGTTTAGGAATCCTTGATTGCTCCTATATAAATGTTCATTCACCTTCCCTCTGTTAGCATAATGAGAGTGACTTAGTTGCCTTTCATTCACTGACCTTGGTTCCATCTTTATTCTAGCTCGATATTGTTTTATGTGTAGCTATCCTACTCTGTATTCCTCTTGTGACCAAGAAAACGCAACAGCAAGCCTAATCCACGACTCCATGCCCAATGGTTTGAACTTCTCACACTATGCATCCCAACTCTGTTTGAAAGAAACCTCCATCCCACCAAAATCAAAACAAAACCCAAGAAAATCATAACTAGCCTAAAGTCAACCCAAAACAAAGCTAAATTATAAAGAGAGAGCCCTCTCTGATTGCAGGTAGGCTAGGACCTGCAGCCCAAAGATTGGTTTGTGGTTACCTCGGCCGTATCCTTTAAGGAGCTTTAAGGACAACCTGAGTGATAACACAACACATGGAAGTAGTGTATAGATTATGAAGTATATTTCAATTGTTTCTATTTGCTGTTGCATAGTTTTGGGTTCTTCTTTGGGTTCTGGTGACTGTATTCTAGTGACAGTATTCTGAATGATCAAATTCAGGTTATGATTATTGAGTTTCAGTGATTACTTGAAGTAGATGTACTTGATGATTTTGATGTTGTTGATGGGTCCAGTATGAAAATTGAATGAAACGTGGCCTTCAGATTGTGGTGTTGTGTGCCAGGAGTATCCAATCTGAAAATTCATGAAAAGTGGTCCCTGGTAGAAGAGTGGAGTTTTCTGTAGGGTGGCACCTATGTACTAGTAAACATATTGGATAGTACAAGAGATAGGGGGTTGTAGCTCGCTTCTAGTAGTAGCTGGAGAACGAGAGAAGGTTGTAGCCTTCTGTAGGTGGGTACCTGTGTACTGGTATGAGTCTGCACTAGTACAAGATTGTAAACAGATTTTCTTATTATTAAAGAAAGATAGACATGACAACAACAGGTGGTTTTTACCCACATTGGGTTTCCACCTTATATCTTGGTGTTCATGTGTGTTGCTTATGTGTGATGATTTAATCTGTTTTCACTACACCATCTAATAAATCTCTGATATACTGGTTAAAGTTCAATACATGATAAACTATCTAAATCAAAAGTTCTCTGCATATACGCTGGTTGCTTTAAGTACAGTCGTGTGTACACACTAGTTAACTTAGCTGAAGTAGTGTATATAAATCTGTTTGGGAAATTAAATTATTGATTTGATAATACTGATTCAACCCCCTCTCAGCATTATTTCCAACGATTGGTATCAGAGAAGGTACTTCAGAAGAAGCTTGATGGCTTGAAGGGAGATCCATCATCATGAGTAATCAAGAAAGTGTGGGATCCATCAGACCATCAATCTTTGATGGGAGCAATTTTGTTTATTGGAAAATAAGAACCGCAACCTATATACAATCACTTGGAATGGATGTTTGGGAAATTGTGCAAGGAGGATATACATTTCCAACAGCAATTCCTACAGATACGGCAGGTAAGAAGCAATATGAAACCAATGCCAGAAATATTAATACCTTATTGGGAACTCTATCAGAATCAGATTTTATCAAATTCATGCAAATCAAATCAACCAAAGAAATATGGGACAAAATCATTCTAAGCTACTAAGGAGACTCTCAAGTAAAATGTGCGAAACTTCAAACTCTCAGAATTCAGTATGAAACTATTAAAATGCACAGTGATGAGAGTATATCTAGTTACTTCTTACATATAGATGAGGTTGTTAAGTGTATGAAGAATCTGGGTGAAGATATAAAGTAAGTTACCTTAGTTGAGAAAGTTTTGAGATCCTTGTCTGCTAAATTTGAATCAAAAGTGTCTGCCACAGAAGAGAAACAGGATCTGTAGACTATCACTATGACACAGCTTCACAGAATCTTAACTGCCTTTGAGATGAGAAAAGGAGGTCCATCAGATATGAGAGAAGCCACATTTAAAGCTTCAAAAAAAGGAAAGGAATAACACAATGAATCAGGACATATTTCAGAAGAGAAAAAAGAGGTAAACTTTGTCAAGAAGCTTCAACGGGGTTCCAGAAGATTTAGAGGTAAGCTACCCTACAAATGCTTTCCTTGTGGCAGATTCAGTCATTATGCTACCAAATGTCCTCATAAAGATAAAAATGAAAAATGGAAGGAATATGCAAAATGGAATAGAAAACACATTGTAAATAAAAGAAGTTACTATACTCATGAAGATATTGATGGTTTATCAAATAATGATGAAGATGAAAATAATAATGACTATAGACTTCTAATGGCTTATGAAAATGATAATTTTTTGGATGCTTTAGAAGAAGATGAACTTCATGAAGAAATTTCTAAAGTTAAAATCTGTTTAGAAGAAAATAATATGATTATAGATACCTTGACATACAAACTTGCTGAAAAGGAAAAGACAATGAAAAACTAGAATGTGAAATCGTGGGTATAAGAAAGGATATTAAGAAACAAAATCTCTCAATCTTAGATTTGCTAAAGGATCAGAAACCTTAGATGAAATTATCAAAGTGCAGTGTTCTCCTCTGATAAAGACAAGTCTTGGATATACTGAACAAGCATATCAATCACATAAGCCGTCAATCTCCACTAAAAGTTATCTTGATGCAGCAAAGACCAGTGAACAGTATGACAATCGTCAAAAAAGGAATAAAGCAGAACACCAGGTAAATCAGACTCAATTTATTCTAAGGATGAATAGAAGCCACACCCAATCTCAGGTAAATCATACTCAATTTTCTCCAAAGATGAATATCAATAGAAACTACAATCACCAAGTCAATAGATTCAATAGTCGCACAAACTTCTTTAATGGGCAATGTTTTTCATGTCATAATTTTGGACACAAAGCTGCTCAATGTGTTTCTTACAAAACCATCATGAATAGAGAAGCACGAAATCAAAGGAATGTAACAGAGGTGAAGAAAAGTTCCTATAATAACTTTTCTCTTCTTGAAAATGAAATATAATGCTCAATCTGTAACAACTTTGGTCATGAAGAATCTGAATGTAGGAGAAAATTTCGAAAATCATTAAATCCCAAGATATGGAGAAGGAAAGAATTTCAATAAAAAAGATGTGGTATAGCCTTTTATGCAGAGGGACAAGAAAATCAGTGGTACATTGACAGTGGATGCTCAAAACACATGACATGTGACAAAGAAAAACTTCACTCATATAATGCCTTAGAAAAGGAAAAGAATGTTTCATTCGTAAATGGAACTCCTGCTATCATAAAAGGTAAAGGATCTATTTTCTTGAAAGAAAAGGTTAACGCTGGAAATTTTATGTATGTAGACAGTTTAAAGCATAACCTGTTGAGTGTCAGTGAAATGTGTGATCAAGGAAATGAAGTGGTGTTTCGATCAAATGAATGTGTTTTTCATGAACTTGATACAGAGGAGACTGTGATCAAAGGTAAAAAAACTCCAAATAACTTATACATACTCAAGGGAGGACAAAAACAATGTTATCTAAAAAAAATGATGAAAACTGGTCGTGGCATAGAATATTGGGACATCTAAGCTTTTCTCAAATAAGAAAAGAATGTATATTCAAGGCCTTCGTGATCTTCCAGATATCAACATCCCTAAAAACACAATATGAAAACCATGTCAATTCTGTAAGAAAACCAGAGGTCACTTCATTGAAAAAGAAGGGTCAGCTAGTAGGCCTCTTGAACTTGTTCATACTGATTTATGTGGACCATCAAGGAAAAAATCACCTCATGGAGAAGAATACTTTATTTTGTTCATTCATGATTTTTCGAGAATGTGTTGGATAGGTCCGCTAAAACATAAAGATGAAGCATTTAAAAAGTTCCAAGCCTTCAAAGCTTTGGTTGAAAATGAATCAGATCGAAAAATCAAATGCCTCGGATCTGATCGAGGAGGGGAATTTACCTCGGATGAATTCTTTGACTTTTGTGAACAACATGGAATAAAAAGGCAATTCTCCACCGCAAAGACTCCTCGGCAAAATGGAGTGGTAGAAAGGATGAGTAGAATTGTTCAACAAATGCCTCGAGCTATGCTAGATGAATCTGGAACTCCTGCAACCTTCTGGGGTGAAGCTGAATTTTCCGCCATAACTATTCTCAACTAGGCAAATGCTCAGGTAAATAGCACTCAAACTCCACATGAACTTTGGTATGGTAAGACTCCTACTGTAAAATACTTTAAGGTTTTTGGAAGAAAATATTATATCAAAAGGACTGATGAAAAACTTGGTAAGTTTGACCCCAGAGCAGATGAAGGTATTGTTCTTGGTTACTCTTCCCGAAGTAAAGGATATAAATGTTATAATAAAAGACTTGGAAAAATTGTTGAAAGTATTGATGTTGTAGTTGATGAAGCATGCAAAAATTGAAAACAAATAAAAATAGAAGATTATGGCAATGAAGAAGACGGGGAGTATTTTCCCACATCAAATCATGATGATATTGAAGAAGAAACCAATGAAGCACCAAAAGAAGAGATAACAGTAGAAGAAAAGACTCCCTCTAGGTATGTTCAGAAAAATAATCCAGAAACTCAAATTTTAGGGGAAAAAGAGGTAGGTGTATAGACAAGAAGAACTAGTATAGAAACCTCAAGCTATCTAGCATTACTATCCTCCACTGAACCTCAAAATGTAAATGAAGCATGCAAAGATGAATGTTTGGTCAAGGCCATGAATGAAGAACTTGAGCAAATTGAAAAGAATAATACTTGGGAATTAGTTCCTAGACCTCATGATAAAAATATTATAGGAACTAAATGGATATTCAAAAACAAGCTGAATGAAAATGGAGAAGTCATTAGAAACAAGGCCAGACTTGTTTGTAAAGGGTATGCTCAGCAAGAAGGTATATATTTTGAAGAAACTTTTGCACATGTTGCTAGACTTGAAGCCATAAGGTGTTTCTTTCTCTTTCTAGCTTTCAGAAATTCAAAGCACACCAAATGGATGTAAAATCTGCCTTCCTTAATTGAGATTTAGAAGAAGAAGTTTATATTGAACAACCAGAAGGATTAATTCTTGGAAATGATGCAAAACTTGTATGCAGACTAAAAAAGGCTCTCTATGGTCTGAAATAGGCTCCAAGGGCCTAGTATTACCATCTTGACAAATATCTACATCAACAAGGTTTTTCAAAAGGTTCAGCAGATAGCAATCAATATACGAAGATTGACACTGATAAATTTCTAATTATTATTGTTTATGTTGATGATATCATTTTTGGTAGCAATGAAGAATCCATGAGTCAGAATTTTGTTTCAGTAATGTAGCAAGAATTTGAAATGTCCTTGCTTGGTGAACTTACCTATTTTCTTGGTCTACAAGTTCGACAGAATAAAGATGGTATTTTTCTTTCACAAACCAAATATCTCATATAGATCTTGAAAAGGTACGGCATGGAAGATTCTAAACATGTATGTACCCCAATGGTAATAAGATTTAGTCTCAACTCAAATGATGAATCAGCAGTAGTAAATCAACCAAATTATAGATCCATGATTGGCAGTATGCTTTATCTAACAGGTACTTGACCTGACATCATGCATGTAGTAGGAATAGTTGGAAGGCTCCAAGAAAATCCAAAGGAATCACACCTTCAGGCAGTCAAAAGAATTTTCAAATATCTTCAAGGAACACAAAACTTTGGTTTATGTTATCCTAGAGATACAGATCTCACTCTTCATGCATATACAGATGCAGATTGGGCAGGAAGTGTTGATGACAGAAAAAGCACTAGTGGTGGTGCATTTTATATGGGTTCCAGGTTAGTGTCTTGGTTCAAAAAGAAACAAAGTTAAATTGTGCTATCTACAGTTGAAGCAGAATATGTGGCTGCTACATCTTTTTGCACACAACTACTTTGGATGATGCAAACCTTGCAAGACATTCAGATCACATGCACTCCACCCATCTCCATTCTATGTGATAATACAAGTGCCACCACTATTTCAAAGAATCCAGTCATGCACACCAAGACGAAGCACATACCCATCAAATACCATTTTCTGCGTCAACAAGTGCTTGAACAAAAGGTCAAATTGGAATATGTTCCCTCCAAAGAACATGTTGTTGATACATTCACTAAATCACTGCCCAGAGAGACATTTTAATATCTCAAACAAAAGCTGGGAGTAGTTGTTGCATCATCCTGATGTTAAATCCATTTCTTTTTCTAGAAAAAGGCTATTATGCACATGTTTCATGAAGAGGAGTCGCGTACGAACACGGGTTTCTATGGGTAAAGGAGCATATATGTGTTTTAGACAAGAAAAATAGTGGGGTAGGATCTGATAGGGATGATTAATGTATATATGGTCTATTCATTAATTTTATCTAACTAACAAAGATGACTTGATCATTGACCCGTTAACAATGCACAGGTAGCACAGGTTCAGGGGGAGCATTAGCCTTCTAGTACATTCAACATTATTGGCAGTATGGTTGCTGAGTCCAGCTATGGCTTCAGATATTTATACCATTTGTTACTCAAGTCATGTAAAAGTCTAGAAAGTGATATGAGTCCTCTTTGAAAAATGATGTAATTTGTATCCCCACTTTACATGGGATGGATGATGTAATATTTATTATTCCTGTCATGTATAAACAATTGGTATATCCCCACTTGGTTGGGTGGATGAGTCAAATTTGGTATATCCCCACTCAGTTGGTAGATGTATGTATGTATGAGTCATTGGTGATAGGAAGGTCATCCTCACATAGTTGAGTTATAGAGTCATTCTTTTAGAAAATATTTTTTTGCAGACTCTACTTGTACTCAGGAAGAGCATGGACAGTGCATCTCAGCATGTACAAAAGAGAAGCTCAATTAGAGATTTCAGCATGTACTCAGGGGGGGCATGACCAGCATAATGTATGTCAAAGAGAGAAATTCTCTTGGTCCACCCTTTGCCCTTGATTTCAAAGGGAGAGAGTGACTTGGTGTTGTTTTTGCCATCAAGTCCAAAGGGGGAGATTGTTGGCATTATGATACAGGTGTTGTCCTTGATGGAAACTCACTTAGATGAAAGAACACAGTGCAACATGTCAACAAAAAAGAACTACACATCATACTACAAAGAATGAAGAAAGAGAGGTATACATAGGTTCAACTTGACCAAGTTGCGTATACATGCAGTTTCTCTGAACACAAGTTGTGTATACGTACACACGCACTTTCACAGAAGAAAAAGTGCGTATATGTTGAAAAACTAAGTTTTTGGTCCGAGGTATTTGGTCCAAGGTATTTTGATCCATGGTATTGGTCCAAGGTATTTAATCTAAGGTATTGACCCTAGGTATTTGGTCCAAGGTATTGGTCCTAAGTGGTTTTGATCCATGGTATTGGGAAAGGCCTAAAACTATATAAGGAGGATAAGATCATTAGGCCAAGTTGTGCAAGTATCGAATATCTGATGAAGTGTGAGATATAGTATGCAGGTTATTGGTGTATGGTTCTTTGCTTGATCTGAACCAAGGATGAACCTTCGTGGTTGATGAGGCATAAGATGTAATAATAGATCGGGATCTTAAGGCTTGAAATGAATTATCATTATATGGTTTTATAATGTATAGTATAGATCTTAATATTGACGCATGTGTTATCCTATAAATGTTATGATCTGGGTATAATTGAAGTCTAGAATAGCTGCAAAATTTTGAATTAATATTTACAGACGTGTATGCTGGTTGGCTTTGATAAAAGCACGTATACACCCTGATTTGACACATGGAAGTAGCATATACCTTATGAAGTATGTTTCAGTTGTTTTTGTTTGCTATTGCAGAGTTCTAGGTTCTGCTTTGGGTTCTGGTGACTGTGTTCTGGTGACAGTATTCTGAATGATCAGATTCAAGTTATGATGATTGAGTTTTAGTGATTGGTTGAAGTAGATGTACTTGATGATTATGATGTTGTTGGTGGGTCCAGTATGAAAATTGAATGAAACGTGGCCTTCAGATTGTGGTGTTGTGTTCTAGGAGTATCCAATCTAAAAATTCATGAAACATGGTCCTTGGTAGAAGAGTGGAGTTTTCTGTAGGGTGGCACCTACGTACTAGTAAACATATTGTCTAGTACGAGAGCTAGGGGTTGTAGCTCCCTTCTAGTAGTACTTGGAGAACGAGAGAAGTTTGTAGCCTTTTGCAGGTGGGTGCCTGCATACTGGTATAAGTCTGCACTAGTACAAGATTGTAAACAGATTTTCTTATTATTAAAGGAAGACAAAAATGACAACAGCAGGTGGGTTTTACCCACATTGGGTTTCCACCTTATATCTTGGTGTTCTTGTGTGTTTCTTATGTGTGATGCTTTATTCTGCTTTTACTGCAATGTCTAATAAATCTCTGATATACTAGTTAAAGTTCAATACATGATAAACTGTCTAAACCAAAATTTCTCTACATATACGTTGTTTCTTTAATTACAGTCGCGCGTACACGCTAGTTAACTTAGCTGAAGTAGCGTATATAAATTTGTTTGGGAAATTAAATTATTGATCTGATAATACTGATTCACCCCCCTCTCAGTATTATTTTTCCTCAAAAAATATGTATATGACACTAATCATTTCATTGACTAATCAATGATACATGTGGAATCTGAGGGACAATTATGACTAGACCCAATGTGCAACTAAGGTTGGAGGAAAACCACAGTGTGGATTTGAATAATATAGTAGGTCAAAGTGGAATGGAAAAACTTTGGACTAGATGAGGAAACTTGGGATATGGTAGATCAAATGAGGGTTATGTACCTATTTTTGTTTAATGTACAAACATATGTAAGATTTATAAGCATAAATCTTATTATTTATTTTTTTCCTTTATTTATAGAACACAAAAAATGATGTTGTCTTAAGAAGATGGTGTTTATAACAACCCTTTTACCTTCACCCCCAAATTTGTAAACATGACTATGTGTCACCATAATGAGATTCATGACTTGATGGAATAGAACTTGGAAAGACTTAAAAAATTAAATGTGAGTTGTAATTGGCGGTTGATTTGAGGAGAGGAAATCATGGGTACAAAAATATCAGGGGGGGATTCCTTGAGTGAGACCATAGCTAATCGCTTTTATTTTTAGAATCCACATTCCTAGCTACATTAAATTCTAAACACTACTTTTCGACCTTCCATAAATTGCATTGAAAGGAAATTGGAGACATGGAATTTGTTATGAAACCAGCTCACAAAAAGATAGAAAAGGTAGATCAATGCCTTAGAATTCAGCCACTTCGAGGGGGAAACCTCCTTTACATTACACAAATTAACAATTCTTCGATTTTGCACCAAAGAGGCATTATCCTTTAAAAGTTGGAGAACTTGTTGTTGATGCTCGATGTGATATTTCACTACTTGAACCTTTTTCTTCTCGATATGTCCTTCTATCTTTAGAGTTTTAGGAGTGGTAATTTCTTCCAATCCTTTACAAGATATGGTCGGATTCATTTATTGATGCTCGATGTGATCTTTCACTTCTTGAACATTTTTCTTCTTGATATGTACTTCTATCTTGATAGTTTGAGGAGTGGTAATTCCGATCAATGAATTACAAGATATGGTTGGATTCATTTCTTCTTTCTCGATGTGATCTTTCACTTCTTGCACCTTTTTCTTCTTGATATGTCCTTCTATCTTGAGAGTTTGAGGAGTGGTAATTCTTGCCAATGCTTTACAAGATATGGTCTGATTCATTTCGTCTTTCTCTGGGGTTGGGTCCTGGTGTATATCCTCTTCTTTTGATGTTTTTTGATCATTTTCTTCCTCCTCTTCATACTCTATGTAAAATAATTTCTTCTCATCACACTTCTGACCTTTATTGCATTTTCTATCACAATTGTAACAAAGTCCTTTTTCTCATTTTTCTTCCAATTGTTGTGGTGTAACCCTTGTAGGTTGTGGAAGGCCAGTTGAAACAATACTTCCATCTTTATAGTTGTGAGGGGTAGACTTCCTTGTTTCCATAATTTCGCTTTCAATTGATCTTGCCAACTTGAATTCCTCCTCGAATGAATCAGGTTCCCAAAAATGAACCTCATGTTGAACGTTATCCTTTAAAGTCCCGATGAAGACATCAATCCTTTGCTTCTCTAGAATATCATTTATCCTTATATTCAATTCTTGAAAGTCCTCAATGTGCTCTACCATTGAACACTTTTGTTTGAGAGTTATCAATTGGCTAAAAAAATTGTTGCTTTTTGTATCTCATAATGTGTTGTCAATTCTTCCATAAAAATTGCCCAAGTGATAATTTGTTTACGAAAGCAAAGCCATTGATACCATACAAACTGATTTGGTTCCAAATATAAAGTTGAAATACATACCTTTTGTGAATCCCTCTTATTCAGCTGAGAGAAATACATGAACCACTGTGGTGCTTACTAACAGAGGGTAGTTGTTCAATGACGAGGACAATGGACTCTAAATTGTGGGTTTCTACTAATCTTTGTGTTAATTTCCCAAGAAAGCATCCCCTTATACTTTTGTTTTGTCTCAAGGGTGGTCAATTGCAAGAAATTTGTAGTGTAGCTAGCCTATGGTTTGGTGGAGAATGGAAGTCCCTCCTCCATTTGTTTTCCATTACAATATATTCAGATTAGTATAAATGTTTTACATATTTAAATCTCAGGCTATGTTAGTCTCATTGTATGATTTTGTATGTTCATGTTTGGATGCTTGAAGATACTTGATATATCTCCTCATGATACTAAAATAGTTACAGTCTAAAACTTAGAAAAAGAAAAAGGAAAAGAAAAGAAACAATAACAACCAAGTGAAAATTCCAAAATCATTAATTTAAAACTAGCTTATAGACTACTCATTAAGTATAACTTCCACATGCTATATCTAAATAGATATAAATAAATAGAACATGAAATTATGGTAGTAATTTTCGTTAGGTTTTTCAAAATTTCATTATTTCGAGCTTTTGAGTAAGACGTTATAGGTAATGTTTACAAATTGCTTGATTTAACAAGAAAATTATTTAGGATGATAGTCTCTAATAACAAGTGCTAGACAAAAGGCAGTAAAATAACTTGAAAATAGACAAAGGAGTAGCTCCACAACTTGAGGAATATATATAAGAATGGATAATAAACAACGAAAAATAAGACTCTTTGAGAAGCAAGCCTCTCAAACCTCCTTTTACAGAAGAATAAATGTATAAGATTAGATGATAGGAAGATTATGTCTTGAGAATAAATGTATAATATTGGATGATAGGAAGATTAATTCTCACTAGTGTATATATTTATATGTGCATGGGATGAAAAATGATATTATAATTAAAAGGTATAGACTACAACAATACTATAATAATAGGAATGTAATGAATTAATATTTACATTTTATGATATAATTTATGCTCACATGGGGTTTTGTCTAATGGTTAACATAGCAACTTTCCTTTACACTCTTACATCAACTAAAATAAAATAAAAACCTTGAAACTAACATTTTATTTTCCATTCGTAACTTTCCTTCTTTTAATTAATATTTTTATTTCAATTTTTAATGTTATTTGATTATTCTTTATTATTGAAGTTGGTTAATTACATTTATAAAACTCAGACCTTAGTTCACTTATTTTTATATTTTTTTAAACAAAAGTGAATACCTTTCTCTAATAAACCCACACCTGGTTGTGACAAGTACCGGGGAGAATTTACATTGTAGGTGTAGCTTTGGGCATCAAATTTGACACTTGCAATCTATCTAACCATTCCCAATTTTCATTACTATCTCTATAAAGTAGAAATACTCTTATTTCTCTACTAGTATATACATGGCAAAATTGTGATAGGAGAAATATGCAATAAAAACTAGTCTTGACATTATCCTATTAGTTACCAGGATGAAATGGTCCATTCAAGTCAAATCCCAGGCCCATTTCTTTTGAAGGGGTGTTAGGAATGACCATATGCAACTAAAGATCATTTATCTTGCTTCTCACATCCTCTACCTCGTCCTCCATGTGTGCAATTTTCCAGCTTTAGTTTTCCATTGTGTCCATAATTTCATGTTTTGATTCGCTTTGATGTTTCAACATTAACTGCAAGTCAGATATCTCTACTTTCAATTCAACATGTTCTTTGTCAAACTTCTCCTAAAAAGAGGGGGAAAAGCTTACATAATCTAGAGAGTTCCCTTTAATATAAAAATTCTTAAGGTTTCTTCTCAACACCTGACCCGAACACACTTGTCATCGACCCCAGTATCTGAATGTCATGATGGAGGAAGAACACCTAGGAGAAGAGCTAGAAATGCAAGGGGAGAAGTATAGATATTTGATTGGTCTTAAAGCATACTCAAGTTCCCAAAACAAGATTATATCCACCTTAATACTGTAACATAGCCAATACTTCTGGAAAATGGGGGATAATAGAGAACATGAAGGAGAGTCCTCATAGGCTGATACATTTCAACATCCTTCACAAGATAAATTCTAGCAAACCGTATTCTCACTAAATCAAGACGAGGCGTTCCAATAACTAGTAGAATGGAGAAAATTAATCATCCCCAAGCTAATTTATGGAGTTTACCGCTTAGATGTTGTTAGTGCCTAGATTTACCTTAGGCTGAAAAAGGTAGGATCTAGGGCCAACATCAAATGACGCTCAGCCTAGTAGCTAGCCCTACCAGGTCAGGAGAGGGATCTCTCTGGGTCAATCTCAGCAAATGATGATCTATAAGGCTTGAGATTGTTGGCATTATGATAAAAGTGTTGTCCTTGATGGCAACTCACTCAGAAGCAGGTACAAGTGATGGCAACTCAATCAGAGGACAGATCTTAGTACAGCAGGACAAGAAAGAGATATACGCAGGTTCATTAAGGAAAATCAACATATACATGCAGGTTGGCTTCAGTAAAAGAGCGTACATGTGAAAACGTACCTTTGGTCCATGGCGGTTAGTCCTTGGAAGTTATGCCTATGGTTTTGGACCATGGTGTCTCGATGGTCGTGTCGATCTCTAGTTTTGAAGTTGATGGTATTGTGTTACTATGGTTTTGGACCATGGTATTGTGAACGGCCTAAGGCTATATAAGGAGAAGATCATTAGGCAAAGAGGGGTGAAGAAAGGTGTGTCTGATGAAGTGAGAAGATCTGGTATTGCTGGTTATCTGTTCGGGACGCTTGGCAAGGGTCGGATCTGACAGCGAAGGTATAAGTAATTATTTCTAGATCTGCACGCAGGTTGCCTTTGGAGAAAGCGCGTATACACGCGGTTTTGGTATAGCGAAGTAGCGTATGCATAATAAGATTTGATATTTCAGGTTGCTGTTGATTCTGGTGGTTGTTGCAGAGTTCTGGGCTCTGGTTTGTGTTTCTGTGTTCTTGATGACAGGGTTTCAGTGATTCAGTATTGGGTGATTTAGAGAATTATGATGCAAGTATAAGTTGATGATTGTATTGCAGCAGTGTTTGTTTTGTACTCATGGATCCAGTCTGAAAATTGATGAAACGTGGTCCCTGTAGGAAAGAAGGTTGTAGCCTTCTGTAGGGTCAGCACCTACGTACTAGTAAATGGATCGGCTAGTACAAGAGCTGAGGGGGTTGTAGCTCCCTTCCAGAAGTAGTTGGAAAACGAGAGAGGGTTGTAGCCCTCTGCAGGTTGTAGCCTGCGTACTGGTAAAGGACTGCACCAGTACATTGTAAAAGAAGTTTCTTATTAAAGAAGAAAGAGATGAATTGCAGCAGGTGGTTTTCACCCACATTGGGTTTCCACCTTATATCATGGTGTTCATGTGTGTGGCTTTTATGTGATGATCTGTTCTGTTATACTACACCTGTTTACTGTCAATGTGGTTAATAATGTTCTGATGCATTTACTGAAGATAAGCTAACTGAATCATAAGATTTCTGGATATATGCTAGTTGCTTTAGACATAGTAGCGTGTACACGTGGGTTCACTTAACTGAAGTAGTGTATATGTTTCTGAGCATGAAATTTGAAAAGTTTTATTGATCTGATAATACTGATTCACCCCCCCCCTCTCAGTATTATTTCCAACAATTGGTATCAGAGCCAGGTCCTTCAGAGGAAGCTTGATCGCTTGAAGGAAAAGATCCATCAGAATGGCTAATCCAGAAAGAGAGGCACACATCAGGCCACCAGTCTTTGACGGGAACAATTTTACCCACTGGAAGATAAGAACCACTGCATATCTACAATCACTTGGAGTAGAAGTTTGGGGAATCGTAGAAGGAGGATACAAATTCCCATCAGCAACTCCTACAGATCCAGCAGAGAAAAAGCAATATGAGCTCAATGCCAAAGCTGTTACTGTCCTATTGAGTAGTTTGACACAATCAGAATTTATGAAGATCATGCGTTTCAAATCAGCTAAGGAAATATGGGACAAAATCGTTACAAGCTACGAAGGAGATGATCAGGTAAAAAGAGCAAAGCTTCAAACTCTCAGAATCCGGTATGAAACTCTTAAGATGCATAGTAATGAAAGCATAGCTAATTATTTCCTGCTTATGGATGAGATTGTAAATTGTATGAGGGATCTGGGTGAAGAATTTGAGGAAGTTGTCTTAGTTGAAAAGGTTTTGAGATCTCTGTCTGCTAAATTTGATTCTAAAGTATCTGCGATAGAAGAAAAGGAGAATGTGCAGAAAATCACCATGTCACAGCTTCACGGGATCTTAACTGCTTTTGAAATGCGACAAGAGGTACCATCAGAAGCCGCATTCGAATCGTCAGAGGAAGAAGATGAGGTAAATTTTGTCAAGAATCTTGAACGGGGAACTGGACGGTTCAAAGGTAAGCTACCTTTCAAATGTTTTCTATGTGGTAGAGTTGGTCACTATGCTGCTAGATGGCCTCATAACAAAGGAAAGATATCTGAAGAAGATGGTAGAAGCTATTATACCCATATTAAAAGTTCATTCAATGATAGTGAAGATATTAGAAGTCTCATGGCACATGAAAAGAAGAATGCTTCATCCAATAATAGTGAAGATATTAGAAGTCTCATGGCACATGAACAGAAGAATGCAGAAACTAAAGAAGTTACCAAATTAAATGAACAATTGGAGACAGAAACCAGGGTAAGGGAGCAATTGCAGGATATAGTAAAGGATCAGAGCATAACTATTCAGAGACATGAATCAAAGATCCTCTCTCTAAAAGAAGATCTTAAAAAATCAAGAGAACAGAACAGAGAAGCTCTTGAAGATCAAGAACATGAAGTGATCAAACTAAAGCGACAAGTGGAAGAAGGAAGAAAAGCTGAAGAAGACCTAAGGAATCAGTATCTGGAAAAGGAAGAACAACATCAAGTTGAGGTAAATATCTTGAAAGGTAAATTAGAAGAAAAGGATAAGCTTTTACGATTTCAAGATAGTACTAAAGTCTTGGACGATATTGTTAATAATCAAAGGTCTCCTGCTATCAAAACTGGTCTTGGTTTTCATGAATATGTTGAAGGTGAATCTAGTTCACAAGGTGAGGCAAGAAACCCTAATGAGAAATCTGAAATGCTGAACAAGGAACAACCAAGGAAAGAAATTCCTCAAGGAAGATCCTTTACTCCTAACTATGGAAGTGATAGACGATTATTTCCTCCTCTGAATAATGTTGAATGTTATGTATGTCATAATCTTGGACATGTTGCAGCCAGATGTAGAAGTAGAATGGTTCAAGACCATTACAAAAGATCATCGCATCCCAGGTATTTCAGAGGATATTGATTTGCCTACAATGAATATGGACACAAAGCAATTGACTGCAATAGAAGGAACGTGAAATATGTAAGATGTTATACATGCAACAAATATGGGCATAAAGCAAGGGAATGCAGGAGCAGATTTCAAAATTCAAAACAAGAGGACCATACATCATCACAGTTCCAGGAATTGAAGAAGACATAATTAGAGACAGAAAGGTGTGGCATAACTCAGTCAGCTGACACAACAGACACAGGGGAATCTGAAAGTGATGAATTTCAGTATTCCATCTTGCATACGCTGATATAATGAAGACAAGTCGCGTATATACGTGAGTTACAGGCTGCAAAGTCGCGTATATGTAGAAAGGGCAGCAGAACAGACCCAGGAAATGTTTCAGTCATGGTTGGCTCAAGCTCAGGGGGAGCATAAAGGGCAGCAGAACATACTCAGGAAATGGTCATGGTTGGCTCACGCTGAGGGGGAGCATATACTTCAAATAATTCATTGTTGGCATTATGGTTAGAAGTTGTTGATGAAACTAAATGATACATCTTGTTGTTTGATCAAAGGAATGGTATTGCAGGCTTATGCGTATGGTACAGATCATATATGATAAATGATAGTTATTGCTGGTCTTAGAACCTGCATCTGCTCAGGGGGAGCATGGATGGATTGATACAACTTGGCATATACAAAGGGGAGCCAAATCAGAAACTTCAGCATGTACTCAGGAGGAGTATGGACAGCAGAAGGTATACCAAAGAAGACAATATCTTGGTCCGCCCTTTGCCCTTGATGTCAAAGGGGGAGAGTGACTTCGTGTGGTGGTTGCCATCAAGTCCAAAGGGGGAGATTGTTGGCATTATGATACAAGTGTTGTCCTTGATGGCAACTCACTCAGAAGCAGGTACAAGTGATGACAACTCAATTAGAGGACAGATCTTAGTACAGCAGGACAAGAAAGAGATATACGCAGGTTCATTAAGGAAAATCAGCGTATACACGCAGGTTGGCTTCAGTAAAAGCGTGTACATGTGAAAACGTAACTTTGGTCCGTGGCGGTTAGTCCTTGGAAGTTGTGCCTATGGTTTTGGACCATGGTGTCTCGATGGTCGTGTCGATCCCTAGTTTTGAAGTTGATGGTATTGTGTTACTATGGTTTTGGACCGTGGTATTGTGAAGGGCCTAAGGCTATATAAGGAGAAGATCATTAGGCAAAGAGGGTGTGAAGAAAGGTGTGTCTGATGAAGTGAGAAGATCTGGTATTGCTGGTTATCTGTTCGGGACGCTTGGCAAGGGTCGGATCTGACAGCGAAGGTATAAGTAATTATTTCTAGATCTGCACGCGGGTTGCCTTTGGAGAAAGCGCGTATACACGCGGTTTTGGTATAGCGAAGTAGCGTATGCATAATAAGATTTGATATTTCAGGTTGCTGTTGATTCTGGTGGTTGTTGCAGAGTTCTGGGCTCTGGTTTGTGTTTCTGTGTTCTTGATGACAGTGTTTCAATGATTCAGTATTGGGTGATTTAGAGAATTATGATGCAAGTATAAGTTGATGATTGTATTGCAGCAGTGTTTGTTTTGTACTCATGGATCCAGTCTGAAAATTGATGAAACGTGGTCCCTGTAGGAAAGAAGGTTGTAGCCTTCTGTAGGGTCAGCACCTATGTACTAGTAAATGGATCGGCTAGTACAAGAGCTGAGGGGGTTGTAGCTCCCTTCCAGAAGTAGTTGGAAAATGAGAGAGGGTTGTAGCCCTCTGCAGGTTGTAGCCTGCGTACTGGTAAAGGATTGCACCAGTACATTGTAAAAGAAGTTTCTTATTAAAGAAGAAAGAGACGAATTGCAGCAGGTGGTTTTCACCCACATTGGGTTTCCACCTTATATCATGGTGTTCATGTGTGTGGCTTTTATGTGATGATCTGTTCTGTTATACTGCACCTGTTTACTGTCAATGTGGTTAATAATGTTCTGATGCATTTACTGAAGATAAGCTAACTGAATCATAAGATTTTTGGATATACGCTAGTTGCTTTAGACACAATAGCGTGTACACGCGGGTTCACTTAACTGAAGTAGCGTATATGTTTCTGAGCATGAAATTTGAAAATTTTTATTGATCTGATAATACTGATTCACCCCCCCCTCTCAATATTATTTCCAACAGAGATGACTGAAATATCTTCTGATTTTAGGCTAGATATATGTGCAAGAGAGTTTGATTTGATAAAATGGTGATTTGTTGACTCAGAGGGAAAGACACATTTTAGGGTGTGGGGATTGAGGCTCAGTTCTGGAGAGATCTCGATGGGGAAAGGTAGGCAATCGTTTGGCATTTAAATTTTAGTGAGATGGAGGGAAAAGACAGGTGAGGTGTTGAAGAGGGCAAGAGCAATCATGAATCCTCCCCAAACAACTGAAAACATCAAACAACTAAAGCAAACTTCAAGTAGAGCATTGCACTTTCAATGATTTCTAGTGGAAGTAGAAGACATTCCCGAGATTACTGAAAATTTTTAGAGAAATCTTGAGACAACAATGGCAAAGACCTAATGGCACCGCTAAAAAATCAGCAGTCCAATAGCAACAACATATTGATGGACAACAAGGTAAAGAAAAAGAGTTTCAACATTTGGAAGAGGATGAAACAGGCCTATGGAGTATGGACTTTGATGGCGCTGTAGGAAGGGAAGGTGCTGGAATTGGTATTTGGATATGCAACCCGGTTTTCGCCCCAAACGAAGTGCCAAGTAATGTAAGGGTCTGCTCTTATAAATTAGCTTTTGACTATTCAAACAATGAGGCTAAATATGAAGCTTTGATTGCTGGTTTGAAAGTTCTTAGAAAATTAAATACTAAGAGGATTTCAGTGTATGGTGACTATGAGTTAGTTATCAAGCAGGTGAAAGGCGAGTACCAAGAAAAGCATCCTCGAATGTGGGCCTACCGCAACGTGGTGTTGGATATCTTGAAAGTGTTTTCTGATTACACTATAACTTGTGTGCCCCGTGCTCAAAATGTCATTGCAAATTCACTTGCAACAGCAGCAAGCAATTTGAAGATTCTTATGAACTAAAACAATAAGTTCGAGATTCATGTGAAGCATCGCCTGGCTGTGCGCGACAATCAAAGGTATTGGCAAGTGTTCCAAGATGATGATGAGATCAATGAATTTCTTCAAAATAAAGGTAAATTCAAGGACATTTCTATTGATATGGAATATGATGATGGTGATGAGAATATGGAAGTTAATTAGATGGAAGTTTTGCAACTGAAAGACAACATCATTCCTAAAGGTCTAATACCTTTAGATGAGCTCTTCGATCAGGACGATGTGGCTAAAAAACCGACCTTGCTGCCAACGAAAAGGGAGTTGAAGATGTGAACATTGGATTAGTTGAAAATCCCAAGATGGTGAAATTATCAAAAGCATTGCCCCCAAAGGTAAAGAAAAAATATATCAGTTTGTTATCCTATTTTACTAATGTATTCAGTTGGGATTATTCAGATTTGAAGGCATATGACACAAGCATAATTCAGTATGTGATCCCAATCAAGCCAAATCAAAAGCCTTTTCGCCAAAAGCTAAGAAGAATAAATCCAAAGATGCTGCCCTCAATTGAAAAGGAGGTGAATAGGTTGTATAAATCTAGTATCATAGTCCCTATCAGATTATTAGATTGGATTTCAAATTTGGTTCCCGTCCACAAGAAGACAGGTGAGATTTGGTTATGCCTTGATTTTAGAAATCTGAACAAAGTTTCCTTGAAATACAATTATCCATTGCCCAAGATGGATCACATACTTCAACGAGTAGTTGGAGCATCATGGATGTCACTACTCGATGGTTATTCAGGTGATAACCAAATTTTGGTCCATGAGGATGATCATGACAAAACAACATTCACCACTCCGTGGGGAACTTTTCATTATGCAAAGATGTCGTTTGGATTGAAAAATACTGGTGCAACCTTTCAGTGGGCCATGGATATAGCATTTTCCAATGAAAAAGATCTTTTTCTAGTTGTTTATCTTGATGACTTAACAATTTTCCCTAATATAGATGAAGAGCACCTCTATCATTTGAAGATTGTTTTTCAGCGGTGTAGGAAGTATGGCATCTCACTCAATCCAAAGAAGAGCTTGTTTGCCATGGATGAAGGCAAGCTTCTTGGGGATATTATCTCAAAGGAGGGCATTCACATCGATCTAGATCGGGTGGAGTCCCTTCAAAAAATTGATTTCCCACGAAGTAAGAAAGAAATCCAATTCTTCAATGGTAAGATCAATTTCTTACGTCGCTTTGTGCCCAATCTTGTAGAACACTTAAGAGAAATCACAAACATGTTGAAAAGGATACTGCAGTAAGGTGGACTGAGGAAGCAGTTAAGTCTTTTAATTTGGTGAAATCAGCTCTTTCTTCAGCCCCGGTTTTGATCAGCCCGGACTATACTCAGGATTTTATTTTTTTTCCTTTGCCTCAGATCATACTATGGCAGCGGTCTTGATGCAGAAGAGAGACCAGCTTGAAAAACCAATTGCATTCTTCAGCAGAACCATAAGGGATGTGGCATTGAAGTATAACATTATTGAAAAATAGGCCCTTTCATTGGTTAAAGCATTAAAATATTTTTGGGTTTATATTTTGCATTCTCACATCCTTGATTATGTTCCTAATGCCGCTGTCAAAGATGTCCTAGTGAAAACAGATCTGGAGGAAGGAGAGCGAATGGATCACTGCCTTGCTGGAATATGATGTAGAAATCAAACCGACAAAGCTCATTAAAGGACAGGGGCTGGCTAAACTCATGGCTAAGTCAAATCTGCATGCCTCGGACATTAATCTAATTGCTGCTATGTTCGAGGAAGACGAAGAAAATTTTCCCACTCAGGTATTAGAAATTTTCCTCTTGTCTCCTTGGTATTCGGACATTGTTTATGTGCTTCAAAATCTGTCATCACCTCCCGGAATGACCAAGAACAAAAGTAGGACATTGAAGTTGAAGGCTACAAAATTTTGTATCATGAATGGTGCACTTTATTGGAAAGATCCCGGTGGTTTTCTGCTGAATTGTTTGGTAGAAGAAGAGGCAAAACAAGTTAAGGAAGATTTTCACAAGGGAGATTGCGGAGGCCATCTTTTTTGGAAGACAACAGACAATAAAATCTTGAGAGCGGGGTATTATTGGCCAAGTATATTTTCTGATGTGTACAAAATAGTGGCTAGCTGTCACGAATGTCAAACTTTTCAAGGTAAGCGGAAGTTGCAGCCTTTACCACTCAAGCCCATTGAAGTAAGCGCTCCATTTCAGCAGTGGGGCTTGGATTTTATTGGTGAGATTCATCATTCTTCTTCAGCACAACATAAGTGGATCCTCACAGCGACAGATTATTTCACCAAATGGATTGAGGCAATTCCTACAAGGCAAGCCACCAATTTGGTAATTATTTCATTTCTTGAAAAAAAACATTTTGTCTCATTTTGGATGTCCAAATAAGTTGATCACTGACAATGCAGGAGCCTTTAAATGGAAAAGAATGATTGACTTTTGTCATAAGTATCAAATTAATTTGGGGCATTTGACTGCCTATTACCCACAAGGTAATGGTTTGGCGGAATCCTCCAACAAATCTCTTGTCAATATCATCAAAAAGCTGCAGGAAACTAACAAGAAGAGTTGGCACAAAAGGTTGGTCAATGCACTTTGGGCAGACAGGGTAAGTCAAAAGAAATCTATCGGCATGTCTCCTTTTGAGCTTGTGTACGGTATGGAAATAGTCTTCCAACATCTTTGGCAGTCCAGATGGTAAAATTGTTGCAAGAAGCTGGCAGCGAGGATGATGGTTTGCAGTGGAGGATCAACCAAATGATACATTTGCAGCAAACTAGAGAGGAGGTATTTCAGCATACTTCCAAGCTATAGGAAAGAATTAAGAGGATATATGACCGGAAAGCCAAGGCAGATAGGTTTGAAATCAGAGACATCATGTTGAAGTGGGATGCAAGGAATGAAGAGAAGGGTAAGCACAACAAATTTGAAAATCTTTGGAAAAGGACCGTACAAGATTGCTGCACATCAGGACCATAATGCTTTCCTTTTGCAAGAGCTGAATGGTGAAGACTATTCTGGTGGACCGGTCAATAGTCGACTCCTCAAACGGTATATTGTATAAATTGTTTTCTGTTGTCCTATTCATCATTGTATATAACGGTTTATTTAAATTCCATTGCAAGGGTGTGTTGTTTTCATTCTTCAGCTTAGGGCCCGAGGTGAAGGCCATAAAGCTGAAGTTTGATTTCAGTTTTGGTTTGGTTTGTTAGAGTCAAGTCTTTTGGTCAATTTCAATCTTGAAAATGAGTCAATTTGAGTCACGTTCAGTCCTGAAATTCAGTCTTTCAGTCAAGAGTTCAGGTTTTTTGTGTCAAAGTTATTGACTGCATAGCCCAATGGACAAATGCACTGCTTGCTTTCCCAGAGATCTGTAGTTCTTGGCACCTCCAAGGAGCTACCATCCCCATTGGAGCCAATGTTAGAGTCAATATTTTCACCCCTCCGTCCGAGATCAAATCCTTTTGTTGCATTTCATATTAGGTGTCCCGCCCAGTCATTTGCATTCCATTAGGCACATAGATTGTTTGACGGTAATGGCATTCCTATAGTTTCCCTCATGTTATCTACCTGCTGGCTCATGTGTGTTCATTTAAAAACATATACAATCTCCCTTTTATCTCGAAAATTGCAAGGGTTATCTTTAGGGTTTCGTGGTCAATTAGGTCTAGGGTTTCATTAGGGTTTCGTCAAAAAATGTGTTAAAGTGTCCAATAACTACTAGCAGGCCATGAGGAGGTTGTAACATCAATAAATTTCATTTCCAAGTGTTCGAAAATGTGTTTTTCCTCAAAACTCCGTTTTGAGGAAAAAACAAAGTATTTAGCTTCCATTGTAAAAAAAATCATGAAAATTTTGTTTTCCTCATTGTAAATTCTATCATCTACACCCTGTTTTCTTTCCTTAGCCCAAAAGCTCCAACACTGCAAAACAAGCAAAACTCAGGTCATTAAGTTCATCACAAAGTGAAAAAGCAATGAAAAAGTCCAAAAACAGAGGTTGAAATAAAGTTATTTGCAAAACATTATGAAAGTGGGTTTTGGCAAAATTAAATTTGAAAAGCCCATGTATAAAACATGTCTCCAAGTGTTGAAAGCTCATTTGAATTCTAAGAGCAAAGAGGAAGAATGCAAATTTATTTTTGTGAGAAAGTGAGGATATTGGGTAAAAATCGCTGTAAGTTGAGGGTGCGGCGCACTGGGTAGGAGGCACGGCGCACTGGGTAGGAGGCACGACGTACTCATCTAGTGCAGCATATTGGGCCTCAGGACCCAGTGTAAAATAACACGGGCATGGCGCATACGGAGGGCGTGGAGCATTGGGCTGAATGCGTGGCGCATATAGCTAAAGAGCCCGAAAATTCCCAAAACTCTCCCAAATCGCCAAAATCGCACGGATTTGCTAGGTAGAGCCTCCATCATTGTGTTTCATCTAAGTTTGTACTTATATTATGGTGGTTGATGAATGGTAATGGTTTTAAAAAAAACATCAAACCCTACCATTTGAAATTCCAAGAAACTTGTTGCCTAGGGTTTGATTAACCATTTTGCTGCCAAGTGTACCATCCCTCCATCACTTCCTTATCCTATTTTTCCCTTGATTTCATTGTTCCCTAAAGTTCCCCTACCCCCTAAATTTATTAATCCCCTATCCCAAGTCCCCTTTCCCAAAATCCTAAATGTAAAACCCCAAACCCTAATCCTATACAAAAACTCCCAAAACATCCCATATTTCCCTAACTAACTCTATCCCAACAGTCCCTAAATTCCCATTATTTTTCCCTCTCCTTACAGTCCCTTGTTTCACTGTTTTCCCTTGGTGGTAGAGGTCAAACAATCATCAAAGGCAGTCCAACACAGTTTAACACATTAGCACCTATTTCTCCAAGGCAATTTGTCTACTAGCAGCTATGGCATCTGATCCTTCATATGATTATGAAGAGGAGACCCAAAGTGACTCACCCACCGAGGACATGCACCCAGGAGGCCTCATAGAGGTGGTAGACATATCAGAGAAGAACCAACCACTCTTGCCGAGCTACAGGCCTACCCTCTTGCCATCTTTTGTTTCCAGCATCAGTCATGTTATGAATTTTGCGAGAAGGTTGCTAATATTTAGTTTCATCATGAGTTAGCACGCTTATTTGTGTTGCATTTACATGGTGATCAAGCCACTCTTCTTGGTGTCACTTTCACATTAAGATCAGAAACCATTTCATTGGCAACTGACATACCAAGCATTGGAGAACCGTGGAACAAGAAGCAGAAAATTGACCGGCAGCACTATGAACCATACATCAAACACGGTTTTTTTAGACAAATCAAGAGAGTGTTTCCTTTTCGGTTCCTCAAGGATGAATATGCTCCTTTAATGAAACTCATCATGAAGTATTTCCCCTGTGAGGGCCGGTTCTCCCGCTTGTATGCTTATCACATCAAGCTGTTGATGGATTTTACTCGGGTACGGATGATGAACATTCCTTATTTCATATGCCGAAACATAAAGAAGATGACCACTCTTGTGCAGCACAAGACCCCTCAGCAGTAGTTCAACAGTATTTATCATTTTTCTCTCATCAAAATTGTGGTCGTTCATCAACTTGGTTTACAGGCCATCACTTGGGATGGATTCATATCTCGTGAGTTTTTCAGAGCTTCACAGGGACCTTCAAAGGCTGGGCATGAGACAGGTGGACCTTCTTATCAGCATGAGGGCCATGAGACCGCTAGTGTGCCGGTGTTCATCTCCTATCAGAGGGGTACTAGACGGTTGTTTGTAGCAGCAAAGCGAGTGTTATCTCCACCCGGGGTGGAAGGGGCCTCACTTCCTTCATCAGTACAACAGGTTCAGGACCTAGGCAAGAGGCCTCTACAGGAGGAAGGACCATCTAGTCACCGAGAGACTGATTTCATCCTCATTGAGGGTGATGATACTGACATGGGCCCACAAAGTGAAAACCTTAGAGAGATCATCAAGGAGCAGCAGGCAGACATTGATGCCTTGTCCACCAACTTGGATAGAGCCCAATGGACTATATAGTATTTGGAGTAGAGGAACAAGCAGCTCAAGGATCAGCCAGTGGTGATGGAGTTACAAAACATTCAGCAAAACCGCCAAGTTGCCCCAAGGAGGAGGGTGGAGTTCACTTTCTTGGAGCAAGAGATCAATGCCGATAGGGAGTCATGGCTTGAAAGAGTCAATATCCACTTGGAGAGGAAGCTGAAGAAGGTGATAAATGAGAAGAATATGCTTAGAAATTTGTCATATCATTATTTGTCCTGGACTTGGTGTGCCAAGCAAGAATCAGGAATTTGAAAGCAAAGTTGAAGAGATCATCAAGGAGGTGAAAAGAGGATGAAGGACTTCAGATCTTGGCTGAGGCTTCCTTGGCTCATCACAGCACTTGATAGAGAAGACTCAGCCCAAATTTCAAGAAATTTGGAGCAATTTTTTCATTTTTGCAAATTTTTGGCACAAAAAATAGGTTTTTCTGCCCTATGCACCGTGCCACGTGGCGCTTGCTTTTGCTAGAGCCCTCCAAATCTCAAAAACTCAGCATTTTTGGATTTTTCATGCCAAATTACACTTGTCTACCTATGGCCAAGAAATTTGGGCAGGTTTTGAGCCCTCAAAAGGTCAAAAACCACTCAAAAAATGACCTCACTGCCCCTATTTTGACACACAGGAAGCAGTGTTGGGAGAATGGACTTTTGTGGGGGAAAATGGAGGCCAAATTGGAAAATTCCACTTGGGCTGGAAAGTAGACTGGTAGAATTTTCCAGCAAGCAGACCTAGAGCTCATTTGGACATCAGGAAGGCCTCAAAAAGTGGGTCCAAACAGGCGCTATGCATAGAGAATCAGGCGCGGCACATAGAGAAAAAATTGCCAGTTTGACCAAGTTTTGCTCTGTTTTTCGCCCAGCTTCGCCTAGTTTGACTTTTTCACTTTCCTAATGGTAAATTTATGATGTAATTTGATGAACATTGATGGATTGTGATGTAAATATGTTGGATTTTCACTTGTACAGGTAGATTCATCAATTTAGAGGTTGTTTGAAAACGAATGAATCAATTCCTTTGTTTCTAGAGACATGCTGTTATGTTGCCTAGTTTCTAGTTCTCAGTTTGGAATTAGTTGGATCAACCCATAAACTTGTGATATCGACCCATAGAGGCAAGAATGATCTATGTTTGTCTATATTATGTTATTTTTCAGTCATTAGCATGGTTGGACTCTTGAGAAAGCATTGAGCTTCATTGTACACTCATATTTTCATTTTGGCTAAGGAATTGAGACCAGGATTTGCAGCACTCTTTGGGATTCATGTGGCAATTTGTCTTGGTACAGTGCTTCTCCTTGTAATTGTGAATTTGTTTATGTGATTGTATGCCATTATCTATCTTATTTCTTCTAAACTAAACAAACAAGAGTGTAAGTAGAATCCATTGAAATTGCATTGCTCTACTTGAAGTTTGCTTTAGTTATTTGATGTTTTCAGCTGTTTGGGGAGGATTCATGATTGCTCTTGCCCTCTTCAACACCTCACCTATCTATTCCTTCCATCTCATTCAATTTCAAGTGCCAAAATGATTGCCTACCTTGCCCCATTGAGATCTCTGCAGGACTGAGCCTCAATCCACGCACCCAAAATCTATCTTTACATCTGAGCCAACAAATCATCTTTTTATTCAATCAAACTCTTTTGCACTCATACCTAGCCTAAGATCAGAAGATATTTAAGTCATCTCAAGCCCCTATAGATCATATTTTGCTGAGATTGACCCGAAGAGAGCCCTCTCTTGACCTGGTAGGGCTAGCTACCAGGCTAAGCGTGGTTTGATGTTGGCCCTGGATCCTACCTTTTCAGCGCGAGGTAAATCTAGGCTCTAAAATAGTGGCAACCATACTGGGGAATAAATTATTTGTTTGTTGATATTCTTCATTTTATAAACTACAGACGGAGCCTGAAGATTAGCCAGGTAGCCTTCGAAACGCTTTTACTTTGCATTAGCGCAAGTAGATAAACGCTACTTCAGTCAATCTCCGGTCTAGTCTTATAAATGGAGTATCTAACTTGCAGATCACCCTAGTACATCTGAGAATTGTAAGCTTTTGGATGATAAGTTTAGGATTTGATAGGCTGAACAAGTTGTTAATGTCCATTTGATCTATTGAAAATAATAGCACACTGGCTTCTAGAAGACATACCAGAGCAAATTCGGATGCTGATCCCCCTCCTATCTACGAAAATCCCAATCTTATTCCAAGAATCATTCGCCAAGGAAGTTCTATCATTCTCGTGTTCAAAGCTCAATCGTGTCCTATTGGTTTTGAGTATATTGAGGATCTTGAATTTGATGAGCAATTTGAGTTGTCTTTGTTCGAAACCAAATCTGAAAGTGTCGTTGCTTCAATTACCTTAAATCCTGAGTTTGTTAGAAATCTTGAAACTGAAAGGGAAAATAAATCTATTGATGATTATATTTTGAACCAGCTCCAGACTACAATTGTGGCTTCTAATATTGCTGATTTCCTAGAGACTGCTTCTACAACCCTTAGGTCATCTGCAATTGCGTCTAGTTCAAGAATTCCCATCGAACCACCTTTCATTCCTACCATTCCTATGCGGCCTACTGTTTCTAATCAAAAACAACAAGACACGATTGAGCTTTGAACACGAGAATGATAGAACTTCCTTGGCGAACGATTCTTGGAATAAGATTGGGATTTTCGTAGACAGGAGGTGGATCAAGATCCGAATTTTCTCTGGTATGTCTTTTGGAAGCTAGTGTGCTATTATTTTCAACAGATCAAATGGACATTAACAACTTGTTCAGCCTATCAAATCCTAAACTTATCATCCAAAAGCTTAGAATTCTCAGATGTACCCCCGGTGATATGCAAGTTAGATACTCCGTTTATAAGACTAGACCGAAGATTGACTGAAGTAGCGTTAATCTACTTGCGCTAATCCAAAGCAAAAGCTTTTCGAAGGCTACCTGGCTAATCTTCAGGCTCCGTCTGTAGTTTATAAAACGAAGAATACCAAAAAACAAATAATTTATTCCCCAGTATGGTCGCCACTATGTTAGTGCCTAGATTTACCTCAGGCTGAAAAGGTAGGATCCAAAATAAAATTTTCATCCCCTCGTTCACCTGGATTCTCAGAGTGCTCCTCATCTTTAGTGATTTAAATTGGCATCGCATCGGGCGTAAAGAAATTATTTTCTTCTCCAATCACATTCTGCCCTCTTCTGATTCCGGACCAAGTACAACATTCTATTGTAGAGGTGTCTGCACTTGCTGCTGCACTACTTGATCTTGGGCTCACTGCTCTCTTTGTTTGATCCTGTATTGGGGCTGCTGCTAGCCACGGAAGTTAGGATTTCTGATCTATGGTTCAGACTTGTCGAGTTTCAGTCTATCAAGCATCTGTTCCACCTTTTGAAGCACTTGATCTAAGGAGGAAGGCTCTTCTTTAATTGTGACTTTCTTTTCATCTCTTGCCCCAGCTCTCTTGGCCAGCAGATTTGCTTCAACGTTGACCGCAATCTTCTGCATGTCTTCCAAAGTAGCCGGATCTCTTTCTCTTAATTGGTAAGCCATATCAGTATCAAAACAGTCCAGAAACATAATCAAGGCGAGCCCCATGGGTGGATTTATATGATCAGGGATTGCATTGTAGACTCAATTGAATCTAATATAGTAATCTTGAACAGACTCACCAGCATTCCGCTTGATGTGCTCATATTCGGAAAGAATCTGAAGGGGATTTTTCTTCACTTCCCAGCAGTCTAAAAATTGTCTATGTATATTGGCCAATGTAGTGACGCTTGCAGCCGGCAAGGCCTTGAACCATTTCCTTACTTCACCACCAAATGTTTGTACAAAAAGTCTCATGGTTACATTTTCTGCATCAATATCATGAAGATCGAAGAAATCCGTCATTTTGTCCACATGTTGCTGAGCTGTGACACCATGAGGAGTTCCATCAAACAAAGGAATTTTGCTTTGATAATCGGTGGACATATCATCCAAATTTTGAGGCAGTACAAGAGGTGCAAAATGAGCAGCCATTGCTCTTGGTGGATTTGCAATCGGTCTTGGGGATTTTGGGGGAGTAGGTGGAGCTGATGTATGGAGAGTATGAGGAGGTGTATGTGGAGGTGAAGCAATCTTGGCTATTTTAGGAGTAGAAGGAGTAGATGGAAGTGATACTATTGCGGATTTTTTATCAGAAATAGTAGGCTGCACAAGAATGGTAGGAATGAAAGGTGGTTCGGTGGGAATTCTTGAACTAGACGCAATTGCAGATGACCCAAGGGTTGCAGAAGCAGTCTCTAGGAAATCAGCAATATTAGAAGCTACAATTATAGTCTGGAGCTGGTTCAAAATATAATCATCAATAGATTTATTTGCCCTTTCAGTTTCGAGATTTCTAACAAACTCAGGATTTAAGGCAGTTGAAGCAATGGCACTTTCAGATTTGGTTTCGAACAAAGACAACTCAAATTGCTCATCAAATTCAAGATCTTCAATATACTCAAAACCAACAGGACACGATTGAGCTTTGAAGACGGAAATGATAGAAGTTCCTTGGCGAACGATTCTTGGAATAATAGGGTGTCCCACTTATATTAATATTAATTTAAATACTAATATAGCAATCTACATTTTTATTTGTTTATATGCACTAACATTTATTTAAATACTAATATTTGTATGTTAATCTACATTTTTATTTGTTTATATGCTCTGATATTTATTTAAATATTAATATTTATGGGTTTAAAATGCATTTGAGTTGTGGCTTTCTTTTTTAGGTTTGTCTAAAGAAAGTTGTTGAGATGTCTCTTTGGGGATGCTCATGAAAAGGTATGAATTGCCCATTTGAATTTTTTCATCCTTAATTTCAATCGCCTTTTTAAATTTTTAGAAAAGGCTTCTGGTTGTGACGTCGTTTTAATTTTATTTTTGAGTGTGAGTAGGTTGTCTAATAAGAGGTTGAATAAATAATTGTGGTTTTACAAGGTAATAATTCTTTTTTTTTGGGTTAACCCGTTCAGAAAATGTGGTTCAGTTGTCCCGTTGCTGCTGGCAGAGTCAGCTATCAGAAAATTCTAATCAAATGGTCAGAGTCAGCTATCAGAAAATTCTAATCAAAAGGCACGTAATTCAAATCAAAATACTAGTAATAGATTAGACTAGACGAATTTACTCATCCATTCCTACAGGATTCACCACATGCTTACCCCTTTTACTACACACGAACACCATATTAAAAATTAAAACTAGAATATGTAAATGACGTTCATTTAATCCGTTACGTTAGGAACATAATAATTTCTGATTGCAGCATGACAGACAACACAGAAGCTGGAAAACAAAGAAATTGAAAGAAAGCGATTGGATAGTGAATGCAAAGAAAGCGTCAAAAATGTACCAATAAAGGACTTTATGGCTATATTCAACTCTAGAAAGCAAAGAAATTGAAAGCATCTCCACAACGAATGCAACGAATGCATCAAGAACAAGGTCGTTGAAGAACTTTACGGCAACATTTAATTTCATCCATTGCATCTATTACCAGATCACAAAATCCTTAATAAAATTATTTTCTTTTACGATTAAGATTATTCTCCTTTACGGTTATTTTCTATTACCAGATTACAGTTATTCTCCCTTATTGTCACAAGGTGTTATTTTTTTTGAAAATGATAAATGTATGTGTTTTAAGAGGAAAATGTTACACGCAGTGAGTGATTGATGATTCCATTCAATTAACAGGAAAGCATTGACGACCACAAGAAACTCAATTATATCTATATTTGCAATTAGGCTACTCAGTTTTCTTGTTGTTTTTTTTTTTTTCCCCTGTCTAGGGTATTTCCTGAATCGCATAGAGGACTCAAACAACTATCGCTTGTAAATTAAGTATATTATCAAATATTAATGCCTGTAGAACAAAATCGAGGCTTTGTTATAGTTTATAGTCCAGAAAAGGACAAATCAAAGATGAGAAGAAGAGTGTGAGAAACTCTGCAGTTACACAAACTGTTATTTCTAGAAGACGACGAGGACCCGGGATCGCCCCTCCTCCTGCTGCTACTTTGGCTCTGTGGAACGGCATCGGGTTGAGGGTTTCGAGGGTAGATTTTATGCAGGCGGGAGTTGGGAGGCTGGGGCGGAGAGGTGTCAAGCAGAGGTCGTAGCACTACAGAGGCGTGAGGCAGAGGTCGTAGCGCTACAGAGGCATCAGGCACGCCATGGCAGGAATGTACCCAAAGCGAACTCCATTCAACTTGTGACATATTTCAAATTTCTATTTGTCCGAGGGACGAAGATAAAGGCTTTGGGTTGGCTCGGTGAACAGTGTTTGTCCACCCCAATCCAGTAAAGAAAAAGTGTATTTGTGTAATTACTATACATACAATAATACAAATCACAATAAAGATAAACATAAAAGTGTTTCCCAAAGAATTCATATGAAAACATTAACTTGTTATATACTAACATATTACATATATCCTACTTTTTTTAGCATGTTATTAAATATTTGAATTCTTTTGAAAAAAAATTATATCAAGTTGTGGAATATGTAATTCTCTCACTTTAAAAAGTTGTGAAAGTCATTACATTAAATTATATATTATCAAATCTCATACAAAAACATTATTAATTAGATAAAAATAAAAATAAAAAACAAAAACATTATCAATTATACTTGTAAGAGAAGCCATGCGGTGTAGACCAATTAGTTGGTTTGACTCGAGTTTAGCTCCTCCAAGGTCTTGGTTTAAACCTCATGAAGAGGGACCCAGGATGGAAGCCACTTTGAGAAAAATAAATTATCGCAAAGAACATCTTCATCCAATTCCAATTCCATCCAATAAACTTAACCTAGTAAAAAAATATTTATATATATATATTTAAATTATTAAGTTCATAATAATAATTATGGATTTAAAATAAATTTAATTATTTTTAAGTTCTAAACTTTCGAG
Source organism: Pinus tabuliformis (assembly GCA_031772625.1). Classification (NCBI taxonomy): domain Eukaryota; kingdom Viridiplantae; phylum Streptophyta; class Pinopsida; order Pinales; family Pinaceae; genus Pinus; species Pinus tabuliformis. The sequence continues at coordinate 1,169,946,583 of CM062809.1, forward strand.
AAATCTAAAATTTATAAATTTTTATAAATTTATACCATAAATTTTTATTTCTACACACAATAGAACATTTGATATATAATTAATTTATTATTATTTTTTAAAATTATATTATTACTTTAGATTGATTTGGATACTATTAATTTAATAATACTAATTATTGTGTCTAGTGATGTGTAGGTGTAATGTAAGAAAATTTGTCAACATTTTTAGTGCTTAATATGTTGAATTTATAGTAATACATTCAATTCATAATACATAAAGGATTGGTAAACATTTACATGTCGGTTAAAAGTAATATACAGCATATATTTTTATTTCTACACACAATAATTCATAAAATATATAATTAATTTATTAATATTTTTTAAAATTATATTATTATTTTAAATTTATTTGGATATTATTAATTTAATAATAATAATTATTGCCTAAGAAAGTTTGTCAACATTTTCAGTGTGTGATATGTTGAATTTATATTAATATGTTCAATTCATAATACATAAAGGATTGGTAAACATTTATATGTTAGTTAAAAGTAATATAGAGCTAGTATGGGGGAGATGTTGTAGTGTCCTTAAAAAGTTAAATTTCAATTTGTTACATTGTAATTCTGAGAGGTTGTAGTGTCCTTAAAAAGTTAAAATTCAATTTGTTACATTGTAATTATGCTTTCCTAGTACAGGAGTGATGTGTAGGTGTAATGTAAGAAAGTTTGTCAACAATTTCACTGAATATATATTAATATGTTCAATTCATAATACATATATGATTGGAAAACATTTACATGTGGGGTAAGGGCAATATAGAGTTTAGTATAGGGGAGATGTTGTAGTGTCCTTAAAAAGTTAAAAGAAATAAAAATAATAAAATTCAATTTGTTACATTTAAAAATGCGAATAAATTTTTAATTAAAAGAAAATTATAATATACATATTACATTAAAATATATAACTTATAAGTAGCAACCATACGTTAATATCTATTTTACCTTATAAAATAAATTAATAATTGTGGAACCATATTTAAATTTAATTAATAAACACATCAAAACTTTAATACTTATAATATAACAATATGTCTAACCATGAATATTCATGTCCACTTTTCCATAGATATTATTAACTTGTAAATAGACTTTCTTACAATAACATGGGCCAATAATATGGCTTATCAATACAACATGCCCAAAAACCACCTCCTATTTCACAATCAAAATATTTTATTTGAATTTAATTTTATAACATTTTTTTATTAAATCTAAAAGAAAAAATATATATAATTACTTTTGAGATGTATCTACACCACTGTCACATTAGTAGCTATAAACTAGCACAACCATATTTACCAATACCACACAACCATATTTACCAAAACGGTTGATATGCGCCAATAGGCGTATATGAAGCATATATTCAACCACATTTTCCAATGTGATTGATATACGCCGATAGGCTAATATCAACCACATTAATAATTATTATGGGTATTTAGGGTTATTAATAACTATATAAATATTAACAACCAGATCATTTATATATAATACTATATAAATATTATATTAATATTATAATAATTATATGAACTCTTAATATTTATTAACTAATAATAAGAATAACTCGTAATAATATTATATTATCATTATATTATTTAAATAATCTAATAATATAAAATTATAGAAAAATAATAATAACAATTATATTGTTGAATTGAGGCTTTTGTGATCCATATCAAATTTATGAGAGATTCTTCAGCGTAAATCACATAAAATTTCATTTGTCTACGTGTTTCAAACCAACCAGTGTGGTTCATCGTCAAGACAAGTTGAAGAATCATATCTAGCTTTGCATATTAAATAGTCGGAGCAGAACATCAAATGGCTATATAACGGCTAAATCAAATGGCTATATAACGGCTAAAGTTGACCAGGAGATGTTAGATGGATAGGATTAAGGGCATGACCTATATTTTAATAATTAAGTTAATTTAAATAAATATCAAAAAGTTAATTAGTTATATTCTTATTTAAAGGAAAATAAATTAATTAATTTAAATTAGTAGTTAGTTGAAAAGTAAATTAATGAATTAATTTAAATTAATAGTTAGTTAAAAAGTTATTAAATGTACATAGTTATTTATATATATATTAAAGATAAAGGGAATTATTTTATAAATTAATTATAAAATAAAATATCATTGAAATTAATTTAAATAGATTATTACAAAGTTAGTTATAGATAAAAAAATAAAATAAATAAATAAATAAAATAGATAAAAAATAAATAAGAATAATTTAACCCCTAAAAATTTCTCATAATATCTATCAATAACTTCTAAATTAAAATAAATAAATAAGAATAATTAAACCCCTAAAACCTTTCATAATATCTAACAATAACTTCTAAATTCATTTATTTATTTATTTTTATTTTTATTTTTATTTATTTATTTAAACTATCATAATATCCTAAATTGATATCAGGTTATTATTAGAGTTATGAAAGGATTAATATAATAGTGTTATCATAATACTCTTAAATATCCTATATGCATATCTTATAATAGATAACAAAACCTTGAAGAGCAACTCAAGAGGAGAGGGCCGGGACTCAAAATCACAACAAAGACTAAAGGCCCAAAAAAGAAAGATACGAATGAAAAAAAAAGTGAGGACGGGATGAAAACGATTAGGAAGAGAGGGCTAAGATCCAGCAACTGCTGATCTTCCATCCATTTTCTCTATTGAGATTGTTCGGTCTTTTCTTAATCTCAAGGGCTTCCCTAAATTTGCGGTGATGGAATTGCGAAACCTTAGCGATAACACTCGCCTCCTCTATGCAAACATGATGTTTGGTACTCTCTGCATGCTCAGCTAAAGCGAAATACTTGGTTCTTCTATGCTTGAGGTCAGCTGCATGCTCACTAATCCTTTGATTAATGGAACAACCAGTCTCACCAATATAGGGTGTCCCACTTTTCCAATTTGGCCTCCATTTGCCCCCCCAAAAGTCCATTCTCCCAACACTGCTTCCTGTGTGTCAAAATAGGGGCAGTGAGGTCATTTTTTGAGTGTTTTTTAACCTTTTCAGGGCTCAAAACCTGCCCAAATTTCTTGGCCACAGGTAGACAAGTGTAATTTTGCATGACAAATCCAAAAATACTGAGTTTTTGAGATTTGGAGGCCTCTAGCAAAAGCGAGTGCCACGTGGTGCGGCGCATGGGGCAGAAAAACCTGTTTTTTGTGCCAAAAATTTGCAAGAATGCAAAAATTGCTCCAAATTTCTTGAAATTTGGGCTAAGTCTTCTCTATCAAGTGCTTTGATGATCCAAGGAAGCCTTAGCCAAGATCTGAAGTTCTTCATCCTCTTTTCGCCTCCTTGATGCTATCTTCAACTTTGCTTTCAAATTCTTGATTCTTGCTTGGCACACTAAGTTCCGGGACAAATAATGATATGACAAACTTCTAAGCATATTCTTCTCATTTATCACCTTCTCCAGCTTCCTCTCCAAGTGGATATTGACTCTTTCGAGCCATGACTCCCTATCGGCATTGATCTCTTGCTCCAAGAAAGTGAACTCCACCCTCCTCCTTCGGGCAGCTTGGCGGCTTTGCCAAATGTTTTGTAACTCCACCACCACCTGCTGATCCTCGAGCTGCTTGTTCCTCTGCTCCAAATACTGTATAGTCCATTGGGCTCTATCCAAATTGGTGGACAAGGCATCAATGTCCGCCTGCTGCTCCTTGATGATCTCTCTAAGGTTTTCACTTTGTGGGCCCATGTCAGTATCAAGCGGAATGCTGGTTCGGTGGGAATTCTTGAACTAGATGCAATTACAGATGACCCAAGGGTTGCAGAAGCAGTCTCTAGGAAATTAGCAATATTAGAAGCCACAATTTTAGTCTAGAGCTGGTTCAAAATATAATCATCAATAGATTTATTTTCCCTTTCAGTTTCAAGATTTCTAACAAACTCAGGATTTAAGGCAGTTGAAGCAACGACACTTTTGAGATTTGGTTTCAAACAAAGACAACTCAAATTGCTCGTCGGATTCAAGATCCTCAATATACTCAAAACCAACAGGACATGATTGAGCTTTGAACACAAGAATGATAGAACTTCCTTGGTGAACGATTCTTGGAATAAGATTAGGATTTTCGTAGACAGGAGGGGGATCTGGATCCGGATTTTCTCTGGTATGTCTTTTGGAAGCTAGTGTGCTATTATTTTCAAGAGATCAAATGGACATTAACAACTTGTTCAGCCTATCAAATCCTAAACTTACCATCTGAAAGCTTCGAATTCTCAAATGTACTGGGGTGATCTGCAAGTTAGATACTCCGTTTATAAGACTAGACCAGAGATTTACTGAAGTAGCATTTATCTACTTGCGCTAATGCAAAGAAAAAGCGTTTCGAAGGCTACCTAGCTAATCTTTAGGCTCCGTCTATAGTTTATAAAATGAAGAATACCAACAAAAAAATAATTTATTTCCCAGTATGTTCGCCACTATGTTAGTGCCTAGATTTACCTTAGGCTGAAGAAGGCAAGATCCAGGGCCAACATCAAACCATGCTCAGCCTGGTAGCTAGCCCCACCAGGTCAAGAGAGGGCTCTCTTCGGGTCAATCTCAGCAAAAATGATCGATGAGGGCTTGAGATGACTGAAACATCTAATGATTTTAGGCTAGGTATATGTGCAAGAGAGTTTTATTTGATAAAATGGTGATTTGTTGGCTCAAAGATAAAGACACATTTTGGGGTGCAGGGATTGAGGCCAGGATTTGCAGCACTCTTTGGGATTCATGTGGCAATTTTTCTTGGTACAATGCTCCTCCTTGTAATTGTGAATTTTTTTATGTGATTGTATGCCATTATCTATCTTATTTCTTCTGAACTAAACAAACAAGAGTGTAAGTAGAATCCATTGAAATTGCAGTGCTCTACTTGAAGTTTTCTTTAGTTATTTGATGTTTTCAGTTGTTTGGGGAGGATTCATGATTGCTCTTGCCCTCTTCAACACCTCACCTGTCTATTCCTTCCATCTCATTCAATTTTAAGTGCAAAAATGATTTCCTACCTTGCCCCATTGAGATATCTGCAGGACTGAGCCTCAATCCCCACACCCAAAATCTATCTTTACATCTGAGCCAACAAATCATCTTTTTATTCAATCAAACTCTTTTGCACTCATACCTAGCCTAAGATCAGAAGATATTTCAGTCATCTCAAGCCCCTATAGATCATATTTTGCTGAGATTGACCCGGAGAGATCCCTCTCCTGACCTAGTAGGGCTAGCAACTAGGCTGAGCATGGTTTGATGTTGGCCCTGGATCCTACCTTTTCAGCCTGAGGTAAATCTAGGCTCTAACATAGTGGCGACCATACTGGGGAATAAATTATTTGTTTGTTGGTATTCTTCATTTTATAAACTACAAATGGAGCCTGAAGATTAGCCAGGTAGCCTTTGAAATGCTTTTGCTTTGCATTAGTGCAAGTAGATAAATGCTACTTTAGTCAATCTTCGGTCTAGTCCTATATATGGAGTATCTAACTTGCAGATCACCCCAGTACATCTAAGAATTCTAAGCTTTTGGACGATAAGTTTAGGATTTGATAGGCTGAACAAGTTATCAATGTCTATTTGATCTCTTGAAAATAATAGCACACTGGCTTCCAGAAGACATACCAGAGGAAATCTGGATCCTGATCCCCCTCCTATCTATGAAAATCCCAATCTTATCCCAATAATCGTTCGCCAAGGAAGTTCTATCATTCCCGTGTTCAAATCTCAATCGTGTCCTGTTGGTTTTGAGTATATTGAGGATCTTGAATTTGATGAGAAATTTGAGTTGTCTTTGTTCGAAACCAAATCTGAAAATGTCGTTGCTTCAACTGCCTTAAATCCTGAGTTTGTTAGAAATCTTGAAACTGAAAGGGAAAATAAATCTATTGATTATTATATTTTGAACCAGCTCCAGACTACAATTGTGGCTTCTAATATTACTGATTTCCTAGAGACTGGTTCTACAACCCTTGGGTCATCTGCAATTGCATCTAGTTCAAGAATTCCCACCGAACCACCTTTCATTCCTACCATTATTGTGCATCCTACTGTTTTTGATAAAAAATCCTATAGTTCTATCGCCTCCATCTACTCCTTCTACTCCTAAAATAGACAAGATTGCTTCACCTCCACATAAACCTCCTCATACTCCCAATACATCAGCTCCACCCACTCCCCCAACATCCCCAAGACCGATTGCAAATCCACAAAGAGCAATGGCTGGTTGTTTTGCACCTCTTGTACTGCCTCAAAATTTGGATGATATGCCCGCCAATTATCAAAGCAAAATTCCTTTCTTTGATGGCACTACTCATGGTGTCACAGCGTGGTAACATGTGGACAGAATGACGGATTTCTTCGATCTTCATGAGATTGATGCAGAAAATGTAACCATGAGACTTTTTGTACAAAACTTTGGTAGTGAAGTAAGGAAATGGTTCAGGGCCTTGCCAGCTACAAGCGTCACTAGATTGGCCAATATACAGAGACAAATTTTAGACCGCTGGGAAGTGAAGAAAAATCCCCTTCAGATTCTTTCTGAATATGAACACATCAAGCGGAATGCTGGTGAGTTGAATTATGGTGGTCGAGGAACTCAGATCCCAAGACACTTCCATCGTTAGCTTAGTGAATAAAAGGAATTCTTCCATGCTTGGCTTGATCCTCAAATGTTTAAGCAGTCTAATATTTATCGATGGGAGTAATTGTAATTCACTTGTTGAGGGAATTTGTGAGAGAAACATTTGATCTTTCCTGGTGTGATCCCTATCCTAGGAGGAAGACAGTAATATACTCACACTTGCATGAAGTTCAGGCCAACTAAATGTCGTGATAAGTTAGCGAATGAATTGTTGATTCATCATGATAAGAGAGTAGATGATCATGAAATGGAGGGAAGAGGTACAATGTGTAACCTTTAGGGAATTGAGATGTGGAGGGATGGTGGGGAACGAAGGGATCTTTGGGGGATTAGTGGGGGAGGGCTTAGGGTTCCATTTAGGTTTGGGGCATAAGGAGGGATTATAAAGAATAACCATACTCATATTTACCATCAGTGGATAGGGGATTAGCCTTTGACACTATTGATTTCAATTCTTCTTTCATTCGTCTCGCAGGCCTTATTGACCATTCGATTAGCCTCTGAATTAGGGTTCCTTAGGATATGAAAGGAGTATGAGCTAGCGATAAAAGAGAGGATACTTTGGACTTGTTGAAGCATCAAAGTTAGTGTGTTGTCTTTGGTGATGGAGCTTGTTATCAAATGTCGGATGACAAGAAAATAGTCTTTTGATATTAAAATATCTCTAACTTTCCATTTTCGGGTTAATAGAAACCCCATATAGAGACATACACCTCTACCTGATTATTGGATTTATATCCTAAGCCCCAGGAATACTTTTCAAGTATTATTCCTCTGATATTGCAAATAACCCCTCCCCCTCTTGCCACCCCTTGGTTTCGTTTTGATGCCCGTCGAATTGGAGAATCAAGGACTGTGATCACTTTTTCCATTAAGAAAATTTGTTAAGAGGAAAATTGAGGAGCCAATCAAGATGAGGCTTTTGTTCACCATAGGGAGGAGGGCTCGGATGTGGCAAAGCCCATCATTCAAGCAATATGATTTCATCTTTGTCTAGAGATGGGTCGAATGTGGGGAAATTAATATTAGAGAAAAACAAAAGTGCCTTAAGAGAAACATTATTGGCAATAGTCAAGATGGATTTGAAAATAGTGTTATTCCTTGACAAGCATATTTTCCAACAAACATACTTAGGAAGAGAAATCCAATATTCCTTGAGCGAACTTTTTTCTTGAAGGGAGCACATATAATGCTTATGCCAAGAGGAAAATAAATATTGAATATCAGAAGGCCATTGTGTTCAAGATAAGAGGGGACCCAGAGAAGTGGACCAGATTGCACAAGAGTAGGGGTGGAAAAGGAAGAGGCGAGAAATATTCGTAGCTACATTAAATTACAAACACTAATTTCCGACCTTCCATAAATTGCATTGAAAGGAAATTGGAGACATGGAATTTGATGGCATTGGTAGAGAATTGTGGCCATATTGATCTCCGTCATGGAGTGAGGACAAGGAAAACACTAAGTTTAGGAAAAGGAAAATAATTAATGTGGAGGTAGAACATAGATGATAGAAACATAATATACAATAGAGGAAAAAACACAATGAGGAAAACCAGAGATTAAACAAGCAACAAAAAAATGGGTTGTCAGAAAGAATTCCTTGGAGGCTAGGCATGGAGCACCTGGAGTGGAGACAGAATTTGTGACTAAGCCCTATGCTCATTTGGTGTGCTATGCATTGTGTTACTATACTTGATGCTACCCGAATATGTCTAATCTTGAATGGTTATTTGGAAGCCTAGTGGACGAAAAAATCACTATGGTGTTTGCTATATAGTTGTTAAACCACTTTGAAAAGGAAACATGAGCGACGTTGGTGCATGCTAGAGAGATATTAAACCACCTACATAGTGGAATTCATAACCCTGTGGTGCTTTCTATGAAAATCCAATTGTTAAACCACCTGAACAATGGATTCTATTAGACTGAGTAATAGCCAAAGTGGACCTTAGGTGAATCCCTCTTATTCAGCTGAGAGAAATACATGAACCATTGTGGTGCTTACTAACACAGGGTAGTTGTTCAATGACGAGGACAATGGACTCTAAATTGTGGGTTTGTACTAAGCTTTGTGTTAATTTCCATGAGAAAGCATCGACTTATACTTTTTTTTTTCTCAAGGGTGGTCAATTGCAAGAAAGTTGTAGTGTAGATAGCCTATGGTTCAGTGGAGAATGGAAGTCCCTCCTCCATTTGTCTGCCATTACAATATATTCAGATAAGTATAATTTTTTTACATATTTAAATCTTAGGCTATGATAGTCTCATTGTATGATTTTGTATGTTCATGTTTGTATGCTTGAAGATACTTGATATATCTCCCCCTGATACTAAAATAGTTAGAATCTAAAACTTAGAAAAAGAAAAAAGAAAAGAAAAGAAAAGATAACAACCAAGTGAAAATTCCAAAATGATTAATTTAAAACTAATTTATAGACTACTCATTAAGTATAATTTCCACATGCTATATCTAAATAGATATAAATAAATAGAACATGAAATTATGTTAGTAATTTTCATCAGGGTTTTCAAAATTTCATTATTTCAAGCTTTTGAGTAAGAAGTTATAGGTAATGTTTACAAATGGTTTGATTTAACAAGTAAATTATTTAGGATCATAGTCTCTAATAACAAGTGATAGACAAAAGGTAGTAAAATAAATTGAAAATAGACAAAGGAGTGGCTCCACAACTTGAGGAATATATATAAGAATGGATAATAAACAATGAAAAATTAGACTCTTTGAGAAGCAAGCCTCTCAAACCTCCTTTTACAGTAGAATAAATGTATAATATTAGATGATAGGAAGATTAAGTCTTGAGAAAACATGTATAATATTGGACGATAGGAAGATTACTTCTCACTAGTATATATATTTATATGTGCAGGGGATGAAAAATGATATTATAATTAAAAGGTCTAGACTATAACAATACTATAATAATAGAAATGTAATGAATTAATATTTACATTTTATGATAGAATTTATTCCCACATGGGGCTTTGTCTAATGCTTAACATAGCAACTTTCCTTTACACTCTTACATCAACTAAAATAGAATCAAAACCTTGAAGCTAACATTTTATTTTCCATTCTTCACTTTTCTTCTTTTAATTAATAATTTTATTTCAATTTTTAATGTTATTTAATTATCCTTTATTATTGAAATTGGTTAATTACATTTATAAAACTCGGATCTTAGTTCACTTATTTTTATATATATTTTTAAACAAAAGTGAATACTTTTTTCTAATAAACCCACGCCCAATTGTGATAAGTACCGGGAAGAATTTACATTGTAGATGTAGCTTTGGGTGTCAAATTCAACACTTGAAAACTATCTAGCCATGCTCAATTTCCTTGATTAACTCTATAAAGTAGAAATACTCTTATTTTTCTACTAGTATATACATGCCAAAATTGTGATAGGAGAAATATGCAATAAAAACTAGTCTTGACATTATCCTATTAGTTATCAGGATCAAATGGTTGATTCAAGTAAAAGCCAAGGCTCAGTTCTTCTGAAGGGGTGTTAGGAATGACCATATGCAGCTGAAGGTCAATTATCATGCTTCTCACATCCTCTACCTCGTCCTCCATGTGTGCGATTTTCTAGCCTTTTTTTTCCATTATGTCCATATTTTCATGCTTCGAGTCGCTTTGATGTTTGAACATTACCTGCAAGTCATATATCTCTACCTTCAATTCAACATGTTCTTTGTAAAATTTCTTGTAGAAAGGGGGACAAGCTTACATAATCTAGAGAGTTCCCTTTAATATAAAATTTCTTAAAGTTTCTTCTCAGAACCTGACCTGAACACACTTTTCGTCGACCCCAGGATCTGAATGTCATGATGGAGGAAGCACACCTAGGAGAAGAGCTAGAAATGCAAGGGGAGAGGTATAGATATTTGATTGGTCTTGAAGCATACTCAAGTTCCCAAAACAAGATTATATCCACCTTAATTCTCCTAACATAGCCAATACCTCTGGAAAATGGGGGATGATAGAGAACATGATGGAGATTCCTCCTAGGCTGATACGTTTCAACATCCTTCACAAGAGAAATTCTAGCAAACCATATCTCAAGACAAGGCGTTCCAATAACCAATGGAATGAAGAAAATTAATCATCACGAAGCTAATTTATGGAGTTTAAGGCTGAGATGCCACATTCAGAGTTGAATTATGGCCGAGGCACCCAGATCCCAAGACACTTCCATCATTAGCTTGGTGATTAAAAGGAATCCATCCACGCTTGGCTTGATCCTCAAATGTTTAAGCAGTCTAATATTTATCGATGGGAGTAAATGTGACTTGCTAGTTGAGGGAATTTGTATGAGAAACATTTGATGTTGCTTGGTGTGATTCTTGTCCTAGAGGAAGACAATAATATCCTCATGCTTACATGCAGTTGAGGCCAACCAACTGTCATGATAAAGCGAATGAATCGTTGATTCATCGTGATAAGAGAGTAGATGATCATGAAATGAAGGGATGAGGTATAATGTGTAACCTTCAGGGGATTGAGATGTGGAGGGATGGTGGGGAATGAGGGGATTTTTGGGGGATTAGTGGGGGGAGGGCTTCGGGTTCCATTTAGGTTTGGGGCATAGGTAGGGATTATAAAAAATGACCATACTCATATTTACCATCAGTGGATAGGAGATCAGCCTTCAACACCATTGATTTCAATTCTTCCTTCATTTGTGTCGCAAGCCTTATTATCCATTCGACTAGCCTCTGAATTAGGGTTCCTTAGGATATGAAAGGAATATGATCTAGTGATAAAAGAGAGGATACTTTGGACTTGTTGAAGCATCAGAGTTAGTGTGTTGTATTTGGTGATGGAGCTTTTTATCAGATGTCGGATGACAAGAAAATAGTCTTCTGATATTAAAATATTTCTAACTTTTCGTTGTAAGGCTAATAGAAGCCCCATATAGAGGCCATACATCTCTACCAAATTATTGGATTTATGTCCTAAGCCCCAAGAATAGTTTTCAACTATTATTCCTTCGATATTGCAAATAACCCCTCCCCCTCTTGCCACCCCTTAGTTTCGTTTTGAGGCCCCGTCGAATTGGAGAATCAAGGACTACGATCACTTTTTCCATTAAGAAAATTTGTCAAGAGGAAAATGGAAGAGCCAATCAAGATGAGGCTTTTGTTGACCATAGGGAGGAGGGATCAGATGAGGCAAAGCCCATGGTTCAAGCCATCTGATTTCATCGATGTCTAGAGATGGGTCCAATGTGGGGAAATTAAAATTAAAGAAAAAGGAAAGTTCCTTAAGGGAAACATTATTGGAAATAGTCAAGATGGGTTTGAAAATAGTGTTATTCCCTGACAATCATATTTTCCAACAAACATACTTAGGAAGAGAAATCCAATATTCCTTGAGCGAACTTTTTTCTTGAAGGGAGCGCATATAATTCTTATGCCAAGAGGAAAATAAATATTGAATATCAGAACGCCATTAGGTTCAAGAGAAGAGGGGACCTAGAGAAGTGGACCAGACTGCACAAGAGTAGGGGTGGAAAAGGAAGAGGTGAGAAATATTTTCTTCATACTTTTCATACATGGGGCATATACAAGGAAATACTATAGACCTCCTTTTAAGATTCTCAATTGTGAGGATTTTTTGTAAATCAGTAACCTACATAAAATACTTACCTTGGCTATTGTATTAGGTTTCCATAACTTGTTCGAGGCAGAGGATTTCATTGGTATATGAGATTGGAAAAGGAGGAGGTTGTACCCTTCTTTGACTAAATAGGAGGATCTCTTATGGCCCCATCGATCTAATACAAATTTATTAAGAGGGGAACACCCACTCAACTTTCTTTCTAGAGAATTCAAGGCCAAAGCCAAGTGGGTGGGAATATTTTCAAATTTCCAATAAATCTAGCTACTTTGTTTGTCCCAACTTGAAATATGGTCTAGGGAAAATATTCTCACATGTAATAAATGGCCCTTCAGAGGAATGATAGAGAGGTACAACCCCAAAGGTAGGTGACCCAAAATCGAGTTTGACTAGATGTCGATAGTAATACCTTTCCTTGAGATTCTACAGAGGTTGTCTGTGATGAGGGGGGAGGATGATTGGATCAACCTTCATATGGGAGAGCCTTGGATTGGTACACTCACGATTTCTCTGATGTTATTCTATTGCGTATATTTGGCCTTGAAACTTGCACCCACTATTGGTCTAGTTGAGACTTTATCTTCCAATATACCTTTGTACCCATAATTGTATTTACTAGAGAGGGATCTTGAATACTAAGTTCCCCATGGTCCTTTGGTACTCTGATATTATTCTAATTTTCCAGGTGGTATTTTTTGGTTTCCTTATTCCCTCCTTGGCACAAAAACTTTCTTATGTAAGCTCCTAGTTGTTGCATAACATACTTTGAGGCCAATAAGACAAAGAAATGATATAAGTGGATAGCTGATAAGACAAATTTTAATAGGATAGTTCTACCCACATGTTAGTCCCAATTTCACTAATTTTTTCTGATCTTCTCTAAGATGCTCTTCCATGATTTGGGTTAAGTTTTCCTTAGATAAATTGGAATGCCTAAATATTTGAATTCTTTCTATCCCAAGCAACCTTGAACCCAAGAGCTTCTTCGATCTTCTTTTCTTTTTGAGAAGATGTATTCCAAGGGCAGATTTGGACTTTATTATCATTTTTTGATCTCCTAGAGACCATGAATAACTTCTCTAGATTGAATTTGAATCTTCTTGATATTAACACTGAAGCTCCTCCTAGCAATATGGTATCATCCACAAATTTCCCATGATCTATGCTCCTTATCCCTGCTTTAAACCCGATGCCTGGTGTTACACATCATTTTGTCACCATTAGGAAAATGAACGTCAATATGGATCTTTTTCTATCCATCAAAGTGTTCTAAAGCATTCCCCAACAAGGCTAGAAGCTAAACAATCCCAAAGAGAATGAGAATTTTGGATTACATGGTCCAAAAATCTATTTTTAGTACCTGCATGGTTCCCTACCCAGTTTTTGCGCATACGTAGGCTTGACCATTAAAGTCAATGCAAAAGTGTGCCATGTCTTCCACTGTGGACTACGCACATGACTCAACATAGGTAAAAATAAAAAAGTAAATTCTAGAAACTTTGTTGGGTGAATATTGTAGAAATTTCACATGTAGATCAAACTGGTAATGCAATGTACTAAAGAAAAACACATGATCTACTTCTACAAAACATTAAGCGGAAGAAAAATCGATTTCATGAGCAACATCAACCATAAACACATATAACTGATCAAGAGAAATAATCAAACATAACACAGATATGTCATTGGGGAAAGCACCAGCATAAAACCCCCAACACTGTATTATCAATCAAGTTGAAATCCTCTTCTGGTTACAAAAAGATCAGCTCAAGAGTTATCCTGTACTCTCTGCAATCAAAAGATGAAGATCATAGACTCACTATGCCTCAATATGTAGGCCGCAAGTCCTCCAATCCAATATTTCCTTGCGCAATTTTGATTGGGTCCAATTCATAACATGTGAGCATTGGCCCCAAATCATACCTGCTATCAACCATAGGTCCAACTACGCAATCCTTGAGGACACCAGTTCCTCCTGCGTGCAAGGAATATTCCATGGGAAGATCCAAGCATCTGATAGTACACTGTCCCTCATCTGATCTCAACTAGGTCTCTGACAGAACTGACATGCAACAGTTGTCCATGAGTGAATCCTCAGTTATCTAAAATAATAGTTGTCACATGCATGCAAGCATTAACAAACTATATTTATTATTTTAACAACTTGTTAAAATAATCTAACTGGACTTGACTAGTTAGAACTAAGTCAACTAATTCTCTCATTATAGAACTTATACTTAATTCCTCAATCAGTGGAGAGAATAAAGGATAAATTCCTCAATCAGTGGGACAACTAATTTGCATGTTCTCACAAAGACTTCAAGTTTACTTTTTCCAACTAATTAACTCATGGAGATTAATCAGTTAATATTTTAAACTGCTGTTAAGACCAAATTTGATTTTACTTCCTATAGATAGACTAGGGACTGCTATAAATAGGAAGGGACCCAGAAATGCTATTTTTAGAACTTTCTAGTTTTATCAGTTTCACCTCTCACCCAAGGTGGCCAATGACCTCACTGGCCAAATTACTATTTTTAGACATGCTATTTTTAGAAATTCTATTTTTCGCACATTCTAAATTTAGTATTTCTTGTTGCCCACTTTTCAACAAATATTTCCGAACTAAAAACTTTGATTTGATGCTTACTCAAGCTTTATCCCTCTGTTTATGGAGCTAGTTTGCTCTCTTTCTAGATTCCTAATCACACGTTTTGAGGATCTCAACTCTTAGGAAGAGGATATCAACCATCCTCCTCTTCATCTATAAATCAAACACGGACCAGAGGGTTGGGTTGGACCACTAAAGGTAGACTTATGTTGCTGAAATAGGGCTAGAAGGCTTATCATCCAAGGAGAAGATCATAGATCATGGGAATAGCTTGTGACATCAAGGCAACCAGGTTGTAAGCTTGTTCTCCTTTAAATTCAATACAAAGCAATTGTTCTTTCCTAATTGTGTCTATTTTGATGTTAGTTGTGAGATTCCTTGATCGCTCACATGGTTTATAACTATTTATTGATTCATTTACCTTTGATTTTATATGTAAGATGCCTGATTCATTTGAACATTTTTTACTATGCATATATATTTTGGAGCATCATGGAGAAGTTGTGGAAAGCATTGGGAAAGCCTCTAAGGCATTAAATAAAAGTTCGTTGTGGAAAGCACTGAAAGGACGTCAACAAGTACTTTGCTATTAGGTAAGTGATTCTTCGCATACTAAATATTTCATGTTTTAATCATCAGCTAAGGAAAGGTAACAACTCTTTGGATGTTTGTTACTAGGTTTTGATTGAAATCTAGGGAAATCCTTCTTGTCCGCAAGAAGGATTAGTCTACCTAACAAATTGGCGACTCTGGTGTGGAACTTTTCATTCTTCATCATATCCTTGTTTTGACTTTTGAACCTTTTCTCATAGCCTTGTCTGAGTTTCTGAAAGATATTAAAAGTTTGGATTTTGTGAATTGTTTGGTTTTACTTTTTTTTTCTAAAATTTTCTTGAAGTGTGAATTTTATATTTATCAATAAATCATATATTTGTACAATAATCCTTTAGAAAAAATGCATATGCGCACTCGATTAAAATGTATTTCCTGCAAACTCACTTGAAATTTTTGAAAATTTAAGTTTTCCTTTCATTAAGTCCAAGAACTTTTGGATTTTATGCTTGATTACACTTGTTTACACCTTCACAAGTGCTATTTTATATGAATTGAGTGTTGTGAAAGAGTCTTCTTGAAAATTTCTTGTTTTCATGAATTAGGGTAAAAGCTTCATTTGGTGTTTTGTAGATCTATCAAAGGAAGGATTGGTTGTTCTTGATTCTCTATCTTCCTGTCTTTCTTCTTTCAAACAAATCAAACTTGGTGTTTATTTACCCATTTGTGAAATATTATTTTGTTAATGAAAAATAATGTTTTTCGTGAATCATTATTTTTTATGAAAATGCCTCTTTTGCTAAACTTGAAATGAAAATCTATTCTTCTTTCAGTGTTGAAGTTTCTCATAATTGAAATTGAGACAACATTAAATTCATAGCATTCATTTGAAGGAATCGTTTTTAAGCATTTGATTGGTTTCCTTGTGCATTTTGAAAATTTAGAGTGATTGTATGTTAAAGGAAAGTTTCATGGTTTTTGAGTTATTGGGCGAAGTGAAATAATAAAGGTTAATTTCTACATTTGGGTCATTTAGAACTTAAACTTTGCAATAATGAAAAGTGATATAGGAGTTTTTTCATTCTCTTTGAAAAATTGAATAGACTCTCTCTTTACCTTAATTACAAATTCATCGAAAAGAAATGATCACAATATCATGTTAGATTACATTAAAGTTTTGGGTCAAATCGTAACACCAACAGTTTTACATCCATTTACCCATTGAATAAGTAGCAACTTAAAAAAAAAACGCTAATAAAATCAATTAATTTTATTATTATTTTAGGTCTCTTTCCACCTACATTAGATCAGGTTGTAGTACTTTGGAATATGGAAGTGAGTTACCTTTCCAAAGCTACAAATAAACACTAGAATCTTGCGATAGGGAGTAAATCCATTTATTATAGTTTGGCTCTAGGAAAGTCCCTTAAAAAAGGAGTTAAGCATAAGATGATATCGTACCAAGTGGAGTGATTGACCCCACTTCATTGGTTATGGTAGAGTGATCTACGCATATTAAAAATGGTGTCGAAAGGTGCTTGGGAGCCACCTGGAGGTAAACCTGAGATTAACCATGTTGAGGAAATTTCGAGGGGATTGAGCCTTGTTACTTTCCCTTGGATGTACGTCTAATCTATGAATGTCCCCCTAGTTTAAATTTTCTTAATTGGTAACCTTAGAGACCATAATCATAGGAATATTACCCATGACGTCGATGGAGGGGAAGTCTCTATTGTATCTAGAACAAATGTTTGCTAGACTCACTTGGACCTTTTTGGAGGGTATTCTTCACCTAAGATGGCATAAGTGAAGTTACTTGCACTAGATCATGTACATTAAGTAGGTTGTCAGAGTAACTATTTCCACTTGATCTATCTTTACTCACTTTTCGCATTTATCTTTGTGACATTGGAATTCATTACCAACTAGTTATTTCACTGCAAAAAGTTTGTTTGCATGGTTTGACCCCTTAGATTTACTAGCGTGTGTTATTTTCTTGTTTTTATTTTAGAGACCATAGGTGTGGATTGTGAATATTATTTGAATTCTTAATAAAAATTCATCATGGCTGATTCAATGAGGCATTCATGTAGAATGCATGGTTTATCCCCTGAATATACACCTAGTCAGTTGGAGAAGATTAAAACTAAGAAGTCAAAATCAACAATATCCAGAACCTCAGATCAACCTGAGACATCTACAAATTTAGAATTTGAGACATTATAAAATGAAGTGATTCAGCCTCATAAAATATAATTAGGTTTGGTTCAATAAAGGCCAAAAATTACCGAAATTATTCAAAGAGAATCTAATACCAAAGAAATTTCAGACACATAACTAACTGAACCATATGTTCAAGAACTTGAATCTAATATTTCTGAATGTGAGCCACCCTCAGATGTTATACCCCCTACTGCTGCACCACCTTCACCTCAGAGGAGGCTTATAATTACATATGTTCTACCTCCTAGTATTATAACTATTGAATATATTATTGAAGAGCAGGAGGAAGAATCGTCACATACTCCAATTACTACTGGTGAAACAACATTTTTCCAAGACCTCCTTTTGATCATTTTTTCACCATTAGTAAAATGACCATCAATCCAAATATTTTGCTATCCATCAAAGTGTTCCAAAGTATTCCCTCGCAATGCTAGGATCTAAACAATCCCAAAGAGAATGAGAATTTTGGATTTCATGGTCCAAAAAGCTATTTTTGAGTACTCGTGCAGGTCCCTAGCCAGTTTTTGAGCATACGCAAACTTGGCCATTAAAGTTAGCAAAAATGTGTGCTCTATCTTCCACTGTGGACTACACATATGAATCAGTGGCGGTAAAAATAAAAAAGTAAATTCTAGAAGCTTTTTTAGGTGAATCTTTCCGAGCTAAAATCTTTGAGTTGATGCTTACTCAATCCCGATACCTCTCTTCATGGAGCTAATTCCCTCTCTTTATGGATCCCTAATCCCACCTTTTGAGGATCTCATCCCTTAAGAAGGGTATCTCAAACCTCTTCCTCCTGGCCTATAAATCAAAGACAGGGTAGAGGGTTGGTGAGGACCACTAAAGGTAGACTTATGTTGTTGAAGTAGGGCTAAAAGTCTTGTCATCCAAGGAGAAGATTGGAGATAATGGGAAGAGTCTTGTGACATCAAGGAAACCAAGGTGTAAGCTTGTTCTCCTTTGAATTATGTACAAAACAATTTTTCTTTCCTAATTGTGTCTATTTTGACATTATTTGTGAGATTCCTTGATCACTCACATGGTTTATAATTGATTTGATTCATTTACCTTTGATTTTATATGTGAGATGCTTTGATACCTTTGACTGTTTTTTTCTCTATGCAGATCTCTTTTGGAGCAACATCGAGAAGTTGTTGAAAGAATTTGGAAATCCTCTAAGGCATTGAATACAAGTTGGTTGTGGAAGGAACTGAAAGGACTTCAGTAAACACTTTGCTAATAGGTATTTGATTCTTCACATACTACATGTTTCATGTTTTAGCCATAAGCTAAGGATAGGTAGAAATTATTTTGATGTTTGTTACTAGGTTTTGTTTTAAATTTAGGGAGATCCTTCTTGTCCGCAAGAACGATTAGTCTACCTAACACTTGGTCAGGTAGAGGATTCCCTCTCAAATTCAAGCCTTTCAATTGGTGAGTCTTCTGTAATGATGTAAATGGAGGAAATGGGGAATCCTTGTCTCAATTGTTGCTGGCCTTAAAGAAGCTTACTACCCTCCCATTAACAAGTGGGGCTATCCAAGGAGACAAAATGCACAATGTTATCCATTGAATGAAAATTGCATCAAACCCCATATTATGCATTACCTTAAAAAGGAATTCATGCCTCACCCTATCAAAATCATTTTCCATATCAATATTGACAATTATACCTTGGTTCCCTCGCTTCCAACTATATTCCACTGCCTCCTGGATTAAAATTATGTTGTTGAAGATTTGTCTTCTTGGAAATAATCCAACTTGGTTACTTGAGATCAGAAGCAGGAGAGTTTTATTAGGTCTAGAGGCTAGCAATTCCAAAATAATATTGTATGGTACATTGCAAAGAGAGATTAGGTAGAACCTGGAGAAGAAGGAGGGGTTTGATTATTTGGGGATCAAACACAAAAAATAGGAAATTATACCGCCTCCCATGTAGAGGAACTTGAGTGAATAGCCAATTATTCTACACAAATATTTACATATTAAATCCTAGTAGCAGTGATAAAATTTTGCTGAGAAATCATCTGACCTAGGATCCTTATACAGAAGAAATGAGAACACTATATTCCTTTTTATTCAATGGTCGAGGGTTGCTATTAGATGAGAATTCATTTCTTCTGTGGTTAGGGTGGGCACATGCTCTGGCATATATGTTTCATCCTCATGTTCTCTCAGTGAATCATCCTAGTACAGTGCTTTGAAGTATTGGATTGTTGCATCTTTTATGTCTTTGAACTCCGGGATGGTCTATCCCCAAAACTCTATATGTGAAATATTATTTTTGCTTGCTTATGGAAGAATTTGGTATTCCTATTAACAGCCTGAAGCCATGTGTTTCAAGATTTTTTCCTCAAATACTTTTCCTCTTTCCTTAGTAGGTCTTCCGATGAGACTAGAGTTGTTTCTTTATGTCCCTAAATAGAAGCTAGTTGTTGTTCCATATCCCTTGTTGGATGTTGTCTTTCCAATTTATTATCTTAGAGCCATGTTTTGATGATATCCTTCAGTCTCTTAATTTTTTTCTCCCAAATGGATAGAGGGCTTCCTTTCACCCATTGAGACCAAGAATTTTCTACCATATCTTTGAATCCCTGTGAGGGGATCTAGAGTGGGGAGAAACAGAAGGGAACAGAGCCACAATTTTGGGAGGTCGAGAGGAGGAGGTGGATAGGTCAATGATCAAATCCATCATAGGGGATGATAAAGGATTGCAGGTTAAGGTTTATGAAGAGTATATTATCCGAAGATAGAAATCGATCTCGTTGAGCTTCTATGTGGCATAGAATTGATCACTTATTATTCCATGTGTACTAAAATCTAGAGGGATTGACATCAAAGAGGTTAAGTGATTGGATTAAATCTTCGAAGGCTTCCTGGGAGGGGTCCGAGAGCACTAAACCCCTTCTTTTCTCTTTTTCGCTTATGGTTGTATTAAAATTCCCACTAAGGATATGATTAGGACCAAACTTAATGTTTCTTAGCTCCATGAGGGATTTCTAGTACTCTTTCTTTTCTCAAAAATGGATTGGAATATATATATATATATATAGATATATCTATATATATATATATATATATATATATATATATATATATATATATATATATATATATATATCTATATATATATATATATTCCAATCCATTTTTGAGAAAAGAAAGAGTACTAGAAATCCCTCATGGAGCTAAGAAACAGAAGGGAACAGAGCCACAATTTTGGGAGGTCGAGAGGAGGAGGTGGATAGGTCAATGATCAAATCCATCATAGGGGATGATAAAGGATTGCAGGTTAAGGTTTATGAAGAGTATATTATCCGAAGATAGAAATCGATCTCGTCGAGTTTCTATGTGGCATAGACTTGATCACTTATTATTCCATGTGTACTAAAATCTAGAGGGTTTGACATCAAAGAGGTTAAGTGATTGGATTAAATCTTCCAAGGCTTCCTGGGAGGGGTCCGAGAGCTCTAAACCCCTTCTTTTCTCTTTTTGGCTTATGGTTGTATTAAAATTCCCACTAAGGATATGATTAGGACCAAACTTAATGTTTCTTAGCTCCATGAGGGATTTCTAGTACTCTTTCTTTTCTCAAAAATGGATTGGCATATATATATATATATATATATATATATATATATATATATATATATATAGATAGATATATATCTATATATATCTATCTATATATATATATATCTATCTATATATATATATAGATATATATCTATCTATATATATAGATATATATATATATATATATATATATATATATATATATATATATATATATATATATATATATAGATAGATAGATAGATAGATATATATATATATATATATAGATAGATATAGATATATATATATATATATATATATATATATATATATATATATATATATATATATATATATATATATATATATGCCAATCCATTTTTGAGAAAAGAAAGAGTACTAGAAATCCCTCATGGAGCTAAGAAACAGAAGGGAACATAGCCAAAATTTTGGGAGGTCGAGAGGAGGAGGTGGATAGGTCAATGATCAAATCCATCATAGGGGATGATAAAGGATTGCAGGTTAAGGTTTATGAAGAGTATATTATCCGAAGATAGAAATCGATCTCGTCGAGTTTCTATGTGGCATAGACATGATCACTTATTATTCCATGTGTACTAAAATCTAGGGGGTTTGACATCAAAGAGGTTAAGTGATTGGATTAAATCTTCCAAGGCTTCCTGGGAGGGTCCGAGAGCACTAAACCCCTTCTTTTCTCTTTTTGGCTTATGGTTGTATTAAAATTCCCACTAAGGATATGATTAGGACCAAACTTAATGTTTCTTAGCTCCATGAGGGATTTCTAGTACTCTATCTTTTCTCAAAAATGGATTGGCATATCTATATATATATATATATTGACAATAGCACATACTGTGTAGATCTCTAGAATTTTAAAAGTGGTCATGACCCAATGAGTGGTTTTAGTAAAGCTCAAAATTTGCATCTACAATAGATTCCATGACATGAAAAGACTTCCCAAAGCTCCTTGTGAGTTGAAAACTACCATATTACTATGGTTCCAATGTTTATTCTATTTAGAGGATATTTTTGCCTCTCCCATTTTTTTCTCCTAGAAGAGGGCGATTGGGGTCCCTTTTTCTGGAATGAGGACTTCGCTTCCATTATTCATTTTTCTAAGCCAAGACCCCTACAATTCCAGAAGATAAGATTCACTATTTACTCTTAGAAGAGGATGTCCCTTTCTTGGGACATGCCGCATTTCCTTTCTTTCCTCCTTTATTTCCATTATCCACTAATTGGGGAGGGATGGTATGTTGGAACCCAAGTTCCTTGTATTTTTATGTATATTCTAGCCTAATCTCCTTATTGGACATATGAACCAATCTACGAACCTTTCTAGTGATCTCATTTTCTCTTTCTTTCTCTAACTTTTCATCCGCTAAGCTTGCATTTATGGCTAGCCCTATGATTTCTTTGGAGGATAGAAAATCTTCCTCCTCCTTCCAATTCCTCTTCTGAGGGGTATTTATAACTGCTATTTGAAAATCTTCTTGATGGGTTCACTATTTTTAGTGATGTTGGAAACAATTAAGGATCTATCCTTGAGCTCGAAAGGCCTCCTTTGAAGTTGGTTGAGATGGATCCCCTTCCTTTGAAACCCATGAGAGAGCAACGAAATAGTTGCCACTGATCTAATCTTATAGCTACCTCCCAAGTTGGAGGTGTCAGGAGGTGGATCCCTTTTTTTCGAATTATGCCCTTGTTTCAACGAGAGAGCATACCCATTTGGAGGGGGTTAATTTTGTTAGTGGTTATTTCCTCTTTCTCTTCACCTGTTGTCATTGCTCATTGTAGTCTCCCTACTAGGGCTCCTTGGCAGTGAATGATTTGGGACATCCTTTATCAAAATTTCCATATTCGTGATGTACTTTGCACTTAAAAGGGAGCTCATCATAGTCCACCTCCTGAATGTGTGACGAGCTATCCATACAAAGATTGACCTTACACAGGTGAAAAAGCTCGTCCTTTAGTTCAACGTAGTCAATATATTTCCCAAGAGAGTTCCCAATCAGCATGAAGGTTGCGTCATTCTAGTAATGTAGGGGAAAATAGGGTAATTTGACCTAGACTCGGAAAATTGAGGGAACATAACAATCTGGGTTGAAGTTAGGGTTCTATCTATCTAGATGTAAGGACTCTGGACACCACATATCTCCACAATGGTATGATATTGTCCACTTTGGGCCTAAGCCCTCATGGATTTGTTTTTGGGCTTTACTCCAAAACGCGTCATACCAATGGAGATATTTGTCCATCCTTATATACCCATGATCCTCCCCATTTCTAGTCAATGTGGGACTTTGGTCATATACCCAACAATCCTCCCCTCGAACAAAGGACCATTGAGCCTCCCCTCAAACGATTATCCATCTGTCCACTCTCTACCAACCAGGATTCTCCGCTCCAATGCGTTGGAAGCACACGCCTTACACGGAACACCACCTGCCTTGAGAGCTTGCTCTATCCCAGGTCAACTCCTCTTCATCGTGTTGGGACCAGGACACATCCATGAACAATCCGGAGCACACCGCCTGTATTACCGGGGCCCACCACCTTCGTTCGACATTCCGAGGATTCATCCACTTGGCTAACTTCGAACTTGGCTCTGATACCACTTGTAAGGACTCTGGACACCACATATCTCCACAATGGTATGATATTGTCCACTTTGGGCCTAAGCCCTCATGGATTTGTTTTTGGGCTTTACCCCAAAAGGCCTCATACCAATGGAGATATTTGTCCATCCTTATATACCCATGATCCTCCCCATTTCTAGTCAATGTGGGACTTTGGTCGTATACCCAACACTAGATATAAAATCGTGGGCTCCCATGAAATAAGGGCCACCCATAAAGATAAGATCTCTATCCAACTTGTTCTCAAAGTAAAAGGTGTAGAAACCCTTACCACAGAAGGAAGAAATCACTCCCCCTTTGATGAGGGGCTTCCAGTTCGTCTCAATCCATGATCGAACCGAGTGTGGGGAGGGAAATGGGCCCATGAACTACCCGATGAGGGCCACGACATGCTAACTGCAAAGCTCAGATCTGGGCTTGTGGAGCCTTGATTTCAACCTTTGAAATGTCATCTATTTTCTTCATGAAATTACAGGGGCCATATTTTCTAAATTTAGGGCCAGATGTAATGAGAAAGTTAATGGTGGAAAACTCCATTGATAGGGGAGAATCATGGGCTGACTCAACCATGAAAGGTTGTCTAGTCAGAAGAGGAAGGTCGGAGCGGATAAGAAAGGCAACAAAAGCGAATTGGAAGAGAGTTCTATGGGTCAGAGTGGGAGGCACAATTTAAAGACTCTCCATCGATCAAAATATAAAACTAATATTATTTAGTTCACTTATTTTTAGTCCATATCAAACCTTTAAATATTATTTCTTAAATCTTTCGTGTCCTCAATAATGAAGGTAATTGCTTATTAGACGACAACCATGTGAAGGTATTAAAATCCCCACTTTTAATACATTGTATTTTGTCTAACAAGCAAAGCTGATGTGATCATTGTCCTCCAAGTTTGATGTTTTAGCCCTTTTATCATTCTCACAACAATAGCTCGGAAGGATTTCACAGATTACATGTAGAACTAACTAAATCTCCAACAACAGATGGATGATTTAATTGCATACAATATGTGTGACTCGCCATTTTCCATTGATTGCATTTTGCTTGATAATTATTATGGAATCTAAGAGATTTAACACCTAAAAATTATGTATATTCATAACTGATAACTCTAATTTTGGCCATTTTCCAATCAGTTTTCCACTGATTGCATTCTACTTGATAATTATTGTGGGATGTATATGTATAATTGAAATATTAAAAAATTTGTATTTTAATAATTTTTTAAATGATGTTAATTAGATTTAGTTTAAATAGTTATATATTATTGTATAATTATATATATATATATATATATATATATATATAATTTAGGAGTAGAAATATTGTTATTTTTTTCTTAAAAAATAATATACAGTAATAAATATATTTTTTTTATAAATTTAAAACTAAATTAAATTTAAATTAGGTTAGTCACAAATTTATATTTCATTTGTTAAATTTTCCGATATTTTTATATATAAAATAAATTTACATTATTGTAATCATTATTCCTTTATTATACAATAAATTTAATTCTATTGAATAAGAAGAATAATATATGGATTAGAGGTGCCAAGCGAATCTTACGAGTGTTTAAAATTACAAAATCATTTGTTTGTGTTTATGCACAAAAGCCATGATCTGATTCTAGTCTCTTCATTATCATATCCACTGTGCTTTGTACGGGGCGGAGTATCATAGGAATAAAACAATTTATATACTAAAAGATAAAAAGTGATTAAAGGTTCCAAGGTGATCTCACATGCCTTGGGCATGACATCGCTTTGATTACACGAATATTTTAAAATGGGATGGACAAATTTCGAAATTTAGCGCACTCCCTTTCCTTTGAATCCAAATTATTATTGAAATCGAAAATCAAAATAAATCTATAAAAATGGTTCTCTGCTTAAGGGACACGTTACAGAATTAGTGTTTGTTGTTTGCAGAATGTGCGTGGCTCCATTGCGAAAGTTATCCAGCTATGGTTGGACTCGATAGCGACTATATATAAATTAAAGTTCAGGAACCTGTCAATGAATCATCTCCTGCCCAGTCGTTAGAGTCAGCAAGATTCACGCTCTGGCCGTGTCGTATCCGGCGCAGGGTCATGTCGACAACTACTTGAATTCGCAATATAATATTAAATCACGGGACACATTTTCTAAGGAAAATATTCAGAAAATTGTTGCTACAGTACCGTTACCGTCCGGCTATTGTCATCATGTATGACACAATGAATGCTTGGAAGATTAGATTTTGTTGGCACGTATGGGACAAGGGACATCGTAGGGACAAAAAATTTAGATAATGTGAGTAATCTGTTTAACACGAAATGAGATCTATGTCACGTGGGTACCCAGGCGAGAGTGGTAGCCATGGAAATTTACTTCAAAGGGAGTACATGTTAATCCCTTCAATGTTGCTGCATGTATCTTGCCACCCTACAGCACGGCAACCCTTATCACGATTGCAGATTCTTGTGTTTTTGTTTACCATTGTTCTGTCACCATTTACATTGACGGGCATTATGTTATTATTGAGCTGGCTGTTGGATAACTGGCTTGTATGGTCGCCGTTCGGTAACTGGTCAACCAAAATGTAACTTTCTGCATATACAACTTTATTTATTTAATGCTTATTAGCAAATAACTTATTTTCCATCTTTTTTATTTAATATTCATTAGCAAATAACTTATTTTCAACAGGAAACCTATTCCATTAACCTTAATCTCTGTACTTAGTCCTCTAACCATATAGTTAAGTTACAACTGCTTCTGTAAGAAAACGTATTCCATTAACCTTAATCTCTGTACTTTGTCCTCTAACCATATAGTTAAGTTACATTGCTTCTCTAAGAACAGGGCAAATGCTGGAGCCAGTTATTTTTGGAATTTTACAGCAATAACTTTATACTCAGCGTTTGGGTGTGGGAACGTTGATTTTCCCATGTTTATATCTTCAGCAAAGGAATTAAACATGGCTTAAAATTCAAAGAAATTGTATTTGCATCTCAAAGCAAGCTATAGGAGAGGTATAACATGAGTTAAACTACGATGAAATTGTATGGGCAATATGATAGCTTGATATTTAAAAAAAAGTTTAATGAAGATAAAATTTATTTTATTTTATTTTCCATGAGATGTATTAATTATTATAAAAAATTAAACAAATAAAATGAATAAAAATTGTTTTATAATAAATAAAAATTGTTTTAATATAAAAATATATATAAAATGTATATATGAAAATTTACCCATGTTTGAATATGAAAATATTAGTTTTGCATATAACATGTGAGGGATGCATTAAAATTTATGAGAGTAATGACAACCTTGATAAATTTTAGGCTCTTTAATTTGTAATAAAAAAATATAGTGCATATACTATATTCATATATGATGATGCTGATGATGATAGTTAATGTCTGCTAAGACCAAACAATGGTCTATCGGACGTAAAGAAACAAATTATTTATTTTGATTTAAGATTTTATTCCTATGCTCACAAAACTTGGAGAGAAGCCTCCCGAGCTCACTATAATTTTGACATTGTAAAAGGCTAGGAAGGTCAGTATTGTAACAAAGATTGTGAAACTGAGATCTAATGTGGTTATATGCGGGGCATTCTAAGAGGAAGTGGTTTTCATCCTCGATGTTCCTATTCTCACATATATGACAGATCCTTTCCATCCATGGCGTTTTAGGAACTGCCCAACGACCTGTTTCACCTAGTTAAAATAGAGAGATACTTTTGATATTCTAGGGTGGGGTTGATGGCCTTCTTATAATAACTTAATTTTCTTTTAGCCGCTAAATCTTTCTCACACCACATTTTTTCTTTGAACTTAGAGGTAACAATATCTTTAATGTTATTTATGCTTTGCAATGCATCATTATCGTTGATCTCCCAATAGTTTAACCAGGCCCTTGTGTCTTTATGCCACCCTCGATTGAGCCTTAAGTGGTTTTGGCTAGAATTTAAAGCTAGCTTAGGAAGTCTATGATCGTCTATGTTACTGATTTTGTGCTTGTACAACAGAAACCTAAGCATAGCTAGGCTCTCAATAGGGGAAAGACCTGCTTCTATAAGGAGAATAGGATAGGGTGTATTACTTTTAATTTTCAGGTTATAAGTTAAAAAACGCCTCTGGATTTGCTCAATTTTTCTCCATGATTCTCTGGAGATGCTGCAACCCCAAACCTCACAGCCATATAAGATAACAGGAGTGACTAGAGTTTCAAAGAGGAACTTCTTTTTATCCCACATTACGAGGTTTGCTATTTTACAATTATTTTCAAGACCAAAATAAGCTTTCCACCCCCCATTAATCTTTTTCTCAATGCTATGGTTCCAATTGAGCTTGTGATGAATATCAATTCCTAGGTACTTGTAAGAATACACTTCCTCCAAGTTATTATTGTCATACATAAAATTAGCGTAAGTTTCCTTCTTGGATTTGATAATCATAACTTTTGTTTTGTCAGTGTTAACAGTCATACCCATGGTAGAGCAAAATACTTAAGAAGCTTGAGTTGCTTATTAAGATCAGATGGGCACCTTGCCAAAAGAACAATATCATCAGCATAAAGAAGAAGGATGACGACTATCCCATCTAAGATCGTGCCATCACATTCTGCTTCCTCTAAATAGCCTTCGAGCTTATCGATGTAAATGCCAAATAGGGTAGGGGAGAGGGGGCAACCTTGTTTAACTCCGATGTTACACTTAATATCTTTCGATCACCCCTCATTACTCTTTAGCTTGGCAATTACATTCTCGTATAACCTTATAGCGGCAGCTCTCAACTCAAGAGGAACCTTTAGCTCTTCTAATCTATTCCAAAGGTTGTATCTAGGAACCGTATCGAAAGCCTTTCTAAAGTCCACAAAGCAACAAAATAAATTGGATTTATCATTACGACATTCCTCTGCAATGATCCTAAGCGTAACAAGGTGGTCTATTGTTGAGTGATGCCTTTTGAAAAACAATGGTTTTGATTTATTTAAATATTATTATATTTTAAATAATTATTTATTATTAATTACAAATTTTAATGATTATATGTAAATTTTAAAATATTAATTATAATTTTTTGATGATATATAATAATTTTATTATTATTATTATTATTATTATTATTAAAAATATTAAATTAGAGTCTAATATGATAAATATTTTTATTTATAATATATATGTTTATTTAGTGAAAGTTAATATATTTTAGAAAATGTGTAGTTAATAATAATAATAATCTATTTTTAAGGTTATGGCTAAGTTACATACCAAATTGTATTTGAAAGTCTACATGATCTTATTGAGATTCCATTATTTGTGGGACAAGGGACATGCCTCTACATATTATGTTTTAATTTGGAAATCAAGTTTTTCATTTATGCTAATATACATCATTGTCTATTGTTTTTCAAAATTTTACTAGCCTCACTTTTACTAGATTTGTTGCTCATTGGGTAGTTGCCAAAAATCATTACACAATGCCAAAGTGAAATGGCAATCCAGAAACAAAAGGGAACAAAAGACCAAACCACCATTAAGATCAGTACACAATAAAGATTTATTATGAATCTCATAAAGATATCAATGTAGGATTCTCAAAGGCACCGTAAACCCAAGCTTGGAGTGGCCATAGGCTCTGTAGATGGGAGAGCCTCGCATGCCTCCCAGGAAAATAACCTCCTCAAAAAATACAAAACACGTAGAAACTCACAATAATACTATTGATCGTAATCCCAAAGAACGATAGAGAATTTGAAATCCATGGTCTACAAGAAAGAAAAACACAGGGCCAAGAGGAAAGGAAAACACACTGCAAATAGTGTCCCTCACCCTACATGAAAACCAAACCAACAAATGTAGTTAGGGTTATAAAGAAGTCCAATGTCCTACAACTCCTCTCTCAGACCAACATGTTGAAACAGAAACCAATACAGGGGTACCCAATATTGAAGGATAGGCCCAAATGCGCCATGAAAGCTACAACACTGAATAAAGCTAGGGGGGTGGCAAAATTCACAATTAAGCCAACATACGTCAACAATGAGGGAAAAGAAAGCCAGTCCACGTAGAGATTGTAAGTTACCTCGTAAACAAACTAAGTGAGGAGGCGAGCTCCAATACAAGTATGCTACACAAAGATAAACACCCAGCCATTCCCCTTTCACACCTAATTGCTACTAAGAGTTTAGGGTTTCCAAAATACTAGTGTACCAGATTTCATAGTCATACTCTTGCCCACCATAGAATCTCTTGAGAGTACTCTCTCATAACAATGAAATTTTAGAGCTATTGAACACTAGGCATATGGAGCCACAATAAGGGCAACCCCTACACCTCTTCATCTAGCATCAACAACTAGCGACATGTAAACAACATGAAGCTTCTCACTGCACCTACCATTCTAAAAGGTTGCATGGAGGAGGGGGGTTGCCATGGCACGCCCCACTTTATGAGCATTGGAAGTCGTCAGGGAGGTTAGTGCCCCCCATCCCATGTTCATGAATTATAACTATTGAAATATTTGAAAAAAATAAAAAATTTATTCAAATAAATTATGAATATTATGTAATTATTATTGGTTAATAAATGAATTATGAGTTTTTTAATTATAGAAATTTTAGAATTAGTTAATTTTATTTAAAATAAACCATTCTACATTTATCTTAACTCTAGATCTGTTAAGCCTCAGAGGGATCAAATCTCTCTAGGTATAAATTTCTTGTCTAAGTGCAAAACTTGAATAAAGGTTTGCACCTCGAGAGCTTGATCTTTCTCAGAGATTAATAGATCTGGAGGTAAGATGGATCTAGGTGGGTGTAATTATTAATATATAGAGTTAATATGGATCTAGGTTGGTGTAATTATTATTTTTTTCATATTTTTATTTTTATATAATTTTACTAAGCCAAAATGTTTTAGTTAATAGTTTTATATTTTATTTTCATTTTTATTTTTATGTAATTTGATTGGGTCAAAATGTTTAGATAACATAAAATAACAATACATTACAACATCTCT
Source organism: Pinus tabuliformis (assembly GCA_031772625.1). NCBI lineage: Eukaryota > Viridiplantae > Streptophyta > Pinopsida > Pinales > Pinaceae > Pinus > Pinus tabuliformis. The sequence goes on from CM062809.1 coordinate 1,169,977,561, forward strand.
TCGGTACTGGGATGGAGAGTGCCTCTGGACCCAAAAATATAATATAAATAAATTAAAAAATAGACATATTTATAAAATATTTTGATTGTGAAATGACCATGTGCTATCGATGAGCCATGGTATTGGCACATAATATGGTATGGTTAATAATATCCATGGTAAATTGGGGTGAGTATCCACGGTTAAAAATCTTATTGTATTGTAAGTATTATTTTGGTTGTGAAATAAGAGATGATTTTTGGGCATGTGGCATTGATGGGCCATCGTATTGGCCCATGGTATAGCATGGCTAATAATATCCACGGTAAAGTGGGGATGAATATCCATGGTTAAAAATATTGATGTATTTTAAGTATTAATTTTTTATGTGCTTATTAATCAAATTTAAATATGGTCAGAAAACTATTACTTTAATTTATATGGTAAAATGGATCTTCATTACGCCGATAGGCATCCCTCCTATTGGAATTGGCAACTTTAATCATTTTATTAATTAATCTTTTTGATTGGATGGCCTAAATTGAAAGATGCTAGTGTATTCTAGTGATTGCCACTATATCAATGGATAGAATTCACACCACTAACTTACTTGCATGTCTAAATCACATGTTTAAAGCATATTTAAATTATTTTTTTACAAATAATGATTAAAAATTTACTGTACCTCTTGTTGATAACCATGTGTGTTCATTAGTGAGAAATGTATTTGAAAAAATTATAAAATATTAACAATTGAGACGTGCACCTTATACCTCTTCATATTCTGAAACATATGTCTATTCAACTGTTTTCCAAGTGTTTTGTCCATTAATTTAACGATTACCTTACGTGGGTGGTTTTAACGTATCTGTGTTCAACCATTTTCACATTCTGGTTTCAAATGTACCAATGTTCAACCATACCTTTTCAAATTCTCAAGCGTACCCATGTTCAACCATTTTCCAAGTGTTTTCCAACACCTATAAGGATTACTTGAGTGATTTCCTATGCGTTACTAATTCTCAAGCAATTTGAAGGTGGTTGCATTACTAATTCAACAATGCAGTTTTTACTATTTATAGTCGTGATGATGTATGTCTCTGTAGGCACTGCAAACTGTGATTTTGTGATAAAAGCTGCAAGAGAATGAGGAAGTCTAGCAACGTCAAGCATAAGCGCCTTGATTGGATTTTCACCACCTGATTGCAAGTTGAAATGTTGCAGATGCACTCCCTGTGTGAGAGTAAAAGTTCCCATTCATCCCATCACAATCAGGTAGCTGTGTCATGGAGAACCGATGCCAACAGATGTAGGCGGCATTGATGTGTCGTTGCCCAACAAAACCGTGGATTCCAGGGCGATTAACCTCGAGAATGGCTATGCAGAGATCAAGCGAGGACGGGATGATGGCAAAGAGTTGGAGAATGACCAATTTTGGTCAAGGGTGCTCAGCGATGTAGAAGAGGAGGGATGTTCTAGGAATAAGCTTAGACTGTCCAAAGAACAATGTGTTGTTTTGGAAGAAAGCTTAAGAAATAACAAGGTTCCCGAACCTGTAAGTTTCTATACACAGTATTCACTTACATGTTACTACTCTATCATTTGTGTTTTGTCATGCTTTTGGCTGATGTAACTTCTTCTTCTTCCGCAGAAGGAAAAGAATGTGTTGGTCTTACAGTCGAATCTCTGCCATCGACAAGTTGAGGTGTGGTTCGAGAATATACAAGCAAGGTTAGCTTGAGTCCTTTATTGATTCATTGCATTTTTGATGTTGAAATTCATATGGAAAGTTCCATTTTGGAATCAACAGCTACATAATTTGGCCTGTAACTATGAATAATGACTTGGAAATCAATTGTTGTGCAAATTTGTAGTTTGGAAAACTTTTGATCTGATGGAGATCCTATTGTGTCGAAAATTTCATTGACTCATTTCTATTATAGGTTAATTAAATGTTACAAAATTGTTTTAGGATGAAGCTTAAGAAAATGGAAATGGACTGCAAGCTTGTGAAGAGATATAATGAGGCACTTATAGACGAGAACGGAAAAATTCGCATAGAGCTAGAAAAACTGAAAGCTTCAAAAATGTCGGCATCTCTTAGGTCTCCGTCAACCGATACCATGTGCCCCTCCTGTGAAAGAGTTTCAGCGGTTGACAATAGTAGCCACTTGACTTTGGCAAAAATCTAGGCCTATGTTTTTACGTAGCTCTTTCCGACAATGAATTGTCGGGTATTGATAAGAGTTTCTTTACCCGTAGTTATTGTTTAGCAATGGTGGACACCGCCTCTTTGTCAAACATTTTAGGTTTTCTCTAAAGGTTCACTTTATGAAAGATTGAGGGTTTTAGTGTATTTTTTATTAATTGACTTCGGTTTAGAAAGCGCTCAAGTCTCTGTTAATTTATTCAATGATATGAGGCATCTTGATAAACCAAGGAACGTATAGCTGTACAAAGTGGGAGTTTATGAAATAAACATTGTATGTAAAATTCAAATGTTTATGTGAGATCATCTCTTTCTCTGAACCTTCTTGTGTTGATGAATTTTCTCCTTTTTTATTATCAATCTAAACATGTATAATAATCTTTTTCATTTATTATTATTTTTAATAAAATACGATAACAATTTCTCTATTCATTCTCATAGTAAAAGTAAAAGTCATCGTTATCGCTAAAAGCAATGCTTATTGACTAGTCAATGCATGCATATTAATGCCTACTTAAAAACTATCATTAACATGATTTTTTCTTTCAAGGTTTCATGTTTGAGTTATATAACATAGGTAGGACACATGAAAATGTTATTGTAAAATGATTTAATAAATAAAAGACCTTTTTAGGTTATTTTATCGTTATTTTAAAAATGCTATAAAATTATAATTTTATTAATCATCGTTAATTTTTTTAAAATTTATTAATTTTATTAACCATTGTTTAGTTTGAACAATACAACATATTTCTATTGATGATCTTAAACCTGTTAAAAAAACTTAAAGTTTTTTTAAGCCCGGACCACTCGTCTCGAGATACTTACAGTGTGAGTTTTACCCTTTAGTGCCCCTGGTTCTAGCCCTCAAGTTCCATCACTTATACATGGAGTTTTGTGCTTTTTAAAAATGTTTACAGTGTGAGATTTACCCTTTAGTGCCCCTGGTTCCAGCACTAAAGTCCCAATACTTATACATGAAGTTTTGTGCGGCTAAAGGTTTATGGAAGGTTTTATAAAGGTTAATGACAGGGTTTTAGTCCCGATAGGAAGGATTTGAAAGCAAGGCTTTAATGAAGTATTTTTCCCATGGGTTTATTAATTCCTAATGGTTTATAATATCAAATTATTTGTTTTCTTTGTTCTTCAACTTTTTAATATTAATAATTCCTTGGTTTCATAATCCCTTGAGGTTTTAGTGTTATCTTTTGGGTTTATTAATGAGATAGGTTTATAATGTTAATCCTAAGTTTTATAATATTTAAATTCCTTCGATTTATAATATTAATTCCTTGTGTTTAATATTATTCCTATGGGTTTGTAAACCCATGGGTTTATTAGTCCCTTGCATTTGTGATATCAATCCCTTACGATAAAAATTTATTTCAAAAATATCTATACACACACAAAGACGAGAGAATTATCCATAGGAGTCATTAGGGATTTTGGAATCTAGCTGAGGAATCATACAAAGCTCTAGAGATGAAGCGAAGTGAGAATTCGCAGAGGATTGAGGCTGAGAGAGAATTGAGCAGCAGAATAGTTGAAGAAAGAAACCCTGAAGAAAAACTGAAAACACAAAGAAAACACTGAAGAATGAATTAAAGTCAATTTAAAGGGACGAACGAAGAAGTGTGGTTTTAGTATACAGGAGTTGTTGGATCTTATAGATCAACGGTGTGACAAAAAGGAGAGAGAATTGTCGATCTCATAGATTGACGGTCATCGCACGATCAAGAAGTGCAGGAGTTAATGCAGAGAAAAGGCAGGCTTATAACCTTAGGCAATATTTCGGGCGAGGACTAGATGGTAAGTGGTTTGAGTGTTGATAAAGCGATTCCATACATATCACGATGTGTGGAAGAGAGTTGGAGTGGGGAAACTGCTTTATCCGGTGGTTAACCCCTGTGTGTGTGTTCAACTCAAAACCAATGTGAATCGTTGGATCTTTCAGGAGAAGATCAATGGTAGAGAAGTAATGTGACATACAAAGGAGCGGACCCGATGGTGTTATGTGGCACAATTAATAAGTTTTGAGATCCAAAATTGCATTATCGCATATCGGATGCAATAGAGGTCTTTGTTAACAAAACCTGCGGAGAATCGCGATTGCGATAAGTGAAAAGGTAAATCTCAAAAAGCATGCCAAGGTTGTACCAAGGCGGAAAAGATGTGGTAAGCGTATATATCCTTTGTAAATGTTTTATGAAGAAAATAACGCCGATAGAAGGTTTATGTGCTAAATATATATGTAACCAATGTTTAAAGAGGAAAAGATTATATATGTGCAGCTAAAGGGTTAGCGAAGGTTTTCTAAAGGTTAATGAGAGGGTTTTAGTCTCGATAGGAAGGATTTGAAAGAAAGGCTTTAATAAAGTATTTTTCCCTTGTGTTTATTAATTCCCAATGGTTTATAATATCAAATTATTGGTTTTCTTGGTTACTCAACTTTTTAATATTAATATTATAACTAACTTTGTAATAATCTATTTAAATTAATTTCTATGATATTTTATTTTATAATTAATTTACAAAATAATTCCCTTTATCTTTAATATATATATATATAACTATGTACATTTAATAACTTTTTAACTAACTATTAATTTAAATTAATTCATTAATTTACTTTTCAACTAACTACTAATTTAAATTAATTAATTTATTTTCCTTTAAATAAGAATATAAATAATTAGCTTTTTGATATTTATTTAAATTAGCTTAATTATTAAAATATATGTCATGCCCTTAATCCTGTCCATCTAACGTCTCCTGGTCAAATTTCGCCATTATATAGTCGTTTTATGTTCTGCTCCGACTATTTAATATGCAAAGCTAGATCTGAGTCTTCAACTTGTCCTGACGATGAACCACACTAGTTGGTTCAAAACGCATCGACAAATGAAATTTTATGTGATTTACGCTGAAGAATCTCTCATAAATTTGATATGGATCACAGAAGCCTCAATTCAACAATATAATTGTTATTATTATTTTTTTATAAATTTATATTATTATATTATTTAAATAATATAATGATAATATAATATTATTATGAGCTATTCTTATCATTAATTAATATATATTACGAGTTAATATAATTATTATAATATTAATATAGTAATATATATAAATAATCTGGTTGTTAATATTTATATAGTTATTAATAATCCTAAATACCCATAATAATTATTAATGTGGTTGATATAAGCCTATCGGGGTACATCAACCACATTGGAAAATGTGGTCGTATATATGCTTCATATAGGCCTATTGGCCGTATTGGTAAATATGGTTGTGTCGTATTGGTAAATATGGTTGTGCTAGTTTATAGCTACTAATGTGATAGTGGTGTAGATACATCTCAAAAGTAATTATATATATTTTTTCTTTTAGATTTAATAAAAAAAATGTTATAAAATTAAATTCAAATAAAATATTTTGATTGCGAAATGGGAGGCGGTTTTTGGGCATGTTGTATTGATGAGCCATATTATTGGCCCATGGTATTGTAAGAAAGTCTATTTACAAGTTAATAATATCTATGGAAAAGTGGGCATGAATATTCATGGTTAGACATATTGTTATATTGTAAGTATTAAAGTTTTGATTTTTTTATTAATTAAATTTAAATATGGTTCCACAATTATTAATTTATTTTATAAGGTAAAATAGATCTTAACTTATGGTTTCTACTTATAAGTTATATATTTTAATGTAATATGTATATTATAAGTATTGCAACCTTTAGCTCTGATACCAATTTGTCACACCTCTACTAATTTTTTTTTAATATATGTATATACCTAACATATAAACCCGCAGGTACATTTGATTTCCATGAGGTTATATATATATATGCCCGTGCTATTAAGGAGAAATCACAAACTTATACTTTCGTTCAACATTAAAATATTACATCATTTGTTTGTTAATCGAATACATTGAAGGTATATGAACTATACAATACGTTATGGGTTCCGACCGGAGTTGTGTGTACATCCTACACCTATGTTTCACCGACCTGGCTATAAGTCTAACCCACAGCGTGTATTAACTTGGCGCGGCCTTTCATGGTCCTGCCGCAGATTACACAGATGCCAGCTCACCCTGATCTTTAAGACACTCGTCCTTGCGGGGGTATGTGGCATGATCTGGCTCTCATGGCCATGTGACACTTCGGAGACGGGAATCTCGGTTCCAGTGCATTGGGTTCTCACCTTACTTCGACGGCTGAGATCTCATCCAGAGATCGGAGGGTTATTATGTTTGCAAAGGTTTGAGAGGGTTTATTATCACCCGCCTACAGATTCGGGGTTCATTTGCGCGTTAAACCTCTCGGCTCTGGTCCATCGTTTCTCCTCAGAGTTAATGTCACCTGCAATTTTTCTTCATCCGGCAGAAGCATCCGAGGCTAAGACTCTTCCTGTCCTCAAATCGCCACAGGTAATGCTTCGGGTTTGACACTTATATTGTTGCTTAGTCGTTTGGTTTTCTGATTACAGCAATTTCGCTCTGAATTGATTTCTCTGTTCCTTTGGTTGCAGCCGTGGCCTGCAACTCTTCGGATGGAACTGGGGTGGCTTCTTCCTATGGTTCCACCTCCTCATTCACAGGTGAGTTATGTCTATTCTATTAATCTTTCGTAACAGAGATTCAAAGCTCGGCTTTTAAGCTATGGCATGATTTCATATGGTTGCAAACTGCCATTCTACTGTGGGTTTCCTCCTTCCAACTTCTGAGGTATTTCCCGTAGAGGGTCTTTGCGGTTACATCTCTGTTACTGTCGGGTTTTAGCAGAGAGTCTTTGATTATGTTCCGAGTTATTTTCAGAGTTATAGCTGGTTCTTTTCTGTTGTCTTTTACTATGGCTGCCATACCGGCATGCCGAGTTAAAGGGTTATCTCTGTTTGTGTTACGGGGTTGTGAGTCTGGCCTCCATGCCCCGACTGGTAACAAACCCCACGAGGTTAATCCTCAACCCATGTGTACATTTGGTCTTATTTTCAAGGTTTTACCGCACATTACTGTAAATTTAAGTTCATGGCGTCGTAGACTGGTTAAGCCTTCAGTGCTCGCACTTATTTATGATACTGTGAGACTGTGTAAGCCTCGGTGATTTATGGTTGTTTAATATAAGTTTGTTTTCACATGTATTTTAGTACCAATGCGAAATATGGGGTTTATTCAGCATTCTATTTTGCTTATAAATATATTTGCATCCGAGTGGTCAATCTAGGTTATGATATTGACTCAGATCTTGAACTCTATTTCCACTATGAGTTTACCGTTTTGTTTACTGGTTCGGCATGCTTGTGAAAGATTGTGACCTGTGTTATATCTCCCTTTGTTACGGGAATGCCGCATAGATGTAATTGTCTTACAGATATAGTCTCAGCATTTCGATGTTTAAAAAGATACAGGTCTCGCTCTCATTTGTATAGAGAAGTACATATATGTAAATGTAACCTTTGTTCAATATTACAAGCTTCAGTTTGAGTTTAGATGAATAACCCGTATTTGCTTTTACAGGTATAGAACTTTGCATTTTAGCTGTAAGTCTCATTTGAGACTACATGCGCAGATCTTGATTAAATGTAAGGAACATTATTTCCCGGTTATCGTTCTAAGAACTGGGTTTTGCTACCATAATGGTCGCTCTCTGTCACATAACTAGACAGTGACTCTGTTTATTGAGAATCTTCGTCTATTCTGTTTCTGTCCTCATTTATTTACTCAAATAACGTTGGTAAATAGTCGCACTCGACTTCGGTCAGTGCTCCTCTATTCTCATTCAGGGTCCTAACCCTCATTTTCATGGACACATTGCAGTATTAAAAATGTTCTTTTAAAACTCAGTATCGTTTTTGTTTCGATATTACCAATACGACTGTTAAATAGCTTTCAATATTGTTTCTGTTTCACTATCAACGTTACAGCTGTTAAATAGCTTCCAATATTGTATTTGATTCACTATTGCAATACGGCTGTTGAGTAACTTTCTAACCTTGCTAGTGAAGGTATATCCATCTGTTATTACATAACCAGATTTCGTTTACTCTTTTCCGGTACCGATATTCGGTTTTAGCAGAATAGCTAGATGTAGCTCTGTTTACAGTAATGTTAACTCAGACTCTTGTCTGCGATGGACAGTCTGTCCCTTAACTCCTGGTCTACATTTGTGCGTTGATATTAACACTGCTACAGTATCTAGGAAAATGCTAAACATGTTTTCCTGTTTAAATTACTGTAATCATCTGTGCATTTATTTCTAGTCAGAGACTTCACAGTTTGAAACGTACCTGGTTCGCCAGAGCTAGGAATGGTTCTCAAACAAAGCAAGTCACCTGAACATAATACTGCTCGTCCACCCAGCCATGAGACCCATTCCTCAAATGGAAGTCTCCCCCCGAGCCATCTTGCAGACCTCAAGCCCTTAGCAAGACTCTTGCACTCTCAGTGCTTGGTTATCTGGTCCTAACCAGACTTAACCAGTTCTTTTCCTTTCCTGTTTCTTTTCCTTTTTGCTTCCAAAAAGGTTTTTCCTCCTCTGCCTGTCCACACAGCACCCCATTCTCCATCCCTCTTCTCTCCCCCTGTTAGGGTGCTCGCTGATCCATTTAACCAATGCCAAGAATTAGTTGTAACTGATATGTAATTTAAAATTACTTTTACGCAGGTTTGATTAACTGATTGGTAATTTAAAATTACCTTACGTGGGGTTAATCACAATAGGTATATTACATACTCCCCCCCTTAACAGGAACACCGTCCTCGGTGTTCATCTTTCGTCGGAACTTGATATTTTACTCGTGGTATTACCATCTAATCCATACAAAATGTGATCCTTTCTTTTTGAAATCAACGATTTCATTCCAAGAAAAGACGACAAAGAAAATAGTAATGATATAGTCTTAAGAAATATCATTAGTTATAAGCATCAATAGTCATAATCATTCGTAATTGCAAAAATATGCAACTTCTAATCGCCACCACCTGGCCCTTATTCATTCAGAATAAACAATTCTCTGTGTCAACTTACCATAACTTACCATCTTATGCTTGAGAATCATGAATACTTTCATGTAGGCCTGTTAATAGAGAGTGGAAAATTCTTCAACCTTCCATGGTAAGTAGTTCCTACAATATATGACTAACAAATTCAACCACATTAGTCACTATGTTTTGAGTCAAATGAGACACTTTTGACTAGCAATCCGTTGTGCAATGTTAGATGCTTTCTAAATCACAGTACTTTTACAAGTACTTAAAGAGCACTAACACTAATCACCAAATGATAAATCACTGCTCACGTGCACACTGAACGAATTCTCACTAAAGACATCCGTAAAGTACTTCAAGAAGTGCCAAAAGAGCACCTAGCTCTCTAATCATCAAAACAGTCAATCACTGCATCAAGCAAGAATTGTCTTAGCTCCCACTAAGATGTTCACAACATTAATAACACAATAAAGGAATTAACATTTCCATTTATTCTTTATTGAGCACTAAGCTCATTTCTTATTAGATGTGCATAACATATTTTACACAACTATATGTAGAATTCATTTTTAACATAACATATAGTTGATTAGTTAATTCCTTCAGCCATGAGTCCACAATGGACTAAAGAAATCCCAACCCATGGAAACTGGTTCTCACAACCAAATCGAGTCATTTTCACATCCAGACAATTTCTTTGATAGAGACCTTACCAGGTCTAACATGAAATTCCACTGGCCAACCAGCTCAAGAATTCCAGGGAGAGGAAATCTGGGCAGACAAGTACCATCAACCCCTCCGGGCAGGTAGCTGCCATCAATCCAATTCCGGGCAGACAAGTACCATCAACCCCTCTGGGCAGGTAACTGTCATCAACCCAAGGCATTCCAGCCTTTCACAATCCGGGTAGACAAGTACCATCAACCCCTCTGGGCAGGTAACTGTCATCAACCCAAGTATCCACAACTGTCTGTCATGTTAAATTTCTCTTTTATTACTCTTTCTCATATTAATTTACACAATGAACCATATGAACATTATCATTAGCATAACAAACATGCATGTATACCACGCATTCACACTTAACCCCGACATGGGTCCACAACATCAAGTTTGATGGGAACATATCCATCATCCACGTTGTATGCATGCAAATTTTCCAAATAACATAATTCATGCATATCATATAACATCATTCTTTCTCATTTATAACTGCATTTCACATTGCAGCAATTTATGTGATGAGTTTTCTTGTTGCCATTAAGCTACCACTACTTAATCCCATCAGCAACGTTAGTTATAAATATGCATCAGTTAACACGTATTCCATTTCCCAGAATGTTTATGCATACAATATTTTCATGTATAAAAACATATGCAAATACTCATTAATGTATAAATGTCAACAACAGTTGAGTTAATACCCTCAACATTCCCAATTTTGCCATAGTCTGTTGTTCCAATTCAAATCATCATTAACGGAGTATTATCTTACGTTTACTATGGCTAGCTTTAGTCATGCATCGTTAGTGTAATTAAACATAATTTCTCTAACATACAAGAACATAACTCTTATGTCACAATGACTAATCTTTGTGCATACTATTGCTTATCATATAAGCCCTTCTTTAATGTATGCAACACTTATTCCCTTCACTTAGAAGACCACCATCATTTCATACGACAAACCACATACCCCTTTCTTAAGGAAGTCATTTTAATCCTCATTTCTCTATCTTCCGATGGGAGGATTTCTCAAGATTCCCTTTCAAGAAATTATTAAAGATGTCTATCTTTCGGCATAAAAACCAAGATACAAAAACAAGGTTTACTTATCCTTTATGCATCAAATCAAGCAATCAACACAGCTCTTCCAACAAGACAATCTCTCCAAGAGATTGTTATTTTCAAGGAAGCTATCATGACCACTTTCTCTAAGTACGCACAGTCTCATAATTCTAAAGTCAAAATAGCTACCAATATGCAACATGTGTTCTCCTAACACAATTACTTTACTTTAATGCACATAGTTCTTTTCATGAAACAAGCAAGGATTTTGGTTCTTGTATGAACACTATTCTAATGTGTCTTTAAAGGAAAGAACCTCTATTTCCATTTTCAAGAACTCTCATAAAATCCTTTATCTCCATACATGAAGTATGCATACTCTTAGGATGAGACTATATTTATGTATATATGTAATATACTCTTTCCTCAAGAAATTAGGGATAAATATCTATGTGCCTAGAAGCACATCCTTAGTTATCTTTTATCATGCATGTAATGCATAATCATTTCACTAGAACTTAGAGACTAACTAGAATCATAATGCAATTAGCATATATATATATATATATATATATTTCAAGAAGCTTTTATCAAATAAAGATACATATTTTAATTCAAGCAAACTTGGCCACCTTCCATGCTATGTTCTCAAGACATTTATATACCTCATCCTCTTTCTCAAGAAGATACTTGGCTATATTTAACAAGGATTTTATAGACCAGAGACAAGCATTTCACACACAAGACTCACGTGGAGTCTTTCTAATAGGAACTACCTATTTTCTTTACCAAGAAAACATACAAGATAATCAATCTTTAACTGCATGCCTTAACACATTTTCTTTACCAAGAAAATCTATAAAAGAACCATTCTTTTATTGCATGCATTCAAATACTTTCTCTACTAAGAAATCATATAAAACATTCATACGTGTTCTTCAAGTAAGTGAACAAGACACTTATCTTATCCTTGGATCAACATGCATAACTAACAAGTTAAACCACCCCTACCGGAAGCAATTGCTCTACTTATGCAATTCGAAGCATAATCTCCTAAGTGTCACACATGCACTAGAGCTACCATTTGGTGCTATATGCAACAACTATCATAACACTACTATGTGACCATTTCAGAATAATGAGTTCAAGGAGACATTATGAAAATCATTAACATCAACACTCTATAGTTATCATTTTCCAACTTCTTAAGCATGGTCAAAGGAATACTCACATGCACATCGAGCGCTTATCTAGTCATCCCAAGACTTAGAGTCTTCCGCAAGATTCTAACACTCAAAGCTTGCTTTATCTGGTCATCACCAGACTTAGCGATTTCTTTTTCCCATCTCCGTCTGTCCCTACAGCACGGTCTTCTTCCTTCTCCTTGCTTCCTTTTCCTTTGGAAGCATCTATGGTTGGGGAAGGTAATTAGAGTTTACTGACAACTGTATTAACACAGGTAGTCTATTTATGAATAATTATCACATGTAATTATACCATGAATGGGTCCTAGAAATGTTACCCACTGAACATGCCTCTACCCTTAACTTCACACTGGAATGCAACATGCATAAGAAATCCATCATTCCCATAGTGGAGATAAATTCAACCATCATTTAATCGAGGCTCCAATGGTTTTTGTCTCCCAACAAGTAATGATTAACATCAGCACATACCATGCTAATGGATTTCAGTCAATTAGAAGGTAATCATCATTAAAACTATTAGGACATAAGCATATGTTATTCATCATGCATTCTCATGGTGAATAAAATTAAGACTCTTCTCATAAACAACTAGAACTATAGCACAGAGAGAGTAAGAATCTTCACACACACATTCCATGCATGTGACATCAATCAACTTTACTTGTTTACGAATTGTAGCAATCTTAGTCCAATTCAATTAATGCATATAAGTTCTATGGGTTAGTCATACACACTAACCAATCTCAACTACCAATCATCTTCATGTATCCATGACAAGGCTAAATCAAAAGTTAGTTATGACACTCAAGTCTCGCTGCTTGACCCATTGCATGTTTTTTTTTCCAATATCTAAAGGGGTTCTTCCAATGTCTTTTTTTTTTTTTGTAAAACAATTTTTCATCCTATTCAAGGATTTTCCCCCCAATTTATATTCATGCATTGGCCTATTAAGTTTTGTTCATTGTAATTTCAATCTAGTTCAATATATGCATTGTTGTTATTGCCATATGTGCAAATCAAAAGTTGGTAGTTGATCGTCACTTCCTCAATGAGTGTTCAATATTGTTCTTAAGTGCGACAAAAGTTTCATTGTCTTTTATCCTCATCAGGAATCCAACGTTATGAACGTAGTTATGCAACAACTTATCACCTACTTCTCAAAGAAGTTATAAACATGAATCACACCTATCATGCCAAAAGTAGTGTATGACATAAATGAATATGCGAATGATTAAACTCATACCTGAGTTAATGCCTACTGATGGCGTACTTCACTATCCTTTCCCAAAGGCGCCAGTATTGCAACCTTTAGCTCTGATACCAATTTGTCACACCTCTACTAAATTTTTTTTAATATATATATATACCTAACATATAAACCCGCAGGTACATTTGATTTCCATGAGGTTATATATATATATGCCCGTGCTATTAAGGAGCAATCACAAACTTATACTTTCGTTCAACATTAAAATATTACATCATTTGTTTGTTAATCGAATACATTGAAGGTATATGAACTATACAATACGTTATGGGTTCCGACCGGAGTTGTGTGTACATCCTACACCTATGTTTCACCGACCTGGCTATAAGTCTAACCCACAGCGTGTATTAACTTGGCGCGGCCTTTGATGGTCCTGCCGCAGATTACACAGATGCCAGCTCACCATGATCTTTAAGACACTCGTCCTTGCGGGGGTATGAGGCATGATCTGGCTCTCATGGCCATGTGACACTTCGGAGACGAGAATCTCGGTTCCGGTGCATTGGGTTCCCGCCTTACTTCTACGGCTGAGATCTCATCCAGAGATCGGAGGGTTATTATGTTTGCAAAGGTTTGAGAGGGTTTATTATCACCAGCCTATAGATTCGGGGTTCATTTGCGCGTTAAACCTCTCAGCTCTGGTCCATCGTTTCTCCTCAGAGTTAATGTCACCTGCAATTTTTCTTCATCCGGTAGAAGCATCCGAGGCTAAGACTCTTCCTGTCCTCAAATCGCCACAGGTAATGCTTCGGGTTTGACACTTATATTGTTGCTTAGTCGTTTGGTTTTCTGATTACAGCAATTTCACTCTGAATTGATTTCTCTGTTCCTTTGGTTGCAGCCGTGGCCTGCAACTCTTCGGATGGAACTGGAGTGGCTTCTTCCTACTGTTCCACCTCCTCATTTACAGGTGAGTTATGTCTATTCTATTACTCTTTCGTAACAGAGATTCAAAGCTCGGCTTTTAAGCTATGGCATGATTTCATATGGTTGCAAACCGCCATTCTACTGTGGGTTTCCTCCTTCCAACTTCTGAGGTATTTCCCGTAGAGGGTCTTTGCGGTTACATCTCTGTTGTTGTCGGGTTTTAGCAGAGAGTCTTTGTTTATATTCCAAGTTCTATTCAGATTTATAACTGGTTCTTTTCTGTTGTCTTCGCTATAGCTGCCACACCGGCATGCCGAGTGAAAGGGTTATCTCTGTTTGTGTTAAGGGGTTACGACTCTGGCTCCCATGCCTGGACCGGTAACAAACCCCACGAGGTTAATCCTCAACCCATGTGTACATTTGGTCTTACTTTTCGGGTTTTACCGTACAATACTGTAAATTTTAAGTTCATGGCGTCGTAGACTGGTTACGCCTTCAGCGCTCGCACTTATTCCTGGTACTATGAGACTGTGTAAGCCTCTGGTGATTTATGGTTGTTTAATATAAGTTTGTTTTCACATGTATTTTAGTACCAATGCGAATTATGGGGTTTATTCAGCATTCTATTTTGCTTATAAATATATTTGCATCCGAGTGGTCAATCTAGGTTATGATATTGACTCAGATCTTGAACTCTATTTCCACTATGAGTTTACCGTTTTGTTTACTGGTTCGGCATGCTTGTGAAAGATTGTGACCTGTGTTATATCTCCCTTTGTTACGAGAATGCCGCATAGATGTAATTGTCTTACAGATATAGTCTCAGCATTTCGATGTTTAAAAAGATACAGGTCTCGCTCTCATTTGTATACAGAAGTACATATATGTAAATGTAACCTTTGTTCAATATTACAAGCTTCAGTTTGAGTTTAGATGAATAACCCGTATTTGCTTTTACAGGTATAGAACTTTGCAGTTTAGCTGTAAGTCTCATTTGAGACTACATGCGCAGATCTTGATTAAATGTAAGGAACATTATTTCCCGGTTATCGTTCAAAGAATTGGGTTTTGCTACCATAATGGTCGCTCTCTGTCACATATCTAGACAGTGACTCTGTTTATTGAGAATCTTCGTCTATTCTGTTTCTGTCCTCATTTATTTACTCAAATAACGTTGGTAAATAGTCGCACCCGACTTCGGTCAGTGCTCCTCTATTCTCATTCAGGGTCCTAACCCTCATTTTCATGGACACATTGCAGTATTAAAAATGTTCTTTTAAAACTCAGTATCGTTTTTGTTTCGATATTACCAATACGACTGTTAAATAGCTTTCAATATTGTTTCTGTTTCACTATCAACGTTACAGCTGTTAAATAGCTTCCAATATTGTATTTGCTTCACTATTGCAATACGACTGTTGAATAACTTTCTAACCTTGCTAGTGAAGGTATATCCATCTGATATTACAGAACCAGATTTCTTTTACCCTTCCCGGTACCGGTATTCGGTCTTGGCCGAATAGCTAGATGTAGCTCTGTTTTACAGTAGCGTTATCTCAGACCCCGGTCTGCTATGGACAATCTGTCCCCTAACTCTTGGTCTACATTTGTGCGTTGATATTAACACTGCTACAGTATCTAGGAAAATGCTAAACATGTTTTCCGGTTTAAATTACTGTAATCATCTGTGCATTTATTTCTAGTCAGAGACTTCACAGTTTGAAACGTACCTGGTTCGCCAGAGCTAGGGATGGTTCTCAAACAAGGCAAGTCACCTGAACATAATACTGCTCGTCCACCCAGCCATGAGACCCATCCCACAAATGGAAGTCTCCCCCCGAGCCATCTTGCAGACCTCAAGCCCTCAGCAAGTCTCTTGCACTCTCAGTGCTTGGTTATCTGGTCCTAACCAGACTTAACCAGTTCTTTTCCTTTCCTGTTTCTTTTCCTTTTTGCTTCCAAAAAGGTTTTTCCTCCTGTGCCTGTCCACACAGCACCCCATTCTCCATCCCTCTTCTCTCCCCCTGTTAGGGTGCTTGCTGATCCATTTAACCAATGCCAAGAATTAGTTGTAACTGATATGTAATTTAAAATTACTTTTACGCAGGTTTGATTAACTGATTGGTAATTTAAAATTACCTTACGTGGGGTTAATCACAATAGGTATATTACATTACACCTACACATCACTAGACACAATAATTAGTATTATTGAATTAATAGTATCGAAATAAATTTAAAGTAATAATATGATTTTAAAAAATAATAATAAATTAATTATATATCAAATGAACTATTGTGTGTAGAAATAAAAATTTACGGTATAAATTTATAAAAGTTTATAAATTTTTCATTTCTTGAAAGTTTAGAACTTAAAAATAATTAAATTTATTTTAAATCCATAATTATTATTATGAAATTAATAATTTAAATATATATATAAATATTTTTTTACTAGGTTAAGTTTATTGGATGGAATTGGAATTGGATGAAGATGTTCTTTGTGATAATTTATTTTTTTCAAAGTGGCTTCCATCCTGGATCCCTCTCCATGAGGTTTAAACCAAGATCTTGCAGGAGCTAAACCCGAGTCAAACCAACTAATTGGTCTACACCGCATGGGTTATAATTGATAATGTTTTTGTTTTTTATTTTTATTTTTATC
Organism: Pinus tabuliformis; assembly: GCA_031772625.1. Lineage (NCBI taxonomy): Eukaryota > Viridiplantae > Streptophyta > Pinopsida > Pinales > Pinaceae > Pinus > Pinus tabuliformis. Next base: position 1,169,994,546 of record CM062809.1, read on the forward strand.
TAATTAGTAATATTTTTGTATGAGATTTGATTTATTTGATTTATATTTAAATGGTGAAGTTTTTGTATGAGATTTGCTAATATATATTTTAGGTAGTGGCTTTAATAATTTTTTTAAAGTTTGAAATTTTATTAATTGATAATGTCTTTGTATGAGATTTGATAATATATAATTTAGTGTAATGATTTTAACAACTTTTTAAAGTGAGAGAATTACATATTCCACAGATTGGTATAAATTTTGTTCAAAAGAATTCAAATATTTAATAACATGGTTAAAAAAGTAAGATATATGTAATAAGTTAGTATATAATAAGTTAATGTTTTCATATGAATTCTTTGGGAAACACTTTTATGTTTTTCTTTACTGTGATTTGTATTATTGTATGGATAGTAATTACACCAATACACGTTTTCTTTATTGGATTGGGGTGGACAAACACTGTTCACCGAGCCAACCCAAAGCCTTTATTTTCGTCCCTCGGACAAATAGAAATTTGAAATATGTCACAAGTTGAATGGAGTTCGCTTTGGGTACATTCCTGCCATGGCGTGCCTGATGCCTCTGTAGCGCTACGACCTCTGCCTCAAGCCTCTGTAGCCCTCAACCCGACGCCGTTCCACAGAGCCGAAGTAGCAGCAGTAGGAGGGGCGGTCCCCGGTCGTCGTCGTCTTCTAGAAAAAACAGTTTGTGTAACTGCAGAGTTTCTCACACTCTTCTTCTCATCGAAGGACCTCGCCTTTGATTTGTCCCTTTCTGGACTATAAACTATAACAAAGCCTCGATGTTGTTCTACATGCATTAATATTTGATAATATACTTAATTTACAAGCGATAGCTGTTTGAGTCCTCTACGCGATTCAGGAAATACCCTAGACAGGGAAAAAAAATAGAAAAACAAGAGGAAAACTGAGTAGCCTAATTGCAAATATAGATATAATCGAGTTTCTTGTCTTCATTTTCCCTTCGGTGGTCGTCAATGCTTTCCTGTTAATTGAATGGAATCATCAATCACTCATTGCGTGGAACATTTTTCTCTTAAAACACATACATTTATCATTTTCAATAAAAATAACACCTTGTGATAATAAGGGAGAATAACTGTAATCTGGTAATAGAAAATAACCAGATGCAAATAATCTGGTAAGGAGGATAATCTTAATCGTAAAAGAAAATAATTTTATTAAGGATTTTGTGATCTCGTAATAGATGCAATGGATGAGATTGAATGTGCCGTAAAGTTCTTCAACGACCTTCTTCTTGACGCATTCGTTGCATTCGTTGTGGAGATGCTTTCAATTTCTTTGCTTTCTGGAGTTGAATATACCCATAAAGTCCTTTATCGCTACATTTTTGACGCTTTCTTTGCATTCACTATCTAATCGCTTTCTTTCAATTTCTTTGTTTTCCAGCTTCTGTGTTGTTTGTCATGCTGCAATCAGAAATTATTATGTTTCTAACGTAACGGATTAAATGAACGTCATTTACATATTCTAGTTTTAATTTTTAATATGCTGTTCGTGTGTAGTAAAAGGGTTAAGCATGTGGTGAATCCTGTGGGAATGGATGAGTAAATTCGTCTAGTCTAATCTATTATTAGTATTTTTATTTGAATTACGTGCCTTTTTTATTAGAATTTTCTGATAGCTGACTCTGACCATTTGATTAGAATTTTCTGATAGCTGACTCTGAAAAGCAGTAACGGGACAACTGAACCACTTTTTCTGAACGGGTTAACCCAAAAAAAAAAAAAGCATTATTACCTCTTATTAGACAACCTACTCACACTCAAAAATAAAATTAAAACAACATCACAACTAGAAGCCTTTTCTAAAAATTTAAAAAGGCGCTCTGAAATTTAAAAAGGCGCTCTGAAATTAAGGATGAAAAAATTCAAATGGGTAATTCATACCTTTTCATGAGCATCCCCAAAGAGACATCTCAACAACTTTCTTTAGACAAGCCAAAAAAAGAAAGCGACAACTGAAATGCATTTTAAACCAATAAATATTAAGATTTAAAGAAATATCAGAGCATATAAACAAATAAAAATGTAGATTAACATATATATTAGTATTAAAAAACAAATATTAGTATTTAAATAAATGTTAGTGCATATAAACCAATAAAAATGTAGATTGTTATATTAGTGTTTAAATTAATATTAATATAAATATATAGATATATAAAAATTAATTAAATTACAGTTTTATTTTAAATTATTATATTATTAATTAAAAAAACTAATAGATAAATGATAATTTTGTTTCCAATTTTTATGATGATGATGATGGTGGTTAAAAATATACATATATATCATGAAAATAAAGTAAATTATAAATCATAAAAAATATATATAACTTAACTATATATTTGAGAATATTTTACAGTAAATTTAAAATTTCATAATTAAATTATTGTATATATTTTTAAATTAAATTATAAAGTAAAATAAATATAGCTATTTTCAAGAAAATTTTAACATTTTATCTTAATTATTATTATTATTATATTATATATTTTTAAATTAAATTATAAATTAAAAAAAATATAGCTATTTTCAAGAAAATCTTAACTCTCTACCTTAATTATTATTAAAAATATTTTATAAATATAGAATGATTATTTACTACCATATTCTAGAGCACCCTCACTCTCCATAATATGATAGAAATGAAACAACACAACAACTAGAAGCAGCTTTTCGTTTTTAACATGTAAAAACGTTGAAAATAACACTTTAAATATGAGAAATTTGAAAAGGCATTGTCTAAGAGGCGATAATCACAATTTTCGTTTTTAACATGTAAAAACGTTGAAAATAACACTTTAAATATGAGAAATTTGAAAAGTCGTTGTCTAAGAGGCGATAATCACAATTTTGTTTAGACAATGAAATTCTAAGTGGAATTTTGCAAGATTTTTTTTAAAATAATTTAATTTCAAAGTGCAACTTCAAATATCATACTTCATATTGTATACGCTACTTTGATGTGCTGATCCGACATGTATACACGCTTTTACCAAAGGGAACCAATGTATAGATTTGCAAATACTAACCTAAAACTTCACAATTATTCCAGACTTCAGTCATACCCACATCATAACATTTAAAGAATAAAACATGCATTAGCATTCAGATCTAGACTATCCATGATCATACCACATAATGATAATTCATTTCAGGTCTTATGATCCTCATCTGTCATTAGATCTCATCCATCATCATCCACTTAGGTTCCTCCTTAGTTCAGATCAAGCAAAGCATCATAAACCCATAACATGCATATTTTCTTTTGATCTAACTCTTCATAAGATATTCATTACTTACACACCTATCCCTTTGATCTTCTCCTCCTTATATAGTTTTAGGCCTTTCTCAATACCTCACACCAAAACCACTTAGCACCAATACCTCGGACCAAAACCTTGATTTTCCATCCCATACGCGGTTTTCCTTCTATGAAAGTGCGTGTATACGTATACGATCTTTTTGTTCTATGGACCTACATGTACACGCTACTTGGACAAAATGAACCAACGTATACCTCTCTTTCTTCAATCTCTGGAGTCTAATATGTAATCCTTTGTTGTTACCCTATTGCACTGTGAACTGTCATCTATGTGAGTTGCCATCAAGGACAACACATGTATCATAATGCAAAAACAATCTTTCGGAATAAATAGTAAGGATGCATCATTGCTCCAACGGCTAGTTTACAACGACTAACTTGGAGCAATGATGCATCCTTACTATTCATTCTGGAAGATTGTTTGATTTCTTTCAACTTGTCCTGGGGATGAGCCACATTGGTTGGTTCGAAATATCGACCAAATCCTAATGATGTGATTATTCCAAAAGACATTTATCTACAATATGGATCACAAAAGTCTCAGATCTAACAAAGATGCAATCTCTATAAAAATGGCTCTCTGCTGAAGCCACATGTTACAAAATTACTGTTTGTTGTGTGGAGAATGTACGTCCCACCATCGCGATAGTTATCAACTATGGTTGGATCTGCCAATGAATTATCAGCTTCCCAGTAGTTAGAGTCAGCAAGATTCACTCTCTGGCCATGTCGTATCTGGCACAGGGTCATGTCGACTACTACTTCAATTCAGAATATAGCATTAATCATGGAACACATTTCCTAAGGTCCTGTCACGCCCCTACACTTGCGGTAGTCTTCCAACCGCTTGTAGCAAGGTTCTGCACCACCAAACGCTTTCTTTTCACCAATACTAACATTCATGGACTATGCCTACTTTCACATTAACATACTTAGCTTGTGTTTCGCAACTAAGTAAAATGCAATTATCCTTTATTCTTAATGAAGCCCATACTCATTCATTATCATCATGCAATTATACCAAGAACAATAACAATTGCAACAAGTATAAAGGGGAGGGGCAACTCCCCGTAATGTGAGACTGCCCGACAATTTTATTAAGAATATTAGTTTATAATACAAGTGTGTCTTGGCCGAACCAAGTCTCACACTTAACTGAATATTACAACACAAAGGCAATCCTACCTTTACAACATCTTGTGCATCTCTTGCACAAAGGACGGTGCTCACCCGAGCCACCAAGAATCCTTGCCAAGTCTTACACCAAGAACTACACCTTAGAATCCACCCCGGGCACACTTGCCCAACCTTCGACCTGATCACAAGACTTCACCAAGCGTACAGTCCTCCTTAAGGCAATGCGCATGAGATATGCGCAAGTCCTCCTCTTTAACTGCGCACTTCCTTCTTGTCTTATGCGAAGATGTGAAGAGTGAATGATGTTTCAAATGAGCTCTCATGCTCTTATACTTATATGCTTCTTAACTTTTCATGTGTGGGTTTACATGGGGTGTGCAGCCCCTTGGCCGACCCCCAAAACCACTACAAGCGCCCACAATGCCCTTGTAACATGCTCCTTTCAAGTCGCACTATAAACCTTCCAACACTTAGCCGCATTTCCAAGTGTCGCACAACGTTTCTGCCTTTCGTCGCATAAAACGTCACATTTCTTCCGCAGCACCGTCGCACGCCCGTGTCGCCGCGCCCGCCCGTCGTGCAGCCCTCGCCCGCCCGTCGTGCAGCCCGCGCCCACTTCGTGCGCCCGCGCCCGCCCGTGCGCCCGCGCGCCCGCCCATGCGCCCGCGTACCCGCCTGCGCGCCCGTCGACCGCCCGTGCACCAGCGCGCCCGTCGACTCGCCGGCGCCCAACCGCGCCCGTGCTCGGGTAGAACTCGAGGACCTTATAGGTTGGTTCGAAATGTCGACCAAATCCTAATGATGTGATTATTCCGAAAGACATTTATCTACAATATGGATCACAAAAGTCTCAGATATAACAAAGATGTAATCTCTATAAAAATGGCTAACCCCTGAAGCCAGATGTTACAAAATTAGTGTTTGTTGTGTGGAGAATGTACGTCCCACCATCGCGCTAGTTATCAACTATGGTTGGATCTGCCATTGAATTATCAGCTTCCCAGTAGTTAGAGTCAGCAAGATTCACTCTCTCGCCATGTCGTATCTGGCACAGGGTCATGTCGACTACTACTTCAATTCATGGGACACATTTCCTAAGGTAAATATTCGGAAAATTGTCGCTATAGTACCCTCACCGTCCGATTGTTGTCATCATGTATGACATAATGAATGCTTGGAATATTAGATTTTTGTTAACCCTTCAATGTTACTCAATGTTTCTTTCCACCCTATAGCACATTGAAATATGTCCTTCCTTGTCTTCATTTTCGTTGAATTTGACCTAATAATTCTTGCTACTTATAATAAACTAACTACCATAAATCCCTGAACTTATCCTAAGAATTCTTAGGACTTATAATAAGCAACAGAATCATGCCATAAATACATGAACTTGTCAAGAGATGGTGTGAATTGAGTGGATCTGGTCAATTAGGTTTAACCTATGGGTTTAATTGTTTATCAAGTTTGAAGTTCAAATTTTATTGAAAAGAGTTGAAGGTGATATTCAATTATAAAGTACAAAAATTGCTTCAAATATTTTTTAAACTAAATTTAATTTTCATATAATTTTGGTGATCATATATATATATATTATTCTCTCATCCAAAATCTACACTAACCTAACCTAAACTAAACTGTCCCTAAACAAAAAAATTATTAATTAAAATGCATTAATAATAAAGTGGACAAGTTTATAATGTCAACCAAGTTTATATGTTCAATTTCTATGGAGTATAGAGCCTATATATGGAGCATACAAACTCATTTGTTAAGAATTTTGAGTAATTTAATAATTCTTAACTTGGGATAGCTAGAAAAAATTGGAATTTATGAATAACAAGACAAGCTGCATGGAAGCAAGTCCTTGTTAAGAGCAGGCTTGACGAAAAGAAACACCACCAAAAAAGTAAAGTAAAGCAACACCAACCCTCACTTTGCCTGGTTGAAAGTCTGGTGGGAACGTCCTTTAGGCAGGGTCCAATTCATATTGGTGCGTCTAAAAACGTAAATGCTCAAATAAAGACGGAGGAAAGGTTCACGCTTGATTCGATGTGATTCGTATTTTTCCAAAGAATTTAATACCAGTTAACTAATGCTAGCATTAGTTCGCAGTTTCGAAATATGAACGACCCATACAAGCAATTATCCAAGATTTTGGCCTCCCCACCTCAGAAAGAGGCTAAATAAGATGATAGTTTAATTCTATTCGTCCTAATAAATTAATACGGAATTTTTATACGCTGCAATAAGCTAACCGGTTGAGAACTTTAGGTTAGATGTGATAAGGATTAATGCTATCGAACCGTTACCCATTACTGTAGTCCCGTCGTCTGTTGGCAGGGACTAACAAGACGATAGCAGGAGGATCCCAAAGATAACTTGAGGTCTTAGTTTAGCGGCTCATGAATAGGTGGTAGAACCTTATTTCATTATTTTGTCAATCTGAATGGAGAAGAGAAAGGTTTCTAAGAGTAAGCTCATGAATGGGTGGTAGAACCTTATTTCTTTATTGTGTGAATCTGAATGAGTAGAGAAAGGTTTCAAGAGTAAGCAAGCTATGATGTATGGAACCTACGTTCAATCATAGATGTTTTTGATGGTGATATCTGATTTATTTTATTTAATGATTCTTTTAACCAGTAAAAAATGTTGTGATTTACATATTTTTTTAATGCTTTTAGTTATTTACTTCTAGAGTTGAATAATTTTTCAAGTTTTTAGTTGGGATTGTTTCTTTTATTAGTCATATAGTATAGAAATTAAGTTTCGGTCAAAATTTGTACTATTATAACATTATTTGCGTATTGTAAATAAAATAATTAAATGAAATTTCAATTTTTTGGTTGGTTGGTTGAAATATTTGAAAAGACTATTTAGGTGTGTAGTTAGAGGTGACAAGTGAAATAAATAAGTAAATATGTTTATTTAAAAAAAGGCAAAGTAGCCTCACACAAGTGCATGACCATTTATGTGATAAAATTATTCGACTGTAATATATGTTTGTGTTTTATATGTCTTAGAAATAAATTAGTGAGAAAATGATATATTTATTCGAGACTATACATGTTCTTAATAAAAAATATGGTTATTGGACTTGTTTCAAATAAAAGTTTAATTAAAAAATAAGAACATTAATGATCAAATCCCTTTGTCAAAAAGTGTAAAGTTCAATCCAAATATTAAATAAAACCAAAATATAATTAAAGAAAACTTGAAGAGTGTAAACCACATTTCACTTGAATTTTGGGAGTGCACATCTATAGTTAATTAAAAAGTTTTGTATTCTAAAAATTTAAGAACATTGATGATCAAATTCCATTGTTGATTTGCAATAGTATTAACACACCCTCAACAATTAAGATATTCCCTTGATTGTAGAGGGGCACGTTTGGTATTCATGGTAGAAAATTTAGTGTGGAGAAGTAGAAGTGAAATTGCATAATACATTAATCATCTAACACTTTGCAAAGACCTCTAAAACCCATTAGTCAATTTAACATCACACGGAGAGTTGTGAAGCTTGTTATGAAGGAGAGTTGTGAAGCTTGTTATGAAGTAGAGTTGTAGAAAAGTATGAAGAAGAAAAATATAGAGATTAAAGTCTATGAAGTCGTCAGCCAAAAATAAATATATAGAGGATTCAAACTAGTAAGTACATCCTATTTTTATGCTTTTAATGGTTTGTTATTTTGTTCCAATGTCTTTCAACTTGAATCACATTTTCTTGCTTTGTTTATGCTTTGTTTTTCCTCTGTTTATATGCATTTCATAGTTTCTTTGTTTTAATTCACATGCATTTTGGTGCAATGGGCAAGCTAAAAGGATATATATATATATATATATATATATATATATATATATATATATATATATATATATATATATAATATTATTTTATTTATTTGTCTATTTTTCCCGAGTGCATAGTCTTCTAATTTTTTTCTTTGGCAAGTCACTACAAAATGATTTAGCAACACATTGTCCAAAACCTCAATGCTTGCAGCGCTATTAAATGATTTGGCAACATTCTTTTCCAAAATCAATTTTCATGTCCTTGACTTGCTCCTTGACATAATGAATGATTTCATTTGCCTTTCTTCATCGGGGTTTGCAATACTATTACAAATTTTCCAATGAAAGAAGAAAAGAAAACGAGTCAAATAGTAAGTTTGACAGTATTTCAAAAAAGTGTACTCTAGGACATCGTGACACATTCCCCTATGATTTTGAAGCTGATGCAACAAAAATTAAAAAGGCAAATTGTCTAGCACAAACAACTACTAAAGCCACAAGGGTTCAATTCCATAATATAAATCAATTCCTAAGTTATAGGATTCTAAGAAAAAAGGGTTAGTATCAAAATTATCAAGTATGCAGGAATTAATTAGGAATTAATAAAAATTCACAATAAAAATCAATTCGTAGGGCTCGCTTGAACATCAATCCATTTGACAATCATACAACTTACAATCAAAATTACTAGTCATTACAAAAATGCGTGCCAGTTCACACAAATTTGAAGGTAGAAGGGTGTTTACAAAACTTTAGAACTATAGTTAAACCCCGCATAGGAGAAGAGCGAGAATTCATCCTTCCTCTCTTTATTCCCCCAAAAAAAAATGACTATGACAACCAAGAGACATGAAATGTGAATAGTTTCCCCTTCTCTACAAAAATAAGGGAAACAAAAGACTACATTTACAACAAAAAAATAACTTTCAAGATGAGTAACTTCTCCAACTAATTTCTAAAAAACAAATCAACACTTACTCCAAAATTAAATATTTTGAAAATTCTTAAGAAAAATATTTTCCCAACATTACCATGTGACCATCCCATCACATTGGTAAGCTCTTGTCCAAAATTCGTCAAATTTTTTGTTTGTCCAATGTACCTACATCAGGCTCCCCATGAAAGAAATATTTATGAGCTCCTACTTATAAGGCCTTCTAAAAAATAACCTCCTTTTTGTAGAGCTACAACATTCAGCCAAGTAGAATCCTCAATCAGATAACCTTTACACTTCCCTAAGTACTCCATATACTCTCCTCATGTTTTCTTTGCAACCTTTGTGTTGAAAATCATTTCAGCTTCCAATGCTTTTTCCATCAGAAATAGTTTTACCCACCGATACTCATTTAATTCATCATTGTCTATCTTTGTTATAAGTGAGTCTTTGTCCCCAGTTGGATAAGGATACAATTTAGTCACATTGAATATTAGTGAAATACATATGCATGTGGGTAACTCCAGTTCATAAGAATTTGTAGAAAGATTACAAAGTATCTTGCAAGGACCTATTTTCTTCATCTTAAGTTTATTATACTCCTTCCTTGGAAATATCATTTCTTAGGTGAGCTAAGACCATGTCTCCCACCTCAAAGTTCAAATCTCTTCTTTTTAAATATGTTTTTTGCTTGTATTTGAAGTTTCTGACTTCTAACCTCTGCTTAACTTGCTCATGTAACTCAGTCATTGTTGTTGTGAAATCTTATCCTTCAACACTTATTTAAGAATCGTTAAGAAACATTGATGCCTTATCACAATAACTACAATATCATCTATTAGGTAATGTATTCATTGTTCATTCATTTGGTAATACAAAATTTGATGAGAGCCATACATCAAGTATGTCATAAAACATTCTCATAACCAACATATATTCAACATAATTAACAAAGCTATAACATCCATAGAAAACACATATGAACAAGTATGTTTACAAATCAATACAAGAGGAAATGAGTTCTTATTAACATATGCGAAATGAAACCAAGTCTGGACTTCCACAAACCACCCAACCCTAGATTGGGCTAAAACAAATCTTTCTTTCATCCAATCAGCACATGCCATATTCAAAGCATCAATGTGGGATCTCATGGAACAAATAAAAAAAACCATACTAGGGCTTGCGATGCCAACCCACCTCAACCCTCGACTAGTGATTCCACCTCACTCTCGAACATCACTAACCATCACCAGATTGGTCTCTACCCAAGCTGTCTAGGGCTTTAGAGTGTTTGTTCCAACTAGGGCTTCCATGAATAGTAAGTGAACCCACATTTGTTGCTGGACTTCCAAAGCCTTAGTTAGTTGAAAAGTAAATTAATGAATTAATTTAAATTAATAGTTAGTTAAAAAGTTATTAAAGGTACATAGTTATTTATATATATTAAAGATAAAGGGAATTATTTTATAAACTAATTATAAAATAAAATATCATAGAAATTAATTTAAATAGATTATTACAAAGTTAGTTATAGATAAAAAATAAAAATAAATAAATAACTAAATAAAAAACAAATAAAACAGATAAAAAATAAATAAGAATAATTTAACCCCTAAAATTTTCTCATAATATCTATCAATAACTTCTAAATTAAAAAAAATAAATGAGAATAATTAAACCCCTAAAACTTTTCATAATATCTAACAATAACTTCTAAATATATATATATATATATATATCTATATATATATATATATATATATATATATATATATATATATATATATATATATATTTTAAACTATCATAATACTCCTAAATATGCTATATACATATCTTATAATAGATAACAAAACCTTGAAGATTGACTCAAGAGGAGAGGGCGAGGACTAAAAATCACAACAAAGACTAAAGGCCCAAAAAAGAAGGATATGAAAGAAAGAAAAAAGGTGAGGATAGGAAGAAAACGATTAGGAAGAGAGGGCTGGGATCCAGCAACTGCTGATCTTCCATCCGTCTTCTCTATTGAGATTGTTCGGTCTTTTCTCAATCTCAAGGGTTTTCCTAAATTTGCGGTGATGGAATTGCGAAACCTTAGCGATAACACTCGCCTCCTCTATGCAAATATGATGTTTGGTACTCTCTGCATGCTTAGCTAAAGCGAAAGACTTGGTTCTTCTATGCTTGAGGTCAGCTACATGCTCACTAATCCTTTGATTAATGGAGCGACCAGTCTCACCAAAGTGGGACACCCTATATTGGTGAGACTGGTCGCTCTATTAATCAAAGGATCAGTGAGCACGCAGCTGACCTCAAGCATAGAAGAACGAAGTCTTCCGCTTTAGCTGAGCATGCAGAGAGTACCGAACATCATGTTTGCATAGACGAGGCGGGTGTTATCGCTAAGGTTTCGTAATTCCATCACCGCAAATTTAAGGAAACCCTTGAGATTGAGAAAAGACCGAGCAATCTCAATAGAGAAGATGGATGGAAGATTAGCAATCGCTGGATCCTAGCCCTCTCTTCCTAATCGTTTTCTTCCCGTCCTCACCTTTTTTTTTCTTCTTTCGTATCCTTGTTTTTTGGGGCTTTAGTCTTTGTTGTGATTTTCAGTCCCGACCCTCTCCTCTTAAGTCGCTCTTCAAAGTTTTGTTATCTATTATAAGATATGTATACAGGATATTTAGGAGTATTATGATAACACTATTATATTAACTGTTTCATAACTCTAATAATAACCTGATATCAATTTAGGATATTATGATAGTTTAAAACAAAATAAAATAAATAAAAAAATAAAAATAAGAATAAAAATAAATAAATAAATTTAGAAGTTATTGTTAGATATTATGAAAAGTTCTAGGGGTTTAATTATTCTTATTTATTTATTTTAATTTAGAAGTTATTGATAGATATTATGAAAAAAATTTAGGGGTTAAATTATTCTTATTTATGTTTAATCTATTTTATTTATTTATTTTTTATTTAGTTATTTATTTTTTAATTTTTTAATCTATAACTAACTTTGTAATAATCTATTTAAATTAATTTCTATGATATTTTGTTTTATAATTAATTTATAAAATAATTCCCATATATATATATATATATATATATATAAAACTAGGTACATTTAATAACTTTTTAACTAACTATTAATTTAGATTAATTTATTTATTTTCCTTTAAATAAGAATATAACTAATTAACTTTTTGATATTTATTTAAATTAACTTAATTATTAGAATATAGGTCATGCCCTTAATCGTGTCCATCTAACATCTCCTAGTCAAAATTAGCCATTATATAGCCGTTTGATGTTCTGCTCCTACTATTTAATATGCAAAGCTAGATCTTATTCTTCAACTTGTCCTAACAATGAACCACAGTGGTTGGTTGGAAACGCGTCGACAAATGAAATTTTATGTGATTTACGCTGAAGAATCTCTCATAAATTTGATATGGATCACAGAAGCCTCAATTCAACAATATAATTGTTATTATTATTTTTTTATAATTTTATATTATTAGATTATTTAAATAATATAGTGATAATATAATATTATTATGAGCTATTCTTATTATTAATTAATATATATTAGGAGTTCATATAATTATTATAATATTAATATACTATTTATATAGTAATATATATAAATAATATGGTTGTTAATATTTATATAGTTATTAATAATACTAAATACCCATAATAATTATTAATGTGGTTGATATAAGCCTATCGGCGTATATCAACCACATTGGAAAATGTGGTTGTATATATGCTTCATATACGCCTATTGGTGTATATCAACCGTATTGGTAAATATGGTTTTGTCGTATTGGTAAATATGGTTGTGCTAGTTTATAGCTACTAATGTGACAGTGGTGTAGATACATCTCAAAAGTAATTATATATATTTTTTCTTTTAGATTTAATAAAAAAATGTTACAAAATTAAATTCAAATAAAATATTTTGATTGTGAAATGGGAGGCGGTTTTTGGGCATGTTGTATTGATGAGCCATATTATTGGCCCATGGTATTGTAAGAAAGTCTATTTACAAGTTAATAATATCTATGGAAAAGTGGACATGAATATTCATGGTTAAACATATTGTTATATTGTAAGTATTAAAGTTTTTATGTGTTTATTAATTAAATTTAAATATGGTTCCACAATTATTAATTTATTTTATAAGGTAAAATAGATCTTAACGTATGGTTGCTACTTATAAGTTATATATTTTAATGCAATATGTATATTATAATTTTCTTTTAACTAAAAATTTATTAGCAATTTTAAATGTAACAAATTGAATTTTATTATTTTTATTTCTTTTAACTTTTTAAGGACACTACAACATCTCCCCTATACTAAACTCTATATTACTCTTACCCCACATGTAAATGTTTTCCAATCATATATGTATTATGAATTGAACATATTAATACATATTCAGTGAAATTGTTGACAAACTTTCTTACATTACACCTACACATCACTCTTGTACTAGGAAAGCATAATTACAATGTAACAAATTGAATTTTAACTTTTTAAGGACACTACAACATCTCAGAATTACAATGTAACAAATTGAACTTTTACTTTTTAAGGACACTACAACATCTACCCGATACTAGCTCTATATTACTTTTAATTAACATATAAATGTTTACCAATCCTTTATGTATTATGAATTGAACATATTAATATAAATTCAACATATCACACACTTAAAATGTTGACAAACTTTCTTAGGCAATACTGATTATTATTAAATTAATAATATCAAAATAAATTTAAAATAATAATATAATTTTAAAAAATATTAATAAATTAATTATATATTTTATGAATTATTGTGTGTAGAAATCAAAATTTATGCTATATATTACTTTTAACCGACATGTAAATGTTTACCAATCTTTTATGTATTATGAATTGAATGTATTACTATAAATTCAACATATTAAGCACTAAAAATGTTGGCAAATTTTCTTACATTACACCTACACATCACTAGACACAATAATTAGTATTATTAAATTAATAGTATCCAAATAAATCTGAAGTAATAATATAATTTTAAAAAATAATGCACCTAAAGGTCCTCTCCTTAACAGTCGAGCCTAAATTAATTATATATCAAATGAACTAATGTGTGTAGAAATAAAAATTTACGTTATAAATTTATAAAAAAATATAAATTTTTCATTTCTTGAAAGTTAAGAACTTAAAAATAATTAAATTTATTTTAAATCCATAATTATTATTATGAAATTAATTATATATATATATATATATATATATATATATATATATATATATATTAGGTTAAGTTTATTGGATGGAATTAGAATTGGACGAAGATGTTCCTTGTGATAATTTATTCTTCTCAAAGTGGTTTCCATCTTGGATCCCTCTCCATGAGGTTTAAACCAGGACCTTGCAGGAGCTAAACTCGAGTCAAACCAACTAATTGGTCTACACCGCATGGATTCCCTTGCAAGGTATAATTGATAATGTTTTTGCTTTTTATTTTTATTTTTATTTAATTAGTAATGTTTTTTATGAGATTTGATTTATTTAATTTATATTTAAATGGTAAAGTTTTTGTATGAGATTTGCTAATATATATTTTAGGTAGTGGCTTTAATAATTTTTTTAAAGTTTGAAATTTTATTAATTGATAATGTCTTTGTATGAGATTTGATAATACATAATTTAGTGTAATGACTTTAACAACTTTTTAAAGTGAGAGAATTACATATTCCACAAATTGGTATAAAGTTTGTTGAAAAGAATTCAAATATTTAATAGCATGCTAAAAAAAGGTAGGATATAGGTAATAAGTTAGTATATAATAAGTTAATGTTTTCATATGAATTCTTTGGGAAACACTTTTATGTTTATCTTTATTGTCATTTGTATTATTGTATGGATAGTAATTACACCAATACAAGTTTTCTATACTGGATTGGGGTGGACAAACACTATTCACCGAGCCCACCTAAAGCCTTTATTTTCATCCCTCGGACAAATAGAAATTTGAAATAGGTCACAAGTTGAATGGAGTTCGCTTTGGGTACATTCCTGCCATGGCATGCCTGATGCCTCTGTAGCACTACGACCTCCACCTCACGCCTCTGTAGTGCTACGACCTCTGCCTGACACCTCTCCGCCCCCAGTGTAAGGTCCTCGAGTTTAGCCGGGCACAGTTGGGCGAGCGGGCGCGGATGGGCACGGGCGAGTCGGGCCGCACAACGGGCGAGAGCACGGGCACGAGCGCGGGCACGGTAAACGGACGCGGGAGCGGTGCGACGAGCGGGAGAGTGCACACGGGTACGGGCGCGGTAAATGGACGTGGGCGCGGTGTGACCAGCGGGTGAGCGCACATGGTCGCGGGCACGGTGAACGGGCGCGGGCGGACGGTGCGACATGCGGGTAAGCGCACACGGGCGCGATGTGCGACGATGGCAACATCATTGCGACGATAATAAAATGAAGTGCAATGGTTTATACCCACAGAAAGGGCGTTTGCGATGAGGGGTGGCCGACCTGCGACAAGCGGGCAAGGCCGACTTAAAGAATGCCGAATAGGTGTGTGTGCAGGGTGTGTGGGCGGTCGGCTGGGCAGCCCACCCAAGCACAATGATGGGTATATATTTGATGCGATGGAGCTCAAAACTCATCACACAATTCGATCAACACATCTTCTTTGCTCTTGGAGAGTAGTGCGCAATTTTAGAAGGAGGTTGAGCACATAGCTCATGCGCACTCCTTGGAGATATGCACTTGTGGAAATCGCTCATGGTGAGAGGTGAAGGTGTTGGGCAAGACGTGCCCGGGTTGGATGTGCGGTTGTGATATTGTGTCGGGACTTGGCGAGGGTGTCTTGGTGACTCGGGTGAGCACCCGCCCATCGTGCAAGGTGTGCACGAAGATTGTATTGATGTAAAATTGGCTAAGTATGAGACTTGGTCTTGCCAAGACATACTTGTATATTGTAAACTGATATTCTTAATATATTATCGGGCAGACTCATTGTTCAGGGAGTTGCCCCTCCCTTTATATTGTGCAATTTTTGTTCTCTTTTATAATTGTTGTGGATAATGAATGAGTATGGGTGTTCATTAGTATAAAGGCTAAACATAATATTGCTTGGTTGTGAAACACAAACTAAGTAAGAGAAAGTGAATTAGGCGTAGTCCACGAACATAAGTATTGGTGAAAAGAAAGTGTTCAGTGGTGCCACACCTCGCTATAAGGGGTTGAAAGACTATCGCAGGTGTAGGGGCGTGACAGTTGGTATCAGAGCTGTGAACAGGTTCAGGTGTTGAAGCATTGAAGATGATACACAACTTGACAGTTGGTATCAGAGCTCGGTTGGAGCTGGTGTTAGAGCAAGGTTGCTCGTGTCGAAGTGCAAGTGTGGGTACACTTGGAAGCTTGACAGTTGATGACAGTGGAAGCAGGTACTTGCAGGTGAAGGAAGCTCGTTTCACATACAAGTGCAACAAGGGTTGGTTCATGGTTGCAGGGAACTTGGTGAAGTTGGTGAATGGTGAAACAGGTTTAGCAGAGGTGAAGCCTTGTGCTTGGACCAAGCTAAACAACAAGGCATGGCTGGTTTGGAAGAATGCGAAGGGAAGCTCTTGGTTACCTTATACAGGTTGAAGCGGTTGAAAGAAGAGAATCCCCGGATTTGAAAGGAACTTGAAGTCTTAGAAAATAATGTTGAAAACAAACTTCTTCAACTTGGTTGGACAATGGAGCAAGATGAAGTTGCAGATTATGCTATCAAGGAAGAGGAAGTGATGATAGTTGAAGATGTTGCAGATGTGACAACGATGGAGGATGAACTTGAGATTGATCAAGTTGGACCAGGATCGTGAAATTTGCAGACATGGATGGATGAGGGTACTCATATGGATGAGCCTCATGATGATGATGATGAAGAGCAAGGATTGTTGATGGTTGCTGGACTTGTTAGGGTTGTTTGTGACCTTATGATAGAAGGTGCAAAGGCCCGTGACAAGGGAGGAACATGATGATCATTGTGGAGGAGTGGGTCATGTTTTAGCCACTTTGGCTAAGTGCCCGACATGGCTCATGGATAGATTGAAGGGCACACTCTTGAGGTACGATGATGCTTGGGTGGACTTCTCATGGCCGAGACCAAGAGCAAGTCTTGGTGGAACCTTTAGTGGGGGAGCTATGATGGAAGGGACTCGTGATGATGATGATATGGTTGGGTGACCGAGTTCACTAAACCGAAGATTGCAGACTTGGATGAGGATGACCGATTGTTGTGATGGGTCTACTTGATTGGACTACATGGGCAACTTAGTCATGGACATCAGGTTGGAGACATGGAGCATGGCAGTCTGATGCGAGGACATTATGCAGGAGCACTTGTAGAGGTGTCACTTATGGACATCCAATGAGGAGTGCCAAGGCAGGGATGTTGTGCAGATGGATTTGCTGATGTGACATGGAGACTTATTATGAGCTGATGGAGAGGTTGTGTGCTTATGTACAACAAGGCCATGGACTTGGATGGAGTTGTGAGTAGTCTATGGAGCATTCCTACTACATGGAGAGCTGAGGCATCTTGCAGAGACCTCTGGGCCGAGACTTGCATGCTTGCTAGAGTGTTGGTTGGAGATGACTCATGGAGCTTATGATGACATGAGGTTATGACTTTTAGGGACTTCATATATGGTGGACTTGGAGGATCTGATGCATTGAGGAGCTGAGGTCAGAGACTTTGATGCAGGATGGGGTGCATACTTTCAAGTACATGTATGGGAATGGCTTGAAAGAGTGACTTGATGTGGAGGAACGATATGGGATACTTTGGAGCAATGGATTTACAACGATGTTGATGCCTTGGAGACTACACTTGGGCATGGGTTGAGTCGAGACTCAACTACTTTTGACATGGGGGCTGATTGATCTATGATCATGGACAACACATGGATAGATGAGACAGGTGTATGCTTGTTTCTATAACAGACTTGAGGGATGACACATTGCAGATATGATGGAGGTTGCTTCATGGACCTAGATGTGGCATACCGAGAGTTGGAGATTGACGAGATGGTCTCTTCATATGGAAGAGATACGCATATGGATGATGTTGGGATAGATGTGGCTGATTTCATGTAGCACATTAACACCAAACATCATGGACATCATGTTGCAGATGAGATGAGGACTACTTCATGGAGCTGAGCATGGCTTACACTTGTATGGAGATGGATTCTTAATCGAGTTGATGATGTGACAGGATGTTCAGAGAAATAACTGATGATGGCATGAGGATGTTCACTCTCATGGTTTGAGCGTGACGGTTGGATTAGCTACCCAACTAATTCAAACGTGGGGACTAGTAGTGTGCAGAGATATGTTAGCATTGCGTTGGAGTATCATGACAGAGGTTCACATGGGGGACACATGATGAGGTCGACATAGGATGTTGCAATGGGGATTGTGACAGAAGGGTCGATGGTCGTGGATCGAGATGATATCTGATGGAGGACATACCGTTGAGGAGTATGCCTTGGTATGGTTATCTTGGTGACAGTTGGTTGCTAAGGTGAGACATGATAGAGATGGAGTTCTACATATGTTGTAGAGATGTTTGCCTTATGTGGAGGAGTTGACATCATGGATAATGATGATCTTGGTGGATGGCTACCGAGATGGTATGTTGTCATGGACGACAATGATTTCAGGTGGAGGAGGATGTAAGGTCCTCAAGTTTAGCCGGGTGTGGTTGGGCAAGCAGGTGTGGATGGGTGCGGGCCAGTAGGGTCGCACAACGGGCGAGAGCGCGGGCATGGGCGTGGGCGTGGTAAACGGACGCGGGCGCGGTGCGATGAGCGGGGGAGCGGACACGGGCGTGGGCACGGTAAACAGACGCGGGCGCGGTGCAACGAGTGGGGCAGTGCACATGGGCGCGGGCGCGGGCGCGGTGAACGGGCGTGGGCGCAGGGTGTGACATGCGGGTAAGCGCACATGGGCGCGATGTGCGACGATGGAGACAACATTGCGACGAAGTGTGATGATAATAAAATGAAGTGCGATGGTTTATACCCACACAAAGGGCATTTGCGATGAGGAGTGGCCGACCTACGACAAGCGGGCAAGGCTGACTTAAAGAACTCCGAACGGGTGTGTGTGCAGGGTGTGTGGGCGGTCGGCTGGGCAGCCCACCCACGCACAACGATGGGTATATATTTGATGCGATGGAGCTCAAAACTCATCACACAATTCGATCAACACATCTTCTTCGCTCTTGGAGAGTAGTGCGCAGTTTTAGAAGGAGGTTGAGCACATAGCTCATGCGCACTCCTTGGAGATACGCACTTGTGGAAATCGCTCACGGTGAGAGGTGAAGGTGTTGGGCAAGACGTGCCTGGGTTGGATGTGCGGTTGTGATATTATGCCGGGACCTGGCGAGGGTGTCTTAGTGACTCGGGTGAGCACACGTCCATCGTGCAAGGTGTGCACGAAGATTGCATTGATGTA
Source organism: Pinus tabuliformis (assembly GCA_031772625.1). Taxonomy (NCBI): domain Eukaryota; kingdom Viridiplantae; phylum Streptophyta; class Pinopsida; order Pinales; family Pinaceae; genus Pinus; species Pinus tabuliformis. Next base: position 1,170,014,304 of record CM062809.1, read on the forward strand.
AAACTGGCTGTATGAGACTTAGTCTTGCCAAGACATACTTGTATATTGTAAACTAGTATTCTTAATATATTATTGGGCAGACTCATTGTTCACGAAGTTGCCCCTCCCTTTATACTGTGCAATTGTTGTTCTCTTTTATAATTGTTGTGGATAATGAATGAGTATGGGTGTTCATTAGTATAAAGGCTAAACATAATATTGCTTGGTTGCGAAACACAAACTAAGTAAGAGAAGGTGAATTAGGCGTAGTCCACGAACATAAGTTTTGGTGAAAAGAAAGTGTTCGGTGGTGCCGCACCTCACTATAAGTGGTTGAAAGACTACCGGAGGTGTAGGGGCATGACACCCAGCCTCCCAACCCCCGCCTGCATAAAATCTACCCTCGAAACCCTCAACCCGACGCCATTCCAGAGAGCCAAAGTAGCAGCAGGAGGAGGGGCGATCCCGGGTCATCGTCGTCTTCTAGAAATAACAGTTTGTGTAACTGCAGAGTTTCTCACACTCTTCTTCTCTTCTTCTCATCCATGGACCTCGCCTTTGATTTGTCCTTTTCTGGACTATAAACTATAACAAAGCCTCGATGTTGTTCTATAGGAATTAATATTTGATAATATACTTAATTTACAAGCGATAGCTGCTTGAGTCCTCTACGCGATTCAGGAAATACCCTAGACAGGGAAAAAAAATAGAAAAGCAATAAGAAAACTGAGTAGCCTAATTGCAAATATAGATATAATCGAGTTTCTTGTCTTCATTTTCCCTTCGGTGGTCGTCAATGCTTTCCTGTTAATTGAATGGAATCATCAATCACTCACTGCGTGGAACATTTTTCTCTTAAAACACATACATTTATCATTTTCAATTAAAAAACACCTTGTGATAATAAGGGAGAGTAACTGGTAATAGAAAATAATCGTAAAGGAGAATAATCTTAATCGTAAAAGAAAATAATTTTATTAAGGATTTTGTGATCTGGTAATAGATGCAATGGATGAAATTGAATGTCGCCGTAAAGTTCTTCAACGACCTTGCTCTTGACGCATTCGTTGCATTCGTTGTGGAGATACCTTCAATTTCTTTGCTTTCTGGAGTTGAATATAGCCGTAAAGTCCTTTATCGGTACATTTTTTACGCTTTCTTTGCATTCACTATCCAATCGCTTTCTTTCAATTTCTTTGTTTTCCAGCTTCTGTGTTGTATGTCATGCTGCAATCAGAAATTATTACGTTTCTAACGTAACGGATTAAATGAACGTCATTTACATATTCTAGTTTTAATTTTTAATATGTTGTTCGTGTGTAGTAAAAGGGGTAAGCATGTGGTGAATCCTGTGGGAATGGATGAGTAAATTCGTCTGGTCTAATCTATTATTAGTATTTTGATTTGAATTACGTGCCTTTTGATTAGAATTTTCTGATAGCTGACTCTGACCATTTGATTAGAATTTTCTGATAGCTGACTCTGACCAGCAGTAACGGGACAACTGAACCACTTTTTCTGAACCGGTTAACCGAAAAAAAAAAAGCATTATTAACACTCAAAAATAAAATTAAAACAACGTCACAACTAGAAGCCTTTTCTAAAAATTTAAAAAGGCGATCTGAAATTAAGGATGAAAAAATTCAAATGGGTAATTCATACCTTTTCATGAGCATCCCCAAAGAGGCATCTCAACAACTTTCTTTAGACAAGCCTAAAAAAAGAAAGCGACAACTGAAATGCATTTTAAACCAATAAATATTAATATTTAAATAAATATAGCATATAAACAAATAAAAATGTAGATTAACATATATTAGTATTAACAAACAAATATTAGTATTTAAATAAATGTTAGTGCATATAAACAAATAAAAATGTAGATTTCTATATTAGCATTTAAATTAATATTAATAGATAAATGATAATTTTGTTAATAAATTGCAGATTTCTGTGGTTCGGTTTTTTAGAATCTGAACTCGGATAATCCACAGTTTTCATTTTTCTTTGTCGACGTTTCGAGTCTAGACCAAGACTCATCATCAGGACTTGATTTACAAAGGAGAGAGAGAGAAATGTGTTGATAAATAGGGTTTGAGGATGAACTGTCAAGAATGTGAACCGACCAGTTTCATGCTTTTGCATTGCTTGAGAAAGTGAAGATCTGACTCTTTCCTTTGTAATTTAACCCTCATCTTTTCGAGATTACGTATCTCCTTCCATGTTTCCCCTCCGTACAGGTTCAAGATAATGGATTGCAGATTTCTGTGGTTTGGTTTTTTAGAATCTGAACTCGGATAATCCACAGTTTTCATTTTTCTTTGTCGACGTTTCGAGTCTAGACCAAGACTCATCATCAAGACTTGATTTACAAAGGAGAGAGAGAAATGTGTTGATAAATAGGGTTTGACGATGCACTGTCAAGAATGTGAAGCGACCAGTTTCATGCTTCTGCATTGATTGAGAAAGTAAAGATCTGACTCTTTCCTTTGTAATTTAACCCTCATCTTTTTGAGATTATGTATCTCCTTCCATGTTTCCCCTCCGTACATGTTCAAGATAATGGATTGCAGATTTCTGTGGTTCGGTTTTTTAGAATCTGAACTCGGATAATCCACAGTTTTCATTTTTCTTTGTCGACGTTTCGAGTCTAGACCAAGACTCATCATCAGGACTTGATTTACAAAGGAGAGAGAGAAATGTGTTGATAAATAGGGTTTGAGGATGAACTGTCAAGAATGTGAACCGACCAGTTTCATGCTTCTGCATTGCTTGAGGAAGTGAAGATCCGACTCTTTCCTTTGTAATTTAACCCTCATCTTTTCGAGATTACGTATCTCCTTCCATGTTTCCCCTCCGTACAGGTTCAAGATAATGGATTGCAGATTTCTGTGGTTCGGTTTTTTAGAATCTGAACTCGGATAATCCACAGTTTCATTTTTCTTTGTCGACGTTTCAAGTCTAGACCAAGACTCATCATCAGGACTTGATTTACAAAGGAGAGAGAGAAATGTGTTGATAAATAGGGTTCGAGGATAATTTTGTTTCCAATTTTTGTATTATTATTTTAAAAATATACATATATATCATGAAAATAAAGTAAATTATAAATCATAAAAAATATACATAACTTAATTATATATTTGAGAATATTTTAGAGGAAATTTAAAATTTCATAATTAAATTATTGTATATATTTTTAAATTAAATTATAAAGTAAAATAAATATAGCTATTTTCAAGAAAATTTTAACATTTATCTTAATTATTATTATTATTATAGTATATATTTTTAAATTAAATTAAAAATTAAAAAAAATATAGCTATTTTCAAGAAAATCTTAACTCTCTACCTTAATTATTATTAAAAATATTTTATAAATATAGAATGATTATTTTCTACCATATTCTATAGCACCCTCACTCTCCATAATATGATAAAAATGAAACAACACAACAACTAGAAGCAGCATTTCGTTTTTAACATGTAAAAACGTTGAAAATAACACTTTAAATATGATAAATTTGAAAAGGCATTGTCTAAGAGGCGATAATCACAATTCTGTTTAGACAGTGAAATTCAAGTGGAATTTTGCAAGATTTTTTTTAAAATAATTTAATTTCAAAGTGCAACTTCAAACATCATACTTCATATTGTATACGCTACTTTGATGTGTTGATCCGACGTGTATACACGCTTTTACCAAAGGGAACCAACATATAGATTTGCAAATACTAACTTAAAACTTCACAATTATTCCAGACTTCGGTCATACCCAGATCAGAACATTTACAAAATAAAACATGAGTTAGCATTCAGATCTAGACTATCCATGATCATACCACATAATGATAATTCATTTAAGGTCTTATGATCCTCATCCATCATTAGATCTCATCCATCATCATCCACCTAGGTGCCTCCTTACTTCAGATCAAGTAAATCATCATAAACCCATAACATGCATATTTTCTTTTGATCTAACTCTTCATAAGATATTCATTACTTACACACCTATCCCTTTGATCTTCTCCTCATATAGTTTTAAGCCTTTCTCAATACTTCGCACCAAAACCACTTAGGACCAATACCTCGGACCAAAACCTTGAATTTCCATCCCATACGCAATTTTCCTTCTGTGAAAGTGCATGTACATGTATACGATCTTTTTGTTCTATGGACCTACATATACACGCTACTTGGACAAAATGAACCAGCGTATACCTCTCTTTCTTCAATATCTGGACTCTAATCTGTAATCCTTTGTTTTTACCCTATTGCACTGTGAGTTGTCATCTATGTGAGTTGCCATCAAGGACAACACATGTATCATAATGCCAAAAACAATCTTTCGGAATAAATAGTAAGGATGCATCATTGCTCCAACGACTAGTTTTCAACGACTAAATTGGAGCAATGATGCATCCTTACTATTCATTCTAGAAGATTGTTTGATTTCTTTCACCTTGTCTTGAAGATGAGCCACATTGGTTGGTTCGAAATGTCGACCAATCCTAATGATGTGATTATTCTTAAAGACATTTATCTACAATATGGATCAAAAAAGTCTCAGATCTAACAAAGATACAATCTCTATAAAAATGGCTCTCTGGTGAAGCCACATGTTACAAAATTAGTGTTTGTTGTGTGGAGAATGTACGTCCCACCATCGCGATAGTTATCAACTATGGTTGGATCTGCTAATGAATTATCTCCTTCCCAGTGGTTAGAGTCAGCAAGATTCACTCTCTGGCTGTGTTGTATCTGGCACAGGGTCATGTCGACTACTATTTCAATTCACAATATAGCATTAATCATGGGACACATTTCCCCTAATAAATTAATATAGCATTAATACGGAATTTTTATACGCTGCAATAAGCTAACCGGTTAAGAACTTTCGGTTAGATGTGATAAGGATTAATGCTATCGAACCATTACCCATTACTATAGTCCCGTCGCCTGTTGGCAGGGACTAACCAGACGATCGCAGGAGGATCCCAAAGATAACTTGAGGTCTTAGTTTAGCGGCTCATGAATAGGTGGTAGAACCTTATTTCATTATTTTGTCAATCGCAATGGAGAAGAGAAAGGGTTCTAAGAGTAAGCTCATGAATGGTTGGTAGAACCTTATTTCTTTATTTTGTGAATCTCAATGGAGTAGAGAAAGGTTTCAAGAGTAAGCAAGCTATGATGTATGGAACCTACGTTCAATCATAGATGTTTTTGATGGTGATATCTGATTTATTTTATTTAATGATTCTTTTAACCAGTGAAAAAATGTTGTGATTTACATATTTTGTTAATGATTTTAGTTATTTACTTCTTATGTTGAATAATTTTTCATGTTTTTAGTTGCGATTGTTTCTTTTATTAGTCATAGAGTATAGAAATTAAGTTTCGGTCAAAATTTGTATTATTATAACATTATGTGCGTATTGTAAATAAAATTAATTATGTGCGTATTGTAAATAAAATAATTAATTTTGAGAAATGAAATTTCAATTTTTTGGTTGGTTGAAATATTTGAAAAGACTATTTAGGTGTGTAGTTATAGGTGACAAGCGAAATAAATAAATAAGTAAATATGTTTATTTAAAAAAAGGCAAAGTAGCTTCACAGAAGTGCATGACCATTTATGTGACAAAATTATTCGACTGTAATAATAATGAATATAAAATATGTTTTGTGTTTTATATGTCTTAGAAATAAATTAGTGAGAAAATGATATATTTATTTGAGACCATACATGTTCTTAATAAAAAAATATGGTTATTGGACTTGTTTCAAATAAAAGTTTAATTAAAAAATAAGAACATTAATGATCAAATCCCTTTGTCAGAAAGTGTAAAGTTCGATCCAAACATTAAATAAAACCAAAATATAATTAAAGAAAACTTGAAGAGTGTAAACCACATTTCACTTGAATTTTGGGAGCGCACATCTACAGTTAATTAAAAAGTTTTGTATTCTAAAAATTTAAGAACATTGATGATCAAATTCCATTGTTGATTTGCAATAGTATTAACACACCCTCAACAATTAAGATATTCCCTTGATTGTAGAGGGGCACGTTTGGTATTCATGGTAGAAAATTTAGTGTGGAGAAGTAGAAATGAAATTGCATAATACATTAATCATCTAACACTTTGCAAAGACCTCTAAAACCCATTAGTCAATTTAACATCACACGGAGAGTTGTGAAGCTTGTTATGAAGGAGAGTTGTGAAGCTTGTTATGAAGTAGAGTTGTAGAAAAGTATGAAGAAGAAAAATATAGAGATTAAAGTCTATGAAATCGTCAGCCAAAAAATAAATATACAGAGGATTCAAACTAGTAAGTACATCCTATTTTTATGCTTTTAATGGTTTGTTATTTTGTTCCAATGTCTTTCAACTTGAATCACATTTTCTTGCTTTGTTTTTCCTTTGTTTATATGCATTTCACAGTTTCTTTGTTTTAATTCACATGCATTTTGGTGGAATGGGCAGGCTAAAAGGTTATATATATATATATATATATATATATATATATATATATATATATATATATTATTTTATTTTATTTTATTTATTTATTTATTTTTCCCGAGTGCATAGTCTTCTAATTTTTTTCTTTGGCAAGTCACTACAAAATGATTTAGCAACACATTGTCCAAAACCTCAATGCTTGCAGCGCTATTAAATGATTTGGCAACGTTCTTTTCCAAAATCAATTTTCATGTCCTTGACTTGCTCCTTGACATAATGAATCATTTCATTTGCCTTTCTTCATCGGGGTTTGCAATACTATTACAAATTTTCCAATGAAAGAAGAAAACAAAACGAGTCAAATAATAAGTTTGACAGTATTCCAAAAAAGGGTACTCCAGGACACAGTGACACATTCCCCTATGTTTTTGAAGCTGATGCAACAAAAATTCAAAAGGAAAATGGTCTAGCACACACAACGACTAAAGCCACAAGGTTTCAATTCCATAATATAAATCAATTCTTAAGCTATAGGATTTTAAGAAAAAAGGGTCAGTATCAAAATTATCAAGTGTGCAGGAATAAATTATGAATTAATAAAAATTCACAATAAAAATCAATTCGTAGGGCTCATTTGAACATCAATTCATTTAACAATCTACAACTTACAATCAAAATTACTACTCATTACAGAAATGCGTGCCAGTTCACACAAATTTAAAGGTACAAGGGTGTTTACAAAACTTTAGAACTATAGTTAAACCCCGCATAGGAGAAGAGTGAGAATCCATCCTTCCTCTCTTTATTCCTGAAGAAAAATGACTATGACAACCAAGAGACATGAAATGTGAATAGTTTCCCCTTCTCTACAAAAATAAGGGAAACAAAAGACTACATTTACAACAAAAAAATAACTTTCAAGATGAGTAACTTCTCCAACTAATTTCTAAAAAACAAATCAACACTTACTCCGAAATTAAATATTTAAAAATTCTTAAGAAAAATATTTTCCCAACATTACTATGTGACCATCCCATCACATTGGTAAGCTCTTGTTCAAAATTTGTCCAATTTTTTGTTTGTCCAATGTACCTACATTAGGCTCCCCATGAAAGAAATATTTATGAGCTCCTACTTATAAGGTCTTCTAAATAATAACCTACTTTTTGTAGAGCTACAACATTCGGCCAAGTAGAATCCTCAATCAGATGACCTTTACACTTCCCTGAGTACTCCATATACTCTCCTCATGTTTTCTTTGCAACCTTTGTGTTGAAAATCATTTCAGCTTCCAATGTTTTTTCCATCAGAAATAGTTTTACCCACCGATACTGATTTAATTCATCATTGTCTATCTCTGTTATAAGTGAGTCTTTGTCCCCAGTTGGATAAGGATACAAATTAGTCACATTGAATATTAGTGAAATACATATGCCTGTGGGTAACTCCAGTTCATAAGAATTTGTAGAAAGCTTACAAAGTATCTTGCAAGGACCTATTTTCTTCATCTTAAGTTTATTATACTCCTTCCTTGGAAATATCATTTCTTAGGTGAGCTAAGACCATGTCTCCCACCTCAAAGTTCAAATCTCTTCTTTTTAAATATGTTTTTTGCTTGTATTTGAAGTTTCTGACTTCTGACCTCTGCTTAACTTGCTCATGTAACTCACTCATTGTTGCTGTGAAATCTTATCCTTCAACACTTATCTAATGGGTGCAAAAATATTGTTATTCTTTTCAAATATATATTTTTATAAACTTAGAGCATTTAAAATTAAATTAAATTTAAATTATGTTATTCACAAATTTACGTTTCATTTGTTAAATTTTACTATGTATTTGATATTATTATACATATAATAAATTTACATGATTGTAACCATTATTCCTTTATTATACAATAAATTTGATTCTCTTGAATAAGAAGGATAATCTATGGATTAGAGGTGGCAATCTAATCTTACGAGTATTTAAAAATTATGTTGAGAATTTGATGACGTTCTTGGAAGCCAAAATCATTTCTTTGTCTTTATGCACAAAAGTCACTGATCTGATTCTTGTGTTATGGCCATCCTTAAGTTGATTGTAGATTTTTGGAATATTCGGGAATCCGATATAGGCGTGGTCAAATTTTTTTTGACCGCGCCCATATCCATTGGATTCTAGAATATTTTGAAAATCTGCAATCAACTTAAGCTCAACACTTCAAGATAACTTACTATAAATCTCATATATATCTTCATTATCCACTCTGCCTTGTACGGGGCGGAGTATCGTAGGAATAAAACAATCTTATATACTAAAAGAGAAAAAGTGATTAAAGGTTTCAAGGTGGTCTCGCATGCCTTCAGCAGGATATCGTTTTGATTACAGGAATATTTTAAAATGGGATGGACAAATTTAGAAATTTAGCTCACTCTCTTTCCTTTGAATCTAAAATATTATTGGAATCGAAAATCAAAATAAGGATGCAATCTATATAAAATTGGCTCTCTGCTTAAGCGACATGTTACAGAATTAGTGTTTGTTGTGTGCAGAATGTGCGTAGCGCCATCGCGAAAGTTATCAGCTATGGTTGGGCTCGATAGCGAATATATGTATATAAACTAAAGTTCAGGGACCTGTCAATGAATCATCTCCCGCCCAATCGTTAGAGTCAGCCAGATTCACGCACTGGCCGTGTCGTATTCGGCGAAGGGTCATGTCGACCACTACTTCAATTCGCAATATAATATTAAATCAAGGGACACATTTTCTAAGCAAAATATTCAGAAAATTGTCGCGGACAGCCATGCATGTTATCTCGCTCAAATTTGTTTTTTCAATTCTACTCCGTAACATGCATATTTCCCTTCGACGGCGGGTCCAAATGCTTTAAAAACAAAAAAATCCTGAAAAGAAAGGACATCATAGTTGTAAAAAGACGCGTGAAGCTCAAAACTATTTAGATAACGTGAGGAATCCGTTTAACACGAAATGAGATCTATGACTAACGTGCGCACTCAGGCGAGAGTGGCAGCCATGGAAGTTTACTTTAGAGGCTGTACATGTTAATCCCGTCAACGTTGCTGCATGTATATTGCCACCTACAGCACGTTGAAATATGTCCTTTCTTGTCTTCATGTTCGTTGAATTTGACATAAGAATTCTTACTACTGATAATAAGTAACGGAATCGTGCCATAAATACATGAACTTGTCAAGTGAAGGTGTGAATTGAGTGGATATGGTCAATTAGGATTAACCCATGGGTTTAGTTCTTTATCAGGTTTTATCAGGTTTGAAGTTCAAATTTTACTGAAAAGAGTTGAAGTTGGTATTCATAATTCATGAACTTGTCAAGTGATTGTGTGAATTGAGTGGATATGGTCAATTAGGATTAACCCATGGGTTTAGTTGTTTATCAGGTTTGAAGTTCAAATTTTACTGAAAAGAGTTGAAGTTGGTATTCAATTATGAGGTATGAAATTTGTTTCAAATATTTTTTAAACTAAATTTAATTTTCATATAATTTTATTGACAATTTTTTTTTTACAAATTGTTTTTCATCCAAAATCTATACTAACCCAACCTAAACTAAACTATCCAAAACAATTAATTAAAATCCATTAATAGTAAAAGGGACTAAGTTTATAATGTCTACCAAAATCTACACTAACCCAACTTAAACTAAACTATCCTTAAACAAAAAAAAATTAATTAAAATTCATTAATAGTAAAGTGGACCATAATTAGAATTCGTTAATAGTAAAGTGGACCAAGTTTATATGTCAATTTCTATGAAGTATAGATGTTATAAATGGAGCATACAAACTCATTTGCTAGGAATTTATAATTAATTAAAATCCATTAATAGTAAAGTGGACCAAGTTTATATGTTCAATTTCTATGTATAGAACCTATAAATGGAGCATACAAACTCATTTGTTAGGAATAATATGACCATTCTTAACCTGGGATAGCTAGAAAGAAATTGGAATTTATTAATAACAAGACGATCACCGGAGGATCCCAAAGATAACTTGAAGTCTTAGTTTACAGGGTCATGAATAGGTGGTAGAACCTTAGCTCTTTATTTTGTCAATCTCAATGAAGTAGAGAAAGGTTTCAAGAGTACGCAAGCTATGATGTATAGAAACTACGTTCGATGAGAGATGTTTTAGTTAATTTAGATTATGTAATGATTTTTGTAGCACGTAAAAAGCATTGTGATTTAAATACTTGTTAATGTTTTTAATTGTTTACTTTTTATGTATAGTAAGTTTTCAAGTTTTTAGCTGTGATTGTTTCCTTTATTATTCACAGAGTATAGGAATCAATTTTGTATCAAAACTTTACTAAAAATTTTGTACAAAACTCAGTTTGAATTTTTTTATTTTTTTTTGTGGTTAATTGTGTATTGAAATGTAACCTTTAGGGGAGTATTGTAAATAAATTAATTGATTATTATTTTTATTTTTGAGAAATGAAATTCCATTTTTCTTGGTCGGTTAAAGTTTTTGAAAAGATTATATAGGTGTGTGGTTAGAAGTGGCAAGTAAAATAAATAAATAAGTATATATTTTTTATTTAAAATAAAAATGCTAAGTGGTTTGAGACAAGTGCATGATTATTTATGTGATAAAATGTATTCAAATGTAATAATAATGAATAGAAAATGTGCTTTGTGAAAGTTTAATTAAAAAATAAGTGACAAAAATGACAATGTTTGTATTAAGAACAATAAAACCCACTGGTCAGCTCTACGAAAGAGAGTTTGAACTACGAGAGTCTGGCTCTGTAGAACACTCTACATTGTTCATGAACATTACACATTAAATAGAATACATGGTTTTAGGGAAGTTAGAACAACATCCTAAAAAATAGAAACTAATTCCTATCCTGAGGCTACGTGAACCAACTCTACCTATTCTAGGATATTCTCCATTATCTTCAACACTCCCCCTTAATGGAGAATGGGTTTACATATATGTCTAACATCTCCCTAAACATTTGAAAGTTTACATTTCGAAGAGGCTTAGTGAAAATTTCCGCATAATAATCACATGTATTACAATATTCCAGATGAATTTCTTTAGACTACACTTTCTCCCTTACAAAATGAAATTGAGTATCAATATGTTTAGTGTTTTTATGAAACACCAGATTGTTGGCCAGCCTGATTGAACTTTGTCGCATCTGATTGTTGTTGCGACTGTCTATTCTTCGCTAACATCCTAGAGATGTCTCCGCAACCAAACCGCCTTGCATGTTGCTGCACAAATGGCTTGATACTCTGCTTCTGTTGAGGACAAGGAGACTGTGTTCTAATTTTTTCTACTCCAAGTGATTACCCCAGATCCAAGACTGAATGCATAACCTGTTATAGATCTACGATCATCTACATTTCCTGCCCAATCTGAATCTGCAAATCTTGTCAATCTAACATGAGAAGAGTCAGTGTAAATAATTCCATAATCTACAATACCTTGTAGATACCTCAAAACATATTTCGCTGCATTCCAATGGCTTTCAAGCGGCTTAGACATAAATTGGCTTAACACACTGACTGCATAAGCCAAATCAGGTCTAGTGGTGGTTAGGTAGATCAGACTCCCAATCAGCTATCTGTAAAGTGTTGCATCTGTCGCTTTTGAGCCATCCTCACACTGCAATTTGATGTTCTGCTACAATGGTACCGGTGCCTGCTTACATTGATCCATTCTAAACTTTTCTAGCAGGCCTTTGACATACTTTGCTTGAGACAGAAACGTTTGACTTGAATCTCTCCAGATCTCGAGACCTAAACAGTATCTGAGTTCACCAAGATGCTTCATCTCAAACATCTGTGACATCTGTTGCTTGATTCCATCAATTAGATATATAACATCACCTGTAATTATCAAATCATCTACATATAATGAAATCATCACTACACACCCTTGTTCACCTTTCATGGTGCAAAGATTAGGGTCATTCTTACCTCTATTGTAGCCAGCTTATAGAAAAAATGAATCAATTTTCTCATACCACGACTTGGGAGCTTGTTTTAGTCCATAGAGTATTTTCTTCAACCTACAGACTAAATGTTCTTTTCCCTTCTGGACAAACCCTTCCGGTTGCTCTAGATAAACCTCTTCTTTTAGTTCTCCATTCAAAAATGCAGACTTTACATCTAGTTGGTGCATCATCCAATGTTTCTTAGTAGCTAAAGCTATAAACATTCTGATGGTGTTCAATTTAGCTACAGGGGCGAAGGTTTCCTAATAATCTATCCCTTCTTTTTATGTGTACCCATTTGCTACCAACTTAGCTTTCAGTTTTTCTATAGTTCCATCTTCATTAGTTTTCGGTTTATATAACCATTTGCAACCTATGACTTGTTTTCCTCTAGGAAGTTTTACCAATTCCCAAGTGTTATTTCAGATTATTGAATCATATTCCTGTTCCATGGCTGTTTTCCATTCATTACTTTCATTTGATTCTTTATAACCAGATGGTTCAACCAAATTCATCATACTAGTTATAAAAGCATTTTCCCTATATCTTGCAGGCATTTGAGCTTTCCTATATGGTCTCCTGAGTGGTGGGGTGGTGGTTTCAAACCTTATTTCTTCCTGCTACTACTGTTGTTGTTGTTGTTGTTGTTGTTGCTGTTGTTGTTGTTATTGTTGTTGTTGTTGTTTCTGTTGCTGTTGTTCATCCTTTTCCTTTGTTTCCTGTTGATCCTGATTGTTCTTTGCATCTTCTTCTTCAAAGTATGGAATGTCCCATCCATCATAGTGCTCATCAATTTCTTCACTATCTTACTCATGGAATTTAACATCTCTACTAACAAAGATCTTGGAGTAGAGGGATTAAATAATTTGTATGCTTTATGTGATGAACAATACCCTATAAAAGTGCATTTGATGGCTTTTGAGTCTAATTTCTTTCAATCTTCCTTTGGTATGCGGGCAAATGCTTTACATCCAAATATTCTTAAGTGTTTTACACTAGGTTTATATCCATAGAAAGCTTCAAAAGGAGTTTTAAACTCAAGATTTCTTGTAGGACTCCTATTTTTCAAATAAACTACAATATTCACTTCTTCAGCCAAAAAACCATTTGAAAGATTCTTAACTTTTAGTATACTTCTAGCACACTCCACCAAATTTTTGTTCTTCCTTTTTGTCACTCCATTTTGCTATGGAGTATGGGGTACTATGAACTGCTGCAAAATTCCATGATCTTTACAATACCTGATCAACTCATCTTTCCTATATTCTCCCCCTTGATCAGAACAAAGAATTTTTATCTATTTCCCTATTTGTGTTTCAATCATATCTTTAAACTGCTTAAAGTATTCGAATGCATGACTCTTCTTACTTAAGAAATACACACAAGAAAACTTCATACAATCATAACTAAATAGTAGGAAATACACTGCACCTCCTATTGATTTTTTCTACATGGGACCACAAAGGTCTATGTGCACTAACTCCAGTATATCCCTCTCTTTCTTTTCTACTCTAACAGGGAATTCTTCACTATGCATTTTTCTTAAAGTACATGCATCACAATCATTATGTACTTGTTTTAGCATAGGAAGATCTCTTACCATTTCTTTCCTCTGTAGTAACAACAAATCATTATAGTTGATTTGGCCGAATCTCTGGTGCCAAAGCTCTTCTGTAGTCAGGCTCGCTGCTATCAATGCTCAATCTAGTGCAGGTCTCACATCCAACTTGTACACTCCTCCTCTTCAGATTCCTGTAGCAATTGTCTTCATTCCATCTAACAGATCCTTAATGCAACAATTAGATTTTAAAAATTCAATTTTCAAATCTTGATCTGTAATCATTGATACAGAAATCAAGTTCTTTTTTATGGCAGGCACATACATTACATTGTAAATTTTTTTAGTATTACCATCAGGTAGAATGACAGAAACTTTTCCACATCCTTTGATTTGATGACTTCTATCATCTCCTAGGTAAATCTGTGTGCATTCATTGATCTTTTTAAAATCCTCCAGCCAGTGCTTGTTCCATGTCATGTGTGTTGATGCTCCTGAATCTACATACCGGATCTCTGCATCAACATTTTCATCACGATCTGCCATGAACAACCTCAAATTCTACACCTGATTACCATTCGCGACATGACCTGCATGTCTCTTTGGCTTTTGTTGTTCTTCATGATACTTCTTTTTCCTACACTCCCTAGCGATATGACCCATTTTTCTGTAATAAAAACATTTAGTTTCAGAGTAGTTTTTATTCGGATGCATACCTTGGGTCAGATTTGGCCGCTTCTGTGAACTTGCTCCGTTTTGCTATTGTGGACCTCCTTTTCCTTTGTAGAAGTTCTTCTTCGCCATTAATGCAAGATCGACACTTTGGGGCTTCAGAGTTGTTGAACATCTGATAATCATCAGTGACACCATTCATTGTAATGGTCACATGATCTATATTGTCCATTGTATGACCAATATCTGATAATTTGGTTTTCAGATCTGTGATCCTTGCAACGAATGAAGCAATCATTTCATTCTCCTCCATTTTCATGGACAGAATCTTACTCTTAAGGAACAAAAGACTAGATTTGAATTTCTAATCTCGTATAATTCCTTCAAAATTCCTCAGATCTCGTTAGCTTACTTACCTTCTCTGATGTGCAGTATAATTCAGTCTTTCACTGACATCTTTAAAATTGTCCTCGCTCTGCTTTCTCGTTTCTCCCAATCTGGGACCGATGTAGATCTAGCCGTGGGCCTCGGCTCATCCCCATTCACAATCGTCCAAGCACTCTGCGCTTCTAGCAGAGTCTGCATCTTAAACTTCCAATTTGCATAATTGGAACCATCAAGCTTGTTATGCTCATTCATGCATGCTTAAAAAATATTGTTATTCATCTTTGCGATTTAGAAAAAAAAATTGACATGTAAAAGATGTTAAATTTACCCGAGAACTGTGACAGAGACAAATCACTGTTGTTCGATCTCACAACACATGCGCAGATCACCATGGCTTTCTTCTAAGCCTCCAGAAAACCTCCCATTGTCAGCTACAACCTTGTTCTTGGCATCCCCACTCATCTTCTCTGACAGCTACAACCTTGTTCTTGGCTCCCTTATGCAGTTTCTTTGATTTACATGATTGTTGCAGATATATGCCCAATATCCGAGACTATCGCAGATATTCATCAATTTTCCGAGATGTCGTCGCAGATATACACCCAATATCTGAGATTGTCGCAGTTTTACATCAATTTTCTGAGACCATCGCAACTATACACTGAAAAATGTGACGATAGAAAAATAAAAAAAGTGTAATAGTGCTATTGTCGCATCTATCCACTCAAAACCTACGATGATTTCGGTTCAAAGAACCACCCACCAGCCAACGTACAAGTTCCTGAACCCTGACGCTCTGATACCATGATAAAAATGGAAATGTTTGTATTAAGAACAACAAAACCCACTGGTCAACTCTACGAAAGAAAGTCTAAACCAGGAGAGTCTGGCTTCGTAGAATGCTCTACATTGTTCATCAACATTACACATTAAATAGAATACATGGTTTTAGGGAAGTTAGAACAACATCCTAAGAAATAGAAACTAATCCCTATCCCGAGGCTACGTGAACCAACTCTACCTATTCTAGGATATTCCCCATTATCTTCAACAATAAGAACATTGATGATAAAATCCCTATGTGAGAAAGTGGAAAGTTCGATCGAAACCTTAAATAAAACAAAGATTTAATTAAAGAACACTTGAAGAGTGTAAACGACATTTCACTTGAATTATCGGAGTGAACATATACAATTAATTAAAAAGTTTTGTATTCTAAGAATTTATGAACACTGATGATCAAATTTCATTGTTGATTTGTAGCAGTGTTAACACACCTTGAAAATTTAATATATTCCCTTGAATGCAGAGGAGGTAGTTTGGGATTCATGGTATAAAATTTAGTGTGGAGAATTAGAGATGCAATTGCATAATACATTAGTCATCTAACACCTTGCAAAGAGATCTAAAACCCATTAGTCAATTTAACATCACACGAAGAGTTGTGAAGGTTGTTATGAAGTAGAGTTGTAGAAAAGTATGAAGAAGAAAAGTATTGAGATTAAAGTCTATGAAGTCTTCAGCAAAAAATGAAATATTAAGAGGAGTCAAACTATTAAGTACATCATATTTTTATGCTTTTTGTACTTTGTTATTTTTTTCGAATGTGTTTCAGCTTGAATCACATTTTCCTGCTTTGTTTGTGTTTTATTTTTCCTTTATTTATGTGAATTTCACGGTTTCTTCATTTCAAGTCACATGCATTTTGGTGCAATGGGAAAGCTAAAAGGAAATTATTTTATTTATTATTTATTATTATTACTATTATTATTTTCTTTTTTCTGAGTGCATAGTCTTCCAATTTTTTTCTTTGCAAGTCGCTATAGAATGATTTGGCAGTAAATTATCCAAATCTCAATGCTCTATGTTGTCAAATAATTTGGTAGTATTCTTTTCCAAAACCTCAATGACTGCAACACTATTAGATGATTTGGCAACATTCTTTTCCAAAATTGATTTTCATGTCCTTGACTTGCTCCCGAACACAATTAATGATTTCACTTGCCTTTCTTCACTGCTGTGTTTACAATACTATTACAAAATTTATGATCAGAGAAAAAAACAAAACAAATCAAAAGGTAAATTTGACAATATTCCAAAAAGGGTGCTCTTCCTCATTTAAGATAACCCACATCACTATAAATACCATGCATTCCTTACTCTAGGACACAGTGGCACATTCCCTCGAGGATTGTGAAGCCAATACAAAAAAAATCTAAAAGACAAATGGACTATTACACACAATGACTAAAGCCATGAGGGTTCAATTTCTTAATATAAATCGATCCACAAGTTACAGGCTTTTAAGAAAAAATGGCTTGTATCAAAGTTATCAAGTACGTAGGAATCAAAATTATAACAGCTCACAACAAAAATCAATTGCAGAGTCCATTTCAACCCCATGCCATTTAACAATCACACAACTTCCAATCAAACGTATTCCTCATTTATGCCATTCATAGAAAAATAACTTTCGGTTCATAAAAATTTGAACATACAAGGGTGTTTGAAAAACTTCAGAACTATAGTTACACCCCACAAAGGAGAAGACTGAGAATTCCTCCTTCCTCTCTGTATTCCCTAAAAAGAAAAACTGACTATGAGAACCAAGAGTCATGAAAATGTGAATAGCTCCCCGCCTTAGTTATAGGTTCAAAACGTCGATCTTAACATGAAATATGAATGGGATGGATCCGAAAAGCCTATTACAACAAGCTAACAATCCCAGAAACCTAAAATATGAAAAAAAAGGGAAACAAAAAACTATATTTACAACAGAAAAATAACATTCAATATGAGTAAGTTCTCCAACTAATTTCTAAACAAAAAAAATCAACACTTACTCATAAATTAAACATTTAAAATTCTTAACAAAAATATTTTCCCAACATTACCATGTGATCATCCCATCACATTAGTAATATATTTTCCAAACATTGTCAAATATTGTGTTTGGCCTATGCTCCTGCATCAGGCTCCCCAGGAAAGAAAGATTTATGAGCTCCTACTCATAAGGTATTCTAAAAAATAACTTGCTTTCATTAGAGCTGCAACATTCATCCCAGTAGAATCCTCAGTCAAATGAATTATACACTTCCCTAAGTACACCATATACTCCTCTCCTCCTATTTTCTTTGCAACCTTCGTGCTAAAAATCATTTCAGCTTCCAATGTTTTTTCCATGGCTATTTGTTTCACCCACTACTGCTAATTGACTTCATCATTGTGTACGTCGGCTATAGATGAGTCTTTTTCCCCGATTAGATAAGGATACAAATCAGTCACATTGAATATACGTGAAATACTTATGCCCATGGGTAACCCCAGTTCATAAGAATTTGTAGAATACTTACAAAATATATTGTCAGGACCTAGTTTCTTCATCTTAAGTTTCTTATACTCCTTCCTCATAAATATCTCCTTCCTTAGGTGAGCTAAGACTATGTTTCTCACCTAAAAGTTCACTTCTCTTCTTTTCAAGTATTCTTTCTCAATATATTTGGACCTACTGACTTGTAACCTCTACTTAACTTGCTCATGTAACTCACTCATTACTGCTGTGAAACCCTCTTCTTTATCACTCTTTTGCTCCAATTTTCCAAAATATCGTAGTTCACAAAATCCCCTAGGATGTGTTCCATTAAAAATATGAAATGGAATTTTCCATGTGCTCTTATTTGGTGAATCATTATATGTGAACTTCAATTGAGCTAATACACGATACGATTTCTTGGGATGATCACCCACAAGGCTTCTCAATATGTTCCCGAGACTTTTGTTCACAACATCAGTTTGTCTATTAGACCGTAGATGATAGGCTCAGCTGAAGTTTAACTTAGTTCAAATTTTCTTTCATAAGGTTCTCCAAAAATACCCTGTAAACATTGTGTCGCTGCTAGAAATTATACTCTTTGACAAACTATGTTATCAAACAATCTCATTGAAGAAAAAAAATAGACACATGTGTAGCATCCATATTTTTGTAACATGGAATAAAATGAGCGATTTTCGTAAATGTGTCCACAACTACAAGTATTGAGTCATTACCTTGTTGAGTCTTTGATAAACCCAAAACAAAATCCATACTCATCAAGTCCCATGGTCTACTAGGAATGGGTAAAGGAGTATATAGTCCAACATTTTGACTCCTCCCTTTCGCATGCTAACACACCTTGCACCTACTCACATATTTCACCACATCCATTCTCATATTTGGCCAGAAATAAAAATGGTTCAGCTGTACAAGTGTATTATCAATAAAAAAGTGTCTTGCCAACCCTTCATTGTGCTTTTCTTGTATCAAGTTCTCTCTCATATAACAGTTAGCAATACATAATTAGCTTTTCTTAAATAAAAAACCATCCCATACATGAACTATTTCCATGGGTTGCTATCTCTGTTTACATGATTACTGCATGCATCAAAAGATTCTTGGAAATCAAAATCAAATTCATATAATTCCTTCGAATAGTCAAAGCCAAAGACTTGAACTTGACTCTCTTGCATGATTGAACTTCTGTTGCTTAAAGGATTGACTAGCTTGTTTTCTTATCCACTTATAAGCTTGAAAACAAAGGTGAAACTCTATAGAGATTTAACCCACTTGGCATGTTTATGGTTCAACTTGTGTTGCTACATTATATATTTTAATGTAGAATTGCAAGAGAACAAAACAAAACTCCTTAGGCATTAGATAGTGCCTCCAATGCTTCAAAGCTTGAACCACACACATAAAACTCTTTGTCATAAGAATATTATTTATGTTTTGAATCAACTAACTTCTCATTTAAAGATGCAATAGATTTATCTTCTTGTCTTATTACCGCTCCAATTTCTATCCCACTGGCATCACATCTTACTTGAAAAATATGATTGAAGTTAGGAAACTTCAACACTAGACTCTTAATGCTCTTCTTCTTGAATAGCTAGAAACTTTTCTCTGCTGCTATTCTCCAAAAACATTGTTGTCTGTCCTTCTTGATTGTATCTATGATAGGTGCACAAATACCACTGAAGTTCTTGATAAACTTCTAGTAGAAGATGGATTAGCCATGAAAGCTCATAACTTAAAAAATGCTCTTAGGTGAAGTCCAACTCACAATTGCATCTATTTTCTCAAGATCCATTTTCAATCCATCTTTTGAAATGACAAAACCTAAGTATACTAACTCAAGTTTCATAAAAGTACATTTCTTCAGGTTAATTAGCAATTTTTTTTACTACAATCTCTTTAGAACATACCTCACATGTCTAAGGTTCTCTTTTTAAATTTCACTGAAAATTAAGATATCATATAGGTAAAAAAAAAAAAAAAAATTAGCAATGAACTCCAAGACTAATTTCATCAACACAATGAATGTACTGGGTGCATTTTTCAATCCAAATGGCATGACCAACCATTCGTACAATCCATCATTGGTCTTGAAAATTGTCTTCCAATCATCCCCTTCTTTGATCCAGATTTCACAGTAACCACTTTCAAATCAATCTCTGAAAAGTAAGATGATCCACTCAAACAATCCATCATATCATCCATCTGTGGTAATTGAAATTTGTATCTAATCGTGATATTCTTGAATGCCCTCAAATCTATGAACTTCCTCAACTCTCCACCCTTATTTGGACTTAATACTATAGGAAAAACACATGAACTCGAGGTCTCTCTTATCACCCCTTTATCCAAAAGCTCTTGAACCTTTTTCATTATTTCTTCATTTTCCTTAGGTGTCATTCGATATGTAGCCTTATTTGAAAGGCTTTCTCCTTGTATCAAATCTATGTGATGGATTATGCTAATTCTTTTGGGTG
This sequence comes from Pinus tabuliformis, assembly GCA_031772625.1. Taxonomy (NCBI): domain Eukaryota; kingdom Viridiplantae; phylum Streptophyta; class Pinopsida; order Pinales; family Pinaceae; genus Pinus; species Pinus tabuliformis. Next base: position 1,170,035,156 of record CM062809.1, read on the forward strand.
GAAACCTACTTGGAAAATCATATACTATGATATCATTGAATTCATGCAACATTTCCTAAATTTCAATATGTAAATTTGCAATTTCAATGTGTAGAATTATTACCTTCCACTTAGAGATTATGCCATAACTGGCCTCCTCTTTCTCAAATTGTTGCAGAAATTCTTTACCACTTCATAATAGTTCCTTTGGGATAATTGTTTCAACTGCACTATCCTCCTTCACGTTAAAAGAGTATATTTGATGTCATCCTTTTTGAACTTGTAGTAATCTCCCTCTCTATCATGTATCAATTTTCTATTGAACTTCCATGGTTACACAAAAAGGATGTGGCAAACATCCATTGCCATTATATCACATATTACCTTGTCCTTATATCTTCGTATCTAGAAATCAACTTCACTTTGCTAATTTAGTAATAATTATTGTCCCTTTTGCACCCACGATACCTTGTATGATTTTGGATGTTTAATCCTCTTCAATCCCTATTTTTCCACCATTTCTAAGGAACAATATTGTCAATGCTTCATTTGTCAATCAGTACATTGCAACACTTCCCTTTTGCTTTGTAGATAGTCTTAAACAAGGACCTTCTTTGGGCTAGTTCAGTAATTTCTTTAGCTAGATTCAACAAGACTTTATTCATCATCAAAGTCTCTCTCGATTTTGGCATATTTTTTGCCTTAGGTGCTTCTCTTTTTGTTAATTCTGGCTGAACAATGTGTAAACTACATTGTCCCATACTCTAATTCTGTCAGCACTAAAAAGATCTGTGACCCATTTTTTTACATTTAAACATTGGTAAACAATCTATTTGCTTCTCCCTCTACCTATCTAGTACAATATTTCGTCCCTTATACCACCTTCTTTATTTGGCTACTGTTGTTATTTTGAGCTGCCTGCATCATTCTTTTGATCTAGAAGCTTTCCTCTTCTAGTTGACTGTCTTCTTCCTTTGGCTAAATCACGCCCTCTACCTGAGTTATGATTTTTTGTTATCTTTTCTTTTTCCTTCAAGGAATACTGGTATACTTCTTCCATGGTATTTGGAGAAAGCATGTCGATTTCCTCTTGAATATCCATTCTTAAGCCATTAATATGCATTTTTATCTTTTTTGGGGTATCTTCCACATAACCTGTTGTCATGTTGACTTCGTAAAATTATTTGGTGTATTCTTTTACCGTCAATGACCTTTTCTTGAGGTTCTGCATCTTCCTATAGAGAGTTATCTGGTAATATTTTGGTAAGAATTTACTATTTATCATTCCCACCATCCTATCCAAGCTTTTGATCAATGGCCTATTCTTATTTCTCCTTTCAACCTACACATTATCTGACAATATTGCATGATGACCTTTCCACCTTGTTACTACAAAATTCACCCATTTGTCATCGTCCATTTTAAACAAATTTTCAGGTGCGAGGCTGCCACCATAAGTCAGGCTTTGGTCTTGAACTTCAGTCGAATAATGATCTCAATAAATTGACATCTAAAGTTTTCTTAGCAGGTTCTGCTCCTTCTTCCTTAACTTATTCTCCAGGTTCACTAATATCTACAATATCAAGATCTCATTTTCTTATTACCTTGATGGCCTCTAATCGAGATTGCAGTCACCTTATATATTCTCTAATCTCAGTGTTACCCATGGGTATGCCTCGTCAACCTTGTTCTCTTCTTACTCACAAAATCATATCCTCTTACAGTCTACACAATATCAACTACACAAAAGCTTTGCTCTGATTCCATAAATTAGTGCAACGGTGAGGCTAAAAGTAGATTTTTTCTTTCCAAGTGAAAAATCCTACAATTTTTTCTTTTTTAAGCCGCTACGAAATTATTTCGCAAGGAAATCTGCAAAACCTCAATGCCCTACATCGTCAAATACTTTGGCAGCATTCCTTTCCAAAACCTCAATGCCTGCATTGTCAAATGATTTGGCAATATTCTTTTCCAAAATGAATTTTCACATCCATGACTTGCTCCTTGACACAGTGAACGATTTTAATTACCTTTACTCACGGGTGTTTGAAATACTACCATAAACTTTCAAAAGAGAAAATAAAATAAAACCCGTCAAAAGTAAGTTTAACGATATTCCAAAATAGGGTACTCGACGTCATTTAATAGCACTAAGATCGTTGTAAATACAATGCACTCCTTACTCCATGACACGTGCACATTCCCCTGCATGTTTTGAAGTTTATAAAAGATAAATCCAAAAGACAAATGGAATATCAAACACAATGATTGAAGCCACGAGTGTTCAATTTATTAATATAAATGAGTTTACAAGTTACAAGCTTAAAAAAAATGACCAATATCAAAAATATCAAGGGCACAAGAATAAAGTATTAATTAATTACAATTCACTTCATAAATCAATTTGTAGGGTTCATTTCAACCTCAGACCGTTTAAAAATCACACAAATTATTCTCCAAATTACTTCTCATTTATGTCATTCAAACAAAAGTACCTTCTAGTTCACATATATTTGAAGGTATAGGCATGTTTGCAAAAATTCAGAAATGTAATTACACCCCACAGAGGAGAATAGTGAGAGTTCCTCTTGGCTCTCTTTCTTCCCGAAAAACAAAAAGTGACTATCACAACCAAGAGTAAAAAAGATGTGAATCGTTTTCCCTTCTCTACAAAAATAAGGGAAACTAAAAACTATATTTACAACAAAAAATAACTTTCAAGATGAGTAATTTCTCCAACTAATTTCTAAAAAAAAACCAACACTTCTAAATTAAATATTTAAAATTTCTTGACAAAAAACTTTTCCGAGCATTACCATGTTTCCGTCCCATCACATTAGTAGGCTATTTTCCAAGCTTCATGAAATTTTGTGTTTGGCCTATGCACCTACATCACATTTGGTTAGCTTAACCATATGAATTTGTTTGTTTATGTGTTTCAAGTTGTATGAATTTCTTTCCTTTAACAATATGATTTTTTAAAGTATGAAGCAACAATTTAGTTAAAAATAGTACAATAGCGTAATATATGAAGTATCAATTTAATTAACATTAATACATATAGTCACACTATAATTTAACAATACATTAGTCATGTAACATGCTACAAAGAGTTGTAAAACCCACTAGTCATTTAACATAATATGAAGAGTTGTGAAACATGTTATGACATAGAGTTGTAAAAGGTGTGGAAAAAAAATATAGAGATTAAAGTATTTGAAGTCATCAGTGAAAAAAAATACAAGTAAAACTCATCAGTATATCCTATTTTATGTTACTTAATAATATTTTCAAAGTGGGAGACTTAAGCTGGGAATGCAAGGAACACACTTTGTAAAAATCTCATGGCTTGTCATCCAATTTTCCATTATGCGTGGTAAGACATTCCCTTCTCTCACTTCTCGTTAATCATGCCCCACTCACTTACTGTTAATCCATAAGTCCTCAGGTGCAGTCATGAGGTGAACCTTTTAGCTAAATGACATAGAAATTTGTGTCTTGTGACTCATGTTAGTTCGCAACCCTTGGAAACTTTAAACGATACATTATGAACAAAATAATTAGATATTGTATGGTATTCAAATGCAAAGTGATAATAAGTTGAAACTATTAGTTGAAAATATGGATGTTTTCTTCATAATTACATCACTATTTTATGTCTTAATTTTTTTCCTTATTTGTGTATCTTATGATTGTTGTTGTTAGAAATCCATGCCTTCTTAGGAAATTGCATTAGACTTGGTAAGAATTTTTTAAGTAGTAGACTTATGAGAGAGAGCTAAAACAATTCAGACAAATGAAATAGAAATAAATACATCCAAAATCAAAATATCTGGGCTCCTTTTCCAACACGATTATAAAATAAATATTTCATTTTAGGGCCACCTTGTGTGGAATAGCTAAACTTACACTTTTATCTCTACACTTCCACATAGTTTTTAGCTCTACACAAATTTTAATTAGAGTGACGAAGTCTCCCCATTTTGACAATATATCTTGGTCTAAAATTTTTGGAAGCATGTGTAGAGGTCTTCACACAAGGTGGGGCCAAAGGAAGAGAATACATTTTGTTCTTAATAAAAAAATATAGTCGTTGAACTTGTTTCAAGTGAAATTTTAATTAAAAACTAAAAACATTAATGATAAAATCCCTCTTGTCATAAATTGTCTGGTTCAAACCAAAAGTTGATTAAAACCAAAATTTGTTAAAAAAAACTTGAAGAGCGTAAGTGACATTTCACCTTAATTATGAGAGTAAAATTAAAAATTTAATTAACAAAATGTATTCTATCCATTTAAGAACATTGATGATCAAATCCCAATGTTGATTTGTAGCAATATTAACACACCTTGAACATTTAAGACATTGTCTTGGTTTCAGAGGAGGGAATATGGGATTCATGCTATAAAATTTGGCATGGAGAAGTATGGTTTCAATTTCATACTAGATTAGTGATCTAACGTGCTGCAAAGATATGTAAAACCCATTAGTAATTTAACATCACGTGAAGGTTTTGAAAGTTGTTATGAAGTAGAGTGGTAGAAAAGTGTGAATTTTGTTTTACAGAGATTAAAGTCTATGAAGTCATCAACGAAAAAAAGGGTACAAATGAGTCAAAATAGTAAGTACATCCTATTTTTATGGTTTTTGTGCTTTTTTTTTGTCTTTACAAAGCATTTATTTTTAATTTGTTTCAAGTTGAATGAGAATTTCTTGATTATTTTGCACTTTGTTTTTCCTTTGTTTACATGCATTTGTTAGTTAGTTTGTTTCAAGTTCCATGTATTTGGTTGGCTTAACAATATCCATTTGTTTCTTTATTAATTTTAAGTCAAATGCATTTGGTTTGCATAAAAATCTACTTTTGTGAAGAAGTAACAATTTAGTGACTTATGATAGGGACCTAATATAATCTACACAAGTGAAGAAAATAAATAAATTTAAAATCCATAAAATTACTTGCATGAAACCATGTTATTAAGAGTCAAAGAGAATCTGTAAAAAGCATATTAGTTCATCAATATTTGGTTCCAAACAAATTGACAGTATGGAAAATAATAATAATAATTCAGCATCAAATGTTCGTCCATGATTCTTTGAATATTTTTTAATCATATAGAAGAATAATGGATTTCATGGAATTTACTTTAGCTCCACACATGACTAAACGAAATTATTCAAACACACAATTTTAGTAACTTGAAAATATTAGCATTTTTTCCATTATTTTAGTTTATATCTAAAGTTGAATAATACTTTCATGACATTTTTGTGCTTTCTTATTCCTTTATTTACAAATATTTGTTAGTTTTTGTGTTTCATTACATGCATTTAGTTGTATTAACAATATGGAATTGTTTGTTTATGTGTTTCAAGTTACATGCATTTGGCTGGCTTAACAATATTCTTCTATGAAGTATGAAGCAACAATTCAGTTAACAGTAATACAATAGTATAAAATATTAAGTATCAATTCATTTAACATTAATACAATATATTCATAGTGTAAGTGAAATTACTAATAAGCCTTAGGCTTTGTCCCAATATGTGTATCTTATGATTGTTGTATGTTATAAATTCAAGCATTCTTAAGCAACTTTGTTAGACTTGGTAATATTTTTCAAATTGGAAGACTTACGTCGGTAGCCTGAGGAACCCACTTTATAAAAATCCACTGGCATGACATTGAATTTTACATTATGTATCAATGTTCTTTCGAGTATCTTTCTTCTCGTTATATGTGCCCTGCTCTCTTACTATTAAGTTTTATGGGACATGAAGCTTTATGTAAATGACATAAAAATCCCCATCTAATGACTCCTATTAGTGTGTGGCGACTAGGAAATTTAAATGATGTAAAATGAGTTCACCCCAATCAATGACTCTTGTGGTGACATGAAATTTCTATTATGCATTATAGGAATTTCCAATACCTTTCTTCCTATTAAGCAAGCCTCGCTCTCTTGCTAGTAATTACACGCACTCTCATGGTGGGGCATGAACATTTTTGTTAAATGATAGAAATCCTCGTTGCATGACTCCTTTTAGTTCGCAACCCTCAACAATTTTAGCGATGCATCATGACTCTTCGTTTGTGGGAATGACCCCCGCAGTGATGTCGAATTTTCCTTTAGTATCGTAAGACTTTATCTTATTTGACTTCCCATTAACCACACCTTGATTTCTTGTTATTAAGATATGAGTCCCTACTACATGAATTCCCACACGAGGACTTGACATTCTTTTATTAAATGACATAGAAATAACTACCCCATGGCTCCTCTTAGTCCGTGGGCCTTATTAATTTTAAAGGATGAATTACGAGTTCATAATTTTTGAAGCGGAACACTTATGGAAAAAAGCTAATAGTATCCACACAAGTGAGTAATGAATAAATTTGAAATGTGCATGATTCTTTGAGTATGTCTAAACCAAATAGAATAATTAGAGATTTAGTGGCATTAACATTAGCACTCCGTCCATGACCAGAAAAAATTATTTAAATGAAAAACGACTGTAATTTGAAATTGTTACTTGAAATTATTAACATTTTTTCCATGATTGCATTATTTTATTATATCCAAAGAATATAATTATTTATTAACTTTTGTTAATTTACCCATGTAAACTTTATTATTTTTCATTTACATCCAACTGTAGCTACTTTGGTATCTATGTTTGTCTTCTAGGCATTGAAGTAGCTTCATTTCTCTCCAGGTAATGCAAAAAGGAATTCACTTCTAGAGAATCTTTACACCCAAGTTTAAATATCTCGGCCACTTTCCCAACATGATTATAAAATGAATATTTCCTTTTGGGACCATTATGTGCAAAGTAGTCGAACTTAAATTTTTTATCTTCACACTTCCGCATAGACTTTAGTTGTGTACATGTATTTGTTTTACAATGACTTTAGTTCCACATGCTTCTTTATTTGATTTTGACATTAGATATGCACCATGTTTAGCTCAAGTGATAGTTTGTAGCACTTGGCAATTTTAAATGATGCACTGGGAATAGAGGAATTAGAGATTCCATGGAATTCATATTCAAAATGACACAAACTTGAAACTATTGCCTAAAATTATTAACATTTTTTTCGTAATTATATTATTACTATTTGTTTTATGCTTTGTCTTGATTTGCATATTTTATGATTGTCGTATGTTATAAATTCATGCCTTCTCAGCTAATTGTGTTAGATGTCAAAATATTTTGAACTAGGAAACTTATGATAGAGAGTTAATAGAATTCAGACAAATGAAAAAGAAACAAATACATCTAAGTCTAAATATGGGCCACTTTCCAAACACAATTATAAAATAAATACTTCCTTTTGGGGCCAGCTTTTGTAGAGAAATTGAACTTACCCTTTTATCTACGCACTTCTGCAGAAGATTTAGCTCCATACATGCCTTTCTTCATCACAAAATTTAGCTCCATACATTCTTTTCTTCATCACAAACTTTAGCTCCATACATGCCTTTCTTCTGCATAGGGACTAGCTCCACACACACTTTAGCTGGAGTGATTAGGTCTCTCCAATTCAACAATTTTTGTAGGTCTCAAACTAGTAGAACCATGTGTGGCAGTATTCATAGAAGTTGGGGCTAAAAGAAAGATATACAGGTTACCTTAATAAAAAAATATGGTCACTAAACTTGTTTTAAGTGAAAATTGAAATAAGGAGAAAGAAATTTGATGATAAAATCCCTATATCGTAAAGTGCCACATTCGAACCAAAAGTTAATTAAAACCAAAAGTTTACTTTAAAAAGCTTGAAGAGCATAAGTGGAATTTCACTTGAAGTGTAATATCGAACATCAAAATTTAATTTAAAAAATCATATTGTAGACATTTAATAACATTGATGATCAAAACCCAATGTTTATTTGTAGGAGTATTAAAACACCTTGAACATTTGACACCTTGTCTCAGTTGTAGAGGAAACAATTTGGGATTCATGCTATAAAACATGGTGTGGAAAAGTAGAGTTGCAATTACACAGTCTGTTAGTCATTTAACGTGTTGCAAAAAGCTATAAAACCCATTAGTTTTTTAACATTATATGAATATTTTTGAAGCTTGTTATGAAGTAGAGTTGTATAGAAGTGTGAAAAAAATACAAAGATTAAAATTTGTTAAGTCATCAACGAAAAGGAAAAAACAGACAAGTCAAACTGGTAAGTACATGTTGATTTTATGGTTTATGCGCTTTGTTTTTTTATTTGTAAAGCATTTATTTTCAATTTGTTAAAAGTTTAATCATATTTTCCTATGTTTTCTCTGCTTTGTTTTTCCTCTATTTACATGCATCTTTTAGTTAGTATGTTGTGAGTTACATGCATTTGGTTGGCTTATAATCTACTTCTATGAAGTATGAAGCAACAATTTAGTGACGTATGAGAAAGACCTAATATAATCCATATTATTGAATAAACTAAATAAATTTGATATGCATAAAATTACTTATTTTAGAATATGTTCCTAGCAGTCAAAGAGAATCTCGAAAATGTAGAGTAGTTCTCCATTATTTGGTTCCCAACAATTTGAAAGTACACCTAAAAAAATAATAGTGTGACACAAAATGTTTGTTCATGATTATTTTAGTATGCCTAAATCATATAAAATGATTAGATATATTATGGAATTTACTTTAAGTCTACATATGACTAAACAAAATTATTCCAAAAGGAAATAACTTTAGACTATTGCCTGAAAATATCAACTTTTCTTCCATAATTTCATTATTTCATTACTTACAAAGAAGATATATAATCATTATTAGTTGTTTTTATTGTATTCAATAAAACTTTATTATTTATCATTTACAACCAAGTTTAGCTACATTCGGTTCTATATTTGTCTTCCATGCATCGAAGTAGCTTGATTTCTCTCCATGTAACATAAAAAGAAATTCTATGAATAGAGAAATCATTGCAACAAAGTCTAAATATCTGGGATGTTTTCCAAACATGACTATAAACCTATCAAACTTGGCTATTTGTCACACCTCAACCACATCATAGTCACAAATTGAAACATGAGTAGAACTATGTAACACAAGAGCAAACCATAGTCAAAGCAATTCATGACAATATAATCTGTAATTGGATCAACACTTAGAAATTGACTATCCAACTAACCATATTGTGATATGTTTTTATAACCATACATAAATCAAACATTCAACCATGATTCATCGGAGTATCATTTCCATAGTTATAACTAGAAGAAATTGTTCACAAGGAACTGGTTCACTTCAACATAGACTCAACTTTCATAGCATTGAAAATATTTTTACTTGATGATTTATTTCCTTCAAAACGAGTAGATGGGCATATAATTATAATAGTATTGTGGTACTAGGCTTATGGAGGGCCAACCCTAGAGCCACAAATATATCCTATGTAATAGAGTCAACTTACATAAACATTTGTGCCATATACTTGGCGGTTATGCAATACCATGTGACCTTATATTTCTTTATTTTCGTAGTTCCATGCCAGGTGCCATATATCTAGGACCTAGCCTTACCATATGACCATACTCTTCTTAATGCTCATCTCTTCTCCTTAAACTTAGTGCCTTGGTCCCACGTAACCATGCTTTGTGACCAGGTCCCTGGGGTTCCCTAGTCATTTGCATGATGATTTCAGAATGATTTCATCATGTCATGTGGAAGACCATGAAGGGTGCTATGTGTCACCCATTTTTGACCTTTCTATTAACAAAATTTTTTCTATCTATCTCTTCCATCTGGTAACGCTTATTGATGCCATGTCACCTTCCTAACGTCATCAGATGACATGTCATACCACATGTACAAACAATCTATAATCTTATGCCTTGTGTCTGGGCTACCAAATCATCACGTCGGACCAATGAGTGTGTTCCATGAGTCAATCAAAATGACATCTTAGTTCACCACCTATCTGTGAAGTCACAAAAATGAACCACCCTTAGTTCTCCACTTGTTTTCCAAGTCACCAAAATGAGCTACTCGTAACGTCCCACATGTCTACAAAGTTAACAGAAGAAGTCACTATGGGCTTGGCATGTGTCTTCCTAGTCACCAAAATGAGCCACTCCAGGCTCACCATTTGTCCACCCAATCAGCAAATTGAGCCACTCTGGGATCACAATGTGTCTTTCTGGTGGGACCATTGTAGTGGGTTGGATATTATTTAACTATCATGTAGGTTATCATACCTTACATCGATCAGGTCTTTGTCTAGTTGTGGCATGTGTTCATTCAATGCCTATTTGTGTGTTTTTTGGCATTGTTAACGATCGTGCACATATCACTTCTATATGTTGTCGATCTAAGCCACTAAACTATTGATCAATCATAAATGTGCACACTTGTTAATATAATAATATTTTGGGTTTTTCTCTATAGTCTCTAGGTCCTTAATCACTGTTGAAGTTTAAATGGCCATAGATTATCATCTGGAAGTATTTCTTTTAAAGTGGGATATATCATTGGAAAGGTATAGTGTGGGATATATCATTAGGGCATAATACTCTTATCAAAAAATCAATAAAATTCAAAATCCTTCTAATTATTTGATGAGGCTACATAAGATATCCATCTGTCATGCTGCTTCATTTGCTTCATTAATGATACAAGTATTGTCTCAGAAATTTACTTTGACATCAATGACATCTTGTTGTCATCAGTGACAACATAATATATAATAGTAAATTGTGCATGTCCTTCTTTGCACTTGTAGTTTGTTGGGTTGTGCCACTACTCTCAGGGTTTAAAACTTGGTTAGACATGGATGTCTTAGAGTCCTATAAATCTAGGACTTCCTACTATATGTTAATTTTTCTTTAGCGTTATAGTTTTATTTTCTTAATATAATTACATTACATTATTTACACATTGAATTCAACCCACAACATTATAACATCATATGAAATTTTGTAGAAATAATAATATCAACAACAATGTAGCAAAATAGAAAGGAACAATAAAAGAAAAGAAAGTACACATATAGACACCAATATTTGTTATAGTCCAGGGAAAAACCCCACTAGGGGGAAAGCCTGGAATTCAATTCTTCTTCTTCTATTAGAATTCATTAATATTTCAGCTGAGATACAAAGTAAAAATATCATCAGACTACTGAGGGTGTTTACATGACTTGTTCACAATTTTGTTTGTGAACATGTTTCATTGACAATATTGTCATGTCATCAATAACTTGCCATGCTATACATAGGGTTGCAACATATAAACTGAGAGGAATTTTGATGACAATGATTCCATAGTTATAATTGAACAAGACACTGATGCCAATACATACAATTAGTGTTTTATAGACTATAATGATAACATGCATGATTTCATACATTCCATTGTGATGCCATAAATACAACTATGTTTCCATGCCATGAATTGAGAACTTAACAATGCTATATATATATATATATATATATATATATATATATATATATATATATATATATAGATAAAACTATTCCTCATACTACTATTCATACACGATGCCAACTATATTTTACATACTATACTAATGATTCCAAAACACAAAGGAACTAAGCATGATACAAATATATTTCGAACCACATGGAATAGTGTACCATGATAATGGGCATAGAACAAGTCACAAAATGTGTGGCATACCCATGTAGCATGTATGCATACTCTAGCGAGTCAAAAATACATAACATAGCTACTATAGTGTGACAACTGTAATGTGATCATAGTAATGCATGACCACTAAAGAATGTAACTCTTGTAATGCATGACTAGAGTAATGCGACTTGAATTCCCTGATGTGATACCATAGATGATTATAATTATACTATTTATAATTGTGAAGATAATTTATGTTGCCACTATTAAGTTTGATGCTTCTATATAATCATGAGGCGAGTTACTATAACATGAAACTTGTGATAACTCGATGAATTTATATATAATAATGAAATTCCTATACCATATTCCATAATGATGAACATACAATGTAACACTGCGATGCCCATACGATATTCCTCGGCGATGACAATATAATATAATATTGTGATGCCCATACAATATTCCACACCGATGACCATACCATGTAACACTACAATGCCCATACAATATTACACAACGATGACCATACAATGTAATATTGTGATGCCCATCCAATATTTCATAACAATGACCATGTAATGTAAGTGATCAAGAAATCCATACAGCCTTCCATAGAACGAGCGAGCCTCACCAAAAATATTGCAAGCCAAGAACGCCAAGAAGTATTTTATGCATAAGAAAACATACCTTATATTAGTTTCAGTCTTGTTTTCATGTCACCAATGATCAAATGTGCTTTTACAAAGCTCTTCAGGAGTCTCAAAGTCAAATTTTACCATGTCACTAGGTTTACAAAATAAAATTTTGCTACTAGTTAGTTGGTCTAGGAATGAGTTCAGTCTTTTGGGAAATTCAATTATGCTGGTCACCTATCTCATTCAGATGAAGGTGTCATAATAAAAGAGGGTTCTCCTTATATCAGTCATCATCATCATTCCATTCAGTTTCAGGTTATTCATTAAGTCATTAGGGTTTTCAAGGTCCATTATTACCATGTGTAAATCCAACATTGAATAAGGCATGACAAGAAGCACTTTGACATTAACTTGTTGTGTTTTCACAAGTTCAACATGATTTCAATTTGAAAGGCTCATAAAGAAAAAGTTCCAGTGCTCAAAAAGTGAAAATATAGCCCAAGTTTCAGCCTTCTAAGGTGACTCTATTTTAAAAAGTGAAAAATCAGTTTTTCAAAGGTTTGTGGGTCCCATTTCTTTACAAAAAGGAAATTAATTTTCCTATATAAACTAAAAAGCCCCAAACTCATCTTATTTGCCTCTTATTCCTCATTATGCATCAAGCTATCCCTTCCATTGGTGAGAAAAACTCAATTTTCTAGGCAAAATTGGCATAAAACCTCCGACGATGCACTCCCGAACATTGCGTTGCACTTGGGAGGTCAACATTGTGCTTGGGTTCTGGGCTCCCATAGAGTACGCTGTGATTGGGCCAAAGCAACTCAAAATCGCCCAAAACTCACCCAAATCAGATTTTTAAGCTTGCGCATCTTTTTTCTTGCAATCATAGAATCATTTACAAGTAAGTATACCATATTACTATACTTTTTAGTTTACAAGATGAATTCAAACCTAAGATTTCTTCATTAGGGTTTCTTGTGAGTTTGCCATTAAATGATGATAGGGTTGATGATAGTCATTTAGTTTTCATGATTTTAAAAATGTAAAACCTCATCCTACACCTCTACACATGTTTAATATGCTACATGAACCACTGAACCAACTTCAAAATGTTAAGTTTCTTCACTAAAAATGAAACTCTAGCTCATTCCTATGGGATTTGGACAGTTTTCCTAGAAACTTTGTTTTTCCCCTTCTACAAATACATCATTCCTTCATTTCACTTCCTTTCATCTTCATAAGCTGTTCATAGTTCATATTCACCTCCTAAAAATTCCCCTTTCCATTTTTCAACTCCACCTACCCTTCATTTCATTTTTCACTCATCCCTCACTGTTTTTTCTTGTTTTCTTGCTGCTAGGGTTTCTATCACCATGGAAGGAGACTCTTCACCAGAGAGGAAGAAACATCACAAGGGAGGAAAAATTCTTAGATATGAACCCTCAAACTGCAATGAGATCAATTCATCACCCTTTATCAAACAGTGCTTTGAAGATGTGAATTGCTTAGATTTTTGCAAAAGGGTGTGTGAAGTGGGTTTCCATGAGTAGTTGATAGATTGGGTTGCTACTCATTTGAAAGGAGAAAGTGCCATTATTGCTGGTGTTGACTTCACATTTTCAGTGGCCTCTATTTCACTTGCTACAGGGCTACCAGATCATGGTGAATATTGGTTCAAGGGGATGAACTTAGATCTTGAACATTATAGACCTTTCTTGAAAACACCATACAAGGAAAAACATGCTCATATCATACCTTTCAGGTACCTATTAGAGAAGTATGCTCCCTTGATGAAAGTTGTCATGAAATTATTCACATGTGAAGGAAGATTCTCTATACTATATGCCTATCACATTCAGATTCTAATGAACTTTACAACTCAGAAACCACTCAATATATGCAACTATCTGTGTAGGAGCCTTACCAAGATGTCGGAGAGGATACATATGAAGAAAAAAGAACACTATCCTAGTCTATTTCATCATATTCTAATCAAGACTATAGTTCTTCATGAACTTGCAGAGAAGAATGTGACATGGGAATATTTCTTGGAGATATCTCTGAAATGGCATGAATCCAATGTGGCAGCTCAGCCTTCTAGCATTCCAACACAACAAATGGAAATTGGGTCTTCTAGAAAATCGGTGGAAATTCCTAAAGCACCTAAACCTGAGGTGATAATGATGTACAAAAGAGGACATAGGCTTGAGTTTTCTTCTCATGGTGAGAAATGGGCCAAGCCTTCTACATTAACAAAAGAGGGACCATCAGTGCAGGATGAGGATGTGGTTGAGCATGAGTTTGAGTTGGTTGACCTAGAGGCAGAAAAAGAGGTTTCAAACATGTAGTAGATGATCATAGAGAAATATTATCAAATCAAGGAACTCATAGTCAACATGGAAAGAGCAAGGTTCATCATCTCATTCCTAGAACATGAAAATAGTCAATTGAAGGCAAAACAATTGATTATGGAGAAAGAGCAAACCAAACATTGCAGCAAGTCGGCAAGGGAAAATAATCCATGGAGACAAATGAGCCTGAAGGAACACAAGGAATAGGTAAGAGATAGAGGCCAAGAACTAAAGGGCTTGAGAAGGCATTAGAGGAAAAAGATAAACACATCTTACTGAATGAGAAGCTAGACCTAGAGGACATAATTGTTTTAGAGGTCAATCAAAACAAAGAGTACTGGTTAATCAGGTTCAATGACCATTTGGATAAGCTTATAGACAAAGCCAATAGAGACAATCAGTTGCTAAGGCACATGGCACACCATTACGAGGCTCAAAACATGATTTGCAATGTGAAGGTCAAGCAACTTGAAAACAAACTCAAAGAATCCCAAAAGGACCAAAATGATAAAGGAAACATGGAGATGCTTGCTGAAGCATCCATGAGGGATTAACATGCTTCATTTTAAAGCTCTTGACCAATTTTGAGGAAAATTTTATAATTTTTGGTTTTTTGCAAATTTCGGTGCCTTATGTAGAAAATTAGCAGTCCAAGGCACTACGCTTTTTCCTAACGTAATAAATTAAAGAAAAGTTTACATTTTTAGAAAGCCCTTGGCCTCCTCTCAAAAACCATTTCTTCATGTTTTCCAAAGGAGGCCTAAATTTTGAGAAAAATGAAAAAAAGTGGCCAAAAATCAGCGTTCTGGACCTCTTTTTGACAGACGTTGTGCTCTTTGAGTGACTTTGGGAGATTTGATTTTTGAAGGCCTTCCCATGGGTCATTTTCAAAAATTCAAGGTGTTCTCGAAACTAGACTTGAAAGTCTAGTTGATTTTTCTATCAAATCTTCATTTGGACATAAGGAAGACACATGAAAGTGGACTCAAAGTCAGCGTTGTGTTTCTACAATTTCCTCAGTTTGACTTGGTCAAAGTCATAACTCTTAATGTAATGGAAATTGTTTTGAGGATAGATGATGTAATCATGAATAAATGTACATTATAGGTTGTTTTTGATGTTTAATATGCCTCATTGAAGAAGAAAACTCCTAAACAAAGTCTCCAAGAAGTTTTTGAGTTTTAGCTTCTCACTCTCACCTGTTGGTTGAGAGAATCTTGGAGTCAGATCCACCACCTAGGAATTTGACTACTGAAGGTGGGGAAGTGGGCTAAGTGAGTCTATATGTATCATTTCTCTTTCTGAGAGAAGGGTTGGAATTTTGTGGAGGAGGTTTAGATGTTATGATCTTTTCATCTCATACAGGAGCAGTTGCAGCTATTTTTCAGGAACTCTAGTTCTATGAGTCTATGGTTTTTTTCACTCTTTCCTTCAGTTTATAATGTATAAATCATATTTCTACTCATTATTTATCTTCTTTATATTAATTTCCTTTCAGTTATATAGACAAGATTCTTGATTTCAGGCTCTATTTATGTGGTGTTCATAGTTGTGTCTATTTCCTTCTAAAGCTAATGAATTCATACTTTCATACGCTCATAATTCATAGTTGTGTTTACTTTCTTATAATGCTAATGAATTCATACTTTTATATTCTCATTAGTCTCTTCAAAAATCTCTAATCTATGCTACATTGATAACATTTCAAGTATACCATATTCCACAGGTACCTAGCTCCTTTCTATACTTGTTTCTGCATTCCTAAAGCCCATACCTAATCACTTGCTCTAAACCCTGGTCCAACAAACCTTAAAATCTCAAATTCACAAATACACAAACAAACTTGCATATATAGCATAAAACCTTGTTCTTTACAGTTATTCATTGATAAATCATTTGAGAGATCCCTCTTTGGTTCAATAGGGCTAGCTACTGAGCTTAAAGTGGTTTGAGGTTACCTCTTTCAATCTCCTCCTCACCCTAGGAAATTGTAGGGGATAACACCTTACACAAAGAGAAGGATTGAATCTTATTTTATAGCCTTATCTAAGATTCAAATGGTAAATAAAGGAGGTCAAGGCAACTCAAAAATTTAGGAGTAAAATCTTTTAATTTAAATTCAAATTTCATTTTAATAATTGTTTTTCCCAATAATTCCTTTTTTCAAATGGTAATATTACTAATAATATCTTTCTTCCAATTGAATATTATTTGACCAATGGAAATCTTATTTTTGGCACAAGGGTTTGTATTTGGGGACTTATGGTTCCCTTATGGGAAATTCATCCTGATGCTGCCCAATTTTCAACAATACATTGAGGAGCCTCTAGGTACCATCCATGCCCTCATACTAAACCCTAGTATCCTACAACTTACATGATCACATTCACCATATAACTCCCAACAAATAAGTGCACATCATTTTCTACTCACACAATCCCTTAGGTTGTTCCACTACCTCTAGGGTAACGAACTTTGCCAGTAATGGATGTCTAGAGCACTATGGCATCAGGAGATCCTGTTATTATTTGTACTTTGTAATCCCCATTGATAGTACCAACATCCTTAATTTTATGTATATATATTTCCTTTAACACTTGGAACCAAATAAAGTTACTTAATGTACATTTTTTTAGTAATATGTGCACTTTAAAAAATATTAGGTCATAAATCCACCTTTTAATAAACAAGGAGTTTTAGACCCCTGTAATCTTGTCATATAAATCATTCTATAGTAGTAATATTTTTTATTTTCTAACATGCATCAAGTTTCATATTCACAAACATGTGGCTCTTTCGCTTGAAAACAAATTAAAACATATGCAAATGAGCACTCTAGCCCCAAAACATATACACAAATACACACATAGGCACACCAACTAACAAAGGTAATCATCAGCACACTAGCATATTCATCTATATGAGCTCACTAGCCTAAGTTTTCTATCTACATGGTATAAGGGTCAAGTTGGGGTGTTACATGTTGGGCCATTGAAAAGGTATGTTTTATCTCCATCTTATCTTAATGAATAATTCATTTTATCTTCATTTTAGAAAACAATTTAGAAAAAATGATTGTAGAATTTGGATAAAATCGATATTAACGAATTGGGTAATTTTAGGCGTTAAAGCTAACTTTCGCTAGTTTTATATGTAGGAATATGAATCGGATGATTGTTGTTCAAATGATGGGATAAAAGTGACCCAGAAAAGGAAAAAGGGGAACATCTCGATAATGAAGACTAGCGGAAGACTAGGAGAATCAAGTCTATTTTGTAATGAAATCAGATTGTCGGTTGCGAAATCCTCAGGATTTGAAATCCTGAGGATTTGCTTCTATCTATTTGTCTTTCATAAGTTGTATAAAGCCGACAAGTGAAATAGAATAGCTAGCTAGAAATTTGGAGGTTGTAATTGTTCACTTTGGACATAGAGTATTCTCACTACGGTGATGTTGTAACTTTGTTATTGAATTTAATGAAGAAGGTTATGTTTTACCTATAATCATGTTCTGAGTGTCTTTCGGTAGTGACTTCTAGAGACTCTGGGCCCGGTCGATAGGAGATTTACTGCTTTAATTGTGTCATATTTATTTATGTTTACTCTTACAATTGTTTATTATGGATAATTCATGAAATTAGCATTATTCTGATTGTTGTCACTATTGATTGTTACAAGTTACCTTTGCCATTCAAACTAGATTCTAGGTCTTGCTATGTTCATAGTTCTGTGTTAATCATTGATGAATTCAACAGATTAGTTAAGTATTTCATTGTTGTTCATTCTGAAGTAGTGTTATTAGAAATCTTAATCTTATAGTTGTTGCATTCAGTTAACCATTTGAATAGTTACTTTTTGTTCATTTGTTGTAGTTTTCCTTTCTTACTGAATGAGTTATTGTGTATAATAGTTAGATCAACTAATAATGATTCCTTTTACTTGCATTCAGATTCAATTTTCTGCACAATAGGTTAAAAAATATTTGAAACCGTTTTATGGCTTTTCTTTCAGTTTTTTTTTTTATTGAACTTCGACAATTAGATATTAATCATTACAATGATTCTAAATGATTTCATTCTGAATTAACCTCTAAATTCACTTGCATAGGCAATGTTTAACACTGTTGAAATAAACAAACTTACCCTGAGTTGATGATTAATGTAGGTATTAATATTTCTTTTAATGGGCATATTAGTGCACCAACTTCTTAGCATTGTTGTCGAGGAGAGTGTTTCAAAGTCATTTCTTTTTATTTCTCTTGTTGTAAAAGAATTGGGTTCTAAAAACGAAAGGTAAGAACTTGCGTGACCAACAAGTAAAACGCTTGCGCATCAACCTTATTTTCAACAGATTCTTAGAGGTTAAATAGGAGTAGGGGTTGTTTATGAATTACTGGGAATAAAAAGATAGAAAAAGATCAGAACCCCCCACCCAAATCCACAAAACCCAAGGGAATAGTGAACCTTGGAAGATCAACTTTCATAAACGAAATCACAAGAAAAGAAGAATCTCAGTCAGTAGTAGGACCCTCGACTCTATCTTGAAAAATCCCTACCTTAATCCCTCAAGCAGCAGGCTCAGCATCTTCAGCCTACACTGAGATTCATAGCCAAACCAGATGATCTGAACAAATATTTCAGGTTACAAAAAATTTACATTCTGATCCTTCATGAGAAGGAAAATCGTGCAATTTAAGAGAAGGAGAGGGAGAAACCAGTGGAACTTCTAGGGAAGAGCCACAACTGTCTGAACAAGTATCTCGTGTGATCCTAGATCTGAGTAGTTCTATAAAACCACCTCAGATTTAAAATACTCCACCTACTCAGATAGCATCCCGTGAAGTATATTAGCACATTTTTGATCAAATGAAAAATCAAGCAGCTCAAAGCCAGACCTCGAAGTTGGAATATCCCATAGTTGACCTAGTAGCCAATGCCTCGATGAAATTTTCCCCCTTGCAAAACATCACAACCTTTCATGGCATAACCACAGATGATTCGGATGCCTTCTTATTCAAATTTTATCTCATGTGCAAAGGATAAGATTACACCACTGATCCTCAAAAACTGAAGTTGTTCCCTTCTACCTTAAAAGGAGCAGCTTTGAGGTGGTTCATGGGTTTTGGTGGGCACACTATTACCTCTTGGGATGACATGAAAACTTCTTTTCCCACAAAATATCAGGACTATTGTAGGACAAGGGAATTAAAAGAAGAAATCTTTAAAATTTCTACAAAGGATAATGAAGCTCTATAGGCATATGTCGAACTATTTCCCTACAATTTGTGGAGATCCCCTCACTCCACACTATCAAAATAAGTCTTGAGAGCCATCTTAATTAAGGGAATGAAAGAAGAATGGATGGAAACTATAAATTTGATGGAGAAGGGAGATATTTCTCAAGAGGATTATGATGAAATTGTTCGCTTGTGTATTAGGTGTTGATGAGGTAACACACGCACAGGGTCAAGAAGTTGAGATTAAATGAATAGAGGAAGCAAACTGCCTAGTGGAGGTGCCACAAGAGTAGAAATCGATAACCTCCTGTAGGATTTCAAGATAAACATCATGGGCACCCTTACCATGCAGTTCGACATCCTGTAGGCCAAACAAAAGCAAGCCTTGATAGAACATAATTTTGTCATTTTTTCTCATGTTGTCGGAAGAAGCATTTTCAATGGGAGTGTTCATTGGACATGGTTCAGACATGTGCTATCTACACCAAGGACCATGCCACTGAGCAGTGTCCATCACTTCCAAGGATGAAAGAAGCCTTTAAAGAAGCAGAAGAAGAAACAAAACCAGTATACTTAATGAATCAACAGTAAAATTTTGGAACAACATGGCAATATCAATCACCTTTCTCGAATTGGCATTCCCAACTACTTCCTATGTCACCTTGGCCAACTCTTTCCTTTCCAGGTAATGGCTGGACGAATTATCCTTTTACTCCTTTTTTGGAAATAATCCATACCCATGCCAGTGGCCTATCTCTACTTCAAAAAATTCGAACTGGTCTCCCAATTGGAAATGACCTCTAGGGATAACTAATTCACCTATGGGGACATGCCCTAAACCTCAACCTACGTTATTAGCCCCATATCCATTACAAAAAACTCCTCAACCCCTTCTGCATCTCCAACTACCAGCTCAACCAAATCCAAATCTCAATAAGGGACTCGTTCAGCTAATACAAATTGTTGAAAACTCAAACCTTGAGACCAAAAAAAAAGAATGCAATAAACATAGGATGATGTCAGGGCACATTATCACCCCTAAGGAAGACAAAGACTAGCCACTAATTGAGTTAGAAACATCACCTGTACATACACCATTGATTGTGACTGACACATAAATAAAACAGGGAGAGGACACAGTTAAATAGAAAGATCCTGAAAAATTCATAATTAATTCAACCCCGTTTCCTGAAAGATTAACAATATCCTAACCAATTGTTTACCGAGGCTTTGATCCTGTAGGGGAACTGAAAAATCTTTGCATTAAAATTCCTCTTGTCCAGGCCATCCATGATATTCCTATTTATGCTAAAACAATTAAAGCACTATGTGTGAAAAATCCTGTGAGGAAAACAAAAGCTCCACCAACTATCCATGTCGTAGGGACCTTGTTTGATTTACTTTTGGGCGGGGAAACACTGGTAAAATATGAAGATCCAGGAAATTCCATCGTTATAGTTCAAATATATGGCTACACCTTTCCAAGAAAACTAGCAGACTTGGGCGCAACCATTAACATCTTAACCATGGAAACTTGTGAGACACTTGGTATCACAACTCTAGAACCAACCACCACCCTGCTAGAACTAGCTAGTTGTTCAATGGTAAGACCAGAGGTAACTTTACAAGATATTACAGTTTCCATTGACTCATTGGAGTACATAGTGGATTTTCTAGATATCAACCCAAAAAGTCGATTATATGGGCACCCTTTAATTTTTGGCCGACCTTGGCTGGCAACAACATATGCTTACATAGGTTTCCATGCGGGAAACATGAACATTGCTAAGGGAGATGCTATAAAGAATCTGGTTCTATATCCTCCTATCAAACCAAGTCTACCCATTGTGAAAATACATAAACAACCATCCACATACCTAGAAGAAAGTATTTGTTCCCCACTTACAATAGCAGAGGCACTTGGGTTCAAAAATCGGGCTGAAGATGATGTAATTAATAACTTTAGTAATCAGCTAGCCACTCTGAATAATGTGAAATGACAAACGTTAAAATCTATTCTTGACAATTAATCCTTGGATGACCCCTTGAAATATATTAATGAGCAACATATTCCAACAACTGTCGTTCATAACAGAAAGCCTGTTGAAATTGAACCAGACTAGGTTTTAAATGTCAATGATAGTTTGGATAGTGACAGACAACAAAATCTCATCTAGGTTCTGCAAAAATATACAGGGAATTTTTCTTAGGATTATCTAGACATGAAGGGCATAGACCAACAATTATGTACACATCATATTTACACTGAAAAGGATGCTCATCCTATCCAGCAACCTCAATGGATATTAAATCCACATATCAAAGATATTGTAAACGAAAAGCTACAGAAGTTGTTGGACGTGAATTTTATTTATCCCATTTCAGACAGTAAGTGGGTCTCTCCCCTAGTAGTCCCTAAGAAAAAAGAGGAAGTGGTGTGTCTATGTGGATAATCAGGAATTGAAAAAGGCCACGCAGAAAGACCACTTCCCTCTTCCATTTATTGATCAAGTCCTTTATACATTGGCAGGAAATAAATTATTTTTTTCTAGATGGCTTCAGTGGCTATAATCAGATCCAAATCGCCGCTAAAGACCAAGAAAAAATCACCTTTACCTTCCCATGGGTAGGTTTTCTTTCAGAGTGTTACCATTTGGCTTATGCAATGCCCCGACTACATTTCAGAGGGCCATACTTAGTATTTTTTCTGATCTGATAAATGAAGGACTTGAAGTTTATATGGATGACTTTACCCCATATGGGGACGACTTCGACCAAGCACTACAGACATTAGAAAAGGTGTTGGAATGATGCATTGCTACCAAGCTATGTTTGAGTAACATTAAATGTCACATGATGATGACAGAAGGTGTAATCTTAGGACACTATATTTCTGCGCCTGGGATATAGGTAGATGCAACAAAGATACTAGTAAGTCTCCTACTACCTACCCCCTATACTCAGACTAAGGTACGTAGCTTCCTTCGATATGAAGGTTACTATTGTAGTTTCACAAAAAAACTTCACATATTTCTACACCTTTGTATGCTCCAACAGGAAATGGTGACTTTAAATTGTCTGATAAATGTGACACACCTTTTACATATTTGAAGAAATTAGTTTCGATAGCACTAGTATTGCGTGGACCCATCTTGGAGCTACCCTTTCGTATCTCAATGGACATGTTAGATGCAACAATAGGCATTGTACTCAGACAAGAGGAGGACATAGAGCCTTACACTATTTCCTATATCAACAAAAATCTTACTACTATTGAACTTAATTATATAGTAACAGAAAATGAATTTCTAGCTGTCATTTATGCCATAAGAAAATTTAGACATTATACTACTGCCTATGAAGTTTTTCTGTATACTGATCATTCCATCATTAGATATTTACATAACAAACCAATTACAATGGTCGAGTGACTTGATGGTTGTTACTTTTGCAGGAGTTTGATATCACTATTAAAGACCTTTCAGGGAAGGAAAACCCAATTGCAGATTTTATGTATCGGGTTCCAAAGATAAATGATCCATTGGTAGTGGATGACCAATTTCCAGATGAACATCTGTTTTCCATAGCAGTTAAAATGCCATGGTATGCATATGTATCAATCTATTTGGCGGTGGGAAAGTTGCCCAGACACTTGAGAACAAGGGAAAGGAAACAGATCGCCCAACGCAACGCCCAATTTTCATGGATTTATGGATACCTTTTTGATACAGGGTCTGATGTGTGCATACGCAGATGCATTCATGAAGATGAAATCTATGACATCATGAAGGCTTGCCATGACGAGCCTTGCAGAGGACACTTTGCAGATTACAGAACTAGGCACAAGGTACTACAAATGGGCTATTACTGGCCCACCATTTTCAAATATGCTAAGAAATATGTCCATGCTTGTGATAGCTTCCAAAGGATGGACCGTGATGGTCAATCTGACGAAATGCTATTGCAGCCCCAATTGGTAATAGAACATTTTGAACAATGGGCATTGGATTTTGTTGACCCATTTCATCCACCATCAAACCAAAAGGCCTACATACTGGTCGCTACAGACTATGTAAAAATGTGGGTAGAAATAATAGATTTGTGCGGTATCAGTTACCGAGGGAAGTGATAATAGATGGAGGGGTCAAATTTGTAGGACATAAGATTACGACCACTCTATGAAACCACCACATCACGCATAGAATCACCTCCCCATATCACCCGCAGGAGAATGAGTAGGTTGAAAGCACTAATAAGGTCATCGAAATTTTTTTAACCAAGATAGTTTCGACACATCAATGGGACTGGGCTACTAGACTGCTAGAGGCCTTGTGTGCATATCACACAACTTGGCGAAATACTATTGGATATTCTCCGCACCAACTTGTATTTGGAAAACAACCCATATTTCCTATTGAATTTGAAATAAAGACTCTAAGAACAACCCAGGAAGTGGGATTGGATCTAATGGAGGCCCAAACTAAACGACTTCAACAAATAAATGAATTGGATGAGGATCAATTACTTGCTCTACAATGCACCACGATTATTCAGCAGCAAAGGGCGAAGTGGCATGACAGTCTTATTAAAAATAAGACGTTTCAAAAAGGAGACTGGGACTCCTCTATGATTCCATATTTCAATACTTTCCGAGTAAGTTACAGATGAGGTGGCTTGGCCCATATGAAATCCAAGAGTTGCACAATAATGGCACTCTCACTCTGACCACCATTGTGTTAGGTAAACATGACTCAGGATAGAGTCAAACTTGACCACGTTAAACAGTGATGGTTTTGGGGCACATGGTATTGTGCACCCATAGTATTATGCCCATGGTATTATATGTAATGGTGCTTATAAAAGGCTGGAAGGAATTCATTATAATGCAAGACCTGGAGGTGAGCGGTGAAGGCTCACTTGGTCGGATTGGCCATGGTTTTGGCCAATGCTAATGTGATCTCATTAGGTTGGGTTTTTCCTTGGTTTTGGGGTTTTCCCAGATAAACATTTGTGTTTATGTGTTTATGGTTGTTGCTGGTTATTTTCTTATATGTATTCCTCTTAGTAATTATTTATGTTATGTAGTGAATTTCTTAACAATTGGTATCAGAGCCAGATATTGGCTTCAAAAGGATTCTTTGATGCCAGGGGTTTATAGTGCCTAATGAGATCAATGCAACCTTTTACAGATCTGGGTTTGGAAAATAATGGTGGAACAATTGTACGCAGAAGAACCTTGAGGAGAATGTGTGGAAGATAGTGTCGTAGCTGCCAGGGATCGTAGTGCATTTGCGATATTTACCAGTTTGGAACATGCTGATGAATTATTTTGGATTCATGCGGCTATTTAAAGAAGGTCAGCAGAAGAAAATTGTTCATGCGGTGTCGAAAATTGTTCGTTTTCTGCTACATGAGGCCACCGGTGCTAGAATCTACAATTGGAGTGGTTTGATAGAAGTTTTGAGCAAATAAAATTGAGCGAGGATGGATCAGAATCGTAGCAAAAATAAACAAAAAAAAATTAATGAAGTCAAAATTATTGCATGTAAATGGGCATACTACTGTAAGACCTGGTAAGGCATGTGTAACCCTCGGTGATCACTGGTAAAGTTTGGGTTAGACCTAGGTGATAGTGGGGATGTCTGGTTAACAATACCCCAGGTAAAATTATGAGGGGGGTAACAGCTAGAGTGAGTGGGATTTTCTCACTTAGCCGGTTTGGCTAGAGTTATTCAAGGAACCTGAAGTCATGTTTAAGGGGGGAATTGTTAGGTAAACTTAACTTGGGATAGAGTCAAAGTTGACCAGGATAAATAGTGATGGTTTTGGGGCACATGGTATTGTGCACCCATAGTATTATGCCCGTGGTATTATATGTAATGGAGCTTATAAAAGGCTGGAAGGACTTCATTGTAATGTAAGGCCTGGAGGTGAGTGGTGAAGGCTCACTAGGTCAGATTGGCGAGGGTTTTGGCCAATGCTAATCAGATATTATTAGTGAATTTCTTAACACATTGATGAGTCTCACCATTCTTTCTGGGTGAATGGATATCGGGTACGTCTTTATCATCAACCACTCATCAAAGAGTCTTTTTTCCAATAGGTACACGATGACCCCACTATGCAAATTTTAGCTGTAGGGAGTGATGACCCTGAGAATTTTTCTCTCTTCAGCTGTAAATAATGTATATATTTTTCTTACGGTTGTTTGTAATTTATTTTAGGAATTACTATGTAAATACGAAGATTTCTCTTGTTTTTTCTTTGGTATGTTTAATAAATGTTGTTCAATCAATTGAACAGCTGCTATTAAGTCAATTGAACAACTGTTGTTCAATCGATTGAACAACTGTTGTTCAATCGATTGAACAACTGCAAATCATTTTTTGTGTGTTCTACTGTTCAATCAAGTGAACAAATCTGATTTTTTTTGTGTGTGTGATTTTCTATTCAATCAATTGAACAACTGATGTTCTGTCAATTGAACAACTATTGTTCAATCAGTTGAACAACTCTGTCTTCATTTTTTGTGTGTTTTATTGTTCATTAAATTGAGCAGTTGTTGTTCAATCAATTGAACAGTTGCTGTTTGATAGAACGAACAACCGTGATTTCTTTTTCTTAAGACCAATAATTTAGGTTCCATCACCATTCGTTTTTAATAAAATTGTCATTTTTCTCTCCCATGTTCCCATATCAAAACCATCTTTTTGGATTTGAAATTTATACCCAGGATAAAGGAAAAACAATAATATTAATACCATTATGACTTGTAAAACCTTTGATGGGTAACTTTATTTCAAAACTGTCGTGGTTCATCTATATTATGACTGGTTGACTATCTTCTCTTTGGACATATAATAAAATGATTCACTATCTTAATATCATGTTGGTTCATCTTTCACACTTTCAATTGATAATTACCTTTGGTATGATGATATAGGGATAAAAGCATAACATTCATTGGCATTTTTTTTACTTCTCACACCATCCTTAACTCTTAAGGAGTAAATGAACCTCCCTCCCTTTACAATAAAAATATGAAAATATTAAGATGCAACACAAATATTCTTAAAGAGGATAGGGGGTCTCATCACAAGCCAACCTACCATTATCATAAGGGTGTAACAACTGACATTCCATTATGGCCACCACACCAAGGTGATGACCTTATTGATAGTCAAAACTGTCAGAAGGACAGGAGGTCACATCATGAGCTGTCCTCATCACTTTGTTATATCTTGGTGAATGGCACTTTGATTATCTCGTTACCATGACAACATAGTGATTTCTTTATAGCAATGAAAAAGAAAATCATCTAAATACTAAATGGAGGACTCTGGCTTATTTTTGGGTTACACAACAACCCTGTCGAGGCTATGAATTCCTGCTGGCAGTAACTCTTGTGGTATTAAAGTGCTATGTTACATTGCCAAATATTCTTTATCCCATTACTCCTTGTTGATTCATTTCTAAAGGTGAATTTAACATTTGAACAATGTTTATAACTAAATTAACCAACATGCATGGTAAACTATATTTTTATATGCATTATATCACTATTGTCCGATGAATTGATACCAACAACCATTATCACTTATTGTCGGTCATGCGTTCGTCACATTTTTCCACCTCAGGCAAATATCTCTTCACATAATGATCCATTCTCTATTTTATTCCTTTTCTGAGCATTTCAAATCTTTGTGACCTATATTTCTCTGACTGTTTTTTTCATATTTACGCTGCTTTGTTTGTTTTCCATGTTGGGTGTGGACCCTGATTATCTTCTATATTCAAAGGTATCGCCACATAGGACCCCAGTTCGAAATGGGGGCGGCAACGCCGCCCGTAAAATATTCGCTGCAGGGGGGGGTCCAGGGGGGGGCGGCTGCGACCTTTGGGAACCCCCCCCTGGTGGGGGGTTTCGGGGGCAGCGGCCCCGAAGCTAAAAACAACTGTAAAATTGCCTTGTAAAAGTATAGTAATTTCTAATCAATCTAGGTCGTTCATTAGGCGAATGATCTGACGGTAGAACTTATGTTTAGTTTAGGGTTTTCTTCCCTAGAAGGCAACCCCTCTCTTTGTATGAGGGTATTGTATTTTGAGGCTATGTGATAGATGTGTATTCTGTGAGCGAGAAACAGAGAGGTGAGACTATGAGAGAAAACAGAGGATATTACAGTGGATTTGCTAGAGGTTGTGTCTCTTCATTTTTCTGGATAATAGAAAGGAAGGACTGGCTGTTTCGGGGTGGATGTAGCCCAAACTGGGTGAACCACGTAGATCTGTGTCTCTCTTGCTTTGTGCATTTTCTGTGTTCCATTGCTCCGTAATATATAATTTTCTAACAGTCCAGCCGCATTTATGAATTCCCGACACCCTTTCGCTTTTTCCCATGCTTTATGGTCATGGACACCATTTTCTAATTGGAGGGGGGAAGGTATGCATTATGAATAGCATGCGTAATAATTATTAAACTATTTTCTGATTACATGGGGAAGGACTACATTGTGAACAAGCATGCGTAATCATTATTAAACCATTTTCTAATTGGAGGGGGGCAGGTAAGCATTATGGATAGCATGCGAATTAATTACTAAGTTGCGCCAAAAGCTACTGATGTGACAAACAACACAATTGCCTTTAATAACAACTCTAAAACAACGTCACTACTCATTTAATAACTTTAACGTTTTGTATACGGTTTATGGTGTTGTTCCAAACTATGAAATTGTGAGAAAAGAGCATGCAAAAGTGCAAGTGAACCAACTACCGAGAAACAATAACCATGGGAGGAAAGTCCATCTGTGGTGAACCTAGAGTACTCCGAGTATCAGAACAGGCTTGTAAAATTCTTGAGCGCATTAGCTGGCTTCAATACTTGGCCAAATTACAGGGATTCCATGAGGAAATAACACTTGAATTCTTGCAAAAGCTACCGAATGGACGCATAACCCTGAAGGGCATAAATATAATAGTTTTTGAAGTAGTTATAGCAGAAGTCTCTGGACTTCCACTAGAAGTGACAAGATGGACTGATAAACATGTTCTCCTGCAGGACGCAGTGGTGGTATTTCAAGACCTAGATGAACAATTGGTACACAAAGGAAAATGTATTCACCCCACATCTTTAAAGCAACCATGGCAGGAATTGGCAACCATTGTTCAGAGGTACATCACTTGTGACAGACGTCAAGATGTGATAAAACCTCAACAACTCAAATTGTTAGCTATTCTAAAGTAGAAAATTACAGTTAATTTTCCATTTTATTTAAATTCCTTATTGCATGATGTTGCTAGTCAGGTTAGAAAGGCTGAGGACCCACATTCTATCATTAACCATCATAGTCTGGTTAAGTTAATAATCATTCATGGATTAGCCCAACAAAAATTAAGTTGGGATAGCCTTGTAAATCCTACCTTAACCCCACCAGAAGAAAACCAAGATGTGCAGATAGATATAGATGATGGAAACATGGATGACACAGAGACTGAACAATAGAGGGTAAAGGTAATAGGTCCAAAAAGGGCAAGAAAAATAAGGAATCCTTCTTTGGCCTCGGGCCCATTAAAGCGTAGGTGCTTTGCAAGGATAAAATCACAACAACGTACCCCAATTCCAACAGAAGAAGCAGGGTCATCTCGTATGCCCTCTCGAAACCCTAAAGATGATTTTCTATAGGAATATGAGGAAGAAATTACTTGAGTATTGAGAATATGGGGACATACTGTGAAGAAAAGGATCCATCTAGAAACTCTGAAGGGAAAAATCATTCCCTTAACCATTCTGCCTTTGCCTGTAGTTCTGGCCATGCTGAAACTTTTCCATCTGCTAATAATTTTGAGGGTTAGAGGGAATCAGTTTCCTCTATGAATGAGTCCATTGAGAAAGAGGCACATCCATAGGAAACCTTGGTGATGAAAATTAGCCAGAGGTTACTGTCCCATTGGAGTCCCAAAAGAAGAATCCCATGCAGAAGAAAACTTGGAGGATGAAAATCAACCAGGGATACGGTTTTAATGGAGTCTCCAAAGGAAGAGGCCCATGTAGAAGAAGGCCCTAAAGATGAAAATCATTCAAGATATATTGTTCCATTGAAGTCCCGTGAGAGAGAAGCCCATGTAGAAAAGGACCTGGAAGAGGAGAATCAATCGAGAGATATTGTTCCATTGGGGCATAACCCTGATATTGGTACAACTCCCCTTGAACCCGAAATAAAAAAAGTTGTGCCACCTCCAATCAGAAACCCCACGACGAAGAAAAAATACAAGGATGGATTGAGGAAGTTGATTAATATATACATGAAACAAAAGAAAACGATCAAGCAATTCAAAGAGTGGTTAAAGTAGTTAGGGCTCGAAAACTAAAAGTGGAATTGGAAACTATAGGGACGCTAAAAGAACAATGTTCTTTGGAGGATATTGAGACTCGGACTGAAATTCTTTGTGTTTGTTCAATACGAAACCAAACAAAGCAATGTCCTTTGGAGAATGTTGAGACTCAAACTGAAGGTCCTTGTGTTTTCTCAATGGAGACCCAAACGGACTTTCCCACCACAGACGTTGTTGTCCAAACCAATGTTGAGGATAATGCCTAGGCAAACTACTGTATGCCCAAGAAACAGTTGAAATTGTTGCTCAAACTGATTTTTAAGGGAATTCCCCGACAAATTGTTGTACATCCCAGGAAGCAGTCGAAGCTACTGTTCAAACTGATTCAGTGATAACACAGGATGATGAAAATCAGACAAAGGAAACACATCATTACGTTCCTCAGGTAAGGGAAGTTCTTATCATGAAATTGTAGAACGAATTAACCAAGACCCAACAGGAGTTGGCTCAACATAAGGAAGAAGTAATATTGTTACAGGTACACCAAGATTTGCAGAAGAAATTCGACGAGCTTACTATAACAGAAGATGAGAATTTTTCCAAGTTCAAAGATGAGTATAAGAAGTTAGAAAAAGCAGGAGCCAAGCTTCAGAAGGCTAAGGAATAAACTGAAACTATTTTTTCTCTTTACCCTAATACCTTGTCTTGTCGGTCACATTCCACTAATTATGAATTATTCTTGTTATAAAGGTACCTCTCGCTAAAAGTTAAAGTTGTCAGGACTGGTAAGTCAACATAATTCAAGATGACTCCAGACCTTGTGAAATGTTTTAAGGAACAAAATGAGCAGGTACAATGCCTTTTATGAGAATTATAACTGCACAACTTCTTCTTGGAGGATGAACTGGATAGTAATCTTGGCCCCTTCATTGGGGACATTCAATTTCAAGCTTTCCTATCCTTTACTACCAATAAGGTTAAATGGGCTAAAACCTATAACACTTTTCTAAAAAGCGAATATGGTATAGATTTATGGGTCAGAGGAGAACCCACGAGACCCTTACATATTTCTGTCCAACCTAAACATTCCATACAACGAAAATGAGTCATGGCTCAATTAGGACCACTCGATATAGATATCATATAGGCAGGAAAAGAATACTTTTAGGAAATCAAGGAGGAAGCTTTGTTGGAAGCAAGGCAAAGATGGGAAGCCTCCACTAATAATGTCAAGAATAGGAAGCCATTTGGGTACAAAAACTATAAAGCTGATGTTACTCACCTACATAAGTACAACAATATGGTCCTAAGCATGGGCCTTGACTATATAGGATGTCGTTACAGATGTCCTATTATCTGGTACCCCCCTGGCAAGTATTATAGTGATTATGATTTCTTAGAATATCGTGTAAACCAGGATTTTTCAATACTTAAACAAAAAAAATGGTTTTAGGATATATAAGGAAGAAGTTTATCTAGCTTTTTATTTAACATAACTACACCTCAATCATCTGGTTGCATGAGGACATGCAAAAAGGTAAGTAAGGGAGTACGTTGGGCCGTGGAAAATGTATGTTTTATCCCCATATTAGCTTGATGAATCACTCATTTTATGTTCATTTTAGAAAAGAATTTAGAAGAAATGATTGTAGAAGCTGGATAAAATCGATCATTGAGAAATTGGGTAATTTTAGGCGTTAAAGCTAACTTTTGCTATTTTTATATGCAGGAAAATGAATTGGGCGATTTTTGTTCAAACGATGGAACAACAGAGACCCAGAAAAGGAAAAAGGACAACTTCTCGATTATGAAGACTAGCAGAAGACTAGAAGAATCAAGTTAATTTTGTAATGAAATCAAATTGTCGATTGCGAAATCCTTAGGCTCTCCCGATCCTGAGGATTCTCTTCTATTTGTTTGTCCTTCATAAGTTATATAAAGCCGACAGGCGAAATGGAAGAGCTAGCTAGAAATTTGGAGATTGTAGTTGTTCACTTTGGACATAGAGTATTCTCACTACGGTGATGTTGTGAATTTATTATTGAGTTCAATGAAGAATACTGTGTTTTACCTATAATTGTATTCTGAGTATCTTTCCGTGGTGACTTCTAGAGACTCTGAGCTTGGTCGATAGGAGATTCATTACTTTAATTGTGTCATATTTATTTCTATTTACTCTTAAAATTGTTTATTACGGTTATTTCATGAAATTAGCATTATTATGATTATTGTGAGTATTGATTGTTACGAGTTACCTTTGTCGTTCAAACTAGATTCTAGATCTTTCTATGTTCACAATTGGGTGTTAATATTTGATGAATTCAACAGATTAGTTAAGTATTTGATGTTATTCATTCTGAAGTAACGTTATTTGAGTGTTGTTCATTCTGAAGTAGTGTTATCAGAAATCTTAAGCTTACAATTGTTGCTTTCAGTTAACCATTTGAATAGTTACTTGTTATTCATTTTGATGTAGTTTTCATTTCTTACTTAATGAGTTATTGTTGATTCTAGTTAGATCTGCTAATAGTGATTCCTTTTATTTGCATTCATATTCAGTTTTCTGAACAATAGGTTAAAATAGATTTGACACTGTTTTAAGGTTTTGCTTTCAGATTTGTTTGGATTGAACTTCGGGAATTAGATATTAATCATTACAACAATTCTAAATCCTTTCATTTTGAATTAACATCTGAATTCACATGGGTAGACAATGTTGAACACTCTTGAAATAAACAGACTTACCATGGGTTGAGGATTAATGTAGGTATTAAGATTGCATTTAATAATCATCTTAGTGCACAAACATTACATTCCTCTTTTCCTTATTTATGTAGTGTCCTAAGAGCATCATATATATATATATATATATATATATATATATATATATATCATGATTATAAAATAGGTTAAGGGTATTCTTCCCTTATTGAATCTTCATTCTCCCACGTAACACATTTAATAAAGAAATGGGTCTGTTAAGAAAATAGCTTGATTCTAGAGAACTTTTACCTTCTTGTCCAAAATTTTCACTATTAAGATGTGAAGTCTCCCTTGCGATCCACCTAAATCATATTTTAGTCAATTACATGGTTAGCATGAGGAACATAATTTTTAAGTGATGAAATATGAAGAAAATTATGAATATGCATGGATGTTAACAATACAGTCGTACAAGCAATTAACACATATTTCATTAAATTTGGAAGTTTTTTATTACAAGGCCTTCAACAACATTCATTCTTTTGTAAATTGCCATATTAACTTGATCCAACATTAAAATAATTTTAGTAATCTCAAACCAATTAGAAATCGTGAATGGGTCAAACATGGGGTTGTTGTGTGCAATAATATCAATACACAATAGGAGTGTGAAATCAAAAATAAATTACATTTATAAACTTATATGAATACAAATAACTAAATGAAATTCAATAAATAACTTCCCATTCATGTCCAGTATCAGCAATTATTTTGTCTTCAAGTCATATTGGATTCTAATAATGAAATTATTTAAACCACAAATAAACTATTTAAGAATTGAAAATGACAAAATGCTAATATGGATTGGAAAATCAATGTCCTATGGTGCAAAAAGTTAAATACAACCATTTTTTACCCATCTCTTTAATGAGTCTAGATGGTCCACTTAACACATAATTTGTTAATTAATTATTCCATGTTTTATTAAGAAGAGAATTTTGTTTTGCATAGAGTTTTGTTTCAAAACAATACAATATGAGATTAATACAGTCTTAATAAATTACGTGATAGACAAATAAAAGTCAATAAATGGATTCCTTATTAAATTAAATGAGATGAGATGATTGCATATACAAATAGTTGATTTAAGAATATATGAAAAAAAAAACTATGCGTTAAAAATTGAATACCCTACAACTTAACGAGTAGTATTCACTTATGAGCCATCACCCACTAGCCTAAATAGTCAACTTAATACTTATTATCAAGAAATTAAAAGACTTATTTTTCGAAAAAAATGCATCATAATATATGGATATTATAAATCACATTTATATATTCATATTAATGGACATAACTAAGTACAAGTCAATAATATAATTCTAGCTCAAGTGATGATTTCAGTTTATTTAAAATACGAATTTACAAAAAAATGACTTTAAATAATGAAATTAGATGCCTTACAATTCAAAAAGTTCAATGACATAATTCATCCATGATTGTGTCTAATCAAACCTTGATAATCCACTTATCAATTATTATCATCATATATATGTTTTTTAAGAAATGCAAAATTATTTAGAATACATTTTTATCTCAAAAATTACATATCACATTTATGCGCTCATATTAGTGCATTTTATATGTAAACAATGAATAACTCACTTTGTACCTTGTTGATTTTCAATATGGTATGATTGCAGTTACAACCATTAAGTGATTCAAGCATATAAATTTATGAAAACTATCGATTGAGAAATCACATATCTTATGCTTCAAAAATATCAAATCATTTACCTATGACACATTTCTCATTAGCCTTACTAGTGAATTATGCATTGTGAATAGTGAATATTGCACATAACATTTATCAAGTAAATTATTATAATTTCTTTAGTAAGAATAGCACTTTTGTTTGCAAGTATTTTATTACAAGGCCTTCAACAACATTCATTCTTTTGTAAATCGCCATATTAACTTGATTCAACATTAAAATAATTTGCAAGTAATTTCAAACCAATTAGAGATCATGAATAGGTCAAACATGGGGTTGTTATGTACAATAGTATCAATACACAATAGAGTGTGAAATCAAACTCTTAGAAGAAATTGATTTAAGATAAATCATATTAGTATGTCAAATGTAAAATAAAGATATTATAGTTATGGATAACATGCTAGATTCCTCGATGTTTAAATTTTATGTTTGGAAACTCTAACCTCCTTTCCCCCAACCTACGAGGGATTTGTTGATTGAATGAGGGTGATGTGAGGATGTTATTGTAAATGAGAAGGATAGGTGTCCCTTGCATTTAGACTAGTCTACTAAAACCTTAGTAAAATGTTCTTGTGCTCAATTTCCTACGGTCTCTTTGTGCCTTTATGAAGCACTAATGAGGGGGTCATCATTCATCTTCATGGCATGCAGGCATCCACTATAAAAGTTATACATTGTTGATCTAGGCATTTCAAGAAGGTTAGGTGCCATTGATCTATCTCCACTCAAATCCAAGTACATTTAATGATATTTCTTAAATGGGTATTCAAGTCATTCCATTATGATGGACAGAGTCACAAATTGAAGTAGACAAGAAACTTTAGTGGTGAATTCTTGTAAGTAGTGGAGGCAAGGGTTCTCAAATATTAGCACAGTTGATGGTAGTGTGGATATTTATCTCTCCTTGTAAACATTGTCAAAACCAATAACAGTCTCGATGTAAATTTAGTGTCAACCAATTGTACGGAAAATCATGATTGACCATTACTTTCTCTAAGAAGAGAAAATGATAAGCATTTTTAATGGGGAAGAAATAAATGTGAAACATAACTCATGTATTTTAGTTGAAATTTATATAAGTCCCTGTGTTCTTTAATTATTAAATACTTAATGTAAATACAAATAAATTATCATTAAGATATTGATTTTGAAGATTAAATATGTATTAAAAGGCATTCATCTATGACACTTGATTTTTCATGTAGCCTACATAAACCACTTAAAGCTGATTATCAATTAATCTTAAATAGTTTTATATAAGATAAATCTTTACTTGCATTAATAGCTTTATTTCAAAAATAAATTACATTTATAAACTTATATGAATACATATAACTAAATGAAATTCAATAAATAACTTTTGAGTCTTGTTGGATTCTATGAGATTATTTTAAGTACAAATAGTTTATTTAAGAATTCAAATTTACAAAATGTTAATATTGATTGGAAAAGCATGTCATATGGTGTAAAAAGTTTAAAGGCATCCATTTATGGCCCATCTCTTGAATGAGCTTAAACAATCTACTTAATGCTCGTGGTGAATTTATTAATCCATGTTTTATTAGAAAATTCATTTTCTTTACACGGTTTTTTATTCTAGAAATAACAATTTCACATTTATACATTCATATTAAACCACATGATAGTTAAATAAAAATCAATGAATTTCTTGACTTATTGAATTATATGACATGATTACATATATGAACAATTGATTTAATAATGCATAGTCAGAAAAAGTTGTCAATTCAAAATAGAATAAACTAGTTAGAACTCATAAATAATTGATTTTAAATTATTAATTTTCTAAAAAATATTTTTTTACTTACTTTGAGATCTTTATTTCAAAAACAAATTCCATTTATACATACATACATTCTAAACATAATTTAAGACATACTTTTCTTGTTGGTTTCTATGAGATTATTTCAATTACAAATAATTTATTTAAGAATTGAAATTTACCAAATGTTAATAAAGGTGGGAAAATCAAATGTCATATGTTACATAAAGTTTAAGTACACTTATTTATGACCCATACCTTGAAATAACTTTAGCAATCTACTTAACATTCATTACCAATTAATTATTCCATGTGTTGTTAGGAAAAACATTTCATATTACATGGAGTTTTATTTTTTTTTTAAAGTGCCACATTTACACACTTAGATTAAACTTCATGAGATGAAAATAAAAGTCGACAAATGGATTTATATAGACCACTTAAAACTCATTATCAATTAATTATAATGTGTTTTGTAAAATATATATATTTACTTACATTAAGGGTTACATTTAAAAATTGCATCACATTTATGAACTTCTATCAATGCATATAACCAAATATAATTCTTCAAGTCATATTGAATTCTATGAAATTATTTAAACCACAAATAAACTATTTAGGAATTGAAAATGACAAAATAATAATATGGATTGGAAAATCAATGTCTTGTGGTGCAAAAAGTTTAAATACAACCATTTTTTGTCCATCTCTTTAATGAGTCTAGATGGTCCACTTAACACATTGTTAATTAATTATTCCATGTTTTATTAAGAAAAAAATTTTGTTTTTCATGTAGTTTTGTTTCAAAACAATACAATATGAGATTAATACACTCTTAATAGATTATGTAATAGACAAATAAAAGTCAATAAATGGATTCCTTATTAAATTAAATGAGATGAGATGATTACATATACAAATAGTTGATTCAAGAATATATGGAAAAAAAATATGGGTTAAAAATTGAATGCCCTACAATTTAACGAGTAGTATTCACTTATGAGCCATCACCTGTTGGCCTAAATAGTCCACTTAATACTTATTATCAAGAAATTAAAAGACTTATTTTTTGAAAAAATGCATCATAGTATATGGCTCTTATAAATCACTTTTATACACTCATATTAATGGACATAACTAAGTACAAGTCAATAATATAATTATAGCTCAAGTGATATGATTTCAGTTTATTTAAAATATAAATTTACAAAAAAACAACTTTAAATAATGAAATTAGATGCCTTACGATTCAAAAAGTTCAATGACATAATTCATCCATGATAGTATGTAACCAAACCTTGATAATCCACTTATCAATCATTATCATCATATATATTTTTTTTTAAGAAATGCAAAATTATTTACAATATATTTTTATCTAAAAAATTACATATCTCATTTATGCATTCATATTAGTGCATTTTATATGTAAACAATGAATAACTAACTTTGTGCCTTGTTGATTTTCAATATGATATGATTGCAGTTACAACCATTAATTGATTTTAGCATATAAATTTATGAAAACTATCAATTGAGAAATCACATATCTTATGCTTCAAAAAGATCAAATCATTTACCTATGACACATTTATCATTAGCCTTAATAGTGAATAATGCATTGTGAATAGTGAATAATGCACATAACATTTATCAAGTAAATTATTATAATTTCTTTAGTAAGAATAGCACCTTTGTTTGCAAGGAGTTCTATTTCAAAACTTATATTTCACATTTATATATGATTATTGATACATATAAATAAATATAATTCATTAAAAATAACACGCCTCGATGGTTCATGTAAGATAATTTGAATGACAAACAATTCATTTAAGAACACGTGCGCGCGCACACATATCTTAGAAAAAAAATCGATACAAAAAAGTCATTGCAAAAACATTTATAAATAATAAGAAATATACATATTAATATAATTGGCAATTCCCATATATTTCAAAAAATATAAAATCATACAAATTGATTCAACAAAAACTATGTCCAAAATGTATTGAAAAAATAGAATGTACTTTTCAACAAATTTATAAAAGAACTTATCTCCATGAACTACAATGAAGTACATGTTCTATTGAACATTCAAATGTACTCATGTTTTTGTTTGATACGATGAAGTGTCTTAAGAAAGGGGAATAAAACTTGCATAAGCCACGTATCTTGCTCTTTTCCTGTATATGATTTTATCAAGATGTGGTTTGATTGATGTCTAATGAAATGAGAAGTATGTTTATTGTATCTATTAGCAATACATTTGATTCTTCATAATTATCTCCATATTGGGACCACACATCAATCAACATTTTCTCGTAAAATTATCTTGCTTTCCCTACTTCCAATTTTGTTTGCAAATGACAATGAGACCCGTCCCATGCAAATTTAAAGTCCTCTATATCAATATTTGATTTTTCAAGTACTTTTCAAATGTACTTGTCAATGACATTTAATGTCCATATTGCGACATCATAATTTCTTAAGCAATATTTTAATACTTCTTACTGAAAAGGCCTTAAAAAATAGGACCTATCACCAATCTACCAATCTGGTTCTCTTTGAATATGAAAATTTTGTTCATCTTTGGTGTATGATTGGAAGAATACTCTTCCACTTCAAATATCAACAACATTTTTCACTTGTAGTAATTCCCAACTGCAACCACATGTATGATATTAATATATCTCCACTTCAACACTTCATTGTTTAAGGACATAAAAACCTATCATTTTAAAATGATGTTAATATTTATTATGAACTATTTCCATTTGTATGCAAACGTAATTTTACAATGAGTTCAAAGTATCACAAAATACAAATACAATTGCCACATTAAAATGAACAAACAAATAATATGTTTACTTTATACATAGAGCCTAATACCTTTATTTAATTTGTATGGAATAAAAGTCTTATAAGATGCATTGACCCACCATTTAAATCATTGATTTTAAGACCTGTAACGATTTATTTAATTGCAACTGAAAAATATAATTACAATGGTCTAGTGCAAGTAAACAAACTAATTATATATTAATTTTCACATACAATATAATACAATTTTTAAATTTCAAACCTAATTAATTATATGTTAATTTATAGAGTTTCTACCTTAGTTTTTTTTGTTGCTTCTTTTAGTACAAATTGTATGTTTATTGTTGGTGCTACATACAACTTAATATAATTTTTCAACTTATATGGAATAAAAAGGGTTATAAGAATGCAATGAGTCATCCTTCACATTACTAATTTCTAAGAGGTATAACGATAACTTAAACCACATTTAAAGCAAATAATTGTAATGATCTAATTAAAACAAATAGACCAGTGATCTATTAATTTTACATATAATGTAATCCATTGTAAAATATATATATAGCATGGGAAATTTTGATATGAAAACATTAAATGACCATTCATCTCACCAAAAATAAAGAAAATCAAAATATTTTATTTTCAGTAATGACAAACCAAATCAACAATTCTTTTATTAGTGTTGTTAAATAAAAGTAATAATTCATGATGTCATACATATAATATCATGATATAAACATCTGTAATCTTAAGGTACTTCTAAATGTAATTGAACATCCTTCAAAATAACTCGCGGATCCATAGCCTTTTGAGTTTATGCAATATTCTCCATAGCTCATTGATCAACCAATTATCCCCTTGATTTGCTCCAATGAATGGAGGGGCAAGAATCACATTTTCTTTTGGATTCTCTTTCACTCTCTCAATTAAACAAACAACTATAATAGTACTGGTTGCATCATATTGGGTATGCATTTCCCACACTTTTTTCAATGATTTAATGTGTATAACTTTCATTGGATTATCAATGACCTTATGTCCCTTTTGTGGCTTACAGTCTGAAGCAATCCACTTAAACACAAGTTTCTTGTAATGTCTCTGAAACCAATTTTTTTAGAAATCTTGTTGTGCTTTGTTTCAAAGCTGTCGTCCAAATTGCAATGTCAAGAGATTCATTTTTGAAACACATTTCAAAAAATGATTTTGCATGTGGATGAATCCAAAATAATTTTTTCTCTATTGTGTAATCAGCATCAGCTCCCATTTCTCAATATGCTCGTTGTTTGTTGCTTCATCATCGATGCTATGATAAAAAATGTCCTTTAGTTCAAAAATAACTAGTTTCTTTTCAGTTATTTTGGCTGCAACACAATGGAAAATAATATAGTCAAACCATTTTATTCATGTCACAAAAATTACTAAAATAATTGTTGAAACGATACATTTACCTTGAGTGGTTTTTGCACTATTTATAAATGAAACAATAATTTCTTTTATCATCTTGATAGGACCTAGAGTAAACATATTAAACCTTCAATCAAATACCAATACCAAGAAAAACATTAGTAATGCAACCTTTAAAAAGAAACACACACACACACACACTTTTAACATTACTTTGATTGTTAATTTTATCCTTTTTATTTGTTCCTATAATAAAAATATACAAAGTTATTGTAGTTACAAGCATTTGAGTTTGAAGAATAATATGATAAACAAGAAGACAAGTTATAAGTATCTGATATGACATTATCTTCATCTTTGTGTAGTTGCACCTCATCATCATCTTAGTTACCTTTATTTGTTTCCAAATTAAACATATAAAATATTTGGAATTGTGAAAATGAATAAAATCATTAAATAGCAAGGAAAACAAGTGGACAAATTATAAGTACCTGATGTTATATTTTGTTTTGGATTTAAAGTTTTGTTTAACTTTCATTTGATCAATGTCTTGGTTCTCTTTGCTTGTCACTATAATAAACATAAAAAAAAATGTTATAAATTGTGACAATGAACAAAATTCATTAAACAACTATACAAAAAAAGAATCATCTATAATCATCCATAGTAATATTTTGGTCTAGATTGTAGTTTTGTGGTACAGTACCCTGGTCATTATATGCATTCTCTTTATTTCGAACTATAATCAACATATGAAATGATATGAATCACAATAATTTAAAAGAATAATAAAATAAAATAAAAAAAGATAGAGTCACAACGATTAATACCCATTTCTATCTCCATCGTTCCATGGTCATTGTCTTGATTAAATACATTCATCTCATAATTCCCTATAATAGTCATCCAAAAATGTTATGAATATGGAAATTAAATAACTTGAAAAATTATCAAGAGAAAAAACCAAACAAATTATGTACCTGGTATGATAACTTCTTCCTCTCCTCCTTCTCCTCCTAT
The DNA here is from genome assembly GCA_031772625.1 of Pinus tabuliformis. NCBI lineage: Eukaryota > Viridiplantae > Streptophyta > Pinopsida > Pinales > Pinaceae > Pinus > Pinus tabuliformis. The sequence continues at coordinate 1,170,076,811 of CM062809.1, forward strand.
TTCTATCTCCATACTTTTTTCAACAACATGAGCACTATGTTGATTAATTTTTTTCTTCCCACTTTCATCATTATTTATTTTAGAATCTCTATCATTAGTCATTTTAGTGAACTCTTTGACAATTAAGAAATATGAAAAAAATACTATCCAAAGTATTATAAGAAGAAAAAAATGAATTGTAGTACCCGAATTTTTCATGAAGTTAATGGATACCAGAATTGATAGTTGAAAAGATTTGTAATTATTTAACATGATTGTCCTTTGTGACTCTGTTTGCACAACACATGAAATTCTTCTTCCATATGTACAACAAGCCTTGATTAAATTTTTCCCCGCATAAAGAAAACTGACCACTTTTGCATCACTACATTGTTGGTGTTTCTCCACTAAATCCATCCAGAAATCATAATCTCTCTCATTTTCATCAAATGTGTCTTCAAATGTGTGAGAGTGTTTTATAGCCTTCAAAAATTTTAATTCTGAAGTATAGAAATGTATAATAAGAACTATATCATAACTATAATTGCTTTGGGACTTATATTCATAAATGCCACTAGTCATTTTATAGTTGAACTTGGATTTCTTTATGGAAATTTCCGAAGACTGAAATACATCATTACAAAACCAAAGTTCTACTAAGAGAACTATAGTAAAGTCATTCAACTCATTTTTTTCGATAAGAAATCGAAAAATTTCAATGTAATATCGCTTGTGGAATTGTTTTTTTTCAAAGAAAGTGTATCCAAAACAACAAGGTCATATGTAAAATTGGTTGCAACTGACATGGAAAAGAGTGCAAAAGTGATGACAAAAGATGAGGGCCCCCAAAATGACAACCAAATTCAAAATTGTTATCAACCTGTTGAACACTTGTTGATCTATTTATCATTCTATCAAGGACTCCACATGCTTGCTGAGAAAGGGACTCTATCTTTGTATTACGTGTTCCTTTGACATAAGTAGACCCCTCTACCGTGTTGCAAAAATTGGTAAATATGATATCATTAATTTCACAATGCTCAAGAATGTTGAATGTAGTAAGAGTCATCTCATTCAAATTTTGATCATGACTTTGACAATATGTAACGATTGCATCCAATATTTTTCTGTTGGTTTTCAATTTAGAACAATAATATTTTAATTTTATGGCATTTGATGGATGATTAATTGGAATAGAAAACCAAATGGTTCCATCCAATAGCTTATATGCTACTAAAGCAATTTCTTCCATGGTTAATCCCTGAATGGGCCGAAGAGTCGCTGGTGTCAAACTGTGTAAACTATTTCTCTTGTAGTTCTCAAAATCAAGTTGGCTTGGAGAACACTTTAATGTGCCTAGTTGGTAACAGTTAAAAACAATGTCCCATTTATCCCAAATAGGTTCATCAAAATATAAGAGAATTCTTCTATCAGAAAAATTTGTAATTGGAGAGACAAAGAATGAGCACAACATTTCATCATCAACATGATAAAATAATAAATAAAAATTAATAAAAATTCAATGTAAAAATGAAACTAAATAATGTGTTATAATCTAATGAGAAATCATTATAAATATAAAAAATATGACTTATATTATCAGCTTTAGTCATTTATCTACAACAAAATAGATACAATAATAAAATGTTAAATGTAAAAATAATTAAAATTACATACCTTCTCTTCAGCTATCTCAGAACATCCAATCCTCCTTTTTTTTAATTTGTCATTGGCAATTAAGAAATGTCTTGTCGAGCGCACACAATCAATAAATGGAGTTTTGAAGAATACCTTATTTGCATAATTAATTGACAACAAATGCGGATCACCTCAGTGGGTTCAACTAATGGATGCAACAATCAAGCATTACATTTTTTATATTTTTTTTCGCTTCTCTTGATACATTATACTTGGGATTTGTTAAAATTTCTTTCACTGCTTAAATGGTATGTTGACCATCAACTATCCAAAAATTGATATTCTTAGAATTTAGATCTGTCTCATCTATAATTTTGATAGAGTTTACCAATGGATCAAGCTCATTGATGTCAAATGGAATCAGAAGAGCATCGGGTAATGAGGTTTGAATTTTTTCTAGGAATGATTTCACTAATACTTGAACATTTAAATTATCTTGTGATATTAATTTGAACACTTTGGGGGCTTTTTTACATCTTTCGACAACCACTTTTGTATTAAAGGAGTTTGAAAATAGATAGCAATGCTTGAAGGCTTCATGAATCTCATCACATTGGTTTGCAAGGTTATAGTTGTTTCAAATTTAACTTTCCTAGTTTTTTGAAATTCTATAGTGAGCTTGAAATCACTTTTTGTTATATTCTCCTCCAAATCAAATAAATATACTCTTCTCAAAGCAAGTAATTAAGAATCAATTTTATCAAGAAATTTACTTTTTTGTTGTAAATGAAGAAGTACAGATGATGCTTTTTTACTTCTTACATAGCGATATCTCATAACATTGGCGATGCATTTTAAAAGATCTGCACAACTATTTAGTCCAGATTTAGAGAAGCTCTCAAAGTTATCCAACTTGAACATTGAAATCTTTATCGTATTTGTTGAATCAATACTTGAAGCTTCAATCAAATCTGGTTTAAAATTTGTATACTCCAATTGACATGAAATTAATTTTACCTCATTTTATTTAATCATTTCCACTTGAAAGTCAATGTCATTTTCATTGTAAGCATAGCAATTAATTATTATTCCTAATATCTCTGGTTCGTTTCCATCTATTGATCCAAATAAATACACATCATGAAACATATTCATCGGAGCTTCTATATGGATGTACCAATCTTGCACAAACTCATTATATGTATTGTATTTTTTAATCATTTCAAAAGTAGAAGTAGAAGGTGTTATTAATACTACCTTTTCAGTTGAATAACTTTTCTTTTTCTTAAGTGATGGTTGTAACATTTCATTTGCTTTTGGGCCAACCAATTCTGCAAATAACAACAAAAAATATATTTGCATTAATCAAAATGAAAATATAATTTCAAATATTGTCACATAATGTTCTTATAAATACTAAAAAGCCACCTAATCTAACCATTCCTAAGAGAGTGTACATAAAATATAAAACCACCATACGAGTTGAAGGAAGCAATGTTTGTATATCACTTTTTTTTGTTTCTTCTTGACTACTTTACTTTGAATTTCAAGCACACCAGATTCCGCAATTTCTAGAAAAAAATTATGGAATACATGAAATACCAAATATTATTAAACAACCTTATCATACATGATTTCCATTTACATGGACAATAATAAATGAGTACATATGCTATGCAAGTTTTACTATATGACACCAAAAGTTATCACGTAGGTAAAATTGCTACGAAAATTTACCACCTAATCCAACCATTTCTAAAAGAGTACATAAAATATAAAACCACCATTGAAGGGGGCATCATTTGTATATCATTTGTTTTTCTTTTTCTCTTTGCTACTTTACTTCAAATTTCACGCCTAGCAGTTTCCATGGTTTCTAGAAAGAAAAATATTATGGAAGACATGAAATAACAAATAGTATTAAACAACCTTATAATACACGATTTCCATTTACACGCGCAATAATAAATGAGTACATATGTTATGCAAGTTTAGTATATGACACTAAAAGTTATCACATAGTTAAAATTTCTTGGAAAAAAAATACCCATGTTAGTATGGGTTGTCCTCATTAAAACCCCACTCCTAAGGCTATTTCCATAGGTTTTATTAATCAACAACGAGTTATTAACACAATGTCTAATGATTGTAACAAAGTATAAACTAAAATTGTCATACCATTTAAAGAATTTGGTGTCGTGTTTCTTGAACTTCCTTTTTCCTTGGATGCTTCCTTTGAATTCTCACTAGCTTCATAGTCCATGGTATCTGAAAATAAAGTAAAAATTGTTATCATAGTTTCAAATTATTGATGAAAATATGAATTTATAAATACTATAACTACTCACATCATTATATGTGTAACAAACTGAACAAGAACAATAACAAGTGTAGAACTCACAATAATAGCTAATCAAGGTTAGAAAAAGGGCACCCCCAAATAATTTATTATGTTCTTTTAATCGTGAATATAGGAAAGCAAACATCTACTAGGTTTCCTTCTAGCACGAGCATACGAACATTTCCAAAAGACATTACATTGGGAATAAATAAAAACAATTGTAGAAACTACAACATCATATGTACACAAAATTTATCTCTTCTAGTCATGTACATTCTTAGTTTGCTTTAGAAAAAATAAAAGCAAAACACAATGAAAGAACATTAACTATGGCAATCGTTAGATTTTCTTCTAGATCTTCGTCTAGCACAAAGAGAAACACATAGCAACTTTGCAAGGTGAAAGAAATATAAAATGTGATATAATTACTTCTAACACGAACAAAAGCATATTGCCAAGAAGAATCTTAAAAAGCAAAAGAAATATTCGCATCCTAGATTTATTTATATTACAAACGCATGGATATTGTCAAAAAAAAACATTGTAAGGTGAAATAAATATAGCACGTGCTAGAATTATTTTTAGTACGAACACATTCATATTTCCAAGAAAAACATTGCAAAACAAAATAAATATAGCACAAGCTAGATTTCCTTCTACCACAAACACAAACACGTTATCATTAAAAATATTGCAAGGCAAAGGAAATGTAACCCATGCTAGACTATATTTTATTGCATACAGGAAGATTTCCAACAACAACATTGTATTGTAAAGCAAATCTAGTGGATGCTAAATTTCCTTCTAGCAAAAACATAAACACAATGTCAATAAAAACACTGTAATAATAATATTTCTTGGGACATTTGACCTTGCCTTTTAGAGACTATGAGGTTTTAGTCCATGCCTACATAGACTGTTGTTATAATATAAAAAATGTTAAACCCCAAAATGATTAGAAGGCCCTTCATATGGAATATGTAGTCTAAGAATGGGATAGTGTACAAAGATTTCCTCCTATAAAAAACAAAAGAACGTTGCAAATAACAACATTACAAGGTGAAAGAAATATAATGCATACTATATTTCCGTCTAATGGAAACATAATCACATAACAACATTGTAGGGTGAGAAAATTTAGTCTGTGTTACATTTACTTATAACACAAACATATACAAATTTCCAATGGCAACATTACACGACAAAAAAAAATCTAGCACAAGCTAGATTTCCTTTTAGCGTAAACAGAAACATGTAAGCATTCACAACATTCCAACGTAAAATAAAATTTAACATGTGTTAGATTTCCTTTTAGCGCAAACTTGAGCACATAGAAACATTGTAGAGTGAGAAGTCTATCAAGTGCTAGATTTATGTCTACCACAAATGCAAGCATGTTGCCAACAACAACATTGTAGAGTATAAGAATTCTAGATTGTGTTAAATTTTCTTCCAACACAAACGCAAGCACATTTTAATTTGAAAGAAATTTAACACATGTGTTATATTTCCTTTGAGCACAAACACAAGAACATAACAACATTGTAGGACTAAATAAGTTTAATGTGTGCTAGATTAACAACATTGCAATTTAAAATAAAAGCTAACATGTGTTAGGTTTCCTTTTAGCGCAAACTCGAGCACATAGAAACATTGTAGAGTGAGAAATCTAGGAAGTGTTAGATTTATGTCTACCACAAATACAAGCACGTTGCCAACAACAACATTGTAGAGTATAAGAAATCTAGCTTGTGTTAATTTTTCTTTCAACAGAAACACAAGCACATTTAAATTTGAAAGAAATCTAACACATGCTATATTTCTTTCTAACAAAATCACAACATAACAACATTTTAGGACTAAATAAGTCTAATGTGTACTAGATTAACAACATTGGAATGTAAAAGAAAATCTAACATGTGTTAGATTTACTTTTAGTGCAAACTCAAGCACATAGAAACATTGTAGAGTGAGAAATCTAGGAAGTGCTAGATTTATGTCTACCACAAATACAAGCACGTTGCCAATAACAACATTGTAGAGTATAAGAAATCTGGCTTGTGTTAAATTTTCTTCCCACACAAACAAGCAAAATTAAATTTGAAAGAAATATAACACATGGTATATTTCCTTTTAGCACAAACACAATAACATAACAACATTTTAGGACTAAATAAGTCTAATGTGTGCTAGATTAACAACATTGCAATGTAAAAGAAAATCTAACATGTGTTAGATTTCCTTTTAACGCAAACTCAAGCACATAGAAACATTCAAGAGTGAGAAATCTAGCAACTGCTAGATTTATGTCTACCACCAATACAAGCACGTTGCCAAAAACAACATTGTACAATATAAAAATTCTAGATTGTGTTAATTTTCTTCCAACACAAACACAAGCACATTTAAATTTGAAAGAAATCTAACACATGCTATATTTCCTTCTAGCACAAACACAATAATATAACAACATTGTAGTACTAAATAAGTGTAATGTGTGCTAGATTAACAACACTACAATGTAAAAGAAAATCTAACATGTGTTAGATTTCCTTTTAGCTCAAAGTCAAGCACATAGAAGCATTGTAGATTGAGAATTCTAGCAAGTGCTAGATTTATGTCTACCACAAATATAACAACACTACAATGTAAAAGAAAATCTAACATGTGTTAGATTTCCTTTTAGCTCAAAGTCAAGCACATAGAAACATTGTAGATTGAGAATTCTAGCAAGTGCTAGATTTATGTCTACCACATATACAACATATTGCCAACAACAACATTATAGAGTATAAGAAATCATATCGTGTTAAATTTTCTTCTAACACAAAAACAAGCACATTTAAATTTGAAAGAAATCTAACACATGCTATATTTCCTTCTAGCACAAACACAAGAAAATAACAACATTTTAGGACTAAATAAGTCTAATTTGTGCTAGTTTAACAACATTGCAATGTAAAATAAAATCTAACATGTGTTAGATTTCCTTTTAGCGCAAATTCAAGCACATAGAAACATTGTAGGTTGAGAAATCTAGGAAGTGCTAGATTTTTGTCTACCACAAATACAAGCAAGTTGCCAACAACAACATTGTAGAGTATAAGAAATCTTGCTTGTGTTAAATTTTCTTCCAACACAAACCCAAGTAAATTTAAATTTGAAAGAAATTTAACACATGTTATATTTCCTTCTAGCACAAACACAAGAACATAACAACATTTTAGGACTAAATAAGTCTAACGTGTGCTATATTAACAACATTGTAATGTAAAAGAAAATCTAACATGTGTTAGATTTCCTTTTAGCACAAACTCGAGCACATAGAAACATTGTAGAGTGAGAAATCTAGCAAGTGCTAGATTTATGTCTACCACAAATACAAGCACGCTGCCAACAACAACATTGTAGAGTATAAGAAATCTAGCTTGTGTTAAATTTTCTTCCAACCCAAACACAAGCACATTTAAATTTGAAATAAATCTAACACATGTTTTATTTTCTTCGATCACAAACACAAGAACATAACAACATTGTAGTACCAAATAGGTTAATGTGTGTTAGATTAACAACATTACAATATAAAATAAAATATAACATGTGTTAGATTTCCTTTTAGCACAAACTCCAGCACATAGAAACATTATAGAGTGAGAAATCTAACAAGTACTAGATTTATGTGTACCACAAATACATAGACATTGCCAACAACAACATTGTAGAGTATAAGAAATCTAGCTTGCGTTAAAAAAAAAAATTCAACACAAACACAAGCATATTCAAATTTGAAATAAATCTAACACATGCTATATTTCCTTCTAGCACAAACACAAGAACATAACAACATTTTAGGACTAAATAAGTCTAATGTGTTCTAGATTAATAACATTGCAATGTAAAAGAAAATCTAACATGTGTTAGATTTCCTTTTAGCACAAACTCAAGCACATAGAAACATTGTAGAGTGAAAAATCTAACAAGTTATGATGGATTTCTCACACAAAACAATCTCATACTCACCTCCATATCCCTCCACATGCTCCTCCCCATCTAGGAGACGCATATACATGTTTATAAACCACATCAAGTAAATTGTCTCTCTCACTCATGTGGAATCCTGGGTCTTTGTAATATTTCCCAAACTATGCAAATAGAACAAACTCTTAAGATGGATCTAAAGGAAAAGCTTGTACATTGAGAAATTTGATCCCTTTGTAGGCTATCTAAATCTAGAGTTAAGATGAATCTAAAATGGTTTAATGATTAATAATTATAATTCTTATTTTATTTTATTTTCTTTTATATTTATATAATTTAACTAAATTAACAAGTTTAAATAACATTACATAACCTTAGAACATCTCATTCACTTTGGGCTAAAGTCTCTCCATGCAATTATTTAAATCTATAGATATTTATTTTTATCTTAATCAATAATATTTAATATAAAGTAGAAAACATAAACTTGGAAAAGCCCATAAATATTATAAATATCAAGTGAATTACAATGAAATTTGAACCATTTAAAATTATAATTTTATATTTTTATTTTGGAAAATTTCAAACCATAAAATTGATAATAATAAATTTTTTATTAAATATATGGTTATTTTATTTAATTTTATAAATATTATATACAATAATACATGAAAAATGTAATATAATTTCAAAAATTGTAATTTATAATTTTAAAATTACTAATAAAAAAATATTAACATGCCAAATTCTTTATTATTATTAAAATTTGTAGATATTTATTTTCATTTTAATGGATAGTATTTAATATATAATGGAAAGTATAAATTTGGAAAGGGCTACCCATATTATAAATATTAAGTGCATTATAACGTAATTTGAACCATTTAAATTTATGATTTTATATTTTTAATTTAAAAATAAAATTTAAAACATATAATTAATTAAATTTATGATTTTACATTTATAATTAAAAAAATTTCAAAACATAGAATTGAAAACATATCGAAAAGAGGGTCCTATGCATGGAGCTGGTAGAAATGTTCACTGCAAATGAGATAAGGTGTCATTGAAATCACATTATACACTTGTCTGATTCATCACTGTAATGAGCCAAGGTATACGAATTTTAGGGATACCCAAAGAGCAACCAGTAGCTAAAATTCTTTATGCCAACAGTATGGAACTAGAGGGAATGGATTCAATGGAGATCAAGACCTTGCTTTGTGCTTTGCTAAGTGGAAGAGGTCCCTATAAATTAAAATTTTCCTGGAGATAGGGACAAGCAACTAATAACAAGCAAAAGCACTAACAATGTATCAAGGAGTCAAGTTCCTCAAGGGCATTGTGCAAAGGGATGTAGTTATTGTTGAGGACTCCAACATAATCACAAGATTAATTTAAGGGAAATACCATTGTACTATGAGGAGCATACAAGAGTATGCTTATGTATTACTACTATATTCAATGCTAACCTTAAAATTCATGAATGGTATATGTTGAACCAGTGTTATGATTTATTATCTATGTTGTTTATAATCAAAGTAATAATGAGAACCAACACCTTGCAAAAAAAGAACAATTATCATGAAGTATATGGAAAGTGAACCAAATGGTAGCATACCCTCCTAGTGGAATTATGTCTTTCATAGTTGAATATTACCTTGTTATTGAGTCACAAGTGTAATCACTCAATGAAATGTTGTAAACATACCATTGTCATTTTGGAACTAGATTGGTAAGCCTGATAATAAATGTTATGTTAATTTACAAATAAGATTAAATACTTGTTGAGTAGCAATGACATGGTACACTAATTAGAACCAGTGTAGATCCATCTTAATTCTGAATTTTTTTTTTTTTTCTAGGTTAAGACTAAACTAAGTACCCACGGGGAATTGAACCAGTGACCTATCGCAAGGAGTGCCTTAAAAGCGCACCCATTCACCGTCAATCCAAAGCCCCGTGGGCCTTAATTCTGAATTTATTAAATGCTAAGAGGGATCAAATTTTTTGGCATGCAAACATTTCTTTAGGTTTTGCACTAAAAAAAGAGGTTTTCGCTTCAAAAAATTTGACCTCTCTCAATAATTGATAAATGATTTAGGCTAATATATCAAATGATTTAAATAGTTGAAATTCACATTGTATTAATATAAAAAGTTATTAAATCATTTATAATTCAACTTTATATTTCTTTTAATTTAAAATATATTGATAAATTATACTTGTTAAATAATTGATAATTAAATATATCATTTATATTATATTTTAAATCTATTTTTTCTAGATTTAATGATAATTTTGTCTCACTTATATTAATTTCATTATTTTTATTAAATATTAAAATTTTATTATTTTTAAAAAAATTTACTAAAATCACTATTGAAATTTCAAAATTTTAAAGACATTAACATTTATACACAATTCAATTAAAAGGCTCAAACTTACATAACTTAGAAGGCTCTCTTATATATAATTTATTTAGTTAAAATGCATTTAATTTAAACAATTTGTTAAACTGTCTATCATTAATACCAATCTAGATCCATTTTAGCTCTTTATCTACTAAAAAGAGATTTAAATCCCATGGACAATACCATGGGTTCTCATAAACTCAGAAGCTCAAAAACTAACTTGACCAAGTCAAATTTACCATAACTACCCAATAAAAATTAATTAAAAAAAATAACTTTTTATTTTAATATAGGGTTATTTTTATTTTTATTTCAAATTTATCTTAACTACCCAACAAAAATTGATAAAATAAATAATAACTTATAATTTTTATTTTAATAATGTTATTTTTATTTTATTTTAAGTAACCAAAATTATAATATAATATATCAAACATTTCACCCAAAAATAATGAAAAAAAATGTAATTAAATTAATTACATTTTACACCATTAATATTATTAAACATTTACCTAATCCATTAATATTATTAAACATTGACCTAATTACATTGTACACCATTAATATTATTAAACATTTATCTAATTACATTATACACCATTGAACATTTGAAAAAAACTAAGGAGAAAGAAGAGTATCAACAGGAACATTAAAGACCAACACCAACTTTGAAAGAATTTCTTCGCTATCAGGAGCCAACTCTAAATAAAGCCACTCCAGATTTAGTGACATATGTACAAGTGTGTCATAGCTTTTATTACTCTGCCATATAGGACTACACCACTGAATATAAGAAATCAGCAAGCTTGCTAAATCTCAAAGTAGAAATTCCTCAAACGTTGATAAAAAATTGAGAACTACATGGCTACATCAGAAAGGAATTTACCCCATTTGAAATAAAGAACCTTAATGATGCTGGTAAGAAGGCTCTATTTATTGAGTACAAGAACAGAAAACCAGCAGTGGGGAAATGGAAAACCAAGGAAAGGTACCTAACATCAAAAATATCCTAAGCAAACGAACAGAAATAGGACTTTCACCACTGCTCAGTGACTCAAAAGACAACACCAGGAATCACTGCAATCATTGCAGTGTTGATTTATGGGCACACTGAGAATGTTGAGTGACAAAACTAGAAAGTTTCCAGAAGAGAAGAATATAGCTTATATGAGTGCAGACCACCAACTAAAGAGGACACATTATTTAATCCATTGTCACATATTTAAAGGCATAGGTCCATCTGCGTGCAATTTTGACTTGTCTAGCCGGGTATAACTCATGAGGTACTCACCGATGAAGCTTGATATGCATTATCCAAAACAAGCAGCAAACTTCACTTTTCCAGCAAACAATTAGTAAAATTTTCATTTTCCAATATTCTTAGGCAAAGGATCGATTCAGCAACCCCAAAAACCCTCAGCACACTCTGTTTAAAAAAATAGCAATTAGTTTTGGGCTGGGACTATAATCCCTCATCAAATTTTCGACCGCAAGTCCACTGAAGGGGCATCAGATAAAAAGGTGTGTTTTGCTTAATTTTTGTGAAATGCGCTCACCAATCAGGTTCCAACCCACAACTGCTCACAGAGATGACTTAATAATGGCAAGTTTAAGTTGTCAACAGAGAGTCAGACTCGTGACCTAGTTAACTAAGGTCAGCAACAGAGCCCAACTGGGTTTCACCCAGGAGAACCCTAAAACCTCTGTTTTTTTCAACAGAGCTGGTTGGTAACATAGCAATAAACAAGATTAAGAGCTCAAGCCCAACCCTATGTTCTTATTAAGATCTACGACCTCGTTCTAATCAAAAAAATGGGAGCTAATGTTAAAAAGAGAAGCCCATCCCATGTTCTCCTTAAGGCCTGCGACCCCACTCAACTCAAAAAATGGGGAGATTCCGTATAAAAACAAGGGAAGCTGCGAGGCAGCGAGTCCCTGCATGAAGTTAACATTTAAGGTCTAGGGCTAAATATCTACTAGTTCTGCCAATCCTGTATAGTGAGTCCCTCCGAAGCCTAAGTAAAGGTACAGGGCTCTCAGCCAGCCAAGAAGACAAAACAAGTAAAGCCTGGACCAAGTTAAATACAGATTACAAAATTCAAAAGTTGGCGTATGCATCTGCAATTGTTCTGCCAATCCTGTATAGTGAGTCCCTCCGAAGCCTAAGTAAAGGTACAGGGCTCTCAGCCAGCCAGGAAGACAAAACAAGTAAAGCCTGGACCAAGTTAAATACAGATTACAAAATTCAAAAGTTGGCATATGCATCTGCAATTGATCGGTAAACTGACAGTTAGGAAGAAGCATGCTGCTATTCTCAACCTTGATCACAGCATTTGCACTCCCCTTTATGTTCAGTACTGCTGTGTCCTGATGCAACCTGTGTTGAGCTGTTTGTATCAAGGGCATACCTTTATGTTCAGTACTGCTGTCTCCTGATGCAACTTGTGTTGAGCTGGGCTCCAATAAGCTTTTTTGCAAGATACCCATTCTTAGCTTGATGCATCTACACTACTGGGCTCTGTACCTGCATATAGTGTAGTGGAACAAAATTCAAAAGTTGGCGTATGCATCTGCAATTGATCGGTAAACTGACAGTTAGGAAGAAGCATGCTGCTATTCTCAACCTTACATAGGTTAAGCTTAGTTAGCTTCATTAAAACACTTTCGAAAAGGTAATGTGGCTATGTAAGCTATGAAAAGGGCCATTGGACGTACGTCTGCTGGAGTTGGTGCTGTTGGCGCTGTGACCATGTCTGATGAAGTCTGGTAAGCAGGGACTAATTTGAAAACGTAGTATCCTCTGCCTTTCGTGATGCGATAGCCATGAGTCTCAAACATCCTGCTCTTATTAGATAGACCTTGCCGAAGAATGCAAAGCATGGACTCAAACTGGTTCCTATTCATCGAGTCCCCCACTAGCATGACTCGCTTGTCTCTCAGTCTCTCCAAGAAGCTTGTTGCATTGAATCTGGAACATCAATGGGCGGTAGATTAAATATGCTGCTGTTATAGAAGACAGTAAGGCAAAACATATGCCACAACTGTCTGAGACATTGTTACCATACAATTGAGTCGTACTTGCCGAGGCATGTGACTCATGGATACTCGACAGTATTGTGAAATGGATCTTCAACAAATTGATTTAGAGTTGGTAAGGCTTAGCGCCTAAATGTTATGTGTCCTATAGGCTTTCTTGAACATTATACAAAACATCCTTCTGTATATGAAAGTGTTTCCACCGCTCATTTTATATCAAACTTCTAGATTGACTAAGCAAACAGGACTAGACAAGACGAAGAGACGATTAGGTTATTGTTAGCCATTTTGATACCATATCATGTAAAAAAATCAAACATATTTCAAGTCACGGCCTGTTTAGGCATCCTAGTCATAAATCAGCCGTCTCTACACTAGGATGATGAGGATATAGTATAAGAAAGCAAAAATTTTGGTGTGCACCACAAAATCTTAGTCGGCATACCAGTTTCAGTCTAGGTGAATATAATACCCGTCAACACTGAATGTGGAACCATAATAGCAATCTAAGCTTACTGATATGACAATGAATAACAGGTGAAGCTTACAAGCTCTTCAAATTATTTGAAATCCCTATTCCTTTCATCCCAATCCCCAAAAATGTCACCGAAACTGTCAATGCCATATGAAATATCTACTATATAGTCCCACTTCAACATATAGACACCAAAACTTGTCCTGAGGCTGACAGATGTGGAAAGTTCTTGATCTTTCAACAGTGGTCGTGTACTACAAGCCTAAATGAAGACAATGTAGTAGTAATACAATTGAATATTGATAGCTGCATAAATTGGTCAATGAGCTGAATAGCAATCTGCTTCAGGGAAACATAACATGTAATCTCTTTTGAGACATTGCTGTCATTTACTGCAAATGTCAAATGCGTCATTTACTGCGAATGTCAAATGCTGACTTTTGATAATGTAACAGGCATAACACTGAAAGCTGCAAGTTGAACAATGAAAATGAATATAGAATACGAAGTGAGTGTGTGCACCTTTGGGACATTCATTACTTATGATACATTATAATTATGGATTCCTTAGAGGTGACAGGTAGAAACAGGGAGCAAGCAGCACATACCTTAATGACACATACATTATGGATTCACTTGATATAGTAGTGTAATAAATCACATAGCTATGAACAAGGAGGTATAACAAGAGAAGCTGTAGGAGCACAAGAGGAGGGTGCTGAGAGATAGGCTAAGGAGGATGGATAGGGCATAGAGCTTGAGCCAGAGATTCGCGATATTAAGGCTGAGCGTTCCACCCTCAAATTTTGATTGAGGTAGTTACAGCTATGATCAGGGATGCCTAACGTTCTAGCCAACTCGTGGTCTGTCGGTAAGGGTACTTGGGATGGGTGTAGAAAGGAGGGGAATGGACTTTCAGTGTATAACCTCTTCCTGACCGTTTTGATACGACCAGCAGCATGTCATTGTGCTCTCCGTGCCGACTTGGGTGAACATCACTATATAAAATCTGTTGGCACCTTGTCTGCAATGTGTGTGAGTTTGGGGAATGGTCTAAGCCCAGGGTAGTTCTATGCCATAAGAACTTCAATTGGTCATGTGCTTGCAGAAATGCCATTCAACATAACATCACTGAGGCACTGATGCATTATACAAATAACTTAAAGATACTACTAAAAATCGCCATGATAATCCATAACTGCTTCCCCTTTTTACCCAAGTATTGCATTAACGCAAAGGATCTATAGTAGGTAATTTGAATACAAATAATATATACATGAACTCTGTCTATGAAGCCATCTAGGAGATGAGGCACTCCTAGCGTGTGCTTCTGATTGGAGAGAAATACACAAAAAGCTGGATTTACCTCTTCGGCTCCTAGGAAGAGGAAGGTATGATCAGCCAATGTTCCACCAGTTGCCTTTAATGATGCAACCAACCCTGCCAGAACCACTGCAGTTGTCCCCTGAAATACAAAAGATGCATCCTGATTCTTCATTGAAAACCTGGATATTCACATCCTTAATCCCAACACAGTCATGATTTTAAAGAAACATGAATAAAATATTTAGATCTCAGTATTTGAATAACTATAGCACTGATTGACAAGCTGTGGCTTTGTTACATAGGTTGCATTGTAAAATAACCAAAATGATCAGTCATTGTAGGCAAACCTGAATGTCATCATTGAACACGAGATGGGTTTTCCGATATTTTGCCAGCAACTCAAAGGCATTGTGATTGGAAAAGTCTTCAAACTATCATGAGGACGTAAAATGTCATTTAATCAATCAATTGTGCATGTTTTTCTTTATAGAGGTTTGCTTGGTCTATTGCAAATAGAGTGCAAAAACAAACAGGTTTATTAAATTGAAAATCCTAAAATATTTGTTCATTTATAATCTTCTTGCATGGTTTCAATAACTAGCAAGAATTTTCCAGCTCCCAGACATATCTTATCAAAGTCCCAACAAAATGCTAAAGGTAACTACCATACAAAGTAAATATGTTCATGCAAAAATGATATGAAAATCAATTCCTAAAGTATTTGTTCATTTATAATCTTCTTGCATGGTTTCAATAACTATCATGAGCTTTCCAGCTCCCAGGCATATCTTATCAAAGTACCAACAAAATGCTAAGGTAGCTAGCATACAAAGTAAATATGTTCATGCAAAATGATATGAAAATCAATTATCTTGACAAAAGAAACAAGTGTTTAGCAACTAACCTGGATAAGAACTTTCTCTCCATAATTTTGTTTCACTGCACACATGAACTCATGAAGGAAGTCATAATATTCCTACAAAGCATAAAAACATATCATCAGCCACAAGATATTTTGTCCCTGAGAACTGAAGAAAATAAAGGAAGCATTTACTAGTTCATTCAAATAGAAGGAAACCTGGCCAGTAGTGCGCTTTTGTCGGAGACCAATATAAAATTCATCATTTAAGAGATTTTCATTGTTGGTCCCAACATCAATTGTTATTGGAAGACACTGTCCACATACCAGTAGAGTAGTTAAGAGAATAAAAATACAAAATAATTGACTGACTACAAGGCGAGACATGCAATAGTGGGTTAAAAATCCTTTTCTGTCAGTTACATGCATTCATCATGGAATAGAAATGAAGGGGCTCTAAAATGTACTATGTACAAGGTGCTTAGCAGACTAAGCTATACAACAGAAAGAATCAATTTACCAGTTTTGCCGTAACTTTGCTGAAATTAGCATATGTTTAAACAATAAACTATAGGTTATTGTGCTGCATACCGATGAAGGACGAACTCCACCAAGTGCAGTGTATAGAGATAATTTCCCTACAGGTATGCCCATACCCTGTCAGTAATGAAAACATGTGTCAAATGGATAATACAAACAAGGGGCAAAGATACAAGGAAATGCGAACACCCTAGTTAAAATAACAGGCATTTATTGAGTAAAGATAAGCTATAATAGAAACATCAGACAGGCAGAAAATGTGGAAAGATACAAACTAAGAATACACCCTAAGTTAAAATGACATGAACTAAATGCACACAGGTTCCAGTTTCTGGTTATTAAGTTTCCTTTTACCTGTATCCCTTCATAGATATGAAGATAAAAAGAACAAAAGCTCACAGTAAAAAACAAACTAAGACAAACATGGAAGGAGTACTCTGGTAACAAGGATTCAATGCATACCAGCATAACAACATTTACTTTGTAACAAAAACTACCGCAAATGTGTTGATGATACAAATAGAGAACCCTAACCTAATTGACAATACTAAATGCACACACATAATAGTTTTTATTTTCATTCATTGTATATTAATTGTCTTCTTTCCAAATGTATCTCAATAAAAGGATGAGAGAAGAAAATGAGGGAAAAAAGGGGAAGGGAGACATTATGTTAGATCCCCTGGTAACATGTATGAAACAAATAACAGATTTCAACTTGTATAACATGCCAACAAAAGTGACAAGTTCAGAATAGATAAAGGGAAATTTGTGTTGTTAAATAATAAAACCAGAGGCAAAGGGGGAAAGGCAGAGGAAACCCATGGATAGCAGGCAAACAAAAGCTAAGTAATTGTGAAATTTACCTAACATCCAAGATCGCCAAGTCCCAGAATGCGTTCACCATCAGTGACAACTATAACATTAACACTCCTTTCACTCCAGTTCTTCAAAATTTCTAGGATCTTACCTCTGCAAAAACCATACCCTCGCAAGTTTTAACGCAGTGAAACAAATTTAAAGAATGAACCTAACAAAAAAGAATTGGAATCTAAGTTTCCTTTTACCTGTATCCCTTCATAGATATGCAGATAAAAAGAACAAAAGCTCACAGTAAAAAACAAACTAAGACAAACATGGAAGGAGTACTCTGGTAACAAGGATTCAATGCACACCAGCATAACAGCATTTACTTTGTAACAAAAACTACCGCAAATGTGTTGATGATACAGATAGAGGACCCTAACCTAATTGACAACACTAAATGCACACACATAATAGTTTTTATTTTCATTCATTGTATATTAATTGTCTTCTTTCCAAATGTATCTCAATAAAAGGATGAAAGAAGAAAATGAGGGAAAAAAAGGGGAAGGGAGACATTATGTTAGATCCCCTGGTAACATGTATGAAACAAATAACAGATTTCAACTTGTATAACATGCCAACAAAAGTGACAAGTTCAGAATAGATAAAGGGAAATTTGTGTTGTTAAATAATAAAACCAGAGGCAAAGGGGGAAAGGTAGAGGAAACCCATGGATAGCAGGCAAACAAAAGCTAAGTAATTGTGAAATTTACCTGACATCCAAGATCCCCAAGTCCCAGAATGCATTCACCATCAGTGAGAACTATAACATTAACACTCCTTTCACTCCAGTTCTTCAAAATTTCTAGGATCTTACCTCTGCAAAAACCATACCCTTGCAAGTTTTAACGCAGTGAAACAAATTTAAAGGATGAAGCTAACAAAAAAGAATTGGAATCTAGACAATTGAAAAGAAAAACAAAAATTATATATAATGTATATACTTCTCTTTCAAGCTAATGTAAAGACCCTGTGAACGCCTGAAGATTGACCCATATTTTTGACAGGATTCGCCAACAGTTGGAGTGTAAACAATGGGAAGTAACTCTTCCACATTATCCACCAAGAGTTTATAAAACAACCTTTCATTCCGCTCCTGCCAAGAGAAATTGTGTAACCCAGTAAACTATACTGTCAAACATATTTTATGCAATTTCCTTCCAGTAGTATCAACCAGCTAAGAAGCTGGTAATAATAAATATATATGCTACTGCAGTAGACAGATAGTTTTCATATTAACATAGATAATAACCACATGCCAAAGATGGCCCACAAGCGACTGACACCAAAACTACTGACGATATTGGAGGGAGAACAGAAAAATGCTCAAACCATTTAAAGGAGAAATAAAAAAATGCTCAGACCATACTCGGGTTTCGATAAAAGTTTGGATATTTCAATAGAAATACCTCGAGTTCCATCAGTGCCATGTATTTCTGCAATGAAGTTTGATATTGGCAAATGTTATTCAGAAGCCTTTTTCCATGTAGAAATGTAACAATAGGTTTAGCAACCAATAGATAAATCTCACATACGAGATAGCCACAAAAGAAAAAGGAAAAGAAAAGAATGTTATTTCACTTCCTGTACTTTGCAACGAGATAAACATCTAAATCACAGTAAAATTTCCTCTTTTGCTACTTTGAAGAAAGGAACCTTAAAAACTAAAGAGCATTCACTGCAAATATCCAAATCTATGCAAATTTCCTTCAGTTCCCAAGTAAGGGCGACGGAAGAGGAAGTAAGGGCGACAGAAGAGGATCGTCAAGTCGTATCCGTTGACAGAGGCGAAGAGTGAATCAATGGGGCAGAACCCTGGTAAGCTCTCAACTGTACCAGCTCTCAACTAAGAAACGACAATGCAACATGAAATTTCAAATTTAAATAAAAATAAGAAAATCAATCGATGTCAATAAAAATAAAAATGAAAGTCGAAACTTTTATCCACCTTGTGGGCCCTACATGACGGCCATGTGCCTAACACCTCTCTCCCTAGCATAACACATGCAAGCTCTACAGCAGGCCACCTAAGGTCGCATCAGGATAACAACTGTGATCAGGGAGATTGAAACCTGAAACCCGAGCAACAAGATTGAAACTAGTGTAACATCTGTAATCAGGCTAACATCTGTGATCAGGGATATTGAAACCTGAAACCCGAGCAGGAAGACCCTGCAATGTAATGTAATGCCACCTAATAAATCTACCACAAAGCTATTGCGAAATGCCACTGCCAATACTGCTGAAATAATACAGAGACCCACAAGCAGCACTAGTCCGATTTTCACAGAAGGGGCGTTGGCGGGATTCCATACCATGATGAGGTTGTGCAGAGTGGAGGTGCAATTTTGGCTATTTTGGGACCCTAAGTTAGAAGAAGAAGAAATTAGGATGCGAATCTCTTGGCCATGGAGGGAAGGTGATGGTTTCTCCTATGGCAGAATCGATGAGGGCTATGCGGCCATGATGTGATTGTAGTTTCTGGAAAAAATACACCCATCAATGTGCTTCACTAAGAAGATTTCATTTCTGCAGGCGGTGGTTGATGTACATGTACAGGATCTGTTCCACCGTCACCTGAAAGTAGTTATGATGATGAAGATGTTGCCGCAGAGGAATCATTAGTCAGACAGCAAGTAACTGAAGATACGAGGAGTATTCTTTGATTATCTTCGACAGCGACGCGACAGCGTTGTTAACCCATGAAGACACCGACGATGGCTTGAACTGGACAGGGTGACCGGTCGAATAAGCAGTGATTCCTGCTCGGCACTTGTTATAGAAGAAGCAGCAGTTAGCTCCAACACGAGACTGAAGTCACTTCAGGGGTTAGCTCTGCAAATGTTGAAAGAATAACGGCAGCTAATTCATCCGCATCTGTTGGAGGAATGATGGAAGGGATCGATCCCATATGTGGTGAAAGCCCAAGGCAATAAAGAAGAAAGACCAGGCGCAGGGCCAAAGGCAGCATAGTACAGAAAAGAGATTCCTGATTCAAGTCTTGGAGGAAGGGCGGCTAGCAGAACCGGTCCTAAACCCTGAATAATTAATGTTTGCTTTGCTCACATCGCATTCGTGGGCTTAATAACGAAGCTAGGCAACTACGTGCAGTTACTATTTGCTTTGCTCACATCGCATTCGTGGGCTTAATAACGAAGCTAGGCAACTACGGGCAGTGAAAGTTTGATCAGCAGCATCTGAGCCAGGTACATATCTAGATGCAGCTTGTGGGTATCAAAACAGGCCTGCCATTGCCTTCCCTGCGGGAAATTTTTGCGCAGCTTGCAGTTTATTTGTTGCATTCGAGTCACCATAAATGGCCGAGGAAACAGCACCTAGTACCTCGGAACCACCTTATACTAATAGCTGTTGAACCATGGCATGCACCAGCTGCCAACTTCAACCATTGGCACCTCAACAACAGCATACATGCACAAACCATACCAAACCTTAGCATACCCCTGTAGATAATACGAATTGAATTAATGTTAACATTAAAACAAGACCGTTGACGGTTAGCGATAATGCACCGGGCGTAAAAGCAATTTAAGCTATGCTGGAGCCTCTTCCGCCTCGGGAAGAGGCCAAATAAGATGGCAAAGCCTCAGGTGGAAATGAAACTTAGGTTATCGCGGCACATCCCCGCACAGGGCATTTGCAAACCTTATGATAATCACCCAATAACACGGCGCAGCGACTAAGAACTAATGCTATATCCGTCGCGAACGATTACTATAGTCCCTGCCGAATGCCAGATGGCAGGGACTAAAAAGGCCCACGACTATGTTCTTAAGGCCTGGGGCTGCCCACCTCTCTTCCTCGCAAATAGTTGGCCTCCATCTAGACCTTCTCATGTTTAGACACCCTCCATCTAGACTTCTAATCTTTAGATCCTTTTGGGTTCCACCTATGTTTAACTAAAGGAGGGTGCAACGAAGTAATTTTGGTACTCAAAAATCTCAAGCAAAGAACTGCTTATCCAATTGGCTAGTGAATGTCATTTGCCAAAAAGTACCCTTGGTTCAATGTGATTGGACTGAGCAACTGATTATATAATATGGGCCCCATTGTCTATGGCACAGATGGGATTGTAGGTCGTGGAAGAGGAAGAGGCCGTGATTTTCGATCAGATGAACAAATGCATGGAGTGCCTGCGGTAGCCTGATTGTCTAATACAGTTAGCCTTAGAACATATGGATGCCTGCTCTTGGAAGCTTAGAATTTTAACGAGTATATGAATTTTGTGTATTCTCACATCTTTGACGAATGAATCGATTTGATTGAGTTAAGCATAAGAGTAGTCAATTCATGCTAGTATTTTCCAATTTCTCTCCCAACAATCTAAGTTTAAATTGATCATGCGGATTCCCCCTGGGATAGGCAGTCTCCTTGGTCGGGCAAGGCCATCAAGGTGATAGTGAGTGGCTTGCCTATTATGCGTCTAGGCTGTCCCATTGAGGTTAGGACTTTTCCTCCTAGGTGATCATTTGAGTGGTAACAGTGAGTTTGGGTGATATTTATGAGTTAAACTTTAAAGAATAAGTCGGGATTGATTCAGATTCAGCTGATTAGACTCTATTTCCTCTTAAAACATAGTCAAACTCGCGACTCCACTTGGATTGCGAAGAGCCTGATAACACTGCCAAGAAGCTTCGTATGGCATATGGCATAAATTGCAGAGCAGTAAAAGCATTAGTGGACTCAAAAGAAAATGTCATACAGATCAACTTGGTTAATAATTTACGCAGTCCATCTATATTTAAGAAGCACATCTATAATAATTGAAAAGCCACTGGCCTTGAAGAAGAGGGGATGGTTGAGGTTCTGTTCCTCCATCTGTTTGAGGACTGCAAGCCAATCTACTCTTCTGGGCTTCATTATTCTCACCCACTTCATGATTAATTCAGATGGATCATCCTCTTCTGATAAACAAATTATATGTTTCATCAAGCCATTGCTCCTTCCAGACAACTTTGGAGGCAGAGCTTCTATGAGCCTTTTTTGCACCTTATCCAATCCATTGTCGTCTACATCAGCCCACCTCAATCCCTTGCCCTTCACTTGTTGGTTGTCTTTATCTCCCCCAACATCAGAATCTGATTCGTTCTCTGCATTTTCAACCTCAACTTCATAGTACTTTTCTTCTTCGGTTGTTGTTGTTGCTGTCGTTAATGTCCGTGGCAACAAAGTCAGAGTGCAGAGAATCGAGAATGTAATATTTTGGGAGGCACGGAAATTGCAAAGCACGTGGAGCATAAACTGCAATGTACAGAACCCTAGAATTGCATTTCACACATAAATCCTAAGATAAGTTAGCTGGCATCAAAATCAGAAAAAGCATAGCACTTGGAGTGCATTAAATTTTGATGTGTGGAACCTTAAATTTGCATTTGTGCACAACATAAATCCTATTCAGCATGGGAAACCTTTTAGGGAAACATCCTATTACATATAACAGAAAGCGCAGCACCTGTAGTAAATTTCAGGGAAGAATAAAGATGACCCTTGCAATTATGTTCAGCTTAAATTACACAAGCACACACAAAAATACAAAATAGTTACATTTTAAGCCTCAGTAGATTCAAAGTAGCTTTGTGAAATTGAATGATGAACCTTGGGGTCCACAAAAGAAGTGAGTTAAAATTTGAAGGAAAATAATGCTAGAAACAAGATGTGACCTGATCTTGATTTCTATTCTGTTATGATACCATTGTCAGGCCAGTGCTTTAAATTAAATTTAGATGATATGATTGCAGGGTTAAATTTTTCTTTTCTCATTACCATAACACCCCTTATTTTTTGGCCAAGTCAGGGACTGATTTCCCCAATCTGCTACTAAAATCTATTCATATCAGAACTGCACTTCTGGGTATATGGCTGAGAATTCTCTTATTTTTCCTGGGAGCCCAACTTGGGCCAGCAATAGTAAACTCCCACATTTTTACAGTGAGACTACAGCTCAGCTGACATGGAACTAAAGTTGGTACCAACTTATTATCAGATGCATCTCATGGAAGGTGAGTAATTGGAAAATAAATATGGTACATATGACCATAACCATGTACACAGGATAGTCCTTCCCATTAATATATACACTCCTAAATAAATAAAAGATGAACACTTCTATTTGAATCTGGAAAAATGACTTCTAAATCAAAGTTTTATTGCATCAGATCATTGCTATAGCTAAGAAACAAAATGACAAATTCTTTTATTTGTCAGATCACCACACAATGCATGGACAATGGGCTATTTATATATTTCAACCAAACTAACGGTATAAGCCATCAAACCTTCCAAGATAAAATACGAGTTCATCAGCGAAATTTTGCATCCTGGATTTAGAAGGTAAGTTCGTAACTCAAGTCCAGATATTTCTCGTAGCTCAGAGAAGGATATTTTCTCAATTCAACACAAACAGAGACAGATATAATTGTTATTAC
Source organism: Pinus tabuliformis (assembly GCA_031772625.1). Classification (NCBI taxonomy): domain Eukaryota; kingdom Viridiplantae; phylum Streptophyta; class Pinopsida; order Pinales; family Pinaceae; genus Pinus; species Pinus tabuliformis. The sequence goes on from CM062809.1 coordinate 1,170,100,707, forward strand.
ATAAATAAACAACAAACGTCAAGAACTCCCTCTGGAATCAACTTTACATTACAAAATACCCACCCAAAAAAATAGTTTTACATTGTAAAACTGCAAAGTAAACTACACCTAAAGCTCAATGGAAAAATCTCGAATTGAATTTTTGTATATAAAATTTTATGCTGAACCATCTCAAATTGAATTTTAGCATATACTATTTTATATTGAACCAGGCTTTTTTTTTAATCCTTGAGAGAAAACTAACCAATAAATCAATGTTAAATTAATTTATTAAGGATAAAAAACTTGAAATGCATACCTCTCAACAAATAATACACAATTTATTAAGGATCAAAAACTTGAGATTCCTACCTCTCAACAACTAATAACACAATATATCCTGCCGGGCTAACATTGATCTATGCTAGTTTATTTACAATTGTTATTTAAATATACACCTTGATTGTTATTCAAATATACAGCCCTGTTTAACAGCATCTATGTTAGTTTATTATTATTTAAATATGAAGTAAAATAACTAATTCATCCCTGATATGGCTCTGTAATTCATCTTATTAAAATATCATCGCATCATCCCCAGACTGGCTTAGAGTAGTTTATTGTTATTCAAATATGACAAGTAAAATAAATAATTAATCCCTGCTAAGATATGGTTCTATTCTTCATTTTATTAAAATACCATCACATTATCACCAGACAGGCCTAGATTACCTCCTTTCTCTACGTGCAATAGCAAAATAAGATCTGGGCCTAGAGCACCACCCTTATCTATATGCAATAACAAATTTAATAAGGAATAATACATCTTGATTAAGACAATACAGGTTCCAATTATTTTTGAAAGAAGCAGCATAAAGAAAATACAATGGAGATAATAAATGAATTATTGTCCATAATCTTCTCTTAATAGAAGAAGCATGCCAAAAGCCCTATCTAATATGTAATTTATGGAAATCTTTTAGCTGCTCTCTGCTTATGAGAGCATAGCTACAGAGTTTGGTACAGTGAATACATATTATAGCATCCAGACCACTAACCATGCAATTTCAAAACAATATATTTAAATTTTATCAGAGCAGCGGTTACAATACCTGGATTTCACACAAATAAAAGGTCCTTTGTATTTCACAAAGAACAACATTTTTTGCAGAATTGGATGCAATTGCCGTGTCCAACAACAACATGCACAGGGCATGGAAACCCTGAAGACCTGTTTGGGACCATCAGAAAAAACTGAATAATTTCCACATCTGAAACAAACCCAAGCACATGACATTTCTGATTTACAAGCACAAATCCCCTTTAAATGCTGCAATTATCTCAAGAGTAATTCAGGACTTCATATTGCAACTACCACCCACCAGTTATTATAGAAAATACTTTTCCCGAAGTAATAAAGCATTAGCCGACTTACCAGAACCAACCAATGCACATAATTTTTTTGTTTTAAAGGGGGGGCCTTCTTACCAGTAAGTTCGCATAAACCCTAAGCCCAAAAACCCCGGTGATTAACAACTGTGCAGCTTCACTTGAAGGACCTGGCGCTCATATTTCTGCACAAAATTCGAGCGTTCATCTCGTTGACGGTATCAATAAGCCCTCCTAAGTCCACAATTCCACCGGAGGCCTCGTTCTCCTTGTCTTTCTTCTCCTGGGGTTTAGCCGCTCTACGCTTAAACTCAGTTGCCTTCTCGAAGAAATTCCCGTAGATATACTCTGTTGTGTAGCCCTTCTCCTCATCATAGTGCATGATCTGACCGTGCCATTCCCATACGTGGTAGCCGGGCTCTGGGTCCTCGTGGAACCCCACGTAAACCTGGTGCTCGCCAATGGTGACGGCCTGGCCAGAGTTCGCCTTCAGTTTATCAGTGTCCCTGCTGGATATAATCTGATCGATATTCTTCTCCAGCTTCGCTTCCTCTCTCTCCAATGGGCTCTTGCTCTCGTCCGCGATGATGCGATCATACGAGTTGGATAGGAAGGTATTGGTGTCCAGAAAAGGGTTGCGCATATTTAGCCGACTCATCATGGTGCTCACAACCAGGCTTTCAAAAGAGTTTTTGGTGGAATACTGGTTCGCCATTTTCCCTCCGATGGCTGATCTCCACTCTCCAAGACTTCCTTCCGGTGGATATCAATATATAAACTGCAATGGCCAGGCATATGTGGGCTCTCAAGGAATTTAACAGCTTGGGGATTGGAGGAAACCAAAGGGAAAAGGGCGAAAGCAATAAATTTCCTTTGCCTTTATCGCCATCATAGTATCAGTGTTTATCTTCATGCCTGACAGTTAAACCCCAAAATTAGCATCCTTCAAGTTCATATCCTCTGGCAGCATTTAACAGCTTTGGGATTGGAGGAAACCAAAGGGAAAAGGGCGAAAGCAATAAATTACCAAGAAGCGCAGGCATGGCGCGAGATGCCACGGGCTTGGGACTCTTCTTGACCTTGACGAGACACATACGGCAATTTCCGACGATAGAGAGGCGCGAATGATAGCAGAAGCAAGGGATATCGACCCCCGCTAGGCGCCGATAACAAAAATGCCGACCATTCTGCCTGAAGGACGAAGACCATAACAGAAATGCTTGAACAATTTCCCGCTGAATGTGGACACCAGGTGTCAGTCTCAGAAACAAAAGGACGACGAAAGTTTCTTTCAAAGGAAGGCTTATCGACCTAATAATAATCGATTCCTTTCTACTCGTGTTTTGAATTTCTGGAATTTTTATAGAAGAAGTCCCATTTTAACGAAAGCTCACCTAAGGGGGAGTCTCCCTAAGCACACTAGCATTTCCTCAACTCTTGTTGTTGCTACTTGAAATCTTTTTGCAGAAGTAAAATGCAGTGGCATAGATTATCTTGTGTTCTATGTTCCCAATCCCAGTTTTCATAAATACTGTTTTTCCATTGTTTTCAGAGTTGGTACCTATGTTCTAACAAGACTGATTTGAACACTTTAATTCAACGTAGAGCGTTACGTTGGTATCAGAGCTCCCCCCTACATAAATAAATCTCACAATCTGGAAGATGCAAGTGGAATTGGAAAACCATCTCAGTAATTGGCTAGTCCTCTGTGCTTTTATTCAAGTTACTCTAATATGTTACCTGGTAGAATTATGTTTTGTTCTAGCTCCTTGAATCTCTTGGCTGTATTGACTAAGTTGTTATTTGTAGCTTCATGGTAGGTCACTGTGCACTTAATTTGAATTCCTCTTACTTAGGATGCACTCTTTCATTCATTTCATTTGCTTTATTGATACAGCCATATCTAGATTAAATCTCAACCACTTAAAGATTAATATCCAAAACGTACCCTTGATATTGACTGTCCATGGACAACCCAAGAGAGATTCCTTTCTGTGCTAATTGTCTCGAGCAACCCAAGAGGGATTCCTTTCTGTGCTAATTGTCTCGGGTAACCCAAGAGGGATTCCTTTTTGTGGATTCCTTTCTGTGGTAATCTTTGAAATGCATGGCAGTAGATAGCATTTAGGGACAGAGTGCCCAACGCATCCATGAACCAACAAACACTTAACCAACTTGGAATTGCATCTGTGTCCATTGTTGAAGTCAGTTGCAACCTCTATAAGAGTAGCTTCTGACCATGCTCACTTTATCAGTTGCGCTTCCACTTGCGCCTTTAGTTAAAAGAGACACTTCCACTGAGCCTGCGATAGAACCATTTCAGTGCACCATATAGTGTTACATCCAATACTGTAGCACTTAATCTAAAGGAACCCTTATCTACAGTTCATATCTTGGGCCCGCAAAATCGGACCTAGGTATTCTCTATGCCAAGCTCCTCACTATGGTATGTCACCCACGGTATAAACGAATCAAGGGCGATCTTAGAAGCATACAGTTTAGTAGGATAAAGAAATCATGTTTGAAGCCACACTTGGGTATGAACTACCACCACCCTACTGACCCCTTGATATTGTACTCTCACTGAAACTACTAGTACTTCCTCCTACTACTGCACCAGGCTGACTACAACTGCTAGAATAATGATTGTACCAAGGCAAATAGAAAGCAAAACCAGAAAAATAAAGTACCATATGACTTATGGATGTCAGAGTGGTCAACACTAGGCTAGCTCTGTGGTTTCCTGACATTACCTCTTCGACAATAGGGGTTCAAAATCTCGGCTTCCTTCATTATCAAGAAGAAGACAGTTTAGTAGGCGAAAGATTCAATCAGGATTGCCTTACAGTTCTCGATGATAGATTTTTACTGATGAAAAGTAGTTTCATGTTCTAACTCTAACCAGGGCACTATGCTTTTCTAATCATAGCACTATGTTTTTATACACCTATATGGTGTTATAATATATTCTTTTGGTTCTTTGGACTTCTTTGGAGAGAAAATCTCGTCTGAAGTTCTTTAGTGCAGTGTGTTTCTATCACTGGTCTACTCTCAACATACGGATGGAAGCTTCCCTTCTGTAGATTTGCAACTTGAGGTCACATTGTTCTCCACTGTTCTTTATGGGTTTGAGGTGTGAGGGCCTTGCCTTTGAGACAAACTATGCCAAGATATAGAGTGTAGAGACCCATATGCTTCTGCATGATCAAGAGAAATAAAACAATTTCGCATGCCATTGTTCAGGTAGAGTTTGTGACCCATTCACTCTGGCTTGAGACCATTTTTAGATTGGTCTAGCTGTTGCATCATATTTGCTATATCTTTGACACAATATTTAGTAGGGAGTGTTATCCATACTTTGCTTTTTATACCTATTAGGCCATAGCCTCGAATAGAGACCCATTGATTGGCTTCATCGTTGAAAGCAGACTCGAATAGACCCATTGATTAGCTCCATCATTGATGCTTTCAGAGGTTTCAGACCATCATCAGTCAATTGGCATCTTGGTGGATAGCTTTCGCATATACAGGAAGGATGCCTAGGCCTGACTTGACCTACCAAGTGGGTTAAAGGGAAAAATGGCCTTTTTTTAGAGATTGTTCCCTCATATGGTATGAGGTATTCAACCTGGATTCTCGATTGATCTATCAGTCACAGTGTATGGTCTCTCCATTTGAGCTACAAGGTGTGGGTCTTTGTTCCGTTGGTAGTTCATGGGCTGCCCTCCAAAGTTCACCATGCCAAAAGGAAGTAGTCAGATAGTTTGTGCCCATTTTTTCATCGTTTAAAATCCTTGGAGCATCTTTTAAGGGATTATAGATTTTATAGATCATGCTGGAGGTTGGTGCAGGACTGGCATTTTGTTCTGCTTCATGTGCAGCTTGATTCGTGCACACAGTTTCATTGGTGTGCAAGTCTTCTTGGGGTTTTTCGGTGCTTGGTTTCATGCTTTCAGGGGTTTGGGACTGTATTTAGATTTCAGCTTTGATCCACAATCTAGAAGCTTCAATGCAAGTATGCTTGAGGTCAATTTTGTCAATTCCTTTTTTCACTTCTAGTGAAAAGAAGTAGGTATGAAATTATTTGTCAAAGGATACCTCCTAATGAAGGATGCCAAAGAGCTTATTGCTATCACGTACTGAGGTTATTGCTGCCTTAGTTTCTCTCAGGAAGAGGATATGATTCATGTATGTATACACTCTTTTCTTTTGGTTGGTTTTTCTGTTTCAGATACTAAGTACAATAGAGCAAAATTTTATCACTCCTTGTGGACTTCCACTAATGAGGCAAGGTAATTTGCCTATTCTCGATTCTACACTACATATTAACAATGTAAAGCCCATTGCACAGTTTGTATAATAAATTTGCAATTTTTGGATTTTACACTACATATTAACAATGTAAATCCCATTGCACAGTGTTTTTAATAAATTTGCAATTTATGTAAAACATACCTAGGTAATTGCAGAGATCTTATAGATAATTTATAAACCTTGAGTGAGTAATGTGAAGTAGCATTAAAGTCATTTTTTTCAATATAACAATAGTGTTTTCAATGGCCCAGAACAAATGGGAGGTGCAAGTCATTTAAGCATTCAAATATTACTGTTGTAAAGGCCTTGCAGGGGCTGGGGGTCAATGTTTTATTGCCTGCTTCACTGTTCTACTATATGCAACCGTTTTCCTCTTACTCATATCTTTAATATCCGGGTTTGCTCTCAGAAAGGAAGGTTCTCATCTACATTTACATCGAAACTCTGTTTTCTAGCCCAACCACAATTTGAGGAATGAAAAAAACTCTTGTGAAAACAATACCTATTTGTATACACTATCATCAATGCTATTTATTTCCATGATTTTCCTATCTTACCTGTAGTATATCTTTTTTTCTTCAAGATTTTTATTTGAGAAATGAACTGATTAGTTAGTCCTAAACTACCTTTGAACTATATATATGTGTATGTGGGCATTAAACTACCCTTGAGGTATATATATATGTGTACGTGGGCATTAAACTACCCTTGAGGTATATATATATGTATGTGGGCATTAAAAAGTAGCTTGAGAAAGTTTTGTTGTTCACAAAATGTGAACGTGATCCATTGGCAGAGCTTGTAAGTAAATGTTAAGGGATATAATGGCTTTGACTGTGTCAGAAAATTTCAATGAATAAAAATGATGGCTAGTTTGAACATGTTTGAACGTATAAGAAAATGATCTTTGCTTTTGAATACCGAATTATTCTGAGCTGATTTGTCTGGTTTAATAAGATGACCATATTCACATAGGTTTGTTGTATAGAATATCTATAATCTATTAAGAAAATAAATTATTTGTTGGGTAGGTATGTCGTTGCATCACAACCTTGTTGTTCTATCGAAATTGTTTTCACTCATGGGTTAAACAAATCACACATTTGTTTTATGGTCTGGGGATAAATATTAAGCAACTTGTAAATTAGTTAACCATACCATCGTATTTACTACTGGCTATAATATTTGACTAGTAATTATACCTAGAGTGTGCAGTTTATATATAGCACACTTGATACATATCTTAACTTACAACCTTGAACACTTTCCAATTTTGCAAAGTAAAAACATCCTAGTTGAGTCAGGTCACAAATTTTGGAGGAAGTACTCCATTTTATTCCATTTTATTATATTTGTCAATCAAGCCATAAAATCCTGTTGGGCACTAGGACTTCTATTGTGATTTCACACAGTTTAATTAAAAACAATGAACTACATTATATTTAGATGTTAGCGTTCTCAATAATTGATTAAGATTGAAAACTTTCTTTGAATCTTGCACTTGAGACAAATCAGATGGAAGAAAAAAGCAATCATATTACCATAGGAATCTAAAGGGTTATGGTAAAATGGGATCCAGTTATATGAGCAAATCACAGTAACAAGTACCTAACAAAAATACTTTCAGGAAAATGTTTATAGGGCTTAAAATGCATTGGGAGTAAAAGGGCTAGTTGGCCTCTTTTCTGTGGTGGATACCTTTGAAGTAGTATTCCACATGGTAAGCACATTCTCTAGCCTCTCGGCACTCTGGCCTCTTTGCAATAAGATATACATTTGCTAAAAATCATTAGAACTTCATAAAATCTTCATTTTCCACCCATTAATCCCCACCCTAAATCCATTTCTATCTCGCTTCTCAAATCAAAATAATTTAAGACCTCAAAAATATGAGTTTTTTCCCTCAGCATAATAATATAGTTCTGAGATGACACGCAGGAGTGATCTGAGAACTTCATGTGCAATTCCTTAATGTAGCACCATATACCTTGCCTTGTATCACTCACTACGTTGTACTTTTCCTTATATGACTCACTGCGATGTAATAGACTAAGCCATGCCTATTATTCTAGCTAGACTTAATTTTATGATTTTGGGGCCTAAAAGTTCTTTTAAATCTAAGAACCGTTGTGTATATGGGATTGATGTTGTTCATGGTCACAACAATGTCTATGGGGCTACCGTCTTCCCTCACAATGTTGGGCTTGGAGCTATCAGGCAAGTAGAGTATCAACTCCATTTTTTCTTCACAGCATTTCCTTGCAACTAGAAAATGTCATGGCTAATGATTTAAACAAATGAGTAGGTTGAGTGGTTGGCTATATTTCATGAAAACCCTTTATCTCTGGACAATACTAGAGAGCCTGGGCCTATATCCGTAGGCATTATTTTTTCATCGTAAGTAGTATTATGATTTGGAAAGTGCCAAGGGCCACTCTAATTGCAATGAGCAAAATGTTAGGAGACAATGATTTGAAAAGTAACTAGGGTTATCTGAATGATTATGGGCAAAATCTTGAGTAACTGAATTGGGATAATAACAGAATCAGGGTGAAAATGTTGATGTTTAATAGATCATGGGAACTCTGGCTTCTGATTACCGCCCTCAAAATCAAAATCTTCTAGAAAGTTTGGCTAACAATTTGTATCAACGTTTTATGGACACAGGGATCCCGATCTGGTTAAAAGAATTAGAGCTGCCATAGCTCTGGAAGTTTGATCTACTGGCATTCAATACACATTTTCTCCATGTGTTGCTGTAATACTCTGGCATGGAAGTGCTTGATGGAAGTTCATTCAAAAATGAGAGTCAAGTTTTCACTGTTTAGAATGTCTTGTTTGATGCGAGCAGGTCTGCAGGATCTTTACAAAGGGGGTGCCGTATGTGGCTGGACAGTAAGTTTCAGACTTTTTGTTTTATCCCTACTTAGAACATAAATTTCTTTGATCAATCAATTGTACCACAGTTTTCTATATAATTGGACATTAAGCTGCAAACATTTTTCTTTATCCATGCTTAGAATATGAATTTCTTTGATCAATCAATTGTACCACAGTTTCCTGAAATAGTTTTCTAGCCATGTGATTTATTGATGTTTGTCAGGTCAAATATTGTAGCGTGTGCTAAGCACTTTGTGGGCGATGGTGGAACAACCCGGGGTGTCGATGAGAATAACACTGTCAGCAATTATAAACAATTAGTCAACATCCACATGACCCCCTATTTCGATGCCATTGCCAAAGGAGTCTCCACCGTTATGGTTTCTTACTCTAGTTGGAATGGACAGAAGATGCATGCTAACCGTTTTCTCATTTCTCATGTTCTAAAAAAGCAACTTAGCTAATAGAATTCCCAAATCTATTTTATATCGTATTGCATATTTTAGATTAGTAGATTGATCTTAAATTTAATTTTCATTACTGGTTAAAATCATGTACATACTTTTATGACAAATCAACTTTCCTCAGAAGCATCAGTTAGTTAAAAAACAAATGGAAGCCATTAGAATTCTCTGTATTTCAAATATCGGACTAAATCACATTGGGCGTCTTAATGTATTTGAATTCTATTTCTTGTGCTTCAAAAGATTTGTAGGCTTCAGGTTGTGATATATATCAGTATCTAGTGCTTTAAGCAAAGACCGGTTTTCAGTATACCTGGCCTCATTTCTCTGGTTTGAAGCGATGCAATTGGGAGTGGAGTCCCATTAATATTCTATAATTGCACTTCAAATCTAAACTCCTAATGAATTCTGAGTGCAGGCATTGAGGGTGTCTTCAGTCTCATATATCACTGCATGGTTCATTATATTATTTTCAAATGTTTGTTAGGATCCCCATTCAACTTAATAACAACGAATGTAAACACATAATTTAGGAAATTTTAAGGTGTAAATTTCAGTCTGAAATTAATTTTGTATTTTCTAAAATGATTTGACTAGGATAAAAATATTTGACATTAAAAATCTCCAAATCTTTTTAAAAGCTATATAAAATCCTTAAGAATTCTAATTTTTTTAAAAACTACATGATCAAACATGTTATTATTAGTATTTTAAAAATTAATATCATAAATTTGGAATTAACTTATATCTATGCTAATAGACTTGCCAGCTTGAAGCATTGGCTTCTTTGAAAGCTGAAATTCAAAGCCTTTCACACATTCATATGATTCCTTAACCAGAAAACCAAATCCAGGTATTTGGCAATGTATCTACCATATACTTTTCATTTCAATGGCTTGTTAACATACTTGCTATAGGGGTGGAGAGCGAGGTATATAAAATATAATTGGATCCTGCTATACAGGTGCAGGGTGGGTTATAGAAAATATGATTGGATCTTGCTGTGGTTTTCCTATTTCATAACCATAGAAGGAAAAAACTATAAAGACACTTGTATATGGTTGATGTATAGAAATTGCATCAGATACATGAATTGTCAGCACTGTGTGCATATATTTGCAGGGCAATGATAAAGGCACTCAGTACAGATCTGGCATATATTACCATTCAGCTGATCAAGAAAGAGCTGCACGGGAATCAATGGAAAGGCACCAAAAGCCACTGCATAAAGAGATCGTGATAGAGATCCTGCCAGCGAAGAAGTTTACAGAGCAGAAGAGTATCATCAACAATACCTGGAAAAGAGATCAACTGGTGCCAAACAATCTGGGGCCAAAGGATGCAATGATCCAATTCGATGTTATGGTTGAATAGTGACTCGATCAAATTAACTGGACTTCTTTCAAAATTAAAGTATTTGTATCTTCTTGTTTAGTTCAGCTAGATATTACAACAGAGTGCTGTATAGGGGAATAGGGGAGTATTATGGTGGTGAAAATTTTGCGTCATGCCTCAGCCATCCATCTTGGATAGTGTCATCCGATTTCAAGCTCTTAAAGATGATTTTGATTTCAAGCTAGTAAAGCTCAGGGCTCAAGTATAACTCTATACTTATCTTTATTTGTAATCCTGCTGTCAAAATAAGTTTAGCTTATCTAGTTAGCTATGTTGTTAAATGTCATTTGAATTTTAGTTGAAAGAAACAGAGGAAGAGATGAATTGTTTCTGTTCTCTGCATATTTATTGATATAATTTGATTCTCTTCAAAAGAAACTTTATGAACAATGATAGTTAATAGTTCATAACTTTAGGACTATTATCTTCTCTCAGGAAATATGGTTTCTAAGAAAGAGTACAATGTACTTATATTCTACTCTTGTACAGAAGGAATTCCTATTAGACATTGGAAGACTGTTTGTGGGATATGGAGTTAGACTTACTTGTTTTACTGTATGTTTTTTAACTTGATTAAATATGCCATTAGAAGACTGTTTGTGGGATATGGAGTTGGACTGTTTTCATTTTTTGGATGCAAGAATTGACAATATTTTCTCTTGGCATCATGCCCTTGGGCAGGGACTTGTTACTCGCAACCCATCTTGTTAAAATATCAATCCACAGTCCAAGCGTATTTTACCAAAAAGGGTAAAACATGAACAAAACAAGAGACATGACTGCATGGTGAATAGAACAAGAAATAGGACTCAAGGTTTCTGGCAAATTATAAGCGTAAATCACCTCAGTGGTGGTGTACATTACCACTATAAAATTGAGTTTTGGGGATACAAAACCTACTTTACTAGAAATAGGAAACATAAATATAACTAGAAACAAAACAAAACTAGAATTGTGACTATAGAATATTAACAGATAAGCAACTTGAACCCACCCATCTCCCTGAATATATCATGCACTTAAAGACTGGTGGTGTTGTCGAAGTGTAATCCCAACAGAGGAATGGAAATGATAATAGGAACAAGAACTGAATGGAAAAGAGGTATACTAGTCACGCCTCTACTGACATTGATCTGAACAATGTTGCATGTCATTAAATGGGTATGTAGCACAGGGTAGAGAAGTCCATCGGTCAGGGGTAGACCTAATCTTCCATTCATTTCCCATCGTAGTTTTAACAAAAATTTACTTGGGAATATCGACATCCAACCTAAACCGTTCTATTGAATGACATGCAAGCTATTAGTTATTTCAAAAGTGAAAAACTCTACATAAGTCACCAATAAGGCATTGGTTCACTAGTGAGGTCAGCAGAGTTTAACCCAACCACCAGGCTTCACTATCACTGTTGTCCATGCCACCTAAATGGCATAACAGAAAAGCACTGGGCGATTTTGGTAGAAAAATTACCATCCAGACTTATCACCTAAACCAACGGAAGTCACTCATGGGCAAGTTTCTTGCATTAATTCTTATAATTAAACAATAAAAATAAAATGTAGTTACCTACCTCTTGAGTGGGTTTAGTATCCTCTGGAAACCTCTCCTCTGGCATAGAGCCTCGATCCTGCTTGTCTTAGCTCACATCCATTTCCTCGGCATCTGATTTCATTGCTCCGGAACTCTCGGAACCTTGTGGTACAAGCAAATCTGAGGCCTTTTTTGTCTCTGACATTTATAGGGACGACTGGATCATCACAATCCACCTGTGGCAGAGCATCTAGATGGTGACCTCCTACAGTCTTGGGACATTTTATTTCCTCGTCTTAATCAACGCATTTTTGCTCTCTTTTCTGCTTAATTTCTTCACTGATTTCAGGGTCGGAAAGACACCTATCGCTTCTTTGGCACATAACACATACCTTCGGCTCCATCTTCCTCTGCGGAATCTTGTACATACAGCCTCTTGAGTGCCTCTTGCACTTGTCTAGAAGTATTTTAAAGTTGCAAAGAGTGATGGAGGCTTGGGCATGGGCCATCGCACAAAGAGTGTGGGGGAACCTTGTGCAGATCCCTTCGTAGAATGAAACCACCACGATTGGAGGCATCTAGAATCCAATTTCTTGTATTCAACCAAATGTATCAAATCAAACCTGCGACAACATGGCCGAAACCTTCCTCTTTCTTCCCTGGAAAAACCCTGCAACGTGAGGGAAATGAATAAATTTTGATCTTTGAGAAACATAATGGGATGATATGGCGACCTTCCTCCCTGGAACGCGAGGGAAATGAAAAAAATTTGATATTTGAAAAACCCTGGAACGCAAGGGAAATGAACAAGTTTTGATATTTGAAAAGCAAAAATGCCGTGAAACGTTGAATGGAACTTAAATGAAATGCTTTTGTGTTTTTCAATTGGAATTAAATGAAATGTGTAAGTGTTTTTTTTGGCTTAATGGGGAGGTATTATTTATGGTAAAGAATTCTATGCAAGAAAAATTATTTGAGGGGATTTTAGTTGAATTGAAATTAAATGAAATGTGTAAGTGTTTTCTTTGGTTTAATGGGGAGGTATTGTTTATGGTAATAAATTCTATGTAGGAAAAATTATTTGAGGGGATTTTGGTTGATTTTTCAATGTAATCATGTTACATTAAAGGTGAATTATGGTGACATAAAAACAAGTTGTGTATGGTCAAAAAGTGCAATGAAGTCGTAATATTATAAGATTAATGATTATTTCTAATAAAATGTTTGGTTTAGTAAGGTTAACTAATCTATGGAGATGCTCCAATATTAGATAAGAAATTGTAGATAGAACAGAAATCAAATGGAAATAAGGAATTTGTCTAGAGAAGATCAGATGGAAGAATCCAAGAGGAATTTCCATGGCGGTCTAACCCTAGGGTTTTTTCTGGTGCGAAGATGGGTTTTCACCTACACTCAGGAGTGATAACAGCGTGAGAGAATGGTCACAACACTAGCAAACAAGGGTCAATACACCTGGTTTATATTTATTTTCGGCGGTTTGGCAACTTATGGTCTCGCGGGTTTTCTTGGTCAACTAGTAAGGGGATCGAACAGTGGAGGTGAACGTTTTGTTCAGCTGGGCCAATGTCTCTCGGAGGGTCTTTATTTCGCTGGATTTGTCCACAATTTCACTGTCAAACCCTTAGCGTTAGGGTTTTTACTAAATATATTTTCTTTCAATCCTGAGCTTTACCAGGCTTGTTAAGCTAGAGTGGGTATGCAAAGACCAACAAATTATTAGATTTAGTCATAATTCGTTGTTCCCGGACCCCGTCTTGTTCGAGGTATCCAGTGATGTTTTTTCCTATGGGAGGAAGAGGGCAGCCACAACAGGGGAATAGTAGCAATAATTCTCATCGCAATAATAGCAATCACAATGCGAACGTGCATTAGTCTTGGGGATTTCATGGACCAGGCAATCGGTCCATCGGGAAGACATACTCAAATATGGGGAGTGAGTGCATGGCCTAGATAGGGCAAAAACAGGACATTGCTACTAGTCAATGAGTTTCTTGTCACCCCTTTATGTCTTCATAGTCCTTGTCATGGAGCCACAGTAGCTCACAAGACCACTCACTTTTTATGTCCTTTGGTTATTCCTAATAACACTATGGTTCTAGGTTTTCCTTGTTATCATCAATCTTTAGGAGTCTCATAGTTAAAATTTGTATGGCATGGCCCCATCATGGCACACCATATGGTACCTCAACTCCTCTATGAGTTCATGTACGAGAATCCTTTTCTTGTGTCCAAAATAGGCACACATTGACATGATTGTTTTGATTGAGTTGTGATTGTACCTTGTACATAGAAGTGTGTGTGTTGTTTTGTATCCTTTTGGTTTGATGTGTGATGCGAGAACTTTTCTACTATATAATTTTTGACAAAAAATACCAAAAAATTCTAGGGAATGAAATATTCTAGAAAAAATATATGGATGTTGGTTAGAAATGACTAATCTGATGCTTTGAACACCAAACAATACACTAAGTATGGATGTTGGCTAGAAAAGACTAATTTGACGCTCTCAAAGCCAAACAATACACTAAGAACGAATGGAGGAGGCATATTCCTAGTGTTGAACTAATGTTCGTGCTCCAACAAGCTCAAAATGAAGGGCCCAATATATGCAAAAGGGTAAAAAACATAATGATGACTACAAATTAATATAAGGAAGGAAATTGGTTGATAACACTTCATATTATTTTCTTATGCCATACACAATACACTAAGATTATATTTAAATTTTAAATTAATATTAAGTATAAAATTTATTAAATTGCATAATAATTGATAAATTCAAAATTTGTCTTCTCAATTAATATATGTGATGAGTCTCCCATAAGGTTTTTCTAACCACTCCTAGGCACATAAAGGCCATATTGAACCTAATTTTGTTCACTTAATAATACTTTCCTAGCTTAATGAGTTCTTAGGAGAGTCCAAGATATTTTTCATACTTTATGTGCCTAACATGACTATTGTGTAATATTTGAATGGATTTTACACAAATTTCAAGGAGAATCATCTAGAGATATTTGTGGGGCCTACTACTTTCTACAAAATAAAACCAACATGACTTTCTAAGGATAGTAAATCCTCCTTACTATTGCTACGTGGTGATCTAGGAAACAAGATCTAGGTTTTTATTGATTTTTGGAGGGAAAGCAGTCCTCCACTCAAGGAGTTTTCCTCCTATCCACTTGTACAAACAATAGGCTTGAGTAGCATAATAGGATTATAAGAAATTGTAGGAAAGCATGTGAATAATACGAGAGGTTTAGATTCTAAGCATTTTTTGTAACTTTGTCATGTACAAACAACATT
Organism: Pinus tabuliformis; assembly: GCA_031772625.1. NCBI lineage: Eukaryota > Viridiplantae > Streptophyta > Pinopsida > Pinales > Pinaceae > Pinus > Pinus tabuliformis. Next base: position 1,170,115,985 of record CM062809.1, read on the forward strand.
TTTGCTAATCGAAGTGATATTTGATTTCAGCTCTTAGTTTAGCTTTCTTCTAAGGTTTTTAAGTTTCCTTGTGTTAAGGCCCAACCTACGTGGTCGATATCCCTCTTGTATCATTTCTGTTCACACATTTGTTTATGTCTACAAAATATTTATGAACATTACTTTCATGCACGTTTATTTAGATAGTTTATGAGCAGTTTTATCTTGCAGATTATCTTAACATTTGTTGATGATAGTTGTAGCACTGTTATATTAGTTATATAGAATTTTTACTTTGAATTTAGTTCATTTCCATTACTATTTTTAATTTTTTTGTTCATTATGTATTATTCATTGTTTCTTACACTCTACTCTATTTTGCAAGTACAAGAAGCACTACAACCTTGCATTTTGTTAGATTAACCCTACCACAAGTTGTTTTGATGCATTGGATAGGTGCACTTTTCAATTTTCCAACTTCTCCTTAGCATCATTAACATCCAATATCACGTTTAGCATATTCACCTTCACATTACACTGCTTCTTGTAGAAAAATAAGGACACTTGTAGTAGTTTGCAACTCGACTTCTAAGCTTGCCCACACACGAAACACATCATTTTCCTTAATGCTCTATACATACTTACTGTCTTGATACTCGACACCTAACATACAGACAAGCTTGTAGATTGAAGCCCTAATTTCTCAATACCCAATATCTTGAAAGGCCAATGGTCGAGCTATCAAGCCACTGGGCCCTCGGGAAGAGGCTAAGGAGTGTCATTGATACTAATTAGTTGATATCTTAACATCCAAAAGCCCAACATCCACGTTGCCACTATATGGTTACCACCTATACATCACCTTGGTGCCAAGTCAACCTTCCATTGCCATGTCAACATCCCACATCACTTGCCACATTGGTATGCCATGTCATCTAGACCCACATTGATCATAATGAGACGTTAGCATGTCAAATCAACTGCCACACAATTGACATGTGGTATCCTCGGGTCCACATCCACTCACCACATCATTACTCTATAGTTATCAAGGTTTCTTGTTGGTGACTAGTGTCCTACTTACTAATGTCTACTACCCAATATTGTGACATTTTGATAGGTCGATGTACGAACAACTAATACATTGCATTAGTGTTGGTTGACCTTGAGGTGTCCTTAACACAGTTAGCCCGACATTTGACCTCTTTGATGGACTATAGTCCCCAACCATCAAGTGAGAGTCCTTGAACCCTCTATCTCCATGAGCTAATGGATAATGTAGGATAATATGTTAATATCGGGGACATCTAACCTAGACTAGGTTAGTTGGGGCTTTTTGCACAATTAGGTGATGAGGAGCACTATTTGCCATCATTATAAACCATAGGTATATAAATGTTGTATAGGTTTAATGTGAGGATTTTCCCAACAAGGATGACTTTTGTTAGGGCCTTGGACATCATCTAAGAAGAAACACTATTATCATCCTAGGGCCTACGAATGGTTTTTAAGATTTAGCAATAATATAAACCATGCACATTGTACAAAACCACTTCCCAATGCCTCTAAGATGAATAGTTTATAGGATGCAAATGAGTGTTTATAAAATTTTTAGGATGCAAAGGTTAGTTAATATTATATGGTTTATATTAATAAAATAAATGCGCAAATTAATAGAACTGTTGGCAAATAAACATTTAAAAAATTATTATGATGAAGAATTTTCAAACATTTTTGTGAGAAAATTTAAAATTTTATGGGAAAATTTAAAATTTTGTGGGAAAATTCAATTAATAGAACTGCTGGCAAATGAACCTTTAAAAAAATATTATGAAGAAGACTTAAATTTAAAATTTTGTGGGAAAATTTAAAATTTCGCTTATCTCCTTGGCTGGGCTTGGCTCGAATCGGCTGTTCTTATCTCCTTGGCTCGAAGTCCCATCGCCTGAACATTCTCTTCCAACGATTGATTAAGGTGTCACTGTCAGGGTTCACGGCCAGGAGGAAAGCTTATTTTCTGAACCAGCTGGCTTATATTATTATATGATATTTGGCAAGTTGGGCTCTAAATATTTGGTATTCAACGATTTGGGAAACTTTTGAGCAGACAGATCAGTGTGCTTTGAGGAGTAATAGCCAAGACAGGTTTACCAGCTCTGCATTTACTATTATTTTTTTTGTGAGGCCGATCTTCCATAGTTTTTGCCTAAAACAGGTATGTGTTTTAGCTTTCTGTTTGTTTTCTTAAAAAATAGCTCTTTGAAGATGGGGTGTAGAAACTGCAGGCAAAATTTTTATGTATGTTTTAGCTTCTTAGGCCCTTGAACATTTTTCAAGGATGAAAACTAGTCCCTGAGGGCCTAAAAGAGGTGTAAGATAATGCTCATGGTCCATGTATAAGCTCCCAAGCCACTTCAATACAACACCTACAAAGCAAATATTTTTCCCACGTATGTTGTATGGAAAATGTTTATTTCCCTTTAGTGGTTAATTCCTATTGAAAAGTGTTTGAAATTTTTCATGTTATATGTTGATGCCTATTGCTACACTTTTTATCTTTCAATCTCTATTCTTCTAGCAATATATACTTGTCTCATATACAACCTCAAGCAATATGCTTGGTAACACCCTTGAAATAATATTTACTCATTTATTAAATATTTTGTATTTCCACTTTTCAACTTTAGTCACAAAGAAATAATAAATCTAGTTAACAAGGAGTAAAATCCATCAAAATTGTTGCCATAACAGCAAATGGTTGTACAAGATTCTCCACCTCCTCCTATGGGTAATGTGGGGAAATGGTAATATGGTCCTAATAACAATGCATAGGTCCTCATGTTAATTCTCACATTTATTTTACCACGAGAGAAAAATCATATGACCCTCCTGAGTCAAGTTCTACTTCTAAGGACTTGACCACCCCTTTCGCTTCCACTAGATCTCTCAGATCAGATAAGCCTATGGAACTGCTATATCACCCACCTAACAGTGTATTCCAAAAGTTAACAAACATTCCCGATGCGCGGGCTTCCCAAAATTATAGTATTATTGAAGAGTTAGTCGAAGCATCATGTGTCATGTCTTCCTTAGAGGATTTTCAGTCCTGCCTCATGTAGCGCAAATCCTTATTGACTACTATTAGAGGGGTAGATCCCTTGGAATATGACTAGGATCATTTTACCACATGGGTTGTCACTCTGCCTATTGAACATGACTCCCTAATGACAAATTTCCTATGGAAAAATTCATCATGGAGGTCATGGATTCACCTATTGACAATCCTAGGGAGATTATGCGTCTTGATACCTCTAGTCTCCCCAAATGGGAAAAAGTATAGATTGGTAAACTAAATCTCGAATTAACCTAGGGGGCATTTTCTCAGCCATCCTTGGAAGTGTCACCCTTGGACCAAGTAACGTTTTTGGTTTCTAATGTTGAACTTTCCAGTGAATTGTCAAACACACATCCATCATTCAGTGAGTTTCTTGTCACCCATTTATGTCTTCATAGTCCTTGTCATGGAGCCACAGTAGCTCACAAGACCACTCACTTTTTATGTCCTCTGGTTATTCCTAATAACACTATGATTCTAGGTTTTCCTTGTTATCATCAATCTTTAGGAGTCTCATAGTTAAAATTTGTATGGCATGGCCCCATCATGGCACACCATATGGTACCTCAACTCCTCCCTGAGTTCATGTACGGGAATCCTTTTCTTGTGTCCAAAATAGGCACACATTGACATGATTGTTTTGATTGAGTTGTGATTGTACCTTGTACATAGAAGTGTGTGTGTTGTTTTGTATCCTTTTGGTTTGATGTGTGATGTGAGAACTTTTCTACTATATAATTTTTGAGAAAAAATACCAAAAAATTCTAGGGAATGAAATATTCTAGAAAAAATATATAGATGTTGGTTAGAAATGACTAATCTGATGCTTTGAATGCCAAACAATACACTAAGTATGGATGTTGGTTAGAAATGACTAATCTGATGCTTTGAACGCCAAACAATACACTAAGTATGGATGTTGGTTAGAAAAGACTAATTTGACGCTCTCAAAGCCAAACAATACACTAAGAATGAATGGAGGAGGCATATTCCTAGTGTTGAACCAATGTTCGTGCTCCAACAAGCTCAAAATGAAGGGCCCAATATATGCAAAAGGGTAAAAAACATAATGATGACTACAAATAAATATAAGGAAGGAAATTGGTTGATAACACTTCATATTATTTTCTTATGCCATACATAATACACTAGGATTATATTTAAATTTTAAATTAATATTAAGTATAAAATTTATTAGATTTGTAGCATGTTGAGAATTGGGAAAGAATAAACTAATCTGCCATGCATTCTAAATTTAGTGATTAGTCGAAAATTGCGTGGAATTTCCTGGAAGTGTTAGTGTTTGCAAGAGTTCGCGGGAGTTTCCATGGAAGCACGCAGGGGAGGGAGCTCCACTCCATCCTATAGGCAAGCAGTGGCTAGTCGAGGAAAGAAACCATTAGAGAGTGTCATAGGTCCTTTAGGTGAGGGGACAAGGATTATAGAAGAGGAACAAGATTCAAATAAGACAAAGGAGAATAACATCAACAAGGAAAATGAGCAAGAAGACAAGGAACAAGGAGCGAATAACAACGCACAAAAAGGGCCATGTAAACCCAAAGCTGAGGTCACTCCCAGAGTAGTTTTAAATGATCCTGCTCTGCAGGCGCATAGAGACCACATGAGGACATATGCTATCATTTGTAAATTCATGGCAATATGGCCCACAGAAAAAGCTTTACAGTCATGGATTAAATATAACTAGAAACCAAAAGGAAGCATTGACCTACATCTTGGGTCTAAGGGTTTCTTTACGGTAGTCTTCACAAATATTGAGGACAAAGACAAAGTGTTTGAAGGAGGGCCCTACTTCTATGCAGCAGCAGGCCTTTATATGCGACTGTGGATGATGAACTTTGTCCCTGAGAGAGAAAAATTCACTTCTGTCCCGGTCTGAGTAAGACTCTACTCATTACCCCTTGATTACTGGCAAACAGAATCGTTATCTGATATAGGAAACAAGTTAGGGCATTTTGTCAAAACTTCTGAAGCCACCAAGAAGGGTAAGTACACTTCCTTCGCAAGAATATGTGTGGAGATGGATCTCTTTGGAGCTCTTCCGGATGAGGTCATTTTAGAAGTTTTGGATGAAGAATGGGTGCAAACAGTTGACTATGAACATATTCCTTTCAGATGCTGAAAATTCCATGAGCATGGGCACCTATTTAGAAACTACCCTCTTAGCAAAATAGAGAACAAAAGTAAGGCGAACACAAAGAAAGATACTGAAGGCTTTCACAAAGTGGTTCATAAAGGAAAAGGGGGCAAGAGGGGGCTAAAGCAGTAGCAGATAGAAGGACCATAGACTAATCTGAATAGGTTCCAAGTTCTGGAAGAAGAAGAAGAGATAACACAGATAGATCAGGTAATGGAAGGAAGCCCAGGGGAAAAGGAGAAAGAGGAAGACACAACTCAAACACATGATAGTATCAAACAGAAAGAGACTATGATGAGCGATGCAGAACCAGAGATGGACCAAGAAATGACCCAAAGTGAGATGGAAACGGAAGATCATGAACTGCAGGAGATTCTTGACAGGGAACACCTAGATCTGGAAGGATTCTTGAAACAGGGGACCATGAGTGGGGTAGACTCTTTACCGCCAGAAGAATTTAATAGGGTACAAAAACTGTTCCTATGGAAAACTCAGGCTATAGGGCTGGACAAACAAGGAAAAAGTGAAAGGCAGGGCAACGAAGGTGTGAAAACCATGAAAACACATCGGGATTAGCTCCCAGAATTCCAGGAAAGAAAAGAGGCAGGAAAAAGCATAACGAGTTATTAATGGAATGTGGAAAGCTAATGATAGATTCAGGTAAGATGAAATATCTAACCAACTACTCCTTTACAAATCTTTAATAATGAAGTTTACATCTTGGATAGGTGCACTTTTCAATTTTCCAATTTCTCCTTAGCATCATTGCCATCCAATATCATGTTTAGCATATTCACCTTCACATTACACTGTTTCTTGTAGAAAAATAAGGACACTTGTAGCAGTTTGCAACCTGACTTCTAAGCTTGCCCAAATTCACATGAAACACATGATTTTCCTTAATGCTCTATACATACTTACTGTCTCAATACTCGACACCTAACATACAGACGAGCTTGTAGATTGAAGCCCTAATTTCTCAATACCCAATATCTTGAAAGGCCAATGGTCGAGCTATCAAGCCACCGGGCCCTCAGGAAGAGGCTAGAGAGTGTCATTGATACTAATTAGTTGATATCTTAACATCCAAAATCCCAACATCCACATCGTCACTATATGGTTACCACCTATACAACACCTCAGTGCCAAGTCAACCTTCCATTGCCATGTCAACATGCCACATTGGTATGCCATGTCATCTAGACCCACATTGGTGCCACATCATAATGAGACGTTAGCATGTCAAATCAACTGCCACACAATTGACATGCGGTATCCCTGGGTCCACATCCACTCATCACATCATTACTCTATCGTTATCAAGGTTTCTTGTTGGCGACTAGTGTCCTACTTACTAATGTCTACTACCCAATATTGTGACATTTTGATAGGTCGATGTACAAACAACTAATACATTTCATTAGTGTTGGTTGACCTTGAGGTGTCCTTAATACAGTTAGCCCGACATTTGACCTCTTAATGGACTATAGTCCCCAACCATCAAGTGAGAGTCCTTGAACCCTCTATCTCCATGAGCTAATGGATAATGTAGGATAATATGTTAATATCGAGGACATCTAACCTAGACTAGGTTAGTTGGGGCTTTTTGCACAATTAGGTGATGAGGAGCACTATTTGCCAGCATTATAAACCATAGGTATATAAATGTTGTATGGGTGTTAATGTGAGGATTTGCCCAACAAAGATGACTTTTGTTGGGGCCTTGGACATCATCTAAGAAGAAACACCATTATCATCCTAGGGCCTATGAATGGTTTTTAAGGTTTAGCAATAATATAAATTATGCACATTGTACAAAACCACTTCCCGGTGCCTCTAAGGTGAATGGTTTATAGAATGCAAATGTGTGTTTATATAATTTATAAGATGCAAAGGTTAGTTAATATTATATGGTTTGTATTAATAAAATAAATGCGCAAATTAATAGCACTGCTGGCAAATGAACATTTAAAAAATTATTATGATGAAGACTTTTCAAACAATTTTGTGAGAAAATTCAAAATTTTGTGGGAAAATTCAATTAATAGAACTGCTGGCAAATGAACCTTTAAAAAAATATTATGAAGTAGACTTTTCAAACATTTCTGTGAGAAAATTTAAAATTTTGTGGGAAAATTTAAAATTTTGTGGGAAAATTTAAAATTTCGCTTATCTCCTTGGCTGGGCTTGGTTCGGCTCGAATTGTCTGTTCTTATCTCCTTGGCTCGAAGTCCCACGGCGTGAACATTCTCTTCCAACGATTGATTAAGGTGTCGCTGTCACGGTTCACACCCAGTGGGAAAGCTTATTTTCTGAACCAGCTATCTTATATTATTATATGATATTTGGCAAGTTATCTGGTATTCAACGATTTGGGAAACTTTTGAGCAGACAGATCAGTGTGCTTTGAGGAGCAATAGCCAAGACAGGTTTACCAGCTCTGCATTTACTGCTATTTTTTCTGTGAGGCCGATCTTCCATAGTTTTTGCCTAAAACAGGTATGTGTTTTAGCTTTCTCTTTGTTTTCTTAAAAAATAGCTCCTTGAAGATAGGGTGTAGAAACTGCAGGCAAAATTTTCATGTATGTTTTAGCTTCTGGATCCTCTCCAGTGCCATTCCTGCCTCCTCTGTAGCCTCCTCTATATCCACCTCAGGCACCTCCTTAGTTGTTCCTGGGGTCACCTCCTCAACTCGAAAATAATTTCTTTTGAATCATTTTTCGATTGTATGGAGGGCGCAACAATTGTTCCTGGGGTTTTCGATTGTATGGAGGGCACAAAAGTTGTTCCTGGGGTCACCTCTTCAACTCGAAAATAATTTCTTTTGAATCATTTTTCCATTGTATGGAGGGCACAACAGTTTTCATTAGTATTAGTATTTGGAGGGCATTTCTCTGTCGAGGCGTACCATCCCACTTTCTTTGGTTATCAAAGAGTTTTCCCTGATCAGTTCCTGCCCTGCAATCATCTTTGACATTGCTCACATGCCCATCATAACTGAAAATGGGCGGATGAATTCAAAGGCATCTCCACTTCCCCTAAATTACTTTTTTTGTTTGCACATCAAATCGAAGGTTTGAGGAGATGATTGATCAAGAGGGGGCACATGTACGCCTAGTGCCGATTTTGGTGGAGATTAAGAAGGGGACCCTCCGCTCCCAGTTTTTTGTAAAGTTATGATTATGCTTAGGGCATATCTTATGAATCATTAGGGGTGATGGATCCTTTGGGTAAAAAACCTTGACAAATTAGATCTCTTTTGTGGAGAGTAGAGTGAAGGTTAGCCATTTCGTCTGCGGATGGGGAAGATTTGCGATCGCACACACAGACATTTGAATTGCAGAGACGGAAGTAGAAGAGACAGGGACCATAGCAGAACGAGGAAAGTAGAAAAGACGCACAACAAGCGATATCATAGCAGAACGAGGAAAGTAGAAGCGACAGGGACCATATCAACTTCCTCCCACTCTAGCGAGAATCATTACATCCCGTCGTATACCCTACCAGATTCCCAGTCGTTGCAGATTTCGTCATAATCTGTCATCTCAAGGTTAAAATTATATTAAAACACCCGTGACTATTGACCTTCCAAAAAATCATAAAAATTTTGTTCTTGGCACTTCTGCACTTGCTAAGACAACGATGAAGGAAAAAATACTGGTTGTGGCTGAGCAGTATACGGATATCTACACCGCAACCCAAAACTGGGTGAATCTAGCCGATCTTGCATTGTAAGACCTTGATAGGGGTATACCGATTTTATCAATAGGATACATATGTTTGTATAGTTTTTTATTTTCTTAATCATATGACGAAAACCAGAATACAAGAATATGGGTTTCAATGCTTCACAACTGTTAAGTTCTTGAGGCTCGGTTGCAACTTGGAGAACTAGGAATATTTTGAGAAGAGTATATATATTTTTTTCAATCCATGTCCTTGCCTTGCAGGACATTGAAAGGGGTATATAGATTCTTCTCAATGGAAAACAATTGCCGTTTGTGTGGTTGTTTATGATCTTGCCATTTATTCACGTATTTTTGTAATATGTAAAAAGTTGCAACCTCATTAAATGACACTTACACAGCTAGAATACACCAGTGCTACCTCTAGAGAGATAAAATCAGCTGCGTTCATCTGATTCCTCAGTGCTCAAGATACTGGCCCATTGTATGCACATAATCGAAGGGATTATCCTTCGCTTTGACAAGTGAAATAGCCAGTAAACTCAAGGCAGCAATATCAAGATGAGTCCATATGTGCTACATTATTAGATTGACTTGGTAAACTGATATCTTGTTGTCTGTTCAGATTGTTGGGGCTACCTTTAGATTCTTTCTTTTTGATTGTACAGACTTTAAACACATACCCAACCCATTTCCTTGTAAGCATTACTAAGCATAGGATGATAATATGGGGCATTTTCTTGGATCGGATTCCAGCTTAGTTATTTCCTCTGCTTTTGGGCATATGTAAAGTTAAGTGCATTTTAATGGAATGTGATTGCTTGTTTCTGTGTTAAGATATCTGCAAATTTCCTTGCTGACACTTTCACATCAATGTAGGAGAAGTCCTTATAATCAAATGGGTATTTATCCCAGGAGTTTATTCTTGCGCATTCTCAAACTTTCAAGGCTTGCATATGTGCCATAAATCATAGACAAGTACCCAGACTTGGAAGAAAACTCAAAGTTAGAACCTCTTTTGACAGCGTATAGGTCCTCCTCATAAGACAGTTGTAGAGACTTCTCCCTTCAACACGGTTATGGATTTGTTGTAGAGAAAGACTTAGTTATGGATTTGTCTGTCTCAAAAAACAAAGGAATTTTTTATATCTAAATATGGAGGGAAGTAGGGCCTTTTTTGGGAAAATTTGCTTTCAATCTCATAATATCCGACCACTAGATTTCAATTTTATTCTTCAATATGTTATTTAAAACCTCCCACTACATTTTTCATTTAGTGTAATAGAATTTGGCCTTTGTTCCCAAAAATATTTTCTAAATAGAGTGCCACCATTTACCAGTCCTAAAATTTGAGTGATTTCCTCAATATTATTTCAATTGTAACCTTTAGGATTAGCTTTCTGTTTGCATCATCTTTCATGCCAACATTAGAATTCGATATTCTCCTTTCTAATGCCAGCCAATTGTTCTTAAATATTCCAGCTATTGTCACAGTTATCTTTATGTCATCTTGCATACCTGAAAGATATACTAGGGTTAATTATATGTTGCAACATTACAATTTTCATCAGGCTTAGAATTAATAATATATAAAACAATATAATGATAGCTGGCCAAACCAAAATTTTGGACTCTACCTACATCATCTCCATGTCTGATTTCTCAATATTTCCATGCATTCTACAGGCGTAAAGCAAGGAACTGTAAATACTTGTGAAAGATAGATTTTCAATAACACCATATGCATCATTCATGCACCCACTTAGACTGTAAAGTTTAACCAAGGGCATATTGCATTGCTCTGGGGAAAATTCCATAATATTGACTTATGCTTGAAAATAATGTCAGTTCTCATCAAGTAAACCTGAATGGCTACAGGCAGAAAAAGCACCAAGAAAGTGACATGATTGGGCTTGATGTGCTATGCTTAACCTTTTCAGAATGAAAAAGCTGAATATTATTATATGAGGGATATAAAGTTCAAAATTTACATCATATACACTCCCATTTGCAGAGAAAACCAGATGAAATCACCATGGGAGAATTCCAGTGAATAGCTAAGGAAAATTTGACTGAAACATAGTGTTCTGGGAGATCTCCAAAACAAAACATGATCACATAGAGAAACAGGAAACATATGGATGTACAGAAACATCATGTACACCATCCATAAACAAGATGATAAAAGAAACAGCCACATAAAGATCAGAGACCCGTCCATGGAAACCTGTGAAGAAAACAGAAATGAAACTAGAAGTCCGGCAAAATAAACTCTTGGATATGATAGCTTACTCCCTCAGATAGAACCTGCAAAAACCAAAAACCAGTAGCATCCTGTAGACCTGTTTTAGACAGTGAATCTGCCAGATAATTTTTGTCTCTGCGAATATGGTGGATAGAACTACCAACCATGGAATCCCAGAAAAAACTGATCCTCCCCATCCAGCCAATCAAATGTGGAACTGTAATATGGATCTTACCAGAGATCAAGAGACTTTGCCCTCAAACTAGATTCAATGTCATTATCATTAAGGCATTCATCAATAGTTTGACTTGAAGAAACTTTTCTGTTGCTTTGAGACACAGAAACATCAAATGATGATGCCTCAATTTTAGTTGTTTTTCCTCTCTCTTCTTCACCAAAGGAATTTCCAATCCTATCTGAGTCTTCATAAAGTTCTTCCGAGTCTAATGCTCTTAATGATCTTTGAATTTTATCTATCTTAAGTTGCTGCCACCCTGGGAACTTGACTTCAGCTGTATGAGTCAATACATTTACCACATCATACATATCACAGTGCAGCTTAGTAACAGAATCACCTCGGCCAAGTTCTTCACTTGTCCCATAAGCAATGTAAGTTCTGGGTCCTATATCAGGCTTTAAGCAATTATCAGGAAGCTTTGCTGCCAGATTAAGAAGGCCCCATTCAGGATGTGTGTACTCATGAAAGGGCAATGCATTAATGAATTCAGCTCTATGGCGTGGTAAACGTTCTTCAAAGAAATTTCGTGGTGGCCAATCCTTCAGCTTCAACATCAAAGGCCAACCATTTTTATGCATTTGACCATCTGCGTACCCTTTGAAAAATTGGTTGACGCTGATTTCAATTTCACACCAATTTAAGCAATCAATGGCCTTTATCTTTGTCTCCTCATTAAACTTGCCATTCATAGTCTCTCGAACAGGCCGCAACATGACCAATGGGTCCCAGCTCAGACTGGAAGTGCCTTCAAGAACATTCTGCACAATGACCGGTTGACCTCTAATCCAGTGTTTCTGGAAATGCTCAAGGCCTTCTTCTTTAGTATCCTGTACAGTTGGACAGTACAAATAATTGTCACTGTTGTCCTTCCTATGAGCTGCTTGGCGTAAATTCCTTTCAGAATATCCATTTTTCCCATAAGAACCAGACTTGAAGCATGAGGTACAGGAGTGAGAAATTTTCAAGCCCTCTGCGACTTTGCAGCTGCTGGCCATTTCCTCTGCCTCTTTGTCAAGTTTTGCAATCATATTCATTCTATAAATGCGTTTTAATTCTAATAAATGACAACCACAGCCACCATATTCGGCATGGAATGCTACCATCACTATTAGCCTTCCAATCTGGTAATCTGTCTGTAGGGTCTACAGTGCTATTGCTAGTAACCTGGGAGTGAAGCTCCCAACCTGATCTTCCGCCCGACACCTTTGTTTGCTTATTTCTTGGTAATCCCTCTCTAGAATAACCTCTATCTGTAGACTGCTGTTGGGCTAATTCTGCTTTACCACCACCTGGTTGACAACCTTCTCGAAGCCCCCGACAACAACTGAGACAAAGATCATATGAACAATATGGGCATTTCCGATGGTAATCAACAATTGATGTCTTGCAGTTGTCACAGAACAGATGCTCATCTGCATTAAGTTTGGCTTTAGGAATCTCCGGCTTTATTGTTGGTTCACCTAATGCCTTATTATTATATTCCATAACAGACATCCAAGAATATATGTGTGACATCAATTTGCTTGATTGCACATCAATTCTATCTTTAGCGGAAGAATGTGCTTTTAGCATTGAGAAGACGTGATCGTTCAATGTTCTCGACTTCTTTGCATTTTCCAGATCCTACCCATAATTCGTTGGTTTTGATGTTTCTCTTGATGTCAAATATGTTATTACTACATTATCCACTTCTACAGCATTAATATTTGTATACACAAAGTCAAATAGGTCAAAGTGAAGTTGTTGACAAAGCAAGTATATTATTGTACAACCTCCCCAAGCTACTAAATCACCAAATCGTTGTTGATTTCCTATTAAATCTTCAATCATCTCTCCACAAAATACAAATTGAAGGCTGCTATAAATCCAATAGAAATCTCTTGAGGAAGTAATGTCGATGAAACCTTTCTTTAGAGTTGGATCCCATTTATCACGCACCATGTCCAAGGCTACACTCATGAAAGCAAGAGTGTAGTCTAAAACACTTCCTATCTGTATATTGCTGATATAGAATGAATAAGTTGCTTCAACTTGCTTGGACATGGTATGAATGATGATGGCTAGAAGCAAAGTGGATGTGACAAAACTTCATTTGTTGCAGCATTAAAAATAGTTACAATAGAATTTTTACCACCTTCTAGAATTATTTTCTATTTTCATATGGAGCATATAGATTAAGGATACGAAATCTTGTCAAATAACCCCGACAATATCCCGATAAAATGATGCCAACGAAGGATTTGTAAGCCAAAAGGGAGAAAATTTTGGGATTCCATATAGCGGAAAGACCTCCAGAATTCCTTAGTGGATTGGTTGTGTAGACCGCCCAATTTGGGCATAAAATCAAGAGGATATTCTGAACTTTGCCCCTATCTACCATTGTTTTCTGTAACAACACCAAAGCAGGCTTTCTGGTTTGAATTATATTATGCAGTGTTCGACAAGACTGTAGTGATCCAAAACTTCTGATATTTAATGACATGATCCTCAATTAGATTGGGTTGCTACGGGATAGTCTTCTATAAGGACCCGTGAATATGAGGTCTTTGTTTCTTCGTATTAGTAATAAGAAGTTCCTAGATCAATGTTTGGATAGAGAGTTGCTTCATTGGTTTCAGAAAAGTAAGTGTTGAGCTCTGACCCAACTCCATTACATGAGGATATATTTTTGTATTTAGTATCCTTTTTCTTCTTAGTTGATCCATTTCTAGGGAAATCCATATTATTAAAAGACTTTGTCTCCTGAAAAAGGTCTTCTTAACTGATAACGATTCGAGGCCCAGTGATTCATCCATTTTTAGATTTTCCACATCAACATCAATTAAGACAGGGGAAGTATTTGCTTGTATATTATCATGTTGAGAAGGATATGTTGCATAAGGCCTCAATTTTGGATGTCAACTGGGTTCATTTCCTTTTGTAATATATCGAATTTGGCCAACCTCCGGAGTGAAATTTTTATCTTCATTATTCGCCGAGTTTCCCCGTCCATATGGCCTATCTTGGGAATCTATTTCTTGAGTATTAATTCCTGGAGTCGACATACTGTTATCCTTTCTACTACTATTGTTTATAGGAACTTATTCTAGCGCAGGCACCTACACTTCATTTGGCAGCTCCCAAGGGGCATGTTCTTTCTTGGGAAAAGTATGATTTTGATTTATGCCTATAGCCTTACCATACATTTTGATGTCATCCCAACCAAGTCTATGTAGGAATTTCGCTATTAGATGTATGGTATTATGGCATCCCAAACATCTAAAAGGGGTTCCCCAGTAATCCACTCGTTTTATGATAGATTGTGTACTCTAATAGATATCAAGGGTAGCCGGGAGACCTTCTATGGAATCTGGTTCAATGAAAAACCATGCTACTCATTTTTCTAGAAGGCCAGCACACCCTTCATTGACATAATAGAATTTTCCTATCTTGTTGGCAATTTCCATGATTTCCTTCTTGGTCCATAGTTCCAAAGGAAGGCCAGGGAGTTTAACCCATATGTATTTTCGCTGGGGATCTTCTTTAATAGGATTAAATCTGACCGTCTAATTCTACAAGCATAAAAATCCCCTACCTTTCACGCATGAGATTGAGCCAATCCTATCTGCATCTTCCACTGTCATGAAGTGGAATCCAAACCAACTATTGAGGAGCATGCTTACCTTCGGTCTATTTCCAACAATACAGAACCAACATTCTGCACCCATTCTTTCATTTGTCCACTAGACATCCTAATGTGTTCCCAGTGGTCCACCAATACCTTATGCTTCATCTTTACCACATTATCCCAATATATATCAATACCCATAATGAGTTTTTGTATCTGTTCTTGGGTCTTGATCGATTTCTTTTACGTTTGTCTTTTTTTTTTGGATCGGGTTCCATTTGAAGATTCCTTTCCAAGATATGTATCTGAGTCCTCATGTTGGGATGTTTTCAACAGGCCAATGGATGTGGGAACTTGATTTGGTCTTCCCAGTCTCTCGCAAATTCATTTTCTATGACTATCGATACTTCTATAATTTTCCTGTCATCTTAAATCTATTCCATAGAAAAAGATTGACCAACCATGTCAATATTGACTATTAGAACTGCATTACTTTTTAAAGCCAATGTATTGGTCAGCACAATGCTACTACATATGGGTTAAAATAAAATCCAAATAAAATATGAAAGTGTGACCGATTTTATTTGTACTATAGAACAAAGGCTAGTGGGTTAATCTCCTAAAACAAGGTGTTAACATAGTCTGTCGAGAGGTACATTTTGCATCAGGATAACCCCTAGACTGCTATCTTTTTATGAGGAAGCAAAAACATGGAAAATGTTTGGTTAGGTAGGAATACAACTTGTCAATTTGGTCTAGCTTGAGTGATTAAAAGAGAAGGTTGTTAGGCTCTCCACCATTTCATGGATTGATATAGTGATGAGACAAAAGAGGCTCTCTCTTGAGACTTGACTAGGTGATTCATAACAGTTGTGGTGTTGGTGCCTTAACTTAGCCAGAAAATGCCAAAACTCTATTGATGCACAAAATTTATTACTGAATCTACCTTAGAGTATGCCATAGTCACTGAATATGACATGCATGGTTTTACCAACGAGGCCCTAAACTTTTGAACAATGAAACTTTACATTGGTATCCTGGCAGTAGCTGCATTGGTCTTATTAGCATTACACCACTTTTAATATGGGTCTTCACAACAAAGAATCACCATTACACTTTTTTGATTTGTGTTAAAAAGAAACATAACACGCAATAGATTTCTTTTGGCATGCAATGTTGTTGTTGGTAGTTTTCTTGTATTTGTGCCACATGTAAAGCTAACATGCATTAAATTTCTTTCACCTTGCAATATTTTTATTGGAAACGTGCTTGTGTTTGGGCTAGAAACTATGCTAGATTTCTTTTTCTTTGCAATATTGTTGTTGTCAATTTGGTTGTTTATGATAAAAGGAAATCTAGCAAGTGTTAGATTTCCTTCACCTTGGCAATGTTATTGGAAATGTTGTGCTTGTGTTTGGGCTAGAAGTTGTGCTAGATTTCTTTTGCTATGCAATATTGTTGTTTTCAATTTGGTTGTTTATTATAGAAGGAAATCTAACACGTGTTAGATTTCCTTCACCTTGGTAATGTGCTTTTGTTTGTGTTAGAAGGAAATATAGCATGCACTAGATTTCTTCTGGCATGAAATGTTGTTTTTGGTAGTATGCTTGTATTTATGCTACATGTAAAGCTAGCACGCGTTAAATTTATTTTACCTTGCGCGTTGTTATTGGAAATGTGATTGTGTTTTTGATAGAAGTTGTTGGATTTGGTTTTCCCTGCAATGTTATTGTTGACAATGTGCTTTTGTTTGTGCTAGAAGTAAATCAAGCGTATGCTAGATATCTTTCACATTGCAATGTTGTTTTTGGCAATGTCATTGTGTTTGTGCTAGAATAAACTTTAGAATGTGTAAGATTTCTTTTACTTTGAAATGTTTTTGTGAGTAATATGCTTCTATTTACGTTAGAAGGAAATTTAGCATGTGGTGGATTTCCTTCGCCTCCTTATTGACAATGTGCTTGTTTGTCCTAGAAGGAAATCTAGCACGTGCTAGATTTATTTGACCATGTAATGTTGCTTCTAGCAATATGCTTGTGTTTGTAGTAGAAGGAATGATATTGATTGTTAGCTCTCATTTGAGGAAACAATGTTTCATTACATACAATATTACTACCATACTATTTTAATTTTTGCATCTATATTACTTTTTCGTAAGTTGTGTGTTTTTGTGAAAATATAAAGTCACACTTTACACGGTTCAACCTTTTAATTACAAGTTACGATTTAATTGTTGTTACAGAATTGATACAAGCTACAATGGAAAATATAATTTTGGCAAAAGGGGACTATGTTGATCTCCTTATTAATGATCAAGTCATTGGGCTAGGAAGGGTCGAATTTGCAGAGTCTGGAACTTATTATGTTGGAGAAAGGGTTAATGCTGGTTATGTTACAATTTGATAATTGATGTAACTCAACCACATTTGATTGATGAGGATGTTAATGAAGGGGACATACATCCATGGAAGATCATGGGTTTGAGACACAACATAGGTAAATCAAAATATTGAAGCATGTATTATATATTATTGATAGCATAATAAATGTTTTTTTGGAGTAAATACTAACCTTATTTACATTCGTTTATAGGTGCAAATGTTTCTTCCACATTTTCTATTGGAGCCAAGGCAGATCTTCTGCAACATGGAGTGAAGGTGGGCGAGGGCTCCATATTCAATACAGAGCTTGGGCATAAAGTGCATGGAAAGATGGTAAAGAAAGGATGCATAGTGGTTAAAATCGAGAAGGTGTTAAAACATAATGCTCCTCTACCACATCCAACATGATTTGAGCATACACTTGGGGGTGCATTAGAATCTTATGAAATTTGGCCAGAATCAGATTTGGAGCCTCACTGTCATGATCATGCCACAAATATTCCCCAAGATAGGGTTAGATTCATATGTACAAAGGTTTCTCTTACACATGAATGCATGGGAACAAGCATGTGCATTGCCAAAGGAATGCTAGTTAATGTCCGCGAGGATGACATTGTTGAGGGTGAAACACTATGTGAAATGGATTTTGGTGTTTTTCTAGAAGAGATAGATGGAAATTGTGAGATATGTAGAATTGGGGATAAGTCTATACAATGTTTGGTTAGATGGCCAATAAATAAGTTGGTGGACAACAAAGGTGTGATATTAAGGGTTAAGGAAAAGTTCAAGGAGCCACCCAAGGAAATGGTGATATGGGATGTTATAGAGGACACAAATCCCTTAAACAATTGGGATGGGTACTTTTGTAATGAAAAAGATAGAAACTCAATTGATATGCATGTAACAAGGCCATATAAAAGGATTAAACGAGTTATGGCTACAAAAAAAATTGCAAAATGTCAAACAAAAATAGATGAAGAGAAAGAAATTCGAGTTTTGGCAGCAGATGTATGTTGTAGAAAAGATTGTCTTCAACATGTGGATAGGAAGGCCATTGCAGGTGCTAGAAGGGATATGAGACAAATAAATAAAAATGGTACTAGAGAATTTGTCTTGAATTCACTCATGTCAAACACAGTCATGTCAAAGGGCCATGGCCATGGCCATGGCTTACCACCTATTGCTAGAAATGTAAAGGACATGAGATTTAATGGGAATATTATTTGTACGAAAGCATGGTATAAGATACATACAATTCCTCAAAGAACATTCTATAACTACCAGCATTATTTCCAACATGGACAGATCAAAGCTATTCATGGTAACACCAACACATGCAAAGCAAGAACTCACACAGTGGCAGCCATAGAAATATTGCACAAAATTGTAATGGATAATTCAGATTTTTCACCAAACCAAACACGTCAAGTTGAAGAAGATGGAACATCTGCTCCTTTAATATTGCTTCCTTCGACTTACACACAAAATTCTTTGTTAAAAGAGATCAATGAGGCTCTTCAAAAGCTCAATTACCCATCAATATCACAGTCAACAATGAGCAAGATTTGGAATACTAAGTTTTGAGATGTGGCATTTTCAAAGAACACCAACTTCAGTAAATGCAGTGAATGTATTGTGTTGAAAGCACAAATGAAGTCAGCAACTACAAAAGAGTTGGAAGAAAAGGCACGAGGTAGGTTGAAGAAACATAACAAGATTGTTATGTGTGGAAGATATTGCTACTATGCCCATAGAATTATGTCAGAGCGGTTTCCAAAGGAGTATTTGAGCATTATCCATGATAAAATGGACAAAACAAAGACTTCAATCCCAAGGCTACGTGTCAAATCAAAATCTATTGTAGGAACAAATTTAGGTTTGTCATTGACAGGTATGCTTACACATGGGCATAAGGCAGGAGGTTTTGGTCATTTCTCCTTACCATTTGTCCATATGGGATCACAATTTACTATTACATCTCTTGCAAAGTGCTTAAGGGACCTTGAAGACCCACAAATGGATATGTATGGTGATCTACTTTATGAAAGTGGAATTTCAAGAAACCCACTTACAAATGCATTAATTGACACCTCTATTTACTCAAAATGTCAAGGGTACAAGGATGATTTTATATCTCATGGAAGTTCAAAAAGTCAAAATGTTGATTTTAAACCTCTTCCTCCACATTTGTTGTTACAGTTGGACAATGCAGCAAGTGATAATAAGAATCGCTATCTTTTCATGTTTCTATCGCTTTTAACTGCACCTGGTGTCTTCATCACTATTGAGGTTGGGTTCTTGCCTGTGGGGCACACCCATGAAGACATAGATGGAACCTACGGAAGAATGTCTTCCAACCTAAAAAGTAAAGATATTTATTCTTTACCTGAAATGATGGTTACATATCGCACAATTGAAGAAAATCGAGTGTTTCCACCTACACTTATTGACAAGGTCTATGACTTCAAAAGTTTCCTTAATGGATACATCAAGGAGGGAAAAAATGCACTAGATGGACATCTTAATGTCCAATACTTCCAATTTCTTGTACTCAATGATGTTCCAGTACTAAGGTACAAAGAATCAATTAGAGATATTGAGTGGTCAGAACCAGTTGAGTTATGGAATATAGATGATGAAGGCCGACCTATAATTCCCATAGGGAAGCCATCTTTCTTAACTTCCAAACAAAATGATGTCTATTTAAAAGAACTAAAGGAAGGGATAACATCATACATAAAAATGTGGAAAGACACTATTGGGAACGAGGATTCACCAATTGTTACAGAGGAATGGAAAAATAAAGTAGTGTATTGGGAAAAAGTTCTTGATACATTAGATGGAATCTATAATGATCATAGAATAATAGATGGAAGTGATTCATCTTCTGAGGGTTTCTGGCCCAGGACAAGGCACATTGTTGATGTTGATCGTAATGCACTCCAAGTAATGTCAAGTATTATGGATGGAGATTTTGATAATGTGATAGATGAACCAATACATGTTGGACCCAAATGCAACAAGCCAAAACCAACTTTCAATCCGATGATTGATGTTGAGAAAGGAAAGATGTTGCTAGTTAGATCAGGAAATGAGGATGCAGGAGAGATGATTTGGATGGCAAAATCCATCTCAAATATCTTTAGGGATAATGAAAGTGAGAATCTTCATGTAAAGGTTGACTGGTGGAAGCCTATGTCAGGGAAATACAATGGAAAATTTTTAGAGCAATATTGGGTACCAAATCCTGATGACACAGAACTTGGCTCTATTCCAATTAATACCATAATGTGGGCATGGATGCCAAAGAAAGAACATTGCAAGAAGACCAAGATAAATAAATATGGTGTAGAAGCCATTCTTGATCTACTTGAGCGAATATCTTAAGAGTAGGTTTATATGATTCATGAATGTAATTTTTTTTGAAGGATCTATTAATATACATTCATACACACTTTTCCATATTTGTTGTATATCAAATATTCTCTTCATATTCTTTTTGGAGGAGTTTTATATTATTTAATATTTCAATGTAATCATGTGTTATACAAATTACATGACAATGCCATAAAATATTTAAGTTTTCAAGGATTTATTTGACCAACATGACTTCTCACCATATCAAATATGCATAATCAAATTCAATAATGCACTTAAAAACATCTTCTAAACTTGGTTTATTAAAAAAACAATGGAGTACCTAATTAGTATTCTATTTAATATAAACCATTTAAACACTTAATGAATAAATGCTAGACACTAGATATAATGTTTGAGGTGAGTTTTCCTTAATTTTCCTTATTATAATTGATATAAATCAAATTCACTATTTTGTTGCACTCTAATTTATAAAAAAAATATTTTGATCATTGAACAACACAACTAGAATTATAAAATATTTCCTCTTATAGATTTTGAAGTGTGCCAATATTGTACTAGTATAATTAATTTGTACTCAACGTAGGAAAAATAGTTAGTGTCAATTTAAAATGGTCAATAATAGTAAGAAAAACAATATTAGTATATTCTTAAATAACTTTATAGGTAAGTTTTTTTTTGCAAAATCTATTATTCACGAGTCAAATTTAATACATAAATATAAATGTTAATGATAATAGAAATAATGTAAGGAATCTAAGTTTTAGTTGAATATTATTCATGAGTCAAATTTAATACATAAATATAAATGTTAATGATAATAGAAATAATGTAAGGAATCTAAGTTTTAGATGAATGTTAATATGTTCTTTTCAATATAATATCCTTAAACACTACAGGAATAAAAACTAAACATTTGTAATAAATAACTTAGTCAATTTTCTCTCTTTCTTGTTGTATTTGAAAATAATCAAATTGTACTACTTTGTTACTATTCTAATTCATGATTGATTTTGATCATTAAAATGATTAGTAATTGAGATGAGAGACTCATTTTACAACCCAATATGGGGGGAAAAATAAAAATTATGTTCTAAATAGAAAAATAAAAGAAATGAATATTTTGTAAAGTAATTAGAAGTATATAAAATGTGTGAATTAGATATTTAAATTTTATACTTTTCAAAAAAATTCAGCTAGAGATATAGAGAAACTATTTGAAGATTTATGTTAACTAATTTATGTCAATATCAACTTCATATATATCTATATATAAGAAAAAAAAATTATGGTTAAAATTTTTATTTGGTCGTATATATACTCTATTTAGCATTAAAAAATACAATTTCAACGATGAAAAATAACACATTGTATCTTTCATTCAAAATGTTTGCACGTGAAGAAATTTGATCCCTACATCTGCACTTAAAATGGATCTATGATGGTATATATTGGACACATTACTATGATCATTTGTCATTAAATAACTTTATACTTAAGATATAGCTTGCATATTAATCTATTATTCATTAAGTAGGCCTCAAGTTTTTAACATAAAAGTACAAATAATAAATAAAAATAAATTATGCTACTACTTGCATTCAACATTTAATTTGATCTTAAAAAAATATTTTCTCCTCAACTCTAAAATGGTGCAAACTTCCTACAATAGTATGTAATGTTGATGGTGATAATGATGATTATCATCCACTAAGACCAAATATGGTATATAAGAAGGTAAAAAGATATTACTAAATGTTATTTCGAATTTTATTGTTATGCTAAAAAAACATTAAAAGAAGTGTTTCAAGATCATCATAATTTTGTTTAGTTAAACAATCTCGAAGGTTGGTAGCGTCACAAATATTTTGAAATTTAATTCCAATATGAGTATAAACTGTATGATCTATGACAGTTTTTAAATCTTCAACCATATTACTAGTGTTGCAAAGGTGATAGCCTTTTTATTGTGCTAACACTCTTTTAGTAATAATCATAACTTAACACATACATGATATTTTACTATATATTAGATTATAATTAAGTGGGTTAATAATAGCAACATACACATCATTATTTTCATAAAATAACCTTAACAAACTTATCTTTTAACATAAACCATAAAAATATTAAAAATAGATAATGTAAGGAATCCACATTAAGATGTGAAAGATTTGCTTTTGCAAGTTTATATAAATTTGTTTTATAAATTTTATCATGATAATTTTTACACAAAAAATGGTGAATATCTACATTAAAATTAGTGAACTAAGTGACTTTCTAATTCCTCATTTCGAAAAAATTTAATCTAGTTAATGTTCTAAATAATGGTATATATTGGACACATTACTAAGATCATTTGTCATTAAATAACTTTATGATATATATTAATCTATTATTATTTAAGCAAGCCTCAATCTGCTACTCACATTCAACATTTAATTTGATCCTAATTTTTTTTTTCTCCTCAACTCTAAAATAGTGCAAACTTCCTACAATAGTATGTAATTATGATGGTGATAATGATGATTATCATCCACTAAGACCAAATAAGGTATATAAGAAGGTAAAAAGATATTACCAAAAGTTATTTTGAATTTTATTGTTAATATGCTCAAAATGCATTAAAAGAAGTGTTTCAAGATCATCGTAATTTTGTTTAGTTAAACAATCAAGAAAGTTGGTAGCGTCACAAATATTTTGAAATTTAATTCCAATATGAGTATAAACTGGATGATCTATGAGAGTTTTTTAATCTTCAACCATATTACTAGTGTTGCAAAGGTGATAGACTTTTAAATTGTGCTAACACTCCTTTAGTAATAATCATAACTTAACGCATACATGATATGTACTATATCGGATTATAATTAAATGGGTTAATAATAGTAACATACACCATTATTTTCATAAAATAACCTTAACAAACTTATCTTCTAATATAAACCATAAAAAAATATTAAAATAGTTAATGTAAGGAATCCAAATTAAGATGTGAAAGATTTGCTTTTGCAAGTTTATATAAATTTGTTTTATAAATTTTATCATGATAATTTTACACAAAAAATGATAATTTTACACAAAAAATGGTGAATATCTACATTAAATTAGTGAACTAAGTGACTTTCTAATTCCTCATTTTGAAAAAACTTAATTTAGTTAAAGTTCTAAATAATGGTATATATTGGACACATCACTAAGATCATTTGTCATTAAATAACTTTATACTTAATATGTATCTTGCATATTAATCTATTATTCATTAAGCAAGCCTCAATCAACTTTTTTATTAACATAAAAGTACAAATAATAAATAAAAATAAATTATGCTACTACTCACATTCAACATTTAATTTGATACTATTTTTTTTTCTCCTCAACTCTAAAATGGTGCAAACTTCCTATAATAGTATGTAATTATGATGGTGATAATGATGATTATTATCCACTAAGACCAAAAATAGTATATAAGAAGGTAAAAAGATATTACTAAAAGTTATTTCGAATTTTATTGTTAATATGCTCAAAAAGTATTAAAAGAAGTGTTTCAAGATCATCATAATTTTGTTTAGTTAAACAATCAAGAAGGTTGGTAGCTTCACAAATATTTTGAAATTTAATTCCAATATGAGTATAAATCTATGAGATTTTTTTAATCTTCAACCATATTATTAGTGTTGCAAAGGCGATAGACTTTTAAATTGTGCCAACACTTTCTTAGTAATAATTGTAGCTTAACACATAGATGATATTTATTATATCTGATTATAATTAAATGGGTTAATTATAGTAAAATACACATCTTTATTTTCATAAAATAACCTTAAAAAACTTATCTTTTAATATAAACCATAAAAACTATTAAAATAGATAATGTAAGGAATCCAAGATTAAGATGTGAAAGATTTTCTTTAGCAAGTTTATATAATTTTTATAAAGTTTATCATGATAATTTTTACACAAAAAATGGTGAATATCGACATTAAAATTAGTGAACTAAGTGACTTTCTAATTCCTCATTTTGAAAAAACTTAATCTAATTAAAGTTCTAAATTCTAGATCCATTGAATACTTCCAAATTTAATGAAATTTGTGTTAATTGGACCAATCATTCTAGGATTTCAAATGCCCTATAACTTCTAGCTACCAAATTTGAATAGATACTCAATTTCAATGAACCTCTCTTTTCCTTCTCTCTTAATTAGACATGATCACCAACTTTAAATTCCCTGTTTAACCTATTCATATATGCATATTTTTTTTATACTAGGTAGCGTTCAAATTCTATTTAATTTATATCACTTTCTCTTGAATTTCCCTAAGCAGGGTTGGACCAATAATGGTTGTCTTAACTCGATTTTCCCAACTCATAGGTGTCTTTCCTTCTTTGCCATACAAAGATTCAATTTGTCTCATCTTAAAATATTATTGAAACCCATTGTCATAAGAAAACCAAACCAAGTTAAAATATTCCTCCCATTTCAATGGTTTTTCTATCACATACATGCTCAACATATCTTCAATAACCTCGTTGGATCCTTATGTTTCACCATATCACTCTAGGTGGAATGTTGTGCTAAAATTTAACTTAGTTCTAAATCCCTTGAATAAAATTGTCCAAAATTTGGATGTAAACATTGGATCCTCATCTGAAATAAGGACTTCGACACAACAAGTAGCCTCAAAATTTCCTTCATGTAAATATCAACAACCTTTGTTTCCTTATGTGTTGATCTCATTGGAATAAAGTGGGAAACCCTAGTGATTTTTTCCACTAATACCATGATAGAATCATGCTTTCTCATATTTTTGAGAAAATTTGTAATAAAATTGATACAAATAATTTCCAGTTTCCACTTGGGAATGGGGATTGGTTATAGTAATCTAGCTAGGTGTTTATGTTTAGCTTTAATTTTTTGATATTCCAAACAAATAATAATAAACTAAATTTTTTGTTATACCCAACAAAAAGTATCGTTTCTTTACACTAAGATTATCATTTCGTACCCTAGATGTATATCATAAGCTACCCTATGGATCTTATTCAACACTAAACTTTTCAAACCCTTGGAGTTTGGCACATACATCCTACCTTTCTACAAAATAATTTCATCATTCCCCATTTCATAATTATTGTACCTTGGCTGTAATTTACCTTGCAATAGGTTTCTTTTTAAATTTATGTGTGTGATTAGGTCCTTCATTTAAAATCCTCAAGGATGCACCCATGTGTCATGCTTGGGACAATGTGGTTACACCTAGGTGTTATAATGGTCATGACAAAAATCAACATCTTGTCACATTATAACAAGCTTGTCTTAGTTGAAAATTCCTCTAATAAAAGAAAAAAAATATGATCTCAATGAACACAATCACTTTACATATGGAATGTAATTTTACAATGAATACAATACAATATAACATATAATGATGCTAAGACTACATTCTTTTGGTATATATATTGGAGACAAAGGGTACAATTTAATGAAATGGTGTGATGAAATCTTTTTTCCTACATAACAATATAACAATAGATATGAATTATTTCCATATATATGACTCATTAAGGGGATTTCGGGTTAACATGGTGCTTGCATATGGTTTAATACATCATTTCTTAAGATAATAACATAAAGTTTCTAGGGGAGGGTTTGAAATTAAAATTCAACAAGTTTTCAAATGTTGAAGGTGAATTAATAAGGCCAAATGGCATTACCAAAAAGTCATGATGAACTTCATATGTACTAAATGATGTGTCACATAATGTCTTCTTTCCACTTTCTCATTTGATGATATCATGAATAGAGATCCAACTTAGTAAAGGAAAATTCTCAATGTAATTTATCTAATAATTTATTAATGGATGGGGAAAATTTAAAGAATTTATCTTAAATTGTAAAAACCTTGGTGAATCCAATTAGCACATAATATGCAAACTATAAAATATCTATTGATATCGTTGTAAAAATATTTAATTTCTATTTATTTTATATATAGTCTCTATAAAAAATTTCTATTTCAGAGCTAAAATCATTTTATGTTATAAAATTTGCATGAATCATTTTCAGAAAAAAAAGGAAATTGGATTTCTTTTTGTTGTTGGAAAAATCATGAAAGCTTAGCCCACCTGTTAATATTACCCCCTAAAATTTTCCTTGTAAATGGATGGAATAGGATACTTATAGTTTGTGGTGATTTTGTTTAGTCTTCTATAATATAGAAACATACACCACGAACCTTCCTTCTTTTGAACCATCAACATTGTTGTAGAGAAATAACTTTGGATTGGTTGAATGCTGCTAGCCTTTTAACATTTTTTGAAATATACACTCAATTTCACTCTTTTGTACATATGTATACATGTACAACCTAATCTTAAGTGATGCATTTCCTGGTTATAGAAGAATAGTATGGCCATAGTCTTGAGCAACAGGAGACCCTCATGCATCCCTTCCAATACGTTTTAATTATTTTTAGTATATTTTTGGAGATTCCTTATAGAATAAAGTCTACATGTTTTAACGCCTAGTGAAAAAAAATTGACAATTAGATGATGAAATCTATTTCTAAGTAATTTCATGCTAATAGGGCTTATCACTTTAGCAAGTTTCCCTTGGACAAATCTTAGCTACAATTCATTCACTTCTAAGGAAAATCTCATGAAATATTATTAAAACTTAAGAGCCATTGTTCCCAATGATTATAGAGATTAGATTCCTAATATAACATCAACGCCACCCATTCCGATGGAAACCATGAGATTGTCCAATAATTTCTCTCCAATAGTGAGCTTAATAATATGACACTTCCTCAAGAAATTTATGGTACCTCTGTTAGGATATTCCGACACATAGGAAATAGTTAAGTTCAACTTGGTCTAGTATAGAGTTAGGTATAGAGTTAGGTAAAGTGTGTTTCTTTACCGTTGTACATTTTGTAACTTACAATCCGACGGTCACGATATGTAGTGATCCGACGGTTCACTCTCTCCTCGGTATTACCGACACTTGATCTGTGGCTTGACACCCGATTGGTCCATGAGTTCTATTTAAAGCGCATGGAGGGTCATTGTTCGGGTAATCCGTGCATGAGAGAAGCTTATGTAAATTTTCATTCTTTGATTAATAAATTGCCTGCAGTAGCCACGTTGGCACAGGCCGTGGACTGTTCCCCTCTTTGAGGGTTTTAACCACGTCAAAAATACTGGTGTATTGATCTGTGATCTGGTTGTGAGCAGTGTCCTTTTGGTGTTCTTTCTGAGGAACTTACCCTGTAAAATCCTACATGGTATCAGAGCTATTTGAGGGCCGCGTCCGTTGGTGATCCAAATCTGAAGCCGGTAGAACTGCATCCGACTGCCGTTTCCTAGATTTGTTGTTTCTGACTGCTTTCGGGCTGAGAGGACTGCTCTGTTGTGTTCGGAGCATCTGTTCCAGTGAGGAACCCCTTTTGTTTCACGCGAAGAGGTTTCCGGTAGCCCTAGCTGCATCATTTTTAAGATCTGGAGGTATACAGTCTTTATTTGCAATTTACTGTTATTTTCTCTCTGCTTATTTCGGTTTCAGTTTATTTAGCTTTTTTTTTAACCGGATCTATACCTTTCATTTCTGCGTATGCTCTTTGCCCTGCGACTTTGTGCGATCTGGGCAAATCAGAAACAGAAAGGAAGGATTTTTCTCATGCGTATGCTCTTTTCCCTGCACCTTAGTGTGATCTCGGAAAATCAGAAACATTGAGAAAAATATTTATTTTTTCGGCTAAATCTAACTTTGAGCCGCAAGGTTCATTTTTTAAAATATCTAGGTTTTTGGCTAAAGCTAACTTCGAGCGATAAGGTTCGTTTTCTTTGCATGTCTGTGTTGGGTTTTGTGTTTTGTGTTTTGTAGGGAAAAAGAGCTTTCTCAAGGCAAGCACGCAAACCAAGGACCCCCCCCCCTCTCTCTCTCTCTCAATTTTTTTGTATAGATCAATTGGTTCAAAGCTATTTTAAGAGAGTAGAGGTCTTGGGTTCAAGTCTCCATTTTTTGGGGGCGGATTTTTTCATTTCCGCACATTCGCGCACTTTGCCGGTAACTTCAACAATTTTTTTTCAAAAAGCCATAACTTCTTCATCCGGAAGCCTTTTTCAGAGCCGTTTTTTTTAAACCGCCTAATTTTTCGAGATCTATCCATTGGAACACTTACTTTCAGCATCTTCAGCTTCAGTTTTTTTTTTTTAAATGGAAAGTCCATGCCAAGTCATTCTTGACAGCACTAACTACTTCCAATGGATATCCTACATGGAAGATTTACTTAGAATTAAAGGTTTCTACAGAATAGCCACAGACCAAGAGAAGAAACCAAAAGATGAAGACAAGGCTGCAAAATGGGAAAATAAACAATATCAAGCACGTGGTTTGATAGGGATGTCTATTTCTCCTGATCTTAGATTCCATATTGCAGAACTTGATACTCCTCATGAAGCATTGGAACAAATCACTAAATTTTTTGGGATTAAAAATGAAATTAGAGCCCATCAACTTGAAAATGAGTTGCTTACATTGGATCCTAATAATTTTTCTTGCATTGAAGATTTCTTGTCCAAATTCAAGACCCTTAGATATCTCTTGGAAGGTGTTAAGGTTAAGAAAGAAGATAGTAACCTTATTTATTCCATCCTTACTAAGTTGGGACCAGCCTACTCTGTATTTGTTTCCACCTTCCATTCTACAAGGGAAGCTTTCATTTGTCAAGGAAAAGACTATAAGGCCCCTTCCTTTGACTCTTTTTGTGATTCTTTAATAAGAGAACAAGAAAAACTCTTACACCTTGATCTTCTTAATCTTGGAAACTCTTCCAAGAAAGCGTTAGACGCCCAGCAGCAAACAAATTCAAAGAATCCTAAGAAGTCATATCCTAAAAAGAATGGTCCTAAACTAAACAAGGGTCCTAAGCAAATTCAGCCTCAAAATGAAAGATCATTTCAGCAAAATGATAGGACCAATAAAAACAAATGGAAGAAGACTGATAGACATTGTAACTTTTGTAATCGAGATGGCCACTTAGAATCTAAATGCTTTAAGAAGATGGAAGCCTTGGAAGCCGCAATGAAGAAACATAACATCCATGTGGAGCATTCTTCAACTTCAACTTCAACTTCATCTTCAGGAATTGCACTTTCTTCATGTCGTTGTCAATCATCTCAGTCTGGTTATGCATTAAATGTATCTTCTTCTTCTCCTTCTCATGAGTGGCTCATTGATTCTGGAGCCTCTTATCACATGGCCAAAAACCAAGCCATGTTTTCTTCTTTAAATGATTGTAACACCAAAAATATATATGTTGGTGATGATAGATCTCTTAATGTTGTAGGGACTGGAACTGTTCATCTAGACAATGGTCAGTTTAATGATGTATTATGTGTTCCAACCTTATCCTGCAACCTTCTATCTGTATATCAGATAACTCATTCAGGTGAAGGTAAAATTGTTGAATTTTCACCTCATGATGTTGTAATCAAGGATCTAAGAGATCCTAAACAGATTATAGCTACTGGTATTGCTAATGATTCCACAAGGTTGTATAAGTTTCACAACTTTGGGTCATCAAATCTTCCCTCAGTATTTGTTGCTCATAATGATGAAGTGAGCAAACTTTGGCATGAGCGATTTGGTCACTTTAGACTGTCGCTCCCTTCAGCATCTATGTAAAGAAAATATGGTGATAGGTCTTCCTATGGTATCTTGCAGAGATGGTGTTTGTTCCAGATGTGCACTCGGAAAACATCATCGGGACAGTTTTGAAAACGTGCCTCTTGGCACACCTCAGCCCCTTTACAGCTTGTGCACAGTGATTTATGTGGTCCACTTCCTATTGCTTCATTCTCTGGCTGCAAGTATTTCTTAACTTTCATTGATGATTTCTCCAGACGCACTTGGGTATACTTCTTAAAACTCAAGAGCGAAGTATTTAACACATTTTTGGCCTTCAAAGCCTTTGTTGAAAAACAATCTGGACATCAAATTCTTAAGCTAAGAACTGATAATGGTGGAGAATATGTTAAAAACACATTCATCAACTTTTGCACCGAAAATGGAATTCAAATGCAACATACTGTTCCATACACTCCACAACAAAATGGTGTAGCTGAAAGGAAAAATTGCACCTTAAAGGAAATGGCTAATTGTATGCTGCAATCTAAAGGACTCAGTCTTAGTTTTTGGGCCGAAGCAATTAATTGTGAAAATTATATAATCAATCGCACTCCTACTAAGGTTCTAAAGAATATCACTCCAGAAGAAGCTTGGAGTTCCATTAAACCAGATGTAAGTCACTTTCGTGTTTTTGGAAGTGAAGCATGGGCCCATATTCCAGATGAAAAGCATAAAGCTTTAGAACCTAAGAGTGAGAAATGTACTTTTGTTGGATATTCTGAAGATGTAAAAGGTTATAGACTTATTCCATTTAAGTCCAAAAATGTTATCATTAGAAGAGATGTAAAATTTGATGAAAATAAATCGGCCTGCGAGCCTAGTCCGGTGGATGTGCCACCTCTTCCTATCTCTTCTACTTTTGAAAACATTTCTTCTTCAGATGATGAACGTGAGGATGACAATCCTCCTCCACCTTCTTAGGATCCTCAACTTCCAAGATGGGTCCGTGCTACTCGGGATGCAGCAGGTGATCTTGCCGGTGATCCTACAGATCAGCGACGTACACGTTCTCAGTTTGAAAGAGCCTCTTCTTTACTGGCTCAAGCTCCAGTAAATCATGATCCTGACACTTTTGCAGAAGCTTCAGGCCATCCACATTGGGAAGCAGCTATGAATGAAGAATATCATTCATTGTTGGCAAATGATACATGGGATCTTGTTCCTCTACCAAAGGGACGCAAACTTGTTAGATGTAAATGGGTTTACAGAACCAAGTATGGACCAGATGGGAAAGTTGATAAACATAAAGCTCGTCTTGTTGCTAAGGGCTTTTCACAGGTTGAAGGCATTGACTACACTGAAACCTTCTCCCCTGTTGCCAAAATGAACTCTATCCGCCTTGTTCTTTCCCTTGCTACCTCTTTAAAATGGGAAGTCCATCAGATG
Organism: Pinus tabuliformis; assembly: GCA_031772625.1. Classification (NCBI taxonomy): domain Eukaryota; kingdom Viridiplantae; phylum Streptophyta; class Pinopsida; order Pinales; family Pinaceae; genus Pinus; species Pinus tabuliformis. The sequence goes on from CM062809.1 coordinate 1,170,147,847, forward strand.
GATGTTAAATCTGCCTTCTTGCATGGGGACTTGCATGAAGAAAATATGGAACAACCCATTGGCTTCATCCAAACAGACTCCAGCCTTGTTGTCGACTTAAGAAATCCCTTTATGGTCTCAAGCAAGCTCCTCGGGCTTGGTATGCCAAAATGGATAGCTTTCTTTTAGAATCTGGCTTTTCTAGGTGTTATTCTGACAATACTGTCTACACCAAGAAAGTGGGCAACTCTCTTATCATCCTTGTTCTTTATGTTGATGATCTTGTTCTTACTGGTAGTGATCCCAACCTTATAAACCATGTGAAGTCCAGCCTTAAAAAGAAATTTGAAATGACAGACTTAGGACACTTACACTATTTTCTCAGTCTTCAAGTCTTGCAATCCAAGGAGGGTATTTCCCTTTCCCAGTCCAAGTATGCTTGTGATATTCTTCGTCATTTTCACATGGAAGACTGTAAGCCAGCCCCTTCTCCCTTTCAGTCTCGAGTCAAACTTTCAGTCTCTTGTACTTCTCCTGAAGTTGATGCTACCTTATACCGTCAACTTGTAGGAAAACTCTTGTATTTAACCCATACTCGTCCTGACCTTTCCTTTGTTGTTGGCCTTGTTGCTCGTTTTATGAAAAACCCCCTTGAAAGTCATTGGAAAGCAGCTAAAAGAATACTTCGTTATGTTCAAGGTACAGTACAGTTTGGGATTCATTACAGTGCCAAAGCAGCTCCTCTATTAGTTGGTTTCACTGATTCTGATTGGGCTAGTGACACTGATGATCGGAAGTCTACTGCCGGTTATGTCTTCACTCTTGGTTCAGGACCTATTACATGGGCTTGTAAGAAACAGGCTGCCATTTCTCTTTCATCAGCAGAAGCAGAGTATCGTGGTGCCGTGGAAGCTAGTAAGGAAGCCTTGTGGCTTCGTCAGATCCTATCCGAGTTTGGCTTTGAGCAGCAGCATCCCACCACACTTTGGTGTGATAATCAAAGTGCCATTCAGCTATGCAAAGATCCAGTCCAGCATCAGCGCAGCAAACACATTGAACTACACATGCACTTCATCAAAAAGCTCATTCATGACCATGTTCTTGAAGTGCAATATTGTTCAATAGATGATCAGGTTGCAGACATCTTCGCAAAGGCTCTCACAGAGGCGAAGTTCACTAAACTTCGATATATGCTTGGAGTTCAGGAAGTTGTCACTAAGGGGGGATAGGCTCTAGTGCCTCCTTCCTTCTCCTATTGTGTCATATTTGTAAATCCTTCAATCCTATCCCAAGTTGTTCTTAAGGGGGGATGTTAGGATATTCCGACACATAGGAAATAGTTAAGTTCAACTTGGTCTAGTACAGAGTTAGGTATAGAGTTAGGTAAGGTGTGCTTCTTTACCGTTGTACATTTTGTAACTTACAATCCGATGGTCACGATATGTAGTGATCCGACGGTTCACTCTCTCCTCGGTATTACCGACACTTGATCCATGGCTTGACACCCGATTGGTCCATGAGTTCTATTTAAAGCGCATGGAGGGTCATTGTTTGGGTAATCCGTGCATGAGAGAAGCTTATGTAAATTTTCATTCTTTGATTAATAAATTGCCTGTAGTAGCCATGTTGGCACAGGCCGTGGACTGTTTCCCTCTTTGAGGGTTTTAACCACGTCAAAAATATTGGTGTATTGATCTGTGATCTGGTTGTGAGCGATGTCCTTTTGGTGTTCTTTCTGAGGAACTTACCCTGTAAATTCCTACAACCTCCATCTACAATCATTACTTGATAGTCTGCTATTGGATATATAAATCAATTCAGAATTTTTTCTAGTTTGGAATTAAGGAAGTTATTAGTGGAGTCCTTTTTCTGTTTAAAAGCCATTGGTACCAAACAAATTTATCATATTCTAAATGTTGGAGAATGCAATGGGGAAGTTATTAATTAAATTTTCCATTAACCCTAATAATTACTTGTGAACTTTATCTATCTTCTCGTGTTTCTTTATTATATATTATTCATCAAAAAATTATCAAGTTCAAAAACAATAAAGACATTGGACATAAAAATTAGGCTCCAAGCTAGGGAAAAATCCCTCTAAGGGGAAAATTGAGAAAATCTCTTTTCTTCTTATAGAATTTTCTTCAAAAGAGAAAATCAAGACCCAAACCATAGACCAAGTCCTCCTCGAATCATCAGGTCAACCATCCAAGAAGCCATTTCAATTAATTCAGAGGTAAACCAAGATAACAATAGTCAATCATGCTTCAACTATCTTGTTACTTCAACATTAGCCCCCAACTTCGACTTGCAACTTCGACCCTGTAGTAGTTGCAGCAACCTTGATTCTACCATGTGTCAGCTCTTCAAAAATACTTCCCTCAAATAACCCAAGGTCTCAAAAATAAAACTCAATGAAAACAAAGTAGGTGTCTCTCTTGAAAATTAGATCTGTAATTTGGCCTCCTGCAATTCAAACCTGCAATTTCCAACGTCTCTTGAAGCTATAGAAGCCTTGACATTCACACATGTGAGAGAATAAAGCCCAAAAACAAAATTTCTTTATTCTTCTTCAGATACTATTACCTTGTAGACCTTCACACTTACCTTCTTGATCTTTTCAACTTCAAATTGAAATTCTTAGTCAATGTTGCTTCTGTTTATACACATTTTTGGGGTTCAAATTCCTTCTTTTGTGCCGACTTTTCTTGGAGGTTTCTAGGACTTTCTAGACTCAAAATAAATATCTTTTACATGTTACATATTTCCTGATAGGGTCTTATATAAATGATAATGACTCTTTTAACTCAAGAACATGCTTAACATAGATGACCATGAAAATGGAGCATTAAACCCATGCTCGACATAGTATTTTTCTTTCTTCTTTTTCTTGTAACATAAAATATACACAATTATTTGAGTAAATTGAAAAATCTGAAGAACTAAACTAGTGACATTTTACAACACTCCTTATTAACTAGGGAGGTTTTCATAATTGTAGACCTGGTACAAGGTTATTCTCAAACTGAAGAGTTTTCATAACAAGATTCAGATAAGTAAGCCACCTTTAAGCATCAAAATCTTGACCAACATTGCCATAATAGTAAGTCCTTAACTTGAAAAGCTCTTTCTTATTTAAAAGCATAAAGCTAGGAGGCTTTATGCGAGATACCTAAGTACCTCTACAACGTACATACCCCATCCAGATGTTCATTAGGCGTGTCCTTTTAGGACTATTCTTATCTTTGGTTCCCAATCCTTAAAGAATAGTGGTCCTCTTCGATCACTATTGTCTTGTATATTTGTCTAATCCTCAAAGAATGATGATTCATTTCCTATCTTTGATTTTATATGATCAAGGAAATCACAGATTATTACCTAATCCTCAATCCCATATCCTCTCTCCAAGGCCTTCACTGATACATATGGTTTTTAGTCTTGGTCAAGTGCATGACACGTGAAGAATAAAATACAAATGTGATGTCCATCATTACTCCTTCTCAACAAAAGAGGACATCCCTATTCCCTCTTGATTTGGGAGTAGATCGTTGCTCCTATTCTAGGAGACCCCCTTATTCCCTTTCAAATATTGAGGAGATTCTTGACTTCATTCCAATTTAGGAAGTCATTGCAATAAACTATATAACTTATCTTCATAAATGTATCATTTATCAGTTCTTCAGGGAGATAGTTGCATGGCTATCTCTTTCCTTTGTATCTCATTATATTGAGCTTCCTTCCTTCCTAGCTATCATGGAGCCATCTTCTTTCTTCCATCTTCTGACAGGGTATAGGCCATGAATCTTCGATATCACTTTCCTCTAGTATTCATTAATGAACACATTATATTGAGCCTTTTCAAACTTCAAGCTAGTCATAGCTCCCTCTTAAACATCGAAGTGATATTTTTTTATGAACATTAGGTTATCTTCCTTCTCTGATACCTTTCAATCTCAAGGTGATGATGTGAACACCTTAACTACATGACTTTCCAAGGATTTCCAAAACTATTTACTCAATTCATATTTTCTTTAAATCAATCTCATCTCCACTTGTTGAAATTACCTCAACTTTCATCATCTATTCTTGTGGTATCCTTCTTGGTGGTAAAAAAACTATGTTATCCAGATAACCAATATCAAGGTATAAATATCAAACTTACCTTATCATGATGGCCCCTTTGATCACAATATTTGCATTGATATGAACACAATTTTATATAATCCATATCCACATTATATAATAATCCTTCCATTCATTTATTTTAATAAAAGTACCCATGGATCAAATTTGATTACAAAGTTACACTATCTTCCTCATATTCGCCATTGTTAACTCACTTTCATTCTTCCGAAGACTATAAGTGATGTTCATAAACAATGTTATATTCCATGTAGTTTTGTGAGAGAGTCTTGTTCTCCATTCATTCCAAAGTACGTAAAATTTATTCAAGCATTATGCAGCCATATGGAATACTTACCAAGCACATTCCTAACTAACTCTTCCTTCATGATTCTTGTAGATATGAACCATGCTCTAGGGAATACTATGCAAACCTTTTGTTTCATACAATCATCTAGCCATTCTTTCATTGAGCTTTCTTCTTATACCTGTTAAAGATCGGTTTCCTTTTCTAAGAAGAGAAAGACTTTCATTATGCCTTTGATATTGCTACTTGACCATAATTTAGCATTCCTCAATCCTCTAGAAATATTGTTTCCATACTAGACGGAATATATACCAATCATAATGTTGCTTCCAAGAATCTTCCATAATGATGATTCTTATAGGATCTTGATGATCCTTCTTTTCAAAATTACTACCTCGAACGTGATGTTAAAAAATGATTGGATGAATTATAATATGCAATATGGTTCCAAAATTATCATTCTCTTTAAACTATATGATCCTTCCCAAAGCAAAACAAGTAGATTCTAATATTTGTACTATCATCTACTTCTATATATGATGCCATTCTTTTTACGAAACCAAGACTTTTCTAGACTAATAATACATGCTACTCTACTTTATACTTTATAAAATAAAGACAAATTTCCATATAGAACCTGACAAAGATGAGACTTCTGTCAATAATAGAATCTCCCTCAGATCTTCTCCTTTCATCTTCTTCTCAGGTTCTCCCTCTTCCTCATCTATGTGAGCTTCACTTATTTCCTTACTTTTTTTGTTCTCTTTATTTGTTAGACAATACCTTTTAAAGTTTCCCTACTCACTACATCCAAAGCATTGAAGCTTGGACATGTATGTTTTCTTCTTGGACTTTCCAAACTTTCCTTTCCTTAACTTCTTGGTTTTTGCAATGAAGGCTTGAAATATTTCATTTTGTTTAGTATCATCCTCTTCCGTTATCCTAGATTCTACCAAGATACACCGAGCCCATAACTCATCGAATGGTGTAGTATCTTTCTTTAAGTAGATGCTCATAGCAAAACTACTCCAATAAGGTGGCAAAAAATATAATACATAGCTAGTCATCTCAGAATTTGTAACAATATCCCCAAGCCCTTTCAACGAGTCCCTTATTTGCGAGATATTCATTAGATAGGAGGGCATGTCTTCATCTTTCCATTTCCATAGTTTATATAGTTTGTTCCTCAAGGAAATCTTTTGACCTTGTGTACTTATGGAATAGAAGTTAACCTATTTTTCATACATAGCCTTTGATGTCTTCAAATCAACAAATAAGGGTACAAGATGAGCTTTACTGGATTAAAAAATGATCCTTTGTTCCCTTACTTCTCCCTTCTTGTAATTTTCTAACTCCTAAGTCCTCTCTTTATGTGGTACAACTACTTCTCCCAAGACATACTCCAAGAATTCATTTTTTTTGAGTTCTAAGTCATTCCTCTTCTTCCATTCTAGGAAGTGTGTTCATCCAATGTGTTTGTTGCTTCCTTGCAGAATGTAGGCATGTTATTTGTATATTGTGACATAGAAATAAATATAATACTTACTTTACAATCAAGACTCCTTCTTGATGATGTCTCTAACTATCTTTATTCATTACAAGACCTCCAAGGAGACTTCAAAGATGTCCTATAAAGATGTGTTCTAGGACGCCTTCAACAATGATGTCTTCAAATAGATTCAAACAGTGAATGATGATGTCAAGATCTTATGATGCTTCCTCTTCTTTAAGATGACACACTAGATCATCTTCAACAAATACTTGCCCTTCCTTGCTTTAATGAGAGCTTGATGATGAGGCCTTCTTCAACAAAAGCTTCATGTCGAAACTCTCCCTCTAGATCAATATGTCTTATTCTTCTTTCCTTCCATCCTTATGAAAATGATTCCCTTTGACATGAAAACCCTTCTTTGTGTCCTTCCAGCTGCCTTCTCTTTTTCACCTTAGCTCTGATACCATGCTGGAGAATGCAATGGAGCAGCTATTAATTCAACTTCTCCTTAACCTTAATTATTTCTTGTGAAATTTATCTATCTTCTTGTGTTTATTTATTATATCTAATTCATCATAAAAATATCAAGTGCAAAAACAATAAAGACAATGGACACAAAAATTAGGCTCCAAGTCAGAGAAAAACCACTCTAAGAGGAAACCCCAAAAAATATCTTCTCTTCTTATAGAATCCACTACAAATGAGAAAACAAAGACCTAAACCATAAGCCAAGTCCTCCTCCAAGCACAAATTCAACACTCTAATAAGTCGTTTCAATTAGGTCAAAGATAAACCAAGATAACAATAGTCAATCCTACTTCAACTTTGGCCTCCAACTTCGACTTGCAACTTCAACCTGCAACTTTGGCCCCATAGTATCTACAAAAACCCTAATTCTGGCACATGTCCATATTTTCATAATACTTCCCTCAAAGAAGCCAAGGTCTCCAAATTTAAACTAGATGAAAACAGAGTAGTTGGCTCTCTTGCAACTGGTATTTGCAATTCAGACTCATGTAACTCATACCTACAATTTTTAGCCTCCCTTAAAGATGCAAAAACCCTAACCTTTGCATGTGTTAGAGAATAAATCCCAAAAATAAAATTCCTTCGTTCTTCTTGAGACATTCTTTCCTTCTAGACCTTTTCAATTGCTTCCTTGATGTTGTTAGCTTGAGATCAGAATTCTTGATGAGAGAGATCGAATTGGTGCTAGATTAGGTTGATGTTGCTTCTATTTATACAAAACGAGGTTCAAATTCTTTTTTGGGATGAATTTTCATTTCCTAGGCCGACTTGTTCTTGGAGTTTTCTAGAAATTTCTAGACTCAAAATAAATAACTTTTACATGTTACATCTTTCTCGATAGGGTCTTATATAAATGATAAAGACTCTTTTGACTCAAGAAAAATATTCTTTTTACATAACAAATCCTAGAAGCATGAATAACATGATTACCCTAGATGAACATCAAAATAGTGCATCAAGCTCATGCTGAAAATAATATATGTTAATATTTTTCTTGTAACATAAATTTTACATAATGATTTGAGTACATTGACAATTATGAAGACCAAAACTAGTTGCATTCTCCAACACTAAATAAAATTCACTAAGGCTTACCTTTTGTAAAGTTGGCATTTGATATAGATCAAAGAATTTCTCAGTCTAAGATATCCATGTTAAGATATCAATCTTGGGAATTAAGTAGTTCCTTAGTGGTAAATGGAACCGTCATTGATGTAGATGTGCAGAAAATGAGTGATCATGATTCTAGGACATAATCTTTATTTCCTCCACATTTTCATGATTTTCTTGCATGCTTATATCTACTTTAAGGATTTTTTTATTTATCGTAGGACGATGGAAGATATTTGGTTTTACAGTTATTCCATATTATTTTCTATATGTTCCTTATTTTGATTCATTTTCTTTTCTATTTTTTCCTTATTTTCATTCATCCTCTTTTCCACATGTTCCTATTTTCATCTATCTTCTCTTGCATTTGTTCCCTATTTTCATCCATTTTCTTTTCATTCTATTCCATATGATGATTCAATTCATTAGTTATTATTTACTTATCAATCAATTCATCAAATTAGTTCTCCAATTTGGACATTTGGTGAAAAATATTTTCTCTTTCTTCTTGAGGCACAACTGACCTCTTCCAAGTTTTATCAAGAGCAGTGATATTTTGTAGAACCTATTACCATCTAAAAACTAATAATCCTTATATGCTTTTTTTCTCTTTAAAAAAAAATTTAAATGATAAAAAACAAATGCTTCAATCAAAACTCATTTTGATGGTAAGTTACATACCTTTAAAATCAATTAAGAATTTTTCTACTTTGGAATTATGAAAGCTATTGGTGGAGTTCTTTTTCTATTCAAAACATTGGACCTAACAAATTGATCATATTATAAATACAATGCTCTAAGACTTACCTTTTGTAAAGTTTGCATTCGATGTAGGTCAAAGAATTTCTCAATCTAAGATATTCATGTTATGGGATTTTTATCATCAAATCACCTCATATCTATCTTTAGAATTAAGTAGTTTCTTTGTGCTAAGTGGAATTCTCATTGATGTAGATGTGGAGATGATGAACCACCGTGATTCTATAACTTAATCTTTATTTCCTCCACATTTTCATTATTTGCTTGCATTTGTATATCCCCTTCAAGGATTTTACCTTTTAGTGTAAGAACTTGGAAGGCATTAAATTTTCCAACTATTTCATATTATTTTCTATATGTTCCATATTTTCATCCAGTTTTATTCCATCTATTTATTATTTTCATTCATCATATTTTCCATTTATTCTCTATCTTCAACAATCTTCTTTTCAATGTATTCCAAATGATGATTCAAATAATTAATTATTATTGACTTATTAACCAATTTATCAAATTGGTTCTCCAATTTGGACATTTGGTGAGAAATATCTTCTCTTTCTTCTTGAGTCATGGTTCATCTTTTTCAAAATTTACCAAGAGTAGTAATCTTTTGTAGAACCTGTTACCATCTAAAAAAATGAATAATACTTAAAAATGAATAATACTTGTATGATTTTTTTCTCTTTTAACACAATTTTAAATGATAAAAAATAAATACTTCAATCAAAATTCACTTTCATGGTAAGTTACATATATTTAAAAGAGTTATTCGGAGATTGCTATAAAGTTGAATTTCAATCTTTCAAAGTTAGAAATTTTTTCCCATAGTAATATGTTATATCTTCTCTAAAATGCCATAGGTCTAACCAAAATTTGATCTTGTAAGTGAAAAATATGACATCTTCTAAAAAATTATTGATTTTTTCCTTTTTGCACATAGTGGACGCACATAGAATTCATTTTTTTAAATACTTAAACATATTTTAAAATTTGAATTTAAAACAACATTATTTATCTTCTTCCCAATAAAAATATCCAATTATATTTGGACTATCCAAGCTTCAAATATGATATTTCTAACCTATGTTTCTGAGTAGTTTTTGGAATAATAGAAAACCCTAATTTCAATGATATATATATTTTTAAGAATTATAACATTTAAAAACCTAAAATTTATAGTATAGCTATTTTAATATTTTTATTCAAACTTTATATATATATATATATATATATATATATATGGACATTTTGACAATAGTTTTAGGACTATGAAACTCTAACCTCTATATTATATGTCATAAACTATAATGATTTAAAACATTAATTATTTTTGTTAAATTAACTTGATACATTTTCTAATAATACTAAAGTTTTATAGTAGAATTTGTTTTTAAATATAACTAAAGTGAAAATTCTAAAACCATTCATTTAAAACTATTTTGGGGGAGTCAGAAAGTTTGGCTTCTAAATGCTATATCTAAAAAATGTATTGGAATAGAATATAATTTTTTTCCCAAAGCGATGTCTATATTTTTCCTTAGCTTCCTCAAGATTTCATCATTTAAAGACTCCCATGAAGAAAGCTCAACTTCAAATATGTCTTGATTGAATGAGAGAACTCTTAAGATCAATGTATTTGATACCAAATGTTAGAAATTGAAAATAGACACTTAGATAAAGGAATGAAAAATAAATCTATATAATTATAAAACTTTGTTTTATAATATAATTAATCTACAAATAGAATGATACTAAGATTATGGGCATCTCTCACTCACATTCTCTCTCTCACACACATATATACATAAGTGAGACTAAAAATACTATTATAATTAAAGTGTCTAAAAAAACACTCCTATAATAATAAAAATTTAATAATTCAATATTTACCGAGTTTATATTTAATATTAACCTTTGTCTTTGGCTTTAACATAAATTTATGCCTAAAATAAACTTTGTCATAACAATTTTCTTTTGCAACCTTATCTACCTAAAAAACTAACGTTTTCTTTTCCTTTTTCTTTCCTAATAAGTTTTTACTTTTTTATTTACCTTCTTTTTAATATCGTTATCAAATCTTCATTAATTATTCTGCTTTTTAATAACGTTTATCAAATCTTCATTAATTACTCCACCAATCACACCTTCTAAATCTCAAATCCTATTTTTCCATAACATTATTTGTGATCTCCACGTTTCCCTTTTTAAAGCTTTTAGTGCCCTCAATCAATAAATGTAACATCTTATCAGAGGAGAGCCACGTTAATGTTAAACTCCTACTTTACATACCTTGTTCTTTAGCTAGTTTTTAGCCCTCTCAATTAATGAACGCAACCCCTTATGAGAGAAGAGCCACGTAAATGTTAAAGTCCTATTTTGCATACCTTACTCTTCAGCTAGCAAGAAAGCCATGCAAGGTTGATGCTATCGTATTCCTTTTATCTTTCTCGCAACAACATAAAGGTTTCTAACACATTATATGTGCAACTCATGTCTCAACCACTTGCCAATGAGCACTACCATGAAGATTATTGTTCTTAATAATTATTTATGATAGTAAGAGGTTTATCCAGCATTATTTTAGGACAGTTATGTAACATTAAAATAGTGTTAACTTATATGGATTTTTATTTTTATTTAATCAATTTTTTTAAGAGGTTTATCCAACATTATTGTAGGAGAGGTTTATCCAACATTATTGCAGGAGAGTTATGTCACATGAAAATAGTGTTAACTTATATGGACTTTTATTTTTATTTTATTCAATTTTTTATGTTGTTAATTTCACTTAGTTTGAATGATTAACATAAATGTTGTTACTAAAAATAATGTATAATTGAATTTCAATTTTAGTTTTGTAAAATTTATTTGATTTAAATAAAGAAAGTTTTTATTTCTTTAGCATTCAATTTTTACTAATAATATATCATAATGAATATTTTTTATAATAACTTACAATTTTATTATTTTAATACTTTCTTAAAAAACCAAAAAAATTATACATCTTAAAAAGGCATCTTTGTGTTGATTGCTGATTTCTTGAGTTCCGGAATCGGATGGATATGGGGCAGTCAATTTTTTTAACCGCGCCCATGTCTATCCGGTTCGCTAATATTTCAGGAATCAACAATCAACTTACGCTTAGAATTAAAAAACATATAAAATTAAATTAAATTAAAATTATAAAATTAGATTACATTGAAATTATAGCATCAACAAATTTAAAATATATCTTTATATATGGAATAAATTTGCATTAACCTATAAATCAACAACAATACTTTTACTAATAATTTGGTTGAGGTGAACAAGAAAGATACTCTCTACCTTAGAGATCCCAAGCGAATCTTACGAGTATTTAAAAATAAGTTGCGAATTTGATAACATTCTTTCTTGAACTAAGAAAGGCGCAATCCATTGACCTGATCCTTCTCTCTTCAGTATCACTGGTGCTGAATATCAATATATCTTCATTAGCTGGATTGCTTATTTGCAGGAATATTATTGAATGGGACGGACACAGGTGAGTTTTAAACTTTAGGTCACTTCTTTTCTTTTGATTCCTAAATATTCCGAAAATGGACGATCAAAATAAAATACAATCCCGATAAAGATGGCGGCTCTCTGCTTAAGCGACACGTTACAGAGTTAGTGTTTGTTGTATGCGGAACGTGCGGCCTGCCTTCACGAAAGTTATCGAGCGATGCTTCGACTCGATAGCGAATATGTATAAATTAAAGTTCAGGAACCTGTCAGTGAATCATCTATGGCCCAGTCGTTAGAGTCCGCAATTTTCACGTTTCTGGCCGTCGTATCCGGAGCAGGGTCATGTCGACCACTGCTTCAACTTCCAATACAATATCAAATCGCGGGACACGATAGTAGAAGCCGGATTTTCTAATGAAAATATTCAGAAATTGTTGGTAAATGTTTTAAACAACTCAGTGAAAAGAAAGGACAACGTACTTATAAAACGATTTAGATAATATGATTAATCTATTGAACATGAAACAAGGTCTATGATTAAAATGCGCATCCGGGCGATAGTGGCAGCCATGGAGTTACTTTAAAGGCTGTACATATCAATCCCTCATATGTTAATGCATGCATCTTGCCACACTACAGCACTTACAGATCTGTCCTTTCTTATCCTCATGTTCATTGAATTTCACGTAAGAATTCTTACTACTTCATAGCTAGGATACCCCATAGTCGGGCCACGAAACTCCTAAGTAAATTAGGGTGATAATGTTATTGGAAGATTTTAGGGATTTTGGGTTTGTAAGGAAAATGAATATTTCAAAAAGTTAAACATTATATAATATATGATTGGACACTAAATATTCATTTATTATTAAATCAATTATAATGGGTGATTTTAATTTTTCAAAAAACTATTGGAATACAAGAAAATGAAAGCTTGTTGTTATGTATTAGGGTATGTTTATTGGTTATTGTTACAACTATGAGAGAGCTCATAACTGAACACAAAATACATACAGCTTGTCCATTCCATTACCAAACATGGATTTTTATACACAATGGAGAAGTTTATCGATTTTGGTTGTCGGTGGCTTCTTCAAGATGCTATCTGAGGTCTCCAAAGACTCGAGACCATTTCCTAAAACTCTCAAGAAGAAACTAAACAGTGCATTAAATGCATACGGTCGTTGGAATTATTAATGTTTTCCAACACTCCCCCTTAATTCCAACCATATGACAAATATACTATAGCACACTACATAAGACACTCTAAACATACTCATGCCTGGTGGTTTAAGTCTCAGCTAGGCTTACGACATAGTTTGGATTTTCTACAACACACAATTTGATAACAAATCTTTCATTTTTTCCCTTCTTGCTAAAGGGTCCATGCTTGTTCATTTTTTGATGCAATTTCATCTTCACCTTTCTTGCCATAAAACAGTGATGGAGCTTCTCATTTCTTGATTTCTGGTTAACATTCTTTGTATTCAATACTGTTGCAGGTTCTTGGGACTTATGCTTATCCTTAATGCTTGCAATTTCTTCGTTTATTGCTTCTTTTTGGCTGTCAAACTCTGCACACTTAAAAACAATGTTAGATTTATATAAAAGATCATAAAAAGAACCACTCTCATTTCTTTCATCTTTCTTTGTTGACATAGTTGGTTGATTCCCTCTTTAATCAACTTTGTTGTTGTAAACATGTTGTACTGCATTTGGTTTGTGTTTGGAGGTAGGAAACTCTTCTCACCAAACAACAAGTCATCAATAAGATTCTTTTCTTGCATGAGATTGAACCACTCTTCATGAGATACATAATTCTCATCAAATTTCACTTCATATGTCTCTGCATCACAACTAACAAGGAGTTTTCTCACTATCACATGCTACTCTATTGTCAACTACATTGATACTTTCTTTCTTGATCCCACTTATGATTCTTTCAAAACATTCACCATTTTTAACAACGCCACTTTCATCATCTTCAAATTTCTCTCTCCCCTCCATATTGTACTTCCTTTCAAGAACATCCAAAAATATTTTTGCATTATATAGTTCACTAAATTCATGCAAAATACCAAACAAAATCTTTTCATCTAGAGGTGATATAATGAGAAGTAATGTTGATGCACTTCTACACTTATCATCAAAATTCATAGAAATTTCTTGGACAAATTTCCGTAAATCCACTGAACCAAGCAATCCTTCGATTCTAATTGTCCAAAGCTTAAAATTTTTACCTAAGAAAATAGGCGAAATGGATATTAATCGCTTCAATATTGCATCGATGTCCTCAAATTCTTCATGCTAATTCATGTCTTCATTAGGCATCAATTCAATTACAAGAAACATTTCAAATCATTCTACAACTTCTGCCATTTCATTCTTTCTCCTAAAGTATTTTAATTTTCTCTGTGATTTTTTGAGTCTCCTTTGTTTGACAGTCTCCTTTGTTTGACAGTCTCCTTTGTTGACCCATCACTCGATCACATAACCAAATTTACAGTGAAAAATGAACTATGGCTCCTTAACATACTTCAATTCATACCAAAGAGAGTTTCCAAGGAAATAATTAGCATCAAACACCAAGCATCACCAGTTTTTGCACAACTCGCACTACCCAAATCTAAACCCTGTATACCTTTGTGAGAATACTCAACAACCATAATAACAAACTCAGGCTCACCACATAGCACTAGCAACCCGAACAACAATCATGCCTTCATATTCTCATTTTAAGCCATGAAGCATTCAAAGTAAACAAATCTATTATATATTTTTTAACGAATAACATAAAATTTACAACACAATTTCCATAAACAAAACCTCCTAGTGATAAACTTCACAATTTTTTTTAATTAATAATCCTCTTACCACTTAAAAATCAAAGCAAATATTTTTAAAAACTAATGTCTCCAAAAATAACAAACCAAACTTTGATTTTCTTTCGTTCAAACCTTTTAACTCAAATCACTTCCATGATTTTCAAGCTCGATAAAAATTCTTTGCTCCAATGCACTAGTCGGTTGAAGGCACATCTTAATGCTTCTGTTGGAGGAACGTCTAAATGCTCAGGTTAAGGCATACGATAGTAGCTATAGATTTACAACATGAAAAATACTAGAAACAACAACGAGTGATTATCAACACTTAGATCCACTTACAATAGGCCTAGCAATATCTCCCACTTACAGATCTAGTTGCAACGTTCAATTCAAACTACAAACTTTCATGGCACTAACAACACAGAATCCTAACTAAATGCTCAAAACAAGACGCTTGCAGATTTCTCCTTCATGACACTGGTGATCTCTCACAAGCTTTTAGACAGTTCTTTCTCACTCCAAACCAGCCACGACTTCTTAACAGCAACACACTCCTCGAAAGCCACACCATCTCTAGAGTCCAAACACTTTTCACAATTGCAGACTATCTTCACTACTGCAACCCTCTAACGAGGAGAACACTTAACACAAGAGCCTATACTCTGGCTTGCAAGATATCCACGGTATCTTGGTAAATAGAACACTTAACACAACACACCGATCGGTATCTTGGAGATACCGATCATGGTATCTTGGTATATCACTTTAACTTTTTAGATGTCTCAGCTCATATGCAGGTTAACATGAGGTTTGTATATGGATTAACATAACATTTCTTAGGACGTTAACATAATCTTTCTAGGAGAGGGTTAAAAAATATAAGTCACCAAATTTTGAAATGTTGAATGTGCATTTTTAAGGCCAAATGGCATCACAAAAAACTCATAATGACCTTCATATGTACTAAAATATGTTTTGGTAATATCTCTCGCTTCTTTCAAATTTGATGATATCATAAATAAAGATCCAACTTACTAAATGATTTTTTTTTGTAATTCATCTAATCATTCATTAATTCTAGGGAAAATTTAAAGAGAAAAATTTATCATAAATTTTAGGAACCTTGATGATTCTCATTGCTACCTCATATGCAAAATATCAAAATTGTGTTGATATCCTCATGAAAATATTCATATATATATATATATATATATATATATATATATATATATATATATATATATATATATCTTTTCCCGTTGGTTCATGAACATCCGTGGTCAGGGGGTGCAGGCTACGTCCACGTAAATTCTAAGGCTGATCTCTAGGATCGAACCCCTCGGCCATCACAGACCTGACCCCAAGGGCTTCGGGTAGAATCGACCCTGTGACCTGCCGTTTTGGCGAGGCACGACTTGACGAGTTTATATTGATTTTTTATATAGTCTGGTATAAAATTTTTACTATTTCAAAGGTAAAATAGTTTTATTCTATAAAATTTGGTCAAATCATATATAGAAAAAATGGAAAATGGATTTTTTTTTTTTTAATCCTAGAAAATTAGCCCACCTACTAATATTACTGCTAAAATTTTTCCTAAATTTTTCCTTATTAATGATTGGAATAGAATAATTATCATTTGTGGTGATTCTGTTGAGTTTCCTATAATTTGGACACATATTTCATGAACCTTTCTTCTTCTAATCCATCACCATTGGTTCAGAGACATAGCTCTGGCTTGGTTGAATGATGCTAGTCATTAAAATTTCTTGAATTATGCACTCAATTCCACTCTTTTATACATATGGATACATGTACAACATAATCTTAAGTGGTGCATTTCTTGGTTGTAGAAGAATAACATAGTATGGTTTTTTAGTAAGTGGAAAACCCTCATGCATCTCTTCAAATACATTGTGATGTTTTTTGGTATACTTTTCAAGATTCCTTATAGAACATGATCTACATGTTTGAACTTCTAGTGAGCACAAGTGCACAATTACACCATGAAATCCATTTCTATGTAATTTCATGCTATTATGGCTTATCACTTTATAGGATTTTCCATGGACAACTCTAATCTCAAATTCCTTCACTTCTAAGGAAAACTCATGAAATATTTTTAAAACATAAGATCCATTATTCTCAATGATTATAACAATTAGATTCCTAATATAACATCAACACAACCCATTCAGATGGAAACCACAAGATTATCCAATAACTTCTCTCCAATAGTGAGCTTAATAGTATGGCACTTCCTCAAGAAATTTACAATAGTGACATCCACAATCATTGCTTGATGGTCTACTATTGGATATTTAAATCAATTTCTACTTTGGAATTAAGGAGGTTATGGGTGGAGTCCTTTTTCTGTTCAAAAGCCATTGGTACCAAAGAAAATGATCAAATTCTAAATACAATGCTCTAATACTTACCTTTCGTAAATTTCACATTTGATGTATATCAGAGAATTGCTCAATCTAGGATATCCATGTTATGATATTTTTACCATAAGAATACCTCATATCAATATTAGGAATTAAGTAGCTGTTTAGTGCTAAGTGGAGCCCTTAAGTGGAGCCCTTAATGATGTAGATGCGGATATGATGAGTGATGATGATTGGAGGAATTAATATTTATTTCCTCCACATTCTCATGATTTCCTTTCATCTTTATATCGTTGTTAACGATTTTCTCATTTAGTGTAAGAGGATGGAAGATATTAAATTTTTCAGTTCTTCCATATTGTTTTCTATATGTTCCGTATTTTCATCCTTTTTCTTTTCAATCTATTTCTTATTTTCATTCATCTACTTGTCTGTCTGTTGCCTATTTTCATCTATCTTATCTTGTATTTGTTCCCAATTTTCATGTATCTTTTCAATTTATTACATATTATGATTCCAAACATTAATTATTATTGACTTGTCAACCACTTAATCAAATTGGTTCTCCAATTTCGAAAATTGGTGAGAAAACTACTCTCTTTCTTATTGATTTATGGTTGACCTCTTTCAAGTTTTACCATGAGTAGTAATCTTTTGAAAAACTTGATACCATCTTAAAAAACTAATAATACTTATATATTTTTTTCTCTTTATCAGAATTTTAAATGATGAAAAATAAATGTTCCAATCAAAAGTCACTTTGATGGTAAGTTACATACCTTTAGAAAATTATTTGGGAATTGTTATGAAGTTGAATTTTATTCTTTCTAACTTAGAAAACTTTTACAATAGTAATATAGTATGTCTTCTCTAAAGTGTCATAGCTCTTACCAAAATTTGATCCTCCAAGTGAAAATTATGATAAGTTCTAAAAAATTGTAGACTTTTTGCCCTTTACACATAGTGAATGTGCATGGAATGTCCAATGTTCAATATTCTAACATATTTTCAAAATTGTAATCTATAAATACATTATCTATCCTCTTTCTGAATGAAATTATGGAACTAGATTTGGACTTTCCAAGCTTCAAGTATGATAGTTCTACAAGAACATATGTTTCAAAGTAGTTATTGACATAGTAGAAAACCCTAATTTTGAGAAAGTGTTTTTTAAGAATCATAACATTTAAAAACTCAAAATTTCTTCTATAGCTATTTCAATATTTCTCCTCAACCTTTAAAACTTTTGGATTTTGAAAGTTATATATATATATATATATATATATATATATATATATATATATATATATATATATATATAAGGTTAGGTCCACTTAAAAGGACCACAACCCCCAGCCAAATAAATTCGAGCCTAACCCCTAAGGATATATATATATATATATATATATATATATATATATATATATATATATATATATACATTTTGACAATAATTGTAGGAGTATTAAGAAACCCTAATCACGCAAAGACATGTCATAAATTATAATGATTTAACATAAACAAGTTTTCTTTAATTAATTCTGTATATTTTTTGAAGATACTAAAGTTTTAGAGTTTAAAACTTTTGAAAAATAATTGAAGTGAGAATTCCAAAATGACTCATTTAAAACTAGTGAGAAACTATGACTTCTAAATATTATATCTGAAAACAAATATAATGAAAAAAATATAATAATTTTTTTCTAGATTTTTTCCTTAGCGTTATCAAAATTGCATTATTTGAAGGCTACTAGAAAAAAAAAGGTTAACTTCTAATAATAATAATAATAATAATAATATCCATTTTTAAGGTCACAGCCAAGCCAGACACCAAATTGGTGTATGAGACCCCCTTGTTTGTGGGACAAGGGACCCACCTTCGTGCAGCGATTTGACTGCTAAGTCTACGAAGGCATACATACTCTACCCCCCTCTGGTTTTGAACCAGTGACCTCTTAGGAGGAAACACATGCTCTTAACCATTAGGTCCATTCAAGCTGTATATGTCTTTGAGGAAATCCCTAAGATCATAGTCTTTGATACCAAATATTAGAACATGAAAAATAGATGAACCAATAACTAGACATTGGAAACATATAAAAGAGTGAAAAAGAAGTTTCCACCATGGGAAAACCACTTTTTACATTATACTTAATCTACCAGATAGGTAGATATTAAGATTAGGTCTCTGTCACTTGCTCACAAACACACATACATATACATATATGTGAGACTAAAGATGTTATTATAATTAAAAGGCCTAAAAAACAATACTATAATAATAAGATGTAATAACTCAATATTTACAACTTGTCATAAAGGTTTATGCCTAACATGAAGCTTTGTCTATGACTTAACCTAACAATTTTCCTTTACATCCTTATTTCCTTACCTACTCAACTTAAAAAAAAAAAATTAAACTAAAACTAGCATTTTATTTTCTATTCCTCATTTTATTTTATATTCCTTTCTCCTTTTAAATTAATTAATTTATTTTTCACTATTTTATTTACATTAGTTTTAATATCTTTATATAATCTTCATTAATTATTCAATAATCACACCTAAAACTGAAATTTTTATTTTTATTTTTTAATCACAAATTCCAATTTAGAGTCCACAATGAATGAACGTAACCCCTTATAATTGTAGAGGGATGTTGATGTTGAAGTCCTAATTTACATAGCTTTCTCTTTACCTAGCACGAAAGCCATGCAAGGTTGATGCGTTATATGTGAAAGACTCTCTCTCTGCCACTTGCCAATGATTACTATCATGATTTAGGAAGATATTGTGCTTAATAGTTACTGCTAATTGTAAGAGAGTTCTCAACACCAAAATAAGAGGGTTCTCGAACACCAAAATAGTGTATATTTAAATTTTTTAATTTTTTTATGATTATTAATTAGATTTAATTTGAATAATTGGAAAAAATGTTTATATATATATAATTTTAATAAAAATTTGGTTTAAATATTTTTTTAATATTATTATGAAGAAAAAAACATTATTCCTCTTTCCAAATTCAATCCCTACAAACAATCTATCCTATTTTTTTTAATTACTACTTAACATCTTATTATTTCAATACTCCTAAAAAACAAAACAAACATACACCTTCTCACTAAAATCTAAAATTAAAATAAATTTAAATTACATCATTCACAAATTTGCATTTCTGTCCAAGTATCTGATACCTTTATAAACGGAAAAAATGTACATTAACCTATCCACTACAAATAACAATTACACCACTAATAATAAATTTGGTTCTCTTGAACGAGAGAGAGATACTCTGTCGCTTAGAGATCCCAAACGAATCTTACGAGAATTAAAAATAAGTTGAGAATTTGATAATGTTATTTTCGAGAACTAAGAAAGAGAAAATTATTTCTTTGCATTTAGGCCCAATTCATTGATATGATCCTTGTCTCTTCAGTAATTCATTGACCTGATCCCTGTCTCTTCAGTATGACTGATGCTGAATATCATATATATCTTCATTATCCACTGTCCCTCGTAGGGGAGGAGTCCAATGTTAAAGATAAACTCGGATGCCATGACAAGGATAGAGATTGATTTCATCAAAAGTTTAAAACTTTGTTGCGGCGGTTGGTGCTATTACGTAAGCGCTTTCGTAATATTGGTTGTGGTTTGACTTTAAATTGTTTCTATCCAATCGGTTAGGGTGGACTAGCCCACGTGAGATTTTGCATCCCTGGTTCAGCAATTTCAAATTTCAGTAGGATCTGTGTGAGCTTAACTGGATTGCTTATTTGCACGAATATTATTGAATAGGACGGACATGGGTGACTTTAAAAATTTAGGTCACTTCTTTTCTTTCGATTCCTAAATATTCTGAAAATCGACCATCAAAATAAAAATACAATCCCGATAAAGATAGCGGCTCTCTGCTTAAGCGACACGTTACAGAGTTAGTGCTTGTTGTATGCAGAATGTGCGGCGCGCCTTCACGAAAGTTATCGAGCTATGCTTCGACTCGATAGCGAATATATATAAATTAAAGTTCAGGAACCTGTCACTGAATCATCTCTTCATGCCCAGTCGTTAGAGTCCGTAATTTTTACGTTCTGGCCGTCGTATCCGGCGCAGGGTCATGTCGACCACTGCTTCAATTTGCAATATAATATCAAATCGCGGGACACGATGGTAGAAACCGGATTTTCTAATGAAAATATTCAGAAATTGTCGGTAGAGTATCGTCACTATCAGGTTGTTGTCATCATGGATGATGCAATGAATGGTTGGATCATTACATTTTTTACGAAGTCGAAATGCGTCTTTTATTTACCATATTTCCGTAACAACTTGAAGCAGATAGCCATGCATGCTATCTCCCTGAAATTTGTTTTTTATTTGTTGTTATTAGCATGCGAAGTTGCTTCGAGGATGAGTCGATATGTTTTAAAAAACAACAATAAAATCACCTGTAAAGTTCAAAACGATTTAGATAGTATGAGTAATCTATTTAACATGAAATGAGATCCATGACTAACATGCGCACCCAGGCGATAATGGCAGCCATGGAGTTTACTTTAAAGGTTGTACATGTTAAACCCTTAAAGGTTGATGCACGAATCTTGCCATACTACAGCACGTATAAATCTGTGCTTTCTTGTCCCCATGTTCGTTGAATTTGACCTGAGAATTCTTACTGATTCATCGCTCCCATATCCCAACAGTGGGGACACGAAACGCCAAAGTAAATGATGATGGTGATTACGGCGGTAGTCTAACCAGCTTGCATATTTGTTTTGAAAATCACGGAAATTTTTGCGAGTAGAGATTTTCAGGTTACATTTGTCAAACTTTAAGATTTTCGGTCTCTATAGGTTTCTATTTCTACTATAAAAAAATATTCAAAAACTGTTACCTCATTTTTTTTTGAATTTTTTTGACTGGATTCCAAAAATATTCAAAAACTGTTACCTCATTTTTTTTTGAATTTTTTTGACTGGATTCCAACCACTTTAGACCTTCCACACAACCCCTCCCCTCCCCTCGGTTGGGTAGACTACTCCTGATTATGTTATTAGAAGATTATTTATGGATTTTGGGTTTGGATGGAAAATGAATATTTCAAAAAACCATATAATATAAGAGAATGTGAACTTAGATGTAGTGAAATATCTATTTATCACTCAATCAATTATAATGGGTGATTTTAATCTTCCAAGCACTATTGGAATATAAGAAACTCAAGGGTTGTTCCTATGTATTAGGGCACTTTCTTTGGTCATTATTACAACATAATTAGAGGGCAGAAACTATTGGTTCAAATGAGATCCATGATCATTTATATGATGCTACTCTTTTTGTTGGGTAGTTTGGGGTAAAAGACATGAAATTTGGATGGTTTTGGTAAACCTGCGTGGAGAAGTGAATCACATGAAATAGCGTGCAAAATTGCCACATAAGTGTTAGGAAATAGCATGTAGAATGGGAAATAGGATGTAGAATTGTCATAGAAAGGTAAGAACCCAAAATTGCCACAGAAAGAAAGAATGAGGGACTATAGTTGAAGTGGTTGAGTTAAGTTTGACTAAGTCTTTTGGATCAATTTTCATGGGATCAAGAATACTGCTTGTAATTTACGAGCCGATGTAACTATAACGAGCACGACTTGGGTCCACAGAATCATATATAAATAGAATATATGTAAGTAGAGGGGATGTAAGTTGGCTAAATGGGGTATCGGTTGGGAGAGTTTTGTGCGTGAATGTTATTACAAGGTTGTAATGTTGTTTTGAATAGCATGTGCTGAATTGCCCTCATAAAAGCGTTAATTTTGTAATGATGCGCTTAACACATTTTAAATATTAATAGAAAAGGGTTGATCGATGGATTGTGGAAAATGTGTTTTTATGTGATGGTTGCATGATAAGTTAGGTTTTGTTTATTTTAAACATATATTAATAAAGTTCTAAGTACTTTACACTGAATTGAATATTTAAATGTCTCTTATTGTGATGTATATTGAAACAATGTATCTCTTTCAAATTTCTTAATGTTTTGATCTATATTAGGGATGTTATTAATGTTTGTGATTCAATGTAGACTATGATTGTGAACTAAATATTGTACCAATAGTTTTTTAATAGATTCCAATTCTCCGAACTATTATAGAATTCTAGTTTTGTAGTCTTCATAGGTGCCTTGAGTGTGACTTCAACAATTCTATAGGTGATTCTGGATAGGTAGATGTCTAGTGGGGTTTTCCTGGTATAAATTTGTGCACTAATCAAGGTAAAAATTTCCTAGGTGCAAAAAAATGGTTCTGTTGTCAGATCAATTGCTAAAGGGAATATGGAATCCCACAAAGAGGAGATAAATTAGTGGATCGAAGAAACATTGTAGTTGTTGATGCCAATGCCTTCTTGCACTTTCCTTCTTTTCCTTTGCCTTCTTGCTCTGAGAATCCAAGTATGCCACACCCTCCAAGAGTTCTCCAAGAAAACTCTAAGTATCCAAGAGTATGAGAGAGAGAGAGAGAATAATGAGAGAGCTGAAACACTAAACTGACAAAAGGTTACCAACTGATCCTCAAAGTCCTTTTATGGATGAGGCCTCTATTTTCTTGATTTTCCATCATTTTTCTTCATTTTCCACCTCACATGCAACCTATGACCTTTCAACTCCTTTTTCTCCTAATTTCCATTATTTTCAAAGCTAAATGTGCCAAAAATGTGATTTTGTCTTTTAATGCCTTAGCCATTTCCTTTGCCATAAACAACCAAATGAACACCCCTTAGGATGTCTTTCCCAACATTAAGCTTGGAATATTTGTCCCATCGACCGTGTTTATTGTTTTTAACATTTATTACATGCAATTTTCACTAGGTTTTTACAACCTTCCACATTGCAAATGGATTTTCCTTACCTTGGAGGTTCAAGACAATATGATCTAGAACTCTTTCTAGGATAATCCTTCTTGCCTTTGCCACACACGTTCTCCACTTTTCTAGATCCTGACCATCATTTTTCTTAGGAATATCTTTGTCTATGAATTCCTTAAGCCCATTGTCTTCCAACACTACCTCTATCCTATCCTTCCAAGCAATATAGTTCGAACTACCCTCAAGGTCATATTGGAGTCTCAATTCGTAGAACGACATCCTGTTGGCTCTGAAGTATGATACTGCAAATTCGATTTCTCCTGCAAAAGAAAAATTCGTATTCTCCTCTTCTATAGAGATTTCAACTCTCATACCATATAGATATTCCTTGTATATTCAAATTGTAGATTGTAATATGCTAAAATAATTGACTTGAATCTACTCTACTGATCAGTGGAAACAATAAATGATCGATGGAATCACGAAGCATAAAAGACAAAGAATTCAATCACACATAACACAATAATTTTCTAGGGAAAGCCACAATTAAAAACCTCAGCTATGTGTATAATGCATTAATTATAAAATATGATAATATTACAATGTTTTTCTTAAGCCCGAGAAACCTCTGCACTATCTCTTTCTATCTCACCACTTCCAAGACAAACTCAACTCAATACATAGCCAATTTTGATGCCTACCAAGCTCCTATTTCATTGTGAAGTTTCCTAAGGAATTAGCTCATATTTAATTGGGAAATCCTAAAATTATTAATTTTGCAATTGTCACTGGCCTTCCTTTGATTGCATGCACCGCATGTACAATTCAGATGATTATACAACCGATAATACATTGTTCCTAAACTCCAATATCAACTAAGTCTTTCTCTGATCTCACATGCATGAGTTAATTATGAGTGAATCTTCAATTTACTGGTTTATTAGTGCCTATTACACCCCATTATTGCAGGTTACACCCCACTACTGGATATCCCACTAATTCCTCCATCAGTTGGAACTAGTTTCACTGATTTAACTCATTTAAACTGAATTAAATAATTATAACTCAAAATAAACTCAACTAGGGCTCC
The DNA here is from genome assembly GCA_031772625.1 of Pinus tabuliformis. Lineage (NCBI taxonomy): Eukaryota > Viridiplantae > Streptophyta > Pinopsida > Pinales > Pinaceae > Pinus > Pinus tabuliformis. Next base: position 1,170,172,792 of record CM062809.1, read on the forward strand.
TAAAAAGTAGGAGACGCTCTACATGACTCTAGTTAGACCCTCAAATTGAATTAACTGAGCCAACTAAGTCAAATTAACTTAGTTAACTATTACAAGTTTCCATGAGATGTTCAATTACAATTTAAATCCTAATTTAATTCAAGGACAAATTAAATTAGGATTTTCTTGTTTCATTTTCAACAAACTTATCATTTTGGAGGGTTTCCCTTGGAACTTTTCCTTTTGAGGAAAAATTCATGAAAATTAAGTGTCACTATTGCTAATGATTGTAACCATTGGACCCCTAATCCAACATTCACCCCACCCATTTTGATGGAACCATGTGAATATTAAATAAATACTCCTTCATCTAAAATTTTTTAGTGAAACATTTTATTGGATGGACCTAGGGTTCGATTATAGGGTGCCAACAAAGGTGGCCATTTTATTCTAGCACAACATTGTCATTTTTTATCCTACTTAAGGGAGAAAGGTCTCACTTGAGGTCTATCGATACTTTCAAGTGATATGTGGGGAATTTAGATAGCAACAAGATTAATCTCAATCAATAAATTATACATCAATACCATAATCTTCCATAGATCCTCAAAAAACCTTTACACAAGAATAATTAGATACATAACAAAGAATTAATGAAGAACTTCAGAAAATTTTAAAAGATTTCACGAAAATGTGGGGAATTTAGAAAGTAACAAGATTAATCTTAATAAATAAAGTATACATCAATACCATAATCTTCTGTAGATCCTCAAATAATCTTTACACAAGAATTATTAGACACATAACAAAGAATTACAGAAGAAGTTCATAAAATTTTAAAAGGTTTCATGAAAAATTATCAATCATAACACATATAGATAGAACACCACAACACTCTTCTTTGTATTATATCTCATAGTACCAAACCATTAGAATATAGATCTACGGAAACTACATAATATTTATTCAAGACTAACTAAACTAGACAAGATTACAACAAAATAAATAAATAAATTCCAATTCTTATTTTGGAAGCATGTAGGCATTTCTTTTTCTCTACTCTCTTTTTAGCTTCATCTCCACAACTATATATAGATTTAACCCTTTGATCTTGTCCACGCTCGCTTGATTTGGTTTGAGTTAACCATCTTGACGAGATCTAATTAATTGGTCCATTTTTCACTTGATTCTTTCAAATATAGCATCTCTATCCTCCTTCCACAATATTGGAAAGTTCCAATGTAAGAGTTTTCATTCTCTACTTGCCACTTTCTTCTTTCTATAACCGCTTTTTGACCTGTTTTGACCATTTTGTTTTTCTTGCACTTCTTATCTCTGTGGCTATTTTCTAGCAAAATTTGATCAAAATGCTTCCAAAAATGAAGGACCCAATAGTCCTCGACCACAATGTATTGACTCGCCCTTCATTCAATCCTTTCTTTGGTTTCTTTGTCCTTCCAATGGTTGTGCAACTAATTTTGATGCACTTTTTCCCTATACTGGTGCTTCTCCATCAAATGAAGGACCCAATGCTAGAATGGTTAGCATAGATTGAGTTTTTGAATTGATGCAATCATCCATCATAGTTTTCCATGTGGTGAGAAAGTGATCCAGGTGGCTCAAGACACATGTAGAAGTCCAAGGGGACTCAAAAAAGGTCAAAATTCAAAGTGGTGATATTGCTCCCTAACTAACACCAGATCGAAGTGCTAGTCACCTCGATTCTAGTGATGTGAACATCAGTCAAATCCGAGCTTGTATGAGGGAGAAAGAGCCAGTCAAAGTTTTGGTCAAAGTTACCATGTGGGCGAGGTTTAATGGTCCTACAAATTAACCAAGGTTAGAACATGGAATCTGTCTCCCGAGGAGCAGGTGAATTTGTTGGATTTATAATTTGTCTAATAACCCTTATATTAGACCAAATCCAAAATGTGACCATGTTTAATAGAAATAAAAAAAATATTATAAAACAGGTGGTGGGCCATGACCCCCGCCACCTCCACTGGAACCCAAAACAATATATCAAAATTTGTATTAAAAATAGGTCGGTGGCCATGACCCCGCCGGCCCTCCAACCCATAATCACATACTTGTTGGAGGCGCGGGATGAGTAAGCAGGTGCAAAATGAGTGCGGAGGTCGGTTTTGCTTTGAGAAAAAACAACAGATTTTGAACCTAGATTCTTTCGTCCAACAATCATGTGTCCAAACTGAGATTCATTTAGTTTTGACTTTAGCTATGAACAATGGATTTTGAAAATATGTGCTCGGATAGAATTCATTCATGATATTGGTTGTGGCCTGAAATTTATTAGTTGAGAAATTTTACTTGTGGGTAGGCTTTGGACACCAGTGTGAGCAATGAGTAGTGTGGATAGCACTGTGAGCAGTGTGGTTAGCAATGAGAGCAGCGATCAGTGAGTAGTGAGCAGTGTGAGTTGTGTGGTCAGCAATGAGAGCATTGAGCAGTGTGAGAGCATGGAGCTTTTATGCAACAGAAATATTGAGCAGTGATAACCTAAACAACAAGGAGTAGTGCAAAGTAATATTGGCATTTTATAAACCCACATATTTCTCGAAATAGTTTGGACGACAAATGCATTAAAAGATGACAAAGGGACAAGAAATTTCAGAACAGGTGGAGACAAAAGATTTAGGACATATGAAAATTGCCTCATCTGCCAAAGCTAGGAAGTGGGTTTGGGTCAATGCCAAACAATATTGGGGCATTTTAAAATGGAGACTAGCCCATCTAAAATGGGGGCAGTAAAGGAAAAAATGGTCTAAAAAGGAAAGTACTCAATCCCTTCGCAAGAAGCACTCAAACAAGTCCTCTCTACAAGCACATGGAAACAAGAAGTCCAGAGGAAAATTCATTGATGATTCTGCCTTATGTAGTCGCACATCCACACCTCTCACCTAGTCATCTGATCTTGATCTGAAATAATTGTGAAATGAAAAACAAAGGTTGGAGGTATTACAAGTTAAAGAGAAGGAAAGAGATCATAAAATTCATAGAATAATAGCTTAGAACAAGGCTTTATCAGAAAGAAATAAAGTTTTAAAAGAACAAGTGACATTGCTACAAGAAGCTCTCTTTATAGGAAGACAAAATGGAAACACATGAAGGCGGATGTGCAAATCATAAAGAAATTTGTAGTGGAAAGTATGGAGGTGGTGAATGTGAAATCATCCTAGGATAAAGGCAAAATGATTGCCCAAATAGACAACCATGAAGAGAACGCAAGAGAAGAAAGGAAAGGAGATTCCACAAAAGTTACCAAAACTTGGGCTCAAGTTATTAACAATTCTTCTAATAAGGAAGGAGAAACAAACATTCAGTTTGACAAAATGCAAGATAGAGAAGGCAAGGAAAGACGAAATAGGGCAGCAAACATAATTATTAAAGGGGTGAAAGACTATGGGAAAAATTAATGTACTCTTGACCTTGCAAGAGACTTCTTGAAAGACAAGTTGTTGTGGCAAGGACAAATATGCTAGGCATGGAGGGTGGGTAAGCTTAATGAGGAGAGAGCCAGGCCCATAAAAGTCATCATGCCTAGCTTGTGTGATAAATATATCATTCTAAGCAAGAAACATCTCTTGAGGGATTCTCAGTTTTTCCTAGAAGAAGATTTAACTGTAAAATAGCGGGAGGAAAGAAGGGAGGAAATGTCAAAGGTTAGGATAGCAAGAGATGAAGGCAAGAGAGCATGGATTTATAAAGGCAAAGTTGTCATAGCACGATTTGGACCTCCTTCCAAAACATGGTAGCAAGATGGTAATAAAGAAGAGGCAACAAACTCTTCAAATGGAAATCAGGAAGCAAGGTCAGTATGGGAAAGCAGGGACAAAGACTTAAATGTGAGTCTTGCATGTCAAAATAAATAGCAATCAAGTCATACCCAAGTTTCCTTAAGATTAGTTTGTTGGAACTGTAGAGGTTACCCGTGGAGACGAGGACCTGGGTTAGGGCCTATTGTGGAAGATAGAGACATAATTTGCCTCATAGAAACACATGAGCATGAAGGGTGCAAGACACCACTGTTTGAAGGATACTTGAAGATGGTAGTGTGGAACAAGGCATCAGGGAATGGAAAAGGGCATGGGGATATCATGGTTTTAGTAAGGCAGAAAGAAGGTCATCTTATTCAGTTAGAAAAAGAAGACTCAAATAAGCAATTCATTTGGTTTAAAATATCAAAAAATGGAAACCACATCAGAATTTTAGCATGTTATTTTGCACGACAAGTTTCAAAAATATACAAAGGTAGAGGGCTTGACCACAAAGATCCATTTGTAGCCTTAAAAGTAGATATTGCAACTTATTCGAAACTAGGTGAAGTCCTTATAGTGGGTGATTTCAATGCTAGGACTAAAAGTCAGCAAGCTAGCATTCTTTGGTGTAAAGATGACTGTGACCCTACTTGGCTTACAGAAGAGAGTAATCATTAGTGGGAAATAATTTCAGAGGACAAGCGTTACAATCTCTTTGGTGAAAAATTGCTTACTCTATGTGGGGCCTTTTATTCCGTCATTTGTAATGGCATGACTAGATGGGCAAAGTCTGCTAATTTCACTTGCAATACTTACAATGGAGAAAGTGTAGTAGATTATGCAATTTTTTCGCATGGTTTGTGTGAGAAAATGCAGGAAGTATTGTTTGGAGATTAGTTGTGGGACTTAAACTTAGATGACAAGCCAATTTATTTATGTTTCTCTTGGACTGGAAAGAAACAATTAGAGTAAAAAATTCAACATGTCCAGCAAAACCTCCCATAGGGAAGAATTCTTTTGACCCCAGAAAATTGTAATACCTTCAAAATGACGCTAGAGGGGCTCTTCGAGAAGGAGGAAATCACAATTCACAACCTTTATAGTCATGAATTAACAAATTTAATTCAACGCGCACTTGCAAAGTGCCAAAGAGAAAAGAATAGGAAGATTGAAACAAATTGCTTTCCAGTTAATGCTTGGTTTGACGAAGAATGCAAAAAGGCAAGGAGAATGTGGAAAGAGTCAAACAAGAATAACACAAAGCTCAAATATTACAAGTAGTTATTAAGCAAGAAAAAGACCGATCTCATGGTTTGAAGGAGGGAAGAACTAATTTTCCTTGGGAAAAATAATCCCAAATTATTTTGGAAGGAGCTCCAACCAAAAAGGATACAAATTACTGAAAATATTATTACAGCTTCTAAATGGTTTGCCTATGCAAGACAACTCTATGAGCAGGATCCCAAGGGTGAGCCTACCCCCTTGGTCAATACTGATACTGAACTCTTCACGGTGAAACAGGTAGAGATGGGTATCTAGAAGTTGGGTGTTGGAAAAGAAAAAGACTTAGTTGAACTCCAAGTAGAATATATAAAGTGGGACTAAAAAATTCTTTCACCTCACATTAAAAAAATTCAACAACATCATACAACAAGGGCTCCCCACAGGTTTGAAAACTAGTCTGAAAATACCTCTTTTCAAGAGCGGTGATGTCAATAATCCCTCCAATTATAGGACCATTAAGATAAACCCTTTGTTTGCAAGGCTATTTGGAAGCATGCTAGAAAACAAAATTAACAAGTGGGTAGAAGAAAGAGATAAGCGTGCTAAAGGGAAAGCAAGTTTTAGACCTAAACATTCCACAACTGATCATTGCATAACTTTAAGGCACATCATTGAAAAAGTTTGGGAGAAAAAGGAAGAAGTCTTTTGTTTCTTTGTTGATTTCAGAAAAGCGTTTGACTCGGTTCCTAGGGATAAGTTTTGGCACAGAATGGAGGAACTTGGGTTCCTAAACATTTGAGAGAAGTTGTGCATAGGATATATGAAGAGGTGAAAGTCAAAATTATAACTTCAATATGGAGTTCTGAAAGTTTCAAAAGCAATATCGGGGTCAAGCAAGGTTTCCCACTATCTCCTACCCTTTTCGGTTTATATATCGAAAAGCTTGAGGAGTGGTTAAATTTGCAAGGAGGTGATGGTATCTATTTGCGAAAGTTTGTTATAAGGCTTCTATTATATGAAAATGACCTTATTCTGCTTTCTAAATCGGCTCTTGGTTTCCAAGAGTACTTAATATCCTGTGAGCATTTTTGTAGAAGTGTGGGGATGCAAGTCAATATTAGCAAAACGAAAGTAGTGGTTTTCTCTAAGAAAAGAAAACATAACCAACATAAGTTCTACTTTGAAGGAAACATTCTGAATGAAGTTACGGATTACAAATATCTCAGAATTGACTTCAACAAAAATCTAAGTGGGAATGGTTGTAGAAGCAAAATAACTTTGGGGGGTTGGAAACCATTTTATGCTTTTCAAAATAGGTGTAGAGAGGCAGAGTTATGGAATTGGAAAACCACTCAAACCATTTTTGGGCTTCTAGTGATTCCGATGATTCTCTATGGTTGTGAACTATGGGCCAGCAGTACATCCGACATGCAGTGGAGACAAATTGAGAAAATTCAAAAGTGTTTGGTTACAAACAAATTCAAGGTTAAAAGTGCAGTTCCTTATGCTATATTGTTAAGTGAAACAGGCACTACTCCTATTGAAGCAATTTCTATGGTGTGAGTCATAAGGTATTTAAAAAAAATATTAGCAAATGGAAGAGGGTAGATGGCATAAGGTTGTCTTTAATGACAGATTGTGCAAGAGAAAAATACGTGCATGCAACAAAATAAAAAATGGTTTAGTAAATGGGGTATTTGCTTGAACGTGTGTCCCATAAACAACAAAGAGATAAAAACTTTTGTTATAGAAAAGTTCCACAAGCTTACTCGGGATAAGGAGCTAGGAAGAAAGAAAAAGTACTATATTGAAGTGTTTAATCCAACTCATAGTCATCAACCAAAAGCATACATAGAGGCCAATATATCTTGGAGAGCCAAAATTCTTATTGCTCAGTTAAGGACTAATTCTCATCAACTCTGTTGTGAAACAGGGCACTGGAAAAGGCCATAGGAAGTGTAGGAGGAAATAGTATGCATTTTTTGTTCTTTTGGAAAAGTGGAAACAAAAAAATATTTCATTTTAGAATGTGAGGCCTTCAAAGACACCATCGAAAATTATGCAGATATGCTGGTAGCTAGCTCTTGGGATAATCTATTTAGCAAGGGGTTTGTCGAGAAGTTGGGAGCATTTATCTTGAAGATTCACAGAAAAGGGTTGAATTCATCAAGAAGATGAAGAAGCAAGTTGTCCCTTAGGCTATCTTTAGCCTCACAGACATTAAAATAATTTCTTTCTTTCTTTCTTTCATACAAAAAAAATCAAAACTGGGGTGGGTGGGCCACCTCTGGTGGACCTGGCCCACACACAACAACCTGACTATATCCGCATATGAATTCAAATGTGGAGCTAGCGGGGATTGAACCTGCCTAACCCACATTTGTCGGCCCCCACCGGGCGGCCTCATGTGTAAGCATACCAAACTACGCTCCAACAAAAAAAACATGTAATGGTTACATATTAAAACAAGAATTTATACTGTTGAGATTTGTATATCCACCGTTACAAAAAAAAGTGGGTTGCCAATTCTGGGTCAATAGGGTTAGAACCCCCGAACACCTAAACCAAACTTAGCATTCCTACCGTTAAGCCAAATGGTTTCTTGATGACATCTCTACCTGCAAAAACATATAAAAACATGAATGTTCATCGCATGGAGAAGAACGGAAGCACCAAATGGACGAATGGAACCACGTTTTGCAGAGCCGAGCGGAACAATGCCCAGGTGGAACCATAACATAGTCCACAGAGGGGGAACCATGATGGCAAGCTTTTCGAGACAGAATTTTTGTAGAGAATCTTAAGATGCTAAAAAGATTCCTTAGGAGGTAAAAATTCTTTTTGTCAAAATGTAGTCAAGTTTATAGACATTTTTCTCAGATTTTCACAAGGAAAACAATGGCGAGGTTGGATTCACCTTTTGAGTAGCATATTTATAGATTTGCAGTGGGGGAGAATCTTCAAGAATCTTGAGGGAATCTTTCAGATTCCTTAGAGGCTGAAATTTCCCAGATCCAGAATGCAGCCAAATTTATAATCATTCTTCTTAGAATTTCACAAGGATCTCAATGGCGAGATCAATTTTCTGATTTGAGTTGCAGATCTCTAGTCAACCCAAAGGAGGGAATCATTGGAGAATCTTAAGGGAATCTAAAACATTCCTACAGGCCTAGATTTTGCAGGTGTCGGAATTCCGAAAATGGATAGTCAATTTTACACGTCTTGATGATACAAATTCATTGGTGTAGTCATTTTTTTCAGCTAAGACTTCTATTTTTTTGCCATTTTCTAGATTGGAGTGATGGTCTCAGATTTTAGAGTGTGCACAGTCAATATTATGCCATGCAACGCCACGATTTCGATGGTCCATTCAGATCCAACAGACGAGTATTCCATTCTTCAGTCAACATCAAAATTGAGGTATATGAAGCGTTGTTGTCATGTACTTCTTTGGTCATTTGCTGTGAGATGTACTATGTTGTTTCGATTCCTTCTTGATGCATGATGCAGAATATTCGTGTCTATTTCATGTGAGATGTATTCATCATGAATTGTTATGTATGTTTTGATTAAGATCCCTTTGTTTCCATGATGGCGGGATACTCAGTGTCACCATGGGTGTTTTGGTTGAGATCCCTTTGATGTCATGAAGTCGGGATACTCATTGTCACCATGTGTAAGTTTATGTCTTGTTGATAGAAGGTCTACTATGAGTGACAGTTCTTGTAGCGGAATGTCTCATGGAGAGACTTTTCCACTCATGTAGAGGGCACATGTCCTTGTATGACAGAAAAAATAGTCCATGTACATCTTCACCATTTCCAACATTGAATGAAGTGACCAACACCATCTTGACACTAGGCCCAGAGAAGTAGTCCACACTGGACGAACTCCATTATAAACATCTTGTGTTTTATGTTGTTGATTATTGTCATGTTCCCTCTTCTTTATAGCATGAATATATGTTCCTTTATGCTCATTTAAATGCAATTCTAACAACATCACAAAAGAAAAATATCTTGGTTAAATCTAGGAGTTGAGTTCACTCGGATTAGAAAGGTAGTAGACTGATCATTGAATTAGGTTGTAGTCTTCGTAGTTGATTTCTTAGGGTGTGAAGAAAGCAAGGTTTTCCAGTAAGTATTTGTGCAATGTTGAGCATATAGAGCTACATGTATTTGTCCTTAGAAATAAGTTGAAGGTATCATAGGGTAGTTTCTTCCTTGTGAAACTCCTCCTATGAAACATTAATTTGACTATTAATCCCTTTATTATAACCAAATAAGGTTTTTTGTTTTGATAGGTTTGTAGTTGAAATTGTTTTCTCCATCCATTGTTTTATCTTTTCCTAGAACTGATACAAAGGATTATTACGCTTAGAAAGTAATCCTGGCTGAACTTGATGGAAAATATCCTATGATCCCCACATGCATTGTTGAAGATTATCACAAAGGTTGAATCCTTGCTCAATGGTCAATGATTTGTTGTTGAAGGTGTGTTGTGGGATCAAAAATAGAATATCGTAGCTCAACAATAGTACTACCAAAATCCTTGTTTGTGATAATGAGCTAGATACACGTGATCTCAAGAAAATAAAGACATTATGTGGGCTCACATGAATTAATATCTTGCGATGCATTAGAAGCATATTTCGCAACTTCTAGTGACATCTATTGGATTTTAGCAAGGATTTATTCAATCTGCTTCTACAATTGTTCTTTCTCCAAGCACCACTAATCACATTATTGAAGGATACTGGAAATTTCTTGTTGTTGTTGCTCATGTGATAGGACAAGTACATTATATTTTGAATTAGTGCTAACTAATCAATCCTCCAACTACACTAATCAAGCCCTTATAAGATGGAATAATTGTGGTGAATACCATAGTTGAATATTGGAATTAGAAAGACTATCAATAGGGGAGAATTTTTCTTGCAATGGTTGTCCACTCACAATGGACATATTAATTTGTCCTTGTGGTGAAGTTTCTATTTCATGAATTTTCTCTTGCTTCAAATGTTCTCAGACTTTTGGAATCACATGAGAAGGAAGAAGGGGAAATATATTAAGGGACTCTGCAAATAGATTCAACCTTATAATATCTTAGGTCCCGACTAAGTGTAGAGAGTTGTGTTGAGGAAATGACAATGCTTGGTTCTGGTTGCGATGTAGACAAAGACTACACAAGCATCATAGAAATTGTAGCTAGAGTGTGATCCAGAGCCCCTGTATTCTCAGGTTCATCTCCATATCGTCTACATGCTCACGGATATGTTTAGGATCAAAATGTTGATAAGGGTGACAAAAAGTGGTGTCATAGGGCATGGCGATGTGAGGTGATGAATCGGGACTATGTGGAAGATATGTGGTTGATGAAGGGATAATGCATTCTTCGATTATAGTTGTAGGCATAAAGGGATCTTTAGGTTCTTTATTAATTTTACCACAAATGACAGATTCTTGGAATCCTGATTCATATAGATTTCCACAATATTCATAACTACTTAACTCAACAATAGAATTTCTAGTGGGGAATAGTACCCTCTGAATTACTTTCAGATCTTTAGTTATCTTCACATCCTCATCTAAGAGAAAAAGGTTACTACATAGTAAAATTATCAATGCATCCCAACTAGTCTTCTATGTCTTCAATTCTTCTTTTAAATACCACGCCTGCGAAAATGTGCCCAATGTATGAATAACTTGATGCACCCACAACTCAACAAGAAATTTATCCTTTGTCCAAACAACACTACAAAGTTGGACATGATTTTCTGGGATAGTATAACCCTCATATATCGAGATTGCATATGAGCTTGTTTTTAGGAACAATGTGATCCAACTGGATATAGGTGGCCACCCACCAATTCCATTTGGACCCCCACCATTATTTCTTCCAGTTTCCTTAATTGTAGCACATTTTACTATGCTTAGCAATTTTTGAATTCCTAAACTTTCCGAGCCGTTTTGAGGCCCTAAATGTCATTTTTTTGGCAATATATCGCGAGCGATTTTCTTATAGCAACATCCTTTCTATCGTATTCCTCATAGAGATATTTCCAACGGGGTATCATGCGTGACAAATGGAGATAATATGACCAAGTCGTGACCCCCGGAAGTTGGCTGTCCAACTAACCCCAACAGGGCCCATAAACTCTTGGTGTTATATCTCCTTGGGTTAGGGTTTTGGTTGTTTAGGGTTTTGTCTTATTGTTTAATAATAAAAATGCCCTAGATCCTCATTATAAGGCAGTTCAGAGGCATGTAGCTAGCACATCTCTTCGCAAAGATAAGCTACCATCACCCGAGCTAGTATTATTTCCATTTTGTTTGTAAGAATATTTCAGTATTTGATATTAATGAAATGAAGTGTTATTTCTACTACATCTTTGTATTTATGGTTATATCTGTAATTTTTTGCATTCATGTTAAAATCTAGATCAGTGGTATCAAAGGGGTCTGCTCTTTCTCTGTTTTTCTTTGCGTGACCCTAACGAGGTCGGGATATAAGGCATTAGGGCTTGAACTGGTTGAATATTTGCAAGACTACCCTCGTAAATCTCGACAATCTCCCATGGCAGATGAAAAGAAAGACGAGGGGAAGGAGATCCTATCAAAATCTTGCTTGAAGAAGCCCTCGAACGACAAAGGAACGTGATGACGGAAAACTTTTCCCATATCCTTGAGCGGCTACCCAAGGGTGACACATCTACCTTCGGAAACTACTCTGAAACCACCACAGCCTTTAAGGTACAAGTTAACTTTGACATTCCCATATTTGAGGGTCAGATAGATGCAGACAATATAGATAAATGGTTAAATTTGCTAGAAGGATATTTTTCCGTTCATGATTTTTCCAACCATGAAAAGATCTCTTTTTGACTTCTCAAAGCAACCCACCACATCAAGGACTACTGGGAAAACTACTGTGATCAGAAAGATGATAGTATGAACTCAACGTTTTCAGTTGCACCCACTTGGAACTCGTTCTGGGATACCATCAAGGAGCAGTACTACCCTATTGAGATCTATGAGGATAAATACATAAAGTGGACAATGCTACGATAGGGAAGGTACCAAGATGTGCTAGAATTTACCAACGGAGTTGGGTATCAAGGATTTTAAGAAGCATTTGGTTCTTAAGTACCATGGTTACCTGCATAGGTACATCCAGGACGAAATGGAATTCTTGGACATCTCCTCGCTCGGCATGACATACCGATATGTCATCAAGATCGAGCAAAATTTTAAAAAGAAGAAGCGAGACTTTGGATCTATGAATTTGAGGCAAGGGAAAGGTGCCCCCAAACCGCAGAACAAAGGAAAAAGCCAAGGAGGGGCAGCCTAGTACAGTCCAACAAAGCTACAAGAAAATAACAACACCGCGAAGCCAAAGAAGGACACGAGAAAGTGGTGTGAGTTCCATAAGAGCTCCACTAACAACACAAGTGAACGTCAGGACAAGCAGTCACTGGTGGCTGAGCTAAAGGCTTCGAAATCATATGCATGTTACGACTTAGAGTCAGAACAAGACAAGTGGAATAAAAAATTTAGCAGATTATTGATTCGGAGCCCAACACCACCATTTCCACCACGAATATCTAGAAGGAGGAACCCGAAGATCGATAGGAGTAGGAGCGCCTCTTCCACTCGCAGATGTGGGTAAAGGGTTCCCTGCTATAGTTCATTGTCAATAGTGGGAGCCAAAAGAACCTCATTTTGGCACACATTGTGAAGCTGGTGGGCTTATTGACCACAACACATCCATAAACGTACACCATCGGGTGGCTTCACCAAGGATGAGATCTTCATGTGAACCAACCGTGTCACCTTCCACATAACATCAAGCCCTTCATGGATGAGGTATTATGTGATGTTTCTCCCCTTGATGTTTGTAATGTATTATTAGGCCAAACATACTTGTGGAAACGACATGTTGCGTATGAGTCAAGGGCTCGTGGTATTATTGTTACTTTTGGAAATAAGTTGTACAGGATACCTGAGGTAGCACCACCTACTGCCTTCTCTTTCGTTACTACAAAACAATGCAGTAATCTCATTTCCAAAACCAAGAAATTTTGTTTCCTAATGATACACCCTCAGGGAAAGAAGAAGACGGTGGCCACGACCTCCATATAGGGCCCCTCCGCACAACAACAAAATATGGACAAGTTTTTGGAGGAGTACAAGGACATTTTCACCTCCCCCGTAGGGGTGCCTCTGCACTGTCAGGTCAAGCACTCCATCGATCTGACCCCACGTGTGCCACTTCCTAATGGACCAATCTATCGACGCTCTATTCTGGAGAATGATGAAATCAAGAGGCAGATTCAGGATCTATTACAGAAAGGTCACATTTGTTTGAGTTCATTGCCATGTGGGAGCTCGATCGTGTTGGTACAAAAGAACGATGGGACTTGGAGACTCTGTATTGACTATCAGGCGTTGAAAAAGATCACTGTCTAGAATAGGTACCCAATCCCATGGATTGATGAGCTTCTAGACAAACTGAAGGGGGGGAAATATTTCAGCAAGATCAACTTGAAATCAAGATATTGCTAGGTACCAACTGAACCCTCCAATGTGTGGAAGACTGCCTTCAAAGCCAAGGAGGGCCTTTTAGAATGGTTGGTTATGCCTTTTGGGTTGAAAAATGCTCCTGCAACCTTCATGAGGCTGATGGATGACATTTTGCGGCCATTCACCAACTCATTTGTAGTGGTATACTTAGATGACATCTTGATCTTCAACTAGAGTTGGAGAAAACACCTCCACCACATCTCATAGGTTCTCCAAAAACTACGACAACACAAGATATTTACCAATTTGGAGAAATTCACTTTTGGCATGACCTAGGTCCAGTATTTGAGATACATTATTGATGAAAATGGGGTGCATGTGGATCCAATTCATTCAGGTTTGGCCAGCTCTAACCACTCTGACAGAGATCCGTAGCTTTCTGGGTCTTGCCAATTTCTATCGCAGTTTCGTGTTGGGATTCTCTCATATCACTTGGCGCTTGAGTCAAGTCACCAAGAGAGGAGCAAAAGAAAAATTATTTTGGTCTGAATCTCAGTAGAAGGCATTCACAGAGATGAAACATCGCCTCTACTCTAAACCAGTGTTCACATTACCAGACTTGCAACAACCATTTGAGATCAAGATAGATGCCTTTGACTATGCTATTGGTGCAGTCCTTACTCAACTGGGGCATCCAGTGGCATATCACAGTGAGACACTTTTAGACACAGTCCAAAAGTATCCCACTTATGACAAAGAGATATATTCCATTGTGCAGGCCTACCGACAATGGAAGCATTACATTTTGGGGAAGGAAATGGTCATCCGCATAGACCACCGGCCCTTGTAATTCATACAGATGCAAGGGAAGTTTCACAATGATCGCCATTAGAAGTGGCCCACATACCTACAATAGTTCCATCTGAATATCAAGTATAAGAAGGGCAACACCAATAATGTTCCAGATTCCCTCATTCGACCACCGATCATGGTGTTAACCACCGTGCTCAACTCTTGTGGGCATGAGACTTCTGTCTGGCCACTTCTCTGCAAAAGTGACCCAAAATTCGGCCACACATACCAGACACTCGTGGAGGGTCAACAAGTTCCAAATTTTCACCTCCAAGGTGCCCTATTATGCCACCTGGGACACCTTTGTGTTCCTTCAAGTGAGCATGCCACCATGATTTGGTAAGCACACTACAGTCGGGTCGCTGGGCATTTCGGGGTCGAGAAAATGGTGGCAGTACTATAGAAGTATTTCTATTGGCTGCATCTTCGACAAGATGTAGGGAAGTACATAAGATCCTACACTTCTTGCACCATTGCCAAACCATCCATCAAGAATCAAGGCCTCTATACTCTACTGCCTACCCCTAGTCAACCTTGGGAATCCATATCCATGGATTACATGTTGGGCCTTCCTTATACTAAGCATGGCAATGCCTATGTTTTTGTGGTCGTCGACAGATTCTCGAAGATGGCCATTATGGATGGCTGAAAGAAGAATATCACAATGGAAGCCACTGCTAAACTCTTCTTTGAATGAGTGTGGGTACACTTTGGGATCCCATAGTATATCATCTTAGATCAGGACAACAGGTTCCTCAGTACATTTTGGTCCAGTCTCTGGTCGATGTTGGACACCAAGCTCACTAATTCCACAACTTTCCATCCCCAAATTGATGGCCAGACATAGGTCATCAGTAGGATGATCATACACATTCTGTGCATGTACAACTCAAAGAATCCACACACAGGGGATGAGAGCCTCCCCTATGTCTAGTACAGCTATAACTGGGCTCTCCACAGCTCGACTGGCCACAACCCTTTTTAGGCGGGCTTGGTGTTCCAACCACTATGTCCCATTGATGTCTCCATGCCAGTTGCAGCTACTCAGGAAGATTCGACTCATGTCCAGTCCAAAACCGATAAGTCAAACAACTTCATTAAGCACATCCAACATATCTGCCAACAAGTCCAGGAAATTCTGGAGAAATTAAATACCAAGTACAAGCAGTGACATGATCAAAATCGGGTGCCACAAAATTTTTAGGTGGGTGACAAAGTCTGGTTACATTTGCAAAAGGAATGCGTTACCAGAGCCTATCGGAAACTCAGACCACTATGATATGGTCCTTACATCGTTACCAAGGTTGTGGGAGACAATGAATTTGAGCACAACATTCCCCCATTCCTTGGCCTGCACCCAGTGTTCAATGTGGACCGCCTTCGACCATACTTCCCACCATTGCTAGACACATCAAACATTGCAAAAAAGATCACATCTATAGAGTTAAATCCAGATTGCATGGAACAAGCCACAATTGATCGAATCATGGCACGCAGATCAAGCACACTTTCTAGCAGGAGATCCAACTATATCGCATTCCCAAAGCATGCCAACTCCTTCAGCAAGGAAAGTGGCTCACTAGGGACCAAGTTCAACAGAATTTTCCTCATCTCATGGGGGAGTTCAATGTAATGGGGACCACTACTTCCTAAGGGGGAGGAATGATCCAGGTGGATATTGGTAGCCACCTGCCAATTCCATGATCCAGGTGGATATTAGTGGCCACCCGCCTATTCCACTTGGACCCCCATCATTGTTTCTTTCAGTTTTTCATTTTCCTTATTTGTAGCACAATTTACTATTTTTGGCAATTTTTCAGGTCCTGAACTTCCAAAGCCATTTTGAGGCTCTAAACGATGTTTTTTTGGGAAAAACATGAGCAAAATGGGTCGTGGACTAACATTTCTCACTCAAACGTTGCATTCCTCAGATAGATCTTTCTAATGAGGTATTTTTCACATCAAACGGAGATCGTATGCCAAAGTTACGACCCTGGGACGTTGATGTACCAATTTACCCAAAAGACGCCCATAGTTTGGTGCTTCATCTCCTAGGGTTAGGTTTTTGGACATTTAGGGCTTTCAATTGTTTCTGGCCAATAAATAGGCCTTCAAGCCTCATTATAACATAGTTCAGAGGCATGTAGCCACCACATCTCTTCTAAGAGATAAGCTACGATCACCCAAGCTAGTCTTATTTCCATTCTGTTTGTAAGCATATTTCAGTATTTGATATTGATGAAATGAAGTGTATTTCTATTGCATCTTTGTATTTATGGTTATATATGTAATTTTTTGCATTCTTGTTTAAGTCCAGATCAGTGGTATCAAAGTAGTATTCTCTTTCTCGGTTTTTCTTCGCATCCCCAACAAGGTCGAGATATAAGGAGTTAGGGATTGAACTGGTCAAACCTTTCCAAGACTAGCCTCACAAATCCCAACAACCTCCCATGGAAGATGAAAAGAAATACGAGGGGGCAAGAGATCCTATCAAAATTTTGCTTGAAGAAGCCCTCAAGTGACAAATGAATGCAATGATGGACAACTTTGCCCAAATCCTTCAGTGGCTTCCCAGGGGCGACACATCTACTTCTAGCAGCTACTCTGGAAGAGCCACACCATTTAAGGTACAATTTAACTTTGAAATTCCCATATTTGAGGGTCAAATAGATGTATACACTCTAGATAAATGGTTAAATATGCTAGAACGATATTCTTCCGTTCATGATTTTTCCAACTGGGAAAATATCACTTTTTCACTTCTCAAAGCAGCCCCCCACATCAAGGACTGGTGGGAAACCTACCGCGAGTAGAAGGATGAAATTACAAACTTATTGTTTTCAACCACACCCACTTGGAACTCATTCCGGGATGCCATCAAGGAGCAATACTACCCTGTCAGGAGCTATGAGGATAAATACATAAAGTGGACAACGTTGCGACATGGAAGGGACCAAGATGTGCCAGAGTTTACCAATGTTTTTCATACCCTTCGCATGAAGTTGGGTATCAAGGATTCTAAGAAGCATTTGGTTCTCAAGTACCTCGGCTGCCTACACAGGTACATCCAAGACAAGATGGAATTGATGGACATCCCTCGCTCAGCACAGCATAACGATATGTGGTCAAGATCGAGAAACAGTTTAAAAAGAAGAAGCGAGACTTTGGATCTGCGAATCCAAAGCAAGGGAAAGGTGCCCTCAAACCACAGAACAAAGGACAAAGCCAAGGTTTCGTAGCCCAGGACAATCCACAAAAGCCGCAAGAAAAGAAAAATGTTGTGAAGACGAAGAAGGACGCGGGAAAGTGGTGTGAGTTCCGTAAGAGTTCCACTCACAACACAAGTGAGTGTCAGGCCAAGCAGTCACTGATTGCCGAGCTAAAGGCTTCATAATCATATGCATGTTCTGATTTTGAGTCAAAGCCCAACAAGGGGAATGACAAAGGGAAATAGATTATTGATGTAGATCTCGACACTGTCATTGCCACCATGAAGATCTAGAAGGAGGAATGCGAAGATCCAGAGGAGGACAAGTGCCTCTTCCACTCCCAGATGTTGGTAAAGGGGTCCCTGCTATAGTTCATTGTTGATAGTGGTAGCCAAAATAACCTCATTTCAGTAGAGGTCATGAAGCGGCTAGGCTTACCGACCACAGCACATCCACAATCATACACCTTTGGGTGGCTTCACCAAGGACGGGATCTTCACATGAGCCAGCAGTGTCGCCTTACATACAACATCAAGCCATTCACGGATGAGGTATTATGTGATGTTTATCCCCTTGATGTTTGTGATGTATTATTAGGCCAACCATACTTATGGAATAAACATGTTGTGTATGATTCAAGGCCTCGCGCTGTTATTATTACTTTGGGAAATACATTGTATAGGATATCGAAGGTAGCACTGTCTACCGCCATCTCTTTGGTTACTGCAAAACAATGCAGTAAGCTCATTTCCAAAACTGGGAAATTTGTTTTCCTGATGATATGCCCTTAGGGAAAGAAGAAGATAGTGGCCATGACCTCTAGACAGGGCCCCTCCACACGACAACAATAGATGGACAAGGTTCTAAAGTAGTACGAGGATATCTTCATGTCCCCCACAGGTGTGCCTCTGCACTGTCAGGTCAAGCACTCCATCGATCTAACCCCAGGTGCGCCATTGCCCAATGGACCAATCTATCAATGATTTGTTCTGGAGAACAATGAAATCAAGAGGATAATTTAGGAGCTGCTAGAGAAAGATCACATTTGTCTGAGTTCATCGCCTTATGGGAGCCCAATCGTGTTGGTACAATAGAAGGATGGGACTTGGAGACTCTGTATTGACTATCGGGCACTGAAAAAGATCACTGTCAGGAATAGGTACTCGATCCCACGGACTGATGACCTTCTAGACCAACTGAAGGGGGGAAATATTTCAATAAGATGGACTTGAAGTCTGGCTATCACCAAGTACCAATCAAACCCTCTAATAAGTGGAAGGCTGCCTTCAAAGTCATGGAGGGCCTTTTCGAATGGTTGGTTATGCCTTTTGGGTTGACGAATACCCCTGCAACCTTCATGAGGCTGATGGATGACATCTTGTGACCATTCACCAACTCATTTGTAGTGGTATACTTGGATGACATCCTGATCTTCAACCAGAGTTGGCAAGAGCACTTCCACCACATATGACAGGTTCTCCAAACACTACGGAAACACAAGATGTGGGCCAATTTGGAGAAACACACTTTTGGCAGGACCGAGGTTCAGTATCTCGGATACATTATTGATGAATGAGGGGTACATGCAGATCCAACCAAGATCTAAGTAATTCGGGATTGGCCAGCCCCATCCACTCTAATAGAGCTCCGTATCTTTTTGGGTCTTGCCAATTTCTACTGCAACTTCGTGTTGGGTTCTCTCATATCACTTGGCCCTTAAGTCAAGTCACCAAGGGAGGAGCGAAAGAAAAATTCTTTTGGTTTGAATCTCATGAGAAGGCATTTGTAGAGTTGAAACATCACCTCTGCTCTGCACCAATTCTCACTTTACCAGACTTGCGACAACCATTTGAGATCGAGACAGATGCCTCTAACTATGCTATTGGGGTGCTCCTTACTCAACAGGGTCATCCAGTGGCATATCACAGTGAGACAATTTCAGACACAGTACGGAAGTATCCCACTTATTACAAAGAGATGTATTCCATTGTGTAGGCCTGCCAACAATGGAAGCATTACATTTTGGGGAAGTAAATGATCATCCACACGGACCACCGACCCTTGCATTTCATACAGATACAAGGGAATTTGCAGAATGATCACCATCAAAATTGGTCCACATACCTGCAGAAGTTCCATTTGAATATCAAGTATAAGAAGGGTAGCACCAATAATGTTGCAGACCGCCTCAACCGACCATCATTCATGGCGCTAACCACCGTGCTCAACTCTTGTGGGCATGAGACTTCTGATTGGCCACTTCTCTACAAAAGCAACCCAGAGTTTGGCCACACATAGCAAATGCTCTTGGGGGGTCATCAAGTTCTATATTTTCACCTGCATAATGCCTTGTTATGTCATCTAGGTCACCTTTGTGTTCCTTCAAGCGAGCAAGCCAAGATGATTTTGGAAGTGCACTATAGTTGGGCTGCTGGGTTGAGAAAACAATAGCAGTACTGCAGAAGTATTTCTACTAGCCGAATCTTTGACAAGATGTGTGGAAGTACATTAGATCTTACACTTCTTGTGCCATTGCCAAATCGACCATCAAGAAGCAAGGTCTCTATACTCTGCTTCCTACCCCTAGTTGACCTTGGGAATCCATATCCATGGATTATATGTTGAGCCTTACTTATACTAAGGATGGAAACATTGTGTTTTTTTTATCGTCGACAGATTCTTGAAGATGGCCATTCTAGCAGATTGCAAGAAGAAATATAACAGCAGAAGCCACAGCTAAACTCTTCTTTGAACGAGTGTGGGTACAATTTTGGATCCCATAGTCTATCATCTCAGATCGGGACAGCAGATTCCTCAGTACATTTTGGTCCAATCTTTGGTTGATACTAGACACCAAACTCACTAAGTCCACAACTTTCCATCCCCGAACTTATGGCCTGATAGAGGTCGTCAACAAGATGATCGTACACATTTTGTACATGTACAGCTTAAATAATCCATGCACATGGGATGCGGGCCTTCCCTATGTCCAGCACACCTATATCCAAGCTCTGCATAGCTTGACTGGCCACAACCCTTTTCAAGTAAGCTTGGGATTCCAGCCACTATGTCCCATTGATGTGGCCATACCATTTGCAGCTAGTCCGGCTGATTTGGCTCATGTCCAGTTAGAAGTTGATTAGGCAAACAACTTCATTGAGCACATCCAACATATACTGCAGTAGTTCCATGACATTCTGGAGAAATAAATTCCATGTACAATCAGTGACATGATCAACATCGGGTGCCACACAAGTTTCAGGTGGGTGACAAAGCCTGGTTTCATTTGCAGAAGGAACGCCTTACAGGAGCCTATCGGAAACTTAGATCATTCCGATATGGTCCTTACACCATTACCAAGGTTGTGGGTGAAAATTCATTTCAGCTCAGCATTCCCCCATTCCTTGTCCTGCACCTAGTGTTCAATGTGGACCACCTTCGACCATAATTCCCACCATTGTTGGACACATCAGGCATTACAGAACAACTCATACCTACAAAGTTAAATCCAGATTGCATGGAGAAAGCCACTACTGATCAGATCATGGACACACAAATAAAGAATACCCCACAACAAAGGATCCAACTATATTTAGTTGTCAAAGTAGGCCAACTCCTTTCACCAAGTCGCTCACCAGGGACCAAGTTCAGCAAAAGAGTCCTCATCTCATTGAGGTACTCAACACAATGGGGACCATTGCTTCCTAAGGGGGGAGGAATGATCCAAGTGGATGTTGGTCGCCACCTGCCTATTCCACTTGGACCCCCACCATTGTTTCTTTTAGTTTTTTAGTTTCCTTATTTGTAGCACAATTTACTATTTTTGGCAGTGTTTCGGGCCCTGAACTTCCAGAGCTGTTTTCAGGCTCTAAACAATATTTTTTTGGGAAAATCCAGAGTAACATGGGTGGTAAGCCGATGTTTCTCACTGAAAAGTTTCATTCCTTGGATAGATCGTTCTAGAAAGGTATTGTGCGCATCAAACGGAGATCGTATGCCAAAGTTATGACCCCGGGAAGTTGATGTACCAATTTACCCAAACGGGGCCCATAGTTTGGCTCTTCATCTCCTAGGGTTATGTTTTTGGATGTTTATTGTTTTGTATTGTTTCTCAACAATAAATAGGCCTTCGAGCCTCATTTTAACACAGTTCAGATGCATGTTGCTGCCACATCTCTTCTCAGAGATAAGCTACCATCACCCGAGCTAGTCTTATTTCCATTTTGTTTGTAAGCACTGTTGGAGAGGTAAATCCCCTCTACGGATAGAGGTGATCCCTATGGAAGGCTTGACACACACACGGCCACCAGATGCCCTAGGGCTAGAGTGCGAAATCAATGGAGAAAAGCAAACACCCGGAGGATAAGAGTCCCAACCAGTCAAATAGAGATTCAACACAATCCAGCAGCTGTAAAAGTGATGGCGGAAATACAAACCAAGCAGCGAAAGCAAAGAGGAAGGTATTTGCAAAACTGAAAAATGAGCAAAACGAAACCCTGTGGGACAAGACTTCGCAAGCAAGCAGCTCAGAGTTCAGATAATGAAAAACAAGTCACAAACCAAGTGGAGAGAAGAGGGGAAAGCTAAAGCAACAAGTTCAGGAGGCTAATCTGGACAAAAATGAATTCTACAGGATCAGCGCGGGTAGCCTTCAGCAACTCGGCGCTGACAGGAGGAGGCCTGTAGCAACTTTGCAACGTCAGCGCGGAAATACACGGATAAAGCGCGCTGTCTTAGAAAAACGAGGTCAGCTCGACTATTAATCACACAGGCGCGATGACAGGGAGAACAAAGAAGCAGGTGCGCGGCGTCAGCGCGGAAGCACACGGATAAAGCGCGATGTCTCTAAAAACGAGGTCAGCGCGACTATTAATTGTACAGGCGTGATGACAAGGATAACAAATTGTTGGAGAGGTAAATCCCCTCTACGGATAGAGGCGATCCCTACTAGCCCAACAAGGGTCTAGCAACAATCAAACAATGCTGCTATGCATGTTCCTAATTACAATTAAACAAGAGGTAAAGAACACCTACTTGGATTCCAGCGCTGTTGTTTGACGAAGAGATGCCGCCTTCGCTCCTTCGCTTTGGCTGGTCACGATCCTCCGCGATCTCCGCGAATAGATACCTGCACACACGAAGAGGAAACAAACACAAGCGTGAAATCTAATAAAAGCAACCATACATCAGTCAGAAAAGATGTAATTCACATTTAACCATTGCATAGACAAATGAGAATGGAACAATAATAGCAGTCATCTATTATTAATCAAACAGAGAAGAGTACAACCAAATGTTCTGACGTCGGTAACCTTCTCAGGAGGGGCCAGTCAGCAAGTATCCCAAGCATTCACCTTTGGAAATGATTCTCCCAAGACAAGCAACTCTCTCTCTCACACAAGCAACACAAAACAACCTTCCCTAAGCAATCAATCACTTCCACACCTAGCACACCAAATACCTATAGTAGCAGCAATCTGAGCACTATAAGCTCTATACAATCCAAGCTATTCCAAAACTAGCTGCTCATGGTAATGGTGGAAGTTTATATAGGAGAAGGAGCCTCCTAAAAGGGTGGAAGGATGAGCTTATCTTCAAGGGAAGTGGGTGCAAAGGGTCGAACAGACATGCCATAGAAGGGAGTCGATACTCACAAAGCCAACAACCAAGCCTGGAGTTATCTGGAAGGCAGGCTGTTGGAACAAATTCGCCCAAACAGGATCAGCGCGGATTATAAGGTAACTGACGCGCTGATGTCGCGCCTCAATAACTGGGAAAGTCATGTCAGCGTGACCCAATACAAAGGAGAGGTGCGCTGGCTCATGAAATGCGACCAGCGCAGAAAAGTGATGTTCTTCCGCGCTGGCAGCGCACTCGATACACTACGAGCCGCCAGTCATCGCGGATATTTTAGAAACAGACGCGCTGATGAGGAAAACTTTGGAAAAGTGGGTTTTGGGCCAGTTCAGAAGGCATGAACTTGATTATTGTGAATTCTTGACACAGTAGGGTGACTGACAGGGAGACAGTGACAAATTACTGTGTAACAAGCACATTTCAGTATTTGATATTAATGAAATGAAGTGTTATTTCAACTGCATCTTTGTATTTATGGTTATATTTGTAATTTTTTGCGTTCCTATTTAAATCTAGATCATTCCACTTGGACTCCCACCATTGTTTCTTCTAGTTTTTCAGTTTCCTTAATTGTAGTAGAGTTTACTATTTTTAGCAGTTTTTCCTGTCGTAAACTTCTGGAGCCATTGTAACGCCTTAAACAACGTTTTTTTTTCCAATCTGCCTTCAGAATTTTTTCAAAAAAATCATCTTTTTTGTCATAGTCCTCGGAGAGATATTTCCAACGGGGTATCATGCACGTCAAACAAAGATAATATGACCAAGTCGTGACCCCAGGAAGTTGGCTATCCAACTAACCCCAACGGGGCCCATAAAATCTTGGTGTTACATCTCCTCGGGTTAGGGTTTTCTCTTATTGTTGAATAATAGAAAGGCCCCGGAGCCCCATTGTAAGGTAGTTCAGAGGCATGTAGCTGCCACATCTCTTCTCAAAGATAAGCTACCATCGCCCAAGCCAGTCTTATTTCCATTCTCTTTGTAAGCATATTTCAATATTTGATATTAATGAAATGAAGGGTGATTTATACTGCATCTTTGTATTTATGGTTATATCTGTAATTTTTTGCATTCCTCTTTAAATCCGGAACACAATGAACCAGCACAATATAGTATATTTCACCGAGTTCCAATTATGGAACTAGTTTCGGTGAGCTCCCTGCCATTTTGGAGGGGTTGCCTATAAAGTAATATCCATTAAAGGAATTACTTTCATTTCCTCAATATCTGACTAAACTTATTTACTATAATAAGAAACAAATCCAATGCCTTTAAACGTAGGATAATTATTTACCTCCATACTAATCCATCGAGCACATCAAATAGTTGTGCAACATTTGGAGTGCATTTCATAATCTGCTCATTGCCATTCATCCAACACAATGTCTGAAATGTTGAATTTCCATGACCCTGGTGTCTGGTATAGAATCTTAAAATCTATGACACTACCAAAACGAATGTCAAAAAAGCTACTTTGTAGAGTGGAATATAAATCTGAGTAAATCACACATGCACAAATAGAGACAATATAAGTATTGTAAAAATATGTGCAACAACCCAATCTTTCTTATATTAAACCAATTGAATAATACAATTGTCTAGGGCTCTCATATAAGGGATAATGGCCCTCAAATATCCACAAGCAAAAGAATACAAGATACAATGACAATCTCACTAGAATCTCAACATCTATGTCATATCTTGTAGCAACTTGACTTGATCCCAAAAAAATTCTTCCTTCTCTTCTAGAGATCGACCTATTTCAGAGAGTTATCTATGAATTGATGCACATTTGGATGAGTTAAAATGATCTCCATCACCTTCTATTTATACACAAAAGAAGGGTTCAATGAATTTCTTGAAGAGACATGTCTTTTAGACAAGTTCACCTCAAGCCTACATGACTTGAGTGTCCAAAATCCCACCATTATCTTCAAAAAAATCATATCTCATTGTAGACAACTCTGAATTTGATGATTCTTGTTGCATTGAATTTTCCTCAACACACTCTATCATCTCCATCTATCATGTTTCCAAAATGATCTAAGGTTTTGTCCCAAACATTTATGGGTTCAAAAGCCCAACCTTGGGTTCCAAGCCCACAATGACCTATAGTAGTGCTCCATCCTCAAAACCCCAAACCCTAGGGCTTGAAGTACCTCCAAATATACTCAAAATTGACAGGAAACAACTTTTTATGTTGGACACTCCTCTAACTAAGAGAACCATCTATTGTGGTATCTGTGTGATCCTCTCTCTTCCATGAAATTAACTGATACAACTGATCTAGAATAGTATTTTCTTCTACATCATTAACATGCTCTGTAATTATTGGACCTTGTTAGGGATACATTGATTGGATAACTCTATCTATGTCTATTTCGATGGTCATGGTTTCTCACTTAAGATAAATAAGCACATAGCTTTAAAATTCCCAGTCTACTCCCAATATGGCTAGATTAAGATCTTTTTTTGCCCATAATATCAATGACCTCAAAATATACACATGTCTTTACTCCAATAATATCAACTTCTACATCCTCCAAACAACCAATTGGAATAATGCAATACTAGTTGGCCATATGTAACTGAAGAGGAGAAAACATCAACTTGGTTCTTCCTAATGCCTCCCAAGTTTTTCGCGACAAGATATTCACATCATATTATAAATCCAACAATGTTTTTTGGACCTAATATATGGAAAATTTGGATTCAATATGAAACTCCCTTCGTGTCCTTCTCTTGTTGTAGTGGAAACATATGGAATGTTGCTCAGGAAAGTTAGCAGAAATGGGTCATTATGAGAATTATTCATCCTTTACAATAGTCTTAATCTTCTTGTGCAATTATCGAGATAGTTTCTCATCACTCATAATATGAAAAAATTATTTAAACCATTCAATGACAGTATGATATGTCTCTTGTGGAAGTTGAGGGATCTTCATTCCCCTCTTTTCTTACTATTCTTCTTGAGGGCTATACGAAAAAATAATTGCTTGAAAATATTAGTGGCATCATTGTATTATTCCTTCTGCTGAATAGGATCAGATGATTTCTTTGAAGATGTAGGCTTTGTTACAGCAGGTTTCTTAAGCACCTCCCTATTAGCACTAGTGCACCCACCTCCTTTGGTAATAATGTTAATATTGGGTTGAGGAAATAATTCACGCTCTTTAGGTTCTACATTAATCAGATTAGCACCCCATTTTCTGTTGTATTCTTCCAAACAAGCAATTAATTATGGATAATATTAAATATCATGACTATTTTCTTGGCAATAAGAACACCAAGGCCTCCATGGAAATCGAAAATCACAAGAAACATGGCCCTCCTAATCCCAATTGTAGAACAAAATTGGA
This sequence comes from Pinus tabuliformis, assembly GCA_031772625.1. Classification (NCBI taxonomy): domain Eukaryota; kingdom Viridiplantae; phylum Streptophyta; class Pinopsida; order Pinales; family Pinaceae; genus Pinus; species Pinus tabuliformis. The sequence continues at coordinate 1,170,199,347 of CM062809.1, forward strand.
CCTTTACCTCTAGTTCTTCTCCCCCTTATTGTACCTACTCCAAATCCTCAAGGAGACTCATTGACTCGAAATGTAGTGTAGTCTAGATGATCAAATAGAGCATCCAGTGCTCTACACTAGTCAATATGGTGAGTTGGAAACCCATAAAACTCACAAAAAAAATGGAACATTGAAATAATTCTACAAAATAGGACAAAGATGAGATGTGTGACCATAAGTGCAACATACCTCACAATAGTCATTAGGAGATGTACCTTGATGATTGGGGAACACCTGATACTAGGTATGTCCCTAATAAGGAACAATGGTTGAAACTCATGCAACCACTCTAGAGAACCTTGAATGTCGTTGTGGTGATCCTATAAATACAGTAGAAGGCCCCATATTCGACGACTATGGGAATTCCATAGCATAATGACCTTGAACATGGAAAATAGTGGACCAAAATTTTGGAGAAGAAGGTCTAGAGGTATTCATATCCTTCAACCTTTCAGTCAAATCAACAGCTTGATGTTCTAATCCAACTATGGCACGATAAGTAGATGCTGAAAATTCTTTGTAGTTGTTAGGGTACCATGCCATTTCCTTGATCTTCATACCATACTCCAATGCATCTTGTAAAATATTGATCTCTTGTTGTGTTAAAGGAATTTTGATTAGTGGAAATAGAGCTTTGATAAACCAATATTTTTGGTGAAGAGGGTGAATGGGATAACTCAGCTTGTCAATTTCATCCTTGAAAAATTGTGCATACTCCCATGCATTTCCCCCTCCTCTTTCCTTGATTTCCCATGGTTTGGCTAAGCCTTGTTGCTATTTCCTAAAGAGTTTATGATCCTTGGTAAATTCATGTCTAATTGTGTCCAAAAGCGGATTTTGATTTAGTGTTGACTGCTTAATGAACCTCAAGAGTGCTCTATCCTCAAAGTTATCTAGAACTCAATAATTTTAGAATCATCTAGGGTTTTCCTATACCTACAAATGGATTGTTATAGGTACCAATTCTATTATACATCTTCATCTCCTCAACCAACAAACTTAGGATAGTGAGTAAACGATCCCACCATATTGCTAGCCATTGGTATATGACCAAGTGAAAGTAGAATAAAGCCTTGTGAACTATGTTTCAAAAAAATTGTAGACTACAATTAAATACTAACACAAAAAGTACTAGAATCACTACAGAGCTACTAACTACATATACTTTATGAAATTTCAATGTTTTAACTAGTTTTGTAATAAAATTAATATGATTGTGATAAAATACCAAGGGAAGGTTAGTGAGAGAACTAGTTGCTCCACTACCTTATGGACTGCTACTTACAAGGAATGAATTTTCATCAAGAAATAAATTTCTCATGATGAAATTCATTTATTCATCCACAAGATTACTCTCATCAATCATCGCAATTAGTTCTCTTGGCATTTCTAGTGTCTGGATTCCTTCTGACTCTGGGCGGGCTCCAATATTTCTATTTTGCTCTCCTATCTCATCTCTTCTAGATCCTCCTAGGTCACTAGAATTATATCCCTCACTGACTTCAACATTTTGAAACTTTGGGTTTCCATTCCTCCTATCCATATGATCAGACTGCTCAATGCTTCTCTTAGTTACTGCAATTATCTTTATCATCTCCTAATCTCTCACAACTACATTTCCCAACACTCATTAGCTATCCATGCTCTTCTAAGTGCCCTAAAATATTGATCATTTCATAAACCTTATGCATCCATTGCAGCTTCACCTGATCTTCTACAACAAACTAACATCTCTCCCATAACCTTACCCCTAGTACAAAGGTCTTACACTCCCATATTGGTTTCCTAGAATGGAAGTAACCTCTTTTCCACCATAAGAACCTTAATCCACAAGGTAATTTATTTTATCAATCTACCCCACAAACCATACTTAAATACTACGTTAGCTTTAGAGAATGATTAGTGTTCTACACAACAAACTCAATAATATAGCCTTCCAAATTGGCTTGTACCTAGAAATTAACGATTCTAGTTATTTTTTTATCTAACCAATATAAAGCAGCTACATTAGTTGTAGTCCATGTTCTGAATATTCAATTGGGTCTCCCAGTTCCCAATTTATGATACAATCTACTCAACCAATGGTATATCTCATCAGGGATTTACACTGGAGGATATCGTACAGATCGCATGCAATTTCTGCAAAAAATATTTATTCTCTAATCCAATCTAGGTTTTTCTATCACAACTTAGCTCGTTGACAAAAAAATGAGTCTAGTTTATCTACCCACCCTTCTCGAATGTTTTTCTTAAGAATCCTATTCACCACTATCTATAACCCCACTTGATCTTTGATGTCCTGGCAACAAAACCATTTGTTGGTGAAAATTTCTACTCTATGGACCCAGGGTTTGACCACAGTGTGCTGACAAAGGTTTTTGTTGCAGTCCAACACAATGTTGGCATTTTCAATCCTCTGCAATGGAGGAAGGTCTCACCCAAGGCATGTCGAGACTTTTAAGTGATCTGTGGGGAATTTATATAGTAACAAGATTCATCTCATTAAGTAAATCATACATTAATCCCATAATCTTCCTTTGATCCTGAAATAACCTTCACGCAGAATAATTAGACACATAACAAAGGATTAATGAAGAACTTGAGAAAAATTTAAAAGGCCTCATGACACATTTTCAATCATAAATGCATATAGATAGAACCCTAGAACACTCTTCATTATATTATATCTCAAAGGACCAAGCCATTACAATATACATCTATGAAAACTACATAATATATGTTCATAACTCCTTCAGGACTAATTAAACCAAACAAGATTACAACAAAACACATAAAGAGATTCCAGTTCTCATTCTGATAGCATGTTGGCCTTTATTTTTCTCTCCTCTCTTTTCAGCTTCATCATATATATTCTCCTTTGATATTTTTCATGCTCGCTTGATGTGGTCCAACTTAAACATCTTGACGAGATCTAATTGCTTGGTCCACTTTTCACTTGACTCTTTAAAATGCAGCATCTCAATCCTTCTTCCATTGTATTGGAAAGTTCAAATTTAACTATTTTCTTTCTCTACTTTCTTCTCTCTTGTTTTTTTCCCTCTTTTTGACCTATTTTACCATTTACTTTTTCTTCTTTCACTTCTTATCTCCATGACTCTTTTCTGGAAAAATTTGATAAAAACAATTCCAAAAACGAAGGGCCCAACAAAATCATTACTTAAAATTCTCATGTTGGATATACAAATAAGTTAAAACGTTTTTCCAATTTGAAATTAAGGCATCTATGGGTACTACCTACGTCAATAAATAGTTTATCATTTTCTTTTTGATATATCCTTCTATGTTGAGTGTTTGGGAAGTACTGATGCCAATCGATTCATGAGAATAATTGTTGTACTTGTCTATTCTAGCTCTAGATCTTGCGATGATTTCAAATAATGAGCTTCTTCATCTTCATATCTTATGTAGAATAATTTCCTCACGTAAAATTTATGTCCCTTAATACACTTGACGTCATAGATGAAACATACTCCCTTGCTCTTCCTTCATCCATTCGACGAGGTGTAATAATTGCTTGTTTAAAAGAAGAAGTATGTTTTCTAGTTGCCATATTTTTACTTTCAACTATCCCTGCTACAATGAAAGCATTCTCTAGGGATTTAGGTTCAAAGAGACACACCTCATGTTGGATCATTTCCTTTAAATCTCCAACAAAGAGGTCAAAAACGTTTCCCTCCAAAATGTTCTTTGCCCTAAGGCTCAAATTTTGGAATTGTTGAAAGTGTTTTTGTATATGGAAAATTTTTCCAAAGATTTATAAATTTACTAAGGAACACATTTCTATTAATATCACCATACTGTGCCATAAATTCCCCTTCACAAAGCCATTGATACTATAATAACTGATCTTATTCTAAATAAATGGATGACATATGAAGCATCTTTAGGAGCCATATGAGTAAATAATAGCACTCCTCATTTTTGTGTCTATCACAAGTTTTAAATTCTAAAAAAATGATCTTCTAATCAACACTTATGCCCATTGTAATTTATGTAAATTTAAAAACCCTAATTTCTACACTATTTGGATATTGATTTTTTCTTGATATATATCAAAAATTTAAGCCCTTCTAAATGTAACATTTCATCCTATGGTACTCTATTATAACTTCTCTGTAATTCCCTTGGTCTAAACAAAATTTGATGTGATAAGTTATGTTAACTTTCCCAAAAATTAATGATTTTTAACCTTTCTTAAGAGAAAATTTGTATAGCATGGCACATGTCCAATTCTTCAAATATGATTCTAAACTTTTCATTTTAATTGCTTCAATATGTCTCTTCATATCTCAAAACATTTCATCCTTAGAAGTTACCTAGAAAATAAGTTATAGTGAAATATTTATGATCACTTGTTTGAAACTAATCTTACCATTCACAAACCCTTACTACCAAAATGTATATCCCCCAAATTGTGGTGATCTATAGCATTAAATTTTACTGTATGTATCTTGAAACGTTTCCTCAATGTCATCAAAATTTCGTAATTTGAATAATTATAGTAACTTTTCAAATATCACTCATTTGAAATTAATTTCAGGACCATTCTCAAATTGTGACTTCCAAGTTATATTTCTAAATGTATATTAAACCACAATCTAAAATTTTTACCAACTATACCTTGAGTTGTCCTCTGAGTTTTCTCAAACTTTGACAGATCAAATGTCACTAAAAAAGTTATACAAAAAAACATAGCTATGATACCAAATGTTATGAACCTTTCACCTTTCACCTTAGAAATGATAAGAAACCAATAATGAGTCCACTTTGAGGTCGAAAATTCTATTTACAATGAATATAATATATAAGACAAGTTTTTATTTTCCTAATGCTTGGTGTAGTTACTTTTATTTAGGAGACGAAGGGTACAATGAAATTTTGTAGCCAAGATTCCAATAAATCAATAGAAATGTAATAAATCAATATCTAGGAATTAATAAGGGGTATCAGGGTTAGCATGGGTTGATTAATAAATAAACCTTTAATGATTAAATTAAATAAAAGAGAGGGAACTAAAAGAATCAAATGAGGAAGAAAGATGAAAATATGAGAGAAAGGTGAGGAGTGAGAAGTGAAAAGTGAGTCTCCTAGCTTTCTCATTAATCCTCCATTTCTTCTATATTTTCTTGTAACTTGACTCTCAAAGGGACTTTTGCTAGTCAAGAGGAAAGGATATCAAGGAAATTTCCTAACTACATCGTTATATGGTTATATAGCCATGAGTTTCATTGTAACATGAGATTCTTAAAATGAAGATTTCATGACTTCTTGATGTTGTTACTTTCCTTTGAATCTAGTTAGCATTGAGTGTCAAACCACCTAGCAACACTTGAGTATTGAGGTTGTACACCTTGTTACAAGCCATTTTTTCCCATTCACTCAAATTTCCTAGAAACCAGATCAATCAATATCCTTGACACCTTGCCATCATCCCTTTGCAAAGACTTAAGCATTATCACTCCAAAAATTCCAAGAATATTTTATATATCAGCTTGAAAACTCATTTTTGGGCCCATTGCACCATGCCTTCTATGCCACATGAAATGGTGTCATGTTACATAACTGAGAACCTACACTCACCAACGCAAGTTTCCTTTGTTGCAGGTGTGATGTTTCTAGAATTTCGAGACAAATAAAAATAATTACGAAACTTCTCTTTCTAGAAGATTCTAAGGTGGTTTTAACCATTTACTATTGTTTGATATATCGAACTCCTATCCTAGATTTGTTATCTCTTATACCTAGAGCTTATCCTCCCTCTATGTGGATCCATGTCATAGATTGGTAAAATCCAAACTAACCTATTTACATTATAAATTCGCTACCTCCCATAGAGTCTGGGTTGCCTTTTGGAGACTATTAGCTATGTGCTAATGTTTCTTATTTTTACCTACGGATCCATTACCATCGTTGAGTTGTGATTGAAGACTTGCTTTGTAGCAAAGGAAGGAAAACTTTGGTGGGAGACATCTACATTGTCAAGAACTGCGAAAGGGTTGTAATATTCTCCTACATTTCATTAATACAAAGTTATTTCTTTTCATATACTTACGTCTATTTGATGCATATGTATTTCAATTCCCTCTTGACTCATTGATTATAGATATTAGTATATGTTATGTGTATATTAAAGTTCTCTTACTTGTTGTAATTGTTATGCAAGTTCCATTTATAGTAATCAAAGCTAAAGTTTACAAGACAAGGGAAGAGGAGGAATTGCATTACTCCAGGTAGGCCCCTTCCTCCATATTCTAATTTCTCTAAGGAAATCACACGTGTTTTTTTTATGTTATTTCTAGATTATACCACTAGATCTAGGAGATTCACTTATGTCTCTAGAAGAGAATTTTCCATATAAAACACCTTCTAAGAAACGAGTTTAATAACCAATAATAATTAAAGGGCTTTAAGAAAGTTATACACAAGTTTCATAGGTTGTAATCCACCTATATGTTAGCCTCATTTCTTCTTAAAGATGTATGTAGGGTGTATAGACCATGTTATCCTCTACAATGCCTCATGGTAAGGAAGAGATCAAAAGAGGTAACTTCAAACCACTTGCAGTTCAGCTATTAGCCCTGCTAAACTAGAGAGTGATCTCTCTAAGGATTTCAAAGTCAATGAATCAAAGAAGAATGGATTTTAGGATAGATATAATAGTTCTAGTTTAGTTTTTTTAAATTTAGGGTTTTTAGGTTGCTATCAGGGATGAGAAAGAGAAAATTAGGTTAAGGTCTCAAAGTTTTGCAGTAGAAGGTATAAAGAGGAGCAAGATAGGAATGTCTTGTGATGGATTTAAGAGTTTTTTCAATGTAATTTAGGGTCTTAAAAGCTTTACAAGGTCATAATGAGCATGTTACTATGAATTCATTAATCTAGAAGAAGAAATAGACAGATATGGTTTTCCACATAAACAGAGCTTTGAATATAAATAATTTTGCCTATATAACTGTAAGGAAAATCACTGAAGAAAGAAAATCATGTTAAGAGAGATGGATTAATTCATAAGAAGATGATATAGAAAGAAAACATCACAAACTCACTACACATGTATTCCTGAAAAATAGTTGCAATTGTGCCTTGGTTTACTGTGTGAAAACATAAGATACAAGTCCTCTCCTCTAAAGTCCAAACCTTCTCTCTAAATGAGAAATGATACATATAGACACAAAAAAATAGCTTCCCCACCTTTAGGGGTCGAATCCCTAACTGGTGGAACAATTTCCAAGAATCTCTCAACCAACAAGTGAGGCCGGAAGGTCAAAAACAAACTCTTCTCTTAAACTTTGATTTGAGTTTTTCTTCATTTATGAAGCCTAATTAAGCATAAACACAGCCTATCATGCTAATTTACTCATGATTACATCATATAAACTTTGAACTACTAAATTTACATCATTAAGTTACCTTTGACCAAGTCAAACTAGAGGTTTGAGAAATTTACATAGTGAAATTTTAATTAAAAACTCAGAAAATCGCAGAAGCACAGTGCCAACTTTGAGGCAACTTTTAGGTGACTTTCAGAAGTCAAATTTGAAATTTGAGTCAACAGTCTACTATACTTACCTATATAATTTCTAGAAAATCTTCAATTTTTTAAAATGACCCATGGTAAGGCCTTCAAAAACAGATTCTCCCAAGGTGTCCAAAAGTGCAGTGCCTGTCAAAAAGGGGCAGAATGTTGATTTTTGACCTCTTTTTCTCATTTTTCTCAATATCTGAGCCCTATCTGAGAAATCTAATGAAATGGATCTTGAGAGGAGGCCACCGAATTTCCAAAAATGCAAGACACTTGTCATTTTGAGCTCTGAGGAAAAAACGCAGTGCCAAGGCGATGCATTTTAGTAACTAGTGCAATTTCTGAGTTTTGCACCAAAATTCACCAAAAACCAAAAATGCTTAGAAAAATCCCAAAATTCGTCCAAAAGTGCCAAATGAGGCATATTATGCTCTTTTTTATGCTTCAACAAGAATCTGCAAGTTATCACTCTCATTTTTTTCTTTTAGATTTTCCTTTAGCTTATTTTGCATTTGCTTGAGCTTGATGTTGCAAATCATGTTTTTGGTTTGGTAATGGTGGGCCATGTGCCTCAACAACTCATTATCCCTATTAGCCTTGTCAAGAAACTTCTCTACATGGCCATTGTCCTTACCTAGAGAATACTTGATGTCTTCATTAATTTCCAAAGCAATTTTGTCTTCAATGTCCAAGTCTTCATCCAGTAGGTTTTGGTCTTTTTCTTTCTGTATTGCTCCTTTCAGACCCTTCATCCTTGGCTTCTCCTTTCCAACCTAATTTTCCTTTTCATAATGTTAATCATGCTCTAACACTGCTTTACTTTTTCCTTCTTTCTTCAACATCTTGGATTTCTCTTTCTCTGTGATTAGTTGTTTGGCCTTGAGTTGATTGTTTTCTTGCTCAAGGAAAGAAATGATAAATCTAGCCCTTTCCAATTTGTCCATTAGCCCTCTAATTTGGGAATCCTTCACCTTGATAATTTGTTGCAAGTTTGAATGCTCATCTGTTGCCTCCAAGTCAACTAGTTCAAAATCATGCTCAATTAGCTCCTCATCCTGTAAATGTGATCCCTGTTGTGCTGATGTAGAAGGCTTGGCCCTTTTCTCAACTTGAGAAGTAAACACAGGCCATTTTCCTCACTGATATATTTTGGTCACCTCAGGACTAGGTGCCTTGGGAACCTCCTATAATTTTCTTGATGACCCTACCTCCATAGGTTGTGCCGATGTGCCTTGGTGATGGATTTATGAAGTAGTTTCATGCCACTGCAAAGTTGTTTCAGTGAAAATATCCCATGCCATGTTCTTTTCTTCCAACTGATGGAGGACTACAACCTTTATCAAATTGTGATGGAAAAGGCTAGGGTAATGATCTTTACATTTCATTTTCACCTTCTCGGACATTTTGATAAGACTTCTACACAAGTAGTTACACAGGTTGAGAGGCTTCACAGTTGTGAAATGCATTAGTAGCCTAATGTGATATTGATATAGTCTGGAAAATATCCCCTCACAGATGAAAAAATTCAATACAACCTTCATCATTGGTGCATACTTTTCCAATAGGTATCTAAATGGAATGATGTGTGAATGAGCCTCTCTATAGGGTGATTTTAAGAAAGATTTGTATTTCTCAAGGTCGAGGCTCATGCCTTTGAACCAATACTCCCCATGATTAGGTATCCCTACGGCAAGAGATATGGCAGCTACTGAGAATGTAAATCCAATCCCTGCTATAGTTGCTTTTTCCCCTATTAGATTGGTGGAAATCTAATTAGTGAGCTGCTCATGAAAACCTACCTCACCCACTCTTTGACAAAACCTTAGGCAGCTAACATCTTAAAAGGACTGTCTAATGAATGGTGAAGAGTTCATTTCATTGTAGTTTGTAGGATCATACCTCATAATCCTCCCTCCTTTATGATGTTTTCTCTGTTGGCATTATGACACAGGTTTGGCACTATGGCACAGGTGTTGTCCTTGATGGCAACTCACTCAGATGGAAAATCAATGTTCAGGCTCTCAGTATGAAAGAAAAAGAGGTATACGTAGGTTTCCTTTGACAAAGTCGCGTATACACGTGGGATTGCTGATCAAAAGTCATGTATGCATATGCACACACTTTCATGCACAGAAAAGCGCATACATGTGGGAAAGCTTATTTTTAGGACCATGGTATTTGGACCTATGGTTTGGACCTTGGTATTGCGTCCGAAGTACTGAACCCAGGTTTTGGTTCCCTAGTATTGGTTCTCTATGGTTTTGGACCATGGTTTGAGTAAGGCCTAAGAATATAAAAAGGAGGAGATCATTTGGCAAAGGTATTGACTGAAGTATTGAATATCTTATGAAGAGAAATATCTGGAATACTGGTGATTGGTTTATGGTGCATAGCTGAATCTGAATCAAGGAGGAACCTAAGCGCAAGAAGATGGATGAGTTCTATTGATGGGTCAAAAGTCAAGACTTGAATAGTAGTATCTTTGTGTGTTTTTGATCTGTTATATTTGGTGCATGACTTGATCTATAAATCTGGTAATCTAAGTAAAACTGATGTCTGAATATTTGAAAGAGTGAACTATCTTTTATAGATCTGTACGCAGGTTCGACACATCAGAGGCGCGTATACATGCTGGTTCAATAAGTAAAAAGAACTTATACGCTGGTTGGCCTTAATTTAGAAGCGTATGAATGCAGGTTGTACACATTGAAGTAGCGTACATCTCTTGAAATATGTTTTAGCTACTTCTTTTTATTGTTGCAGGGTTCTGGGTTCAGAATTGGTCTTAGGTTACTGTTACTGCTTTCTGGGTACAACATTCAGAGAAGTGATTATTTGATTCAGTTTTTTTGGTGCAAAAGAGATTGGTTGATGCAGATATACTTGATGTTTGATTTTTGCTATTCATGGATCCAGTCTGAAAATTTATGAAACGTGGTACCTGGAAGAAAAGAGAAGGTTGTAGCCTTCTGTAGGTCAGCACCTACGTACTAGTACCTCAGCTAGTACAAGAGCAAAGGGGGTTGTAGCTCCCTTCCAGGAGAAGCTGGAGAATGAGTGAAGGTTGTAGCCTTTTGCAGATAGCAGCCTGCGTGCTGGTATAAGACTGCACCAGTACAAATTCATTGTAAAAAGAAGTTTCTAATTAAAAGAAGATAGAGATGAATTACAGCAGGTGGTTTTCACCCACATTGGGTTTCCACCTTACATCCTGGTGTTCATGTGTGTTGTGATTTGTTCTGCTTTACTGCTCCTGTTTACTGTTCATATGGTTAATAATGTTCTGATGCACTCATTAAGAAGCAACTAACTGAATTATAAGTTTACTAGATATACGCTTGTTGCATTTCACACAGTTGCGTATACACACGGTTTTCCTTAACTGAAGTAGCGTATATGAAACTGAATTTGGAAATGAAAAAGTTATATTGATTAGATAATACTGATTCACCCCCTCCTCTCAGTATTATTTCCAACAATTGGTATTAGAGTAGGTCCTTCAGAAGAAGCTTGATCGCTTGAAGGGAGATTTATCATCATGAGCAATTACAAGAAAGAAGCATCGATTAGGCCACCAATTTTTGATGGGAGAAACTTCGTCTATTGGAAGGTAAGAATCACATCATATATTCAATCTCTTGGTACAGAAGTCTGGGATATCGTGGAAACAAGATACACATTTCCATTAGCAACTCCTACAGATACGGCTGGTAAGAAGCAGTATGAAACAAATGCAAAGGCTGTCAATACTCTATTAGGGAGTATATCTCAATCAGAATTTGTCAAGGTTATGCAGCTCAAACCACAAAAGAAATATGGGACAAGATCATTCTGATCTATGAAGGAGATGATCAGGTAAAACGAGCAAAACTACAAACTCTCAGAATTCAATATGAAAATCTTAGAATGTACAATGATGAAAGTGTGGCTAACTATTTCCTACGTATAGATGAGATTGTTAATTGTATGAAAAATTTGGGTGAAGAAATAAAAGAAATTTTTTTGGTTGAAAAGGTTATAAGATCTTTGTCTTCTAAGTTTGAATCAAAAGTTTCTGCCATAGAAGAAAAATAGAATCTACAGAGCCTTACCATGTCACAGCTACACGGAATCCTAACCACTTACGAAATGAGAAAAGGGGGACCATCAGACAAGAGAGAAGCCACTTTCAAAGCCTCAGGAAAAGGAGATTGCAATGACTCAGGACATATGTCAAAAGAAGAGGAAGGATCAAATTTTGTCAGGAACCTTCAACGGGGTTCTAGAAGATTCAGAGGTAAGCTACCTTTCAAATGTTTTGCTTGTGGAAGAGTCGGTCAGTATGCTACCAAGTGTCCTCATAAAGATAAGCTTAACAAAGGTAAGGAATTAGTTAGATGGAACAGAAAATAGAATGTAAGTAAGAAGAGCTATTACACACATGAAGACAGTGATGGACTTTCAAATAGTGATGAAGATGAACAAGGTAATGATTATAGACTTTTGATGGCTTTTGAAGATGATGATTTATTGGATGCTATAGATGAAGAAGGTCTTTATGAAGAAATTTCTAAACTCAAAATTTGCTTAGAAGAAAAGAATATGATTATAGATACTTTGACATTCCAACTTGCTGAAATGGAGAAACACAATGAAAAGTTAGAATATGAAATTCTGGGACTTAGAAAGGAAATTGAGAAAACAAAAGCTCTTAATCTTAGATTTGCTAAAGGATGTGAAACTTTAGATGAGATTATCAAAGTGCAGCGTTCACCTCTAATCAAGACAGGTTTTGGGTATACTAAAGAAACATCTCAAGCACAGAAGCCATCTACCTCCAAAAGTTATCTTGAAGCTGCAAGGAGAAGTGAATAGGTTGACAATCGACAACAAAGGCACAATGAACATCACCAAGTAAATCAGGGACAATTTACATCAAGAATGAATAGAAATCACCAAGTAAATCAAGGGCAATCTACTTCAAGAATGAACAGAAGCTACAACCAACCGCAGGTAAAACATTCTCAATTTACCTCAAGAACGAATGACTATTACAATGGAAGTTTTGATTATCGTAGGAATTTCTTCAATGGCCAATGTTTCTCTTGTCATAACTTTGGACATAAAGTAGCTCAATGTGTTGTCTACAAGACCATCATGACCAGAGAAGCATGAAATCAAAGGAGTGTGACTGGAATCATGAAAAGAACCTACAATAAATTTTCTGCTCTTGAAATGAAATAGAATGTTCTATCTATAACAACTTCAGTCATGAAGATTCTGAATGCAGGGGTAGGTTTCAGCAAACAACTTAGAAGGAGCAAGCTTCATTGAGCCCCAAAACATGGAGGAAGAAAGAACCGCAACCAGAAAGATGTGGCATAGCCTTATATGCAGAAGGGCAGGAAAATTAGTGGTACATTGACAGTGGATGCTCGAAACATATGACAGGTGATAAAGAAAAACTTCAATCATATAGTGCCTTAGAAAAGGAAAAGAAGGTCTCATTTGGAAATGACACCCCTGCATTCATAAAAGGTAAAGGTTCTATTCTTTTGAAAGAAAAGGTCAAAGTTGGGAATGTTATGTATGTTGATGGCTTAAAGCATAATCTACTAAGTGTCAGTCAGATGTGTGATCAAGGAAATGAGGTAATATTTCGATCAAATGGATGTATTGTTCATGAGCTGGATACAGGGGAAACTGTGATTAAAGACATAAGAACTCCAAATAATTTATACATACTCAAGGGAGGACAACAACAATGCTATCTTAGCAAGAATGATGAACACTGGCTATGGCACAGAAGATTTGGGCATCTAAGCTTCTCTCAGATGAGGAAAGCATGTAAATATCAAGCGGTTCGTGATCTCCCTGACATCAGAATTCCAAACAACACAATATGCAAATCATGTCAGTTTGGGAAGCAAACCAGAACTAATTTCCCTGAGAAGGAAGGATTAGCTAGTAGGCCACTTGAACTTGTCCATATTGATGTATGTGGTCCATCTAGGAAAAGGTCACCTCGAGGAGAAGAATAATTTATACTGTTCATTGATGACTTTTCCAGGATGTGTTGGATAGGACTTATGAAGCATAAAGACGAAGCTCTCGAAAAGTTCAAAGCATTCAAAGCCTTGGTTGAAAACAAATCAGATCGCAGAATCAAATGCCTCAGGTCTGATAGAGGTGGGAAATTTACCTCGAATGAATTTTTCGATTTTTGTGAAGAACATGGAATAAGAAGGGAATTCTCTACTGCTAGGACTCCTTAGCAAAATGGAGTAGTAGAAAGGATGAACAGAACAGTTCAACAAATGGCTCGAGTAATGCTTGATGAGTCTAGGACTCCTGCAACCTTCTGGGGTGAAGCTGCATTTGCTGCCGTCACTATTCTCAACAAGACAAATGTCTGGGTGAACAGCACTCAAACTCCTCATGAACTTTGGTATGGTAAGACTCCCACAGTAAAATACTTCAAAATTTTTGGAAGCAAATGTTACATCAAAAAGATTGATGAAAACCTTGGTAAGTTTGAACCTAGAGTAGATGAAGGCATTCTTCTTGGTTACTCTCCCCACAACAAAGCATATAAGTGTTACAATAAAAGACTTGGAAAAATTGTTGAAAGTATTGATGTAGTGGTTGATGAAGAAGGAAACATTCCAAGGCAAGTAAAATCTGAATATTTCGAAGATGATGAGGACTATCCTTCAACAACAAATCAGACTCATGATGAAGAAGAAACGCATGAGGCACTAGAAGAACAGATAAGGATAGAAGAAAAGACTCCATCTAGGTACGTTCAGAAGAATCATCCAGAAACTCAAATTTTGGGGCAGAAAGAGGCAAGTGTACAAACAAGAAGAACTATTTCAAAAGCTTCAAGTTACCTAGCATTGCTCTCCTCCACTGAACAACAAAATGTAAGTGAAGCATGCAAAGATGAATGCTGGTCAAGGCCATGAATGAAGAACTGGAGCATATTGAAAAGAATAACACTTTGGAGTTGGTTCCTAGACCAAATGATAAAAATGTAATAGGCACAAAATGGATATTCAAAAACAAAATGAATGAAAATGGAGATGTTATTAGAAACAAAGCAAGAATTGTTTGTAAAGGGTATGCTCAACAAGAAGGCATAGACTTTGAAGAAACTTTTGCACCAGTTGCTAGACTTGAGGCCATAAGAATGTTCCTTGCTCTTTCTAGCTTTCAGAAGTTCAAAGTATTTCAAATGGACGTGAAGTCTGCTTTTCTAAATGGAGACTTGGATGAAGAAGTGTATATTGAGCAACCAGATGGGTTTATCCTTGGAAATGATCCAAAACTTGTATGTAGACTCAAAAAGGCTCTCTATGGCCTTAAACAGGCTCCAAGGGCTTGGTATTATCGTTTGGATAAGTATCTTCATCAACAAGGTTTTACAAAAGGATCAACAGACAACAATCTATATATAAAAATTGACAATGATAAGTTGCTAATACTTGTTGTATATGTTGATGATATCATCTTTGGTAGCAACGAAGAAGACATGAGTCAAAAATTTGCCTTGGTGATGCAAAAAGAATTTGAAATGTCCTTGCTTGGTGAGCTCACATATTTTCTTGGTTTACAAGTCCAATAAAAAAAAGACGATATTTTTCTATCACAAACCAAGTATCTCAAGTAGATCTTGAAGAAATATGGGATGGAGGATTCGAAACCAATATGTACCCCTATGGTAACAGGATGTAGCCTCAACGCAAATGATGAATCAGCAGCAGTGCATCAACCAACCTATATATCCATGATTGGTAGTCTGCTCTATCTAACAGGTACCCGACCAGACATTATGCATGCAGTGGGAATAGTTGGAAGGTTTCGGCAAATCCAAAGGAAACTCATCTTCAAGCAGTTAAGAGAATTTTCAAGTATCTTAAAGGAACTCAAAACTATGGCTTATGGTATCCTAGAAGTACAGATCTCACACTTCATGCATATACAAATGCAGATTGGGCAGGAAGCATGGATGATAGAAAAAGTACTAGTGGTGGTGCATTGTTCATGGGTCCTAGATTAGTATCTTGGTTCAGCAAGAAACAGAGTTCAATTGCATTATCTACAACTGAAGAAGAATATGTAGCTGTTGCATCTTGCTTCACACAACTCCTTTGGATGATGCAAACATTGCAAGACATGCAAATCACTTGTATTCCACCTATCTCTATTTCTTGTGATAATACAAGTGCAATCAGTATTTCAAAGAATCCCGTCATGCATTCAAAGACCAAGCACATACCTATCAAATATCATTTTCTTCGGGAACAAGTGCTTGAACAAAAGGTCAAATTAGAGTATGTTCCCTCCAAGGAACAAGTTGCTGATATACTCACCAAACCACTGCCCAGGGAAACATTTGAATACCTTAGACAGAAGTTGGGAGTAGTTGATGCATCATCTTGCTGTTGAAACTTGTCTGTTTTAGAGAAAAGTGGGTGTACGTGAGTTTCATGAGGAGGATCCGCGTACATACGCCGGTTTATGTGGGTACAGTCACGTATATGTTGGTTTGAAGACAAACAGTGGGCCAGGCTTAGGATGAAAGGAGTCTGATATGGGTCTGACAGAGACCATCTGGCACAGGTTCAGGGGGAGCATATATATTCTTCTAATAATGCATTGTTGGCATTATCCAAGAAGATATTGGTTCAAGATCACAGTGTTTTGGTTTCAGGGGGAACAAGTGCAGAAGGAGAACATGGTTGCTGGTCTGAATGATGATTAACAGATGCTGCTGATGATAGTTGTTAATAACTATCATAGTCTAGTTATATATATTTCGTCTCTATGTCATATATTTCTTTTCTTATCAAGGTCATGTAACGACCTTCATTGATTTCCCCACTATGCCTGGGATGGTTGATGTAATGTTCTTGTTTTATCTTGCGTAAACTTTTGGTGTATCCCCACTTGGTTGGGAGATGTATGTATGTATGAGTTTTTGGTGATAGGAAGGTCGCTTATGATGTATAGAGTCATGGCCTTTCTTATAGATCATTTTTTGCAGACCTTGCCTACAGTTAGGGGGAGCATGGACAGCACAATAGAGCAAAGATTTTAGCATGTCCTCAGGGGGAGCATAACCCTTTGCCCTTGATGTCAAAGGGGGAGAATGACTTTGAATAATTTGGGGTTGCCATCAAGTCCAAAGGGGGAGATTGTTGGCATTATGACACAGGTTTGGCACTATGGCACAGGTGTTGTCCTTGATGGCAACTCACTCAGATGGCAGATCACTGTTCAGGCTCTCAGTATGAAAGAAAAAGAGGTATACGTAGGTTTCCTTTGACGAAGTCGCGTATACATGTGGGATTGCTGATCAAAAGTCGCATATGCGTATGCACACACTTTCATGCACGGAAAAGCGCGTACATGTGGGAAAGCTTATTTTTAGGACCATGGTATTTGGACCTATGGTTTTGGACCTTGGTATTGCATCTGAAGTATTGAACCTAGGTTTTGGGTCCCTAGTATTGGTTCTCTATGGTTTTGGACCATGGTTTGAGTAAGGCCTAAGACTATAAAAAGGAGGAGATCATTTGGCAAAGGTATTGACTGAAGTATTGAATATCTTATGAAGAGAAAGATCTGGAATACTGGTGATTGGTTTATGGTGCATAGCTGAATCTGAATCAAGGAGGAACCTAAGCGCAAGAAGATGGATAAGTTCTATTGATGGGTCAAAACTCAAGACTTGAATAGTAGTATCTTTGTGTGTTTTTGATCTGTTATATTTGGTGCATGACTTGATATATAAATCCGATAATATAAGTATAACTTATGTCTGAATATTTGAAAGAGTGAACTATCTTTTATAGATCTGTACGCAGGTTCGACACATCAGAGGCGCATATACATGCTGGTTCAGTAAGTAAAAACAACATATATGCTGGTTGGCCTTAATTCAGAAGCGTATGCATGCAGGTTGTACTCATTGAAGTAGTGTACGTCTCTTGAAATATGTTTTAGCTACTTCTGTTTATTGCTGCAGGGTTCTGGGTTTAGAATTAGTGTTAGGTTACTGTTACTGCTTTCTGGGTACAACATTTAGAGAAGTGATTATTTGATTCAGTTTGTTTGGTGCAAAAGAGATTGGTTGATGCAGATATACTTGATTTTTGATTGATGTTATTCATGGATCTAGTCTGAAAATTTATGAAACGTGGTCCCTGGAAGAAAAGAGAAGGTTGTATCCTTTTGTAGGTCAGCACCTACGTACTAGTACCTCAGCTAGTACAAGAGCTAAGAGGGTTATAGCTCCCTTCCAGGAGAAGCTGGAGAACGAGAGCAAGTTGTAGCTTTTTGCAGGTAGCAGCCTGCATGCTGGTATAAGACTGCACCAGTACAGATTCATTGTAAAAATAAGTTTCTAATTAAAAGAAGATAGAGACGAATAGCAGCAGGTGGTTTGCACCCACATTGGGTTTCCACCTTACATCCTGGTGTTCATGTGTGTTGTGATTTGTTATACTTTATTGCTCCTACTTACTATTCATATGGTTAATAATGTTCTGATGCACTCATTAAGAAGCAACTAACTGAATTATAAGTCTACTAGATATATGCTTATTGCATTTCACACAGTTGCATATGCACGCGGTTTTCCTTAACTGAAGTAGCGTATATGAAACTGAATTTGGAAATGAAAAAGTTATATTGATTAGATAATACTGATTCACCCCCCGTCTTAGTATTATTTCCAACATTCTCTTTTCTGATGGTGAAGAATCTCCCTCCATTTTGAAAACCCTAGATGACAGGAAGATGGAAAAAATAGTGAGGAATGAGTGAAATGGTGAAATGAGGAAGTTATGGAAGGGAAATGGTGATAGGGAAATTTTGGGAGATGGATAGGGGTTTTATAAATCTTGGGAAGTTGAAATGGATGGAAATGAATGAGGGAAAATGAGCAAGAAAATTTAAAAACAATCCTAGTTAGGGAAACTACTCTATTTGATAGGTAAGAGCTAGGGTTTGTAGGAAGGTGAAGTAAACTGAAGGGAAATTATTTGTTTGGTGAATGGAATGGTAATTTGTATGCAAAAAGAGGTATGGGATATCAATTTATAGGGTATTAATGTTTCCAACTTACTAAACTCACCATTAGGAAGCTTTAAAACATGAAATTCATACAAACCCTAGATGACTAAACTGACCATCATTCATTTGTTTTGAGAAAGTACAAGAGGGAGTGAAATGAGTGTACTTACTTGCAATATGGCTTAGAGAAATAGAAAACATGAATGTAAGCTTAAAAGTTGAGTTTGGGTGATTTTTGGTGAGTTCCAGGACACTCTGTCCTATGCGTAAAGCAGTTGGCAGAAGTGCAGCGAATTCACAGAAGTGCAGCGCCTAGGAATTTTTGACAACTTGAGCTAGAAAACCTATGTTTTTTCTCTTAAGGAGGAAATAGCTCAATAACCAAAGGAGGTAAGGATGCAAATGAAATATGTTTGGCACTTTTGGGCTTTTATAGGCATAGTATGATCCTCTTTTGAGTGAAAATATGTCCCTCATACCTTTTTCAAACATGACTTTCGCTCCTTTTTGAACTTGATCACCTTTGAGATTTGTAACCTGAAATTATTTTTACCTTTTTGAAAATTGAACCTACTTTCTTTTGGAACCTTGAGACTGTGGCCATTAAGTACTCATGAAATTACATGAAAATTTGTTTAAAAGGGTTGCTTATCACAACCCATCCTATGCAGAATTTCTATGCATGAAATGAAAATATAGGTGACCTTGAAGCCCTAATGACCTAATGAAGACATCAGACTGAGTGAAAATGATGGTGATGATTGACATGATGATGATATTATCTCTATGATGATACTCCCATACGAGTGATGTAAGTGACCATCATGTGAAAATCTTGAGAGAATAAAGATAATCCTAAACAAACTAACCATTGACCAAATTTTATTCTGAAAACCTAGTGACGTGATAAAATTTGACATTTAGACCCCTAACAGAATTTGATAAAATCATATTTGATCACTGGTTATAGGTAGAAATGATTGAAACTAACATTGGCTCCAGCTAGGGATGGCATCTCCTTGGACGTGTCAAGAGCACTGTAGATCAGTTAGCCTTATTCATTGGGAAATGGAGTCAAAATGCAAAAAACTAAGCTGAAATTGAAAACTGAATGACTATTTGACATGAAATGACTCTAAAAAAAAAAAACAACAGTTGATCAAAGAAGCCTTATGGCCTTCTCCTCGGGCTTCAAACTCATATGATAGCCACTCAACACTCTAACATGAAAAGTAAACTAGTATACAATGGTAATGAAATTTTGCAGATTTTTTTTCAAGTATGGTAGTGCTTGAGAAGCCTACCATTGATCACTCCCCCTGAATAATCTTCCCCATTTATTTCCTACAATAGGAAAGAATTATTTCCTCTGAAAGCTGAGATTTTGTATGGTCCTTTCCATAAATTTTCAAACTTACCATGTTTTCCTTTTTCTTCATTTCTCACATCCCAACGAAGAACCACATCACCTAGGTTGAAATTGTCTTCTTTTGTCTTGCAATCATAGATATTTTTTATTCTTTCTTGAAGTTTAGAAGTATTTTGAAAAACTTCCTCCCTAGTTTGCTACAAATGGATCATCTGACTTATCCTTTGTTGCATATCTTTGTTTCATTGTCCATTTCCTTCAAAATTTTCATGACTGGCATAACAAGGGATGAAGGAAAAATAGTATCAATCCCATACACCATCTAAAAAGGAGACCTACCTATGGATTTCTTAGTACTGAATTTGTCTGCCCATAAGGCATTAATGAGCTTTTTGTGCCAGTTCTTCTTATTGACTTCTAAAACTTTCTTGATGATGTTGATCAAAGATTTGTTGGAAGATTCAGCAAGACGATTCCCTTGTGGATGATAAGCAGTAGAATGTCCCAATACAATATGATACTTTGCACAAAACTCCACCATCTTCTTGGACTTGAAAGCAACAACATTATTAGTGATTTTCTTCTATGGGCAGCCAAATCAAGACAAGATATTAGATTCAATAAACTAAATCATGACAGAATCAATAGCTTGCCTGGTTGGGATTTTTTCAATCCATTTTGTAAAATAATCTGTGGATGTTAGGATCCATTTGTGTTATGCAGACGATGCAGGATGGATCTCGCCAACAAAAGAAAGACCCCATTGCTGGAAGGGAGCTATTACTGAAATGGGCTACTGTTAGGATATTCCGACACATAGGAAAAAGTTAAGTATAACTTGGTCTAGTGTAGATTTAGGTAAAGTGTGTTTCTTTACTACGTACTTTTGTAACTTACAATATGATGACCACGATATGTTCTAGACATGAAGTGATCCGACGGTTCATTTTCTCCTTGGTATTACCGACACTTGATCCATGGCTTAACACCTGATTGGTCCATGATATCTATTTAAAGAGCATGGAGGGTCATTTGTAGGGTGACCATTCATTAGAGAAGCTTGTCAGACCAGGCAGTTACTCCTCAACCAAAAATTGATTCGTGTTTATTCCTTCAAGTAGGTCTTCATTAAATACATGAGGGAGAGACTATTCAGTTCATCTCCTGATGACTATTCATATTATTTATTTATCTATTTACATTATATTCACCCAATCATGAGGATTAGGTGTCAACATTCCCCCCACTAATCTGAAGGGATGTTGGTGAGTCCAAGCATCATTCTGAATTGTCCAAGCTTTTCTCTTCCAAGCGCTTTGGTGAAGATGTCTGCAATTTTCTCATTTGTGGAACAATGACGGAGATTGATTGTTTTGGCCTCAACATGATGTCGAATTAGATAATATTTAGTATTAATGTGCTTTGTTTGATCATGGAACTTTGGGTTCTTGGCCAATTTTATTGCAGAGGTATTGTCGATCATGAGTGAAGTTGATTGTACTTGTTTTACCTGCAAATCTTCAAGAATTTTCTTGAGCCACATAATTTCTTTTGTTGCTTCAGTTGCTGCCACGTATTCTTCTTCTGTTGTGGAATCTGCTGGAACTGATTTTTTTCTTGATCTCCAGGAGACAGCTCCTGATCCAAGACTCATAGCATATCCTGAAGTAGATACCCCAGTTTCTTTGTCTCCATCGAAGTCTGAATCGGCGTATCCAATCAAGCTGAAGTCGTCCACCTGTGTATACTTGATTCCAAAGTCTTGAGTTCCCTTCAAGTACCTTAGAACTCTTTTTGCAGTAGGCCAATGTCCCTCACAAGGCTTTTGCATAAACCAGGAGAGGATTTCAACAGCAAACGAAATGTCTGGTCTGGTAGTAGTTAGGTAGTTGAGACTTCCTACAAGTTGTCTATACTTTGTTGCATCCTCAAATTCTTTTCCTTCAATAGATGTTAGTTTTAAGTTTTGTTCCATTGGAGTAGTAAGAGGATTGCATTCTGTCATGCCAATTCTTTTCAACAGATCTCCAATGTATTTATTTTGAGAAAGATAAATGGACTTCGGATGTTGGTTACTTCAATGCCAAGATAGTAATGAACATAGCCCAAATCAGTCATTTCAAAACTTTTCCCCAATTTCTTCTTTATGGATGCAATGTAGCTTTCATTGTTCCTTGTCATCAAAAGATCATCTACATATACCACAAGATATACAACTGTTTTGCCAACTTTCTTGATAAATAAAGTTGTGTCATCAAGATCATAATGTTTGAAATTGAGTTTCACAAGATGCTCAATTAGTTTTTCATACCAGGCTTGCGGTGCTTGTTTGAGGCCATACAAGGGCTTCACAAGTTTGCATACTTTATGTTCATGTCCTTTCACAGAAAATCCTTCAGACTGAGACATAAAAACATTCTCTTTTAGATCTCCATTTAAGAAAGTAGTTTTTACATCCATTTGATGGAATTTCTAACCATTCCGAGCTGCTAGTGCAAATAGTGTCCAAATGGTAGCCCATTTTGTTGTGGGGGAAAAAGTCTCCTCATAATCGACCGCTTCCTTCTGTGCAAAACCTTTTTCCAAAATCCTAGCTTTGTGCTTGTCAAGTGAGCCATTAGCTTTATACTTGTTCTTGTAGACCCACTTGCATCCAATTGGTTTGGTTCCTAATGGAGGATCAACCAGCTTCCAAGTGTCGTTCTTTATGAGGGCACCATACTCCTTTTGCATCACTTCTTTCCATTCATCATGAGAAGCAACTTCTTTGAAGGAAATTGGTTCAAAATCTGTAGACAAGTTCAATTCACAATCATAAGAAACATCCATATCAACAAGTGAATTAGAGTCATCTACATCACCTCCATTTTTCCGATTTGAATTTCTAGTTCCTGTCTTTCCAACTTCATCAGGATGAACACTTTCAAGTGTCTTTTTCAGCCACTTTGGGGGACCTTTCTTAGATGGTCCAAGCTGGTCCATTGATTGAGTTGGGACTGAATCAAGATTGAGTCTCCCAATTATATCAATCACATCACTTAAAGCATCATCTGTTGTTGGAGTTTCATGCGGGGGAGAG
The DNA here is from genome assembly GCA_031772625.1 of Pinus tabuliformis. Taxonomy (NCBI): domain Eukaryota; kingdom Viridiplantae; phylum Streptophyta; class Pinopsida; order Pinales; family Pinaceae; genus Pinus; species Pinus tabuliformis. The sequence goes on from CM062809.1 coordinate 1,170,222,435, forward strand.
TGTTCCTCAGAAGATTATTGCACATGTTGATCTAGTATAGGAATCCCCCCTTCAAGATGTGGAATCTGATTATCAGATTCTAGAAATGATTTTTCTTCTGCGAATCTATCCAAGCGATCAAGTTTCCGCTCAACAACATTGCCAGTTTTGGATGATTCAAGAAAAATTACATCTCTAGATACAACAAACTTCTTATTTACTTCATCATACAGACAATATGCTTTGGAGGTGTTTGAATACCCCAGAAAGATAAACTTACAACTTCTAGCACCATGTTTTTTTCTATGTACCTTTCGTATCAAGGCATAATAGGTGGAACCAAAGACCTTGAGATGCTTTACCGAAGGAACATGTCCATACCACATTTCGTATAAAGTCTTGTTTCTTATAGCATTAGATGGAAATCTATTCTTTATATATGCAGCACATAGAATAACATCATCCCAAAACATTATCTTTACATTTTTGAAGAAGAGCATGAATCGTACCATATTTAAGATTGTCCTATTCATTCTTTCAGCTACACCATTCTGTTGGGGATTATAAGGCACATTTGTTTGATGTTTGATCCCATGTTGGCGAAGATAGTTTTCAAATTCATTTGATGTGTATTCTTTTCCATTATCAGTGTGAATAGACCCAATATGAGACTGTGCATCATTTTCAATCCATTTATGAAAATTCTTGAATGTTTGAAAAGCATCAGATTTGTTCTTCAATAAATAAACCCAACACATTCTAGTGTAGTCATCAATAAATGTCATGATATATTTATTTCCATTTGCAAAAGGAATAGGCATTGGACCACATAAATATGAATGAATGAGTTCAAGTTTTCTATGTGCTCTTGAATGTGAATCATGAAAACACTCTTTGCTATGCTTTCCTAGAATGCAAACATCACATTGCTTAAGTTTCCTAGGAATTGTAGGCAAACCAGCAACACCATTTTTCTTCAACAAGAAGAGGCTTTCATAGTTCAAATGTCCAAATCTAGCATGCCATAATAAACTTGATGGAAGTGTACCTTCTTCATGATGAGAATTGTATAAGAAATGTTGTGCACGAGCAGAGGTTCCTTGCAGCTTGAGAAGCCTTTCTTCTTCTATTCCCCTCATGACAAGTGAGTGGTCAGATGCTTTTCTTACCTCAAGCTTACCATCAAAAATATGAATGGAGTGACCTTACTGGCGGATGTGGACCAAGGACAACAAGTTTCTCTTGAGTTGTGGGAGATATAGAACATGATACAGAAGAAAGTCTGGAAGTCCAGGCAGTGTAAGTCTGATTGTGCCAAGCCCTGATGGCTTGATTTTTGATTGGCCTGCAAAGTACACTGATCCATCAACATTGTCAGTGAAATCTTCAAAAAAATCTTTTCTATGAGTCATGTGGCAGGTTTCTCCTGAATCAAGCAACAAATCATTTTTCCAAGAAGCAAGTGCAGCATTAAATAAATCTTCATTTACTCCAATATTACATTGTTCCACAACATAGTGAGCAGATTCAAGTGCTTTACCTTTGTCTGTATCATCAGTTTTACCTTTCTGTTGGTTTCTTTTCTACTCAATTTTGTCCCATGGTAGCTTGCATGTAGAGGCATCATGTGATCCATTTCTTTTGCAGCGAATGTAGTGCAAATCTGCCTTTTCTCCTTGAGAATGTCTACCCCCCTGCCTCTGAAATATCTTCCTCTTCGACCACCTCTTCCTCTTGAAGAATCTTGAGTAGGATGCTTTTCTTTATGAGCAAGGCACATAGCCTCTTCACAAGTTTCAGGGGCTATCTTCTTTCCAAAAGCTTTCTCTCTTTCAACAAACTTTTTCACAAGAGAGTCAAAGGTTATATCTTTGAGATTTCCATTTGCTTGCAATGACTCAAGATAATTGGAGTAAGTAGGATAAAGTGCCTTGAGAAAAGCGATAAGAGGAATATCCAATTCAACCTTAGTGGATCTAATATCATGCATTATAGACTTTACTTCAGATGCAAGAGCAAGAGGATCATTATTTTGTAGTTCAAGAGTGAAAAGTTTAATCATGAGTTGAACAACTTCAAGTGCAGAATGTGAGTCATAGAGTTCTTTCATCTTTTGTAAGGCTTCAAAGACAGTTGAATATGATGAAATATGGCGACTCACCTCTTCATTTACAGATGCTGTGATTAATGCATAAGCTTTGCTATTCTTGTTTTCCCAAATGACGAGCTCTTTGTATGAGGTAGGCTATACTGGTTCATTGTCTCCATCTCTGACACACACTCCCTTCCACAACTCATTGAAAATAAGGGTGTGTTTTATCATCTGGGACCATTTAGGATAGTTCTCCTTGCCAGTGAGAACTATTCCGACCATAGATATGGTTGAATGCATTCTGTAAAAAAATACTTCTGCTGATAGAAAAATACTTCTGCTAGAAAAAAATGCACTGTAGTAGCAATATTCTGAAAAATGAAATTATGGTAGCAATATGGAGGAGGTATGACAGTTTCAACACAAGATGTTTAAATTCGTAGATTCCAGTCGTTATTCAGTCAAGTAATAACCATATTTATTTTTCAGAAAATGGAAAATTTGTAATTTGAAGACTTTGCTATCTCTTTCAAGTAACAGGTGGGTCTGATGTCAGCTCAAAAATTGGAAAATTTTTCTTTTCTTGACTTTATTAGCCAACACTATGAGAATAGTGAGATCCAATAGAGATATAATCAAATCCAAAGTAAAGCGACCGGTCCTCATCACAAAACTGGCTTCTCTGGTTACTGAGATTCATTATACGGGAGTCATTTATAGCGGAGATATATATGGTGTCAGGTCACAACGGACATTGAAAATATAATACAAAAGCATTATTTCAACATATTAGACTGTGAAGGGAGAGCAGTGCTCAAGCCTTCATTGTATCATAGTCACCAAAGTGTGGACATAAGAGTCGACTGTGATGGAGGAACAACATTTGCTACGCAATGTGAATACCAAGGAAGCTAACAAAACAGAATACCTTTATGAATACCTGTGACGTAGTTTCGAAATAGAATCGTAGGCCCTTCAAAAATATTTAACACATAACACTTCGCCCAACTTGCTGCCGCCGAGGTATTCGCTAAAGGAATGTCAGGCCATTTTATACCATTGAAAGGATCATTTCGCGCACAGTCTTCAAGCTATCAATGCATATGTGAATAGAACTAAGATTAACACAAGGTAACAAAGAACTAACACACGGACTTCAATCAACCACAGAGATGAACGCATTGTTCAACACAAATATGGAGGCACAAAGATGAACACATCGTTCAATGTAGGTCTGAACGTACCATTCAATGCAAGCACAAAGACTATGTATCAGCTATACTACAACGAGAAGAGACGAGAAGAGACTACACAAATAGCAATTGGGACAAACATTAGACAGGGGAAATGGTAGTATGGACAATGCTTTCGAATGGAGTAGTGCATTGTATGGAGCAGGCTTTTAAATGGAGAGCAGAGGAGCAGAATAGGGAGTTACAAAGGGCATAAAAGCTAAAAAAGGAGCTGGCTCTGATACCATGTCAGACCAGGCAGTAACTCCTCAACCAAAAATTGATTCGTGTTTATTCCTTCAAGTAGGTCTTCATTAAATACATGAGGGAGAGACTGTTCAGTTCATCTCCCGATGACTGTTCATATTATTTATTTATCTATTTACATTATATTCACCCAATCATGAGGATTAGGTGTCAACAAAGTTTATGTAAATTTTCTTTCTTTTATTAATAAATTTCCTGAAGTGGTCGCATTGGCTCAAACCATGTACTATTTCCCTCTTTGAGGGTTTTAACCACGTCAAGAATACTGGTGTACTAATCTGTGATCTATTTTTGAGCAATGTCCTATCTGAGGAACTTAACCTGTAAATTCATACATTGTATCAAAGCTATTTGAGGGTCGCATCCATTGGTGATCCAAATCGTAAGTCGATACAACTGCATCCAACTGTCATTTCCTAGATCTACTATTTCTGATTGCTTTCGGGTTGATAGGACTACTCTATTGTGTTAAGATCATCTGTTTCAGTTAGGGACCCCTTTTTTTTTCACACGAAAAGGTTTCTGGTAGCCCTAGCTATGTCATTTTTAAGATCTGCAGGTATACAATCTTTATTTGCAATTTTAGTTATTTATCTCTCTTTTTATTTTGGTTTATTTATCTCTCAGTTTATTATTACCGGATCTATACCTTTCATTTCTTCGTATACTCTTTGCCCCGCGACTCTGTGTGATTTGGGAAAATCATAAACAGAAAGGAATGATTTTTCTCATGCTTATGCTCTTTTCCGCTATGTCTTAGTGTGATCTCAGAAAATAAAAAACATTAAGGAAAATATTTAGTTTCGGGCACAAACTAACTTCAAGTTATAAGGTTTGGTTTTTTTTGTATGTCCGTGTTTGGTTGTTTGGTTTTTTTTTTTTGTAGGCGAAAAGGGCCTTTTCAAGTAAGCACACACCCTAAAGCTTCAGTGACTAAAAAAAAGAAAAAAAAAACCCTCTTCCTCTTTTCCAAAAATTACTAACCTTTTAAAATAGCTCACTTGGTCCAAAGTTACTTTATGAGAATAGAGGTCTTGAGTTCAAGTCTTTCTTTTTGTTGAGTTACTTTTTCAAAAAACACATGTAACTAATATTTTAAAGTTACTTTATGTAAAAGTGTTATCAACGATTATAAAAAGTGAGTCACTTATAATTCTAGAGTCTTTTTATCTTTTCTTTAAGTTACAATCTAGTGGATAGCTCATAAAGTGCCATTGTAAAAGTGACTTTCACTCATTTATAAAAGTGAGTCACATAATCTTTTTTTTTTTTAAGTGAGCTAATTAGATTAAGTTTGGAAGGGAGGAGGTGGGGATTTTTTTTTAAATATAACATTATCATTCACTTCTGCACATTCACGCACTTCGTTGGCATCTTCAACAACTTTTCTTCAAAAGCCATAACTTCGTCATCCGGAAGCCATTTTCAGAGTTGTTTTTTTTAATTTGCCTAATTTTTCGAGATCTTTCCATTGGAACACTTAGTTTCAGCGTCTACAACTTTCATTTCTGTTAAAATGGAAAGTCCATTCCAAGTTCTTCTTGACAACACCAACTACTTCCAATGGTGGTCCTACATTGTGCATTTACTTAGAAGTAAAGGTCTTTACATAATAGTCTCACAACAAGTAACTATAACTAAGGATGAAGATAAGGCAGCCAAAAGAGAAAATAGGCAAGATCAAGCACGTGGGTTGACATGGATGTCTATTTATCCAGACCTTAGATTCTATATTGCAGAACTTGATACCCCTAATGAAGTAATGAAACAGATCACTAAAGTTTTTGGAATTAAAAATGAAATTAGAGCCCATTAACTCAAAAATGAGTTGCTTACGTTGGACCCCAATAATTTTTCTTCCAATGAAGATTTTTTGTCCAAGTTAAAGACCCTTAGACTTCTTTTGGAAGGTGTTAAGGTTAAGAAAGAAGATGGTAGCCTTATCTATTCCATTCTTACTAAGTTGGGACCAGCCTACTCTATGTTTTTTTCCACCTTCCATTCTACTAGAGAAGCCTTTATTTCTCAAGGACAAGACTACAAGTCCCCCTATTTTGATGCCTTTTGTGACTCTTTAATAAGAGAACAAGAAAAACTCTTACATCTTGGTCTTCTTAATCTTGGAAACTCTTCTAAGAAAGCCTTAGCTACCCAGCAATAATCAAATTCAAAGAATCCTTAGAACAAGTATCCTAAAAGGAATGGTCCTAAACCAAACAAGGGTCCTGATCAATTTCATTCTCAAAACGAAAAATCAATTCAACTAAATGATAAGGAAAACAAAAGCAAAAGGAAGAAGACTGATAGACATTGCAGCTTTTGTAATCGAGATGGCAACTTCGAATCCAAATGCTTTATTAAGATGGAAGCCTTGGAAGAGGCAATGAAGAAGCATAAAATCCATTTGGAGAACTCTTCAACTTCATCTTCAGCAATAACACTTTCTTCATGTGCTTGTCAAGCATCTCGATGTGGTTATGCACTAAAGGTATCTTCTTCTTCTCATTCTCATGAGTGGCTCATTGATTCTAGAGCTTCTTATCACATGGCCAAAAACAAAGCCGTGTTTTCTTCTTTAAATGATTGTAACACCAAAAATATATATGCTGGTGATGATAGATCTCTTAGTGTTGTAGGGACTGGAACTATTCATCTAGACAATGGTCAATTTAATGATGTACTATGTGTTCCAACCTTATCCTGCAGCCTTCTATCTGTATATCAGATAACTCATTCAGGTGAAGATAAAACCGTTGAATTTTCACCTCACGATGTTGTAATTAAGGACCTAAGAGATCCTAGACATATTTTAGCTACTAGCATTGTTGATGATTCTACAAGGTTGTATAAGTTTAACTACTTTGGGTCATCAACACTTCCCTCGATATTTGTTGCTCATACGATGAAGTGAGAAAACTTTGGCATGAGTGATTTGGTCACTTAAACTATCGCTCCCTTCAAAATGCATGTCAAGAAAATATGGTGACAGGTCTTCCAATGGTATCTTGAAGAGATGGTGTTTGTTCTAGATGTGTACTCGGAAAACATCATCGGGATAGTTTTAATAAACGTGCCTCTTAGCATGCCTCAACCCATTTAAAGCTTGTGCATAGTGATTTATGTGGTCCACTTCCATTTGTTTCATTCTTTGGCTACACGTATTTCTTAACTTTCAATTGATGATTTCTCCAGACACACTTGGGTCTACTTCTTAAAATTCAAGAGTCAAGTTTTTAACATGTTCTTTCCCTTTAAGGCCTTTTTTGAGAAACAATATGGACATCAAATTCTTAAGCTAATATCTGATAATGGTGAAGAATATGTTAACAACAAATTCATAAACGTTTGCAGTAAACATGGAATTCAAATGAAACATACTGTTCCTTATACTCGACAACAAAATAGTGTAGCTAGAAGGAAGAATCACACCTTAAAGGAAAATGACTAATTGTATGCTTCAATATAAAGGACTTAGTCTCAATTTTTGGGTATAAACAATTAACTGTGCAAATTACATAGTAAATCGCACTCCTACTAAGGTTTTAAAGGATATCACTCCAGACAAAGCGTGGAGCTCAATTAAACCAGATGTAAGTCACTTTCATGTTTTTGGAAGTGAAGAATGGGCTCATATTCTAGATGAGAAACATAAAGTTTTAGAACCTAAGAGTGAAAAATGTATTTTGTTGGATATCGTGAAGATGTCAAAGGATATACACTTCTTTCACCTAAGTCCAAAAATGTTATCATTAGAAGAGATGTAAAGTTTGCTGAAAATAAATTGAAAAGATTCAAGTACTACTTCAGAAAGGCAAGACTTGGATTTTGACCTGAAAAGAGATAGCTCCAACTGAATATCAAAAGAAATATGCTCAACAGTGAATAAATTTTCAAGAAAAGAAGTAGTCCTTTCTAATTTTCGAGTTGTACTTTTAGAAATAGGTGACTTGAGTTTTCTAAGTAGTTTTTCTGGGTCATCAACAATAGAAGGTGGATTTGGGTCAGGATTTGACCTAGTATGTCTTTTAGGAGCCATAATTTTCCCACCTTAAACTTGATAAAATTTCTTAAATCAACCTGAATTTAGATACTGGAAGCTGTCACCTACATAACAAGTCTTCTTGAATTTTCTAATAGAACGAATCCAAGGAATGATATATCATTTGTTTCCCCGTAAATGGGGCCAAAATGTTATCCTGTACAATGTCCGAGGTTGAGGAGGAAATCAAAAGAGGTAACTTCAGACCACTTGCAACTCAGTAGCTAGCCCTGATAAACCAGAGAGGGATCTCTCTAAGGATTTCATAGTCAATGACTAGAAGATAAATGTATTTTAGGCTAGATATAATAGTTTTAGTTGAGCTTCTGAAAATTTAGGGTTTTTAGGTTGTTAGACCGGGGATGAGAAAGAGTAATTAGGTTAAGGTCTCAAAGGTTTGCAGTAGCAGGTATAAAGAGGAGTAAGATAGAAATATCTTGTGATGGATTTAAGACTTTGGTCAATGTGGTGTAGGGTCTGAAAAGCTTTATAAGGTCATAATGAGCATGTTACCATAAATTCATTAATCTAGAAGAAGAAACACATAGACATGATTCTCCACATAAACAGAGCTTTGAATATAAAGAATTATGCCTATATAATTGTAAGGAAAATCACTGAAGAAAGAAAATCATGTTAAGGGAGATGATTGATTCATAAGAATATTATATAGAAATAAAACAACATTAGAAACTCACTGCACATGTATTCCTGAAAAATATTTACAACTGCTCCTTGATTAACCATGTGAAAGCATAAGATACAAGTCCTCTCTTCTAAAGTCCAACACTTCTCTCTGAATGCGAAATTATACATATAGAACCAAACAGATAGCTTCCCCACCTTCAGGGGTTGAATCCCTAAGTGGTGGAACTGTTTCAAAGAATCTCTCAACAAACAAGTGAGAGTGAGAAGGTGAAAAACAAACGCTTCTCTTAGACTTTGATTTGAATTTTGCTTCATTTTTGAAGCCTAATTAACCATAAAAATAACCTATCATGCTAATTTATTTATTATTACATCATCTAGACTTTGAACTAATGAAATTACATCATTAAGTTACCTTTGACCAAGTCAAACTAGAAATCTAAGAAATTTACATAGTGAAATTTTAATTAAATTTCTCAGAAAATTGCAGAAGTGGAGTTCCAACTTTGAGGCCACGTTTAGATGCGTTTATAAAGTCAAATTTGAAATCTTAGAGATCGATCAACTAGCCTTGCCTGTCTAGTTTCTAGAACATCTTGAATTTTTGAAAATTACCCATGGTAAGTTCTTCAAAAATTGATTCTTCCATGTTGTCTCCAAAAGCGCAGAGCCCGTCAAAAAGAGGGACATAATGTTGATTTTTGACCCCTTTTTCTCATTTTTCTCAAAATCTGATCCCTATCTAAGAAATCTAATGAAATTGGTTTTCAGAGGAGGCCACCATATTTCCAAAAATGCAATCCACTTTTCATTTGGAGATCTGAGGAAAAAGCACTACGTTTCTGTAACTAGTGCAATTTCTGGGTTTTGCACCAAAATTCACCAAAAACCAAAAATTCATAGGAAACTCCAAAAATTTGTCCAGAAGTGCCAAGTGAAGTATATTATGTGCTCATGGATAATTCAAAAAACATATCCAAGTAATCCCTCTCATTTTTGTCTTTTAAGGTTTCCTTTAGCTTGTTTTGCATTTGCTTGAGCTTGATGTTGAAAATCATGTTTCTGATTTCGTAATGGTGGGCCATGTGCCTCATCATCTGGTTGTCCCTGTTAGCCTTGTCAAGAAGCTTCTCTAGATGGCCATTTACCTTTACTAGCCAATACTCTCCGTCTTCATTAATTTCCAAAGCAATTTTGTCTTCAATGTCCAAGTCTTCATCCAGTAGGTTTTGGTCTTTTTCTTTCTGCAATGCTCTTTTGAGACCCATTGTCCTTGGCTTCTTCTTTCCAACCTAATTTTCCTATTCATCATGCTCATCATGCTCTAATAATTATTTACCTTTGTCTTCTTGCTTCAAAATCTTGGATTTCTGTTTCTCTATGATTAGTTGTTTGGCCTTGAGTTGACTGTTTTCTTGCTCAAGGAGATAAAATATAAATCTGGCCCTTGCCAAATTATCCACGAACCCTCTGATTTGGGAATCCTTCTCCATGGTAATTTGTTGCAAGTTTGAATGCTCATCTGCTGCCTCTAAGTTAACTACCTCAAAATCATGCTCAATTAGCTCCTCATCCTATAAATGTGATCCTTGTTATGATGATGTAGAAGGCTTGGCCCTTTTCTCAACTTCAGAAGTAAACACAAGCATTTTTCCTTTCTAATATATTTTGCTCACCTTAGGTCTAGGTGTGTTGGGAACCTCCTCTAATTTTCTTGATGACCCTACCACCATAGGATGTGCCGATGTGTCTTGGTGATGGATTGATGAAGTAGTTTCATTCCACTGCAAAAGATTTTTCAATGAAAGTATCCCATGCCATGTTATTTTCTACCAACTAATGGAGTATTACAACCTTTATCAAACTATGATGGAAAATACTAGGGTAATGCTCTTTTCTTTTCATTTGCACCTTCCCAGGCATTTTAATAAGACTTCTACACAAGTAGTTACACATGTTGAGAGGCTTCATAGCTGTGAAATGCATTAGTAGCCTAATGTGATATTGATATGGTCTAGAAAATCTTCCCTCACAAGTGAAAAACTTGATTACAACCTTCATCAGTGGTGCATAAGTTTCCAATAGGTATCTAAATGGAATGATGTGTGAATGAGCCTTTTGTAGGGTGATTTTAAGAAAGATTTGTATTGCTCAAGGTATAGGCTAGTGCCTTTGAACAAATACTCCCCATGATTAGGTGTCCTTGTGCCAAGAATATGTAAGCTACTGAGAATGCAAATCCAATCCCTGTTATAGTGGCTTTTTACCCTTTCAGATTGGTGGCAATCAAATTAGTGAGTTGCTCATGAAAACCAACTTCACGCACTCTTTGACAAAACCCTCGGTAGTTAACATCTTCAAATCACTATCTAATGAATGGTGAAGAGTTGATTTCATTGCAGGTTATAGGCTCATACCTCAGAATCCTCCCTCCTTTATGATGTTTTCTCTTTTCTGATGGTGAAGATACTCCCTCCATTTTGAAAACCCTAGATGACAGGAAAATGGAAAAAACAATCAGGAATGAGTGAAATGGTGAAATAAGGGAGTTAGGGAAGGGGAATGGTGATATGGAAATTTTGGGAGATGGATAGGGGTTTTAGAAATCTTGGGAAGTTCAAATGGAGGGAAATGAATGAGGGAAAATGAGCAAGAAAATTAAAAAATGGTCCTAGCTAGGGAAAGTGCTCAATTTGATAGGTAAGAGCTAGGGTTTGTAGGAAGGTGTAGTAAACTGAAGGGAAATGAAATTTTTGGTGAATGGAATGCTAATTTGTATGCAAAAAGAGGTATGGGATATCAATTTTTAGGGTTTGAATGTTTCCAACTGACTAAACTCACCCATTATCAAGCTTTATAACATGAAATTCATACAAACCCTAGATGACTAAACTAACCATCATTCATTTGTTTTGACAAAGTACAAGAAGTAGTGAAATGAGTGTACTTACTTGCAAGATGGCTTAGAGCAATAGAAAACATGAATTCAAGATTAAAATTTGAATTTGGGCGATTTTTGGTGAGTTTTGGGACACTCTGTACTGTCGACAACATGGTTGACAAAAGGGCAGCATCAAATCACAACACAGTCCATAGAAGCACAACGCCTCTCCCAGAAATGCAATGTAGTTCACAGAAGTGCAACTCCTAGGAATTTTTGCCAATTTGAGCTAGAAAACCCATGTTTTTTCAATTAAGGAGGAAATAGCTTGATAACCAAAGGAGATAAGGATGCAAATGAAATATGTTTGGGACTGTTGGACTTTTATAGGCATAGTATGATCCTCTTTTGAGTGAAAATGGGCCCCACATACCTTTTTCAAACATGATTTTCGCTCATTTTTTAACTTGATCACCTTGGAGATTCATAACCTAAACTTCTTTTTACCTTTTTGAAAAGTTAACTTACTTTCTTTTGGAACCTTGAGACTATGGCCATGAATTACTCATGAAATTGCATAAAAATTTGTTGAAAAGAGTTGTTTATCACAACTCATCCTATGTTGGATTTTTACGCATGAAATGAAAATGTAGGTGACGTTTAAACCCTAATGACCTAATGAAGACATTAGAATGAGTGAAAATGATGGTGATGATTGACATGATGATGATATGCTCTCTATGATGATACTCCCATCTGAGTGATGTAAGCGACTAGCATGTGAAAATCTTGAGAGAATAAAGATAATCCTAGACAAGCTAACCAGTGACCAAATTTTATTCTGAAAACCTAGTGACATGATAAAATTTGACCTTGAGAGCTCTAACAAAACTTGGTAAAAGCATATTTGATCACGGGTGACAAGTAGAAATGACTGACACTAACAGACTAGACATAGCTCTAGAAGGTCGCTCTCATTTCCTTAAGATCACAAAAATGGTTGTTAGGTGTTTCTTGGATGCTTGGGCCATGTGTTGAGTAGTGGGGAATTCTAATTATAAATGAACTCATAAATTCATCCAACACCTATCTTATTCCATTGTTTTCTCCTCCTATTATCTATATGGTATGGGATAGTCATGGTTCATATATTTTGACATGTTATAGAATTATCTCATCTCCCATGCATTTTCAAGACATTTGATATGTGTGAGTGTTTTTTTTTTTTAATTTTTTTTCTCAAGAAAGAATCAGACCTTCTATTCAAATGAAGCAATAAGAGGATACATAATATACAGTCTATCAAAGATTTGACAAACACCCAAATTTTTGGAACTGAGCCTAATGCTCAAGAACGCGGCTAAGGGCCCACAAGACTATACAACAAACAAAGCCAAAGAGTGGACCCAAAAGTGATAAAGAGACCCACAAGCTGACCTAAAGGTGAAAAACATGCACGACAAATTTGAGCCATCGATTTGCATCCGCAATATCCAATGACTGAGAGGGATATCGGGCAGACAAAAAGCACTAGGAATACCCCCCCGATGAGGGCGGTATTCACAAACTTCTTGGAGCCACATGTTACATGGTTAGTGGCATTGGAGGTTTTTCCGAAAACCCACTTATGGTAAATCGAACGCCCGATAACCAGGGAAACTGTAGCAAAATTGTCTCGGTCCCACCAACCATAATCCTAAGAGACCTCAACCCTAGATCTGCTGCTACTTGATTCGACAACTGGAAAGGATATCGCGCTGAAGAGAAGAGAGGGGGATACCTGCCCGATGAAGGCGGTATTATCTTTATTCCTAGAGCCACATGTAACTCTGTTTGTGGCATCAGAGACTTTTCGGTAAAACCACTTCTGGTACAATCAGACACCCGATAACTCTGGTAACTGCTGCAAAACCCCCTTTTCTATAGTGAAGTGTTAGATCCACTTTCTGGTTTAGCACTCTTCCTCCTCTATCATCCATTCCTCTGCCAAATCCAGAACTTGGGCTACCTGTTAATTGAAACCTTGACATCCATCATCTTAGTTTTATGCTGGCTATTTCCCCTTGGAGTGATGATAAAGCTCCCTGTCTTTGCGCACCAGAGTGCTGCAATCCTCCTGCAGTTGGCTCGCCTGAGAAAACTCCCACAAGCAGCACTTGTTTTCTTTTGTGCAAATCACCCCTTCATTAGCTAGCATGTCTGCCACTCTGTTGGCATCTCTGCGTACATGAACAAAGCTTAGAGTTCTAAGTGTTTTGAGGTGAGATTGAACTCGATGAATACTTGCGAAAGTCTCCAATGATTTGAAACTTTGTTTGGTGCTGTGCCAGTGTTTATTCTTTTGACCGAATTAATTGTTAATTCCAAGTCTGCCTCTATGATTATGTTATGTAAATCATAGTTCATCAGGGTTTCTAAGCCCTGCTCAATGGCCATGAGTTATGCCATATTGTTGGTGGCCCTCCCCAAATGACTGTGAAAAATTACTTTGATATTTCCCTCAGCATCCCTAATGACTCCTCGATACCCAGCATCCCTTGGGTTCCCTTTAGAGGCTCCATCTATGTTGAGTTTTAGGAAGCCATGAGGAGGGGGTTGCCAGAAATCCTTTCCATATGATCTGTGCGTAGCTATCTTTTTGGAGCCTGAAGGGCTATAAGACTGAAGTCCTAACTATTCCAGGATGTGAGTGTCCCTTTGACCAGGGGGTTTCTCAGGAGGTTGCTTCAAAAAGACATTAATTGTTTCTTTGAGATGTTTTAGGATCTGAGCCATGAAGCCTTGAGGTGAACTAGATTTATCTTTGAAGATGTTGTTTTTGTGTTCTTTCCACACATCTCAGATCAAAAAACCTGGAATCATTGTCTAGGCTGCATTGACTATCTCATTATCTGAGAACTCTTTCCTCCAATTCTTTATAGTTACACTAATGTGATCTTCACTCCTGACAGTTTGGTTGAAGATAGAGTCTACCCAATTCCATATGGAGGAGGTGAACGCGCAAACGTTAAGTAGGTGATCCATGGTCTCCTCCTGCAGCCCACATAAATGGCATTTAGAAGGACCTACAAAACATCTTTTCCTAAGATTTTCCCAGGTCAGAATTTTTTTATGCTGAACTAGCCACATGAACAATTTGATCTTCATCCATTGTGGGTTTCTCCAAAGGTTTTTCCAAGTCTTGTCAGGATTTGGATGGTCAAATCTGGTGACTATTCTTTTGGCTTCTTTGAGGTTGAATTTTCCCACATTGTTTCTACCCCACCTTAGTAGATCATTCGAGGTTGATGATAAAATTTTCCTCCTTTCCAGAATCCCTTCAAGAACTTTAGCTTGGGCTTTCAAAGGGGTCTCTACACTGTATTCCAGTACCTTCCAGATTCTCCACTTCCCTTCCTCTCCTGACTGATCCCAAAAGTCACTTACCCATTTTAGTCCTTTGTTAAGGGTGTCACTTTTGATGATGTGTAGACCTTGTCTGCAGAGATTTTGTTCCTACTACTAGTTGTCCTCCCAGAATCAGGCAAGATTCCCATTTCTTATCTCCCAGAAACTATGCTTCTGAACTAAGGCTTTATTCTCCTAAGCCTTGTTCCAAATATGAGATCCCATGATGTGCCCCATCATCCGAATGTGGTCCATTTCCTACCAATCCATTGCATACTTTTGTTTCCATAGCTTGGTCCATGGATTGTTAGTTTCCTTTAGCCATCTCCACCAAAGTTTTTCCCCCAAGACTTTACTTAGGGTGTCCGAGTCGTGGAGACCTAAACCACCATGGGTTTTGGGTATGTAGAGCTTGTCCCACGATACCAAGGCCAATTTATTTTTCTCTTCCTCTTGACCCCAAAGAAAGTTTATTTGAGTATTCTTGATCTGCTGTAAAACTCCTTTTGGGACAGGAAGGGCTGAGAACATGAAAACTGGAATGGTTTGTAGAACAACCTTTGTAAGAGTTAGTCTTCCTGCTAAATTCAAAGATCTGCTAGTCCAGTTGTTGACTTTGTCCTTCAGCTTATTTGTAACTAACTCCCAAACTTCCTTATTTAGGGGTTTGTCGGTGAGAGGCATTCCCAGATATTTAGAGGGAAGATTCTCTCTTTGAAATCCAAGAATTCTAGTGAGATGTCTTTGGATGGAAATATCCATATTGAAAAAGAAAACTTTTGATTTTGTGAGGCTTACCTTCGTGCCAACAACTTTTGCAAAATCATGTAGGATTTGTTTGAAGGCTTTGGCTTCCTTGACAGTGGGTGCACCCTGAAACATAGTATCATCCACAAATTGTTGATGAGTCAATGTGTCCCCATTCTGAGTGAGTTTTAGCCCCTTGATTCTGCCTTCCTCCTTGGCTGTATTGATCATTCTGCCCAATCCTTCCATCATGAGAATGAAGAGGAATGGGGAGAGCGGATCACCTTGCCTAAGGCCCCTTGAAGGCCTAAAGGTTATTGAAGGAGAGCCATTGAGAAGGATAGAGCAACTTATTGTGGTAACTAGGGCCATGAACCACTTTATCTAGTTGTAGTCAAAGGCATAAGATTTAAGAATTTCCTTTATGTAGGGCCAACTTATCTTACCATATGCTTTCGCTATGTCCAGTTGTATTATCATGCCTACTTTCTTATTGGTCTTGTGGGAATGAACCACTTCATGAGCTTGGATGATATTGTTGAGAATTTGTCTGCCTTCCACATATCCAATCTGCTCCTCTGACACAAGCGATGGAAGTAGAGGTTTGAGTCTGTTAGCAATAACTTTGGAAATGATTTTGTACACCACATTGCATAACACTACGGGTCTAAATATTTCTGGTGTCATGGCTTTTTCTTCTTTAGGGATTAATGCTATGAAGGATTCATTAATTGCTCTAAGAACTATTCTTGATTTTCTCGAGTCCTCCACCACATCTAGAATGTCATATTTGACGATTTCCCGGCATGTTTTGAAGAATTCTACATTGAAACCATCCAGGCCTGGACTTTCCCATTGTGCATCTCTTTGACTACTTCATTGACCTTTTCCTCCGTTATTGGCCTGTTGAGATTATAGTTATCTTCCTTGGTCACCAATTTTAGAATATCCTTTGTGAAGCTCTTAATGAATTGAGATCTGTCTACAATGGTTTCCTCTACTATGCTTTGAAAATGTTGTACCAGAATAGATTCCATTTCCTTGTGTGTATATAACTCTTCCCCTTGCAGATTTAAGAGTTTTGTGATCCTATTGTGGGCCCTGCATTTCATGGTGGACTTTTGAAAGAATCTGGTGTTTCTATCCCCTTCTTTTATCCATTGTACTCTAGATTTCTATCTCCAGAATATTTCCTCCTGCTAACATTGATTGTCCCATTCTTGCTGCAGAGAGTCCGCTTGTATTTTCCTTACCTCTATGAATCCTTCCGTGATGAAATTTGATTAGTTTCTTGTAATTTCTCTCTACTTCTCTTTTGGCTTCAAAAATGTTACCAAACTCCTTCCTGTTCCATTCCTTGAGCCTTCATTTGAGATGCTTGAGTCTCTGATGCAAGAGGAACATTTTTGTGCCTTGGGTGTGCATATCTTCCACCCACCAATTTCTAATATTAGTGATGAAGTTGGGGTGAGTGAGCCATGCATTTTTAAACTTGAAAGGTCTATTTCTTGGGGTTCCAATAAAAGAAGCCTCCAACTGGACTGGCCAGTGGTCTGAGCCTCTAAAGGGAAGAATTCAAGTAGTCATAGTGTGACTAGAAAGAAGGAGATCCTCCGAGATTATGAATCTGTCTGATTTCGATGCAACCTGTTCAGATCCCCCTCTCCTATTATTCCATGTGAAGGTGCCATTTATTGTTTCCATACCAGTCTCATGTTGTCTAAGAAGTTCTGGAAGGCAAGTGAGTATCGTCCTAGCATTTTGCTTCCCCCTTTTTTCTCTAAGAGGGATCTGATCATGTTGAAGTCCCCTCCCATAATCCAGGGGATAATTGAGTGTCTCTCTCTTAGCTCCTCCAGAGAGGTAAGGAGCTTTAGTTTGTCTTCTAGCAATTGAGGACCGTAGACATTTGTGATCAAGTAACACTCTTTGTCCCCTAAAGGTTGTATTACCATTGAAAGGTGATTTCTGGATGCTTCTGCATCTATGATCTCAAATTTTTGGGGATTCCATAGGGTGAGAATTCCTCCCACTGTATTATTTTCTTTGAATTCAAGGTACTCATAGTTTTTGAGCCATTTGCTGTAAAGTTCTCTGATATTTTCTACTGAGCATTTTGTTTCCTGTATAAACACCATGTCTTATTTTTCTTCTTTTATTCTGTTACTGAGATTGAGATTTCTTTTCTTTCTTTTGCTGCCTAGCACCCTAATGTTCCAAGTTGTGAGCTTCATAATGATGTGTTTATGAAAGACTAACTGGTAAGATCTTTCATCTTATCGGAATTAATCAGGAGTTTCCCACATTCTGACAGGAGATCATTCTGCCCCCTTCTTTGTCTTTTCTTTCCTAGGTTTTTGATGGAGTATCTTGATATGCTTTCCATTTGTTTGACCCCTTTATTCTCCTGACTGTCATAGTTCCTTTTGACTCCTGTAGCCTTTGTTTGAGACCTTTGAAGGAATAGCTGTTGCACTCTGTCAAACTCCTCTTCTGGCAGAGAGTCAATCCCTTCGCTGGTTCCCTTTTCTAGAAACTTTTCTATTTCAAGGTTCTCCCTATCAAGAATCTCTTGTAGGTCTTGATCCTCCGTTCCTCCTTCGCTTGGGGTCATCTCCTGGTCCCTTCCAAGTCCTATAGTGCTTAGTGGGTCCTCCTCTAGTTCATTATCTTCCTGTATGATGTCCACGTTGTCCTCTTTTTCTCTCTGTTGGGATGTTCTCCAGGTCCTTACTCTTTCCATTTTCTTCCCCCTCTTCTTCTAAAATCTCAAAACTATTGTGACTTGGTGGTTTGTTCTCACTAGGCTTATTTTGGTGCTTTCCCCCCTGCCTTCCCCCTGCTTACCACTTTGGTGTAACCTTCAGGGTCTTTTCTGATGTTGCTTTTCAGATTGGCCTCTCTTTTGTTGAGTTGACATTCTCTAAAGAGGTGCCCATGTTCATGACATTTGCGGCATCTGAATGGGATGTTTTCATAGTCGACCGCCTGTACCCATTCCTCGTCATATACTTGTAGTTCTAATAGGTGAATGAATAAAGAAAGAAGATTATACAGTTATACACTGACCAAGAAAAGAACATAATTTACTGAAAACTGAAACCAAACACACAAATAAACACACAGGATTTATGTGGTAAAACCTTGACAAGGTGTCAAGGAAACATCCATGGGGCAGGATTGGAATCTCTATTAATTCAACAATGATTCTCCACGATTACATTTCTCGAGCATTCACTAGTTTTATGCAAGCCTCCTCCATTACATAACTATTATTTCGGTCTAAAACTAACTAGTTACATTTTTACCCAAATTTACATAATTCGTTGTCAAACTTCCAACAAACTCCACCTTGACAACAATTTTCCTAATCCCTTGCCCATGCCCATTCATCATCTTTTCTGCAAGCCAAGAGAAGCTAAACACCATCGCAACTTCTCTACTGTAACTGGCTTTGTGAATATGTCTACACAATTCTCTCGCGTATGGACCTTTTGAAGAGCTACTTTTCTACCATCGATCACATGTCTCAGAAAATGATACCTTACATCAATGTGCTTGGTTCTGCTATGATAAGCAGGATTTGTAGCCAAGTGAATAGCACTTTGACTGTCACAAAGTACATTCACTTTCTCCTGCGTCCTTCCAATATCGTCGAGCAGACCCTTTAACCAAATTGCTTCTTTACTGGCATTTGAAGCAGCTATATATTCAACTTCGGTAGTGGACAACGCAACTGTTTCTTGAAGCTTTGACATCCAAATAATTGGTCCACCTACAAGAGTAAAGACATAACTTGTAGTAGATCTTCTTTTGTCCAAATCACCTGCATAGTCAGCATCTACATATCCGCAGACTGATCCTTCACTACCATTAAAGATGATGCAATGCTCACTTGTGCCTCTTAGATATCGAAGCACCCATTTCATTGCTTTCCAATGTTCTTTACCTGGATTTTCCATGAACCTGCTGACAACTCCAACTGCATGTGAAATGTCAGGTCTTGTAGATACCATCGCATACATTCAGTTGCCTACAGCATTTGCATATGGTACAAGAGACATATACTGCTTTTCTTCGTCAATCTAGAACTCAAAACCGAAGAAAGCTTAAAATGGGAAGCTAGTGGAACATTAACAGGTTTCACATTGTTCATAGAGAAATTTTCAAGTACTTTCTCCACATACTTCTGCTATGATAACCAAAGCTTACCATTTTTCCTGTCTCTGTGTATCTCCATGCCCAAGATATGTTTTGCTGCTCCAATATCCTTCATATAAAATGTCCTAGAGAGTTGAGCCTTTAACCTGTTGATCTCTTCCATGCTTTTGCTTGCAATAAGCATATCGTCAACATACAAAGCTAAGATAATGAATATGCCATTGAAACTTTTGAAGTATACACAATGATCATACTCATTTCTTATAAAGTTCTGGCTCACCATGAAGGAATCAAACTTCTTGTACCCTTGTCTAGGAGACTACCTCAGACCATAGAATTATTTCCTGAGCTTGCAAACTAATCTTCTGTTGCAACCTTGTACAAAACCTTCTGGCTGTTCCATATATATCTCTTCATTCAAATCACCATGTAGAAAAGTTGTTTTAACATCTAACGGTTTTAACTCAAGATTAAGTAACGCAGTTACTGCCAACACAGTACGAATAGAAACAAGTTTTACAACTGGAGAAAAAATCTCATGAAAGTCTATACCTTCAACCTGAGAATACACTTTGGCTACCAGTCTCACCTTATACCTTTCGATACTTCCATCAACTTTTTGTTTCAGTTTTAAGACCCACTTACATCCAACAACACTTCTCCCTTTAGGAAGCTCTACAAGATCCCAAGTATTGTTCTTGGCTAAGGAATCCATTTCTTCTTCCATAGCCATTTTCTATTTCTGCTATCTGTATCATCTACTGCTTCGTCATAACAAGAAGGTTCCCCATCTTCAGTAATCAAAGCAAAAGATGAAGCAGAATCTTCATACCTTTTGGGAGTTTTCCTTTCCCTTGTAGACCTTCGTAGAGTGACTGGTTGCTGAACTGGTTTAGAAACTTGAACTGGTTCAAAAGCTTCAACGGCTTCCTTTGTGTCTTCAACACCTTTTTCTCCAGAAGTCTCTCCTTCCTTTTTACTGTCACCGAAAGGTCTAGCCTCCAACTGAACTCGTTGATTTGGCGATACCTGTTCCTATTCAATTCTTTCAACATTTTATTTTAAAAGAGAAGATTCATCAAATGTTACATCTCTACTAATGACTATCTTCCACAATGTAGGATCCCACAACCTATATCCTTTCGCTGCATAGTCATACCCAACAAAGACATAACACTTTGATTTTGGATCTAATTTTGAACGCTGGTTTTTAGGAATAAGAGAACAAGCATCACAACCAAATATCCTCAAATGTGAATAATCACAAGATTGATCTGTCCAAACTTCTTCATGAATTTTACAATTAATTTCTATTGAAGGTGATCTGTTAACTAAATAACAAGCAGTAGATACTGCTTCTGCCCACAACTCATTTTGCAAGTTAGCATTGTTGATCATGCTTCTGGCTCTTTCGGTAAGAGTTCGATTCATACGCTCAGCAGAACCATTTTGCTGAGGAGTGTAAACAGTAGTCTTATGTCTAATAATTCCCTCATCCTTACAGTATTGTTAAAATTCAACTGAAGTGAACTCAACACCATTGTCAGTTCTTAAACATTTAATAGATTTGCTTGTTCTTTTCTCTACCATTGCTTTAAATTGTTTAAAGACATTGAATACATCAGCTTCCTTTTTTAGCATAAAGATCCAAACTTTACAGGAGAAATCACCAATAAACGTTAAAAAACATAGAGCACCTCCATATGACATAACAGGGGATGGTCCCCACAGATCAGAATGAATATAGTCTAAAATATCTTTACTATTATGATTTCCAACTTTAAATCTTTGTTTACACTTTTTTCCATACACACAATGTTTACAGAAATCTAACTTCAAGGATTTCAAATCGGGACAAGATTTACGTTTCATCAGTATTTGAAGACATTTCCCGCTCATATGACCTAATCGCTGATGCCATAAACGAGTACCTACTTCTTCCTTTTCTAACACAACCACTGCTTCACTGACCTGAGTACTTCCTTTTAACCTGTAAAGATTTCCGACCTTTTCTGCTTTCATAACCACTAGGGCTCCTTTAGAGACTTTCAAGACGCCATCCTGACCTGTAAACTTCTAACCATCTGAATGTTCGCCCTTAGGGGAAATTAAGGGGTTTTAAATTTTTATTGGGCGAATATTTTGTATCATAGTACAATTTTACAAATCGCCTCAAATAGCCCACCTTATTTTAAGGGAGAGGGTAAAACAGGTAAATTTAGCCCTTGAAATTAGGAGTTATAACCTTCCATTCGCCATAAATTTCAAGAATAGGTTTCATTTAAGTGAATCCTATGGGCCAAATACCATATTTATATAAGAGGTATGGCAAATTAATAAAAATATAAATAAATGAGAGGTATGGTAAATAAATAAAACATTTTTTATATTTACTCCATAAGTCACCTTATATACATGCAAGGGTGTAAACAAATAAAAATATAAATAAAGTGGGGGTATGGTAAATAAATAAAACCTTTTTTATACTTACTCAAAAGGTATGGTAAATAAATAAAAATATAAATAAACTAGACATATAGTAAATAAATGAAACCTCTTTTTATATTTAGTCCATAACCCTCTTTCTATTTATGAAGGCTCAAAAAAGAGGTTTTATTTAAGTGAATCCTATGGGCCAAATACCATATTTGTAAAAGAGGTATGATAAATTAATAAAAATATAAATAAATGAGAGGTATGGCAAACAAATAAAGCATTTTTTTATATTTACTCCATAAGTCACCTTATGTTTAAGAACATTAAAAAAATGCATTATATTTAGGTGAAACCTATGGGTAAAATACTATGGGCCAAATACCATAGGCTAGATTATTATTAATACCATGCAAAAAAACATTATTAACCCTAATATTAGTATTAATAAAAATAAAAATGGCACATGGTATTGACCCATGGTATTCACATGGAATGTAGCCTATTTAAATGGGGGAATTAAACCAGCATAGATCCATCTTTACTCTGGATCTACTAAGCCCCAAGAGAGATCAAATATCGTGATATGCAAACTAGCATAGAGTGAAAAAATATTTGATCCCTCTCGGGGCTTGGTGGATCAAGAGTAAAAATGGATGTTGTAATTTAATGTATGTTAAACATTTTAACTTGGTTAAAATAAAAAATAAAATAAAAATCAATTATTAATTTCATTAATTTTTATAAATTACTAATAGTAATTTTTAAGCTCCAGGTTTATGATAACCCATGGTATTTACCCATGGTAATACCATGGTATTCATGTGAGCATAGACTATTTAAAGGGGAAATTATATCATCTTAGATCCATCTTAATTCTGGGTCTACCAAGTGCTCAAAGGGATAAATAGATTTCATCCCCCTAAGAGTGGTAGATGTGGAGTTAAGATGGATATAGGTTGGTTTTTATGATAATGAAGATATTAAATAGACTTAGGAAATTATATTGTAAAAACATCTTAAGGGGAATGGTTAAAGCTACATTTAGTTACTTCACAAAATTTAGTAAAAAATACCAATATCTCCATTAATATTGGTTTCTAACTTTTTCTGATTTAACAAAAAAAAATTCAAAACAATGAAACCTTATCACTCTTTCCGCATCACCCTCGCACAAGATTTCTCACCATTTTTCAAACATTCTCAATATGATATCTTCATGAAAAAAGTTTAGGTACTCATGTTGGATTAGTTGTTTTAAAAATAAGTTGGTTTGTACAACCTTTCATCTTCTATGCTATTCTTAGTTTGTCCTAATGATCTCTAGGGGTTGTAGGGGTTGGAGCCACTGCACCATATTTTCCTAAAAGGTGGAGATTGTTCACCAAAAATGAAATTAATCTACATGTTACAATGTTGTTAAGAAATGCGAGACCTATGAGGGTAGTGAATTATGATAATAAGCAATTTAGATTGGGAGAGACGTAATTAAATTTTGTTATTTAATTGAAGATTTCAAATTAAAATAATAATAAATCTACATTTATATACTCATATATTGATTGGAAGGATTCTCACAATGGTCACTTCTTTCAATTAGATCCCCTTCAAGCCTTTGGGATACCTAATACTTTCTTATATAATATAGTTGGGGCTTGCTACTTGTTGGCGTGTTGGGGTAAACAAACTTGATGTGTTTCTTTTTATCTCGCAGTTAGAGTCTATGGAATAAGAAAGAAATTTGATAACTTGAAAAAAGTGGTAGCTTGACAAAAGTTGTAGAGAAAAGATTAATCTCTCCTACCTTGACATAACTCGTTGTCAATATCAACACCTACAAGAACTTTGTTGTGCAATATTATCAAAACTAATAGAAGGATATGAAAGAGTGCATTGTAAGAACCTTAACAAACATGGCCACTAAAACTTGGAACATTGTTTGTAGGAAGAGAAAATTATGTTTCTTTTTTCCAAACATGTATGTTAGTATATTACAGTTTAATGAATATGTTTTCTTATTATCATATATGGTTTCATACTTTAAAAAAACATTCGCCAAGACTTCACAATGTTTTATTATTCAGTAAAAGATTTGCCAAGATCTTACAAGATTTTATAATTCAACGAAAGATTCTCCATCACTGTACAAGATAATATAATCTAGTGAGAGATTCGCCAAAAAAAATATATATACATATTATATTATTGATAAAATCACCTCCCATTTTTCCTATGCATTATGGCGACTAGCCCATTTATTATACATATAAATTTTAGGGTGGTTCTTAAAATTTTCCCTGTGTGTTATCATATATCTTAATCCTAATATTCCCCATCCCAACAGTCTGACATGACACATTATTACCCATAAACAGAGAACTACCATTTACATTTTCATACGAAGTAAACCAATTTCCATCTGGGCACATGTGATGAGAAGCACCAGAGTCTAACAACCAGCTTTCTAAACCCTGAGAGACATTACATTCAGGTGAAGTTTCATCTATCATACATAATTCTTCAGTAGATAAAAATTTGTCTATCATACCTGAATCGACCTAATTCGCTTCCTTCTTCGGGTTATCAGATTCTTTTCGTTTCCAACAGTCTTTCTTGAAGTGTCCAATTTTATTGCAGTGCCAACATTTTCGCTTACACTTCTTTCCCTTCGATTTAGATCTGGAAGAGCCCCTTGGTTTTTCTCCTCTTTCCTTTAAGCCTCCTCTTGCTACCATGGCTTCTGATGCAGATGTTTCAGTACTGGATTTCCTTTGTACTTCTTCAGACAAGAGAGCTCCCACGACTGATTAAAACTTCAAAGAATTAGCAGTGCTGAAGCTGATTGAAGTTATGAAGTGATCCCATGATTCGGGCAGAGAACACAGCAAGGTTATGGCTTTATCTTCTTCCTGAATTTTAACTTCCACATCTGTTAATTGACATATAAGTATATTAAAAACATTCAAATGTTCTGCAACTTTTGAACCTTCTTTCATTCGAAGACTGTACAACTGTCTTTTCAGATAAATTCTATTGGTTAATGACTGTGTCATATAGAGTTTTTCCAGTTTTTCCAGTTTTTCCCACAATCCTGAAGTTGTAGTCTCTTCAACAATATTGAAGAGAACTTCATCTGCCAGGCATAACCGGATGGTACTGAGAGCCCGGGCATCCATGTCCTCCCAGTCTAAAGTAGTCATGGTTGCAGGTTTCTTAGTTGCCCCATCCACTGCCTTGTGCAACCCTTGTTGCACAAGCAGATCCCTAACCTTCAGTTTCCAAAGAGAAAAATTGTTCTTTATGGGTGAATTTCTCGACCTCGAATTTTGCATTCGACATCTTGGCCATTTTGTTCTTCTCCTAGGGTTTTAGTCTTTTGTCTAGGGTTTATATTTCCTTATTTCTCCAAGAATTTTTTTTTTCTTCAACTAGGGTTTATATTTCCTTATTTCTCCAAAAAAAAATTCAATTTAAATAGAAAAAACCCTTTGAAAAAAAACTTTTTTCCTTTCCTTCAATTAAAGAAAAAAAACTCTGTCTTTTTTTCCTTCAATTTACACACATCCACCCCTTTATTTTCAGAATTTCTTCAATTTCCACACATCCACCCTTTTATTTTCACAACTTTCTGAGAAAAAAAATTCTGAGACAAAAAAATTCTTTAAAAAAAAGAACCAAATCCACGTTTACTGATCAGGCTCTGGTAGCACGTAGAGCACAGTGTTTTTGGCTCTGTTCTTTGCCATTCCAGACTAACATGTAGCGAAAAACCACGCTTCACTCATTCCATGAAGTAATGGAGTTCTGTCACGCCTTCCACGCAGCAATGGAGTTCTGGCAGCAATGGGATTTTCTCCAGCAATCTTCTTCCTCTACAGTGGCAGGCTCATGCATAGCAATGGCCTCACGCGGTTCTCATATTCTTAACGCACAGCAGTGGCCTCACGCTAGTATTCACATAGGTCTGGCAGTTTTTTTTTTTCTCAGACTATTCATGCAGGTCTGGCAGCTCAATAATGGCCTCACGCTGGTCTTCATGCAAGTCTGACAATTTTTTTTTCCTCACACTATTCACGCAGGTCTGACACTTCCACGTAGGCAGCACGTAGGGACAACACCTTCCTCTTCGCTGGACAACAGCTCTTGCCTTCACACATGCAGGCTCTACCTGGTTCGATGGCTCTTCCACGCAGGCAACAGGTTCACGATGCTACAGTAAAAGTAGCCCTTCACCAGAGGTTTGGCAGCTTCCTCTTCACGTCATTCCAGACTCTTCTTCATCCCCACGCTGCAGCCAACCTCTGTTTCAAACTTTCACCAGCGTCTCCTCCTTGCCTTCACGCAGGCAGATGGGCTTCACCACGCAGGTGAACCTCTCCTTCACACACACGCAGAGCCTTCACAACTACGGTAGGCTGCTCTGGCAGCACGTAACAATACAGGGCCTCCTCCACGCATGCAGATGGATGCTCTACTCATGCAATGCAGGTGGACACTAGCCTCCCATTCCAAACTCCTACTCTTCAAAAAACTCAAAAGCTCTGATACCATTTTTAGTTCTAATAGGTGAATGAATAAAGAAATAATATTATACAGTTATACACTGGCCAAGAAAAGAACATAACTGACTGAAAATAGAAGCCAAACACACAAATAAACACACAGGATTTACATGGTAAAACCTTGACAGGGTGTCAAGGAAACATCCACGAGGCAAGGGATTGGAATCTCTATTAATTCAACAGTGATTCTCCATGATTACATTTCTCGAGCATTCACTAGTTTTATACAAGCCTCCTCCGTTACATAACTGCTATTTCAGTAAAACTAACTAGTTACATTTTTACCCAGATTTACGTAACTCGTTGTCAAACTTCCAACAATACTTCCAGGATGACTTCATCTGGGAGTGCTCCCAATAACTCCATTTCTACACATATGCAGGCGAACGATGTATATTTACCTCACAAAGTCACCTCTGATATCTTTAAAAAATGTCCTAATTTGTTACCTATATCTTTTAAGGATTTTGACAGCTAGTAATTTAAAGGTAAGGAATATAATCTAATCCATACCAGGACCGATGTGAACGTTTCTCACTCCGGAACAAAGTTCATCATCAAAGGTCGCATGTAGAGGCCTGCAGCAGCATAGAAGTATGGTCCTCCTTCAAAAATGTTGTCTTTATCCTCCAGATTCATGAAAACAACGTTAAAAAAAACCCTTCTACCCAAGATGTATAGTTATTTCTCCTTTTGGTTTCTAGGTGTTTCTTACCGAAGTGTATAGTGCTTTCTCCGTGGGCCAGACACCCATAAACTTGCATATGATCACATAGGTTGCCATGTGATCTCTGTGTGCCTACAGGGCAGGATCATTTAGGACCACCCGTGGTTTAATATTAGACTTAGGCTTGTAGGATCCCATTGTAGCCCTACCCTCCATTCTCTGACCATAATCTCCAGCTCTCGTTTCCTTTCGAACCTCCTCATGGGTCTCTTCCTTTTCATGGGGTTTGCTGCCTTCTGACTGTACCAGTTGTTTTTGTCTCATTCTCCGTTGAATATTGGAGATTGTTCCGACTCGGCTCTCTGCCTCTGTTTGAAACCACGTTACTGTAGGAGGGAGTGGAGCTCCCTCCTCCCTGCCCCTCCATAGTTACCAGCTCGCTTCTGTCGCCCCCAATTCCAAACACTAGTCGCTTCAAAGCCTCGATATGTGTGAGTGTTATAATTAATTTACATCTCACATTTATTTACTCATTGATGTTTACTTTGGATTCCAATTTAACTAAAAATGTAAAAATCCTTGAAGGATGGCTTTATATGATACATATCAATCGTTTGTGAAAGCATTGTAAATTATATATTATTTTACAATAAAGTTTTCATTCATAACATTTTATTTACTAAGAAAAATATATAAATGCATAAACAAGCTTTGCCTTGTATCAAAATTCTTAGTTGAACCTTGAGTATACAAATGAACCTTTAAAGTGAAGCATTTTAAAAGAAATGAATGAAATTATACATAAGCATATAATTATTTATGTCTTTGATTGAGTTTATGCACATGGAATGTAAAGGTGAGCTATCCTCGTCATGGAAAGTGAATATTTTGTCTTAAACTATGGGAACATTGCATAGTAGAATAATTCAACCACAATCTACCAATTCATTGTCATATTACATGTTAGTCTCTCAAAGACTAGTAGGAATTGTGGGTTTTGATTGACAATTCGAGTGATAGAGGAATTTAGCACATGCAAGGGCTTGATTGTGTCACTTAATGGACAACTTCACGTAAAACAATATAAGCATGAAACAATCCAGACTTAAAGTGGGAAGGATAACCAATATTTGCATTCTTACTCGATAATAAACAACAAATAATCCAAATATTTAAGTGCTAAATCCAAATATAAAGGTAAGGTTCTTATTGATAAAGTATTTGCACAACCCAATTGGTGGTTTAGGTCTTCAAATTCTTGCTTTGTGATGACATAGGGTGGAAATAGTCATGTCCCAAAGCTAAATATGGAGATAGAGTGATAGAGGAATTTAGCACATGCAAGGGCTTGATTGTGTCACTTAATGGACAACTTCATGTAAAACAATATAAGCATGAAACAATCCAGACTTAAAGTGGGAAGGATAATCAATATTTGCATTCTTACTCGATAATAAACAACAAATAATCCAAATATTTAAGTGCTAAATCCAAATATAAAGATAAGATTCTTATTGATAAAGTATTTGCACAACCCAATTGGTGGTTTAGTTCTTCAAATTCTTGCTTTGTGATGACATAGAGTGGAAATAGTCATGTCCCAAAGCTAAATATGGAGATAGAGTTCTTATTGATTGAGAAAGTAACAGATAAGTATTGACTCTATATAACAATTAAAAACATAGATTTCCTCCTTAAAAAACTTAAATTTAAATAAAAAAATATAAGATATGCAAATTATCAAAAACTTTAATATTCATACTAGATTATTATGTGATTTGAACGTTTTTGGTTTCTTATATCAATATTTAAATATGTATTTCTATTTTCGAATGGTCTTATCAAATTGTTGGTCTATATTTTAATATTATTAAATTTTCTAGATTACTTTGATTTTCAGTGATTAATTTGTTCCCTTATATAAAGTTAATATATGGGTGATGGGAGACTTCTACACTGAATCATATTGTTAGAAATTTCGAGACTAATACTATGTAATGAGTGTCATATATCAAAGAAACCATATAAATACTAATTTAAAAAAGAATATTAATAATGGCTCATAAATTAATTATAATAAATTATAAATATTTTTTTATTATTTAATAACTATTAATTTTCAAATATATATAATATAGTTATTATAATTTTAATAGATAGATTTTCTAATTGTAAAAATTAATTATAATTAATATTAAATAAATTTTAAAAATTATAATTAAACAATAATTAATAATAATTAATTTGAATATAGTTTTGATAGTCTAGTTTTTATGATGAACCACATTTGTTGGTTAAAAATCTGTTCGCCCAAAAATTCTCTTATATGATTTCTACCAAAAAGACTTTATTTAATTCATTATAGATCATAGAAACTTAATACAAAAATCTTAAAATATTTAATTAAAACCAATAATACTTTCGAGATAACAATCTTCAAATATTTTTCTAATAATACTCTGAAGATAACAGACCCCTTAAAAATAAGGCATTATAAACCCATAAAACTATTTATATCTTTTCGCATATTCCTCCTTCATCAACATCATAGTTACCAAATTCAAAAAATTCACTCTGGGTTGCTTGCTCTGTGAGTTTTGAGAAATATAAGCTTCAATCCATTCATCAGTGTTGATCAATCCTTCTTCCATTTTGATGTCTCGAGACCATAAGAATCGATTTTATACGGATTTAATTCGGCCGATCTAACGAATTCACGAATATAGAAATAATTTTTACCAATTCTGTCTAATTTTAATTTTGTAACTATCATAAAGATATATATTTAGAATATTTTATCTATATGCAATCATAAGTAACTACGATATATATATTTACCAGTTTAGATTCCAAACTCTCGTGTTGAGAAAATTAAATCCATAGAGATATAAATATTTTTTCAAATTATTAATTTAAATTTGATAATAATAATATTATAATATATTAATATTAATGTTAGATTTATAAATAATAATAATATTAATATTATATTTAATGCTTTTTTTTATAACCATTTATAATAATATTATATTATTAATATTTTGAAATATTACAATTTTATTATAGAAATATTTATGTTTTTAAAGATTTTAATATATTTATAGTTATATTTTGTTATTGAATTAAAGCTTTGATCCATATTAAGTTTATTGAGATGAGTTTTCTATGATAATCACATTAAAATTCATTTGCCCACGCATTTGTGGTTCATTGTCACGTAAAGATGAGAACGAGATCATGACCACAAGTTAAATAGAAAAAACAACTACTTTTGACCAAAGACACAACCACAATGAACTGGGCAATTGGTTTGACCAAGAAATAGGTAAAAATTTATTAATTAGTTAGTTAATTAATTAATTAATTAATTAGTTAGTTTGTTAGAACAATTTATTATCCTTTAAATCTATATGTAACAAATATATTTGTTTATAAAAATAATTAGATAATTAATTAGTTAGTTAATTAGTTAATTGTTTACCAAGTCATTTATTTAAATGTATTTAAATATGGAGTTGTCTATAGTGAGACTTTTTGGAGTTTCCGGTGCCAGAATCAGGTGGAAAAAAAGTTGAGGTAAAATCTTGATTTGTGTTATTTAAACTAGTTTTTTGATTATATTTATGGATTCAACACCATGAAAAACACTAGGGCACTTTTATTTTGTAGGATTTACCCATCAATCTTGTGACTTCAATGAGAAAAATCAAACAAAAAAATCCAGCGGAAAAGCTTCCAAAAAAACGAAATTTAATTTAAATAAAAATAAATTATATTAATATTATTCCATATGATAGTCAAAACAAGTTGAACCGGTTTTATATTCCAAATTATTTTTGTTTTGTGGCTTGCATGTCTAAGTAGATCATATTTCTAATAAAATAATAATAATAATAAAATTAATATCCGCTCCCGGATGCGGGTGGTTTTAATGCTTGACAGGTCAGAGGCTCGTCCTGAGGGCAGGTGTCCGCCCGGACGAGCCACGTATAACAGGACGCTTAGCATATGGGCTTGCTGCGTGAGGCATTTAAGTTCGGAGGCGTTGGTTAATGGCAGTCGGGTCCTTTCGGCATTTACTGCCCTTCTTGGTAACGGGAAAATGGCGCTACATAGCCATGGCCTCTCTGTCATTCTCCCGCAGTTTGTGTTTGTTCCTGCTTTGGCTCTGAGGGAGGTCGTGGTAGCTCATGCTCTGGTTCTGAGGAAGGTCGTGGTAGCTCATTCTCTGGTTTTGAGGGAGGTTGCGAGGGGTTATTCCTGCTATTGGGTCGATTCGGGGAGGTTTGGCATCTCTGTCACACTCCCGCTGACTGGCATAAGGTTCGAGTGCTCGGAGGTGGTGTGTGCTCATTCTCTGGTTCCGAGGGAGGCTGCGTCGGGGTACACCTGCTCTTCACACAATTTAGAGATGCAGCGAGAGCGTCAACGACAGATAAGCCGACGCGGGAGTTCCAGAGGGCGGGCTTCGTCTCAGAGGCAAGCCCCCTCCCCCTCCTCCTCAATTGAGATTTCCTCTGACCGTAGGCGCTCCAGGGGACGGGCAATTGGCAGAGGCAGAGCAGCGGAGCACCGAGAGATTATGGACTGTGGGCACTCTGAGCATCCCATGGTGAGATATCGCATTCCTTGCACTCTGTCTAATTCAACTTTCTTTGTTACTGTTTCGGTGGAGCATTGCAGCAATCCTCGACGTGAAGATGATGATGTTCATGCCAGCCCTCCGCGGATTCCTGGGTTGGTGCCTACAATTGATATGCAAACTCCCGCCATTGACATGCTGCGCCCTGTTCAAGACAGCTTCTCCCCAGACCCTGGGGCAGGCCCAAGTGAACCTGTGCAGCGTGACATCCTCACCGAACCGGACATCCACAAGGTTCCCAGATGCAAAGCGGAGGAAGATGTGCACACCACTGATGATGACTAGTTCGCTCAGCAGTTCGCCTCAGGTTTCTGAAGAAGGAATTTTTTCACTGTCTGCTCTCACCGCTATCTTATATGTGTCCGGTCTTCGTCCTTATGTAATTCTGTCCTTATCTGTTACAGTGACGGCTATCCATAGTTGTTCCAGTCTTTATGTGTTTCAGTTGTTCAGTGTCGGTCTCATGAATGTCGATTTGGTTCAAGTGTCGGTCTTATGTAATTTTGGAGATGATCATTCCTGAGCTTACTGTCAGTCCTTCGACAGGAATCACAGGGCCGCGGCTCTGTTGTGCCAAAGATGATGTAATTTTTGCCTTTTTTGTAATATAATAGCATAGTCTTATTCAGAAAATAAAATAAAATTAATATCCGCCCAAAACAAAAATGAAAATAATCATATAAATAAAAAACTATAATACAATTTAATGAATAATAATAACAAAGCCCAAAACAAAAATGAAAATAATCATATAAAAAAAAACTATAATACAATTCAACATAACGAATAGAAAATAGTGCTCCAAATTTTTTTAATATTTCTTTTAATTAAATATTTGTAAAATGAATCTTTAAAAAAGGAAACCATATTTATTGAGGCGAGTTTTTGGTGATAATCACATCAAAATTAGTTCGATGCGAACTAGAAGTGTGGTTCCAAGATGGAGAACAAGATCACGGCAACAAATTAAATAGAGAGACCAATGGCTATAAAAAAACACCTACTTTGAACCAAGAAGACAACTACAATGAAATCGGAAATTGACTCGACCAAGAAATAAGAAAAAAATAATTAATTAGTTAGTTAAACAATTTTTTTTTTTTTGGTTAATTGTTGAGCAAGTCATTTATTTAAATGCATTTAAATATGAATTATCTTCCTTTAAATTTAAATTTAGATTTAAATAAATTATATTAATATTATTCGATAAAGTATTATGGGATTAATTAATTAAATTGTTTATTGAATTAATTTATGTTCATTTAAAGTTTAAGAAGCTCCAAATTATAGAATAAATTAAGAATAATCCTAAATGTTTATCTTTATTTATCTATAAAAAAAACTTATTTATTTAAATACCAAGTTTAATAAAAACTAAAAAAATAAATAATTTAGAACTTAAACTAAGAAATTCAACCTAATAAATAATAAGGTAAGTTTTATTATCTTGTTATTTTAATTTAAAACTAAATAAATTATGAGTAAATTAATATTCATAAAATATCAATAATATTAATAAAATAGTGAATAAATCAAGATTATGAGAGCCAAACAAAAAAGAAAATTACCAAATCAATAGCAAAGGTAACAAAGGGGAAAAACAAACAACTCAGAAGAAGAGAAGAAGAGCGAAGAAGGGAACAAGAATGGGTTGGGATCCAACAACTTCTAATCTTCTAGCTGTCATCCCTATTGAGATTGCTCGGCCTCTTTTCAAATTCTATGGTCTCTCTAAACTTATGGTGATGACTTGGTAAAAAATTAACTAGTTAACTAACTAATTATTAATAATAAGAAAATATTTCGGAAAAAATCACATAGGAGTCATATGGTCGATGCGTTTGTAATTATTATCTAATTATTTTTATAAGAAAATATATTTGTTACATATAACTTGAAAGAAAATAAATTGTTCTAGCAGACTAACCAATTAATTAATTAATTAACTAATTGATAAACTTTTCCTATTTCTTGGTCGAGTTAATTGCCCATTTCATTGTAGCCATTTTCTTGGTCAAAAGTAATTGTCTTTTCTAGCCATGGGTCTCTCTATTTAACTTGTTGCCATGATTTGGTTCTCCATCTTGGAACCACATTTACTAGTTCGAAACACGTGGACAAATGAATTTTGATGTGATTATCACCAAAAATTGGTCTCAATAAATATGTTTTCTTCTTTTAAAATTTCATTTTACAAATATTTAATTAAAAAAATATTAAAAAAAATTGGAGCATTATTTTCTATTCATTATGTTAAATTGTATTTGTTGGACACCTAATTCTCTAAGGGTTGGTGTGGAAGCTGAATAGTCTAAGGAAGTCCAAGAGACCTTGGAATACGAAACCAAAGGTCATATGAATGTACTATAATTGTATATCATTTGTTAATAATAGATAGACTCTCATGCTTATCTTAATATTTTGTTGCTGCCATTTATGTGTTTAACATGGTATTGGAGCGTGGGTACTCTTGCCCTGCTCCAATTTGAGCCACTTGTGTTGTGGCCTCTCTGTGCATGTCAGTTCTGCATTCCTCTGGATAGAACTCCCATTATTGTGTGCATGCTTATTTGATGCTTCACACTGTCCGGTTGACCTCTCTAAACTAGATTTGTGTTGGGTTCTCTATCCACTACCTCAAATAGCAAAAATGTACCTGCCCTGACTTTGCACCTGAATGCTCTGCGTTTGATAGAAAATCGAACGACCTTTAAAGTCTGTGTTGCATGGAAGACTGAGATGGTCGTGGTGAGTGCCATGAGTGAAGTAAGTATGTATTGCAACCATACATATTCAATACACGTTCTACATTGAATGGTATTCTGTGTTGAATGGTAATGTGTTGACTGCTTTTTGGATTAACATTGTGTTGCTTGACATGGAGTGATTGTCATGTGTATTACTTTGTTCATAATACTACATTACCATGACTGCTTCTTGGTTAATGCCTCTCCTTCCATGTTAATACTCCTGACTCCGCACCCTAATACCTCCTCTGTGTCAGTAAAATTATCAGTGAAATTGTGTTGGCATGTACACCACGACTACACACAGTGACTCTAGTTGCCTTGAATCATATTAGTATATACATCGTCTAGTTATATGAACGTTTCCCTTGTTGCCACATTAGAGGATCTATGGGCTGTGACTTTCTCGTCCACAGGTGACTTCCCAAGAAGCTCGAAGCCAAGACCAAAACCCTTAAGCAAGTCAGGAAGTTGAACATGTAGAATTGATACTTTGTTGGAGGCTAGAAATCCTTTCAGCTTGAGGTCTAGCGAATCAGGCGACAATACACAATAACCGTAGGATCAGTCGAATCAATGGATAGGGTTAATGGAAGATGAAGATCTTATTGCAGGAGATTAAGTTAAGAAATGGACGGATCACATCAAGGCACGTGTCGACAGAAGGGTGGAAAACGTGCAGAATAATGGAGCAGTCTTTGTAGGCAGTAAGCAATATCTCGCACGCCCTAAAAGCTGTAAATGGTATTTTGCAAATTCACGCGATTAACTTAAGGGGTTGACACGTAGCACGTGAAAACCACTTTTCTCGGGATCTCTCGACTTGTTATGCATTGTGCAAGATTTCACGCGAGATTAGGTGATAGCCGTTGGATCAAGTGGGATTGATCAGCGGTGGAGATCGGTTAATCTAGTTGGTGAGCGGGTGACGTGATAGTCATTCGATTAGATGGATCAGTCCTGACGGTGATCGCATTGGAAGATGCATGTGAGTTAATTTAAATTTCGGATGCGATAAGGTTATGAAGTGGGGTTTTAATTCCTTTCGGTTTTGTGGAAAATTTGAAGGTTTGCCATATACTGGTAAATTAAATAGTTCTACTATTTTAGTAGAATAACTAAAATTGGAGGTTGAGGCTAGTTGGCGCGAGTTATTGTGTGATAACCGTAAGATTGTGGAATGAGATCGACGACGAAGATTTAATGTGCTAAGGAGAGCATCGATATTTGTTCAAAGGTTTGTGGAATGGAAGAAGGGTAAGGTTTAAGTGTGGGCTTCTATGGAGTTTATTTGGCCAAGAATGATTCGAGTCCTCGAATAGAGCTAGACTCGACCGAACATTTTGTGGATCCCTTCACTAATGTAAAAAAGTCTATTTCATTCAACCATACACTACATAGTAGAAAAATAATTTCTGGCCTCTCTGAAAACTGTTAGCAAGAACATCAATGAGAAGGATAAGATTGTCTGAAATTTCAAATACCTCTGCTATGTCAGTGACAATCACAGATCCTTCATAAGTTTTCAGGTACAACCTCCTGAAGAAAGAGTCCACTTGTTCTTTGCGTGTTATTCCAGTCGGTACAGGAGGAATATCTCGAACGAGGACAACAAATTGTTCTGGTTGATTCTATCTTTGGCTAAGAAGGATATTACAAAGTCAACTTCCATCCAGTTGAACAAAGGTAGAGGTAGGTTATTGACGTAAGAGCACAAAAGCAGTAAGAACTATTATGCAACTTTCTAGAACAGAGGATATTGCAGTAACATTGAATTGTGAGTGACTGTTGCTTCTTCCTCATTGGTTAATAGTTGTGATCAGTTTCTTTAAAGTGTAAGTTTGATAATGAAGAAAATGACCAGACTTGATAATGCATTAGAGTTGTTAAATACTCTGATACATTAGAGTTGTTAAGCAGTAGCTCTGTTACCTCTAAACTGGAACGTAGAATATCTCCTCAATTGTGCATTAATTCTCTATTGAAGCATTGAAGTTTGTACACTCGTCCGTTGGATAAAACGCTAGATTGTGAACGCATATTGTCAAGTTGATTGAAGGCTGGTGTTATATGTGCATTGGAGCTACAATATATTTGTGAGATGGGATGCAGAGTAAATGTGTTTATATACAGTGTGAGTGTTTAGGAATGTATGTGCATCTTTCTGCATTGTGTATGTGCCATTCTTTGTGTTGTGTAGTTGCGAACCGTGGTATGTGCATTAAACACTAATTTTGGAGTCATATTTATTGCTACTGAGTGTTGGTGCACTAGTGTTGTGGGTCAAATATGCCTCTACTATGTATTGGAAAAGCTATATGATTGCACGAACGTTGTTTATAGAGTTGTCTCTATAAATAAATAGAACCATTGTTAGTGTATTCTCTGCACTTTATATAAAATAAGTATTTTGTGGAGGAGAGAAGACATTTGCATTGGTTGTAATATTGGTGCATTTGTTGTGAAATGGTTATAATCGGTGAGGTATTAGAATTCCTCAATACTATGGTACACTCAGCGACTGACAACACATTTAGAATCAGCAAAGTCTCTCTCTCCAACATTCGGACCTATCTACAACATGCACAAGTTGCTTTTTTGCAACTTGAATCTCAACTACAGCAGGAAGAATTACAGCAGTGGACTCATCATTCTCAAACTGTTTTTATTCAAAGGATTTAAACAGTCTCCCATAAACAACAAGACAATAATGTTGCACTTGATTCAGATCTAGTGCCCAATACAGCAGTAGAGTTACATGCAGACGCAGAAGTTCAGTTTGCACTTCCCAAGCCCATCATCAGACCTTGGGAAGAGCTTGTTAGCAAGAAGCACAGAACAGGTCTTGGATATGATAAGGAGGTTTCCTTTCATATTCCATATTACTCAAAGCCCATCTAGTTTCAGAGTGTTGGATTCCTTCATGATAGTTCACCTTCAGTTGTTCCAGATTCTTCTCCTCTTCCATAGCAACAACAACAGATTGTGAAATGCCAACACTGTGACCGAGTTGGCCATATTAAAGATCACTGTTTTGATCTTCATCCATGTAAGCACTGTCATAAAACTAGTCATTCTTCAAACAGATGTTTCAGAAACAAAACTCCTGCAAGAACAAAGATTCATCTTGGATGGATCACTTCTTAGCAATGGGCATCAACAACCAAGAAAATATTCTAGACATTTCAGAACTTGTTCTAGAGTATTGAAGATTCTTGCAATTGAATTTTCTCCATCATTTCACCTTGTATTTGACAGGGGGGAAATGATGGTCATCTACAAGCTTCAAAGCCACATCAAGTGAGCCTGAGCCGCAACCTGCCATACTAGATTTAGAGTTGTAGCCAGAGACAAAGACGCCCCTGATCATGTATTCAGTTGGTGATGCTTCTTCAAAGAATTTTGGACATTTCCTCTAGCAGAATACTTCAGCTTCTTGCCAGTTTTGGAAGAGTTCCAGGAATTGCATTAAGCATTCGAGAGTTGTTGGTCATCCTTAAACCATCATAGGTTGAGACCTCCCTTTCTAGGTTGAGGAACTCCCTTTTATGCAGGGTGAGACCTCCCTTTCATGGTTGAAGGTTTCCCTCTTTAAAACATCAAGAGAACTTCCTCTAGCAGAAGCCCTAAGCTTCATCCCAAACTTGGAAGAATTCTGGGAATTTCACTAAGCATTCCAGTGTTGGTGGTCATCCTTAAACCACCTCCCTTATACCGACATTTCAGAGAGCACATTCAACCTAGTGCCACGATGCATTTTTCCACGTTTTGTGTTACAACTCTCTTCTTGGATTCATACATAACCCTTCAGATTAAGGGGGAATGTTAAACACCTAATCCTCTAAGAGTTGGTGTGAAAGCTGAATAGTCTAAAGAAGTCCAAGAGAACTTGGAATGTACTGTAAATATATATCATTTGTTAATAATAAATAGACTCTCATGCTTATCTTAATATTCTATTATTACTATATATATGTGTTTAACAATATTATAATTTTTATTTATATAATTATTATAATTTTTGTTTTAAACCAATATTATTATTATTTTTATTTATATAATTATTATTATTATTATTATTTTATTAGAAACCTAAACCATTTAGACATGGAAACACACAACAAAAATAATTTGGAGTATAAAACTGGTCAACTTGTTTCGACTCTCATATGGCTCTTCTCCACTTGTTTTTGCCAGACGCAAATTCGTGGTTCCGCACAATGTTTTTCGTATCTGTAGACATATTGCCAAATGTATTTACCAACTCGTGAAATGACACGGCCTAATCAAACAATATAGGCGGATTTACTATTTGCTTGAACCAGACAGATCTTTATAAGAATTGACAGAGCCTGACACAAGTGGATTGGGTACTGAAATGAGTGCGACAATTAATAAATTCTTTCAGTGTGATAATTACAAAAAGCAATGGAATAGCTTACAACTTTCTTGAAAGTCTAACTTCTACAAATTTTTGTGTGGAATGGCGGATTTCAGTCTAATCAAACAATAAAATCTTGTCCAGACAACGAAGATGACCATGCTCGGGCAACAACCTCATCCACAAATTCTTGAATATTTCGATCGGAAGAACCGCCTTTCACCATTGCCTCCCTCGATAATTTCTTCAACCGTAAAGCATTTTTCCTCAGCTCAGCACCGAGTTGGCTTTCCATAACGATTTTTATGCACTTCTCCACTTCCTCTCTCCCTACAAGTCCATTTTCTGATCGTTCCTTCAATCTCATGCCCGCCATCCATTTCTCTGCAACGTATGCGGAATTAGTTGTCTGATCGCTCCACTGAGGAATAACCAACATAGGGACCCCGAGGCTGAGGCTTTCCAGTGTCGAATTCCATCCACAGTGTGTCATAAAAGCACCGACAGACGCATGAGAAAGAACTTGCAGCTGATGACACCATGGAACGACTAGGCCTTGCCCTGAGGTTTCGTTCAGGAAGCCCGCAGGCAAGTTCTCTTCACTATTAATTTCCCCTTTGGAAGAAGGTGGACGAACAACCCACAGGAATGAATATCCACTGGCCTTCAGCCCAAGAGCAATCTCATGCATTTGTTCTTTTGAAAGAACAGCCAGGCTTCCGAAAGAAACATACACGACGCTTGCGGGTTCCTTCGTATTCAGCCAATCCATGCAGTTCGTGGTTTTCCACAAGTGTGCCACAGGGTCTGTATCTCCGGGATTCCGTGCGTCCAAGAAAGCCGAGGGTATGAGAGGACCGACAGTGCGAATCGGAGCTAACGATTTCATTGAATTTATTTCTTCCGATTCCAGTTTGGAAAAGGAATTTCCCAGAACCCACGTTGCCTCTGAAAGAGGCTTAAACTGATCCATTACTAATCGCAACAGGGACTCTTTGGTATTTGAAGGATGCAGAAACGATGGCAAGTCCGATACCTTCAGCAACGGCAGTCCTGGAATTTCTATTGCGTCCACTGTTTTACCTGTCTCATCCCGCAAGTTGGCTGAAAACAAGAAAAAATTATTATATTGACATAGAGAAAAAAAACCTATGGACACAATACAGGTTTGGTAAATGAAAACATACCCAATCCTCTGCTAAAATTGTAATAGATGGAGTAAACCGCACACGACTGCGTCCAGAAAAATGCTACAGGAATACTAAACTTCTTTGCAACTTCCGGAACCCAGTGAAGGAAGGAATCGTAAACAATGCAAGATATATTGTTGCCTTGAGCGTTCAACCTCTCTATGAGATTTGCTAATGTGAGTCCTCCCATCTTGGATAACAAGTCGAGGACCATGTCCACGTCTTTCGACCGGTCGAAATCCACAGGAAGTCCGTCTGAAATTGTTTCAAACTTAACATCCATAGAGGAGTTTGGCGCCCCGGGCAGTGCATCTTGAGCCTGTAACATGCGCACACGCTTTTCTTCGGTCGTCACAAACGTGACCATCATTTCTTTAGAGGCGAGCCTCTTCGCAAATAGTAGCATTGGATTGATGTGGCCCTGTGCTGGAAAAGGCATCACGAGCACATGAGGCTTGTTGTATTCTAGTTCTCCTAAGGATCCCATCTTACTAGCCCCCAGAAAGGAATAGTTGCAGACAACTTTCGATACAAGTATATCGTTCTCGCGGACTCTCGGCCTTCTCAATTAATCTGCCCTTTCTCTTTGCTCTGAGATTGAACCATGGAACACCGCTCAATTTAAATCCCGTGGATGGGATACCGGATAGCATCTGGATGCTTCAGCGCAATGGGTGCACGAAACCAGTATCGCCGGTGTCACAATCAGTACCGACGCAACAGACGTAGTTTCTAGAAGTTCTCTCACTGCAAGTGATCGAACGAATATCCGAAATGCTAACGTAATTGCATGAATCACGTAGCGATACAAAAGCCAGCGAACTGTGAACTCCGTCACGTGTTCGATTCAGGGTTCCTTCCTGAAAGGAAATTGCCCAAATCATCCCAGCCTCCATGGATTAACGTGTGTATGTCGCACACCTAGCCACGACAGACGCGCTGATTATCACCAAATTCACTTTATGTCCAAAGAGTTCTGCTTCACCTTCCATTCCTCATACGGTCACAAATAAAATAGAAGATAAATCTAATTTGTATGTTGGTCCAAACTGTCATTGTCATGCCCCCAAGCCTGCGGTAGTCTTTCAATCGTGCTAGGTGAGGTGCGGCACCATCCTTCTTGGGAGCACTTCATTGACCCCAAGGAATGCACCCTCCTTGAGAGCACTACTTCGACCTCGAGGAATACACCCTCCATGAGAGCAATCCATTGACCCAAAGAGATTCTCCCTCCTTAGTTCCTTGAGCGCATGAGCACACCCTGAAGGCAGGAAGTCTCATCGTTCAACCTTTAGGAGTGTGCCTTGTGCCCTCTTTCTCTCCCTTGAGCGCACAACACAATTGGGAAGCCCAACGACATACCCCTTCGTCCTCCAAACTTGTGCCGCACACCATGCCTTGACTGTCTCCCTCTCTTGAGCGCATGAGTGCATCTTGAAGCCATGAAGCCTTTCCCTTTCAACATTTCAAAGTGCACCCATGCACCTAGTAGCCCGTTTTATCCCTCTCGAGAGCTTTGAAAAGGCATGAACATAGAATATTTATAGAACATAGTAAAATAGAAGATTTTCAGGCTCACCGTTGCTTGTCATGAGTGATTGCAGACACATGTATTCTAGAAATATCACAGAAATAACGCACGAGAACGATCGGGAAAAGAGAACAAACAAAGGAAGTTGCATGAATAACGAAGAGCACACTATAACCTTGATGCTCAGAGCACCCCAAACACTACATTACATCAAAGACCCTTTGGAGGGTGAGGACATCAATGATTGAAGCTACCTGAAGAATGAAGATACAAGTGGTATCCATGTCACCACTAGAAAAAGTCCATGTCATCAGTCACTATTAGTCCTAGCCACCAAAGATACTGATATGTCATGTTCTCATCACACAATGGTGTGGAAGTCATGATGTATTATTATAATCATTGTAAAGAAAAATAAGTAGAATACCAAGAGTCATGTATGAAGTAAAGAGTTATGGAATTCCAAAGGACATGTAATACCAAAAGTCATATGTAATTCCAAAAGTCATTTGGAATTCCAAAGGTCATTACAAGTTGGAAAGTTAAGATATATGAGGATGTGAAAGGTCATGCCTCACGTTATAAATAGATCTTCATTTCTCATGTAAAGGAGTTTTTAACCTTCAATTCTCCCATAAGGGATTAGATAAATAGAGTTGGTATTTTTGGGGAGAAAAAAATGGCTCTAACGCTCCACTATTGGAGCTAGTGGTGTTCATTGTATTTATGTATCTTGGGACTTTTGCTTAATATTGATGGCTTTTTAGTCAAACATGTTTTTACGCATGGATTGTGAATGTTTCTGAGACTATTATTTGAGTGTTTATGGTTCATGATTTTTTTCATTAAGTATTGGATTAGTCGAACTATTTCGGTTACTTCAATGCTTCTTGTTGGAAATGTGTTGTTATGGTTATAATGATCGCTGCATCCTTGTGAACTATTTCTCTTGATTTTAGATGAACCTTTCTCTTTTACGTGTGTCTCCATTAGGGTAGTATTATTACTTCTCTCTTAGAGGTTCACTTGAATCCCCCTTGCAGTAGAAGAACCTTGATACATTGGCAATCAAACATTTATAAGGCATACTAGCTTGCTCATTTGAAAGGACAATTGCACTTCTCCCTTGTGTTGATAGCTCAATACAAGGCATAGCTTTAAGTAAAAGGATAACTCGGTTGTATTCCGAATGGGACTCATACACCAAACAGTGTGAGGTCTAGTTGGGACCTTATATCGGGGAGATCCCATGTATGTTGGTGATATCCAACACCATCAATACAACTGCAATTTCCCTTTGATCTTAGCTTGAGCTTTTAACTACCACATTGAACTTGCAAACACGATGAAGCCCACAATGAGTGATGTATAGGGAAGATCCTGACCAATCTTAATCTCCCTTGGGACTTTGACCAGTGATATGGATCCAAGCTTCAAAACTAAGAAATGGAGCCATTAACAACCAACCAAGGAATTGCATTGAGCATGAGACTGGTTTAATATAGCTTATGAATTATGAAGAAGCATAGGACCTTTTGAGAAATTTGACACATGATGATGAACCTAGGAGGCCAGTGGAGATTCCAATTCCACCATGTGAACATGGGAAGCTGAAGGTGGAAAAAAAATAAACACTTCATGAGGTTGATTCTCCACCACCGAGAAGACCTGAATAGGCCAAGAAATGGTTCAATCGGAGAATCGGAAGAAATAATTAATGTGACAGGTATGATGGACCTATAGAGAAGAGACGAAAGCAAGATGCATTGCTAACTATAATGAATAACTTGTAGGATGACATTCTAAAAATGAAATTTGATCGAAGGAAGAATGCAGGCTCACCATGACACAAATTTCATCTGGAGTTGAGCTTATTAATCGTGCTATGTAATTATGCAATGAAATGATGACCCCTTGAAGTGAGCAGGGTCCTATGGACAATGACCGAGGATGAATTAATGCATACATGTCAGGGAATTTAATAGATCTGGAAAGAAATTTGAATGACAAGACAAGTGACCTTCTCTTCCACTTAGTGTTGTCATGGCAGCTACAGATATCGAGCTCAAACACCCATCATGGGGCAGAA
This sequence comes from Pinus tabuliformis, assembly GCA_031772625.1. Classification (NCBI taxonomy): domain Eukaryota; kingdom Viridiplantae; phylum Streptophyta; class Pinopsida; order Pinales; family Pinaceae; genus Pinus; species Pinus tabuliformis. Next base: position 1,170,266,110 of record CM062809.1, read on the forward strand.
GATATGTGTTTCATAAATGTAATTTTAAGTTACTGTAATGTGATAATTTTAAAACCAAAATAATAAGTATAATAGAATGTCTTTCCATTTTTTTTAATAATGAAAAAACTGAAGAGTATATACAATAAAGAATACATATTTTCATATATAAGAAAATAGCACTTTACAAATCAATTACCAACAATAAGTAATGGCTAAATGATAGGGATTTAACCTCTTTCCTATATCCAAAGAATATTTTTATTAGTAGTTAAGGAAAAGGGTTCAAATTTATCTCAATCATAGTTATGTTAATTTTCCTTTTTAATTTAATTAGAAAATGTTATAATTTTTTCTTTTTAACAACAATGAGGATGGTCCACTTGGTGGAATCAATAACTTGGTACATACAACTACTACTATTTCATGAAAGGTGTGCCATACAAATCGAGTTAAGTTCATTCAATAAAAAAAGTTATAAAATTAAATTATTAAAAGATATAAAATTTATTTTCACTACATTTGGTTTGATGGGCATGTTGTATTGACAACCCATGTTGGTCCATGATATTGTAAAAGAACCTATTTATAGGTTAATAATCTCTATGGTAAAGTGGGCTTGAATCCCATGGTTAAGAATCCTATTACACATTTTTTAGAATGTAAATATATGTTTAACCCATATGTGCAAGTAGTTGGACATCATCTGTTATGAAGTCTCTATGAAATTTAAGGATCGAGGTTCAAATCCATGATTTACCGTGTGGGCCATGCGTGGGGGCATTCCCCTTGTCATCCTAATGGATAAAAAAATAATGATAATTAATTAAAACTAGCCTATATCCATCTTAACCCTGAACATATCAAGCACCAAGAGTGATCAAATATCTCGAGGTCTAAAACTCTTTCCTAAGTGCAAAAATGGAGGAAAGGTTTGCATCTCAAGAGATTTGAACCCTCTCGGAACTTGAGAGATCCATGGTTAATATGGATCTAGGTTGGTTTTATAATATTGTATAATATCTATATATTTCTCTATGTGTCTCTTTCATATTCCCTCTCTCTCCCCCTATTGTTGCTGTTACAACACCCTCCATAAAAAATTCACTACATTGAAATTTTGGATCCTACTTTATCATTGTGTCAAGTGTTGTCTTGGTTGTTAAGTGTCATTTCATGTCATCCTAGATATTTCAAGTGTTCTTGAGTGTTCTCACGTGTCGTCGCATTGAGTAGAACATCTTTGGTGTATTTCATGGTCGCAAAATCTTTGTTGTTGTAAAACGACACTTTTTCGTCACAGTGAGACAAACTTCACCCATTGTACTTGGGGAATGTATGCAAAGTAGAGTTTTTATGTATAATTATCATTTTACAAGATTTTCTAAGTTTTCTCCATGATATGGTATGTGTCACATGTGGTTTTATGTCTAAAATTCATCATGTTCACCCCTTTTCCTATCTTCCAGACTTAGACAAAATTTTCCTTCAAAATGAACCCATTAAGGCCAAGAGTGCATGAGCGCACTCTCAAGCCTTAATCAATAATACCTCAGTGTTCAAAAGTGTTCCATGCACCCTTTAGGAGCACAAAGCACACTCCCTAAGTTCGTTCTTCTTCCCTGTTCCGAGCTACGCCCTTCAAGAAACCAAGTCTTCCTTTGAGCGCACTCCTTCAACTCGAAGAAGTGTGCCCTCCTTGAGCACACTCTAAAGTATTTCTCAACCCCTTAGCCCTCCATAGTGTGGCATGGGCCCTCCTAACCCTTTGATTACATGAGCACACTCTGAAGGCATGAAGCTTTACCCGTCAGCATTTAGACTTGTACCATGCACCCTCATGGGTCTCTTGAGCACATGAGTGCACCCCTAAGGCCTGGAGCCTTCCTCCTTTAGTCGTCAAACTTGTGCCATGCACCCTCCTAGGCCTCTTGAGAGTATGAGTGCACCCTAAAGGCTTGAAATCCTCCCCCTTTCATGGCTTCAACCTTTCGAAGTGTTACCTTATGCCCAAAATCTATCCTTGCTCTTTCCAAAGAACACTAAAAAGGCATGAGAAAAATATCTACATAAAACATGTTAGACTAGGAGATTTTCAAGCTGATGGTTATTTTTCACGAGTGATTACAGTCACAGGTATCTCAAGAACAACTTTCCAAGCATGCATGAGGAAGATCGGGAAAAGAAGACAAGCAAAGGAAGCATTGAAGAGCCAAGAAGACATTGAAAGCTTCATGATTGAAGCACCCTTAAGACTATGTAACAACCCTAGTGAAAGTTCCATGTAATAAAATTTAATAAAGGAAAAATAAGACCACTGGTAAGGGATACTTATTCCGAGATGAATGTTGGGAAAATATATCCTAGTGGGAATCACGGGATGTGTTTATGGCTAAAGGAAATTGGAAAAGCCAAAGGCAAGGGAAAAGGCATTAAAAGGAAACAGGGAATTTTTGGCACATTTATTTATGAAAATAAAGGAAATTAGGAGAAAAGTAAGGTGAAATGTCATAGGTTTCATGTGAGGAGGAAAATGAAGGAAAATATTGGAAAATGAAGAAATTGGAGGCTTAATTAATAAAAAGGCTTCTAAGGGTCAACTGGCAAGCTCTTGGCTCACGTTTTGCTAAGGTTTTGGAGCAAGGAAAGGAAAAGAAAGTAAGGGAAGGACAAGGAAAGGAAAGTAAGGAAAAGAAAGTAAAGGGAAAGGAAAGAAAGAAAGGATCAAGCAAGGAAGAGAAAGATCAAGCAACTTCATCAGGAATACTTGCATGTAACATATTGCATGTGTGATTTCCTAGCTGGTTTTGACATGCGTGACTTTGCATGTTGGTGTACGGTTCTATTGCTTTTGGTGGAATTGCTTTTCTAGGTTATGAAAGTTGTTTTTAGCCTAGCCTTTAATTTTTCGGATGGCATGGTGTGTTGGGATGTTTATCTTAGTTTTGAGCTTTGGATTTGCCAGATGGATTTCAAAATCCAAGGAGGAGGTGGTCTCAAGGTTCATTCCCAAATGCCTAGTGTTGTTGGGAAAAGTATCCATTCAGAATGCCCCTATCCCACTCTAAGGTGTGAGAGTGCCTTAGAAACAAACAAGGAAAACTATTTTCGTATTCTTCTTTATGAAATGTCAACGAAGAGGAAGGATGTAACTAACCTCTGTCTTTCGCTAGTTTGTTGATCCAATCGCTCTCTCCTTTGTTCGCTTCCCGCTGCCTGCTCCCTTACTGGTCTAGCTTCACCAAGTTCCTGCAAGATCACAGAAGAGGAAAACTACACAAAAGACATAGATTTACATTCATAACTAGTTTAGGATCAGATTTAAACTAAACATGCAAATATAACAAAACATCATTGATACACAGCATGTAGGAGAAACTCAAATAGTTTTATTGATATAATAAGAAAGTCCAAGAGGAGATACAACCAAGTGAGTCCCGATCCAACATCTACCTCCCAGCAAAGGAATCCCTTCCTCACCTCCAACAAAGCATAAATCACCCAATGCACTATCTCAATCTCAAACCAACAACAATTCTCTGCAAAGTACAAAATTCCAGCCTCTGGATCTCTGGGTGAGGGATCCATATATAGATGTAAGCAGAGAGGATGAGTCAGCTTATGTTTTGACTTGTGGCTTCTCTCTGTCAGTTCTTGCTTCCACTTGGAGGCTGAGAGCCTCTTACTCATCACTTGTCAAATTCAGTGAGGCAAGTGTCATTGGAGAAGGTTTTGGAAGCTTCCATTGTCTTTCCACCTCGTTGAATGAGCTTGCCATTTGTCATTTCCCACTCCACACACCCTGGTAGTGCATTCACCTACGTTGCAACGCACGTAGCCAGTGTATTTGGGTGCTTTGCAACGCAGGCAGCTAGTGGAGCATTTGAATTGATCCTGATTTGACTAGTTTTGGGCAGTTTCTGGTGGAGAACTTCTGGGAGAAGCTATCATTTGTTGACCTTGTTTCTTTAGGAGCTGGAACAACATCTTTAGGGACTTAGGATCCCTTGGTTTATGGACATTTCATGCTTATAGCTGTAAGGCACAAAAATGTCTATAACAGTTGCCCCCTAAAGTATGAGGCCGTTTATCGGGTGAAATGCTTTATTAGGAGGATCCGAAGTTCTTTCAATGCTGGGAGGAGACCTGTAATAAGATACAATACAATACATTATTTTCATACTGTTTTCATGATCTAGCTGAGGCGGGCATTCCCATGCTCAGCTTTATAAATTCATTTTCATGTACATAAGACAGACAATCGTGTGATGGTAGACTGATGATCTTGATGAAATCATCATCCTTTTGGTAGGATGATTATCTATGCTGTAATGTTGTACACTTCAATGTCTTTATTTTTCCTGAATATATATCGTAGCCCGGATGGATGAAACTAGATCCGGGGTCTTCAATCTTGTCTGATCTTCACTCTAAGTACAAGTCGATCCATGTGAGAAATGTTTTGAAGTCGAACATGGAAAAACATCGCTTGATTACCAGTCAATGATGTAAACTGTTAACAAGCGCGAGAGGAATCACCGATAATGATAATGACCCTCAAGGTACTGCAGTACAATTCACGTGGTGTGAATAAAGGACTTGGCGTCGAACAGCACACAAAATCTTTCGGTCGAAGGTCATTGATGTATACCTGTTGCCGGAAGTGAGAAACTTGCCATTGAGGCATGCAAGCTTCAAAGTACTGAAGGGGTGTTCCTAGATCAACTTCTTGGATAATGAGCTGATGTCGACAAGAAGCGATCCGTCAAAGGAGGGCCTTGATGTATCCCACATCAATGACACGGAACGAAGAAAATGATTTTGATGGAGGTGAAAACGATCTGATGATATATGGTTCAGGGTGGCGGTCATGAAAGAATGAAGTATAATGTATGGTAGTGGATGGGACACGGGTGACTTCTCTGGATGACTTCACTTGAATTATCGGCGACACTTATATGATGGATTGGTAGCATTTACCCCAAAGGTGGATGGTATGGCGAGACCATGGTGATGTGACTGGTGAATGAAACAACCCAACCCGACTCAGGCACGGAGCGAAAGTGTCATGTTCAAGAGCGACTTGCTACCAATAAAGTTTCTTTGAGTTTCTTCCCAATTTTTCCCCAGTCATTGCTGACCAGTACCTCTTTATTTTTGTCAAGCTTGAGGAGGATAACATATGCTTGTTCTATAATTTGCCCTTCGGGCAAACCCATCGCTATGTTTTAACGAGCCTAGCGATAGTGAAACTCGTTCTCGTCTAAAGACAAGTTTGTCGCTATTAATCTTTTTAACGAGTTTAACGACAAAGATAACTCGGTCCTTTTCATTTTTAGAGAGTCTGAAAAGGAACGTAAAGGTAACTCCGGAAGTCCTTTTTCGTCATCTAATCCCTTAAGTCCAAAAAAGTATAAAACAATACAGAAGGGATGAATTTTCGATAGTTTTAACGAGCTGAACAAAACAAGCGCTCGATCTTTTTGTGCAATAATCCCTCAGGTCCAAAAAGATTAAAATCTAGAGGAGGGATAGCACTTCCGGTCGCTTTAACGAGCTAGAAGGCCAAAACTCGACAATCTTTTCATATTTTACGAGTCAGATGAAAAGAGCTTAAAGAAGACTCGTCTTTTGAGGAACAAGTGATAAGACGGGTAGCGGCTGATTCCAGGTAAGGGTTGGAATTTTCCAAGCACGGCAGTGTCACAAGGATGGCTAGTGAAATCACTCTTCGCAGCTGTTCCTCAAAATGGGTAAACAATCAAATGGAGGTGAATGATCGGCCAATGGAAAGTGGAGGTGACGGTGCAAACACGACCAAGGCTTTAATGGCTGATAATGTTACATTCACGGTGGTTATTTACAGGAGGGTAGTTCATTTTTTAACGAGCTTAAACGCGGATTGAAACACTTGCTCGATCTTATGTTTATTTTTTAACGAGCATGAACTATGTGTTAAAACTGCTCGATTAATCCAGTCATATGATAAGAATGTCTCATTTAAGATGCCATTTTTTATGGAGCTTGCACCTTACAAAGCTTTTCCCTGGATCCTTTCGTTATGCAAGTTCGGAAACGACTAATCCTACGAGTTTAAAGGGTTAGCCTACAGGTTTAAAGGGAGGACCTAAAAATTTAAAAAATAAATAGCCGCCCCTTGCTTGCATTCCAAAAGGTTTGCATGCCCCCAGGTATAAATTACGATTTCAAGGTTACCCCTCAATTTGCAGATAAAACATTTTTTCTACCAGGAAAGGCCTACCTCTTTCAGGTTACCAAAGATTGCCTCATTTGCGCAGCAAACAAAACACTTCTTCGGCGATGTCTACCGAGATAGACAAAGGTGAATGACGACGCCCGCTGATTCACATAAATTTGACAAAAGAATCCTATTCTAGAACAACCCCTATTCCAATCACGGACGGGGTACGGACTAGTCATATTCTCCCGCGGAAACCTACCCTATACCCAAAGTTTTCCTGCCGAAGCAGACCAGGACACATGCCCCCTGGGTTCCAGTCATATCCTTCCGAATTACTGGCACTCATCGGGAGGACGGACCGTGGGTTGAGACATTTCTTGCGTGAAGAGACCATTTAGGGATGGTATATGACTATTTGCGATGCATGATCCGGGAAATGAAAGCTGGTCCATGAGCTTGACCACTCTTCCTTCGTGCGGAAAACACATTACTCTAAGAGTGAGGAGACGATGGCTCCCATGCAATAAATATAGTCTCGTCCAAGGAGTAGGTTATAATCCAAGGGTCCTTGAACGACCATCACGTTCATTTGAACGGTCTTCCCTTTCAATGTGATAGGCACATTGGGGAGGATCCCTAAAGGTCGACTGGTTCCTTTATCGAAGCCTGTCAGATTTATCATCTTAGGGAAAAGCGATGGCGAACCAAGCGCTTTCCAAGCAATAGAGGAAAGGATACTCACAGATGCCCCCTCATCAATGATGGTGCCAGCCATGACCATTCTGCATATTTGAACGATAATTCGGAATGGTATGCTTGCTGGCAAACAGGGTCTGCCTAGTTGGTTCCAGTCGAAGGATACAACTAGGTTGCTTGGTGGTGGGACTGAGTAGACGGCTGGGTACGACTCTGATGAACTTCCTTCCTGCGATAAAGGAATGGGTGGATTGCCCCCGTGTTCGTCGGAGTCTGCGTTGATGAAGAGAATTTGGACGGTGTCATCCTTATCCTCTTCAGTGACTGTATCATTCAAAGATAAAACCTCTGAAGGCAAGACCAGGTCAACTGCCACCTCGACCTTTTGACTTTCATCTGGTATGGATTCAGTTGGTTTATCTTCAATGATAGACGCTTCAGCTGACCACTTGAGTGGGCCAGCTGGATTTTTAACTAACGAAGGACTCGGCAAGAGTTTTTTATATCCAGGAGGAAGTCGTAACGGTGAAACTGGACGATCTTCCAAGACTATTTTAGCCTCGTCTAAGAAGGGACAACGGTGGAGGGCATGGTCGCCTTCACACAATCTACAGGGAGGTCTAGCTCTCCCTTTTTGTCCTGGAACTTCACTTTCGCTAGTTGACGGTGTACTTTCAACATGGCCATCAGAGGTTGACGACACCAGATTGTGCAAACGGGGAGACCAGTCCCTTAGTATCCGAGGGATGCAAGGGCAATCTCTGTGAAAGTGGTCTCCCTTGCAAATGACACATGGCGATTTAGGCCTGGTCAATGCTGTGTGTGGATTTTCATTAGACGACACTTGTTTTCCCTTATTCGCCTTTGGCTCCTTCTTCTTTTTCTCTTTCTTCTTCTTTTCCTTTTTCTCCTTAGGAACTTGGTTTTTAGCTTTACCAGTCCCGTCATGCGAAGAGGAAGGAAGAGAGGAAGAATTAGAGGAAGTAGAAGGTTGGTGGGAAATTCTGGACTCATCTAACTGCTGATTCGACTATTCAGGAATAGTGGTGTTCTGAACGACATTGGTTGAGAAGAGCCAGACCGGCAAGCCAATTGTCAGTCCTGGAAGCGACAATGTGGCCATATGGGGCACACCAACATCTCCCCAAGTGGAGAAGGGACTAGGATTTCCACCAAGGGGAATTCCTTGGTTGGTAGGCTCCATTTTCTCAACCTAAATATCAACGCAGGAAAAGGGGTATGAATATTCCGTTTAAAATAAATTCTAACGACGCTTGGACACAACTTGCTTTTTCAATTTTAAAGAGTCGAGAAAAAGCAAAAGATGACTCTAGTCTCCTTTGATTTTTAATGAGCCTGAAGTGACAAGTGCTCAGATGGACCTTTTCCGTTAAGGAGTCTGAAAAGGAACGAAAGGGACTGCTCTGGAGATCTAGGTAGAGGGTGTGCCAAACCAATCACAAAACCGCAGAATACTTTTTAGGGTACGGGCGGTCAATCTTCCCGAATGCTGTGTTCAGTGCATTGCGATTAGTAGGGCGGCCGACACGGCTTCCTATGGATAAAGGTTTTGAGCCTATAGGGGTCTCCCAATATATACTCGACGGTACGTGGGAGCACAATCCGTACTGGTACTTATCGTCTCTCAGGAGGAATCACTCAACCATCAGTGAGGCCAACAGTTACCAGGTTTTATGATGCCGGAACACGTCTCTAGCCTAGACCTCTATGTTGTGCGTTAAGTTACAAAGCGTTGTTAAGTTCATTCAATTTATTTTAGGTTGATCTTTCTTAGAAGTTTGCCTTTTTGGATCACCACGAGATGTAGATACAATTCCTAAATGCAGTCTAAAGATGATAAGCAAGCTTTTATCTCTTTTCAACAATGAAAATCCTAGCTACAAGGGGAAAAGAAAGACACAATCTTTTCTCAAAGAGCATAGAGCACACTATAAATGCACTTTTCCTAAATCAAGCCATACAAACTGTCAAAATGCAAATGCACATATGCATGTATTTTTTTTCACTTTCTTAATATTGATGCCTAAAAAGAAAGTTGTTGTACAAATTTGAATTCGATTTCAAGTGAAAAACACAAACAAGCTTCTTTTTCGAAATCAACAAAGTAGATTACGACACTTTATGATTTTGAAGTAAACACTTGTTTCGACACTAGAAATTCACAAATTCAAACCAAATTACAAAATTAAAAGCGCAATCAACTGTCAACAGCAAACAAACTTACTCCTAAGATCAAAACGACACTTACGACAGGTCTAGATCTAAAGGCGATAGTATGACTAGTTTACTTTTGTAATGGGAAACTGCAAATGACGTAACAAATACACAAAAAAAATACAGTTTCTTTTATACAATTGAGGCGGAATTGAGGCAGAGAAAAGGGGTTTTCAGATAGGTACCCACACTGATAACAGGCTGCAAAAATCAGAGATAAAACTGAACAAAAAGAAGCAAAGAACCACAGCTGCACAGGACAAAGGCTGATCAACGCACCTGTTGCACAGAGAAACTGAATTGCAGCGCAGGTAGCCCTCTCGGGACCTGTGTTGAAATGCAGAACCTCTTCACAGAGCCTGCGCTGAAGCAGAAACAAGAATTGTCTATGGGTTCTGGGTCACGGTTTGCAGTTTAATCTATGGTTTTTGGCCGGATAAAACCTATCAATAAGGTGCAATTAGAGGGATGATTTAAAGGAGGACTAAGACCTATCACAAAGGGCAATTAGCACATTTGTGGATCAGCTGTTCAGATCATAAACAGGCCCAGTGAATGGACTAGAGTAGCAGATCTCTACTTTGCATTTGTAAATGGCAAATGCAGTTCGATTCGCCACTCCTAAGTTTATGAGAAGAACAACAATAGAAACACAAATAAACTAACTAGAAACGATCCCCAGCGGAGTCGCCAATTTGTTGTTGGGAAAAGTATCCATTCAGAATGCCCCTATCCCACTCTAAGGTGTGACAGTGCCTTAGCAACAAACAAGGAAAACTATTTTCGTATTCTTCTTTATGAAATGTAAACGAAGAGGAAGGATGTAACTAACCTGTGTCTTTCGCTAGTTTGTTGATCCAATCGCTCTCTCCTTTGTTCGCTTCCCGCTGCCTGCTCCCTTACTGGTCCAGCTTCACCAAGTTCCTGCAAGATCACAGAAGAGGAAAACTACACAAAAGACATAGATTTACATTCATAACTAGTTTAGGATCAGATTTAAACTAAACATGAAAATATAACAAAACATCATTGATACACAGCATGTAGGAGAAACTCAAATAGTTTTATTGATATAATAAGAAAGTCCAAGAGGAGATACAACCAAGTGAGTCCCGATCCAGCATCTACCTCCCAGCAAAGGAATCCCTTCCTCACCTCCAACAAAGAATAAATCACCTAATGCACTAATCTCAATCTCAAACCAACAGCAATTCTCTGCAAAGTACAAAATTCCAGCCTCTGGATCTCTGGGTGAGGGATCCATATATAGATGTAAGCAGAGAGGATGAGTCAGCTTATGTTTTGACTTGTGGCTTCTCTCTGTCAGTTCTTGCTTCCACTTGGAGGCTGAGAGCCTCTTACTCATCACTGGTCGAATTCAGTGAGGCAAGTGTCATTGGAGAAGATTCTGGAAGCTTCCATTGTCTTTCCACCTCGTTGAATGAGCTTGCCATTTGTCATTTCCCGCTCAACGCACCCTGGTAGTGCATTCACCTGCGTTGCAACGCACCTAGCCAGTGTATTTGGGTGCTTTGCAACGCAGGCAGCTAGTGGAGCATCTGAATTGATCCTGATTTGACTAGTTTTGGGCAGTTTCTGGTGGAGAACTTCTGGGAGAAGCTGTCATTTGTTGACCTTGTTTCTTTAGGAGCTGGAACAACATCTTTAGGGACTTAGGATCCCTTGGTTTATGGAAATTTCATGCTTATAGCTGTAAGGCACAAAAATGTCTATAACACCTAGGAATCCATTTACCTGTTTTGGCGGGATAAACGGTAAATCCCGAGGGAGGAGTCTCGGTTTAGGGTCTAGTGATGCAGGTTTAGATTGAGGTATAGCCTAAGAGACTTGTCTCAGTTTAGCTCCTAGTGATCTAGGATATGATTGTGGTAAAGCCCGAGAGACAAGGAGATGGAAAATTCCTCAAGGATAGTGATAGATTCTGGATGGCATTCCAAGCTCGTTTCGGCTTTGTGATCAGAGCACTAGTTTTGGTGTGATTAGGGTTTGGTGAGGGTGGAGGTGGTTTAACATTTGTATTCCCTTGTTTGTTTTTGGATTGGTTTATCCATGCGATTCCACATTCACGCTTGTAATATGGCATAGGGGTGACTGGATGAGAGAAAGATTTGGTTCAGCCATATCTACGGTTCGGTGCTATGTGGAAGTCCTGAACCTGGTTGAATTTTCCTATGATTAATGAAATATAAGTTCTATTTATTTTACACTTGTTTATATGTGAATTTATTGGTTATTATATCTCTGATATTTACATGGTTTTATGTTCGCTATAAGCATGTTTAATTAACTCATTCATGTCATGGTTATTTCATGTATTTACTTGTCATTTTTAAAATCATGGATGCAAGACCTAATTGATGTTATAACAGTTCAAGGAACAAGGTGGTGATTCTCTTGTTATGTTTCATATGAGTTTTTAGTCATTCATGCTCTTTCATATATCCTAGAATTGTAGGTTGCATTGATGCCAAGTGGTTGACATAATTTCATCCCCAGTTGGGGATAGTTAGGCCTTGTCCTGAGGTTACTTTTTGGTTTATTATTATTGTCATCATGTATTTGATGGATTATTAAAGTTATGGCCAATTTTGGGTAGTGGCTGGAACTCTTGGCTAGAAAAGTTCCTTGAATTCCATGAATGTTGGTGCAAGTCTGTTGGGAAAGGTCCCTAGACGCTAGCTTGCAGGCCTGTGAGAGCATCCAGAGGTCCTTGGATGCTGACATGCCCATAGCATGAGAGCATCCAAAGTTTAATAGGTCTAAAAGTTTAGTGGGATTGTGACACAATATTTTTTCACATGTCCTACACTTCGCTATGGCATACCTCGAAGTGCCAGAAGCATCATGACCATAATGCAGTGTACTCATTCATATATGCAGCTTAGATCCTCCCTAAGACATTGATTAGAAAATTCCTTGAGATTCCCCTGAAGGAAATGGCTCTAAAACCCTAATTTGAGAATCATCACTCTTATGAGACTGAAAACTGGGATGGTCACTGGTTGCATTATACTCAACCTGTGATGGCATCACTTTGTTTTATTGTATACTCATGATGATCTGAAAAGGGAAATTTTCCCAAAGAGGATGAGAAGCTTCGTGATCTAGAAGCTTCTAGAGTGGTGAGTTGTAGGCTGTTCAGCGTAGATAAGGTTGAGTTATCCCAACTTGGCCTCTTGGTCTTATCCCTATGAGCTACCTCCTTGAGATGAGGCCCTACTCCTATCTTTGGAGAGATCCTAACTCTGTTTCCCTTCCTATATATTCATCCCCTCCCATTCTGAAATGGTTGGTCTTTGTCTATTTGCACCCTTATGCTAAGATTGTGCCTATATGCTACTCGTTTGGCTTAGAGAAGGAGTACTTGAAGAGCTTAGCTTGGACTTGGACATTCATTCTAGGATATCCTATTAACATCAAGGCTCGTTTGTATGCTTCCTCCTTTATTCTATGAATATACAACTACTGGTTAATTTTCCACAAATCTGTATGTTTATGTATCATTTGTCTTAACACTCCTTCGTCTGTTAAGTAGGTTACTTTTGAATATGCTATTTGTATTTGCATGCCTTGTTGTGTCTTGATCTCTTGTGCAGGTGTATAAATTTTATGAGCAGTAGGAATGAGCTTGTGACACAAGTGATTCAAGGTCTTCAACAAAGGAATAAGTGATAGAATTAGAATGAAGTAGGCCATCTTCTTCGTCTCTCTTTTCAATTGTAACTTAGGAAAGTATCTAGTAGATTGTCACGTAGGTTGTCACTCCCACTCATTAGGCTAGAGGGATCATCTCTATCCACAGAGATGATTTACCTAGACAGAAAAATGGTGACTCCACTAGGGACACTATAACCCTTTCCATTCAATACTTCACCTTGAATTTGTGGTGAGTTTGACCAACCGTCATTTTTCTAGCTTGTTTTCTTTTCTATAACTACTTTCACTTGTTGTTGATTGATTGAGGACATTGATTTTTGACTGGTCTTGAAGATTTTTTTTTTTTTTTTCATTTTTCTTGTGCATCGTGGGTTTGCCTTTCATAGTCATGATATCATCACGGATATTTCAATTACAGTCAAGATTATCATGCTTTCATTGCTATTTTTTTCTTTAACAAGCGCAATGATTCTAGAGTATAAGATAAAATAGGGTTTTTCTTCTTCATCTCAGTCTTTTTGTCCTTTATCAGTGATTTTCCAAAGTGCCTATGGTGTGTTTGACCTGATTATCATGCTTGATTTATTGCAATTGTCTCTTGATTTGGTTTTCTATGTGTTCGATGCTTGTTCACTTCTTAGGGTTTCTAGCTCACCGTTCACTCATTGATTGATCTTCTTGTCAGAGGTTGATCACTCCTGTTCAAGAATCTTCTGTATCATGACATTTTTTATAAATGCTTTTAGTTCTTTAATTTGAAATTCTTCTCATTGGTGTCAAATCATTTTGATGCTTTGAAGATCATTTTACTTCCATTGTCAAGCATAGATCACAAATTGTTTGCTTTGGTTGAATTGAAAGAATGTGCTTGTTATCATTACTATGTTTTAGAAAGTGAAAGTGTATATCATTAAAGTATTTTCGAGACATTTCTTGCATTCAAATTACAAAGTGAAAGAAATTTTCGTGATTAGTGAATTATTTTCATTTCCATTTACTTTCGACATTTGTTTGCATTGATTGAATTAAAGTGAAAGGAAAATCATTATCACATCTTTAGTGAAAAGGAAGAGATTTTCATTTCTATGGCATTCCATTTGTTAGTAGAATGAAGGATTAGATTTCATTTTTGCATATTGCATTGGAAGAGTTCTATTGATGCTTTTCTTATTGTTTGATGCATTGATTGGTTGTTTCTCTCCCCTTGTTAGAATAGCCTTCATTAAATGAAAAGTTTCATTTTCATAATTTAGTTGGATTCTAGGAACATGTGACATCGTTGAGCCCTCAAAACTGAAACTTAATTCAAGATTAACTTAGAATTTACCTCAATTAACGTATGGAGCATTTTTCACTTAACACAAATATTTAGAGGTTTAGGCTAGAGACGTGTTCCAATGTCTTAAAACATAACAACTACCATTAACTACCTGCATTGTATCCCGGGGGTGAAATCTCGTGCCAGTATGGAAGTATATAAAAGGTTCTCCAGTACTTTCAGGTATATCAGAGGCACTATAGTCTAAAAAGTATATAGGGACACTCTCATTGAACGGTTCTGCATTAGAAAACACTAACATGGACTTGTGATCCCCGTAACGTCGTGTATAAATTGGAATACCCCTGTAGGTTTCTATCCTTTAGCCACAGGAAACTGAGTCAGCCACCATGTAAACATGATACACTGAACACAACATTCGGTGAGATTGGTTAAGTCCTTCGCTTTGGCTCGTACTTGGTAAACTTTATTGCCTAGATTTTACCCATTTTGATTTATTTGTTATTTCATGTCAATAAAATTAACTACCAACGATAACATGTTGAACCCATACAGTTGCTTCTTGTCCCAATATTAAGTAAATGCTTGTATATTTTAATTTTAGTCAGCCCTCAACGAATCTCCTCTCCTTTTTCTGCTCTTGAGAGAAAGTCATCATGGTTGAACCATTGAGTTCACCCTAGAGTTCCCCTTCGTTGTCTGATATTGAAGGGCCTTCACAAGGAGTTCATCTGGAACTTCCTTAGTCACTTCAAGCTCAAGGCTTTGAACATGGGTTTGTCCCAAGCATTCAACCCCCTTCTTCTTGTCCACCACCCTCAAATTCCTTGTCACCTTAAGATTTTGATCCAGAGAACCTTGAGAGTCCACATAGGTTTCTATTATATCCACCGAATCCATTATTTGATATTGTTGTGATATATCCTTAGCGTCCTTACAATCCTTACGATCAACCTGTTGTTCCTTTGGAGTTATCTCCTCGTACATATCAGGTTCCTCCTCACCATTTGTTTCCACCCATGGATTCAGAAGGTGAGATCCCAACCTCTCCTCTAGGTCATTCAGAAGTTTCCTATATGCATAATCCTCATGTTGATGATCAACAGGGGTATGAATTTCCTCGAGAAGGATTTCCTTTTACCGTAAGAATCCCATCTCACACACTTCTTGAAACCAGTGGGCCTATGTTTTCACCTGGTTGTACAACCTTAGCGTACTTAGTTTTAGGAAATCCTAGTGCTTCATCCTTGTATCAAAATCCTATTTTTTCTTCAAATGCTATGCCCACTGCTGGTCCATTTATTCCAAATGAAACCTCTCAAATTTTTGTACAAAATATTGTCACAGAAGTTCCTGTTCAACATACCATTCCATCGCAACATGTACTATCATTTCAACCATCCATTCCGGTACAACCGATTGTTTCAAGTCAGGTTTTAGTCAGTTCTTCCACCCCTCCATCAAGTTGACAGAATGTACCACCGCCTAGGGGGGAAATCTGAACATTCCTCTTGTATCATATGGAACCCATGTGAGTGGATCACAAACTCACATGGTTGGAGTCAATCAATCTTATTGTGGTGATATTCCTAACTCTGTCAATCCATATGGGTCGGGTAATATCCAATATCAATAGCCTTACATGGGGGTCATATTCCACTCCAACAACCTTATGTCCCATATGGCTCACAAGCTCTCCTAAATCCACCTTACATTCCACAAGCAGGAGCCTATGTCCAGCTTGGTCAATCCACTATTCTTGGTGGATATGGTCAAATTCAATTTCGAAAATACCAATACCCATAGGGTATACCCCAAGGAACTTTCCAACAACCCTTGCAGCAGCAAGGGAAACCGTTACAATAGCAAGGGCAAACTTTGAATCAGCAAGGGCAACCTTTGCAGCAGTAGGGGCAACCTTTGCAGCAGTATCAACAGCCTTTGTAGTAGCAAACTCAGTTTGTTCAGTGGCCCACTCAACCTATGTATCCGCAAGGTAAATCCTTCTAGTATCAAGGCCAACATTTGCAGCGGCAAGGCCAACCTTTGTAGTAACAAGGTCAACCTCTGCAGCAAGCTCAACTTGTCTATCAACAAGGTCAACCCTTGCAGACACAAGGTCAGCCCCTGCAGCATTAGGGCCAATCTCTTCAGGACCAGGGTCAACAAGTCCAAGAACCTTATAATCTGTATGCCAAATATATTTCTTATCAATGACCTGCGGTAGGTCAATATCAAACCTACCCTATATAAAATCCACCTTATCATCAAGGTACCTTTCAGTGGGGGAAAAATCAAGTTCCCTTTCGTCAAAGTCCTCCGTTGTGGGGTAAGAATCCTTACCAACAAGGTTGGAACGCGCAGTTTGGGCCTCGTCAAAGGCCGTGCATGCCATTCAATCCGTAATTGCCAGTTTTAGCCATGTTGGAACTACATGATGTCTCGAGGCTCACAAATGATCATATTATTCATTCGCCTTACTGGCCTCCAATTCCTACTAAAATTCCAAGCGATTTCCCTAGGTTCAAAGGAAAACCTAAAGAGGATCCTCAAGCCCATGTGATGACATATCACTTATGGTGCTCTTCAAAATCTTATATTGATTATTCTATCTGTCTTCACCTCTTTCAAAGAATCTTAATAGGTGTTACCGCAAAATGGTATGTCGAGTTACGTCGAAGTACTTATGCTAGCTTTAACTCTTTAGCTATGACTTTCCTCACCCACATCCAATTACCAGTTAGTTATGAAACTGGTACTCATTTGATAACATATCTTAAGAAAAATATTGTGACACACATTTCCGATCATATCCATGAATGGAGATGTCGACATCGCCTCATAAAATTCAAGATTCCTGATGAGTTGTTAAATCAATGGTTTAGAAAATCATTCGTAAACAAGATTTATAAAGAAATAGCAATGGATGGTTGTGTTACCGAGGACCAAGTTATTTCTCGTGCCGAATATTTAGACTTAGTCTATTCCCAATCTAGTACGTTATATGAGATGTTTCCTGATGCTCCAAGACCTTCAGATCTTACATCTTTAAAGTCTTCCTATGTACCACCTGTTGATAGTATAATTGGATCAGTGTCCCAGACCTCCACTAAGTCTTCTTCCAAAAAAAAGCCTATTTCAGATACTGGTGCCAACCATCCTTAGAAAAGTTTTTCAAATCTTGGTAAAACCTTTGAGGTTCATATTGTTTAGTCTACCGCAACAGATAAGGCATTAAAAGGTAAGAAAAATGGTAAATGTAAAGCCAAATATGATACCCCAAAACAAGATCCACCCAATTCATCTATTGATGATGCTTCCAAACAAAGCTGAAATATCCTTGCCTCATTTGTGAGGAAGACCATTATACCAAGGATTGTCCCCGACGTGCTGAAGTTAACCATTTATTGAAAGGTACATTGACTGTTTTGAAAGAACTGTTTCCATCTCAGTAGATGCAGTTGGTATACCAACCACAATCTTTTGCCTCCTCTTGTTCTCAAGTTTTGTTGATGCAAGGTTCATAACCTATTTCTATCGCTACTCGATCAAAGGACTATGAAACCCCCCAAAATTAGATGGTGGAGAAAGAAGTCACTGATATACCTTCTACTTCCACTCCATCCAGTTTTGGTCCGCTCCATATTGAGTGACCTAACAATGGATTCGTAATCCGACCACCTCCCAAAGGTGTGCATCGGAAATCATCTTATAATATGAATGTTAGAGCTACACGACATTATAATATAGTCGAATATTTAGCTCAAGCACCTTTAGCGATGTCTGCTTTGGAAGTTCTCCAAACATGTCCAATGCAGCGGAAATCATTTCTGTCTACTATAGGCACTATTGATCTTTCCAATTCGAGTTTAATTACCTCTGATCTTGAAAACCATGTTCCTCGTCTTCCTCATCAAATTGATTTTCTGATTCAAGTTATAATTAAAGGAAAGACAACCCATCAAACTTTTATTGATGAAGGTCCTTCCACCTGCATCATGTCTGTTTCGTGTTGGAAGGCCATTGGCTCTCCTCCCCTTAACCAGTCCCTAAACACTTTGGAGGCCTTTGATGGTAGAGGCTCCCATCCGTATGGTATTCTCACAAAATTTCCTATCACGTTGGAAGGAAAAACTGTTGAGCTAGAAGTGGAAGTTGTGGATGTGAATCTTAATTACAACCTTCTTCTCCGGCAAAGTTGGACCCATGCTATGTTTTGTGTGGTTTCTTCTTTGTTCTGGGTGTTTTGTGTTCCTCATGAAGGAAAAATTGTCACCGCTGACCAACCATATTTTTTCTCTTCCAGTACATCGAATGAAAATGTCCCATATGTGGGTAATACCGAAATTCCTTATGAGAGCGCGGGGGCAAGTATTTTTAAAGATTCTGCTTTAATGGGTACTTTTTCTCTCACACCTCCGAATATGACTTCGATCAATATGATCTTTGTTTCTACAGATCCATGGATTATTCCTACTCCATATCATATTGATTCATTTGATGATTCTATGTCGTTAAGTCCATTAGAGCAAGCTTATTAAGAAATTGTTTTGGCTTCAACGGCTGCTTCAGCAAGTCATGTTGTTTTCAGCATGAACCTAGATACTTATGCGCAACATCCTTGGCTTGGTTATTGGGATTCTCTTATCCTTTGAATGAGACATTCCCCATTGATGAGAGTACTGTTGAGGTTATGTCTCTGGACGAAACTCCTTGGAACGATCTCCATCGTCGTTCTTCATTTCTTCCAGACCTGAGTGAGATGCCTTCTTTTAACCCAATGCATCCACTTCAAACACCTATTTTGGTGCACGAAGTCTTGTCTAAGGGTAATATGGGAAACATAATTGCAACCATACCTCTTGACATTTCCATTAAACTTGGATTTGTTTAGAACGTTCATATTGGGGTTTCCTGTTCTCCTGATGAGATCAGGGTTTACACTGAAATTTTCAAAGAATTTCACGATGTCTTCACATGGTCATATGAGGAAATGCCTGGTACTGATCTAGAAATCGTGCTGCATGAAATACCTATGTATGTTGGTGTGAATCCTATTCATCAATGACTTCGTCCTATGCATCCTAAGAAGGCTATTGCTATTAAGGGAGAAATTGAAAAGCTTTTAAAAGATGGTTTCATCTATCCAATCCCATTGACAGATTGGGTGTCTAACATTGTCCATGCTGCTAAAAAGTAGGGCACGATCTGAGTATGTGTTGATTACTGGAATATCAATCGTGCACGCCAAAAAGACAACTATCCCACACCATTTATCGATCAGATCATCGACAAGTGTGCTAGGAGTGATATTTTATCTTTTATGGATGGCTTTTCTGGTTACAACTAGATCAATATCTCACTCATTGATCAACACAAGATGACTTTTATCTGTCCATGGGGAACTTTTTCCTATAAAAAGCTTCCTTTTGGTTTAAAAAATGTTGGCGCTACCTTCCAGAGAGAAATGTCCTATGCGTTTCATGATATTCGACACATTGTTCAACCTTATCTTGATGACTTACCAGCCCATTGGATGACTTACCAGCCCATTCTGCTAAGTGTCGTGACCATCCCGACCACTTAAGATCCATCTTTCTGCGATGTCGACACTATAACATCCATCTTGATCCGCATAAATGATTTTTTTGCATTGAATCTGGTCGACTCTTGGGTTTTGATGTGTCCCGTGAAGGTATCCAAAGAGATCCTCTAAAATTTGAGGTTATTGTAAGCTTACCCCCTCCTACCTCATTGCTTTAATTGCAAAGTTTGCAAGGAAAGGCTAACTTTCTTCATCGTTTCATTCCTAACTACGCTAAACTCACCAAGGGTTTTACTCGCTTGCTTAAAAAGGGGATCCCTTTCATTTGGGATGAGATTTTCCAAAAATCCTTCAATGCCTTGAAAGACACACTTATCAATGCTCCTTTATTACATCCCCCTGATTACCGATGTGATTATTTCCTATACTTGGCTGCAACTGACAGTACCATTTTTATGGTATTGGTTCAGGATGAATATGATGGCAATGAACATGTGGTTTATTATTTAAGCCGAATCTCCTTGACACTGAAACTCAATATTCCCATGTCGAGAAACTTGCCTTAGAAGCAGTCCATGCTATCCAAAGATTTCGTCATTATATCATTTTAAGGAAAACCATTGTGATTTTCAATTACAACCCCGTGACCTATATTTTGACTCTTCAATTACTTGGGGGAAAATACTCCAAATGGATTGTTATCCTGTAGGAGTTTGATTTGGAGTTTACTACCGCCAAATCAAAAAAATCACTTTTTTTTTAACGAATTGATATGTGCCCTTCCTTCTGCAAGCACTTCTACTGATTTTAGTGAGCAGATTCCTGCTCAAGCTTTGTTTCTCATCAACAATATTGACACGTGGTATGGAGATATTATCGTTTATCTTTAGACCCAAACCTTCTGATCTAATTTGTCTCGATCCAACTGACGTCACATCCAACATCAGTCCCAACCTTATCATATTCTTGGTGATACATTGTACTGAGTCGGTGTTGACTCTGTTATTCACAGATGTATAACACTTGAAGAGGCTAAATAGGTCTTGAATGACTACCACTCTGGGGCATGTGGTGGTCATATGTCAGGTTATGTCGCTGCTCAAAAAATCCTCCACGCTAGTTATTTCTGGTCTTCCATCTTTAAAGGTTGTATTCTGTCTATCCAGAAGTGCTATGAATGTCAGATTTTTAACCGCAAGAAGCGTGCCCCACTAGCACCCTTACACCCAGTAGTTACCATTGGCCCATTTGCTAAATGGGGCATAGAATTTATGACATGTAACCCTGATTCACCCATGGGGCATGGCTATATTATTGTCTTCGCCAACTACTTCACTCAATGGGTCAAGGCGATGCCCACATATAATGCTGACGGTATCATTGTTGCTTAGTTCCTCTTCAACCAAGTCATAGCACGTTTTGGCATTCCTCAAGCGATGGTAACTGGCCATGGATAAAATTTTTGTCAGTACATGATGGCAGAGATGACTGCTCAGTTGGGCTTTCGTCATGGAATCTCAACTCCTTACTATCCACAAGGTAATGGCCAAGCCGAAGCAATTAATAAATTTTTGATTACTACGCTTCAACGAATCATTGGGAAGCACAAAAAGGATTGGCATCTGGTGCTATTCTCAGCTCTCTGGGCTTACCAGACTTCAACTAAGACGACCACTAGATTTACTCCATTCCAGCTGGTTTATGGTTTAGAGGCAACTCTCTCGATTGAATGTGAGATTCCTTCACTCAAATTAGCTATCAAACTTCTTCCTAATACCTCACCTGAAGAGGAGTGGTTACTCTACCTTGAGAGGCTTGACGAGACCCATGGCACTGCTGCGATGGTAATTGAACCCCAAGATAAGCATGTCAAAGCTCATTTTGATTAAACCATTTCTCTTCACACTTTTTCTGAAGGTGACCTGGTCCTCCTCTATGATCAGGATAATGATAAGTTGGGTGCTGGAAAGTTTGAACCTATGTGGCATCAGCCACATATCGTTTAATGTGTCTTGTAAAAGGGCACCTATGAGCTAGTTGATTACGAAGGAAATGCATTATCACAGCCCCACAATGGGTTGTATTTGAAAAAGTATTATGCGTGAAATTCATGTAATTACTTTTGTACATTAGTGTGATTATTGAATTCATTGGTGCGGAATTTTGATTTTTAGTGTGTTTTTTTTCTTTGCAGACATGTGTTTTTTTGCTTACCTTGTGCTCCACTTAGTTTTCAAGTGTTGTCAAATCATTATGTCGGTTTTGCTAATGGTTCTTGTCGTAGCACATGGAATTTTTCTTCTGTAGCTTGGGAACTCTTCGCCCCTGATGACGAGTTGGTTGATTTGGAAGGTATTTTCCTAGGATGAACAACTAACAATATTGTTAAATACAATACAATCATTGAACTATTGTTAGAAGCAGTTGCTCTTGGCATTAGAGATGTAGTTGTCAAATTAGATTCACAACTCATTATGTTATAGTTAAAAAATTATTGCTTAGTAAGAGATCCACATATATTGCGTATGTATCTACGTGTCTGATTACTAGAAATAAATTTTGATTTTATTACATATCAACATATTCCACGCAATTTGAATACATTAACAGATGCATGAGCAAACTATGTTCTTGATAGACATTTGCGTAATTTACAAAACCAATCACATCATCATGATTCATGGACACATAAGTATAAAATAAGACATTCATATGCATATATATATATAGATATAGATATATACGTTTGTCAAAGTGTTTCGACATCAAAATCCTAAAAATAAATTATTCTGAGACACTTGGCTTTCAAAGTCTACATCATGTGCAAAAAAACAACTAGAAAAGTTATATGCCTGCATGGTGCTCATGATAACATGAGACTTCCCTAATCACTCGGCCTAATAGCCAACAAAGTCTCACAGATACCCCTATTGTGTGCCTTTGATATCACAATGGCACATCATCTATAGTAGTGTACTTTGGAATCCCTCGAGTGATCACATCGAAATTACGTTCCATATCTCTAATGGGGTCCGCTCCTTCCTCATAGGAAGCATCTGCTACTTGTTGGGCTACTCATCGTGCTATTGGTGACATGCAAGTCAGCATTTCCAGTCCAACATCTGCACATTTATCACAAGTTCAGTCTCAGTTACACTTTCATAAAAATTCATAAAACTTGAAAAATCCAAAAACAAGTTTTTTTACCTGCATGAGTCCACTGCTCATCCGGTGGCAGAGGTAGATCAGGGTCCCATATGAAATTTGTGCCTTCATAGGCATAGTCATCCACAATGATAAATTGGTTGTGCAGCCAAATGAAAAACTGCGCTAGGAAATGCATGTGTTGACCCCCTCCACCTCGAGGCATTAGTTCACTCCATCGCACTAGTCTCGGATTTTTGTGGATTAGGATATGGTACCTATGTCCACTGATACTAAAACATGGGCATGTGTTGCAGAAATAAAGTAACCAAAATTGAGGCAAAGCCATACTGTTTCAAGTTTCCACACTTACCCTTGATCAACTGCCTCTTCATATTGACTAGTAACCCTGAATACCAGTTGAATAATTTTTGAGTGAGGGATTCTAATGCATACTGGAATTGGTATTTCGAAGTCTCGTGCCAATATTGCATCCCAGCTACGCGAGCTATGGTGAATAGGATCTTCCATAGGGGAATATTTCTAGACGTTGTAGCTATTTTCACCTTCTCACCCATTGTCATCTCGGCACTTGGGCAATGTCTTGCGAATAGAGTGCTGGTGTTCTCACCTCCTAGACGAGACCTGAAGAGTTGAACTCTTTCTCCTCTTCTCGATAATCTAGTGATGAAATAAATATGAGTTTCCTCCAACTCCAATTCATGGTTCCCAATGATGAAGATTTCTCGATCAATGTCCCCTAAGTTGATCAAATAATACAGTAGTTCATTCTGAGCTCTTAGTCCTGTAGTCCCGAAGAACTTCAGCAAACCACAGTTCCTTAAAGCATTGATACATTCTGGATCTTGGGATACCTAGTGGTATTCCTCCTCATGGCCTCTTTCATTCCATTCTATAACCATGGTGGGCTACAATCTCCTACAAAACATCATTACACGATGATTAGATGCCCTTTCGTGGAGTTAAATCCAAACAATTTTCTTTAAAGAGTGTTTTTCCTTCAAAAAATTCTGTCTCGGAACCATCACGCATGTTTTTATTAACTGAGCGATGCCATCGTGAGGGCCTTTTGGCTTGGGAATGATCATTACAGGTCCGATGAGAAAACCTGCGATGATCGCCCATGTAGTTTAAAAACAAAAATCCTCCTACTGACAAGCAAAAATCCATTTAAAAAGCATCAAAATGTAATAAATGAAAGAACTTACCTATTGTTGATAGCTTGAGAAATGATGCCCTGGATCTCCTGCATCTTCCACCTGAAATTGGAAGGAAAAAGGGTAAAATGCACTCTCAAAATTTACTTCAGTGAAATGGTAATTTTTTTTAACTTTTGGTATATTTATAAGTTTTAATTTCATTTTTGCCATTATTTTATTAATATTTTATTATTTTTCTCGATATCAGTGATCGGTGGTTATCTTTGTGTTATTACAGGTACTTTCTGGTGGACATGTGATTATTATTGACTGATTCAAACAAGTTTATGTTTTATCTCTTTTTCAAACTCGTTAAAAATAAACGAAAAAGGAACCCCCATGGAGTCATCTTTAAGCTCTTTTCTGACTCTTAAAACATGAAAATATCATTGAGTACTTGTCTCTTAAAACTCATTAATTAAAATGAATTGACATCATCTTAGTATATGTTTACCCCTTTTTTCAGGCTAAGATTGACTATTTATGAAAAAGGTAAACCTTGGTCGATATGGTCAAGAGGTTCTCTCGAATATTATTTTCTACCTTTTCGGGTTTGAGGGACAAATTACACAAAGGGACATGATGGAGTTTTATTTTTTGTCTCTTTTTCAAAATCTCTAAATATGAAAAAGATACTGAGCTATTCTTACGTCAGATTCATTAAAATTTTACGATGAAAGACTCGTCACCATGATGATACTGAGTTTCTCCTTCCTAGGGCTCGTAAAACTTACTAGGATGGATTCATTTGAAGAATGAAATTACATGACAAGCATATGCTATCCTCTTCAAGCTTGTGATAAAAATAATTGGGGTACTTTCTAGAAATAGTGGAGAAAAGTGAAAATGAAACATCCTTTATATAGGCAGCATATCGTTCTTGAACATGAAACTCTTCTGCTTCTTGTGTCTGGTTTGGGATATCCTCACTCGCTCACTTGTCCTACTGGGTTTGGGTGACCTATTTTTTCCTCTCATCTGATTATTCAATTTCATCATTATGACCTTTAGTCTTATGTTGAGTCAAATGATGCCACACTCCATAATCGTGTCGCCAATGTTCAAGAGAAGTCCTATCTGTAGTTATTTTCATATACATTGTTTGACCCATTGTTACAGTCTTGTATCTTATTCACTTCATTCCACTTTATTATTTGTTTTGTGTCAATGATGGGGGACTCATCATGGCCTTCCTTTGATGAGTCACTTCCTATCGACTTCAGCTCATTATCCAGGAAGATGACTTAGAAACTCCTTTTCAATACCTTAGAGCTTGCATGCCTTAATGGAAAGTTCTTCACATCTGATGACAGGTTTTCATCATTGGCCTTCAATCGCGTGATTCCACAAGTGTTCAACTTCATCTTCATTATCGCATTCATGGATTATACTGTCATACCTTGAGAGCCATTGTCATTATTGGTGGTTTCCCTCGTTCCTGTTAACAGTCCACATCATTGGCCGGTAATTAGGTGGTTTTCTAGCATGTTCGACTTGGACACACTAATTCACATGTTAAAAATCATACTTTGATCGGATTGGGATGGACTGCAAGACCTTGAGTCTTGTCTGATATGACTCAGGCTGCATGGAGTTATGTGTTATTCATGATTGTACACATGTTTTTGCTATACAGATGATTGTGACGATACCGTGGGAGTTTACATTCATGGTGGTCCTTCTATATCGGATGGATGCGTCCATACCTTGGAAATTAGGTTTACAGATGATCCTTCTCATTTGGATGGTTGCGCCCATGCCATGGATCCTTTCATATAGTCCTTATTATTCAGATGGTTGCGTTCATACTATGGATTCATGTTTTTCTATTAGATATGTATATGTATATGCATCCTTGATTTACAGGTCTCCTGATAGTGTTTGTTCTCCTCCTTGAAAAAACTCGTAAAGCATCTCACTCATCACTCCTCATTCTGCCTTCATACTTTAAGGGGCATCTGTTACACAATATTTTGTCACACCTCCTGCACTTCCTTGTGATATACGCCGAAGTGCCTAAAACATGACCATCATGTAGTGTACTCATTCATATATGCAACTAAGATCCTCCCTAAGACGTTGACTGGAAAATTCCTAGAGCTTCCCCTAAAGGAAATGGCTCTAAAACCCTAATTTGAGAATCATCGCTCTTACGAGACTGAAAAACCGTTATGGTTGCCTGCTGCATTATAATCGACCTGAGATGCCATCTCTCTATTTGCTTGTATACCTGTGATGATCCAAAAAAGGAAATTTTCCCAAAGAGGATGAGAAGCTTCGTGATCTAGAAGCTTCCAAAGTGGCGAGATGGACGTTGTTCGGCCTAGATAAGGTCGAGTTATCCCAACTTAGCCTCTTGGTCTTATCTCTATGAGCTACCTCCTTGAGATAAGGGCATAATCCAATCTTTGGAGAGATACTAACTCCCTTTCCTTGCCTATACATTCATCCTCTCCCATTCCCAAATGGTTGGTCTTTGTCTATTTGGACCCTTATGCTAAGCTTGTGCCTATATGCTACTCATTTGGCTTGGAGAAGGAGTGCTTGGAGAGCTTAGCTTTGACTTGGACATTCATTCAAGGAGAGCCTATTGACATCAAGTCTTGGTTGTATGCTTCCTCCTTTATTCTATTAATATACAACTGCTGGTTCATTTTCCACAAATGTGTATGTTTATGTATAATTTGTCTTAACACTCATTGATATATTAAGTAGGTTAATTTTTAATATGCTATTTGTATTTGCATGCCTTGTTGAGTCTTGATCTCTTGTGAAAGTGTATAAACACAGTGAGAAGCAGGAATGAGCCCATGACACAAGTGATTCAAGGTATTCAACAAAGTAAGACATGATAACATCAGAACGAGGTAGGCCATCTTCTTCATCTCTCTTTTCAATTGTAACTTAGGAAAGTATCCAGTAGATTGTCACGTAGGTTGCTAGTCCCACTCATTGGGCTAGACGGATCGTCTCTGTCTGTAGAGAGGATTTACCTAGACAATAAGGACCTAGGGGTAGGATGTCTAAGTGGCTGTAATGTCTCTTGGGGGTGTTTTTGTTGATATGGAAGGTATGGTTGATCTATTTTGTCGAGTCTGTTTCTTTAATGTCACCAAGGAGGTTGAATCCCTTCACAGTGGCCTCTCACGTTGCATTCTTACCCCGGTTGGCTGGTTACTTGGGTAGATGTGGAAGGAGGTGTTGGACACAGATTGTCATTGATGTCAATATGGCAATATTCGAGGAGCAGATAGACGATAGAAATGGAGACTGTGTATGATTTGGGGAGCAAGATGATCGAAGGTTTGAGCAAGGAGAAGGTCCAGAGTGGGCATGTGATTGCGATCGATAAAGCTTCAGGGAAGATTACAAAGTTGGGGCAGTCTTTTGTGAGGTCCAGGGATTATGATGCAATGGGGCCGTAGACCAAGTTTGTAAAGTGCCTGGATGGAGAGCTTCAGAAATGCAAGGAAGTGGTGCATTGCGTTACACTACATGAGATCGATGCTGGAGAGATCCGTTCTGAAGTGAGGGAACAGATTGACAGTAAAGTTGCTGAATGGAGGGAAGAAGGCAAAGCTGAAATTGTACCAGGTGTGCTTTTTTTATTGACGAAGTCCATATGCTTGATAGTGAATGCTTCTCATTTTTGAATTGTGCTCTAGAGAATGATATGGCACCGATATTGGTTGTTGCAGCAAATCGTTGCATCACAAAAATTCGTGGAACAAATTACAAGTCTCCACGTGGAAGACGCACGAAGATTAACGCGTGGAGAACAACGATTTCCGGCAGTAGGAAGTTTCCCCGCATCGCTTACCGAGGCTTGTTGGTATCCGTATACGATGGCACGATCCCGTAAGATCACGACGTGTGGCAAACAAAAACCACTGCCCTCGCGGGTTAACGTGCACGCAAGTCGTGCGATCGGGGCTTGCGACTACTATCCGATCGTGCGACGATGGTCAGATGACGAGGAAAGTGCACGGGGTTTAACACCGCCCCTGTGGGTTAACGTGTGTGCAAGTCACACGATCGAGGCTTGCGACTACCATCCGATTGTGCACGGATAGTCAGATGATGAGGAAAGTGCACGGGGTTTAATCGTGCGATAAACATAGTGGAGACTGTCGAATCATGGGAGATCGACAGTGGAGATCAACGCGAGTTCAATCGCATGGGTTTCCAACTGTTACGATAGGGAAACAGTGAATTTGAGGATTTGGCAAGGAATGGTGACTTTTCACAGAGTTATAGAGTAGAAATGGAGGTAGCAGGGTTTATTTGATCCTCGAGTTGTTGGATTATAGCAAAGCTAACAATTGTAATTCAGCCTCTCTTCCGCATTAACGTGACTTGTAAGAATTTGATGAAATGGAATAGAGAGAGGAATCCATGGATCAGGAAGCTGAAAGATCTAGCGAGTCAGAGGAAACAACAGCGACCGAGGAGGAAGCCAAAGGGGCAGAGGAAAGCAGAAACAATCAGTTAGAGGTGCCTAAAACACATAAAAACAGAAACACAAGGTGAAGTGTTGTGTATGTGTGCATAATCTGTAAGAAAGGAAGCCGAAGAACAGGCAAGAGGTAGGAGAGACTAGAGAAGTAGGAGAACTGGAGAAAGGTAGAAGCTCAGCAGGGTTGGGTGCAGAAAACTGCAGAAAAACAGTTGATATAAGATTTGGTTGGAGCCTCAGAACTGAACAGGACTAAAGTCATTAGGGGTAGGTGCTCCTAAGTGCAAAACCACTACAAAACAGAGTTGGTGCTCTGGAGGTTGGAGGCTCACTGAAGTCCAAGTTGGAGCTTGGCAACTATTCAGAGTAAGATATATACTTATATTGTATTTATTTCATTGTATTGTCTTGAGTTTTTATTAAAAGCATTTATTCCATCTAATGGTTTCTATGTTCTGTGTATACATATACATATCTATATATGCTTTTGGCAATCACGAGAATAAATATTGTAATAAATGCTGATTCACCCCCCCCAGTATTTCCAACAAGAGGGTGTTTACAAAGTGGTATTTGATCGTGGTTGTGCTCTCCTTGGGTGAATGTGTTTGTAATGCACACATATTGGTTTGTATGTTGGGCATGTAGGTATGTAACTTAAGGATTTTTATATGAATTATGTTTGTGTATACCTTTCATTCTATTGATGTTATGGTTACATACATGATAGATTCTAGTTGATTAGTGTAGTCATATGCACATGTGTCGGGTAGTCATGAATGATAGTAACTTGTGGTATGAATTGCTATTTTCTTTTAGGTTAGATTACTTGATGACTTTGTTATATGTTATAGGTTAGCTTGTTATTGTTACGTGCTAGTAACTTGATGATTAGGGTTATTAAATTAAGATCTTGATGTTATATGTATCATGCTAAATTGGATTGGCATATGCAGATGGTTAGGGAGGGTTATGACATTCAGGTATGAGTTAATAAGTTGTGATATTATGTCATACTAATATATAATGACTATGAAGATGTTATTATTATGTATGAATGATAAATGTTTCTGAGCTTATGATCTGGACATGTTACTTAGTGACTATTATGGATATCATGATCTTATTTGTGCTTGATTTGATGTGTTGTAAAGTTATATTGTGCTAACTAGATTGATTGTGAAAACAAGATAGCCTCCCCTAAGATGCACTAAGGTATGAGTTTGGCTATGTAGTATGCTTGGTGCTTCATTGTTGGTTATGTCATCTATTTGGTGTTTGTGTGATTGGTGTTTATTATTTCATCTAGTTGAATTATCTCACATGGTACGCTTATAGTTTGTTGAATGTTTTGCATGATATGAGTATGAGTCTATAGGATTGCATGAAGGAATGATCTTGTTTTAATATGATTGTGCTAACACATATTTGTTGAGATAGTTGATATGTACTTGAGTGTAGTAGGTGACAGTTGTAGCATTATGTCTAAGTACTATGAGTTGACTATGGATTGTGACATGATTGTTAGTCTTGGTAAAGGTTTATTTCAAATTGATAGATATGATTGTCTTGATAATTGTAACATGTAATTGACATGTGTAAACAATTGAAGGAAATATGCTTGGTATTAACATGACAAGGTAATAGATGATGTCTTTATATAACTAACTGTTGACACCTAATCCTCTGCGATTGGGTGAATTTGGAATGTGAATAGTCATCAAGAAGATGAACTGATCAGTCACATTCATGTATATAACAATAGCTACCTAATGAAATAAACAAATCAGTTTTTTTGCCAAGGCTGGAGTTACTCCTGGCCTGACATGGTATCAGAGCACAGGTCCCAGGTTCCTTTTTTGGCATGCCTTGTAACTCCTCTGTCCCATACTCTTCCATAACGCATCTACCTGCTATTGTGCATTCGTTGGTTAACGCCTGAACATTTGATGAGGCTACGTGAATGGTGGAAGGAGCCATTTCATTTTTTTGAAAAAAAAAAGGCTCATTTGAACTGCGTTGAATGTGCTCGTATGAACGCTGGTATGTGCTGAGTATTAACGTTGTTAAATGGTATTTGAAGTGCTGTATTGAACGCCTGTTTATAACGTTGTATTGAATGGTTTATAACGCTGTATTAAATGGTGTATAACGCTGTATTGAATGGAGTTACTGCGTATCGTTTAACGCTGAATAAATGGTGTATAAACGCTGTATCACATGAATGGTGTATTAACGCTGTATCGTTTAAATCTATCTCTTGAATGTTTATAACGCTGGTATGGTGTAACCTATCTAACCACCGTAATAAGAGAGAAGCCATGACCTTGCTGTAGCTGCTATTTTTGTGAAGTGTCACTATGGAAAAACAGGTGAAGACCTGGTGTGAGCCACTGATATGAAGAGAAACAGTACATAAATGCTTTGATATTCTTTACGATTAGTTTCTTGCAAAGCTTGCTGCGAAAGCTGAGGTTTTCCCAGGTTCTGAGTTTTGAATTGCATATGATGAAGCAATGTCATATGAGTAAAGATAAGCTTGTGGTACAAGAGTAAGTTTATGTTTTGCAAGACCTTTATATTCTCAGCGTTTCCTGTGTGCCTACGGCCCCTCTGTCAAAGCGCTATTCTTTTTCATTCTCTGAATTAAAAAAAAGAAGGATTATATGTAGTGACATAGCATATACCGAGGGTTATATGCAGTGAAAATTTTATGATAGTGATAGCATTCCTTTTTAGCAGCAGAAGTTATTTTTTCCACAAGAGCACTTTAACGCTGCCATATTTTTATTACTGGCTTCAAAGTCTAGAGAATCAAAGGGATTTATGGTGATTTTTTAGTCTCTTCAGTGAACTTTAAAATTGTAATAATGTTGCTGCTCCAACTTTGTAGAGCTCGCGGTTGATACCGTTGCTGCTCCAACTTTGTAGAGCTCGCGGTGAATGATTGATTATTTCCCACAGAGATTTTTTTTGAATACAATTTCACTGTTTATCAGCAGAAGTTTTTTTTTTTTACAGAATTCATTCAATCATCTCTATGGTAGGAATAGTTCTCACTGGTTATGGGCTGATGTTGTTCTATGTGCTGCATATATAAAGAATAGATGTCCATCTAGTGCTATAAGAAACAAGACTCCTTATGAATTGTGGTATGGACATGTTCCTTCGGTAAAACATCTCAGGATTTTTGGTTCCACTTGTTATGCTTTGATACCAAAAGGTACATAGAAACAAACTTGGTGCTAGAAGTCGTAAATGTATCTTCCTGGGGTATTTAAACACCTCTAAAGCATACCGCCTCTATGATGAAGTAAATAAAAAGTTTGTTGTATGTAGAGATGTCATTTTTTTGCAATCATCCAAATCTGACAATGTTGTTGAGCGACAACTTGATCGCTTGGATAGATTCACAAAAACAAAATCATTTCAAGAATTTGATAATCAGATTCCACATCTTGAAGGGGGGATTCCTATACTAGATCAACATGTGGAATCTTCTTCTGAAGAACAATCTCCCACGCATGAAACTCCAACAACGGATGATGTTTTAAGTGATGTAATTGATAGAATTGGGAGACTCAATCTTGATTCAGTCCCAACTCAATCAACAGAGCAGCCTGGACCATCTCAGAAAGGTCCCCCAAAGTGGTTGACAAAGACACTTGAAAGTGTTCATCCTGATGAAATTGGAAAAATAGGAACCAGAAATTCAAACCGACAAAATGGAGGTGATGTAGATGACTCTAATTCACCTGTTGATATGGATGTTTCTTATGATTGTGAATTGAACTTGTCTACAGATTTTGAACCAACTTCCTTTAAAGAAGCTACTTCTCATGATGAATGGAAAGAAGTAATGCAAAAGGAGTATGATGCCCTCATAAAGAACGACACTTGGAAGCTGGTTGATCCTCCAGTTGGAACCAAACCAATTGGCTGCAAGTGGGTCTACAAGAACAAGTACAAAGTTGATGGCTCACTTGACAAGCACAAAGCTAGGCTTGTGGCAAAAGGTTTTGCACAAAAGGAAGGGGTCGATTATGAGGAAACTTTTGCCCCCATAGAAAAATGGGCCACCATCCAGACACTCTTTGCACTAGTAGCTCAGAATGGTTGGAAAGTCCATCAAATGGATGTAAAAACTGCCTTCTTGAATGGAGATCTAAAAGAAAATGTTTTTATGTCCCAGCCTGAAGGACTTGCTGTGAAAGGACATGAACATAAAGTATGAAAACTTGTGAAGTCCTTGTATGGCCTCAAACAAGCACCACGAGCCTGGTATGAAAAACTAACTGAGCATCTTCTGAAACTCAACTTCAATCATTTTGATCTTGATGATGCAACTTTATTTGTCAAGAAAGTTGGCAAAACAGTTGTATATCTTGTGGTATATGTAGATGATCTTTTAATGACAGGGAACAATGAAAGCTATATTGCATCCATAAAGAAAGAGTTAGGAAAAAGTTTTGAAATGACTGATTTGGGCTATGTTCATTACTATCTTGGCATTGAAGTAACCCAACATCCAAAATCCATATTTCTTTCTCAAAAGAAATACATTGGAGATTTGTTAAACAGATTTGGCATGACAGAGTGCAATCCTCTTTCTACTCCAATGGAACAAAACTTAAAGCTCACATCTATTGAAGGAAAGGAATTTGAGGATGCAACAAAGTATAGACAGCTTGTAGGAAGTCTCATCTACCTCACTACTACCAGACCAGACATTTCATTTACTATTGGAATCCTCTCCAGGTTCATGCAAAAGCCTTGTGAGGGACATTGGTCTGCTGCAAAAAGAGTTCTAAGGTACTTGAAGGGAACTCAAGACCTTGGAATCAAGTATACACAGGTGGACGACTTCAGCTTGATTGGATACTCTGATTTAGACTTCGATGGAGACAAAGAAACTGGAGTATCTACTTCAGGATATGCTATGAGTCTTGGATCAGGAGCTGTCTCTTGGAGATCACGCAAACAATCAGTTCCAGCAGATTCCACAACAGAAGCAGAATACGTGGCAACAGCTGAAGCAACGAAAGAAATTGTGTGGCTCAGGAAAATTCTTGAAGATTTGCAGGTAAAACAAGTACAATCAACTCCACTCATGATTGACAACACCTCTGCAATAAAGTTGGCCAAGAACCCAAAGTTCCATGATCGTACAAAGCACATCAATACTAAATATCATCTGATCCGACATCATGTTGAGGCCAAAACAATCCATCTCTGTCATTGTTCCACAAATGAGAAAATTGCAGACATCTTCACCAAAGCGCTCGGAAGAGAAAAGCTTGAAAGATTCAGAACGATGCTTGGACTCACCAACATCCCTTCAGATTAAGGGGGGGAATGTTGACACCTAATCCTGTGCGATTGGGTGAATTTGGAATGTGAACAGTCATCAAGAAGATGAACTGATTAGTCACATTCATGTATATAACAATAGCTACCTAATGAAATAAACGAATCAGTTTTTCTGCCAAGTCTGGAGTTACTCCTGGCCTGACACTAACAATTGGGTCATGTGACAGTACATAATAAGCCTTGATTGCAACAAGGAAAAAGGTTAAAAGAAAGGAATTGGAAAAGAATTCGTTTGGCTATGTTTGGAAACCCTAATTCCAAACGAATGAGAGCTTTGCATCCAAGAAATCTTCTCAACTTTGATTTTGTCTAACATCATGTTGATATGTTATATAGTTATGAACATGCATTAGACAGGTACATCAACTAGTTTCTAGTTATAGGTGGATCTGTGAAGGGAATTGGAGTCCCTTTAGAGATGGCATATATGTTGTGAAACCAACTCACAAAAAGATAGAAAAGATAGATCAACGCCTTAGAATTTAGCCTCTTCGAGGGGGAAACCTCCTTTACATTACACAAATGAATAATTCTTGGATGATACAAATGACTAAATCTCCCTTCTATATATAGGAGTTTGTTGGCTTGAGGGGGCCTGACCTGGTTCAACGTTAATTAGCCAAACAAATCCCTACACTACTAACCCTTTCGGCATGAACTCATGGAACACGGACCAAAGTCTCCCCCGAAGTAGTATGGGGTGATGCTAGAACCAAGTTTCCACACCCTTGAGATGGTTATGATGTCGTTTGATCTCTCCTATCCCTACCTTCACACAGGTGATCTCGCTCTATGGCTTGTAAGACAAACCCTCTGTTCCAGCTTTCAATACCTTTGTGAAAGTATACGATCAACTTTCGCGAAGCCCTAACTTGGGGCTCAGGTACTTTCACACTGCTATTGCAGCATGTCGTACAGATTCCTCAATTATCCTAAGTGTTTTTCTTATCTCGTTGAATGGTTAAAGTTCCCACTGCGTAAGCAGGTAGTCATGATTACATTCAATTATTTAATGTAATTGCATTCATTCGCGCACCATATAATCATAATAAAGGAACTTCATACAAAAATATCCAAACCCATCAACATAATAGATACACAAAAATTGCATTATAAGTCCTTTTATTAATACCTTTCAAGTATTACAGACTTTGTTCACCCTGCGCACACAGCTGTAGGTGTCCACGCACTCAGCTACGGACTTCTATCCTAGGCTTTTGCACACTCAGCTGCAGAGCCTCTACCTATGCTACAACCCAAGATTTAGACTTCCTGCTCTAATATATGACTCTCTTCTTCGTGTTTCTATCTTCTTTTCTTTCCTGCTATCAAACTAATTAGAGCTTAGCTCTATTTATACAATCCCATGGTCCGCAGACCATGGGTAGACCTTTTATAGTAGAAATTACATTTCCAAAATAAGGGCAGACAACCCTATGACTCTTTAACACCTACGCACTCTGCGACCACAAAATGTGGAGTGTTTACACTTGGATTACAAAATTTGACCATAATATGGGCTTTTATCCCCAAAACTACCCTTGGAGGATCCTGCACCCAATAGGCCCCCAACACAAACATCGTGACTCACCCTTGAGTCACTCTACAGGCAGAGAGATCTTAGTGTGAAGACCTCCCAACTCCATTTGGATGACTGCAACCTTGGCAACGCACTGAGCAGTCGCCTACTGGACTTCTTCTACTCTCTGCTTAGTGACTGCACCTGAACTACCACCTTGAGTCATCTGCTGAGTTGCGTGCAGTGTCATGAGCTTTCCTCCAATGGAAGTTGTGATCGTATATGCCTCGTCTATCCATGGTTGTAGGCGTGCTTTTAGGACTGCTTCTCTATACCGAGCGACATCCACGAATTCCTTAAGCGCCTTTGCCTCCTGCATCTGTGCGAGCCTCTGTATAAGGGTGACCATCTGCGCGGTCCCTTTGACCTTGTTATATATATTTTGTAGCTTGCACACCTCTGTCTCTAGGTGCTCTAAATTCAGGTCCTCCTATAGGGTGGTCAGGGCCTCGAATGGTTGTTCAAAAAGTCATGTGCAGTTTGCTACTGCACTGTCGACCACTGCTATTGTTGTTGTAACAACGGTGGCACATTATTCCCTGACTTCCAGTGGAGTTGAAGGCTAAGCCCTCAAGTGAAATTCTACGATTTGCAAGTTCAGCTCTAGCTAAATCCTCATCATCTTTGTCCGAGCGTCGTGCACCCCTATGGCCAACTTGTGGACGTGCGCCTCAACCGGTTCTTTTGCCTAACTGGCCAACTCCGAGACCATTTTGAAGGCTTCCTCCACTACTTGCAAGATTTTCTTATTCTGTTCCACTACCTCATTCTACTGTAGTCCCAAATGCTCGATATTGATGCCCTGCTTGCTCATCACCTACAGAGCGTGACCCTCCCGGGCCCTAAGTTCCGAGGTGACTCCATCCTGTAAGAGGTGGAGCGTCTGTCGAGGGTACATGGACATATTCAATCCCACCCCTTTTAGGCTACTGACCATGGGCCTATCGGTCTCATTTTGTGTAATAAGTTCCCTATCTGGTAGCAGTATCACGTTGGTAACCCTTGTGCGCAATATCTTCGCGGTGACTGAAGTGCCGATCGGAAGGCTAGTGGACATTGTGCCAACCTGTGGAGTGTAAGCCTGCAACTCCTGTAGCTCTATATGGAGAGACTCTAATACCAATTGCTTTTGCTCTTCGAACTGTTGGAGGGCCTTCGTAGTGACATCCCTCACCATTTCTCCAATATCGTGCAAATCCCCCTCAGTGAGGGTGATTGGGTCCAAGGATGTCTTTGAAGCCTTGGTTTTCTTTCGTGACACTGCCTTCTCTTGCGGTCGTTGACGCTTGAGTTGGGTGGACATCTTCTAAGGTCCGCACCACCTTGTTTTGTCGACTCCTATGTTTCCGCCTCAGCCCCGAGCGAAGGTGACTTATGTCCTTCACGCTCTTCTCCTCCTGTCTCTTGCTATTCTACCAATTTCATGGCATTGCGCGCTACTTGGGTCTTAGCCTCTGATTCCTCTTTTTTGTGCCTCTCAGCTAGCTGCACCATTATGAGCTTTGTTTATTCCTTCTTACACTGCGTGGTGCACTTACCCGTTTCCACCATGGAGCCTGTTACAGCGCACCACTCTAGCAGCCAAGACTTGAGGACTGCAAAGATAACAACATCTATTGCTAGATAAGGTAAGCTATGCCATGCTTTTGTGGGGTCCTTCCATGCCCTAATAAAGACATGGTGGAAATCCTCTTTGAACTCTGCAAAGCTCTGTAAACTAGTGTATACTGTGGGTGACAATCGTGGCTTGTGATTGATCCCCATCCGGATACTCATCTCCATCAAGATCCAAAAGATCTTTCTTTCTTTTATGCGCTGCGCATCCTTGGTCACCCACAACGAAGCATACTTCATTTCCTCTAGAATGTTCGGTGAGATCAAAGGGAACTGGCTGTCTTCTGGTAGCTCCCATGCCATCAGTACAATCGACAGTAAGAGCCATGCATAGTGGAACATCTTTCCTTGCTCCTGTGCCTTGTAATAGTTCGCAAGGAACTCACCGCATAGATAATTCACCTAGTTTAACTGGACTCCTTCAGTGCATTGGGCTATTAGTGCAATCACAAGCGCAGGAACCTCATTCGCGCAACACTTTCACATCACCTTTCCTGCTAATATTTACGTTGCCACCTTGACTACAGGGTTGTTAATGCTAGAGATGGCATATCCCCACATCTTCTTCTCCAACTTGAATTTCTTCTTCATAGCTTCCACAAGGGCCAACTTACCACCTTTTCCTTCTAATATATTGGTTGGATCCTCCCCTGATCAAGGAAGCTATGTGATCTGATGGATCAAGGGGTCTGTGATAGGAATGGTCTCCTCCAACCACAAACACCCATCATGCACCAAGCAGAGCAGCTGCCTGATGATGAAGACGGTCACTAGGGTGTGGTGGTAATGTGGTACGCAGAGCAGGTTGAGTAGCCCAACTTTCTCTACAACCTTGAGCCATGTCCACGCCTCTAATTGAATTAGTCCAATAGTCGTGTCAATCAGTCGGTGCATTAGCTACTCAGTCAACAAATGCGGGAATTTCTCATGATATGCGAGGTCCCAATCTTCAAACTTTAGTAGAGGAACCCACCCTAATTGCGACCTCTTAAAAACAATGTCATCAGGGAGAAACAGATTTTGTAGGGAGCTCTTGCTCTCATCTATGTCCTTTGGCACCTTGGCTTTTCCCTTGCGCGGAGGAACATATTCTGGTAAACTGGTAATAGGGTCCGCACCCTGGGTTTCAACTTCCATTTCCAAATCCTCCTCATCCTCTAGGATTTATTTAGATTCTTCCTTTTCTGCCTCTAGGTTAATGGCATTCCCTTTTTCCTGCAAAGTGAGCTTGGTCCTCTGTGGGTTTCTTGGCGAGATGCGCATCGGTAGCATAGTCTGCTTATCCTTCTTTGGTCTCGTTGTCCTGGGTGATTTAGGGACTTCGACTACCACTTCGTCACTCTCTGTGGCAACTTCTACTACATTAATTTCCTGCGCGGTTTCCTTGGCTGTCACCGGTTCTATGCCCATGGATTCCGTGGGCGTCAACATCATTCTATTCAGAAGGTCTTGCGTCTCCTTTGGCAATCCCTCAAATGGTGAACTTGCTCTCAAAGCCTCAAAATTTTCATGGTCCATACACACCTAATAGCACGACAACTGAATTTTCAAAATGCAAGTGTTTTTCACTAGACAACCACTTGCAATTTATAGGGCCTTTTGAATTCAAATCCGACAATTCCCCCCACATTAAGCCCATTAATGCTAGATTGGCAATATATTTTTGATGAGCCCCAAAAATGGGTAAATTATTGGGCTCATTTTGCATATTATTCTCGATTAATCCACCATTCTTCATAGTTTATGCATGCTTTTAAGTATATTTATGTTAATTGAATTAATGAGAATAGTCACTTGACCATGAAGTCTAATACGTGCTTATTGCAGATTTTTGGACATCTTTTGGACTAAGGTCAAGCATTTATGAGCCAGTTGATAGCCAAATACGAGGAACAAGGCTAAGGATTAGTAGGAAGGGTGTCTCCTGCACTAAATGGCCCCTTCCTCGAGTTCTCCACCATCAGCTCAGAGTTCAGTATCCCACCAAAGATGATTTCCAAGGGTAGCTTTTGTGAAGTGGCTGATTACTTGCAGTTTTGAGCAGCCAAGCCCCTCAAGTTAAGGAGGGTTGTTGGAGGTCCTCGTGGTGCATAAGTAGGAAGGTTACAAACCTTGGTAGTTTAGCTCTTGAACAGTTGTTTTTCTCACTTTGGTGTTGCTTTGCCTTTCAGCTCATTTTCGAGCTTTTGCTGTAAACATTTTTGTGACATGGTTATTTTTTGAGTAATGGAGATAAATTTCACTTTGCACGAGCTCTGAGCTTTTCTTAGGAGGTTTTAGCTCTTGGGGTTGGGCCCAACCCAAGTTCCAGTACCTCCTTTGTGTACTATTATGTGTTTTCTTTACATTCATAGCATAATTTCTGCTATTTAGGTTAAGATCTTTCTTTGTTACTTAGGTTGCTTTTGATGATTAAAATAGCTCTTCATGCTTCACGTTGATTTGACAGTTTGATAACAGAAAAGATTTGAAAAATTCCACCAAGCAATCCTTGATCTCATCTCTCCCTCCTTGGGACCATGAGCTGAGACCAAGGCATACTTGCTGCCACAAAAACATTGTTTTGCCTTTCAATGCAATTGCAAGTGTTGGATTTTTAGTTGGAAAAGTTGATACCAGTTATGCTTGCATATTTGGATCTATTCTTGCTTAGGTTTCCATAGTTATCTTGCATGATTTCCTGTTCACAACTTGTTGTTCATCATGTTTATGGTTTTTAGGTCAGATTAGGTCAAAGTAGATAGATCTCTGATTTTTCTAGTATTTCTTTGATTAGTTTTGAGAGATAGTGTGCAGATCACCTGTAATACATCCCTACCTATCCTTCCTTCATCACACAACCTACTCCAAACCCAAATTCCAGATTCCTTCCCTTCATTTGCCACACTTTTCCAATTTGACCTAATTTCTACA
This sequence comes from Pinus tabuliformis, assembly GCA_031772625.1. Taxonomy (NCBI): domain Eukaryota; kingdom Viridiplantae; phylum Streptophyta; class Pinopsida; order Pinales; family Pinaceae; genus Pinus; species Pinus tabuliformis. The sequence goes on from CM062809.1 coordinate 1,170,306,020, forward strand.
TTTTTGTGCAATATTGCCCCCTCCATCCTTGAACAAATTCAACCATCTTCATCACTCCTTAGCCTCATTTACCAGGTCCTAGACCTCTTCACATCCTCATCCATCCTCCATTTCCACTTTCCCACCGTTTTTCCTCCATCAACCCTCAAAATCCTCTCTCGGCTCTTCCTGTAGAACATCCTGTAGAACCCCTACAGACTTCCTGTAGAAGATCACGTGAGCAGTTTCTCGAGATCTAATCACTGTGAAACTCTCTGGAAGGGTGCTAGGGACCCCTTAGGCCCTCTTCTCACCTTCCCAACCTCCTGCAAGTGCCCACTCCATTTCCTTTCGCCAATCAACCTCTGCACAGTCAAAAACAGTTAAAGCACATGCATAATAATTCTGCAAAATTACTCAAAAATACAAAAAGATGTTTTTTCCAGATTTTACTTCAGAAGTAGCTTAGTCACATGTATTTTACCTTTCAAAGAACCAATGGCATCCATTTCAGCAACTTTCATCTCTTTTCTTGCACCAGTAGTGTTACTCGGTAAAGCTAGGGTTTGCTAGGGTTTGCATTTCCTTTCAGCTTTCAGCTTCTTTCTGCAATTAGATTAGCCTCCTTTGAGTTAGCTTTCGTCCATCACAGTTAAAATCTTCTTCTAAGATCTCATACAGGTTGGCTTAAGTTCCTAGTGAACTTGTGCCAGTTGATCAAGTGACAACATGTGGCAAGAGCTAGTACTTGTGCATACATCACCATCGCTTCCAAGTTTGTTACGAATTACTGGGTTGATAAAAGTAAAGAAGGGAGTCCCAGGAGTTACAGCATCATTGCAGCAATACTGGAGCCCACCAATTTTCAAGAAAATAATCCATAAATTTCACCTTAAGTGCCTGTCGCCCGCTCCATTTGGCTACAATCCGACCATCAAATCGTGAACAGTGACTTTAATGTCACTTTCCAGCAGACCTGTGTGCTACTTCCATGAGTAGTGCAACTGCCTTTGCGTTGTCGCGGACCCTGTGACACTTCCCTGCTTCATTCAGTCTTGAAATCGCGCAGCTCCCCAACCCGAGCAGTGTAGTTTATAGTCTTGCACCTCCTTTCTGCTACCTGGAGCACTAAGACTATACTTCTCTCACATAGTTAGATGGCCAGGCCACCTATGTATGGCTTCAATCAACTGCCATTCACCTTTCCTGGGAAGGGATTTCCATTCAACTTAACCAACTGGACCGCACCACCGTCAGTAATCTCCTTAATAACATAGGGCCCCATCCAATGCATTCTGAATTTCCCTGGAAATTTATCAAACTTATTGTCATACAACAACACCAAGTCATTCACCTTAAAGGTCCGTAGCTTAATATGTCGGTCATGTCATGCTTTTTCGCGCTGCTTTTGGACCTTTTGATGAAATCCAGCCAGAAATATCTCTTCTTCAAGCTCATCCAACTGTGCGAGCCTCTCTTCTAGGGTCATGCGATTTGTCATACCCGTGAGCGCCACTATGAACATACTAGGCACAATGTATTCCATGGGCATCACCGCTTCGACACCATATATGAACCTAAAGGGTGTCTATCCTGTTAACTTCTTGCATGTCTTCTGATAAACGCATAACACTACAAGTATGCATAGGTCCAAATCATTTCACTGAGTGTTGCAAACCTTGGTCAGCATGTTCTCGAGCAGTTTATTGAATGCTTCCACCATCCCATTATACCATGGGTGATAAGGTGTGCTCTTCTAGTGATATACCTGAAATTCCTCTGTTAGTGTGCTAATCGTCTCATTCAAGAAGTGCGTACCATGATCACTCATCAAGATCCTTTGACATCCAAATCGTGTCAGTATGTGCTCAAATAGGAACTTCGCCATCATCGTGCCTGTGCAATCCTTCACTGGTTACACTTCTGTCCAACGAGTTAAATACTCCATCGTAGTCATAATGTATCTTTCTCCTGTCTTTCCCTGTGGCTGAATGGGTCCTACAAAATCTATTTCCCACTTCCCAAGGGCTGCAACGTCATTTGTGGATTCAAAGGCATTTCATCCCTCTGCGATGGCCTACCTGTCATTGACATACATCACATGCCTTACAATATGCTTTTAAATCTTGATGAAAGGTTGGCCACCACAACCCTGTGCATAGAATCTTCTACGTGATTGCTCTCCCTGCATAGTGTCCTCCTGCGGTGCCCCCATGAGTGTCCGCGAGGATGCTACTTTGTTTGAACTCAGGTACACACCGTCGTAATATCTCATTAGTCCCCATCTTGTATAGATGCCCCGCAATGACATAGAAATATACCACGCGCACCACTAATTCCTTCTTTTGTTGGACACAATATCCTTCTAGTGTAGTTCCTGTTGTTAGGAAGTGTATTATATCCTCAACATGACAATCCGCAACAAGTATTACAAATATCTACGTGTCAGGCAATCCTTCTTCCAGATTAGTAGGTTTCTCGCCTGTTTCAATGCGCGACAGATGATATGGTCCTGCATTCAATCATCTAGGCTTCACAATAGCTTCAAAATTATACTTTTGGAACAATAAGAGCCATCTGCAAATTTGCCCCCCCAAAATAGGCTTATTGACCAGGTACTTCAGCGCAGAGTAATTCATATACATTTTAAAATGGCCTCCTAGGAAGTAATGTCGCTACTTCTGGAGTGCATACATCATAGCTAGCCCCTCACGTTTAGTGGTATAATAGTTATTCTTTGCTTTGGATAATTTGTGGCTTACGAACGCGATAGGATGGTCCAAGCCTTCACCTCCATATTGTGTTAGTACTTCCCCCAGCACTATACTTGATGCGTCAACATGTACATGAAACTCCTTCTTCCAGTCTAGAAGATTAGAATCGGCGTAGTAACCATCTTTTCTTTCAATATATCAAATATTTTCTTACAGTCATCGTTCCAGTAGAATGTGACATCCTTCTTCAACAATTTTTCCATCGGTGTGTGATCTGGGCATAGCCTTTGATAAACTTTATGTAATATCCCATATGTCCCAGAGTAGCATGCAACTGTTTCACACTCCTTGGCACTTCTAAGTTCAGTATCACTACAATCTTCATAGGGTCTACCATTAGTCCTTGTCTGCAAACCACATGCCCCAATAGGTTCCCAAAAGGAACACAGAATAGACACTTCTTGAGATTGGGAGTGATCTAGTATCTTTGAACACAAGCTTGCTACATCGCACTTAACCAGCCCAAATACAGTCCAGTCATCAAAATATACCTCTAGGAACTTATGAATAAATTCCTTAAATTCTGCAACAACCACAAGCGAAAATATTGCAGGTGCATTCTTCAATCCAAACGGAATTATGGTGTATTGAAAACAACCCCACTCAGTCGTGAAGTTTGTCTTGCTCCTATCCTCTGACATGATTTTGATTTTTTGGTACCTAGAGAACCCATTAGTGAAGGAATATGCTTCCTGGCCACCTATATTATCCAACACTTCATCTGTGAACAGAGTCGGGAAAGGATCATGCACACAAGCGTCATTCAGTTTTTTGAGATCCATGCATATCCTTATCTCATCCTTATACTTTTTCTCTTGCACCACCATAGGGATTACCCAATTAGATTCTTCCATAGGGCTTACCTAATTAGATTCTTCCATTGGTATAACATCTAGTGTATGACAGAACAGGTGTACCCACTCAAGTTGGGGATTTTCTTCATAAGCCTGTGTCCATTTCTCTAGATATGCACATGGATCATTCTACCCATTGTACTTGTTAGTCAGTTGCAACTTAGGCTTCCCAAATCGTGTTCTCATCATTCTCCTACATTCGCGCCAATGATCAAAGCTTCCCTTGTGCATACCCCACCATCTTGTGGGTGTAGCACGCAATTCCTAGTTCAAGGCCTGGAAGCGCTTCTTTTCTGGTATCTCCCTTTCAAATGCATCCAAAAAGATATCTACCTCATTTAGACCATCATATATAGGAAAATTTCTTGCCTCTGATGACACACAACACAACGACTGGGTCATCATGTTGCAATTCAGTGTAGTTACTTCGTGTAACCAATTCTGCCAGCATTTTATTTCTTCATTGGAATCTGAAGCGTAGGAACTATCGCAATCCCATGTAATCCATCCATCCACCATGGGATTCAACTAGTCTTGGTCTCGCGTTGTTATCTTATAGATGCAGTCCAGATCATCATCGCTCTCATAATTGTGAACTGGTTCTGTATAGCGCGATCCTTCAGCAAGATCCAGGGGTATTATTACACACAATGATTTCTTCTCAAAGATAATCTTTCACTTCTTCAGATTGATTACCCCATTCATATCAGTAGCCTAGTCAATTCCCAGGAGCACAGCGTAGGGATTGCTATCATCCACTATCTTTATTACTTCAAAATCAGCCAGTGTGCTCGCTCCCTCAATTTCCACGGTCACCCCTTGCAGTTGTCCCATAGGGATGATCTTCTGTTGATTCGCCATCCTTAGCTGAATCAGAGACCATTGCAGTGTAGGTCTCCCCATTCGCTCCCAAGTCTACTTTGGTAGGACATTGGCATCTGACCCCAGGTCCAAAATGACCTGATCCATTTCCTACTCTCCTATTTGTGCGGCCGGTCTCATCTCCCGTCCCGTCCTTGTTTTATTCTTGCCAATTTTTCGTACTACGTGTGGCTCACTTGGCGCAGTCCTAGCACATATATTGATGAGTTCTTGTAACCATTTCATAGCCTTACTGTGGTGCAGTAACTTCATATAGGTTTCTAGGAAAGTTGTGATCATAGAAGGGTCCATCTCCAGCTCAGTCTTATCCTCGCTTCTTGAGGTGGAGGCCTCAACGAAGCTCTTATTAGCTTCCATGAAGGCTTTACGAGCATGCTGCAAGTCGAACTCAACCTCTTTTGTCGGGGCTTTGCGAACCCATGTACTGTCTTCTAGTTGTTTCCCCTTGTCATCCCCTGTCACGATCCCACTCCTGAGCACAATTTTTACGTTCGGATCCTCCTCGCGCGGCTCAGACCTCATCATCTGTAGGTTTTGAGTCGTTGGAGTTGGTACCTCCCATTTGTCTCGTATCCTAGCTATCAATGTAGGACAATCTTTTGTTTCATGATCAAACATCATGTAATACTTGCACGATGGATGCGTTGGATTAGTGCAATTGCGAGGATAGTGTCCTGGTCCTACGCAATTGTAGCAAATCAGATGTCCTCGGCCACTACCAGGTCCTCCTCTGCCTCGACCTCGTCCGCGCCCCTGAAATCCCATCCGCATCGTTCTTGCATTTTCGTCGAGGGGCTGCATTTTGGCTTGAACCCTGTAGGTGGGAGCTCTATCCTTCATCAATTCATAGCTCCTACAAGTATGCTCATCATGTCCTACCAACCTACAAAAGTTGCAGAATAGTTGTTGTGGTGCTTGTACATACTTCTGTAGCAAGTGACACTAATCTGTGGCATGTTTTTCGGCTACCTGATAGATAGTGCACCATATTGCAGGCCCCATGCTAGGTCCTGCTTGAGCTTCCAGCCTTAAAGGCATCAGTCCTCCCCCTGCAAGATAATTTGCAAAGACTGGGCAATGGTCTTTGTCATGACCCTCACTCTTGCATTTCAAGCACCATACTTCCTCGCATACCTCTGGTCGAACCGTCCTGTCCTACTTTAGACCTTACATCTCAAGGCATAGATTCTTCAGTTGTGCATGGATCTGCTGAACTCCTAGATTAGGATCTTGCATCGAAGTCTCATGTAGTCTCATGGCAATCTCCAAGGCCTCTGCCTGAGTCGTTATCTTCAGCTGCGACAGTGCACTCCTTAAGTGTGGTAGTAGCAAAGCCACAAATCACTCGTGTTGTTGTCCATCTGTCAAGTTCATGTTGGCTTCACGGATTGTACATTTCAACCTCTGATCTAGTTCCCAAGGTGTCTTGTCTGGTCTCATAGCAATCTCTTTGAATCCCACAATCGAATGCACCTCAGATTTAAGCTTGCTAAATTCCCTTTTTAGTGCTGCTTGGATGTCTGTTACTGTAGCATTCGGGTTATTATTAGAGTTCTTAATATACCAGGTTAGTGTACGATCTTTCAGAGAACTAACCAGTGTCGCCTTCTTTATGTGATCACCTGTAATACCTTAAGCTTCCCATATAACCCTCACAATGAAACAGAATTGGTCTGATTCCTCATTTCCCAAGCCTTTGACCAAAGGAAACTTCATTGTATTTGCCATACTGAACCGCGGTGGAGGTGAAGGTGGTATGGGTGAAGTTGGAAGCGATGGCGGTGAAGTCGAAGGTGGTGTGGGCAGAGGTGGTATTCGCAGGAATCCTTGTCTTATTAACTGAATAGCGCTTCGTGGAGAAACCTTCGCTATCGCTTCTTCATCACTTCGTGGAGGTGAAATCAAGGGGCTATACTCTAGACCCTTATTTCCTTCAATTCTGTAATTTTTTTTCTTCGTGTAGTCCCAAACATCAAGGTAGCTGCATAACCCATTTTTCACACAATAGCATTTTAATCCAAGTATTCAAATATTTTACATACTTACGTTGCGGTCCTTTGAAAAAGCGTCGCTCTGCCTCGCTATAGTTCACTGAAGTGTCGACTGCGAATTCAGTAACAAATCCTCCTATGACGCGATTGTGCCAATGATCGACAGCGTGGGTGATATTATCCTTCGATGCTTCCAACCTTCGCACTAGCTCTGGGGTCCACACAATAGGACTGTTAAGTTTCCACCTTCCTTGGTTATCTGCTAGCTTCGCGATCCACTCATATAGCTCAAAGGGAAAGAGAAGAAAGAAGATCTCATAGATCTTTGTATATAGGTATCGGTCCAACCACTGTTCCTTTGTCAGTCGTAGGTTTCTATTCTCCTGTGTCATGAATTCATGGATTTTCTATCCAACCTGTCTACAATCTCCTTCTTAGTTGGATACCAATGACACGACATCACACATCTCTTATGCAGATTCTGGTCCCGACAACGGAACCATTTGTTGGCTTGAGGGGGCCTGACCCAGGTTCAACGTTAATTAGCCAAGCAATTCCCTACACTACTGGCCCTTTTGGCATCAGCTTGTAGATCGCGGACCGAAGTCTCACCCGAAGTAGTATGGGGGGATGCTGGAACCAAGTTTCCTCACCCTTGAGATGGTTGTGAAGTTGTTTGATCTCTCCTATCCCTGCCTTCGCGTAGGTGATCTCACTCTAAGGCTTGTAAGACAAATCTCTATTCTGACTTTCAATACCTTCACGAAAGTACATGATCAACCTTTTCACAACCCTAACCTGGGGCTCAGGTACTTTTGCACTGCTATGGCACCGTGTCGTACAGATTCCTCAATTATCTTAAGTGTTTTTCTTATCTCGTTGAATATTTAAAGTTACCACCACATAAGCAAATATTCATGATTGCGTTCAATTATTTAATGTAATTACATTCATTCACCCATCGTATAAGCATAATAAAGGAACTTCATACAAAAATATCCAAACCCATCAACAGAACAGAGACACAGAAATTGCAAAATAACTCCTTTTATTAATACCTTTCAAGTATTGCAGACTCTGTTCACCCTGTGCACATAGTTGCAGGGGTCCACGCACTCAGCTGCGGACTTCTATCCTAGGCCTCTGCGCACTCAGCTGCAAAGCCTCTACCTACGCTAGAACCCAAGACTTAGACTTCCTCCTTTAAGCTATGACTCGCTTCTTTTGTTTCTATCTTCTTTTCTTGCTTGCTATCAAACTTCTTAGAGGTTAGCTCTATTTATGCAGTCCCATGGTCCACGGACAATGGGTAGATCCTTAACAGCTGACATTACATTTCCAAAATAAGGGTGGACAATCTTATGACTCTTTAACACCTACGCACTCCGCGACCACAAAATGCAGAGTCTTTACACTTGGATGACAAAATTTGACCAAAATATGGGCTTTTAACCCCAAAACTACCCTTGGGGGATCCCGCGCCCAACAGAGTCTAAGGGGTCATAATATAATCAAGCCAACATAACTGAAATAACATAAGGGCACAACAATAACAATAGTGGGTTTCTATGGGGCACATTAATAGAAATATGGGGACAATAGGGGCACAATAATAACAATAAGGGCTACAATGACAATAGTAATGGGGAAATCACTAGTATTATAGGGACCTAACATGCCCCTCTCCTTGTGAAAAGTGTTGTCCTCAATGCTTGAGTAGTTCTGGATGCTTTTGTATAAAATTCTCATCCTCCCATGTGGAATCTTCAGCGGATAAGTTATTCCACTTGATGAGATACTCCGAAATTGATCGATTTCGTAGCTGTCAAGTTCTTGTTTTTGTGACTGCATCTGATTCCAATGTTATTTTTCCTTTCTCATCAAGTTCTGGAAATATTGTTTGAACTGGGAGCTTGTCACCTATAACCTTCTTTAAACATGAAACATGGAAAACTGGGTGCACTCGAGAAGCTGCATGAAGCTCCAATTTGTGTGCCATAGTATCAATCTTTTGCAACACTTTGTACAGACCATAATACTTTGGTGATAATTTATTATCCTTCTTAGATTTCTTGAGGGAGATTTGTTTATATGGTTGTAGTTGTAGGAATACGCAGTCACCTATATCAAAACTTCTTTTGCTACGATGTTGATTTGCTTGTTGTTTCATTCTATTCTACACCAATGTGAGGTTATCCTTTAAGAGTTGGAGAACTTGTTGTTGATGCTTGATATGATGTTCCACTACTTGAACCTTAGAATTTTCTCTTACATATGATGTGATGGATGGTGGATGATATCCATAAAGTGCCATAAATGGGGTCATTTTTGCTGCAGTATGGAAGGAAGTGTTATACCACCATTCAACTAAAGGAAACCATTTGACCCATTGTATTTGTTTATTAGATACAAAGCAATGAAGATATCCTTCCAAACATTTGTTTACTATCTCAGTTTTCCCATCAAATTAAGGATGATAAGATAAGCTATCAGCTAACTGAGTACTGAGACAAGAAAATAATTCTGTCCAATTTTTTTTAATGAAAATGGGGTCTTTGTCGCTTACAATAATCTTTGGGTTTCCATGTAGCTTTTGAATTGTTTCCATAAATCCAGTAGAAACTGTACTGGCTTTAAATGGATGTGATAATGCACAAAATTGTGCATACTTGGTAAGTCTGTCAACTACCACCATGATGACACTCTTTCCTTCAGACTTGGGTAAACCTGTGATAAAATCCATTGAAACCTCCTCCAAACATTGGCTTGGAATGGCTAAAGGTTGTAATAGACCTGGGGTCTTAATTGTTTCAACTTTATTTTGTTGGAAAAGCAAACATTTCGCCACAAACTTTTGAATATCTGATTTACGTCCATCCCAAAAAATTCCTTCTTAACCCTGTGGTAAGTTTTTAAAAATCCTGTGTGCCCTCCTAAGGGAGAAGTGTGCAATTCCATAAGAATCTTTTGTTTGACTTGGGAATTCTTGCATAGGTATAAGCGATCTTTGTACCATAACGAATCATTTTTCCATCTAAATGTATCAGATGTATTGGGATCTTGTTGTGACTTTTGAATGAGTGCCCAAACCTCTTTTTCATTCTTCCATTCACCCCTTGCTTCATTTATCCAATTTGGTTGGATAATAGAAATGGCGCACAACAATGCTTCCACATCCTCATCCTTTCTTGAGAGTGCATCTACCACAACATTTTTCTTCCCTTTTTTGTAGATGATTTCAAAGTCATAAACCAACATCTTTGTGACCCATTTTTGTTTCTCTTCAGAGGATAGTCTTTGTTCTAAAAAGTATTTAAGATTATCATGATCTGTTTTTACCTTGAAGTGTCTTCCCATTAGGTAGGTCACCATTTCTTAAGTTCATGTAGTATTGCCAACATTTCCTTCTCATAAATATCTTTGTGTAAATACTTTCCTTTGATTGGATGACTTTCGAAAGCAATGGGTCTTTCATCTTGCATTAAAACAACACCAATTCCATTTCCTAAAGCATCACATTCCACAATAAAAGTTTTTGTGAAGTTCGGCGTCGCTAAGACTGGTGTTTGGCACATTGCCTCTTTAAGATGATCGAAGGCCTTTGTTGCTTCTAGAGTCCATGAAAATGCATCTTTCTTCAATAGTGTTGTTAGAGGTGTTGCTATTCTCCCATAATTCTTAACAAACTTGCGATAATACCCTGTCTACTCGATAAATCCTCGCAGATGCTTTATGGATGTGGGGATTTTCCATTCCTTAATGGCTTTAATTTTTCTAGGGTCTACCTTAACACCTTCATGAGATACAATATGACCTAGATATTCCACCTATTGTACTCCAAAGCAACATTTGGAGATTTTTGCATATAATTGTTTCTCCTCCAATAGTTTGAGCAACCTGTCAACATGTTGAACATGATCCTTCCAAGACTTGCTGTAGATTAGTATATCATCAAAAAATACGAACAAAAATTTTGTAAGGAAGGGTTTGAAAAGGGAATTCATCAAACCTTGAAATGTAGAAGGTGAATTGCTAAGGCCAAAAGGAATGACCAAAAATTCATAATAACCCTCATGAGTTCTAAATGTTGTTTTCAGAATGTCTTCAGTCTTCATTATAATTTGATGATATCCTGAATGAAGATCCAACTTGGTGAAGTAAATTGATTTGTGCAATTCATCCAATAATTCATCAATGACACGAATGGGAAATTTATCTTTAATAATGAGCTTGTTGAGCTCCCTATAATCCGGACACATGCGCCATGATCCATCCTTCTTGTGCACTAATACTACTGGAGCCAAGAAAGAACTTTGACTAGGTTTAATTATACTAGCCTCTAGCATTTCTGCAACCATACGTTCAGTTTCACTCTTTTGGGCATAGGGATATCTATACGGCCTGATGTTTGGAGGAACACTTCTTGGAATCAAATGAATAGCATGATCATGATCACGAATAGGTGGGAGGCCTTTGGGAGTCTCAAATATCTTGGAATGATTGTCCAAGACTTTTTGGAGATCTGGAGAAATAGATGATTTCGATGTGGGAACCACTAGCGAACATAATTGTGCAATTATGCGTCGTTGTTCCTTCTTTAGAAGATTTTTCATACCGTTAGAGCTGATTACCTTTCCTGATTTCCTTGCAATACCCCTTAATTCAACTTCCTTTCGTTCTGCACAAAATTTCATGAAAAGTTCTTGAATATTAAAATCTATTGTACCCAAGGATTGTAGCCATTGGACTCCTAGTACAAATTCAACACCACCCATTGGAATGGAAAGCATTGGGCTATTCAATACATATTCTTCCATGGATAGATTGATATTATGGAACTTTCCAGAGCAATTTATGGTTCCTCCACTTGCAACCATCACTTGACACTTTGGTGTTGGATATAGGAAGCAATTCAATTCCTTGCCCATCTTACAATGAATAAAATTTTTGGTACTTCCCGAATCAGTCAACACTATTACCTTTTTATTATTTATATTTCCTTCTATCTTGATAGTTTGATGAGTGGTAATTCCAGCCAATGCATTACAAGATGCGGTCAGATTCATTTTTTCTTTATATAGGGTTTGTTCCTGGAGTATATCCTCTTCTTTTGATATTTCTTATTCCTTTTCTTCCTCCTCTTCACAATCTATGTAGAATAATTTCTTCTCAGCACACTTATGACCTTTAGTGTATTTGTTATCACAACTGTAACAAAGCCCTTTTGATTTTTTTTCTTCCAATTGTTGTGGTGTCAACCTTGTAGGTTGTGGAAGGCTAGGGGCAACAACACTTCCATCTTTATAGTGGTGAGTGGTAGGCTTCCTCGTTGCCATAATTTTGCTTTCCATTTTTCTTGCTAATCTGAATGCCTTCTCCAGTGAATCAGGTTCCCAAAGGCGAACCTCATGTTGGATAGTATCCTTTAAATTCCCTATGAACACATCAATCCTATGCTCCTATGGAATATCTTTTACCCTTATGTTCAATTTTTGGAAGTCCTCAATGTGCTCCATCATTGAACCCTTTTGTTTGAGATTTGTCAATTGGCTAAAAAGGTGTTGCTTATTGCATCCTCATAATGTGCTATCATTTGTTCCATAAAAATTGCCCAAGTGACAATTTGTTTACGAGATCAAAGCCATCGATACCATACAAACTGATTTGGTTCCAAATATAAAGTTCCAATACGTATCTTTTGTGTGTTTTTCACATTATGGAGATTGCAAAATTTCTCCATTTGTAGTATCCATGTTCCAGGATCTTTACCATCAAACTTCCTCATATCGATGTTTGGAACATGCTGGTTCTTCAATCCAACATTAGAGTCTATGAAATCATGATTAACATTAATTTTTTTCTCGTCATGAGTTTCCTTTACTACCCTTTCACCATTAGTAACCATTTCTTGTTGAAACGTATTCAAATTTATCTTCAATTCTTCCATCTTAGCGTCCATGCCATTCATCTTAGCATCCATGCCATTCATCTTAGCTTGCACCCCATTCATGTTAGCTTCCATGCCATTCATCTTGGCTTCAGTTACCTTTTGTGAGAGTGAAATTTGTTGTACTTGGTCTTGTAATTTTGATATATCATGTTGCATTTCTTCCTCTTCTTCACTAGTCATGCTAGAGCTTATAGATTGCTTACTAGGTGTTTCCATTTTCTTTCTTAAGGGCATCAATTAGTGCTAATAATTCTTCACTATTCCCTTTTAATTCCTTCAAACTAATGTTTCAAACCAATCTTATGCAAAATTTTAAAAAACTACACACCTTTTATTTTCACTTTGTAAGAGCTCGATATTGAATCTATTGTATCTCTGTAACTGTGGATCTCGAGTATCTGACATCACGTCCTGTAGTAGCCTTTTGAGTTCTATTTCTAACCTCACAAGTCTGATCAAGTTTGTATTCACCAAGGAAGAGTTATGCCAAATCTCCCATAGTGACCTGATTATAGAGTAGTTCAGTAGAGCGAAATTGTCCAACGTGCCACGTGTCACTATTTCTACCTTAGTACCTAAAACAGATATACAGAAAACTACATGTCGTCCTCTTTCTGAAACTTCTTACAAAGATTCAATCTGATGCTTAGAACACAAGTTATGACGATTTTACCTCGGTCACCTGTTTGGAATGTGATTCAAGAATCTGCAAAAACCCTAACTTCCTCATATCATATCTCTGAAAATATAGCGAGACAAGCTCTGAAATTTAGGCTCGAAGTTCAGAACTATTGCAGCTCAAATAGGTGGTTTTTTTAGCTTCTGAAATGTCACAGAAAAATGGTTATACCGAAAATTCCACGATGACCTGTTTGGAGCAACGAAGCCCTAGAATCCAAAGCTATGATACCAAATGTTATGAAACCAACTCACAAAAATATAGAAAGGATAGATCAACGCCTTAGAATTCAGCCTCTTTGAGGGCGCAACCTCCTTTACATTACACAAATGAACAATTATTGGATGATACAAATGACTAAACCACCTTCTATATATAGAAGTCTAAGGGGTCACAATATAATCAAGTCGACATAATAGTGATAACATAAGGGCACAACAATAACAATAGTGGGTTTCTATTGGGCACACTAATAACATTATGGGGATAATAGGGGCACAATAATAACAATAAGGGCTACAATGAAAATAGTAATGGGGGAATCACTAGTATTATAGGGACCTAACAATGTACATGTTCAGTCACAAGGCATTGTGCTTGGCACAACAAGACAAGGTAATTGGTATATTTTTATGTTTATTTAAGCAATAACAATTATGTGTTTATGGTAGTGTGATGTAAGGATTGCATGGAAAAGGATATTTCCATGAAATCACGAAGAAGGCTTAGGTTGAGGTTTCCATTGGAAGCATTGGGAACTATGGGGATTGAGTCATGGTGCCTATTGTGAGTCTTTTGCTTTTGATCTTTGGTGATTTTTGTGCTTGATTGTAGTTTTGTTTGCCTCCTATGTAAGATCATGCCACCTTGTTTGTGGTGTCGTATTGTTATTGGTTTTCATCATTTCTTCTTGTTTGTTTCTTGTGATTTCCTTTTAAGTTTTGATTGTTTGTAATTGGTTGGGAAAGAGGAAAGTTAGTGGAGTTCGGGGAGAGCCAAATGAATTCCAACATGTGATCTAAGACTCAGATGAATTTGATGCATGTATAAGGGCAGTTGAAGGCAAGTGTATGAAAATCGTCTAAGTTGGTTGGGTCCACTAGTGTAAATGGATGGTGGAAGGACAAACATGAGAAAGTTAACAAGAAAGGTGATGTAAATCGATCTGAGGCATCATATGTCTTGGCTATGTTGGGAACGATTGTTCTTAATGTTGTACATGGTGTGCATAGAGAAAGGGTGTACTCTTAACCTTGACCTTATGCTATCTAGTAATTATGTTATGATCATGATTATGTTGATGTTCATATACATATGTATGTATGCCATGTCTAATAGGATCGTGATTGTTTTATGCTAATGTTTATGTATATGTATGTCTGTATCCATGTATCTATGTCATTGTTCGAGAGGGTTGCTAGGGATCATTATTGCATAGGAATGATTGCTTATGCAGGTGAATGACATGAAGAGGTTCCTGGTTCATGAGGAATCAAGTGGGAAGAGTAGTCCTGACAAATCTATGAGGTCAGTATCATGTGGATATGAATTGATATTATGTTATTATAGTATGTTTATATTATGGATAGGGTAGGTTGAGGGATACATCAGTGAAATGAAAGTAGTGTGGTTTGCAGTATGCTAGTACAAGCATGGATAAGACATTGGAAGCAAGGTTGCCTGGTAGAGATAGTGTGGTTTTGGATATGTGGTACTACTATGGTGCACATGTTGTATATGTTTTACATGTTTCATCTGTGATGTTGTGCGTACGCAGTGTTGTGTATATATAGTGTGTGTACATGTTGTTTATGCAATGTTATGTACAGGGTGGTACAAGTAGTGTTGTACGAATGTTGCATATGCAGTGCTGGGTATAGATGGTGCTATGTACATGTTGGATATGCAATGATGTGTATGTAGGGTGTTATGTACATGTTGTATATAGAGTGCTATGTACATATGGTGTTGTGTGCATGTTGTACATATGGTGCTATGTACATATGGTGTTGTGTGCATGTTGTACATATGGTGCTATGTACATATGGTGTTGTGTGCATGTTGTACATATGGTGTTGTGTGCATGATTGTACAAGTGGTGTTGTGAGTATGTAGTGTCGTGTACATGTTGTACATGTGGTATTGTGTGCATGTCATACATGTTGTGTTGAGGGCATGCGGTACTATGTATGTGCATTGTGTAGTCAAGGTCTCGTGACATGTGTATTAAATATGTTGTACTATGTGTACATATATTATTGTGTTGTACATAGGATGTAGGCATATGTATTGTGTGGTGGTGCACACTGGATGGGGGTGTATGTATTGTATTGTGTTGTACATTAGGTGTAGTGTATCTGTTTTATTTTAGGTGTAGGTGAATGTATTGCATGGTGTTGTATGCCACGTGTGGTTCTATGTGTGTAATGCACACTACGTGTATGTGTACATGGTTGAGGAGAAGGCACTGGGTGTTTGTCGGGTGTGGCAACTGATCCAGAATGCATATGAATAAAGGACAAAGGTAGAAGCTAAGGATTTATTGAAGGATAAGTATCAATATTTTACTTCAGTTTTATTATGCATGTGAGTTATGATTCTGATCCATGATGATTACATGTGATCTATTATTTTGGTTTATGATGATTACATGTGATCTGGGATTCTGGTTTATGATGGTTACATGTGATTCGTGATTTTGATCTATTATGGTTGTGTTTTGAGCTAACTTGATTTGATATGTTTATACATGATGATTTGGTCAAAGATGCTAGTTTGACTTCTTATGACAGGAAGCGAAGACAATTGCAATTGTACCTTATTGACGAGCCACCAATGAGGTATGATTTGAAGTTATTTCAATTTATTCTAAATCTAATGGAAGGTATGTTCTTGCTACAGGAAACATGAAAATACATGGTTGGGTTGTTGAAATCAACTGGAAGAATTAGCAGTAGCAGTGAAAGAAATTGAACAAGAAGTAGTATGTTGGTAAAGAACTTCAGGAGCAGGGCCATTGTGGGACACTAGTACCCAATAGTGTCCATTGATTTCCATGAGAATGTTATAAATGTATGACGGTTTTGAGGCAGGTATATCCTTGGTTTTTTATCTTCCAATGTGAGGAATCCTTTCCAAGGGATGGACCACCCGGGATAGGGGATGTCGGGGAACTTGGAAGGTGCGTGACTGCACGAAAGGGTGTGACTGGATTGCTTGAGGGACTGTGTAGCAAAGAAGGGAAGGTTGGGAATATATTTGTTTTGGTCATTAGCATTTTCAGATGGAATTAGATGCACATTGTCAGTACGCCCTGGAACAATGAGTCAGTAACTGTTCATTGAGAGGACAAGTGGTGCGGGATTATATTGTTGAACATTGGATGCAGTTTGACTGTGGCAATGGATTCTAGACTTCCTGGGAAGGAGGTGAATCCTGGTATTACTTTGAGGGTAGAGGTATGAGCCTCTGGATTCCCTTGTTGATGATGCATGCATCGTATCCTTTTATTTTATGGTTTAGCAGATGTGCATATGTGGTTATTGTAAACACCGCAATAAACTATGTTATAAACCTCTATTAAGTGGTATGGTTTTTATTTGGTCCTAATGTCATGATTTTTTTATTTTGAACAGGTTTTTCATTGTAAATATTGCAATGAGCTAAGTTATAAGCTTCATGGGCAGTCTATTTTATTGTCACAAGTTTTGCTAAGGTCTTGGCATGGTTTAACACTCAGGATGGTGTTCCCTAATTGGGAGGGTTCTCTAACATCCCTGGTGAAAATTCCATTTAATAAAAGTTAATAAAGGAAAAATAAGACCATAGGTAAGGGACACTTATTCCAAGTTGAATGTTAGGCAAAGATATCCTAGTGGGAGTCACTGGATGTGTTTATGGCTAAAGGAAATTGGAAAAGGCAAAGGCATTAAAAGGTAAAAAGGAATTTTATGCATATTTATTTATGAAAATAAACCAAATTAGGAGAAAAGTAAGGTGAATGGTCACAAGCTGCATGTGAGGAGGAAAATGAAGGAAACTAATGGAAAATGAATAAATTAGAGGCCTCATTAAATGTCTTCTAGGGATCAACTCACAAGCTCCTGGCTCATGTTTTTCTCATGTTTTTAGAAAGGAAAGGGAAATATAGAAATGGAAGGAAAAGGAAAGGAAATGAAGGAAGATAAAGAAAAGGGAAAGGAAAGAAAGAAAGGATCAAGCAAGGAAGAGAAGGATCAAGTAGATTCATCAGGAATACTTGCAAGTAACATATTGCATGTGTTATTTCCTAGTTGTTTTGGATATGCATGGCTTCTCATGTTGGTGTATGGTTCTCTTGTTCTCGGTGGCATGGTTTTTCCAGGGTGTGATAACGGTTTTCAGCCTAGCCTTTCCTTTTCCATATGTCATGGTGTGTTGGGATGTTTGTCTCAGTTTTGAGCTTTGGATTTACCAAATGAATTTTAGAATATGGGGTGGAGGTGGTCTCAAGGTTCATTCCCAAAGGCCTAGGAATCCCTTGACTGGTTTTGGTGAGATACACGGTAACGCCCGAGGGAGGAGTCTCAGTTTAGGGCCTAGTGATCCAGGTTTGGATTGAGGTAAATCCTGAGAGACTGGTCTTCGTTTAGGTCCTAGTGATCCGGGATTGGATCGTGGTATATCCTAGGAGACAATGAGATGAAAAATTACTCAGGGATAGTGATAGATTCTGGATGGCATTCCAAGCTTATTTTGGTTTTGTGATCAGAGAACTAGTTTTGGTGTGATCACGGTTTGGTGAGGGTGGAGATGGTTTAACCTATGGATTCCCTTGTTTTTTTTTGGATTGGTTTATCCATGAGATCTCACATTCATGCTTGTAATATGGCACAAATTTGACTAGTTGAAAGAAAGATTTGCTTCAACCATGTGTACAGTCAGATGGTACGTGGAAGTCCTGAACCTGGTTGGATTTTCCTACCATTAATGAAAGATAAGTTCTATTTCTTTTACACTTGTTTATATGTGGATTTAGTGGTTGTTATATCTATGATATTTACATGGTTTTATGTTAGTTATAAGCATGGTTAATTAATTAGTACATGTCATGGTTATTTCATGTATTTACTTGTAATTTGTAAAATCATGGATGCAAGACACAATTGATGTTATAACAGTTCAAAGGAGAATGCGGTGATCCTTCTTGTTATGTTTCATAAGAGTTTTCAGTCACTCATTTGATGTCTTCTATCCTAGACCTATAGGTTACATTGATGCCAAGTGTTTGAAAGAATGTCAGGCCCGGTTGGGGATGGTTAGGCCTAGTCTTTAAGTTGATTTTTGGTTTATTATTCTTTTCATCATGTCTTTGATGAATTATTAAATTTATAACAAGTTCTAGGTAGTGGCCGAAATTCTGGTCAAGAAAAGTGCCTTGAATTCCATGGACGCTCGCATAGGTCTACTGGGAAAATTCCTTGGACATTGGTTTGTAGGTCTGTGAAAGCGTCTAGAGATCCCTGGATGCTGGCATGAGCATAGAATGAGAGCATCCAGAGGTCAAGAGATATATAATTTTAGTGGGACTTGGGGGGGAGGATGTCTGAGTGGCTGACATGACTCCTAAGGGCATTGTTGCTAATTTGAAGGTATAGTTGATGTCTTTTGTCCATTCCATTTCCTTAAGGTCACCAAGGAGGTTGAATCCCTTCACAGTGGCCTCTCTTGTCACATGTTTAACCCGGTTGGCTGGTTACTTGGGTAAATGTGAGAGGAGGGTGGTTACAGACTCCAAGATCCAAGACCCTTTGGTGGGTGAAGACATCAATGATCAAAATCTACATGAATAACAAAGACATAACTCGCAGCCATGTCACCACTAAAGAAAGTCCATGTCATCAATCACTATTAGGCCTAGTCATCAAAGATAGTGACATGTCACATTCTCATCACATGATGATGTGAAAGTTATGATGTAATGTTATAATCATTGTATAGATAAGTGTATGTCCAAGAGTCATGTATGGAAAAAAGAGTCATGGAAGTCCAAAATACATGTAATATCAAAAATGATATGTAATTCCAAAAAACTTTTGGAAGTGAAAGGTTTGTAGTAGTCCAAAGTTAATTAGGAGTTAAAAAGTTAAGATTCATGGGGATGTGAAAGGTCATGCCTCAAGTCATAAAAGGATCCTCATTTTTCATGTAAAGGACTTTTAACCTTGGCTTCTCCCATAAGGCATTAGAGAGTCAAAGTTATTACTTTTGGGGAGCAAGTAGTGGCTCTAATGCTCCACCATTGGAGCTAGTGATGTTCATTGTATTAATGTATCTTGGAAATATTGCTTCATATCAAAGCCTTCTAGGCCAACACATTTTCACACAAGGATTGTGAATGTTTCTAAGACTATTCTTTGAATGTTTATGGTTATTTTTTTCTTTCACCTATACTGGAGTAATTGAACTTTTTCAGTGAATTCAGTGCTGAACTTATTGGAAATTTGTTTTAATGTTTATAATGAACGTCCCATCCATGTGAAATATTTTTCTCGATGTTAGATTAATATTTCTCATTCATGTTTGTCTCCATTATGGTAGTACTATTACTTCTCTCTTAGAGGTTCACTTTGTTTTACTCCTTGTAGTAAGAGAACCTTGATACACATGGAATTAAACATTCACAAGGCACACTCGCTTGCTCATTCAAAACGAAATTTTCATCTCTCTCTCGTGCTAATAGCTAAAGCCAAGTCATATCTTTAAGTAAATAGTAGTCGGGCCATATTTTGGATAGGGCTCCTACAAAAAATGGTGTGAGCTATAATTAGGACCTTATAGTGGGGATATCCCCTGTATGTGGCTTATATCTAACATTGTCAACATTCTGGCACTAGAAGGAAATCAACTGTGTTTTATGGCTGATAACTCCACACACCCTAACCATTCATCTCCTAGACAAGGAAGAAACATTCCTAACATTATTCTCACTCCTATTCCTTTCCTTGAGTTAACATATGAGGTTACCTATGAAAAAATGCAGGAAGTTCGACCTATAATCCATCGGTTCGCTAAGGAAATTAGTTTGCCTCCATTTGTAAAAAATCTAGTGTATTACTTAAAGAAGAAAGAAACAAATTGTACTCGTATATTAGTTCTTATAGTCGAAGATTTGGTTTTTGCCACTCTTAGATAGTTAGTGGAATCTTATGAAGACATATTGTACAAATATCCACTTCTACCCATTAATGAAGGGTACGAGGAAGACATTTTTCTTTCCAACAAAGTTTTTGAATTCAGAGAAGGTTTAGAAAGTTAAGGAGGAGGATCCTCAGATTCTACAAAGGAGGAAGAACCTAGGGATGAAGACATGGCCAACGACAACTTGGATTGGATGGCACAAGGGCCTCATGCTCTTTCAAATAATCTTCATAAGATGCCCTGGCACCTGACAAGGTTGTTATCAAAGTTCAATCTAGATAAGAAGACAAAGGCAAAATATCACATCGACGATTTGTACATGCATCTACGGATGTTGGAAGTAAGGTATGATGATGTTGCCTGTAGAGATTTTCCTTTTACATTAGAAGGTAGAGAAAAAATGTGGTACCATAGTCTACCTTTTAGTTCAATCCATAGTTGGAGGGAGTTTAAAAATTTATTTATGGAGAAATGTTTGGATGACATGACTCCCACCATGTTATTGAAAGAGCTCGGAAATAGTAAAATGGGGGAAAATGAGAAAGTGAAATATTTTAATCAAAAGTTTAATTGCATATTGAACAAGTTTCCCACGGGGATGAAACCACATGATTCAATTACTATTGATTATGAAACATCTTCCTTGCCCACTAACTTTTCCTCATTTGTTAAAATAGCTGCAAAGGAAACATTGACACGAAACTTTGTAGAGGCAATCATCGTCGAGAAGGATTTGCACACTATTGGAGTTATTACTGATGCCTATGAATCAAAATAATCTAAGGAAACCAGTGGGAAATCTCATCGTTATTCATGTAAGGATAAAGATAATGACTCATTAGCTATTGAAAGCTTGACCCAAAAAGTGAAATTTCTTACCAATGAAATTTTAGAATTAAAGAGAAGGTAGAGTGAGACTTTTACTAGAAGGAAGCCTCTCAAGTCCTTCCATTTTTGAAGGAATAGTAATAATCACAAAAACAATCAACCCGCCAAGTCTTCTTAGAGTTTGAATGTTGTTTTAAATATAGAAATTATGAGTATGGAAAACTATTTGTCTTTCGATAAGGAATATCATTTAGAAAAAAACATGCCCGCAGTGGAACCATAACATGAATGCTCTCATTACACACATTGTCGATCCCTTTTTAATAAATGAGCAGACAAAGAAAATGGAAGAAACAAAAGAACCTATTGTGACTGAATAAATTACTAGTATTGGACATGTAATGAACAATTTTAATTGTATCTATAGCATTGAAAATAAGAGTGTCGAAGAACCACCACCAAGTGAGGCCCCCCTTCAGAAGAAAAATCATCGATATAGTTTAAGGAGAGAAGGTCCCACTTTTGAATAGTAGGTGATGAGATAAAAATTAAAGGAGTAATGTTTAAGGAGTATCTCATCACCGTTCAACCTTACTCATAATGCACCAAGTCTGGAACATGGAAAAGTTTAGGGGCTAATATTCATAGGTGGGCTAATTTTCCATAATATTTGCAAAAAATAGATTCGCCAATTTCTATTTTTTCTAAAAATGATTCACCCAAATTTTACAGTATAAAATCATTTTACCCTAAGCATCACCCAAATATATATATTTTTCATATAAAATCATTAGAAATTCAAATATTTTTACAAATATATCAACAAACATTTTTTAGATTGCATCTTAGACACTAGTGAGATTCACCAAAGTTTCTAAACTTTAAAATAAATTTTGATCCTTAAAATTTTCCCTACTTTGGAAATGTAATTAATTCCAAAAACTCTTCCTCCAACAATAGAAGTAAGTCCATCACTCTGAAAGTGTCAGATAAATCTACTCCTAAATACACATCATCACACCCTTTTAGAAGAGAAACCATTGATTATAACATTGTCGAATAGTTAAACAGAGCTTGCATCAATATTTCCATCTATGAGCTCGCAAGGATAACAAGCCAACATGAGTTGCTTCTCCAAGCCTTTTATACAACCTTCACGAGGTAAAAAAGCTTCTTCCTCTCAAAAGGTGTCTGGTAAGTCCTCATGTTCCCTTGAATCTGTAGTTAATGTCATAACATTAGAGGCTAATGCTCTCTGCCCTCCAATTTTATTAACGTTTGAAATTTTTAATTTTAATTTCCATAATTGTTTAGTTAATTCTAGTTCATCTATAAACATAATGTCATTATCTGTTTCTGATAAAATAAATGAAAAATGGGATAAAATCAGTGCACAAATTATTCAGTTGGACATATCTCTTGTCCAAGCTATTGGTGAGCTCAAGAATATCCGTATTCTATTTATCATCTGATCAACAAGTTCACCAATGTATAAATTTTGGATGTCCCAGAAGCCTACAACATATTTTTGAGTAGAGACTAGTCTAGTAAGTTGCAAGGGTATTTTGCTACTTACTAGTCACACTTATGGCTTTCATATAAAGAAAAGAATAACCAAATTCGAGTGGAAAGTGAGCCATATATGAAACACATTGTGACACCACTAGAGGGCCAGAATGAGCCCGTTGGTTTTATCAATCTAATTTTTGGAAATGGTTTCCTTGAAACTGACCTTGGGTGTTATCAAGCATAATCGTCACCCATTCCATTAGATACATAGTTGGAGCTCCTTCCTTGTTCTCTAGTTGGTGCAAATGAGTCCTATAATATATATGTACATAGTAATACTAATAATAGTATAGGAAGTAGCATAGTAGCTAATAATATGTGGAATTTATAGTTTGATGGTTCAAAGATAGAGGATGGCACTAGAGCTGGTTGTGTACTTATGCACCCATGCAACAAGAATCATATCCTTTCATGTTGTCTATAGTTTGAGTGTACCAATAATACCATTGAATATGAAGCACTCATACTTGGATTAATGAAAGACATTGATATGAAGGTAGAAATTCTCAAGGTAAATGGTGACTCAAAGGTGGTCACTCATCAAGTACGAGATACTATCCATTATGTTTCACCAAATATAAAAAACTACCAGTAGGAGGTACGGGATTTGATTAATCATTTTAAATATTTTAATATCATTTTTGTTCCTAGCCTTAGAAATGTTAGAGTAGTTGCATTAGCAAATGTGATCTTTGGGATGTCACCATTGAAAAATGGTTTTTCTATTAAAATTATATATAAACCATTTGTGCCTAGAAACGTTACTAATTTTGGTATTTTCAATGAAGAGCAATAGATATTTCATTTTATGGCTAATGCTTTCATATTCAAAGTTACTTCCATAGAAGAGGATGAGCACGATTAGGCTTTGCAGGAGGCATTTAGTGCAATGAAAGGAAGCACTATGCCCAAAGGTGTGGTGTCCCTGAAGACATTATATGGTTTGTAAAACCAATTTAGAGGACCAACCAATACAAAGGCTCAAAGTTAAAAGTTATCATCTGAACAAGTCAATGTAGGAACTCAAGAAGATCCAAAGCATGTAAATATCAGTACATGTTGTTCTCCAAAGGAACTTCAAGCATTTATCCGCTTATTCAAACAATACCATGATGTGATTTCATGCACATACGATGACTTAAATACATATGATACTCATATTATCCAATGCATGATTCCAATGAAAGAAGGGGTAAAACCTTTCCAGTAGAAATTAAGCAAAGTCCATCAATGCTGGAACCCCTCATACAAAATGAATTGAGGAAAATTCTAGATGCTCAGATTATTTTTAAAGTCAGACACTCCACTTTGGTTTCAAATTTCATCCCAGTTAGAAAGAATTCCGGTGAAAAAGTTGTGTGTAGATTTATGGAACCTCGATCAAGCATCTGATAAAGACAATTATCCAGTGCCATCCATGGAACAGATCCTCAAGACAATATCTGGGTTTGAGGTGTTCTCGCTACTATATGGTTTCTTTGGTTACAATCAAGTGCTAGTAACAAATCGACTGAAGACTACCTTGAAGACCAAATGGGGAACATTTTCTTTCAAGAGGATGCCATTTGGAATTATCAACTCTCGTGCTACTTTTGAAAGAGTAATGGACATTGCTTTTCATGGCCTTATCAATTAGAGCATGGTTGTGTTGGGTAAGGAAAAAGGTATGTTTTTTCTTCATAAATTGCTTTATTTAACATTCATCGTTACACGATTATCTCCGTTTATGGATTAAAATAAGGAAAATATCGGCTAAATTTGGATGAAAGAATTTGGTGACAAAATAGGCAAATATAGCACAAGAAACTGATTTTTTACTATCATTGTGTGCAGAAGATGTAGACTGGGCAAAAGTCATTCATTTGACAGAGCAACACGAGGCCGTAAAAGGGAAACTACAACGTCTTTGGCAGACAAGGTAGTGGGAGATCAACTTGAATGATGCTATTTTATGACACAATCAGATTATGTATTGCGAAATCCTAGGGAATCCCCCTGATCCTGATGATTCGCTTTTATCTAGTTACTCTTTTATGTTATATATATGGCTGAAGGGCAAATGGAAAAGGAGGAGACATTGATAATCTATAATTATTCTTTTTGAAGACATATAACACTATTATCTCACTAACGCTGTAAGATGTTACTTGCATTAATGAAGAAAGGTTGCGTTTGATACATATTTATATTCTGAGTTCTTATTAAGCAGAGGCTTCTGGCAACTCTCGGCCCAGTAACGAGAAGTTCTATTGCTTCCTTATGTTACAATAATTCTATTTAATTTTTTCTAGTTGTTTAATGTTTAGACATTGGTTATTCCATTTATCATAAAGATTTGTGATGATTGATTGATACTGCTATTCAATTAGATTCTGAGTTAAGTTTTGTGACATAGTTAAGCAATGCATTGATTGAAATGAGTGAATTAGTGCCAATCATAGATTGCTGTTCATTTTGAGTGATGTTATCATAAATCCTAGAGATAATTTCAATTAATTTCTACCGGTTGCAATATAGATCATTTTCTATTCAGAAATCCTTTATTGATATATGCGTATTACCCTTTGTTGTTCAATTACTGTTCCTAATTCAAATTGTTGTTCAATTGAGATTGTTGTTTGATTTGGATTGCTATAGATCAACAAGGTTGTTTAATAATCATATTTCTCTTTCTTGATTTAGTGAGTTACCATTAGGTCTATTTGACATTCCAAGTGTGATTCTTATTTGCATTCAGTTTCATTTGATTTCGGAACAAGTTGGATAGTATTGCATGTAGGTTTTAACCCTATACAAAAATTACCTGCATACGAATTCTAAAACAAAGAAAATAAACAATGCGAGAGCATTACACATAAAACACATATACACAGATATTTTCCCCTAGATCCCAAAACCAGAACTACCAGCTTGATTTTTCATTATGTTCCTTTCAATGTTACAATACATATTTATACATGTTGAAGCATCCAATACCATGGACCGAAAACCATTGCATCCAAAACCATGGACCAAAACCATCGCGTCCAAAACCATGTGCGAAAATCATGCACAAAACCATAGGTAGGTCCGCCCAACCTAATATAGGGTTGAAAAAGATTTCTCGAGGCATTGCCCCAGACCCTGTAGAGGGGGGCTACCCACCCCCGTCAAACCCCCCGCTGCACAATCAATGCAACAAAGGGGGGGCTCTGGCCCCCCTCTAACCCCCCCGGTTCACTACATGGGCTAGTCATGGAACGAATAACACAACCCAACATTCTCCCACTTGTTGTTTTCTTTCCACAGGGGGGCACAAGAGAGCTTAGTCATTTATCCAACCCTACAACACCCATTGTTTCTCTACACTAAGAGAACTTCTTAGAGCTCACAGATTTTGTCAATTCATCTGCAGTATTCTTTAAAGTGTCCACCTTTACCAGCAACGCCTTTTTGTCTTCTATCATATCCCTCACAAAGTGATACTAAACATCAATGTGATTTGTGTTTGAATGATATGCAACATTCTTTGCCAAGAAAACTGCACTTTGGTTGTCATAGTCTATCCTTATAGCTCCTTGTACTAACCCCATACTTGAACAGAATCTCTGCAAAAAAACTGCTTCCTTGCTTGCATGAGTGGCTGCCATGTATTCTACCTCTGTAGTTGATAGTGCCACTACAAATTGTTTCTTACTCATCCAACTGACTGCACCTCCAAATAGGTTAAACACATACCCACTTGTAGATCTTCTCTGATCTAGATCTCCAACCTAGTCTGCATCAACAAAGGCACGAATATCCAACACTTTGTCCAATCCTAGTCTTCCTTGGTAGCACAAACCATAATCACTAGTGCCATGCAAATACCTAAAAACCCGTTTCACTATTGTCCAGTGCTCCTTCCCTGGTTTTGACAAAAACCTACTCAATACTTCCACTACATGTGTAATGTCTGGTCTAGTACAGACCATGACATACATTAGGCTACTGATTGCACATTCATATGGAACACTAGACATGTCCTCTTCCTCTTCTTGTGTCTTGGGAGACTATTCAACAGATAACTTTACACCTACAGGAATAGGAACCTTCACCGGTTTACTATCCTACATATTAAACATCTGTAATATTGTCTCGACATATTTCCTTTGGTTTAACCAGAGCTTCCTCTTTGTCTGATCTCTTTTAATTTCCATGCCCAAAATATAATTTGCAGCACCAAGATATTTCATGTCGAATTTGGAGGACAAATGGGTCTTCAAATCCTGGATAATTTCTTTGTCATTTCCAACTAGCAACATATCATCCACATACAAGACCAGATAAATAACACGGTCACAAATTAATTTAAAATACACATAGTGATCTCCTTTGCTTCTAGTGAAGCCAAGTCCCTGTATAAATGTATCAAATTTCTGATACCACATACTTGGTGACTATTTTAACCCATACATAGACTTCTTTAACTTGCATACTAATTCTTTGTTACCCTTCACCACAAAGCCTTCAGGTTGCTTCATGTATATCTCCTCTTCTAGATCCCCATGAAGAAATGTTGTCTTCACATCCATCTGTTCTACCTCAAAATTAAAAGCAGCAACAATAGATAAAAGTAATCTAATAAAAGTTACCTTGGCAACAGGGGAAAAAATATCACCAAAATCAATTCCCGGCACCTGGGAATAACCTTTTGCTACCAACCGAGCTTTGTATTTCTCCACCTTTCCTTCTAAATTTGTCTTCTTCTAGAACACCCATTTGTTGCCAATGGGTTTCCTTCCAGGCGGCAACTCCACCAGATCCCAAGCCTCATTTTTGTGCAAAGTTGCCATTTCATCGACCATGCCCTCTTTCCAGAGTTTTCCATCCTCTGAATCTACTGCTTCCTTCACAGTTCTAGGATCATCAACAGTAATAGATAAAGCAAAATTTGAATAGAAAGTTGATGGACTATACCTTTCTGGCTGCCTTCTTTCTCGAACTGATCTTCTCACACCTGGAGTTTGTGGCTCTTCATCTTCTGATTCCTCCTCTACTGTAGATTCTGATTCTTCCTCCTTTAGCTCCAACTCTATCTTCTCCAGCTCATTTGGTTGGAATTCATATTTAATAACATCTTTTACCTCTCTGAACACCACATCTCAGCTATACACAACATTCCTTGTTACTGGGTTCCAAAGCTTATAACCCTTTAAACCATCCTTATACCCCTTAAAGATGCACTTTTCATATTTACTATCCAACTTGGTTCGTTTCTCCTTTGGAACATGTACATATGCATCACATCCAAATGCCTTCAGATGTCAAAGAGAGGGCTTCTTACCAGTCTATACCTCTTGTGGAGTCTTATCCTCCAATGTTGATGAAGGTGATCTATTGACCAGGTAACATATTGTCTCCATCGCCTCTGCCCAAAATTCTTGTCTTAACCTGGCACCACTGAGCATGCTTCTTTCCCTTTCCATCAACGCTTGTTCATTCTTTCTGTAACTCCATTTTGTTGAGGTGTATATGGAGTAGTCTTCTGCCATGCTATACTACACTTCTTACAGAATTCTTCAAATTCCTTACTACAAAACTCTCCACCTTTATCTTCTTCTCTGTCTGGTTTTCCACCAGAGCCTTAAATTCTTTAAACCTATCAATGACTCTAGATTTCTTCTTAAGGAAATATATCCATGTATTCCTTGAGAAGTCATCTATAAATGATACATAGTAAATAGACCTACCCAGTGATGGAACCTTCACAGGTCCAAACACATTATTGTGCACAAGATCTAGTATTTGTTTCACCTCTTACCACCAGAGGGAAAACTCACCCGATTCTGCTTCCCATATAAAAAAAATTCACAGAAATCAAAATCCAAAGAGCTATTACTCATACCTTCTACCATACCTTTACCATGAAGTATTCGAAGGCCCTTCTCTCCAATATGTCCAAGCCTTTGATGCCACAACATGGTCTTCTCTCCAAAGACCACTAGATTTTCTGCTCCACTTTCAGGAACCACAAAACTGTTGCACCCATCAACAACAGTGCTACCTTGCAGCTTGTACATAGTTCCAATCCGAACTGCCCGCATCAATACTAGTGCTCCCCGAAACATCTTGCAGGTATCCTTCTCGAGCACTGTTTTTCACCTGCATCATCTAGCTTGCTTACAAAAATCAGATTTCTGGCCAACGCAGGAATATGCAGAACACCAAGAAGTGTTCTAACCCTTCCACCTTGCAACTTCAACTTTAATTTTCCACGACCAATGATTCTAGCCTTCCTATCATCCCCAAAGAAGACATCACCACCATCATATTTCTCATACTCATAAAACCACTCTCTACGGGGAGTGAAGTGAAAGGATGCACCTGAGTTAATCAACCATGCCTCATGATCTACTTGTGTACTTGAAGAAGCCTAGTACACATCCCCACCTTCAGCTGAGGTGGTTTTCACCTCTGTAGAAGGAGCATCATCAGATCCCTTTCCTTTATTAGGAGCTTTAGATTTATAGTCCCTTTTGTAGTGCCCTTCCTTTCCTCATTTCCAGCACACCACATTTACATGTTTTCTTGGAGATTTAGATCTTCCACTCGATGACTTTTTTTTTTTATGTTCTGGGACCGTTCTCGTACAGACAAGGCATCACCATTCTAGCTCTCCATATTTTTCCATCTCTTCTCCTCCGTCAGCAAGGATGAGACTATTTCATCAAACTGCAAGGCAGTTGCATTGCTACGTATTGCATTAACTAGACTATCCCACAAATCTAGTAGAGAACAAAACAAACTAATGCACTTATCTTCAGCTAAAATTTTGATATCAATAGATGATAACTGACTTACCACAGTGTTAAACGCATTCATATGCTCTATCACCGAGTCTCCATCTTTCATCCTCAAGTTATACAGCGTTTTCCATAGGAACAATTTATTCACCAGAGACTTAGATTGGTACAAAGTCCCTAACTTGTTCCACAAAGCCTTCACCGTAGCTTCCCTGATACATTAAACAATATTGAATCTGAGACACACAATCGTATTTTGCTCTTTCCCTTCCAATCCAACTTCCATTCTTCATCAGACACTCGCGTTGGTTTAGTACCTAGATCTGCCGTGATCCACTGATCTTTATCCACCAACAAATCCTCCATCTTTAGTTTCCACAACTCAAAACTCTGACCATTAAATTTCTCGATCTCTATCTTTCCATTGCTCACCATATTCTTTCACCACCAGGATCAATCCTGCAGATCTCCCACTAAACAGGGTCTACCACAGGCCTAAGTGAAACCCTTCAGTAGCAAAGGTGTCCCCTTGAAGCCAAAATGACTCTCATACCAAATGTAGGTTTTAACCCCGTACAAAAACTACCTGCATACGAATTCTAAAACACAGAAAATAAACAATGCGAGAGCATAACACATAAAATACATACACATAGAGATTTCCCTTGGATCCCAAAACCGGGACTACCAACTTGATTTTTCATTATGTTCCTTTCAATGTTACAATACATATTTATACATGCCAAATCTTCCAATACCATGGACCAAAAACCATCGCATCCAAAACCATGTGTGAAAATCATGCACAAAACCATAGGTAGGTCTGCCCAACCTAATATAGGATCCAAAAAAAACTTCCCACGGCGCTGTCCCGAACCCCGTAGAGGGGGGCTACCCACCCCCCTCAAACCCCCCGGACAGGGGGGGGCGGCACCCCCCGCTGCGCAATCGGCGCAACGAAGGGGGGGGCTCCTACCTCTCTCTAACCCTCCAATTCACTATGTGGGCTAGTTGTGGAAAGAATAATACAACCCAACATTGTAGAGTGTGTTAAGAGTTATTTCTTCCATAACTGGTTCCTTTTAGAATTGTGTGGACTGAA
The DNA here is from genome assembly GCA_031772625.1 of Pinus tabuliformis. Lineage (NCBI taxonomy): Eukaryota > Viridiplantae > Streptophyta > Pinopsida > Pinales > Pinaceae > Pinus > Pinus tabuliformis. The sequence goes on from CM062809.1 coordinate 1,170,336,571, forward strand.
TTGAAGAGTTAGTTATTAGTGATTGCAATGATTCATCATTAGATAACCTCTAGATTCACTTAATATACTGCGTTGACATTCTTGAGATAAAAATATGTACCTTCTATAGACAATTAATGTAGGAATTAAGATTGCTTAAAAAGAGACATCTTGGTGCAAGAACATTTTGGCGTCGTTGCTGGGGAGAGTGTTTCAAGTGATTGACTTTATTTTGTTGCGAAAGAATTGGGTTTTAAAAATGAAAGGTAAGAACATGCGTACCTAGACAGTAAAGAGATTGCTTACCAGCCTGCTTCCCAGCAAAATCGTAGAGGTTAAATAGGGATTTGTTTTTATGAATGACTAGGAATAGAAAAATAGAAAAAGAGCAGAACCCTCCACCAAAACCCACAAAACAAAAAGGATAGGTGAACCTTGGGAGAACAATATTTATAGATGAAATTGTAAGAAAAGTAGAGTCTCAAGCGTGAGTAGGATTCCAGGCTATACTTGGAAAAAGTTCTACTGTTATCCCTCAAGCAGTAGTCTCACCATCTGCAGCTTACACTAAGATTCAAAGCCAAGTAGGAGGATCAAAGAAGAGTCTTCAAGCTATAATAAGTTTACATTTTGATCCTCTACAAGAGGTAAAATCTTGTAACTTAAGAGAAGGAAAATGAGAAACTAGTGGAACTGCTAAGGCAGAATCACAACCAGCTGAATAGGGGTCTCCTGTGATCCTAGATCTAGGTAGTGCTACAAAGCCAGCTCAGGTTTCTAACTCTCCACTTACTCAAGAAGCACCCCTTGAAGTCCCCAAAGATGATTGACATATCTTTGACCAAATGGTAGATCAACCACCTCAAGGGCAAACCTCTACATTAGAGTACCCCATAGTTGACCAAGTGGCCAATGCCCCCATGAAGGCTATTCCTTTGCAAAGCATCCCAACTTTCCATGGGATGATCACAGAGGATCCCGATTCTTTCCTGTTTGAGTTTGATGTCCTCTGTAGAGGATATGACTACACCACTAACCCCCAAAAATTAAAATTGTTCCCTTCTACTTTGAAAGGGGTAGCCTTAAGATGGTTTATGGGTCTGGGTGGGCAAACTATTAATTCCTTAGATGATATGAAAATTTCTTTCCTCACGGGACGTTAGGACTTTTGTAAGACTGGAGAGCTAAAATATGAAATCTTTAATATGACTACAAAAGATATGAAACTCTAGAAGAATATGTAGAATGGTTTAATTATAACTTGCAGAGATCTCCACACACTAACCTACCTAAAGAAGTCCTAAGAGCTATTCTAATTAAAGGAATGAAAGAGGAATGGTTAGAAACTATAAATTTAATGGGAAAAGGAGATATTTCTCAGGAAGATTATGATGAAATCGTTCACTTGTGCATCAGGTGTTCAACGGGAAGCACATGTACGGAGTAGGAAGCCGAGATTCCATGAGTAGAGGGAGTAAACCACACAATGAAGGCGTAACATGGATAGAAATCGATAACCTTCTGGAAGATTTCAAGGTAGACATCCTGGGCACTCTTACAATACAGCTGGATGTCCTACAGGCTAAACAAAAACAGGCCTTGGCGGCACAAAATTTGGCCATCTTCTGCCCACGTTGTCTAAAGAGGCACAACCAACAGGATTGTCCATTGGACATGGTGCAGATGTGCACAATTTGTACTAAAGATCACGTCACTGAATAATTTCCATCATTACGGGGCTTAAAGTTGTATTCAAGGAAGCAGAGGAAGAAACAAAACCGATATATTTGATGAACTAATGTCGACAGTGGCAAGCTAAATCTACAGGTATGTCACAAGACGCACCCCAATTCTTTCCTTCCTTGCACTTTAATCAGCAACAGAACCTTTGGGTAGCCTGGCAAGGCCAATCATCCTACCCAAATTGGAAAATGCAACCATTCCCTATGACATCCTGCCCAATGTAACCCTTTCCTGGTAATGGCTGGCCAAATTCTCCTTTTACTCCTGCTTGGCAAGGCAATCCCTATCAATCCCAATGGCCTGCCTCCACCTCTCAAAATCTGAACTGGCCTACAAACTGGCAGCGACCTCTGGGGATATCCAATGCACCTATGGGGATAGGTCCTCAGCGTCAACCTGCACTATCAACTCTGTATACATTACGACAGAACTCTCAACCTCTTCTGTGCCTACAATTGCCAGCTTAGCCAAACCCAAATCCTAATAACATACTGGTCTAGTTGGTACAGATTATTGAAAACTCAGAGTATGAGATTGAGCAGAAAGAATGTAATGATCTCAGATTGAGGCCAGGGCGTATCATCACCCCTGAAGAATTCAACGATTAGCCTTCAATCGAAATTGCAACTTGACCTATACATATTCCACCACCTGTAATTAATATTGAATCAAAGCAAGTGGAAGAGGCAGATCGACATGATGACCCTGAAAAACTTATAGTCACTTCTCCTCCGTTCCCCAAAAGATTAATGATACTCAAACCTATCGCCTACCTTGATTTCTTTCTTGTAGGGGAACTAAAAAAAAATTGTATTAAGATTCCTCTCCTCTAGGCCATTCAAGACATTTCCATCTATGCCAAAACAATCAAAGAACTATGTGTAAACTATTAGTGTCAGTCTTTGCAGCCTTCCTCCAGTGATCAAATATGCTCTTACAAAGTGAATTTAAGGTGTCAAGGTCAAATTTTGTCATTTCCGTGCGTCTTCAAGTAAAATTTGGTCACTAGGCATTAGGTCTAGGGTTTGCTTTTACTCCTTTAAAAGTTGTCCAAATGTTGGTCCATGTCACCATTCAGATGAGTGTGCCATCATTCAGAGGATTTTCATCATCATGTCAAGTTCCACTGGGTCATTTTATGCCTTGTTCATGCTTCAATTGCGCCTAGGTAAGGTCATTTCCCTCTCCTAGGGTTTTGAAGGAAATTTCTCTTGGATGGTCAAATCACTGGCAAAAATTGTATCCAGATGTTCATACACCTTCCCCTATCCTTAATGTACCTTATTAAACACTTCCAATCACTCAGATCCCACAAATTCCTCATTTTTGCATAAACCCTAGTTTCTTGCTACAACTTGGCAATTTTCTAGGCTAGGCCAGTGTTTCGCCCTTTTGGACCCCTTCCCCTCACTCAATTTCTAAGATTCCACTTTCCCCTACTTCCCAAAATTTCCTCAAGAATTTAGAAGCTCCCTATCCCCTTCATTTCGCTTCATTTCGACAAATCTCTTGTTCCACACATCGGGGTAGGTTTTACTCAAATGATGTTTCTGAGCAATAAAAGATGCATTTTTGAAACCTGAGAGAGGTTTTTGTCCAAAACTGGCCAAGGAAGAAACACCTCGTTCATTTTTTACACAGGTGTCATGGTTTTAGAGAAAGGTCAAAAATACAATCGCCTCGGGAAAATTGATGCACCTTTGGAGTGACCTTAAGAAAATCAAGATGTCTCCTCGCTTGGTCATCCAAATGACTTTCTTGATGCATCAAATGATAACTAGACATAAATAGCTTTCCAATGAGCTATCATGAGCTCAATTTGGAGTTGCTAAAGGCATCCAAGAGTTGACTGCAATAGCACTCTGCCTTGAGGTAGCCTCATTTGGCACATTTTGACCAGTCTTGGGAGATTTGATTTTTGACAAGGAAAATGAAATCCAAATTGAAACATTCTAGTTGGGCTGGAAGGTAGACTCAAATACCTTTCCAACAAGCTATCCTGAACCCAATTTGGACATCGGGAAGGCCTCCAAACGTCACTTGGAAAAAGGTGTGGTGCACTGGGGAGGCGTGGCACACTCGGAGAAATTTTCCAGTGTAAATTTACACTGGCGCGACGCACTGGGGAGGCACGGCGCACTGGGCTAAAAGGCCTGAAATTCATTGAAATCTTCCTCCAAATTGCAAATTTTTCATTCCAAAAGTAGGTAGAGCCTCCATTTTTTTGTTTCATCCAAGTTTGTGCTAGGGTATGGTGGTTGATGGATGGTGAATGCCAAAACAAAATCTCAAACCCTACCATGTTAAAATCTTCATGTGAAAAGTGTTGTTTAGGGTTTCAAAAATTGTTTGCCACCAAGCTTACTCTTTTCCATCACTTTCTTTTCTCCTTGATTCCATTTTTTCCCTTGATGTCATTGTTCTCTATCCCCTAAAATTACTAAACCTCTATCCCAAATTCCCTTTCCCAAATTTCTAAATGTAAAACTCCAAACCCTAATCCTATACAAAACTCCTAACCCTATAAAAAATTCCCATAACATCCCATACTTCCCTAACTAAGTCTATCCCAAACAATCCCTTAATTCTCCACTATCTTTCCCTCACCTTAAACCCATCATCCTTATTAAATCCCCTGTTCCTCTACATCCCAAATCACTTATTTCTAAAGTCCTATTTTCCTATCCCTAAACCCTACCATACCCTATTACTCTCTCTTTCCCATACCATTTGCAAAATTCCTAAATCCCCAAACCTCACACTCCTAAAACACAATCAAGTGACTGTCCTCACATTGTAGACTTCACTTGATTGAACCATATCCTTACCCTCACTCCATTATACCTACTGTTCCATATTCCTCACAGCCCCTCATTTCCCTTTGGAATATTTGGCACTTGGAGACAAAGACATCAAGCCTTCATTTCTCATTTTCAACAAATCAAACATACACTTGACATACACCTTGCAGCACCATGGAGATGGACACCGACACATCATATGACCAAGACAACGACTCTACAACTGAAACTGCATACACCAGGAGGGCACTAAAACGCCATAAAAGGGAGGATAGACTCCGAATCTTGGCCAAAGCCTCTTTGGCTGAGTATGATGCTTGATGAGGCACATTCAGTCCAAATTTCAAGAAATTTGGAGCAATTTTTGATATTTTGAAATTTTTTGCACTAAAAAATAGGGTTTTTCTCCCTGTGCGCTGCGCCACGTGGCGCGCGCTTTTGATAGGAGGCTCCAAATGGAAAAAAGTTTATATTTTTGGATTTTTCATGAAAAATCATGACTTTTGGTACATGTTCAAGAAGTTTGGGCAAGTTTTGAGTCCTCAGGAGGTCAAAAACACTCAAAAAATGACCTCTCTGCCCCTGTTTTGACACACAGGAAGCAGTCTTGGGAGATTGAATTTTTGGAGGAGGAAATGAGCACCAAATTCAGAAATTACACTTGGGTTGGAAAATAGAAAGGCAAGGCTTTCCAACAAGCACAATTGGGCTCAATTTGGACTTCCGGAAGTGCCTCAAACTCAACCTCAAAGTGGCGCGACGCACAGAGAAATTGGCCCGGCGCACAGAGGTTTTTTGCCCAATTTTTCACCTTCCAGCTCAGAAATTCGGCCAGTTTGACTAGTTTTTCTTTGTGATGTAATTTTTTATCTATCTTGATGTAATTGGATAAAATTGATGTAATTTTGGCACTTATTTACTTGTTCTAGAGGATTCATTCACTAAAAAGTGAAAATTTAATGAATGAATCAGTCTCCTACCTTATAGAGGCAAGTTGTTTTGATTGCCTAGATTTTAGTGCTTTGTTTAGAATTGGTTGAAATAGCTCCTAGAATGATGAGCTCGACCCCTAGAGGCAAGGGAATGGGTTGGGCTAGTCTATATCATGTAATTTCTAAGTCATTTTTAGGGTTGGACACTTGGGATTGCTTTGGCATATCATTGTACATTCTATCTCTGCATTTTTGGCTAAGGAAAGACCAGGGTTTTGCAGCACTGTTTGGGATCCATGTGGCTTTATGTTTTGACGGTGTTCTTCTCTAGGTAATTGTAAGTTCATTAGTGTTATGTGTATCATTTTCCTCTCTTTTCTTTTGAATTTGAACAAATGAGTGATTAAGGTGGAATCCATTAACTGTTATGCTCTGCCTTTGAATTTGTTTAAATTTCCATGTTTTCATCTATTTAAGGAGAATTCTTGAGACTCTCTTGCTCTCGTTAGCTCCTCACAAATCTGATCTATCCATTCACTCACTTTAAAGCATCAAAACGATTGCCTTCCTTGTACCAATCAGAACTCTGCAGAAATTGTGCCTCATCCCCGGACCCAAAATTGCCTGTCCCTTTTTTCCTACAAAACCCCCAAAAACTCAAATCAAACCCTTGTACTTAATACCTAGCCTAAGATTAGATTTTATTACAGTCATCTCGAGCCCCATTGATATCTTTTTCCGAGATTGACCCGGAGAGAGCCCTCTCTTGTCCTCGTAGGGCTAGCTATAAGGCTGAGCGTGGTTTGATGTGGACCTAGAACCTTGTCTTTTCAGCCTGAGGCAAATCTAGGCTCTAACATAGTGGCGACCATACTGGGGAGAAAATGGTTTGCTTGTTGATGTCATTTGTTTTATAAGCTACAGAGGGAGCCTGAAGTTATGCCAGGTAGCCTTCGAAACGCTTTTGCTTTGCATTAGCGGAAGTAGATAAACGCTGCTTCAGTCAATCTCCGATCTAGCTTGTAAACGTAACATCTAACTTGTTAACTGCCCCAGTACATCTATCAAGTTTAGATATGATGGTTGATGGTGGAAAACGATCAGACATAAGAAGGCTGAAATCACTCACCTGGCGACTGCATTCACTGAAAAATCTAGAAATCAATGCTTCATGGTAACTCCACTACAGGAAGTTCCGTAGTTTTAAGATTTTCAAGATGGAATTGGTTGCAAGAAGATACGCTCCCATAAGCCGAGATCACATTCCAGGTTTACCAAATAAAATTCCCATGGTAGATTGGTCAAAGAATTTTCCTATGTTCAGAAATGTGGAAGGTAATGATGCTGCTCTTCATCTGGTGAAATTTCACATTCATGTGCATAAATTAAAGATCACTTTTCCTGAAGACCGTTTGATGAAACTATTTATGGCTACTCTGGAAGACGAAGCCCAATCTTGGTATGAAAGTTTGCCACCTGCTTCTATTTATTGTTTAAAAGATTTTCATGCAATATTCTTTGAAAGGTATAAAGAATCATATCCATCCTTGGCTTTAGTTCGGGACTGTTGTAGCCATGTTCATAGTTTTATTGAAAATCTTGAGAAAGTTTATGAAGATGATGACTTCATGGATGATGAGATCATGGCAGCCTTGTACGAGAATCCATTTCAGCAACATGAAGAGAACCTAGAGGATTCCCATCAAGATGCTCAGGAAACTTTGCAGCAGGATCAAGATCTTAGTATGGTGGAAGTTGAAGGAATTTTTCATCTTGATAGCCAACAGGAATTACATGAAATGGATCAACAGTATCAGGAAAATTTGTATACTCCTTCAGTTGAAATTAATGAAGACAATCATTGTTTGAGCAAAGGAAAACAAAAAGTATTATCTCCTCTGTCTGAAGATGAGATAGATCAACTCTTGCATGGTCATGTTCCAGCTCAAGTTAACGCAGATCTACAATGTGCACATGGTCAAGAAGGTGATGGTGGAACTTCTTCCTCTTCTGAAAAGAATGACAGTCCTGTAAGCAGCTTTATAGATTAGCAGGTTGAAGATGTCCATATGGCTGAAAGTGATGAGAGAGAAAGTGTCGTTTCAGATTTGTGCATAGAAGAAAACAGCATGCAGGGAATTCGAGCTTCAATTTCAGAATGTGATAATGTTAACTCAGCCATTTCAAATTTAGATTCAGATTGTGAAGACCAAGAACACCTTGTATTGATTCCCGTGAATGAGAATTCTACTGTTGAAATCATTTGGAATGAAGAAGACAAAGTTATGGATCCAAATGTTTTCATGTCATCAGAACAAAGCCTTCATAAAGGGGTAATCCAGTCAGTTCATGAACAACAAGATGAGATCTTCGCTAAAGTAAGTAAAGAGGTTTTTCTGCATGAACTGATGATAGATGGTAGAAATGATAGTGTTGGGTTTCACGAAACATCTGAAGTTTATTTTCTCATGATTGATGAATGTAATGAGAATATGGCTGTCATACCATATGAAGATGACCTACAATATATTCAGACTACCGCAGATCAGGCCATTTAGGATTCCATTTTAGATTCTTCTTCCTATGTCTCATGTTTTGAAATGTTCTTTGAAGAGGAAATCTGCTCATCTACTCGTTCAAAATTTTTTGAGGACCAGGAAAATACTGAAGTACATTATGAAGAAAGATCAGAAGCAAGAGAGAAAGACACCTTGCTCTTTCAGCAGGAGGAAAGACCTTATGTTTTTCAGGATCCAATGGCAAATCTGTTGCAATTAGCAGTGAAGGTGATTATTGCAGTATTCAGTGATGAAGGAGATCATGGTCAATTAGCATTTTGGATGCCCAGTTACAAGTATCTATTGTTGACCAGGAGATCTGATCAGGAGAATCAATCAAGAAGGCATCTGCTTGATTGGTTACATTGGCATTTTGATATAGTTTGATCGTATATTGTCTTGTAAGAAACACGGGTGGTCATGTACTACCCTCAAGCTTTAAGTTTTAAGTTCAGGTCTTAGTATTTTGAGTTAGTTAGTCGAGTCAGCTTTTCAGTCATTTCAGTTTCAAAATTTAGTCAGATTTTCAGTCAGTAAATCAGTTAATAGTCTTGTGTCGATTTTTCAAAATAATGGACTCCATGGCCCAATGGATGTAGGCACAGTCTGCTCTCCCAAAGCTCTGCAGTTCTTGGCACCTCCAAGGAGCTACCATCCCCATTGGAGCCAATGTTAGTGTCAGTATTTGTAGCCTTCCTCCAGTGATCAAATATACTCTTACAAAGTGATTTTAAGGTGTCAAGGTCAAATTTTTTCATTTCAGTGTGTCTTCAAGTAAAATTTGGTCACTAGGCATTAGGTCTAGGGTTTGCTTTCACTCCTTTCAAAGTTGTCCAAATGTCGGTCCATGTCACCATTCAGATGAGTGTGCCATCATTCAGAGGATTTTCATCATCATGTCAAGTTCCACTGGGTCATTTTATGCCTTGTTCATGCTTCAATTGCGCCTAGGTAGGTCATTTCCCTCTCCTAGGGTTTTGAAGGCAATTTCTCTTGGATGGTCAAATCACTGGAAAAACTTATACTCGGATGTTCATGCACCTTCCCCTATCCTTAATGTACCTTATTAAACACTTCCCATCACTGAGATCCCCCAAATTCCTCATTTTTGCACAAACCCTAGTTTCTTGCTACAACTTGGCAATTTTCTAGGCTAGGACTGTGTTTCGCCCTTTTGGACCCCTTCCCCTCACTCAATTTCTGAGATTCCACTTTCCCCTACTTCCTAACATCCCTCCCTACTTCCCAAAATTTCCTCAAGAATTTAGAAGCTCCCTATCCCCTTCATTTCGCTTCATGTCGACAAATCTCTTGTTCCACACATCGGGTTAGGTTTTACTCAAATGATGCTTCTGAGCAATAAAAGATGAAGTTTTGAAAATTGAGAGATTTTTTTGTCCCAAATAGGCGAAGGAAGAAAAACCTCCTTCGCTTTTTACACAGGTGTCATGGTTTTAGAGAAAGGTCAAAAATACAATCGCCTCGGGAAAATTGATGCACCTGTGGAGTGACCTTGGGAAAATCAAGTTTTCTCCTAGATTGGTCAGCCAAATGACTTTCTTTATGAGTCAAATGATAACTAGACACAAATATCTTTCTAATGAACTATCATGAGCTTAATTTGGAGTTGAGGAAGGCATTCAAAAGTTGACTACAACAACACTCTGCCTTGAGGCAGCCTCATTTGGCACATTTTGACCAGTCTTGGCAGATTTGATTTTTGACAGGGAAAATGAACTCCAAATTAAAAATTCTAGTTGGGTCAGAAATTAGACTCAAATACCTTTCCAACGAGCTATCCTTCTGCCAATTTGGACACCAGGAAGGCCTCCAAACGTCGCTTGAAAAAACGCGCGGCGCACTGGGAAGGCGCAATGCACAGGGATAAATTTTCCAGTGTAAATTTACACTTGCGTGACGCACTGGGGAGGCGGGGTGCACTAGGCTAAAAGGCCTGAAATTCATTGAAATCTTCCTCCAAATTAAAAATTCTTTATTCCCCAAGTAGGTAGAGCCTCCATTTTTGTGTTTCATCCAAGTTTGTGCTAGGATATGGTGGTTGATGGATGGTGAATGCCAAAACAAAATCTCAAACCCTACCATGTTAAAATCTTCATGTGAAAAGTGCTGTTTAGGGTTTCAAAAATTGTTTGCCACCAAGCTTACTCTTTTCCATCACTTTCTTTTCTCCTTGATTCCATTTTTTCCCTTGATGTCATTGTTCCCTATCCCCTAAAATTACTAAACCTCTATCCCAAATTCCCTTTCCCAAATTTCTAAATGTAAAACTCCAAACCCTAATCCTATACAAAACTCCTAACCCTATACAAAATTCCCATAACATCCCATACTTCCCTAACTAAGTCTATCCCAAACAATCCCTTAATTCTCCACTATCTTTCCCTCACCTTAAACCCATCATCCTTATTAAATCCCCTGTTCCTCTACATCCCAAATCACTTATTTCTAAAGTCCTATTTTCCTATCCCTAAACCCTACCATACCCTATTACTCTCTCTTTCCCATACCATTTGAAAAATTCCTAAATCCCCAAACCTCACACTCCTAAAACATAATCAAGTGATTGTCCTCACATTGCAGACTTCACTTGATTGAACCATATCCTTACCCTCACTCCATTATACCTACTGTTCCATATTCCTCACAGCCCCTCATTTCCCTTTGGCATATTTGGCACTTGGAGACAAAGACATCAAGCCTTCATTTCTCATTTTCAACAAATCAAACATACACTTGACATACACCTTGCAGCACCATGGAGATGGACACCGACACATCATATGACCAAGACAACGACTCTACAACTAAAACTGCATACACCAGGAGGGCACTAAAACACCATAAAGGGAGGATAGACTCCGAATATTAGCTAAAGACTCTTTGGCTGAGCATGATGCTTGATGAGGCAACTTCAGTCCAAATTTCAATAAATTTGGAGCAATTTTTGATATTTTGAAATTTTTTGCACTAAAAAACAAGGTTTTTCTCGCTGTGCGCCACGCCACGTGGAGCGCGCTTTTGATAGGAAGCTCCAAATAAAAAAAAGTTTATATTTTTGGATTTTTCATGAAAAATCATGATTGCTGGTACATGGTCAAGAAGTTTGAGCAAGTTTTGAGTCCTCAGGAGGTCAAAAACACTCAAAACATGACCTCTCTGCCCCTGTTTTGACACACAGGAAGCAGTCTTGGGAGATTGAAGTTTTGGAGGGGCAAATGAGCACCAAATTTAGAAATTCCTCTTGGGTTGGAAAATAGACAGGTAGGGATTTCCAAAAAGAACACTTGGGATGAATTTGGACTTCAGGAAGTGTCTCAAACGGAACCTCAAAGTGGCATGATGCACAGAGAAATTGGTGCGGCACACAGAGGTTTTTTGCCCAATTTTTCACCTTCCAGCTCAGAAATTCGGCCAGTTTGACTAGTTTTGCTTTGTGATGTAATTTTTGATATAAATTGATGTAATTGGATAAAATTGATGTAATTTTGGCACTTATTTACTTGTTCTAGAGGATTCATTCACTAAAAAGTGAAAATTTAATGAATGAATCAATTTCCTACCTTATAGAGGCAAGTTGTTTTGATTGCCTAGATTTTAGTGCTTTGTTTAGAATTGGTTGAAACAGCTCCTAGAATGTTGAGCTTGAACCCTAGAGGAAAGGGAATGGGTTGGGCTAGTCTATAACGTATAATTTCTAAGTCATTTTCAGGGTTGGACACTTGGGATTGCTTTGGCATATCATTGTACATTCTATCTCTGCATTTTTGGCTAAGGAAAGACCAGGGTTTTGCAGCATTGTTTGGGATCCATGTGGCTTTATGTTTTGATGGTTTTATTCTCTAGGTAATTGTAAGTTCATTAGTGTTATGTGTATCATTTTCCTCTCTTTTCTTCTGAATTTGAACAAATGAGTGATTAAGGTGGAATCCATTAACTGTTATGCTCTGCCTTTGAATTTGTTTAAATTTCCATGTTTTCATCTGTTTAAGGAGAATTATTGAGACTCTTTTGCTCTCCTTAGCTCCTCACCAGTCGGATCTATCCATTCACTCACTTTAAAGAATCAAAACGATTGCCTTCCTTGCCCCAATCAGAACTCTGCAGAAACTGTGCCTCATCCCCGGACCCAAAATTGCCTGTCCCTTTTTTCCAACAAAACCCCCAAAAACTCAAATCAAACCCTTGTACTTAATACCTAGCCTAAGATTAGCTTTTATTACAGTCATCTCGAGCCCCATTGATACCTTTTTCCGAGATTGACCCGGAGAGAGCCCTCTCCTGTCCTCGTAGGGCTAGCTACGAGGCTGAGCGTGGTTTGATCTGGACCTAGAACCTTGTCTTTTAAGCATGAGGCAAATCTAGGCTCTAACATAAACATGCCTGTAAGGAAGGATAAAGTCTCACCCACTATCCATGTTGTAGGAACCTTATCTGATTTACTTTTGGGAAGAGAAACCCTAATAAAGTATGAAGATCTTGGAAACCCCATAGTGGCAGTTTAGATATATGGCCGCTCTTTTCCAAATACACTAGTTTATCTTGGAGCCACCATTAATATCTTAACAATAGAAACATGTCAAGCACTTGGTATTACAGCCCTAGAACCAACCACCACTTTATTAGAACTTACCGACCGATCGGTGGTGAGACCAAAAGGGACTTTACAAGATATCATAGTTTTTTTTTACTCATGGGAATATCCAGTGGATTTTCTGGTTGTAAACCCAAGGAATCAGTTGGATGGGCATCCTCTGATTGTGGGTCAACCTTGGCTGGAAACAGTTGATGCATAAATTGGCTACCGAGAAAATAGCATGACTATTGCAAAGGGGGGGTGCTGTAAAAATCTTGTGTTATATCCTCCTGCCAGACCGAGTTTTCCCATTCTAAAAATATGTAAGCAGCCACCAGCATACCTGGAAGAGAGCATCTGTTCACCACTCACAATAGCAGAGGCACTTGAATTTAAATATCAGACTGAGGATGATGTTATTAATAATTTTATAGATCATACAGCTAATGTCAGTAGTGTACAATGTCAGATGTTGAAAGAAATCCTTGATAACAAGGCCATGGAACATCCTTCGAAGAATAAAGACGACCAGGACATTTAGACGACTGTTGTTCATAACAGCAAACCTGTTGAGATTGAACCAGGAAAAGTTATAAATATTAATGACAGACTGGATAGTGAACAACAACAGAAGCTTATCCAGGTCTTGCAGAAATATAAAGGGGATTTTACCTGGGATTATCCTGATATGAAAGGAATAGACCCACAACTATGTACACACCACATATATACAAAGAAATATGTTTGACCCATCCGGCAACCTCAACGGAGGTTGAACCCACACCTCAAAGACATTGTGAAAGAGGAATTACAGAAGATGATGGATGTAAACTTCATTTATCTTATCTCAGACAGTAAATGGGTCTCTCCATTGGTGGTCATCCCTAAGAGAAATGGGAAGTGGCGTATCTATGTAGACTACTGGGAACTGAACAAGGAAACACAGAAAGATCACTTTCCCCTCCCATTCATTGATCATGTCCCTGATACGTTGGCAGGGAGGTAGTTATTTTCCATTTTAGATGGTTTCAGTGCCTACAATCAAATTGAGATTACCCTTGAAGACCAGGATAAAACAACCTTCACTTGTCCCTGGGGCACATTCACATACAGGGTATTTCCATTTGGCTTTTGCAATGCCCTAGCCACCTTCTAGAGAGTTATACTCATCATATTTTCTAATTTAATAAATGAGGGACTTGAGGTATATATGGATGACTTTACTCCATATGAGGATGACTTTGATCAAGCATTGCAAATGCTAGAAAAGGTCTTAGAATGATGCATTGCTACTAGGTTATGTTTAATCAATGTCAAGTGTCACATGATGATGACCGAGGGCGTGATCCTGGGACATTATATCTTTGCAGTAGGAATACAGGTAGATCCAACAAAAATACAGGTAATTCTTTTATTGCCTACCCCCTGCACTCAGACAGAGGTACGTAGCTTCCTAGGATATGCAAGTTATTATCGTAGGTTTATTAAAAAAAATTCATAGATTGTTGCACCCTTATATGATCTAACTGGAAATGTTGATTTCAGTTGGTCTGACAAGTGCGACACAACCTTTTTAGGTTTAAAGAAACTAGTCTCGACAACACTGGTATTACGTGGACCAAACTGGGAGTTTCCTTTCCACATATCCACGGACGCATCAGATGTAGCTATAAGCACTTTCCTTGGCCAAGAGGAGGACAAGAAACCTTATGCTATATATTATATTAGCAAAAGTTTCACTTATGTAGAATTTAATTATACAGTGACAGAAAAAGCATTCTTAGCTGTTATATATCCAAAAAAAAATTTAGACAGTATATAACTGGCTGACAAGTACTTTTGTACACTAATCACTCTGCCATTTGGTATATAGCTAATAAACCTATCATAAATGGTTGAGTAACATGGTGGCTATTTCTTTTGTAGGAATTTGACATTACTATTAAGGATCGTCCGGGGAAGGAAAACCCAGTTGCTAATTTTCTATCTCGAATCCTGAAGGTGAATGATCCACTGGTAGTAGATGAACACATGTTTTCCGTGGCAGTCAAGACACCATGGTATGCAAATGTGGCAAATTATCTAGCAATAGGAAAGCTACCTAGACATTTGACGATAAGAGAAATAAAACTGATCATTCAACGCAGCACCCGGTTCTCCTGGATATGCGGATATATTTTTCATACAGGGGTCGACATGTGTATACGCAGATGTATCCGCAAGGATGAGATCCATGACATTCTGAAGGCTTGCCATGACGAGACCTGCGGGGGACATTTTGCAGACCGAAGGACAATACATGAGGTACTACAGATGGGTTATTATTGGCCCACTATTTTTAACGACGCTAAGAAGGATGCCTAGGCCTACGATAGCTACCAAAGGATGGGTCGACTTGGCCAATCTGATGAAATGCTTATGCAACCCCAACTAGTCATAGAGCCCTTCGAGCGTTGGGCACCAGACTTTGTGGGTCCATTCCATCTGCCATCCAATCAGAAGGCATACATACTCGTCGCCATGGATTATGCGACAAAATAGGTGGAAACAATAGATTTACCAAGAGCCATAGAGGAAGCAATGATTAACTTCGTTTTTTGGATATTTTTGTGGTATGGATTACCGCGAGAAGTGATCACAGATGGGGGAAAGCAGTTCACAGGGAACAAGATTTAAGCCACTCTCAAAAACCATCATATTACGCATAGGATCACTTCTCCGTATCACCCGCAGGTGAACAAGCAGGTCAAAAGCACCAATAAGGTTATAGAAGCGATTCTAACCAAGACAGTTTCAACACACCAGCGAGATTGGGCTGCTAGACTGCTAGAGGCCTTGTGGGTATATCGTATTACTTAGAGGAATACTACTGGATACTCTCCATACCAGCTTGTGTTCGGTAAGGAACTAATTTTTCCAATTGAATTCGAAATGAAGACTCTAAGAACAGCCCAAGAAGTGGGTTTGGATTTAACAGAAGCCCAAAACAAGCGACTTCAGTAGATCAATGAACTAGATGATGCTCAACTACTTGGTTTGCAATAGATTGCAATAATTCAGTGGCAAAGGGCGAAATGGAATGACAGCCTTATCAAGAAGAAAAGGTTTCAAAAAGGGGGTTGGTCACTCCTGTATAATTCCAGATTCCAAGATTTCCCGGGAAGTTGTAAACATGCGGTTACGAGATTCAAGAAGTGCATAATAATGGTACTCTTACCTTGACTATCATTGATGGATCCGATGATTCTTTTAAGGTAAATGGACACCGAGTGCATCTCTATCACCAATTGCTTACCAAGGAGTCTTTCTGCGAGTAGGTATGTGTTGTAGGGAAAAGTATCCGACTCGGATGACCCTATCCCACTCTAAGGGTGATAGTACCTCAGCAACAACTGTAAAGAAAACTACTTAAGGTTTACTTCTTTATGAAAGCAAGAGAGAATGAAGAAATGCACTAACCGTTGCCTTGCGCTTAATGTCGAATCCAAACTCTTCTCTTTGCTGCTTGCTCCCAGCTCCTTGCTCTTTTGCTGGCCCAGCTACAATGAGATCCTGCAAAATAACAAAGAAGGAAACTACAAGAAGCATGCAATCATAACTGATTCAAGGATTAGCATAAATCAAATATACAATTATCACAATACATCATTGAAACAAGTGCATATAGAAGAACCTCAATAGCTTTTATTAATGGAAGAAGTAAAGTTCTGAGAGTGTTACAACCATTGAAGGCCCCAATCCAGCAACACCTCCCAGCAGAAAGAATTTCTCCTCTTCACCTCCTTCAAGCAATCACCCAATAGTTCTATAGTGAAACCAACAGCATATCATTACTTTGCACAAAATTCCAGCCTCCTTGAGCTCATAGGAGAGAGCTCAATATATAGATGAATTGAGAAAGGATGAGTCAGCTTGCAACTGATGTGTAGCTGCCTTGTGTCCTCTCTCTCTTCAGTTGATCTTCAGTTCTTGAGTCCACTTGGAGAACCTTGCTTCCACTTGGAGAAACAGAGCCTCTGACTCATCACAAGGCGAAATCCCTGATCCAAGTGTCATTTTTGGAAGATTCCAGAGCAATGACTCAGTGTGCCACTTGTCCCATCTCGCTCAGCGCAGGTGGCCTTTGTTCTACCTGCTTTGCAACGCAGGTACACCATGGAGGAGTTGAGTTTCAGCGCAGAAGCCTAGTGGAGCACCTGCTTTGATTTCAGGATTGCTTGTTTTTGAGTGTTTTCAGGTGGAGAACTGATCTGAGAGCTGTTGGTTTGCTGACCTTGTTCCTCTAGGGGTAGGAACATCATGTTTAGGGACTTTGGATCCCTTGGATTATTGACAATTCATGCCTGATGCTGCAAGGCACAAAATTGTCTATAACAGATGCCCCCTAAAGTATGAGGTCGTTTATCGGGTGAAATGCTTTATTAGGAGGATCCGAAGTTCATTCAATCTGCTGAGAGGTGTCCTGTAATAAGATACAATACAATACATTATGTTTCATACTTTTTCATGATCTAGCTGAGGCGGGCATTCCCATGCTCAGCTTTATAAATTCATTTTGGTACATAGAACAGACGATCGTCTGATGGTAGACTGATAATTCTCTGCTGAAATTATCATCCTTTGAGAAGGATGATCATCTGCTGCAATGATGTACACATTAAATGTCTTTATATCCTGAATATATATCGCAACCCGGATGGATGGAACTAGATCCGGGGTCTTCAATCTCTTCCGATCTTCACTCGATGTACAAGTCGATCCATGTGAGAATTTCTTGAAGTCGAACATGGAAAGACATCGCTTGATTACCGGTCAATGATGTAAACCGTTAACAAGCGCGAGAGGAATCACCGATAAGGATGATGACCCTCAAGGTACGGTAGTACAATTCACATGGTGGGAATAAAGGACTTGGCGTCGACCACCATGCAAAATCTTCTGGTCGAAGGTCATTGATGTATACCTGTCGCCGGAAGTGAGAAACTTGCCATTGAGGCATGCAAGCTTCAAAGTACTGAAGGGGTTGTTCCTAGATCAACTCCTTGGATAATGAGCTGATGTCGACAAGGAGCGATCCGTCAAAGGAGGGCCTTAATGAATCCCACATCAGTGACACGGAACGGAGCTAGTGATTGTGATGAGGTGAAAACAAATTGTGATGTATGATTCAGGGTGGCGGTCATGAAATGGATGAAGGACAATGTATGGCAGTGGATGGGACACGGTTGACTCTTTGCAGAACAACATCTCTTGAACATATAACGACACTGATGTGATGGATCGGTAGCATTACCCCAAATGTGGATGGTGTGGCGAGGACCATGGTGATGAGACCGGTGAATGAAACAACCCAACCCGATGTGATACGGAGGACAAAGTGTCATGTTCAAGAGTGACTTGCTACCATTAAAGCTGTGAGGTTCTCCCAATTTTTCCCCAGTCATTGCTGACCAGTACCTCTTTATTTTTATCAAGCTTGAGGAGGATAACATATGCTTGTTCTATAACCTGCCCTTCGGGCAAGCCCATTGATATGTTTTAACGAGCCTAGCGATAGGGAAACTCGTTCTCGTCTAAAGACAAGTTTGTCGCTATTTAATGAATTTAACGAGTCTAACGACAAGGATAACTCGATCCTTTTCATTTTTAGAGAGTCTGAAAAGGTACATAAAGTCAACTCCAGAATTCCTTTTTCGTCATCTAATCCCTTAAGTCTGAAAAAGTATAAAACAATACAGAAGGGATGAATTTTCGATTGCTTTAACGAGCCGAACAAAACAAGCGCTTGATCTTTTTGTGCAATAATCCCTTAGGTCCAAAAAGATTAAAATCTAGAGGAGGGATAGCTCTTCCGGTCGTTTAACGAGCTGGAAGGCCAAAACTCGGCAAACTTTTCATATTTTACGAGTCAGGAGAAAAGAGCTCAAAGAAGACTCGTCTTTTGAGGAACGAGTGATAAACAGGGATAGCAGCAGATTCCAGGTACAGGTTGGAATATTCCAATCACGGCAATGTCACAAGGATGGCTAAGTGAAATCACTCTTCGCAACTGTTCCTCAAAATGGGTAAACAAACATATGGAGATGAATGATTGGCCAAATGAACGGATGGAGGTGAGACTGCAAGAACACGACCAAGGGCTTTAATATGGCTGTCAAAGGTTACATTTACCAAGGTTATTTACCGGTTCATTTTTTCTGGGTGAGCTTGAACTCTAGGGGAAGATTGCTCACAACTTATGTTTATTTTTTAACGAGCATGAACTATGTGCTAAAACTGCTCGGATCTTGCGTTTATTTTTTAACGAGCATGAACTGTGTGCTAAAACTGCTCGATTATATGGTTTACTTTTGATTTTTTACCATAACTAGCTTCTCTTTTTCACTGATAGCACTGCATTTTCAAATTGCTGCAACAAACTAGTTAGAAATGAGTAATATTTACTTGAAAATGAGATTAACACATTAATATTTACCTTGAACTACGTAAAAAAGCAAATAAAAAGGGTTTTTACCTCTTACTTTACCATTTCATTTGCATTTTGCTTGTTGGAGCTTTGGAGGAGCCTCTTTCCCCTTGATTTTCACCAGCTGATTCCGGGAGATTCTGCGGACGATTTTCGGCACCGTTTGGACCAGGTAGGAGCTAAACCTTAGCTCTTCATTTTCATGGTTTCATTTTCCTGTTTTATGCCTGTTTTGCTGTTCTATTGAGCCTCTGGGGTTTTGCCAGGGCGCCCTCTGATCAGCGCAGGTTCCCCATTCGAAAACTGCGTTGGGATTCAAGCTTTTTGAAGGCAGCTTGTCCCCCAACGCAGGTAGTACACTGGGCACCTACGTTGGGGCATAAAAACAACAATTTTTCACAGATTTTGATGAAATTTTCGCCAGTTTTTCATCAATTTCAGGAGCTGACTCATTCTCTTGTTTGTTTTGCAGGGGTTCTTGATCAAGATGGCCCTCACATGGCGAGAACGAGAACATGAAGAAGAAGATATGATTGCCCTTCATGATCCTGTTACGGTGGGCGCGCTACGAGACTGTGGTATGCTGAAGTTTTTCCGTATCTCAAGCATGAGAGCATAGATTTCACTACTGCAGTATATGCTTGATGCTTGGGATCCTGTTAACCAAGTATTCCAGATCAGGAACAAACCTATTCCATTGACCGTGACAGACATTTACTTCTTGACTGGCTTGTCAAGGCGGGGTGCCCCCATTTCTTTATCTGGTACAGTTCAGGGGAATGATTCCGTGAGAGACTATGTCCGCCAGTATTGCAGGGAGGGGTCCCAGCCGAGCAGAGACGGCAAGGTGGTCATCCGTGATGTTACTAGCAGGCCTCTCAGGTCTATTATGTATACCCTTGGTAGGATGGCCGGCAGCGCATCTTTACATGTTGCCAACAGGTCTCATATGCAGCACGCCTTGGAGTGTCTCCAACCGAAGATCTTCAACTGGAGTGATGCAGTGCTTACTCAAATGAAAATTCAACTGAACAAGGTGAAGGACGGGAAGCTGAAGAACTTTGGTTTTGGTTCGATTCTGACTGCCTTCGCCTTGGAGAAGATCCCTCTGATGCAACCTCAGTACATTGATCTCGGAGTGCCTTCTCCTACCGAGCCACGTATGCAGCGATGGGTCGATCACATGTCTAGACATGCAGGTCAATCCCAGATTTCTTTCAATGCCGCTTTCTTCAGGTGGTTTGATCGCTAGGAGATGGCTTTTTCCGAGTACCCATATGTTGGTATGGATTTCCGGGGTGATCCGGATATGGTACTGCCAGACGGTGCTCAGTGGGATGCTACTGGTAAGAACTTCAACCATATTATTGTTCATTGTTTTCATTTATAATGTTCTTGTGCTTTATTCTATCAAGACTTTAACTGAACTCATGTGTGCTTGCAGATGTCGGTCCTGTTCGTCCGGCAGTTCGTCTGAGACCACCTGTTGCTGCTCCGGCAGAGGAACCTGCTCGGAGAGTTATTATCCGTGATCTTAGCGATACTGAGACCCTTACAGCTGTGCAGGGGCAGGTTGAGAACCTTACCCGTGGTCTTCCGGATGTACAGATTGACGAGTTACCTTTACCGATGCAGCAGCATACTATCGGTGTACCTAGACGATGGACCCGTCTTCTGCGCATGATAGCACAGACTGTGGCTTACTATCAGGAGCATCACTAGGCTAGGGTGCCCCCTAGCACTTTTGAGTTTTTAGGTCACATGACCAATTTTGTCTCGGTTACAGAACATTATGTATGAACTTTATGAACAGCTTATATATATTTTGATTTTCGATTTTCATTCTGGTTGATTTGGATGATTCATATGTACACTTTTTATGATGTGTCCCTTTTATAAATGTTGCAAATGTCTATCTAACACATAGTTTGCTAATGAGTCAGTTAATGTGTTTAAATTTCTTGAAATATGTTGATATTGAATTGAATCAAATCGTCTTTCCAAGATTTTTACCCTTAGGAACATGCGATAAATAGCTGGATTACGAACAGAATATATGCCATTGAGTTGTAGTACTACGAGCTGTGAGTCTAGCCTGACAATTAGTCGGCGTATGCCTCGTGTGACGGCATCAGAGAGTAGTTCTATCAACGCGCTATACTCAGCGATGTTATTCGTTGATTGCCCAATACATACACCTCTGAAACTTACTAACTCGCCACTTGGATCAAAAATGGCCCATGCTGCGGAGGATAGGTTCCGTGAACTACGACTCGCTCCGTCGGCATATCCAACACATGTCTCCATAAGGTTTGACATCTGCAACGAATGAAAAAGGGGAATCACTCAACCAGAACAAGAACTTTGGCGAAAACAAAATACAACAAAAGCATGCAGGTTACTATTTAAGCATAGTAACGCTTGAGGTACAGCCCGTTCCGGGGCTGCGCCAGTGGAATTCCGTCGTAATCTATTAACTCGTAGGCTCCTTTTGCTAACACTCTTTTAACAATATAGGGGCCCATCCATAAGGAATTGAATTTACCTGCTCCTAGTTTATCGGATTCTTGGTCATAAAGCAAGACCAAATCACCTTCTGAGAAGACACGGGATTTGACATTTTTGTCGAACTGAGCCTTGACTCGTTTCTTATGGGCTTCGTTAGCCAAAGCGGCATCACGACGGGTTTCATCCAAGTGGATTAATTCCAAGAAACGAGCCTCTTCTTCCGAAGTTCCGGGGAGGAGATCAATTGCGAGTTTAAGCGACGAAATTTCACACTGGATCGGTAAGACTGCTTCTAGACCGTACACCAATTGGAAAGGTGTGAATCCGGTTGCGTTTCTTACCGAAGTTCGGTAGGCCCACAAGGCTGCATACAGGATTAGGTGCCATCTTCTTTTATGAACTCCGATCATCCTTTGCAACATACGCTTCAGGACCTTGTTGATTGCTTCAACTTGTCCGTTGGCTTGTGGATAATACGGAGTAGAGCTGTCGTGAGATAGCCCTAGTTTGGTAGCTAATTCGACCATCATGTGATTGCGGAAATGTGATCCATGATCTGTAACTATAGCCTGGGGTACGCCGAACCTGGCAACTACATGATTGAAAAAGAATAGGGCAGCTGTTTCACCAGTATTGTCCAATGCAGGCATCGCCTCGGCCCATTTGGTAAAATAGTCAACTGCGACTATAATATACCCATGCCCCCCGGTCGAGGTGGGGTTACATTGCATGAAATCGATGCCCCATTTGGCAAAAGGCCCAACTGCAACTATTGGTTGCAGTGGTGCGGGTGGTCTTCTGGTTTTGCTATCAAATATTTGGCAGGAATGACAACTTCGGACTGCGATTATGCAATCTTTAAACATGGTTGGCCAAAAATATCCTGCTCTTAATATCCTTTGGGTTGTAGCGAAACCGGATTGATGCCCTCCACACGCGCCTGAATGACACTCATTCAGGGCTTTTTCGGCCTCTTCATGGGTGAGACACCTCCTCAGAACTGTATCGATACCACGACGGTAAAGGGTATCACCGACGATCACGTAGTCTTTTGCTTGGTATCGTATACGTTTCTGTTCGGAGTGTGAGGTGTCTGGCCGAAACTTTTGGGTTTGGAGATAGATAATTATATCTCCATACCATTCATCGCTTGCAGATATCAAAAATAAAGTCTCGTCCACGATTGATTCCTTGGAAGTTTCATCGTTGGACGACGATGGGAGATCGCATAATAATTCTGCGAATACCAGAGCTTTCTTTGACTTGGATTTCACAAATTCCAGATCAAACTCTTGAAGGATCGCTATCCATTTGGAATACTTGCCCCCCAGCAACTGTCGCGACAGTATATAAGTCATGGGGTTGCAATCTGACAGAATGGTAGTTTTCCTAAAGAGGATATAATGTCGAAATCTCTGTACCGCTTGAACAGCAGCAAGCGCTAGCTTTTCAACGTAAGAATATTTACTTTCTGTATCATTTAAGTTTTTACTTAAATAATATACAGGATGTTCAACTCCATCGACTTCTTGAACTAAAACCATCGCAATGGTTGTATCCGCTGCAGCTAGATACAGGTTAAAGTCCCTAAGATAATCCGGGGCGTACATTAATGATGCTTTTACTAGAGACTCTTTCAAAGCATCAAAGGAAGCTTGCGCAACCTGGTCCCAGTCGAAGGGTACATCTTTTTTCAAAAGACGTGTGTAACCTTTAGCAAGTTCTGCGTAATTTGGAATGAACCTCCTCAGAAAGTTTGCTTTCCCTTGGAGTTTCTGAATCTGAAGCAAATTCGAAGGTGGAGGCAAATTGATGATTGCCTGAACCTTACAGGGGTCGAGACGAATCCCATCTTTAGAGACTACAAAGCCAAGTAAACGACCAGAACCGACGCAAAACACACATTTGTGTGGATTGAGTCTTATCTTGTAGTGTCGGCAACGTAGAAATATCGCTCTTAGATGCTGCGGATGATCAGTCCGCTTTCGCGAATGAGCCGGAAGATCGTCGAGATATGGTTGAACAATGCTCTTGATGTCGTGGAAGGCATAATTCATAGCCCTCTGAAAAGTCGCCCCTGCGTTCTTCAAACCAAAGGGTAATTTTCGATAAGTGAATGTGCCCCACGGACATATAAATGCAGTCTTAGACTGGTCCTGTGGGCGGATATTAATTTGATTATATCCGGAGAATCCGTCCATAAAGGAAAAGATTTCACATCCGATGCATTCATCAATTATCTGGTCGATGAAGGGTGTAGGGTAGTTGTCCTTTGGACAAGCTTGGTTTACATCCCTATAATCGACGCACACTTGTATTGTTCCTTGTTTTTTCATAACAGGAACAATATTCGATACCCAATCGGTTAGAGGAACCGGGTAGATGAATCCAGCATGGAGAAGTTTCTCAACTTCTGCTTTAATGGCAGCGGCCTTCTTAGGGTGCACCTGTCGAAGCCGTTGTCTTACTGGTTTGACATCAGGATACATTTTAATTTCATGTTCAACGATACTTGAGTCGATGCCGGGCATTTCATCATATGACCAAGCAAAGACATCTCTAAATTCGCGAAAAAGAGCGTTATATATTTCCAGTTCTGAAGGGGAACAACCTTTGCCAACATGAATATTCTCTACAACATCTGTTTTGGTCGATATATTTACGGCTATAGTCTCTTCAATATTGGATACGTTCCGCTCGGAATCCACCGTGTTTACAGTATTTGTTAGGAATTCAAAGACTGAAGGGTGGTAAAGATCTTTTTGAGTATCTTCTTCGTATTCCGGAAGAAGGGAACGATGGTGGTGATCATTCCATGGTGCCCCCTCAATCATCATTGATTGTAAGATTTCTTCGTCAGTCCCATGTACTTTCGACCAAGGATCTAATGGGGTACCATATTCTCTAGATCTATCTACCCAAACGCTCGAAGAGCGCTGATTGGGGTTCGCCTCCCAGGCATGAAACATTGATTGCTACAATATTTCAATGGGACTTGGTGGCAAAACCATTGCATGATCCATAGCGACTCTACCTTCCGTGACTTTCAAGGTGGATACCATGTTGCATGTTGCTACAAATGGTACATTTCCTATGCAAATAGGAGGTGGTAGCGCGAAAGTTCCCATCATGGTGGGATCTTTCAACAGACCTACTCCAATATCTTGAATCGACCGGTCACTCCCATGGATCATAGGAACGCTTCCTGTAACTTGTGAACCATTAGGGAGGAAGTTTTGTTGATCGACGACCGTAATCCCTCCTTCAAAGGGGAATGCGATCTTCCTAAAATAAGTTGACACAACAGCTTGCATGGCATAAATCCATGGCCTTCCTAGTAGGATGTTATAGTCAAGATTTCCATCGATGACTTCAACATCTATTTCTACTGTTTTGCCCCCTAATTCAACTTTCAGGTTACTAAGGATACCGTAAGGGGTATATATCCTTTCGTCGAATGCTTTTAATGTTGTTGATGATCGCGACAAGGTTGGAGATCCTAAAGTTTTCCAGCAACTCATCGACATAATACATGTCGATGCTCCCTCATCAATAATCGTTCGATGAACTGTTTTGTTGAGGGCTTTCACTTGGACGAGGAAAGCTAGTTGAGCTGGTAACTAAGGATCATACCCTTTGTGATCAAAGGATACTAGATTGGAATCTTTAGGATCCACCCCACCAATTGCTGATAACAATGCCTGCCTTTGGGATGGGCAATGTTGTAGTACCTCAAGAGTCGACATAGCAGATGGCGATTGCGCCAAATCTTCCACTATGTTATAATGCTGTGCCGCTCTGGCACGAGGATTAAATGTCGACTTGTGTACTACTCCCTTTGGCGGTTTTATCGTTAATTCATGCGTGATGGGGGGTACAACTTCTGCCGAAGTTGTTGTCGAACTGCTAGGTTGATCTTTACCTTTATCGTTCGACACCTGTGGATTCCCGTAATCTTTGTTTTTTGTCGAAATCAAAGCATCATTCTGCTGTTTTGAAACCGACAACATAAGCACTTGAGATGGGGAAGCGTTTCCGCTATCAACCAGATTTTGACCTAGGTTAGGAAATGGATCATTTGACACAGTTGAGGTATGAGGACTCTTAAAGAACCTCTTTAGCTCAGCTTTGAATGGGCAATTCTTAGTGGTATGATCCTTCTCATCACATATTTGACATGGATTAGGTTTCCTATTCCCAGGAGGGTTCGAAGAATTTTTCTTAGGGGATGACTCACCTTGTTTATTCTTCTTCCCTTTGTTTTGTTTCTTCTTGCTTCCTGGTTGATTGGTTTCTTTGCCCTTATCTGTCGATACGGCATTTACTTCCGAAGCAAGAATCTCTTCATGCGCATTTTGATTCGAATCCTTACGGGCCTTCTTTTGATTGGCCCTTTTTGGATTCGTGTTTGCCGTGCCAATCACGCCATCGCCGGCATGAGAGTCATTATTTGATTTAGGAGGAGGAGGGATTGAAAACTCTGGTCTAGGGGCGTCTGGTATTTTGTCATAGAGCGTGCCGGACTGAGTATACACTAAGTCCAAATATTGCGCACGAGCAATAACCTGCTCTTCTGTTACGACTCCCCCCTTCGCCACATCTTCCGTTATGGCCGGAAGTAACGACTTTATAAACCACTCAGCTAAAAGCTGATCAGGAACGTATGTTTTAACCATTCTTCGTCGACGTCGCCACTCATGTATATGATCTGATATATGAGTTGCGGTTGTCTGCTTGAAGTTGGTCAATATCTCTGTTCCCGTTTCATACCTTATTGGTAATTGAAAGTGGGTTAAGAATGCCAGCGGAGTCGCCAGTTTGTTGTAGGGAAAAGTATCCGACTCGGATGACCCTATCCCACTCTAAGGGTGATAGTACCTCAGCAACAACTGTAAAGAAAACTACTTAAGGTTTACTTCTTTATGAAAGCAAGAGAGAATGAAGAAATGCACTAACCGTTGCCTTGCGCTTAATGTCGAATCCAAACTCTTCTCTTTGCTGCTTGCTCCCAGCTCCTTGCTCTTTTGCTGGCCCAGCTACAATGAGATCCTGCAAAATAACAAAGAAGGAAACTACAAGAAGCATGCAATCATAACTGATTCAAGGATTAGCATAAATCAAATATACAATTATCACAATACATCATTGAAACAAGTGCATATAGAAGAACCTCAATAGCTTTTATTAATGGAAGAAGTAAAGTTCTGAGAGTGTTACAACCATTGAAGGCCCCAATCCAGCAACACCTCCTAGCAGAAAGAATTTCTCCTCTTCACCTCCTTCAAGCAATCACCCAATAGTTCTATAGTGAAACCAACAGCATATCATTACTTTGCACAAAATTCCAGCCTCCTTGAGCTCATAGGAGAGAGCTCAATATATAGATGAATTGAGAAAGGATGAGTCAGCTTGCAACTGATGTGTAGCTGCCTTGTGTCCTCTCTCTCTTCAGTTGATCTTCAGTTCTTGAGTCCACTTGGAGAACCTTGCTTCCACTTGGAGAAACAGAGCCTCTGACTCATCACAAGGCGAAATCCCTGATCCAAGTGTCATTTTTGGAAGATTCCAGAGCAATGACTCAGTGTGCCACTTGTCCCATCTCGCTCAGCGCAGGTGGCCTTTGTTCTACCTGCTTTGGAACGCAGGTACACCATGGAGGAGTTGAGTTTCAGCGCAGAAGCCTAGTGGAGCACCTGCTTTGATTTCAGGATTGCTTGTTTTTGAGTGTTTTTAGGTGGAGAACTGATCTGAGAGCTGTTGGTTTGCTGATCTTGTTCCTCTAGGGGTAGGAACATCATGTTTAGGGACTTTGGATCCCTTGGATTATTGACAATTCATGCCTGATGCTGCAAGGCACAAAATTGTCTATAACAGTATGCGAGGACCCATCCATGCAAATTTTAGATGCAGGGAATGATGACCCAACAACTTTTCCATTAAAAAATTGAAATTGCTTTAGAAATTGTAAATAATGTATATATTCTTTTTGATTGAGACTAGGCATTACCATGTAAATATGAATTTTCTTGTTTCTTTTTTATTTCACTGTCCAAACAATTGAATGACTATTGTTCAATTGATTGAACAACACATTTTTCTTTTCTTTTTTATTTTGATTTCGTTGTTCAAACAATTGAACGACTGCTGTTCAATTGATTGAACAACACATTTTGTTTTTATTTTTAAATTCGTTGTTCAAACAATTGAATGACTATCATTCAATTGATTGAACAACGCATTTTGTTTCTTTTTAATTTCGTTGTCCAAACAATTGAACGACTGCCATTAAATTGATTGAACAACACATTTTTCTTTTTTATTTGATTTCGCTATTCAAACAATTGAACAACTATCGTTCAATTGATTGAAAAACGCATTTTGTTTCTTTCTGATTTCTCTATTCAAACAATTGAACAACTGTCATTCAATTGATTCAACAACACATTTTGTTTTTATTTTATTCACTATTCAAACAATTGAACGACTGACGTTCAATTGATTGAACAACACATTTTGTTCCTTTTCAATTTCATTGTTCGAACAATTGAACGACTAACATTCAATTGATTGAACAACACTTCTTGTTTTTGTTCATTTCATTGTTCAAACAATTGAAAACCTTTCGTTTGATTGATTGAACAACACTTTTTGTTTCTCTTGATTTCGTTGTGCAAACGATTGAACGATTGGTGTTCAATCAATTGAACAACACTTTTCATTTTCTATTGATTTCTCCATTCAAATGATTGAACGATTACTATTCAATCGATTCAACAACACCTTTTAATAGGAGAAATTGTGAATTTTTCTCATTTTTTTTATCATTATGCCATTTTTTCTTTCTCTTTTGTATTGCAAATAAACACCATTTGAATTGATTTGTGCCTCTTCTAAGGAAAAGTGGTAATAATAATACCATTATGAGTCTTAAAGCCTTTTGATGGTTATATTTATTTAGAAGCTAATAAGGTGTATCTTTAGAATGATTGCCTGAACATCTTTTCTTTTGGAAACATCATAAAATGATTCATTATTCTTAATCCATGCTAGCTTATGTTTATACTTCCAAATGGATAAAACTCATTGATATGATGATAAGGGGATAAGAGTATAAAACTTTCATTGGCATATTTTTACTTCTTACACCATCCGTGACTCTTAAGGAGAAAATCAACCTCCCTCTTTTTACAATAAGAATTGCAAAAGAAAAATGGAAATAGTGAAATATGAAAATGCTTAAAACATTGTCTTAAAGAGGATACGGGGTCTCATTTCGAGCTAGCCTACCGTAATCATAAGGATATAATTGGTGACATTCCAATTTGGTGACCAAACCAAGGTAATGACCTTCTTGATAATTAAAAATGTTAGAAGAACAGGGGGTCTCATCATGAGCTAGCCTGATCACTTTGTTACACCCTGGTGAATGGAACTATGGTTATCTCGTCACCATGCCAACATAGTTGTCTCTTTATGACAAGAAAATAAGAATTAACTGTAAGGAGGCTCTGGCTCATTTGTGGGGGTTAAAAAGCAACCATTTCGAGGCTATGAATGCCTGCTGGCAGCAACAACTCTGCTTGTGGTATTGGAGTATCAACGTATATTTCCATATGTTTCTAAAGAGAATTTTCATTTGAACAACACTCTTATAAGCCGAATTGCATGGTGACTTATATCTATATTCATTATATTCCATATGTCCAATCATTTAATGACAGTCATTTAACACATACCGTCGATTATGTTGATGTTATTAATACCGATCACAGTGAAGATCTTTGAAGTAATGAATTAAAATTGATGTTTTTATTTGATTCGGCCAATTCACATTCGATGATAGATGTTGCTTTAATTTCTTTACTGATTTGAGTGCTATGTTTTTTGAGATTGGTTGCCAACATTTATTTAGCATCGATGTATTTGCTTTCTTTTAGCATGCTGAAAGGACATGGGCTCCCTTTTCTCATCAGAGGGTGGATGGCCTGCATATGCACGACATGTGTCACAGTTATGGATAACTATGCGACAATCATTCGAATTAACTCCTGAGTACAAACCACTTGATGAGTATGAATGTGTAATAATTAGCAAGTATTTCTGATTGGATGAAGAATGGAAACCATTATGGTGGGCGTGCAAACTCATGATCCTGTGTTAAGTATGGCTGACGGGACAAATGACTTAACCAAATATGATAATAATCTTCCAAACATCATCATTTCTCTGTTAATTTCTGTAACATACTCCGTTGTTTTTCTGAATTACAGAAGTAAAACAGAATTGCATACAGGTGAACCAGCCATAGGTGCGGCAACCATGGGTGTAAGAGCTATCCTGAGTGAACCTCCAGTGCTTATGGTATTGGATCAAGCTCGTGCAATTCTAGAGCGCGTTGGCTAGCTGCAGTATTTAAACAGATTGTAGAGATTTCATGAGGAGCTAACGCTAGAATTTCTGCAGAATCTGTAGAACCGTAGCATAGTGGTAAAATGTAGAAGTATGATGGTTTCTAAAACGGTCCTAGCTAAAGTCACTAGACTTCTAGCAGAGGGGGTGAAATGGACAGATAAACACGTCCTTTTATACAGCGCAATTGAAGTATTCTAGGATCTGGGGAGCGACTGGTACGAATAGGGAAAGGAATTCATCCTTCAGTGTTAAAGAAGCCGTGGCAAGAATTGGTTGTCATCATCCAAAGATACAGTACCTGTGATGGTCGACACGATGTGGTAAAGCCATGACAACTGCAACTTCTAGCCATTTTAAAACAAATAATTTCAGTTAATTTTCCATTTTATGTGAAATCCCTATTACATGATGTCCCTCGACGAGTTAGGATAGCTAAAGACCCACACAATGTAGTCAGTCATCATGGATTGATTAAATTAATTATTAAAAATAGAATGGAACAACAACAGTTAACATGGGACAGTGTCCTAAATCCTACTTTGGCTCCACCCCCGGAAAATGCAGTAACAGAGCAACAAGCGCCAAGAACCCCATGTTCGAGAAGAACACTAAAGAGGAAGAATTCCTCTATGCCCTTGAACCCATCGAAGCGTAGGCACTCTGGGTGAGTGAAAGCCCAGTGATGCATCCCAATTCAAGCAGATGAGACTGGACCATCCAGCACACCACCTCCTAGTATGCAAAATCCTCCTTTGCAAGACTATGAGGAGAAAGTGGCCAAGGTATTGGAAAACATGGGAATTTTTTCCGATGATAGAGAACAACCAGGGAGCATTGAAGAGAATAATTGTACTCCCAACTAGCCTACCCCTGATAATAGACTTGGTCGTGAGTAAACCATACCATTCATTGATACCATGGAGGAACAGAGGGAATTAGTTGGTTCTGTGGAAACACCCCTTGAATTAGAGGTAAATGAAGGGGAAGTCATCAGAGAAGAAATTCAGACAATAGTCACTAGTACAGAGATCCCCCCAGCTGAAGGAAACCATGAAGATGAAACCCTGGGAGATGCAAATCAACCAGGTAATACTCCCTTTTCTAAGTCCCCTGAGGATGAATCCTACCCAGGAGAAGACCCGGAGAATGATAATTGTTCAGGAGACACCATTGCATTGGGGTCTCTTGAAAAAGAAATACATGATAACGAGAAGCTAGAAGGTGAAGCTCCATCAGGAGACACAATTCCAATTGGAACCATCCCTGACGCTGACATAGTACCACCTATACAGGAACTAGAGGGAAACATAGTTAACCCACCGTCAGATGGAGGTCCCCGAGTAAAAAAATCCTACAGAGATAGGCTCAGAAAAATTGTTAAGAAGTATAGAAGACAGAAGCAAATAATCAGGCAGCTGACACATTGGTTAAAAGAGGCAACCAAAACAAGAAAATTGAAAGTGAAAATGGAAACCACAGGAACACAGATAGAACAATGTTCTGGAAAGGACGCTGACACTCAAACAGAGTTCCTTGTGGTCTGTCCAAAGGAAAATCAGACTGAACCATGTCTAGTAGAAGACACTAAAATGCAAACTAAGGACCGCTGTGTCTTTTCACAGGATATCGAAATGGACCACCCTAATGTTGATATTACTATCCAAATAAATGCTGAAGAAGACATTCGAAATGATTTCATAATTCAAGAGGTAGTTGAAGCTGCTCTGCAGACCGATCCTACAGAGGCATAGGATGGAGAAGCCCAAAAAGATGAGACACCTACTTACACTCCTTTGGTAAGAGAGGCTGTCATCAGAAGGTTGCAGAATGAACTACTGACAGTTCAGCAGGAATTGGCTTAGCACAAATAAAGGGTGGTCCCGCTGCATGAACATCAAATGTTGAGGAAGAAGTTGGAAGCACTTACCGTGACTGAAGATGATACCTTTGCTCAGTATCAGGCTGGGCAAAAGAAGGTTGAAAGACTAAAGGGTAAATTGCAAAAGGCTAGAGAGAAAACGTAGACCCTCTGCTCTCTTTATTCAGACACACTATCATGTCAAGCCCTTGCTACAAATTATGCATTATTCCTCATGGAAAGATTCCTCCTACTAAAAGTCAAAGCTGCTAAGGCTGGAAAATAGGTAGAGATCAAAACCAGCCCAGAATTTATCAAATGCTTCAGAGAGCACAATGAGAAGGTTCAATGCCTCCTCCATGAACTTTATATGCACAATTTCTTTTTAGAAGATGACAGCGACAGCCATCCTGGCCCCTTTATAAGAGATGTCCAATTTAAGGCATTCGTATCATTTTCTACCAACCAACTCAAGTGGGCCAAGGCTCACAATACTTTCATAAGACGTGAGTATGGCATTGACCTATGGGTCAGAGGGGAGCCTACACAGCCATTACATATATTTGTCAGGCATAAACAATTTATGAAGCGATCCGGTGTTGTAGGCAAATTGGGGCCATTCAATATCGATATCATCCAGGAAGGAAAGGAATATTTCTAGGACATTAAGGAAGAAGCCTTGTCTGCATCAAGATATAGGTGGGAAGTCTCCAGCAACACTGTGAGGAATGGAGATCCATTTGGATATTAGAACTTCAAAGCTACCTCCTCTCGTTTCTATAAATATAGTAATATGATTTTAACGATGGGGCTTGATTGGATAGGATGTCGTTACAGACCCCCAATCATATGGTATCCTCCTGATCAATACCGCAGTGACTATAACTTGAAGGATCAAGAGGTAACCCAAGCTTTGATTGTCCTCACGCATAAAAATGGTTTCAGGAATTACAAGGAGGAGGTATATCCTACTTATTCCCTAACTCAGTTGCACCTAAACTACTCAATTGCATGTGGACATGCAACAAGGTAAGCTGGGGAGTATGTTGGGTCAGGAAAAAGGTATGTTTTCTCTTCGTAAATTGCTTTATTTAACATTCATCCTTATACGATTATCTCTGTTTATGGATTAAAATAAGGAAAATATTAGCTAAAGTTGGATGAAAGCATTTGGTGACAAAATAGGCAAATCTAGCACAAGAAACTGATTTTTTATTGTCCTTGTGTGCAGAAGATGTAGACTGAGCAAAAGTCTTTCAGTTGATAGAGCAGCACGAGGTCGTAAAAGGGAAACTACAGTGTCTTCGGTAGATAAGGCAGCAGGAGATCATCCTGAATGATGTTATTTTATGACATAATCAGATTATGTATTGCGAAATCCTCAGGATCCCCTGATCCTGAGGATTCACTTTTATCTAGTTACCCTTTTATGTTATATATAGGGAAAAAAGGAAAATGGAAAGGGAGAAGACTTTGATAATGTGCAATTATTCTTTTTGAAGACATATAACACTGTTATCTCAGTGATGTTATAAGCTATTACTGCATTAATGAAGAAAGGATGTGTTTGATACATATTTATATTCTATGTTCTTATTAAGTGGAGGCTTATGGTGACACTGGGCCCGGTCACGAGAAGTTCTACTGCTTCCTTATGTTATAATATTTCTATTTAGTCTTTGCTAGTTGATTAATGTTCAAATATTGGTTATTCCATTTATCTTAAAGATTTGTGATGATTGATTCATACTACTGTTCAATTAGATTCTGAGTTATGCTGTGTGACATAGTTAAGCAATGCGTTGATTGAAATGAGTGAATTAGTGACAATCATAGATTGTTGTTCATTTTGAGTGATGTTATCATAAATCCTAGAGATAATTCCAATTAATTTCTACAGTTTTCAATATAGATCATTTTCTATTCAAAAATCCTTTATTGTTATATGTGTATTACCCTTTGTCGTTCAATTACTGTTCGCTGTTCAAATTGTTGTTCAATTGGGATTGTTGTTTGATTTGGATTGATATAGATCAACAAAGCTATTTAATAATCATATTTCTCTTTATTGATTGAGTGATTTAAATTTAGGTCTATTTGACATTCCAAGTGTGATTCTTATTTTCATTTAGTTTCATTTGATTTTGAAATAAGTTGGATGGAATTGCAGAGTGTGTTAAGAGTTATTTCTTCCATAACTAGTTCCTCTCAGAATTGTGTGGACTAAATTGAAGAGTTAGTTATTAGTGATTGCAACGATTCATCATTAGATAACCTATAGATTCACTGCATATACTATGCTTACACTCTTGAGATAAAAAGACGTACCTCGGGTAGACAATTAATGTAGGAATTAAGATTGCTTAAAAAGAGACATCTTAGTGAGCCAACAGGTTGTTTATTTCGATGATGTTGTGTTTTCCAAGAAAATGTCAGATCATGTAAGTAATCTGAAACAGATATTTGAGTAGTGTCAAAAGTATGAGATTTCTCTTAATCACAAGAAAAGTGTCGTTGGTGTGCGAGAATAGACTCTCTTAAGTCACATTATTGCAAAAGGTGAATTAAAAATTGATCTCGAGATGGTCAAAGCCATTACATAAATACTAGTTCTAGTGACTAAGAAGGATATACAGTATTTCTTAGAAAATTTAAGAAGTATATGGAATAACCTATTCATAGTTTTTTTAAGACCCAATGTTTAGACTTCTATGTGAGTCCATAATCAGGGGTACTTCCAAAATATTGAGAAGATTGGTAAAGTGAGACCGATCTTCTCAAGATTTTTGGCGTACCCCTGATGATGGACTCACATAGAAGTCTGAAACGTTGGGTTTAAACAAAAAACTATGAATAGGTTATTCCATATACTTCTTAAATTTCAACTCACCTGTATGGGCTCTCTCTTTAAAATTTCTTAGGAAAGACTAATATCCTGAGGAAAGTCATCTCAGGTTACCCTTAGATATTTAAGCCTATACAGGAGACAGTTAAGAAAGATGAAACATACAAATGGGATAAACAGGAAAATGATGCCTTTGCTCAAAATAAGCAAACTATTGCTGATGCACCTTCATTAATGGGAAATATTTCTTGCTTTATAAGTTTGGTTTGGATTTGTTAATTGTAGCCATACTAACTCAAAAGGATACTGAAGGAAATGAGTGACCTATTTCTTTTATGAGAGCTAGCCTACAGGGGCCAGAATTAAAGTACCTTTTGACTGACAAATAAGCATATGTTTTATGCAATTCAGTTAAGTATTTCAGACCCTATCTTTTAAAATCTCACACGATCATATTTGTACCTCATCCAACGGTAAGAACATTGTTCATGTAGTAGGAACTAGGTGAGAAAAGGGCTAATTGGATGACCTACTTATATGAATATGATCTAGAATTCAAGCCAGTTCTTACCATAAAGGGTCATGGTATCTACAAGCTAGCAGTCGAAGCTAGAGATGCTCCCAAGAAATATCTTTAAGGTTGGGAGCAAGAGATAGAAATGTATAATATTGAACATGTTCCTTAGTCTGCATCTATAGCGCCATGGTATGCTAACATATGACAATTTATAGAGAATGGCACCCTGCCTATTCACTTATGGAACAAACAGAAGAGGGAGATTCATTTAAAACATATAGCTTACCAACTAGTTCATGGAGTGCTTCTTAGAAAGCACCACAACGGTGTCCTATCAAGATGTCTTGAGCCATAGGATACAAAGAAGGTATTTAAAGAATGGCACGATGGACTAATAAGTGGTCACTATGCAGGCGACACTACAAAGAATAAAGCTATGAGGGATGTTTAGTATTGACCCACTCTTTTTAGAGATGCTTACGCTTATGTTTGTATGTTCCCATCTTGTCATAGATGGACCAGTTGAGATCCTAGGTTAGCCGCCCCATTGGTACCAGTAGAACTTGAAGAACCATTCCGACAATGGGGCCTATATGTTATTGGAGAAATTTTTCCTCACTCATTAAATAAAGGCTAATATATTTTGACAATGATAGACTACTTCACTCAGTGGGCAGAGGCATTTTCCTTTAGACAAGTAAATGACCAGGAAGTCATCCACTTTTTACGATATAATATTATAACCAGGTTTGGTATTCCTACATTAATTCTCTTTGATAATATGAATTAATTTTAAACATTTAAACTTTATGAATTTGCATTAGAAAATAAGATTGTACTAAAGCATGCATCTAATTATTAC
Source organism: Pinus tabuliformis (assembly GCA_031772625.1). NCBI lineage: Eukaryota > Viridiplantae > Streptophyta > Pinopsida > Pinales > Pinaceae > Pinus > Pinus tabuliformis. The sequence continues at coordinate 1,170,372,646 of CM062809.1, forward strand.
CCATACAGATTTGGTTTGGGTGAATCAACAAACAAAAACATTATTCGCATAATCAAGAAAACCATCTTCTCTTAGCAAAGGAACTAGAATAATGCTTTGATCAATGCATTATGGGTTGACCATGTAACTCCTAAGCCTTCCGTGATGACCTCACTATAATTTTTAGTTTACGGTAAAGAAGGTTTCCTACCCCAGAACCTATATCTTCCAGCCTTGAAACTCTCCCAAGAAGCACTAGGTAAACCTTACCTTCTCGTTTAGAGAAGGATAAATAATTTACTAAAACTTGAGGAAGAAAGGCTCAAAGCCAAGGAAAGATTTGATTTTCACCAAAACCATGTAAGGCATTGGTTCTATAAAACAATTGCAGGGGAAAAGAGCTTCATTGTGGGTGACCTAGTACTAAAGTGGGGTAAGCCCCATGAAGAAAAAGGGAAGCACACCAATTTACAACCTTTGTGGATTGATCACTTAACCATTGAAGAAAATCTTTGTCATAATAGCTTCAAGCTAAAATAATTAGGGAGCTGAATTAATCCCCTTCCTATAAATTGTTGAGATATGAAGCATTATTTTCAATAGAAGCTACATGCTTCTCTTCCTGTACAATTTCTTTGTCTCTTTTAATTTTTGTATGTGTTAGTCCTATGTATGTTTTGTTAGTCATGTCCTATTTTTTGTTTTTTTTAGTGATTACACATAAATAATACCCTTGTGTAAAAGTTCATAGATCAAAAGGACTTTCTTATGGAATAATAGAGAAGTGTGAAAACCACAACACTAGGTTTTCTCTAGTTCTCCTTCCTTGTTTGGGAAAATGCCATAGTTTGAGCTAAGTCCATATGCAAAATATAATACGTCCAAATGGAAAAATTTGAGGGAACATATTAGATATGTGCCTATTATAGTACATAAACTACACAACTTGGTGTAAATCTAATTGTATGTTAACACTCATCCAATCTAGTAGGGAAAGGATAAAGGGAGAATATAAAGTGAGCAAACCAATAACGGAGATTATAAAATAATTCTCTATAGGGAAACCTCCTCTTCTCTCAATAAGTTAGGATCCCTCCTCCTCCCATAGAAAATTATAAGTGCCAATGCACAACCCTATTAAATAAATAAATAAATGGTGAAAGAAGAGAAAGGATTCCTAGGAAAGGAGGTGGAGCAAGCAACTTCGCCGGGGTACTGACCATGCTCGCTGGCACCAAAGTGACGTTTGTGTTCCTGAAGTGACTATGTTAGGATATTTTCTAGGCCTGCTGGCAGTAGAGCAACACCAGAGATGAAAACTCATACTTTAAATATCATAAACTCATCAGGAACATTACCCTTTCCTGGACTGAAACAATTGTGATATGGTATATCTTTTATGTATTTAACCAAGTAAACATAAGTGAAATACTATGTTTATAATCAGGTCAAAAGGGTAAAATAAAGATAATCCGACTGGTGAATCAATAACTACTAAAGGTTTGACACTTTTAACCGAAATCTATTCCTAAACAGAGAAGTTGAAGCTCACCCAATGTGTCGCCAAGTGTTGTCACTGTTACAACACCCTCCAAAAACATTTCACTACATTCAAATTTTGGAGCTTACTTTTATCATCATGTCAAGTGTTTCCTTGGTCATCAAGTGTCATTTCATTCCATCCTATATGTTTCAAGTGATATTGAGTGTTTTCAAGTGGCATCACATTGATTAGAACATATTTGGTGTATTTCATGGCCGCAACATCTTTGTTGTGGTAAAACGACACTTTTTGGTCGCAGTCGCACACACTTCACCTATTGTACTTGGTGACTACATGCAAGGTTGATTTCTAATTTATACTTATCATTGTTCAAGATTGTCCAAGTTTCCTCAATGAGTTTGTATTTGTTGCACATGGTTTTATGTCTAAAACGAATCATGTTAGCCCCTCTTCTTATCTTCCAGAAGTCGACAAATTTTGGATTCAAAGTGAACTCATTATAGCCAAGAGTGCATGAGTGCACTCTTAAGCCTTGGTAGGGACTCCTTCATTGTTCGGAAGTGCATAATGCACCCTACAGGAGCGCAAAGAACACTCGCTAAGCCATTTCCCCTTTCTAGTTTTCAACTGTACCCTTGAAGAAACCAAGTCTTCCTTTGAGCACACTCCTTCGACTCAAAGAAGTGTGCCCTTCCTGAGCACATGAGCACACCCTGAAGGCCATAATATTAATCCCTCAGCCTTCTATAGTGTGACATGTACCCTCATGACCCTTTGATCGCACTCCAAAGGCATGAAGCTTCATCCTTCAGCCTTGAAATTTGTGTCATGCTCCCTCCTATGCCTCTTCAGTGCACAAGTGCATCCCAAATGCTTGAAGCCATCCTCGTTCATGGTTTAGAATTGCCCCATTTATCATCTTGGGCCTCTTGAGCACATGAGTGGAACTCGATCACTTGAAGTTGTATTTCTTTAGCTTTCATGAATGTGGCATGTGCCCCCCCTCTCTCCCTTCAATGCACAACGCACTCGGCAAGCCCAAATACTTTGCCTTCATTCTTCGGACTTGGTCCTTTTGAGTGCATGAGCACATGATGAAGCGCTGAAGCCTCCCCCCTTCAACCCTTCAACCTTTTAAAGTGTGCCCAGAAGCTCTCCTTTCTCTTTCCAAAGTGCACTCAAAAAGCATGAACATAAAATCTTCATAAAACATGTTAGACTAAGATATTTTCAAGTTGATGGTTTCTTTTCATGAGAGATTGTAGCTACAGGTATCTTAGGAACAACATGAAAAGCACGCGTGAGTAAGATTGGGAAAATAAGACAAACAAAGGAAGCATTGAAGGAAAAAGAACACAATGAAATCTTGATGATTGAAGCACCCTTAATACTCCAAGATCAAAGACCTTTGGAGGGTGAAGAAATCAATAATTATAAGCTACATGTAGAATGAAGAAACAAGTGGCAACCATGTCACCACTAAATAAATTCCATGTCATTAGTGACTTTTAGTCCTAGTCATTAAAGATAGTGTCATCTCACGTTCTCATCAAATGATGATGTCGAAGTAATGATGTAATAATGTAATCATTGTAAAGAAAAATGAGTGGAAGTCTAAGTGTCATTTATGGAAAAAAGTGTTATGCAAGTCCAAAAGACATGTAATACCAAAAGTCATATGTAATTTCAAAAGTCATTTGGAAGTCCAAAGGTTGTAAAAGTCCAAATTTCATTAGGAGTTGGAACGTCAAGAGTCATAGGAATGTGAAAGGTCATGCCTCAAGTTATAAAAGGATCCTCATTTCTCATGTAAAGGAATTTTAACCTTGGCTTCTCCCATAAGGCATAAGAGAGAAAAAGTTAGTACTTTTGGAGAGTAAGTGTGGCTCTAATGCTCCACTGTTGGAGCTAGTGATGTTCATTGTATTTATGTAACTTCGAACTTTTGATTAATATCGAAGCCTTCTAGGCTAGCACATTTTCACACATGGATTGTGAATGTTTCTAAGAATATTCTTTGAATGTTTATGGTTCATGTTTTCTTTCACCTATACTAGAGAAATTGAGCTATTTCGGTGACTTCGGTGCTCAACTTATTGGAAATGTGTTGTAATTTTTATAATGATCGTCGCATTCATGTGAACTATTTCACTCTATGTGAGACAAATGTTTCTCATTCATGTGTGTCTCCATTAGGGTAGTACTATTACTTCTCTATTAGAGGCTCACGTTGTTTCCTCCCTTGCAGTAAGAGAACCTTGATACGTTTGGAATTGGACATTCACAAGGTGCACTCGCTTTCTCATTCAAAATGACATTTTCACCTCTCTTTCATACTAACAGCGAAATCCAAGGCATATATTTAAGTAAATGGTAGCCACATCGTATTCCGGATGAGAGTCTGACACCAAATGATGTGGGTCTAATTGGGACCTTATATCGGGGAGATCCCATGTATGTTGGTAGTATCTAGCACTGTCAACAACCCCCTTCATATCTCTATCTATCTCCCTCCCTCTCCTTCACTCTCTTCTCCTCCGGATCTCCACAAACTCTCTCTCTCTCTCCCTCTCTCTCTCTCTCCCTCTCTCTCTCTCTCTCTCTCTCTCTCTCTTCATGATACAAACTTAAACAGGAATGCAACAACTTACAGATATAATCATAAATACAGAGGTGAAATAGAAAAACACTTCATTTCATTAACATAAAAATGTTGAACTATGCTTACAAGAAGAATGGAAATAAGATAGCTCGAGTGATGGTAGATTATCTTTGAGAAGAGACGTGGCCACTACATGCCTTTGAACTTTGTTACAATGGGGTTCAAAGGCCTATTTATTATTGAGAAACAATGAAAAACCCTAAACATCCAAAAAGCTAACCCTAGGAGATGATGCGCCAAACTATGGGCCCCGTTCAGTGAAATTGGTACATAAACTTCCCGGGGCCGTAACTTTAATACGATCTTGATTTGGATATCATAATACCTCATTTCGAAGATCTCGAAGATAAGTCTTCATGAAATTAGACATGCTGATTTGTGATGTTTTTGATCTCTCTATTTTCCCTAAAAACATTGTTTAGGGCCTCAAAATGGCTATAGAAGTTCAGGACCTGAAAAAATACCAAAAATAGTAAACTGTGCTACAATTAAGGGCACTGGAAAACTAAAAGAGACAGTGTTGGGGGTCCACATGGAATAGGTGGGTAGACACCAATATCCATCTAGATCATTCCTCCCCCTTTAGGAAGCAATGGTCCCCATTATGCTGAGTGCTTCCATGAGATGGGGAAACTTCTGCTGAACTTGGTCCCTCGTGAGCCACTTGCGTTGGTGAACGAGTTGGCTAGCTTTTACAACCAGATATAGTTGGATCTTCTGTCAGCGAGTGTTCTTGATCTATGTGTCCATGATCCAATCAGTGGTGGCTTATTCAATGTTGTTTGGGTTTAGCTCTGTTGGTGTGAGTGGTTCTGCAACGTTGGATGTTTCTAACAGTGGTGGAAAGTATGGACGAAGGCAGTCTATATTGAACACTAGGTGCAGACCAAGGAACAATGGAATGCTAAGTTCGAAGGCAATGTCCCCTACAATTTTGGTGTTGCTGTATGGCCTATATCGGAGTGGGTGAAGCTTGCAGTGGGGTCCAGTGAATTTCTCCTTCTGCAAATGTAGCCAAACTTTGTCGCCCACCTAGAACTTGCGCGACACCTCATTATGATCATGGTGTTTCTTGTACTTAGCATTAGCTCTATCTAATATATCATGGACTTGCTGGTGGATGTATTGAATGCACTCAAAGAATTTGTTAGCCCTGTCGGCTTTGAACTGGACATGAGACAAATCTTCCTGAGTAGCTACAAATGGTATGGCCACATCAGTGGGACATAATGGCTGAAATCCTAACCCTACCTGAAAGGGGTTGTGGCCCGTTGAACTATGGAGAGCTCTGTTATAGCTTTCCTAGACATAGGGGAGGCTTTCATCCCATGTGCGTGGATTCTTCGAGTTGTACATGGGTAGAATGTGTATGATCATCCTGTTGACAACCTCTATTTCGCCATCAAATTTGGGGATGGAAAGTCATGGACTTAGTAAGTTTTGTATCCAGTATCGACCAGAGATTTGACCAAATTGCACTTAGGAATATGTTGTGCCTATCTGAGACAATGGACCATGGGATCCCAAAGCGTACCCATACTCACTCAAAGAAGAGCTTAGCAGTGGCTTCTACTATGATACTCTTGTTGCAGGTCGAAATGATGGCCATCTTAGAGAATATGTTGACGACGAAAAAAATGCAATCGTTGTCGTGCTTAGTAGAAGGAAGGCAAAACATGTAATCCATGGAGATAGATTCCCAAGGTAGACTAGGAGTAGGTAGAGGAGTATACAGCCCTTGCTTCTTGATGTTTGGTTTGGCAATGCCGCAGCCGTGCAAGATCTAATGTATCGCCCAACATCCTGATGAAGTTTCGACCAATAAAAATACTTATGCAACACTGCAACTATTTTCTCTACTTCGAAATGTCTAGTGACACAATTTTAGTGTGCCTCCCAAATCATCTTGGCACGCTCACTTGAAGGAACATATATGTGTCCCAGGTGGCATAATAGTGCATGATACTGAAGGTGAAAAATTGGAACTTGCTTCCCTTCCAGGAGTGTCTAGTATATGCTACTAAATTATGGATTGCTCTTGTAAATATGCATCCACCCTGATGTATCGTGCCCAAAGTAGTCGAGCACAGTGATCATTGCCATCACTGGTGGTCGATTGAGGTAATCAACAACATTATTGGTGATGCCCTTCTTATACTTAATGTTCAAATGAAACTGTTGCAGGTGTTAGCACTCCTTAGTTTCCCAAGGTTGAGAAATGAAACTAAAGAGGTAACCTCAGACGAACTTTTGACTTGGTAGCTAGCCCTACCAAATCAGATAGGGCTCTTGGTTGAAGGGAAAGTACCCCTAGAGTCCTTTGGGCTGAGACTCTACCAGACTGAAAATTGCTTATACAAAGAAACACACACACACAGCCATCTTTTTTACTTTTAAGCAAATTCTAATGTTTAGGGTACATACCTAAGGTCCTACGTTCGAGAAGACCGTTAGGGTGCAAACCCTTCTTGGAGTTCCCTTCTTCTTTCTCTGACCTGCAAGACAAACAAATCAAAGAACACAACAGTACATGTATAGAAGTTTATGTATAAATCATCTTCATGCTATAAAGTTAGTTATAAAAAAAATCTTTAAGTAACCACTTTCATAAGAATTCAACACAAGAATCTCATAAGCATAAAGAAAGATTATTCAGGAACAAAGACGTGTTTCTTTATATATAAAGGCAAATAAAGTACATATATCGGAAAGATATCACCTGAACACCTTCAGCAGGCTCCAAGCAAGCTTCCTCCCGGATTCGTTCCAGCCTCCAGCCTTCAACAAGAGCTCCTTCCAAGTCTTACTCAATGATGATGTCAAGGATGAATGATCACCAATACACATGGAAACAAGGGTTTCCTATGCAAAATGGGGGAAGTGCAGAATGCACCAAGGACTTCAGACCTGGTCTAAGGGAAAAATCTCAGCATAATAATCTTGCTCTCCTTTCTCTCTCCCCTTGGCCTTCCCTTTGATGTCTTTTTATACCCTCTCCAAAGTAGTTTTTTAGTTAGGAGTTGGTTGGGAACAGTTGGGCCACGGGCACTAACAGGTGATCCAGCAGGTAAACCCGCGATCACCGCCCGAAAAAGAGGAAATTATATATTTTTTAAGTGTTTTAATAGATACACGCGGGTTGGGTATGACAGACCCGCGTGTACACGCGTTTAACACAGGGCAAAGTCGCGTATAGGGAATAAAACACTGTTTTTTAAATTTTTGGACCAGGTCTGGAAGGAGGGGTTGCCCTAGGCCATAAGTGCAGCATCACAAACCATAAGAGTGAGATTTGGAGCTATAACAGATGCCCCCTAATGTATGAGGTCAGAAGGGGAACATGATGGCCGAAATGCATTAAGTAAGTACAAGGAAAGGAACTCTGCCGAAAAACCGAGGAGGACTTCACCGGAATTCAGCCTGCCAAGCCACCGAAAAGAGATCAGAAAGAAACACTGTCTGAGGCGGGCATACCCATGCTCAGGAAAAGTAAAGCATGTCCGCATATCAAGTACAAGCGGATCCACTAAGTATACAAGTATAAATGACTGTAAAATACATAATGGATCATCTGACCATAATGAGTAAGTACATGTCTGAATATCACATATAAAACTGTCAATGATGCTGAAAGATGCAACGGATCACTGAAATCAAAGACTGATCCCATAAGGTACCAATCGAAAATGATGGAATAGGATGGTACTACACTGCAAACTCAGGTGCCAGCATATAGAATGTCGCCATGACTGACCGCAACATATAAGGTGGAATGGTATCAACTAGCAGCAACAGGAGCAACTGTCAAGTGAACCAATGAATGCTGATACAACCTGAGGTCTTCACCGACCGCCGTGGTACATTTCTACACCATGGGAATAAATGATCTGAAGTCGACCATGTGAGAAATCGTTTGATTACCGGTCATTGATGTATACCGTTAACAAACGCGAGACTACCCACCGATAATGATAATGAGCGTCAAGGTACCCAGTACAATCTAACAAGTGTGAATAGATGAGCTGAAGTCGAACACCTGTAAGAATCTATCAATCAGGAGACAATGATGGTTTCCCACTGTCGATAGCGAGGAATCTGCCACTAATGACTGCAAACCCCAAGGTACTGCCAAATGGACTCTAGATCTTTGCCCCAGAGCAATGAGTCGGAGTCGATAGGGAAAGATCCGCTAGAAGGAAGGCATTAAGGCATCCTCCATCAATCTAGCGCGAGTGTAACCCGTAGGCCAATAATGTGGAAGGAATCGGACGAAAAAGATGTAGTAACCCAACCGAAGTACGTTTCCGGCGTACACAAGATGTGGCTAGCGCACGGCAGAAACCCTCTGAACCAACCAATAATGAAAGCTGACACAGAGGCGAGGTATCCACCAATAGGGTCAAATGGAAACCAAGGTACTGCACGAATCCCAATGTGTGATAATGTATGCTGATGTCGAACACAAGGGAAACCACTCAGTCAAAGACCCATGATACTGATCGATGCTGAGCACAAGGTGACCTATCAATAATGAAAATAGGGCCAGGGTGCGGTCTCTAGGTCTGCCCTCAGAGCAATGTGTCGTCGTCGATAAGGACAAGACCCGCCAGCAAGAAGTCAATGGGGACCTTCTCAAACTGGCACGAGTGAAGGACCAATATAACTGATGTGATGATAGACATGACACTGACAACCAGGGATGGCCGACTGAAAAATGAGTCAAGAGACACCGCAGAAAGGCCGACTCAGGCTAACTTCCCTTGAACAAAAGCACAACTCAATGTGACTATGTGGCAGCATATAATGAATCTGTATAAGTTCGTCATGCAGGAGGCACGAATGAACCCTCCATATGATTGGAAGAGATAACCAATCGGGGGAGAACTGACTCGATAACAAGGTTATGGCTTGCCTAAGTCAAACTAAATCCCACCCATGCGGAGGAGACTTTGTTTTGAGTGCTTTGTTCAAGGGCGACACGACTGACTCTAGCTGCCAACAATAAATGGAAATAATGTCCCTGTTCCCGCTCTTTTTGGAATATTTAATTTTTTTTGTCTTTTTCTGATAAGCCGGAAAAAGAATAAAAGAATGCTATGGTACAGTGGAAAGAACGAGTGTCGGTGAAACAGATGCTCTAGTTCCTGGGAAAGGAACGTTCCTATGCTCAATGCAAAGAGGTGAAAAACCGGTCAGTGACACTCAAAGGTATGTTCCTTCCATGGATCAAGGTATGTCAAGCTGCAGAGGTCAAAGGTATGCAAGGTTGATTTTGCAGACGTCATGGTCAAAAGTTGGCTTAAACACGAGTCCAAGTGAAGCCGGCTCTAGGCCAAAAGGTGCAAATAGTCAACATGCAATGCAAAAGTACAACTCAACACACATAGGAGCCTCTAGGGTATAAGGCCAGAACGAAACGAAGAAGCAAAGGAGAATGAGTCTTCAACGCATAAGTCATGGCGGGACTACAGAGGACTCCCGAGCCTACTCAAAACGAAGCAGCATGGGCAACAAATGTCAGTGAGGTGCTAACTAGGATGCCCATGTAAAAGGATGGCTCTACCACACAAGTCATGATACTTCTAAGCAATGAGAAGGTTCTGCACCATAACTTGGTGGGGTCGATCCTAAGGTGAAATGGGAAAGGAAACTGATAAGTGCACAATGCAGGCGGAAAAACCTAACCTATATGCCAGTTTCGAGAACCAATACCTGTCAGAACGGACCAACCATAAACTTCCAAAGGAGAAATCTTCCAAGTTCTGTAAACATAAATAGGAACACTAGACACGAAGTTAATACATCCCATATATAAACTTCATATAAAATCTTTGTGTTATAGGATACAAAACTTGAAAATTCGTACCTCGTATATACAATATGGTACAGGGAACCACGCAGCCTTGCGGCTTACGCATAATAGTTCTGCTGAACAACCCCTTTGCAGGGATCGGACCAAGGACTCCTTTGGTAGTCATAACTCATGGCTTCAAAGAATTCCTCCTGTGAAGGCAAAACAAGATCTGAGAAATCATGAGAACTACAAGGATCAAAAGAGGGAATTAAAGGGTCCCATGTCCCTATAGGAAGAATCTCTCGGTCAACTGCCGGGACCAAGTCCCAAGAAGGAGAATAATAAGTCAAAGGATCCTTCTTAGAAGCAATTGAACATTGAGGCTTCAATGCCACATAATTGACCCGTGGTGGGGTAGAGTCTACTTGAACACTTGGAACAAACCAAGGGGCATTCTGCAGTAAAGTCGAATTAGGGTGATGATTATCAGATGCAAGCTGATCAATAGTGACAATATTCCCGTTATGAGGAAAGCACATTACTCGAAAGAGTGAAGACACCACAACATTCATAGCATAGACATAATCACGCCCAAGTAGCATATTAAAGTCTAAAGGGCTATCAACCACCATCATATCGATTAAGACAGTCTTCCCACCTAAAGTGATAGGCACGTGAGGAAGAACCCCCATAGATTCACCAGGCCTTCTATCATAGGCTAACAACTGACTCTGAGCTGTCAACAACTTTGGGGAACCCAAAGCTTTCCAAGTCAAAGAGGATATAATACTTGTAGAGGATCCTTCATCCACCATACATCGATAGACATTTGTGGAATTAACCCTGACCTTTATTTGGAAAGGTGCAGCGGAAGGAAGACGAGGCTCAACAAGATTATCCCAATCAAAGGAAACACTCTTAGAACTTGGAGGGGGAACATTCGAAGAAACCAGAATGCCCCCTATACTAGAAGACTCTGTACTAGAGATCAAACAGACTCTTTTGTTAGGCACTTCACCCCCCAAAAGAGGAGTGTAATCGGCCAGCGATTGCACTGGCTTTACCACATTATCAACTAATGGTTGATGGGATTGACGAGAAACCATATCAGAGCTAGGAGTAGAAGTACTTTCAGACTCGGACCATATCCTTTGAACCTCTGGAATACCAGGGCATAAATGAGTAAGATGGTCTCCCTTGCATATCTTACAAGGGAACTTAGGTTTAAAACTTCTACGTCCAGGTTTCTTATCAACCTCTATTCCGCCAACATGACTAGCAGTGGTTTGCGGAGAGTCCTGAACATGACTTGCAGAGGTCGGTGACTCTTTGCTAGTATGACTCGCATTGACTAGACTCGTGCCCCCAGCATGACTCGCAGCGGCTGAAGACTCATCTCCAACATGACTCGCAGAGGTTGAAGATGAAGTGCTAGTATGACTTGCAGTGACTAGACTCGTGCCCCCAGCATGACTTGCAGCGGCTGAAGACTCATCTCCAACATGACTCGCAGAGGTTGAAGATGACAGGATAGAATTATTCTTCTTCTTTGACTTCCTTTTTCTCCTTTTTTTCGATTTCTTATTACAAGAAGGAGAAGAAGAAGGAATCCCAGATTTCTCTTTGAAAGAAGATGAACAATTAGCACCCATATGATGCCCCTGAAATAAAGCATTTATCTGAGAAGCTTCAAGAGCATTTGGAATATTCGGAGTGGACCACAACCAAACGGGTAGTCCAACATTCAACCCAGGAATATTCAAAGTGGCCATCAAGGGAGTACCAACGTTTCCAAAGAAAGGAAAAGCACAAGGATCCCCTTTTGGAAGGGTACCTTGGTTGGTTTCCACAGGAATATTAGCCATATCTAAGTAATCCAAAGACCCTTTCCCTTTCGGGAATATAGAAATAACTCTTCAAAGAATATGGATAAGGAATCAAAACCTTTGCCCTTGAGGAGGCAACTCCACAACTTCTGAAAGAACAACCAAAAGCCTTTCAAGATCGGTAGAGTGGCAAGCCAGTCACTCAGACTACAAAGTCCAAAGGTGACTAGACAAAAATACCTAAAGCCAACTATATACAAGGAGCAAAGAGCACACACTATAAAGTCCCTAAAGAAACAGCCAGTCAAACAACTTTCAAGTATTTCCGCTCCGGGTGTTGAGGACCGGACACCAAAATACAAGAAAGCGGAGTCAGGGGCCTTCCGAAGATAGTCTGGGATAATGACGGCCCAGTCCTATCAGCGAAGGTAACAGAGGAAGTTACGCTGACCTCCTAACAACAGCCTGCGCCGGTGCAAGCCCCCAAGCTTCGCAAGGGTGCCCTCCAGAAGTACTGTCGAGAGTGATACAACGTCGACCTCAGGTGCCACGGGATTCCCCTCCGCAGCCACCTATGCAGATCCCTAGGAGAGGCAACTATGGGTACCAACTCGTCGCAGAAGCCAGGCGGAACAGTCGTGAGGTAAGTTCGGACAAGTAGGAGAGGGGGTATCTCTCTTCCCTGTCTTCACAGACCCTCGTGCTTAACTCCCAGATCCGGAGCTTTCCTGGTCTTCCTAACGCTGTTGGATTTACTCTCTTTAATCAGACTCTTATGTTTGACGTTTTGTGTGGCCTTGGAGAGTTAACTCTCCACTCGCCTAATCCAAGGCCCTAAAATCCTAAACTTGTTGGTGTAATAACTAAAACAAAAAGTTCTAGTGGATTTTAATTAAGCGCTTGATTTTATTAGGCTGTTCTTTAAGTCAAAGGTAACGGAAGTGAAACTTGTGGTGTTTTTAGGATGCAAAAAGAAACTATCCTAACTACATGCACATGCACTTTTTCGTTTCGATGAAGAGCAATTTCTATGAGGTTCAGATGTACTTCAAATTAAACAAAGTTTTTTGCTTTCTTTTCAAACTCCACACTCACAAAAGCTAACAAAACTATGCATGCCTAAAAGAGGATGCAAAGCTATGCTAATGCAAGAACTATATGTGAATGCAAGATTTTAAGACTACTCTGCAAACAAAGAAGGAAAGTTGCTGCTTTACCAAATTTTGTCTTGCCACTAAAATGCTTAGATAGAAGATGATGTGTTACCAATCATTTCGTCCAAACAATAAAAACAAGTTCTAAGATAAAAACAAAGCACTTTCACTTCGCAAAAAAGGAAATCAAATGAGAAGCGAGTTTAAGAAAGCGAAACTCAAAAACTTTCAAAAGATTTTCTTTCGATCAAATCAAAAAAGTCTTTTTCAAAGGAAAGCTCTCAAAAATTGACACCAATGATTGATAAACAAGCAACCAAACACTTTTGTGAATTGACACCTTTCAAATGATGAGAACTCAACAAAAATAAAATGTGTTCGAAATCGCTTTTGACAATCAAAAGCAGCAATGAAAGTCCAAAATATCAAAAGACAAGTTTCAAGAAAATGGTAACAAACAACTTTCCCGAAACGAAGGAGAAAATGGTCATAAAAATGATTTCGTTAAGCAAACAAAAATGTCATGAAAACAACATGGACACAAAGATTGAACACAATCTTCCCACTCTGCCGAAACAGAGCAATCAAGATTCTTAAACAGAAATCTTGTGTGTCAAAAATCAATGATGCTTGCAATCAACGAAAAACAAGACTAGTACTCCTTATAACTAGAGAGAGTTCAGAACAAGATGCCTCCTGTTAAACAGAGAACTGTCACTGGGAATTGACTGTTTTAAACTGACCCAAACCACCAGACAGACATTCAGCAAAAGAAAAATTATAAATCTTGAAAATTATGTGATATACGCGCCTGCAATTATTTGCAGAATGCATGTATACGCGACTGTAACTAAGGAAACCTGCGTATACGCGTGTTTACTTAGTGAAACTTGCGTATATACGCTTCTGTAATCCAGAAAAAGTGCGTATATGAAGTGTTTCAAGAAAAATAAAAAACACAAACTGAAAAACTGGAAAAGCTTGGAGTTCAAGAAAATATCAGACAGTCAGAACCAACAAACAGAGGGACTGAGCCTTGATTGGCTTGAGGACTACCCAAACTAGGAACAACAAGAGTGTTGTCCCCAGCGGAGTCGCCAATTCTGGCGCGGGTTGGGTATGACAGACCCGCGTGTACACGCGTTTAACACAGGGCAAAGTCGCGTATAGGGAATAAAACACTGTTTTTTAAATTTTTGGACCAGGTCTGGAAGGAGGGGTTGCCCTAGGCCATAAGTGCAGCATCACAAACCATAAGAGTGAGATTTGGAGCTATAACAGCTCTCTCTAAAACAATCTCACAGCCAATGGAAGTGACTGGAGAATATGTGAATTTTATGCTAGGTATGAGCTCAATAGGGTTTGATTAGGATTTGTTGGACATTGAGCACTAGTTCTAAGAACTAGGTCAAGTATTCCTAAAGGTCAGCTGCAGTCATAAGATGGAGAAAGGTGGGTGCAATCAGTGACTCAAAATTATTTTTCATTGTGGTGTGGTGAGCATGATATAGTAGGAGGTAAGTGAGCAAAGCATGAATTCACTTATCTAGAAGGAAAACATTGAAATGTTAATCCCAAACAAAAAGGAGCATTCAGATGATGATTTCTGTTTAAAACTTATGATATAAAATCTAGATGGCTTCTAGATAGGTCTAATAATCAAATATAAAAGAAAACATAAGAAAAATAGATCCACTAACCACAAAACAAAATCCCATAAAAATAGTTGCAATTGTCTGTCATATTTCTGCAAATAATCAAGTACAATAGCTCAAGAGTCTAAGCTTCAATTATCCAACCTTTGATTACATTACATCTCAGCCTCATATAGGATATGAGGTCGAATTCCTCCTAAGGAGGTCGAATTCTATCTTCAAAAATTCAACTAAGAAGGTACATGCACCTATCATATCTTTGCTAAGACCTAGGAGGCATTAGAACATACTATCCTCCTTTTAGCTAACTAATCCTATCTCTATAAGAGTATCCAATGTTCAATTTAACCATAGGTATTTACATTTAAAATGCCATCAAAACATATAATTTACCATTTACATTAACCTTTTTCCACTTTAACCTTTTACATGTAGTAAAAAAAACATTGCTCACACAGAAACGTAGCAAATTCTCTAGAAGCACAAGGAAAACATAGGGGTCACACACCGACTGCTACCTCTTTAACCATAATATGTTTTACAAAAATGGGAGAGGTTTTTGTGCAGCCAAACCTCTCTCTATTCTTTTAAATTTGTTCCCATCTTCGCGGAATCTATGCCACGAAAGAATGACTAAAACAGCTAAGACAAATTAGAGAATTTGATTTTCTCAAATAGGCCTCCAAGAAAATTAAATATATCCCAATATATGATACCTGTGTAGAAATGGAAGGGGGTTATTATGATTTGGTATGTCCTTAAAAAAGAACTTCTTTGGTTTTCCCAAATTCATCTTCATTTTGTCTGAAACCTGTTTTGCAAATGATGACCAAAAACAGAGTCAAAAGCGCAACGATTCTCTTGTAGAAACCTGGATGTTGGGCATATATCCCAGATCATAAATTATATTCAAACCTGTAGAGAGGTTACTGCTTTTGGGTATTTTATGAAAAAAAACTTCCTCTAGTTTTCTCCCTTTTTTGACATCGATGACTGATGTGATGATCATCAAATGTGTATCCTAGACCATGACCTATATGATGACCCACTAACTTTCTTGATGACCTACGATAGCGAATGATGGCATGACCATGTTGTCTTTTGGTGACCTTGAATGCACTAGAGGGAGTAGCAATGACAACTAGACCATGACTTGTGACCATTTGACAACCATGAGATGTGTCAAATTTTATTTTGAAAAATATAATAATTTGACCTAAGACTCTATCAACAATATGAAAATAGTACATTTGATCACTCTGACTATTAGATACTAACAACAGGTAGGTGGACCATTTCTAATGAAGATTTGTCTACGACTTCCCTTGTGTCTGTATGAACTATATAGGTCGATGGTCCGTGTGGATGACTATTTCCTTCCCCATAATGTAATTCTTCCATTGATGGCAAGCCTGCACAATGGAATACATTTCTTTGTCATAAGTGGGGTACTTTCGGACTGTGTCTGAAAGTGTCTCACTGTGGTAAGCCACTGGATTCCCACGCTAAGTAAGAACTTCACTAATATCATATTCAGAGGCATCTCTATCAATCTCAAATGGTTGTTGTAGGTCTGGTAATGTGAGGATTGGTGCAGAACATAGGCAATTCTTCAGCTCAGAGAGTTCTTGTTTTTGGGTTTCAGACCAAAAAGAAAACTCTTTTTCTCTTCCCTTGGTGACTTGACTTAAAGGCTAAGTGATATGAGAGAACCCCAAAACGAACCTACAGTAGAAGTTGGCAAGACCGAAAAATTTGTGGAGCTCTGTTAGAGTGGTTGGGACTGGCCAATCTCAAATGACTTGTATCTTGGATGGGTCCAGATGTACACCCTACCCATCAATAATGTACCCTATATATTTAACCTGGGTTAGGCCAAAGGTAAATTTCTCCAAGTTAGCGCATAGCTTGTGTTGTCGCAGTGTTTGAAGGACCCGTCGAATATGGTGGAGGTGCTCATCCCAAATCTGGCTAAATATCAACATGTCATGTAAATACACCACCACGAATGCATTGGTAAAGGGTCACAATATGTCGTCCATCAATCTCATGCAGGTTGTAGGGGTGTTCGTCAATCCAAACGGCATGACCAACCATTCGAAAAGGCCCTCCTTGGATTTGAAGGCAATCTTCCACATATCAGAGGGTTTGATAGGCACCTGGTGATAACCTGACTTCAAGTCAATCTTGCTAAAATATTAGGCCCCCTTAAGTGGTCAAGAAGGTAATCAATACGTGGGATTGGGTACTTATTCCAAATAATGATCTTGTTCAACACTCGGTAGTCAATGGAGAGCCTCCAGGTCCCATCGTTCTTCTGTACCAATACAATCAAGCTCCTAGAGGGTGATGAGATTGGCTTGATGTGCCCTTTCTATGATAGTTCCTGAATCTCCCTCCCGATGTCATCATTCTCCATAACAGAGCACCGATATATCAAACCATTGGGTAGCGGTGCTCCCGAGGTCATATCGATAGAGTGCTTGATCCAATAGTGTAGAGGTACCTCTGTAAGTGAGGCGAAAATAACCCTGTACTCCCCCACAACCTTGTTTGTCTACTGCTACTGTTTAGAGGAGCCCTACCTAGAACCCATGGCCACAACCTTATTCTTTCCCTGAGGGCAACTCATAAGGAAAAAAAATTCCTAGTCTGGGAAATGATCTTACTACATTTCTTTCGAGTGATCAAAGAGAAAGTGGTAGGTGGGGCTACCTCCAATATCCTGTACAACTTGTTGGCCAAGGTAATAATCCCAGAGTGAGGTCTAGACTCATATAAAATATGTCGCTTCCACAAGTATGGTAACTGTCCTAACAATGCATCAAAAAATTCAAGAGAAGAAACATCACACAGTACCTCATATGTGAAGGGCTTTATGGTGTAGGGAAGGTGACATTGCTGGCTGATGCGAAGATCTCATCCTTGGTGAAGCCACTTGATGGCATATGGTTGTGGATATGTTGTAGTCTTTAGGCCCAGCCACTTCACAACCTCTACTGAAATGACATTTGTTGGCTCTTGTTGTCGACGATGAACTGTAGCGGAGAACCATCCACCCACATCTTTGAATGGAAGAAGAGTTCCCCCTCCTTTTGATCTTCAAGCTCAATCTTCTAGATCTTGGTGGTGGCCATGATGGCACTGGGATCTGCATCAATGATCTGCTTCCCTTTGTTAGTTCCCCTATGGGGTTTTGATTCAGAGTTGGAACATGTGTCTAATGCCGAAGCCTTCAGCTCGGCCTCTAGTGAGTGCTTGGCCCGACACTCACTTGTATTGTGAGTGGAGATATTATGGACCTCGCACCATTTTCCCATGTCCTTATTTGTCTTCGTGGTGTTGTTCTTTGCTTGTAGCATCAGATTTCTATCCTAGGTAGCCCCACCTTGGATTGGTCCTTTGTTCTATGGTTTGAGGGTGCCTTTTCCTTGCTTTGGATTCACAGGTCCAAATTCCCTCTTCTTTTGTTTAAACTTCTGCTCAATCTTGGCATCATACTGATACATTGTGCTAAGTGATGAAATATCCAGGAACTCCATCTCTTCCTCGATGTACTTATGTAGATAGCTGCAATACTTGAGCACCAAATGTTGCTTAGTGTCCTTGATACCCAGCTTCATGCGAAGGGTATGGAAAAAATTTGTGAACTCTGACACATCTTGGTCCCTTCCTTACCATAGTGTGGTCCACTTTATGTATTTATATTTATGCTCCTGACAGGGTAATATTGTTCCTTGATGGCGTCTCGGAAAGAATCCCAAGTGGGTGCGGGTGAAAACAGTGAGGGTTCACTCTCATCCTTTTGTTCATAGTATGTTTCCCATCAGTCCTTGACATGTGGGGCGACTTTGAGAAGTGAAAAAGTAATATTTTCCTGATTTGAAAAGTCATGAACTGAAAAATATCCTTACAATATGACAGTCAGAAGTGGATACTGAATACCAAACTCAGAGAGAATCCCCTGCAACCAAACATCCTGTGTAGTTGCATTCACTACACCTCTGTACTTTGCCTCGACTGTAGATAAAGAAATCGTTGATTGCTTCTTCCTAGACCAAAAAAAAAGTCCCTAAACCAAAGCTAAAAACATAACCATAGGTGGACTTGTGGTCTGTACCATCGCTAGCCCAATCAGAATTTGTGTACCCAATCAGTGAAAGTGGGCAATCTACAGTGTAAAAGATACCAAAACTAGAAGTACCTTTCACATATCTAAGGATTCTCTTTCCAGCTTTCTAGTGAAGCTCATGGGGCTCCTGCATATATCTGGAGCAAACTCCTACTACAAAAGATATATCAGGTCGAGTGTGAGTAAGATACAACAAACTCCCAACCAACTGCTGATACAGTGTATTGTCCACCAAAGGTGTAGTACCTGCATCCTCAAATCTGATCCCCGAAAGAAAGGGAGATGTTGCTAGCTTGAATTCTATCATCTGAAAGTGGACAAGTAGATCTGATGCATACTTAGACTGTGCCATCTTGATCCCTGGAGTAGACTAAGAAACTTCAAGACCAAGAAAGTAGTGAAACAGTCCCAAATCTGTCATGGAAAATCGATTGTGCAATGTTGATTTTGCCAAATCAATAGCTGAGGTAAGGGTCCCTGTCATCAGTAAATCATATACAGAAAGTAATATCAGCAAAAGGGAATCATCATGTTGCAGCAAATAAACATTCAAATCAGATTTTCATCGAATGAATCCAATGGAAAGCAGGAAAGTATCCATCTTTGCATACCAGGCTTTGGGAGCCTGTTTTAGGCCATACAAAGATTTCTTTAATCTGCAAACGAGGGAAGAGTTATGAATGTATCCTTGTGGCTGCTCCATATATATATATATATATCCCCCTTGATA
This sequence comes from Pinus tabuliformis, assembly GCA_031772625.1. NCBI lineage: Eukaryota > Viridiplantae > Streptophyta > Pinopsida > Pinales > Pinaceae > Pinus > Pinus tabuliformis. The sequence continues at coordinate 1,170,392,082 of CM062809.1, forward strand.
TCTTCATGAATAAATGCACTCTTCACATCCACATGATGAACTTCCCATTTGCGAGAAGCAGCAATGGCTAAAACTAGTCGAATGGAGTCCATTTTTGCAATAGGTGCAAATATCTGTGTGTAGTCTTTGCCATGTACCAGTGAGTATCCTTTTGAAAACAATAAAGCTTTGTAATTTCTGATCTCACCATCTGCAGCAATATTTTTTCGATATATCCATCAGCATCGAAAAGGCTTTCTTCCTTTCGGAAGTGGAACCAAGTCCGATGTGTTGTTTTCCATGAGAGCAGAGTACTCTTCATCCATGGCAGCCTCACAAAGTGGGTTTCCAGCAGCCTCAGAGTGTGACTATGGATCTGAACCAATTTTCATATAGCAATGTATGGGAATCAATGGTTCGGTGGTAGCCAGGGCTTGAGGAGCCCCAAAAACTGTGATCTAGTTCTTCTCGCATCAGCAGGATCACCGACTAGTTCACCCGCATCTTGCAGGGTTTTCTCTGCCCAAGTTGGAAGCTGAGTTGGAGCAGCCATGACCTGCTCCTCATCCTCAAAATCAGACCCAAGAGGCTTCTCTACTGGCTTCTCTGAAGTGCTAAAAGAAGTTTCAAACTCCTCCTCATCAGTGGCAACAAGCAATTCGTCGGCAGGGTCTGCTGAAAAATCATGCAGTGATTCTTCTTCAAACTTCACACTTCGAGCTACAAGGAACTTTTTAGTGTGAGAGTCCAACAATATATATCCATTGACACTACAAGATATTCAAAAAAGATACATTCAACACTTTGAGGCTCCAAATCCTTCCTCTTATTTGTCGGAATGTGGTCCCATGCACGTGAACCAAAAATGCGAAAGTGTGACACTTTCGGTTTCTTACCGGTCCAACATTCAAATGGAGTGGTGCCTTTGAGTGCTTTGTGAGGAATGTTGTTCTGAATGTATACTGCATAATTAATAGCTTCAACCCGTATCTTAGGAGCTAATGATTTGGACTGTAGCATACAATTGGCCATCTCTTTTAACGACCAGTTTTTCCTCTCCGCGACACCATTCTGTTGTGGTGTATATGGCACTGTGTGTTGTAGCTCTATACCTGCATCAATACAAAGTTGCTGAACATATTTGTTGACATACTCCCCCCCATTATCAGTACGGACTATCTTAATCTTACACCCAGACTCATTCTCAGTAAGTGATTTAAATTCTATAAGGCATTCAAATAATTCCGATTTTAATTTCAGAAAAAATAACCAAGTTAAGTGAGAGAAATCATCTATGAAGGTAAGTACATATCGAGCCTTACTCATTGAAGGCTGTAGGAATGGGCCCGTGATGTCACTGTGAATCAGCCCAAGAGGTGAAGAAGCTCTCTGTGCCTTCCCTTTTTCACACTTTTTCTCTGGATGCTTGCCAAGAATTCATCCCTGACATACACCACTTGTGAATTTAATAGTGGGCAATCCTTCTACCATGTTTTCCTTGTTGAGTTGATGCAAGTACTTATAGTTTAGATGGCCAAATATTTCATGCAATAACCTAATGATATCATTAGATTGTGATAGAAATACAGTGCTAATAGATTTAGGAACAAATTGGGAGAAGAAATACAAACGAGAACCGTGATTTGCAATTCCATGTGCAAGATGTGAGCCTGTGGAAATGTCGGTAATCACTGCGAAGCCCAGAGTGAACTCCACCTTCCTTCCAGAGCCGGAATGAGTGATTTGATATATCAAGAGAAGATTTGTGGACAGTGAGGGAACATGAAGCACATTTTTGAAGAAGCCCCATTCAAGGTATACAATTCCTTCTCCGCACACCTTTGCGGGTGTGGTATCTCCCAAGTAAATTGGTGATTTGGTGCTTTCTTCGATGGAGGAAAATTCATCTTTTGATGCAGCCATATGGTTCAATGCACCTGAATCAAGGATCCAAGCTAATGGAGTGGATGTGATAGCAATTAGAGCATGACCATCTCGTGCTCTCCCTCTCCCATCTCCCGTTCTGTTATCATCCTTCTTCTTTGGATTCTCGGGCACGGTGAAATTGTGCTACTGCAATTTCTTAGCCATCTCATCAATTGTTCTCCTCATGCAATTTTCTTCGAGATGAAAAAATTTGGAACAATAGATGAAAATTATTCTGTCCTTCTTCTTCTTACCCTTGGTCAAAGAAGAGCTCTCTAAAGATGTACGGATCTCTCCTTCTTCGATTCATTAAATTTACTCTTCCCTTTTTGTTTGTCTCTTCCACTACTCTTTGAAGCATCAGTAGCCGCAAGTTCTTGGTTCTTTGAATGCTTGATGGCACCCATTTGGACTAAATTTTCTTGCTCTTGAGTTAATGCTGCAATGAAGTCATTCAATGGAGGCATTTCCATTTTTCCTGAGTCAATTTAGATGCTTGAAAAGACGATACAAGTACGGAATATTCAGGGCCTAATTTCGAGAGAATCAAAAGGATGAGTTGATCTTCCTCTTTCTTGACTCCACATGCATAAAGTTAAATGAGGAGGGATGAAAAATTGGTGAAGTATTCTTGTAGGTTGCTGAAATGAGTTGTACTGAGGGATATGAGTTCATTCTCTAGTTGATGCACTCTCATTTCATCTTGCTTGCCGAATAGTCCTTCCAATGTGGTCCAGACCACATCGAGAGTATTGGCTCCGCTGAAATGAAAGAGGAGTTCTCTGGAAATTGATAGGCATATCAACCCGATTCCTTCATCTAATTTATTGAAATACTTGATCTTCTCTGATGCAGAAGTCATTTCAGTCTCTGTTCCCATTGTTACCCTGTAAAGCCCTTTACTTCGGAGGAGCAGAATGATCTCTGTCTTCCATTCGAAGTAATTGAAAGGATTTAGAACGAGCTTTGTGGGCTGAGAGAGATGATCCATTGCTGCTTTCTGTGTCTCTTGATGATCTATACCTGCAAATAAAACCATGTACAATCCACTAGATTTTAACTAGCTCTGATACCATGTAGCATTCCTGCAGAAACTCCGATAGATCTAGAATTCTAGTTAAATTAAACACAAGTAGTTTGTTGATATTCAAGAGAGGAGAGAAAGAATTTTCTCCATAAAATCAATGTATTAAATTAATGAACAATATTAATACATGAGCAACCAAACCTCTAATCCCAAAGGGAGGTGGTTATACAGAAATTGCCAAATCTAGAAAATTAGGAAAAAACTAGTAAAAAACTAGAAAAGGCTAAGAAAAGCTAGAGGGAGGCCTAAAATAGAAACAATGACTCAAGAAAACCTATGATAACTATCAGCCACAAGAAAATCATGAGTAGGGGCATATTTCCCAAGGAAGGAAACTTTAAAACATGCTAAAATGGTCCAGGGGACCAAATCCCTTGATTTAAGGGGGAATCTTCATGTTGGGCGCCAATCCTCAAATAACTCAAGTGGATGAGGTGTGGTTAGGTGTGAACATGCACTTAGATGTATAAATGGTTTAGGAAAGTGTTTGGACCAATATTTCCATAATATAAAGCCTTTAAAGGCAAAAAAAAATAGGAAAGTTGGTCCGCCGAGCTAGTTTACCAAAAACCAAGTGTGAACATGATTTTTAGTGCATGTGGCTAAGTCAAGGATACTTAGGCTAAAAAATAAATGTAGATGTTAGGATTATATTCCAACACCATGTGCATGTATTATTCTAGTTGTACATGTGTAGAATGTGTATGATCATCTTGTTGACAAACTTTGTTCGTCCATTAGTTTGGGGATGGAAATTCGTGGACTTAGTAAGTTTTGTATCCCGAATCGACCATAGATTTGACAAAAATTCACTCAGTAATTTATTGTCCCGATATAATACAACGGATCATGGGATCCCAAAGTGTACCCATACTTTCTCAAAGAAGAGCTTAGCAGTGGCCTCTGCTGTGATACTCTTCTTGCAGGCTCCCATGATGGTCATCCTAGATAATCTGTCGACGACAATGAAAGCACAATCGTTGTCGTGCTTAGTAGAATGAAGGCCCAACATGTAATCCCTAGAGACATATTCCCAAGGCCGACTAGGATTATGTAGAGGAGTATACAGGACTTGCTTCTTGATGGTTGGTTTGGCAATGGCGCAGGTGGTGCAAGATCTAATGTACTTCCCAACATCTTGACGAAATTTCATCCAATAAAAATACTTCCACAATAACAACACTATTTTCTCTACTCTGAAATTTCCAGCGACCTGAATTTAGTGTGCCTCTCAAATCATCTTGGTAGGCTCACTTGAAGGTATACAGATGTGTCCCAGGTGGCATAACAATGCATCCTGAAGGTGAAAATTTGGAAGTTTCTTCCCTTCAAGGAGTGTCTAGTATATGCTGCTGAATTTTGGATCACTCTTGTAAAGATGTGACCACCCTAATGGCTCGTCCCCATAGGAGTCGAGCACAGTGATTAGTGCCTTGGCCAGTGGTCGGTTGAGGCAATGAACGGCATTATTGGTAATTTCCTTATTATACTTAATGTTTAAATGGAACTGTTGCAGGTATGTGGACCATTTCTTATGGAAATCATTCTACAACTACCCTTGTGTCTGTATGAACTGTAGAGGTCAGTGATCTGTGTGGATGACAGTTTCCTTCCCCATAATGTAATGCTTCCATTGACAGCATGCCTAAACAATGGAATAAATTTCTTTGTCATAAGTGGGGTACAATCTGAAAGCGTCTCACTGTGGCAAGCCACTGGATGTCCATGCTGAGTAAGAACTACACCAATAGCATAGTCAGAGGCATCTGTCTCAATCTCAAATGGTTTTTGTAGGTCTAGTAATGTGATCACTGGTGTAGAACATAAGCGATTCTTCAACTTGGAGAATGCTTGATGTTGGGTTTCAGACCAAAAAAAGTTTTCTTTTGTTCTTCCCTTGGTCACTTGACCTGAAGTCTAAGTGATATGAGAGAACCCCAACACGAACCTACGGTAGAAGTTGGAAAGAGCCAAAAATCTTTGGAGCTCTATTAGAGTGGTTGGGGGTGGCCAATCCCGAATGACTTGTATCTTGGATGGGCCACATGTACACCCTTCTCATCAATTATGTACCCCATATATTGAACCTGGGTGAGGCAAAAGTTGCATTTCTCCAAGTTAGAACACAACTTGTGTTGTCAGAAGGTTTCAAGGACCTATCGAATATGGTGTAGGTGCTTATCCCAACTCTTTCTAAATATCAAGAAGTCATTTAAATACACCACCACGAATGCATTGGTAAAGGGTCACAAGATCTCGTCCATCAATCCCATGAAGGTTGTAGGGGCATTCATCAATTCAAATGGCATGATACACCATTCGAAAAGACCCTCCTTGGATTTGAAGGCAGTCTTGCACACATCAAAGGGTTCGATAGGCACCTGGTGATAACTTGACTTCAAATCAATATTGCTGAAATATTTTCCCCCCTTGAGATGGTCAAGAATGTCATCAATCCACGGGATTGGGTACCTATTCTGAGCAATGATCTTATTTAATGCCTAGTTTTCAAATCATAGTCTCCACGTCCCATCTTTCTTTCGTACCAATACAATCGAGCTCCTAGAGGGTGATGAGCTTAGCCTGATGTGCCCTTTCTATAATAGTTCATGAATCTGCCTCCTGATCTCATCGTTCTCTAGAACAGAGCACTGATAGATCGGTCCATTGGGCAGCGACTCAATCTTCGAAGCATACCGATATGCCGTGCCGAGCGAGGAAATTTCTAGAAACTCCATCTCATCCTGGATGTACTTGTGTAGAGAGCCACAATACCTGAGCACCAAATGTTGCTTAGTGTCCTTGATAACCATCTTCATGCGAAGGGTATGGAAGATATTTATGTACTCCAACACATATTGGTTCCTTCCCTGTTGTAGTGTTCTCCACTTTATGTATTTATCTTCATAGCTCCCAACAAGGTAATATTGCTCCATGATGGCGTCTCGAAAAGAATCCCAAGTGGGTGTGGTTGAAAACAACGAGGGTTAACTCTTGTCCTTTTGTTCACTGTAGGTTTCCCATGAATCCTTGATGTGTGGGGTGGCTTTGAGAAGTGCAAAAGTAATCTTTTCCTGATTAGAATAGTCATGAACTAAAAGATATCCTTCCAACATATTTAACCATTTATCAACGACATCTGCATCTATCAAGCCTTCAAATATGGGAATATCGAAGTTAACTTGAACCTTAAAAGGAGTGGCACCTCTAGAGTGTCTGTTGGTTGAAGATTCATCGCTCGTGGGTAGCCATCAAAGGATTTGGGAAAACTTTCCCATCATCACGACCCTCTATCGCTCGAGGGCTCCCTCGAACAACATTTTGAAAGGATCTCTTGCCCCCTCACCTTTATTTTCTTTCACCATTGGAGCACGTCGGGTGTTACGAGGCTGATCTTGCAATGGTTCAACCAGATTGAACCCTAACTCCTTATACCCTGACCTTGATGGGGACATAAAAAGAAAAATAGTGAAAGATAAGACCACTTTGATACCACTGATAGAAACTTAAGGAGGAACACAACAACTTACAGATAATCATAAAGACATAGGTGCAACAAAAAAAAAAAAACCTTCATTTCATTAATAGAAAAATAATGAACTATGCTTACAAACAGAATGGAAATAAGATAGATTGGGTGATGGTGGCTTATCTCTAAGAAGAGATGTGGTGGCTACATGCCTCTGAAATTTTTTACAATGAGGCTCAAAGGCATATTTATTATTGGGAAACAATGGAAAACCTTAAACATCATAAAACCTAACCCTAGGAGATGAAGCACCAAAACTGTGAGCCTCGTTTGGGTAAATTGGTACGTCAACTTCCCAAGGTCGTAACTTTGGCATATGATCTCTGTTTGGCTATCATAATACCTCGTTTCAAATATGTACAAGAGAAGGCCAAAAGCTAATAGCTCTGGAAGTTCAGGACCCAAAAAAATGCCAAAAATAGTAAACTGTGCTACAATTAAGGAAACCAAAAAACTAAAAGAGATAGTGTTGGAGGTGCAAGCAGAATAGGTAGGTGGCCACCAATATCCACCTAGACCACTTCACATATTCCTCCCTCTCTATGTCTCTCTTTATCCCTCTCTCTCCCCCTTGCCATCTATATCTATATATCCCTCCAAATATCCATTATCTCTTTATATCACCTCACCAAACACACTCACTCTCTCTCGATACCTATCTCTATTCCTCCCTACCTCTCTCTATCTCCATCTTCTTCCCTCTCTACCCCCTCCAAGTGTTTATCTATCTCCCTACATCTCTACTTATTTTTTTCTATATCTGACCCCCAAGAAAAGACATACTCTCTCCATATCTATCTGTCTCTCTCTCCCTCGTTGTTCCTCTCCCTCTCTCTCTCTATCTCTCTTCCTCTTCTATCCCTCTCTCAACTCTCTATCCTTGTCTCTCTCTTCCCTCCCACTCTCCTCTCTCCCTCATGGTTTATCCATATATCCCTTGTCACTCACCCTCTCTTTCCACCTTTCTCTCCCTGTCTTCTTCCCTACCTCCCTCTCTCTCTCGTCTCCCTCTCTTCCTATCTCTCCTTTTCTCTCCCACCTCCCTCTATCTCTACCCCCATCACTCTCTCTTTGTGCCCTCCAATTCTATCACTATCTCCCTCCCTCTCTCCTTTTCTCTCTCCCCTCCATCTTTGTGCCTCCCTCTCTCTCTCTTCTCCTTCTCTACCTATCTCTCTCCTCTCCTTCTCTCTCTATTACTTCCACTCCTCTCTCCCTCACTCTCGCTCCATATCTCCATTTTCACTCCCTATCTCTCTCTACCTATATCTCTTTATGTATTTTTTCTTTCCTCCATACATAAAAAATGTGCAAAATAGTCTTACAGAGTCCTTTATAGTTCCGTACAAATTCTGTGACCCCGGCTCCCTAGAAATCTTCAAAAATGCAATTAAAATCCCTTACGGGATCCTAACATTTCAGTATGGCCCACTTAATTCTTTAACCAATAATAATACCTCACCAACGTTCTCACCTCCTTTCGGACCTCACAGCCCCATCACTTAATGGATATGGGGCATGGAAAGTATTTATGTCACCATCACTTGACGATCCCTGGTCCCCAAAGCTCAATTCAGTTAACTTACGGGACGCTAGCTTTTCTGGGCCTCTGGGCTAAACCACCTTTGGGTAACTCCTCCAACACTTGATAGGTCTGGGAAACAAAATAAATTTCCAGCATTGTCTCTAGACGACCTAGGGTCCTAACACTATTTAAAATAAAGTTACAGGCTTTGGGCCTTTCCAAATTTCTGGGGTAAACTTTTTTTACGGGATTTCGTCGATAAATGATCCTGAGCTTGATCAATTGATAGACTCTTCTGAAAGGAAAAACAAATTGACTAAGTGTTGTCCATTTCAGTGTTAATTATATTTTTAATACTTTGGCTCCTCCTGATTCTCTATGTCCTATGTGCCTCTCTTCTTGGCTCTATGACACTTCTAAGGAAACTCTTCTCCCTTCTCCGCCTTATTCCAATCACTTTGATGATAAGATTAGGTGTTTTACAAGTCTCAAGTATAATATTTAGAATGACAGGGTTTACAAAACTATGTGAAAATAAAATTTCATATGGATAGGTAATGAGATTTAGAGTTCTCGTAGGAAAAATTTCACTCTCACACTCTGACTAATTTCTCTCATTAAGCGAAGAAATATAAGAATTACATAAATTTGGTTCAGATCCTTGAAGATAGCATTCGAGGACCAATTTGGGAAAATTTAAAAAAACTATAACATTTTTTCTAACTTTAATAAAATACATGGAAATTTTGAATAACTCCTAGTCTAACAAACCACACTTTGAGGAACCAACTCCTCTAGTAAATGCTTTTGACCTCTTGGTCAATGAGAATTATGGATGCCCCTACATCATACTCCAAGGAACAAATATTTCATGGGCTATTGTCCATGAGTTCTCCCATGGATTTGCCAGTTTTCTGTATGAGTGTGGCAACCATCTAGGTTGCATATGTCACTAGTAGGTTCTTCCACTTAACCAGGTACTCAAAGTACTCTTTTTCCCTGGTCTTTTTTATCAATCTCTTATCCAAGATCCTCTCTAGTTGCAAAGGTTCAACTGATGTTAACAAGTTTTCCCATTGTATTGGTTGTTGTTTTTGGTCACTGGCTATTTGTTTTGTTTCGGGCTCATACGTGTACATATATGCTACATTGAATATTTGTGAAATTCCAACTCCAAGTGGTAATTCAAGTCATAAGCACTGGAAAGAAAAATCTTCAGAACTCTACAGAGTCCTATCTTTTTAAAATTTAGTTTGTTGTACTTGCCCTTGGGGAATATCTCCTTCCTAAAATGTGCAAGTACCAGATCTCCTACCTCAAAATTATAATCTCTCCTACTAAGGTCTACTCTGCTTTTACATTTCAGGCTATTGTCATAAAGTTTCTTCTTAACGTGGTAATTAATCTCTTGTATGGTTGTAGCGAAGGCCTCTCCTAATTCACTCATCTACTATGTTCTTCCCAAATTTATGAGTTCATGCACTCCTCATGGGTTCATTCCATACATAATATAGAAAGGGATTTGTCCAATGCTTCTGTTGGGAGTGTCATTATAAGCATATTCAACATGTGCTATAATTTGGTCCCATTGTTTAGGGTGGTCTCCAATCAGACTATACAAAAATGTTTCCTAGGATTTTGTTCACAACTTCAATCTAACCATTAGTTTGTGGGAGATTTGTTGAGATAAATTGTAGTTTTGTTCCAAATATCTTCCATAAGGTTCTCGAAAAATGTCCCAATAATTTAGTATCTCGATCAGAAACAATGCTCTTGGGTATTCCATGTAGCCTTACTACTTATTTAAATAACATGCCCGCAATATGGCTAACATCACTAGTCTTAGCACAAGGAATAAAATGAGGCATTTTGGAAAATCTATCTACAACCAAAAAACAAGAATCATTACCTTTCTATGTTTTAGGAAATCCAATAACAAAATCCATACTTACGGAATCCCAAGGCCTCTCTGGAATTGGAAATGGGGTATAAAATATAGTGTTCCGGCTTCTTCCTTTCACATATTGATGGATTATGTTTTTGTTCACAAATTTCTGCAAATCAGATCTTATCTTTGGACAATAGTAGTACCTCTTCAGTAGGTAATAAGTCTTGTATTTCCCAAAATGTCCTCCAAGGCCTCCATTGTGTTTATCCTTAATCAGGTTGTCCCTCATTGAACAGCTTGGAATGCAAAATTGGTTGTGTTTTAAAAGAAGTACATCTTGAATCATGTAATCAATCCATGGGCTCCTATCTTGTGAATCTGGACTCTTATAGGCTTCAAAGGATTCCTTGAACTCAGCATCCTCCTCATAAAACTCCTTTATACGGTCAAATCCCAACACTTGAATTTAACTCTCCAAACAATAAAAGTTGTCCCTTGCTCAAAGCATCTGCAAATTTATTAGATTGACCACTGATGTTCTTTAAAACAATTGTAAACCTCTGCAAGTACTCAAACCACTTAATATGTTTCTATTTCAACTTAGGATATTGCATGATATACTCTAGAGCATGATTATTAGTGTATAAAATAAATTCTCTAGACAAAAAATAATTTTTCCATTTCTTAAGAGCTTGAACCACTACATAGAACTCTTTGTCATAGGTTGTGTACTTTCTACTAGCCTCATTCAAATTATGACTATAATAGGCTATGGGTTTGTCCTCCTCATTAGGTGCTTAGTATTTAACTCAAAAATGAAAGTTCTCAGAATGGCTCGAAACCTGAACAACCGTGTCCGCCTTGGAAAAACAATCCTAACACAACTCGTTTCACAGAAAACCGAGTTTGTATGAGGAAGTTATTGAGTTCTATTCACTTTGCTAAAAATGCAAAATTTGCAAAAAAAAATGCCTAGTCACTAGAGAGTTAGTAGTCTATACTGCTCACGTGGCAAGTGACTAGGCAGGGTCAATTTCGTCAACATTCAATCACAGTTTGACTAGTGGCATATTTTCATTGGGTTTCAGGTAGTGATATGGCATAGTTCTATTGGTTAACATTTGGGTCAATGAGAGAATGCCACTTGGAAAGCCCGGAGGCTACCATGTGGCACCTCCCAACAACCTAGGCAGACTCAACGGTGGAGCAAAAATTTATTGGAGGCATCGCGGTTTGACCCCACGGCCTCCCCTACACAATCCAAGCCTTCTACCATCTCTGCCATCGTGGTAGTTAATTTATATGGAGCTCGATGCATATTAAAAATTTAACAGATTTAAGTTTGGTGGTTAGGTGAGGGCCAGCTTGCAGGCCAACCGTCTCCATGTGAACACAAATACATAACTGCAAACAGTTAAGAGTTACATTCTATCCAACGACGGCTCCACAAAACCCATAACCCTGATGATTAGGCTTATGCCATGTGAACAGGCTACAATAACGGTGGAGATCAGATAACTCGGCGGATAATATGATGGTAACTATGACATGTGATCCTGTCTAAACCCTCCAATAGTTTTGGGTTAGATTTAACCTAAACCACGTGATTAGCGCTAATCCTCTCGTTAAAACCGACTTAATATTTAATTAAAATCTGAGTTAAACTAGCGAACTTTTAGCAAGCTCTGACAAATTTGGCGCCATCCCCAAATTTAGCAGCCCTAACTAGAGATTTCCATATTTGGAGGAGCTTTTCAAGGGAAAAAGTGTCAGAGGCATAACTAGAGAAATTTTCGACCAAATGGAGCTCATGAAAAGGTGTTCCTAGCTAATTTTGACACTCTGAACACATTGGTGCAGGTCTCAAGAATAGTAGAGCTTTGTAAACAACGTTTTTTTTTTCCATATTGAGCTAATACAAAGGCACAAGCCATGGAAGTTGGACCACAGAGATGTAGCCCAGGAAGGGTGAAATCCTTCATCAAAACATTGCGTTAAAGTGTCTCTTTGATGGTTTGTTTTACTTTGAATGTCTATTGTTCAATACTTGTTTTTCAAGCTATTTTTTCATATATGTCACATTGAAGTTGATGAAATTTACGTGTTTCAATCACCAAAAAACATAAGGAAATATATCCATAGGAAGCAATGAACAAGCACATGTTTATAAATATGTAATTGAAAATAGCACAACAAAACTAATATTAAATAATAGATCAAGTTGGTATGAGAGCAAAGGTTGATTTTCTTGATTGCTTGAGTTGTGTGTAATTAGGGTTTTAATGGTTGCAAAATTGTGATGCTTACAAGGTTAAAGTTGCATAAAGGAGAAGGGAAACTATTGGTCGCATCTCCTGAGGCAATGCACAGAAGAAGGAGAGCCACAAAGCCACAATCTCCACCACCTAAAGTTCCAACTCGAGCTACACTTGAAAATCCTCAAGTTTGGCCTTCAATTGAGATTCAAGAGGTACAAGTAGTACCGGTTTCTGAGTCTAGATCCACAACCATTATGTCCAGAGAAAGAGAGCCTGAAGGTCCTTCTTCAGAAGAAGAAGAATTCAAGAAAATTTTCCACACTTTAAATGAGATGTTTAAAGTCCTCTATGAAGAGAGGAACACTAGAATGGTTAGAGAGAGTTCTAAACCTCCACATGGAGAAGGAAGATCAAGAGAAAAAAAAAGATGATAAGAAGGATTCAAAGGGTAATAGAGGGAAGCCACCTCCATCTCTACCATCTTCATCATCTTCCTCGTCATGTCCATCATCACATACAACATCATCTTCCACTACCACCACTGTAACTGCTCATACCCATTCCCAAACCCCAAATGGAAAAACTCCCTTACTCAAATTGGACATTAGGTTTGAAAATCCCATGTACAATGGTGGAGTGAATGCATAAAAGTTAGACAATTGGATTCGAGAATTGGAGGTATACTATAGAATTCAGAACCTTCAAGAAGATGACATAAAGATCCAGTTGGCTTCGTTGAGACTAGAATGAGTAGCATTAGTCTGGTGGGAAGCATAGACTCAATAGTAAATGCGAGTTCATGGTAAGATATCCATTACTTGGGTTGAATTTATTTCTACATTTAAAATACATTTTTACCCTTTAGTCTATATGCAAAAATCCATTATGAGTTGGCAGAATTTTAGGCAGCTCAAAGGCCAAACAATCCAAGATTATACACAGGAGTTTAGAAAGAGGGGTTTTTTGTTCAGAGTAAATTTGAATTCTCAAGATACAGTGTTGAAATATTTTGGGGGTTTACACTCCTATTTGAAACATACTATCCTTATGCTCAATCCAAGAAATTTGGATGAGGTATGTGTGCAAGCCACGCACCTTGAAGCAAGGGGAAGGAACATTCAGGAAGAGGGTAGTAAGAAGAAGCCTTTCAAGGGTAAGGAGAAAGAGAAGGGTGGAAAAGAGAAAGGGAATAAGAATGAAAGTGTGAAGAAATAAGGGGTGCAAACCATATGCCAACATTTTTCCAAAGTTGGGCATGATGATGCCCATTTTTGGAAATTACGTCCTGAATTAAGGCCCAAGAATCAAAACAATAAGGGAAAACAAAAGATGACCGCTATTGAACAACATGACCTTGGTTCATATTCTGGTGATGAGACTAAGATTTCAGCCATGGTCATAAAAGGGAAAGAAGTTGTTGGAAGCACTAGTTCTTCACATAGTCAAAACAACACTCCAAATGAAGAATCAAGAATAGAGTGGTTTCATGTGAGGTTAATTTCAAATCATATAAAGATTGATGCATTATTCGATAGTGGTTCACAATCAAACTTAATTTCAAAAGACTTGGTTAAAAATATAAACCTTGAAAATGTACCTCATCATAAGCCATATCCATTGGGTTGGATAGTTAATAATGCAAACTTACAGGTTACATGGAGGTGTTTGTTCAAATTCACCATTACTGAAAAGTTCATTGATGAAGTTGAGTTAGATGTAGTTCCAGTTGACATCTCAAGAATCATTTTGGGTAGTCCTTATTTGTATGATAGGAAAGAAGTATTTTATCGCCATGAAAACAAATACTTATTTCTCAAGAATGGGGTGGAGTACATTATGAGAGCCCATCGCAAAAAGATGAACATTTCTTTGGTTAATGCAGAGCAGATGAAGAGACTAGTAAATGCAAGTAAAAATCATGTGTTTGTCATGATCAAGAAAAACAATGATATTGATTATGAATCTTTTGATGGTTGTGATGAAAAATTGAAATATTATTTGTTTGATGTCATAAGAAAGCATGGCGAGATGTTTTAGGAACCAAAGGGGTTACCTCCCAAGAGGGGAATTCAACATGAGATACAGTTGCAATAATTTGTTCACTTCCTAACATTTGCATGTATCGCATGTCGATTATGGAGAGCATGGAAATCAAAAAACAAATTCAAGAACTATTGAACAAAGGTATCATACGCCCATCGACTTCACCATGTGGTTTCCCATTTTTTTGGTGCCAAAGAAGGACAGAACTTGGTGCATGTGTGTGGATTTTTGTGGACTAAACAAAATCATGGTAAAGAATCGTTATCCACTCCCAATAATTGATTATTTTCTTGATCATTTGAGGTATGGAAAGTATTACACTAAGTTATATTTATGAAGTGGTTATCATCAAGTTAGAATAGCTGAAGAGGACATTTGGAAAACCACATGTAAAACTAAGAAAGGATTGTTCGAGTGGCTTTTTATGTCTTTCGGTCTTACAGATGCTCCATATACTTTCATGAGAGTTATGAATGATGTATTGAGACCATTTCTAGATGACTTTGTCATTGTGTATTTAGATGATATAATTATATTCAGCAAATCCATAGATGAACATGTCATGCATGTAAACAAAGTACTTGATGTCTTGAGAAAAGAAGAGTTGTTTTCAAAGATGTCAAAGCATGAATTTGGCAAGACTTCTTTAGTGTATTTGGGAAACCTTGTTGGATGAGGTGAGCTGAAGGTAGACCCCTCTAAAGTTGAGGTTATTCTAAATTGACCCAATCCAAAAACAGTTACAGAGGTAAGAAGCTTTTTAGGGGCAGCACAATATTGGAGAAAGTTTATTGCTAATTTCTCTTCAATTGCAGCTCCATTACATGCATTAACAAGTGTCAAGAAAGTCTTCCATTGGGGAGATGTACAATAGAAATCATTTGATGCTTTGAAACAAAAGGTTAGTTCAGCACCGATATTATCTCTTCCGGATCTGAGACAACCATTTGAGATCCAAACAGATGCTAGTGATTATGCCATGAGAGCAGTTCTTATGCAGCATGGTGAGGCCATTTCATTTAATTCTAAATTTTGTAATGGAGGTGTAACTAACTATCCCACTTATGACAAATAACTTTACGTATTGGTACAAATTGTTAAGAAATGGAAACACTACTTGATGGGAAAAGAGACTGTTATCCATACCGACCGTCAACCATTGTGGCATGTACAGTCACAAACAAAGTTGCATCAATCAAAACATTTCAGATGGATGGGTTTTCTACAAAAATTTCATTTGGTTATCAGGTATAAAAAGGGAGTCTACAATAAATTAGTTGATATGATTTCAAGGCCTATTGTAAATTCATCTGTTATACTCAAGCAGAATTATGTTTTGAATGAACGTTACATTGAACAATATGCAAATGATAGTGACTTTGAAGATGTGTATGCAAGCTTGAGTTAAGAAAACCAAATTGAAGAGTTGGATTATCATGTACATGATAGTTTTTTGTATCATTTGGGCAAGTTGTATATTCCACAGGGAGAAAGAAACAATATCATAAGGGAGGCGCACACTTCATTGATTGTTGGACACTTTGGTGTAGGAAAGACTGTAGCGAATCTCCAAAGGTATTGTTATTGGCCACACATGTTTGATAATGTTTCTCATTTCATAAGAGGATGTTATTTTTGTGTAACAAGTAAGCCTTGCAATAGTAAACTTGGATTGTACACTCCACTTCCAGTACCTTCACGTCCATGGGAGAGTATCTCAATGGATTTTTTAGGAGGTCTTCCATTATCAAGAAAAGGTTATGATTACTTGTATGTAGTTGTAGATAGGTTCAGTAAAATGTGTATATTAACACCATGTAAAAAGAAAATTACAGCTGAACAAACATCTCATCTTTTCTTCCAAAACATTTCGGTTCATTTTGGTCTTCCTACTTCTATTGTAAGTGATCGAGATTCTCGATTTCTTGGGAATTTTTGGTTGAATTTGTGGGAAATGATGGACAAAAAGTTGAAGAAGAGTAAAACCTTTCATCCACAAACAGATGGAGAAACTAAGGTGGTCAATAGAACAATCGTTCATCTTCTTAGAGGATATTGCAGCAAACATCCCAAGTTATGGGATGAATAGTTGTATTACATACAACATGCATACAACAGGGGAAAGCATTCTTCCACAAACACATCACCATTTGAAGCATGTTATGGGTACTTGTCAAGATTTCCATTGGACTTCATCTTCGAGAAAGATGTCACCATCGATGGTCATAGTGACATCGATAAGGAAAGGAAGTTCATAGAGAAAATTTAGTTGATACATCATATAGTGCAGGAACAACTTGAGAAAAGTCAAAGTAGCTACAAGGCAAGGCATGACAAACATCGGGTTGAACAAAAATTTCAATTTGGTGACGAAGTTTGGTTATATAATAGAAAAGAGAGACTTCAAGGGGAAGGTAAAAAAATTAATACAATCTATTATGGACCTTTTACAATTTTGGAAAAGATTGGTAACAATATAAGCTTGATTTGCCTCCTTATATGAAAATTTACTATGTTTTTAATGTTGAGAATTTGAGATTGTTTGAGCCTCCTTTGATTCATGATCAAGGAGAGCATGTTCAATTGCCATCAATAGATGATTTCTCGCTAGAATATCTTGATGAACTTTGGTAGGATTTTACTTGACAGAAGAACTAGGACTTTGAAACGAGGGGATGTCGAATACCTTAGAGTGGGAATAATGGGACAAAAGCCTTATAAATCCAAATGGTTGCAGATTCAGAGGGTTAGGGAGCTGTACCCTTACATGCTATACCAACTCTAACTTCAAAAAAGAAAATTTATCTAAATTTATAAGCAACTTCTCTTGCTACAACATTTCTAACACATACCTCAAATTCCTCGAATTCTCCTCCTTTGTTTGACTGTACACTAAAATGTCATCTAGGGAAACAATCACAAACTTCCTTATGAATTCTTTTAGTACTTCATTCCTCAACAAACATGAATATACTAGGTGCATTAGATAGTGCACATTCCATGACCATTCATTAATACAAACCTTCACTATTTTTAAATGCATTATTCCACTCATCCCCCACTTTGATTATGATTTGATGGTATCCACTCTTTAAATAAATTTTGGAAAACCAACACGCACTGCTCAAACAATCCAATAAATAATTAATTCATGGTAGGGGACAATGACACCTGATTGTAATTTTGTTTAGGGATATGGAATTTGTACACATGTGCCATCCCCCATCCTTCATTGGAGTCAACATTATGGTTACAACAAATGGACTAAGACTCCCTCTAATAAATCCCTTATCCAACATCTCTTGCACTTGCTTTCTAATCTCCTCATTGTCTTTAGGTATCTTGAGAGAGGAATATTTATTAGGAAAACCAGCTCCTGATATCAAGTCAATATGATGAATGATACTCCTTAATGGTGACAACGCATTTTTAAAATTATCCACCACAATATCATGATACTCCTCGAGCATCTCTTGAATTTCTATAGGAAAATCAAAGATAGTACTAGAAGTAATAATTACTCTAGGATTTCAAACAATAGAATAATTTACCTCTTTTGGATTCATCTATTCTAGAAATTCCTTCCTACCCATCAGCAATGCCTTTGAGTCACTGCTTTTAGAATACCCTTCTTCCTACAATGTCAACAAAGTATGCTTGATGCCATCCTTATGTAACTTATAAGTGTTCTTCTTGCCATCATGCACCATGCTCCTATCAAATTGCCATGGTCTTCCAAGAAAAATGTGACACACATCCACTGACATCACATCACACAAAATATTATCTTTATAGCTACAAATATTTAGCTCTATCTTAAATTGGTCATTTACTAAAATATGATGTCCCTTCTATAGCCAAGACACCTTCATGTAGGGTGTTGGGTGTTTCTTCTTTTTCAACTACAACTTCTCTACAACCTCTGTGGACACAAGGTTATATGTACTACCATTATCAATCACAACTTTACAACACTTACCTTGGACCTTGGAAACAATCCAGAGAAACACCATTTTCAGCATAAGGGATTCTCATGTCTCTGGCAGATTATCTGCTTCATGCACCTATGCCTCCCCCTCTTCTACTAGAGATGCAACAACATTCCTTTGGTATGGATATCTATTTTCTAGATAATCATATTCCATGTTTCCAATATTTCTACACCTATAGTAACGACCCTCTCTCCTGCCTCTTCCTCGTCGTATGGAAAAGGATCTTCAGCCTCTAGACTCTCCGTCTAGTTGTCACTGTGGACTAGAGCTACTAGCCCCATATTTAGATGCAGTAGACCTCCCTTTTCTTTATTGTTGTCCTCTACTTCTAACAATAACTTTTCCTTTGTTTTCTTGTTTCCTTACAAGGTTCTCTTTTGCTTTCAGAGCTAATTGGTATGCCTACTCTATTTTCCTTGGTGAAAATACACTTATTTCATCTTGAATGTCCAATGTGAGCCCATTGATGTACCTTGAAGTCTTATCTATAGAATCTTGCACATATCTAATTCTAATGTTAATCTGGATGGATATTTATCACCACTCACCTATTCCACTTAGACCTCCAACTGGTTTCATCTATTTCATTCCCTATACCACAATTTATTATTTTTAGTAGTTTTTTTAGATCCTAAACTTCTGGAGTTGTTTTAACCCCCTAAACGATGTTTTTTTGAGGTCCACAGCAAACCCGTAATTGTAGGTAGGGGCCTGCCACAAATATTTTAGTACTATGAGAGATATTTCTAAGAAGGTATTGTACATGCCAAATGGATATCATATGATCAAGTGAAAACCCTAGGAAGTTGGTTGTCCAACTAACCCTAGCGGGGCCCATAAACTCTTGACGTTCCATCTCCTTGTTGGTGGCAACTCATTTGGAAAATTATCTGCCAAAATATCATGATACTCCTCGAGCATCTCTTGAATTTCTGTAAGAATTACTCTACACTTGCAAACAATAGAAAATTTTACCTCTTTTGGATTCATCTGTTGTAGAAATTCCTCCCTACTCATCAACAGTGCTTTTGAGTCACTTCTTCCAAATGTTCCTTCTTCCTACAATGGCAACAAAGTATGCTTGATGCCATCCTTCGAGAACTTATAAGTGTTCTTCTTGCCATCATGCACGATGCTCCTATCAAATTGTCACAGTATTCCAAGAAAAATGTGATGCACATCCATCGACATCACATCCCGCAAAATCTTTCCTTTGTAGTTACCAATCTACAAATCTATCTCACACTGGTCATTCACTAAAATATGATGTCCCTTCTGCAGCCAAGACACCTCGTAGGGTGTTGGGTGTTTCTTCTTCTTCAATTGCAGCTTCTCTACAACCTTTGTGGACACTAGGTTGTACATACTACCACTATCAGTCACAATTTTACACCACTTACCTTGGACCTTGGAAACAGTCTCAAGCAACACATTTTTCATCATAAGCGCTTCTCCTGTCTTTGTCACATTATCTACTTCCTACACCTATGCCTCATCCTCTTCTACTAGAGCTACAACAACATTCCTTTGGCCTGGTTCTCTATTCTCTGGATAATCATACGCCATGTGTCCAAGATTTCCACACCTATAGCAACGATCCTCTCTCCTGCCTCTTCATTGTCTTATGGGAAAGGATCTTCATCCTTTAGACTCTCCCTCTTGTTGTCGTTGTGGACTAGAGCTACTAACCCCATCTTTAGATGTAGTAGACCTCCCTTTTCTTTTTTGCTGTCCTCGACTTCTAGCAACACCTTTGCCTTTTCCTCCTTATTTCCTTGCAAGATTCTCTTCTTCTTTCAGAGACAATTGGTATGCCTACTCTATTGTCCTTGGAGACAATACTCTTATTTCATCTTAAATGTCCAATTTGAGGCAATTGATGTACCTTGAAGTCTTCTCTATAGAATCTTTCACATATCCATCTCTAATGTTAATCTTGGTGGGTATTGGTGGTCACTCCCCTATTTCACCTAGAACTCTATTTGGTTTCATCATTTTCCTTAATTATAGCAAAATTTACTATTTTAAGTATTTTTTTCGAGTCCTGAACTTCCGAAGGTGTTATAACCCCCAAAACAACTCTTTTTTGAGGTTTGCAACAAACCCATAATTATAGGCAAGGCCTTGCCACAAATATTTTAGTACTATGAGAGATATTTCTAACAAGGTATTTTTCATGCCAAATGAAGATCATATGACCAAGTGACAACCTTGGGAAGTTGGTTGTCCAACTAACCCGAACAGGGCCCACAAACTCTTGGCATTCCATCTCCTAGAGTTAGGGATTTCGTTCTTTATGGTTTTCCCTTTTTTTTTCAATATTGAAAAAGTCCTTGATCCTCATTATAAGATATTTAAGAGGCATGTAGCCACTACATCTCTTCTCAGAAATAAGCTACCTTTACATGAGACAGTTTATTGCCATTCTGCTTGTAACAGTTTTTCAGTACTTTCTTATTAATGAATTGAAGTTCTATTTTTGATGTATCTTTGTCTTTCTCTACATATATATATTTCATTTCATTCCTTCATAAATATGGATCAATGGTATCATAGGAGTATGCTCTTTTTGTTTTTGTACATGTCCCCAATGAGGTCAGAGTATAATGAGTTAGGGCTATAATTGGTTGAAACTTTATAAGACCAGCCTTGCCGACCTTGATGACCTCCCATGGTGGAATAAAAGAAAGACAACGAAGTAGGAGATCCTTTGAAAATATTGCTCAAAGAATCCCTTGATCGACAAAGGAACGCGATGATGAATAGCATTGCATAGATCCTTCGGTGAATGCCCAAAGGTGACACATCTTCATCGAACAATGACTCTGGAGGTGCCACTCCCTCCAAGGTACAAGTAAAATTTGACCTTACCATATTTAAATACTAGACAGATGCAAATGTTGTAGATAAATGATTAAGTCTATTAGAAGGATATTTTTCGATTCATGTTTTTCCAATAGGGAAAAGATTACTTTTTCACTCCTGAAAGCCACCCCCCACATTAAGGACTGGTGGGAAACCTACTGTGAGCAGCGGGACAAGAGGGAACCCTCACTGTTTTAAATAGCACCCACTTGGAATTCTTTATGAGATGTCATCAAAGAATAATATTACCATGCAGGGAGCTATGAAGACAAATACATAAATTTGACTATGTTGTGGCAGCAAAAGGATCACGATGTGCATGCGTTGACGAATATATTCCGTACCCTGGGAACAAATTTGGGTATCAAATATTCTAAGAGTCATCTGGTGCTCAAGTATCATGGTTGTTTGCACAAATACATTCAGGAGGAAATGGAGTTCTTGACATCTCCTCACTTGGTGCAGCATTCTTATATGCTGCGAAGATTAAGCAGAAATTCAAGAAGAAGAAGTGAGACCTTGGATGTACGGACCCAAAGGAAAGTAAAGACACCCCAAGAAACAAATAAAAGGGCATATCTAGGCCATGAATCCCCACGAAAACTCCTTGAAGCCACAAGAAAACAATAATGTGAAGGTGAAGAGGGACACCGACAAGTCGTGCGAGTTCTATAAAACTCTCACTGGAAACACAAATGAATGTTGTGCAAAGCAGGCACTGGTAGTTGAGCTAAAAGATTCAAAGAAGGATGCATACTCTGATTTGAAGAGGAAACCCAGAAAGGGAAGTGACAAGGGGAGGAAAATAGTTAACAAAGAACCCACTGCGATGGTAGCCACCACCAAGCTTTGAAATACGAAACTTGAGGATCTATAGGAGGGGGAGCACCTCTTCCTCTCGAATATGTGATTAAAGGCTTTGACAATGCATTTCATCGTTGAAAGTGGTAGCCAGAAGAACCTGATCTCAGCTGAGGCCATTAAGAGTTTTAAGCTACCAACAACGCCACACCCACAACCGTACACCATTGGGTGGTTCCACCGAGGGAAATATCTCCATGTTAGCCAGCACTGTCGCATACCTTATAACATCAATCCCTTTGGAAATGAGGTATTATGCCATGTTGCCCCTCTCAAAGTCTATGATGTTTTATTAGGTCAAACATACCTATGGAATCATCATGTTGTATATGAATCTAGACCTTGTTCTCTTATTATTACATTGGGTGAGAAATTGTATAGGATACTAGAGGTAGCAATGCCTACTTCCTTTTATTTTATCTCTGCTAAAAAATGAAATAAGATCGTTTCCCAGACTGGTAAATTTGTGTTCCTCATGATTCATCATTAGAGAAAAGAGGAAGGTTATGGCCAAATCCACAACCTTCATGCAAGGCTCCTCCAAATGGAAACCATAGATGGACAAGATCATGGAGGAGTACAAGGAAATATTCACCTCATCCACGGGGGTGCCCCTATGCTGTCGAGTCAAGCACTGCATCGATCTGACCTCAAGTGCACTCCTACCCAATGAATCGATCTAATAATGCTCTTTTCTAGAGAACGATGAAACCAAGAGGCAGATTCAAGAGTTTTTGTAGAAAGGGTAGATCAGGCCAAGTTCATCACCTTGTGAGGGCCCGATCATGTTGGTACAGAAGAAGGATGGAATCTAGAGGCTTTGTATTGACTATCGAGTGTTGAATAAGAGCACTGTATGGAATAGGTATCCAATCCCATGGATTTATGACCTTTTGGACCAGCTCAAGGGGGGGAATATTTCATCAAGATTGACTTGAAGTCCGGTTATGACCAGGTACAAATCGAACCCTCTGATCTGTGGAAGACTACCATCAAATACAAGGAGGGCCTTTTCTAATGGTTGGTTTAGGTTGACGAATTCCATTGCAGCCTTCACGAGGCTGATGGAAAACATCTTGCGACCCTTCACCAACTCATTCATGGTAGTATATTTGGATGACATTCTGATCTTCAACAAGAGTTGGTAAGAACGCCTACGCCATATTAGACTGATCCTCCAAACCCTACGACAACACAAATTGTATTCCAATTTGGAGAAATGCACTTTTGGTATGACTTAGGTTCAATGTTGGTATGACTTTTGGTTACATCATTGATGAGCAGGGGGTGCATGTGGACCTAGCCAAGATACAAGTTATTTAGGATTGGCCGACCCCAACCACTCTAATGAAGCTCTGAAACTTTCTTGGTCTTGCCAATTTATATCCTAGGTTTTTTTGGGATTCTCTCATATCACTTGGCCTTTGACTCATGTCACGAAGGGCAGAGTGAAAGATAATTTATTTTGGTCTGAATCCCAATAGATGGAATTTTTTGAGTTGAATCATTGCCTCTGCTCTACACCAGTGCTAACATTACCAGACCAACAAACTCCATTTTAAATTGAGACAGATGCCTCAAACTATGCTTTGGTGCAGTTCTTACCCAACCAAGGAATCTGGTGGCATATCACAGTGAGAAAATTTCAGATGTCATCCAAAAGTATCCCACCTATGACAATGAGATGTATTCCATTTTGCAATTCTGCTGACAATGGAATCATTACATTCTAGGGAAGGAAACAATAATCCGCACAGTCCATTGACCCTTGCAGTTCATATAGACACATAGAAATTTGTAGAATGATCTCCATCTGAAGTGGTCCACATATTTTCAACAATTCCATTTAAACATTAAGTACAAGAAGGGAAACAAAAATAATGTTGTAGACTACCTCAATCGGCCGCTAGTTATGACATTGACCGCTGTGCTCGACTCTTATGGAAATGATACTTTAGTATGACCACATCTTTACAAGGGTGATCCAGACTTCGACACCACATACTAGATTCTCCTGGAAGGGAAGGAATTTCCAAACTTTCACCTCCAAGATGCACTGTTATGCCACCTAGGAAATCTTTGTGTCCTTTCAAGTGAGTGATGAGCCTCATAAATGGGTAATTATATGGGCTCATTTTACCTCCTAACCAAGTCAAATCAACCATTCTCTTAGCTTATTGTATGATTTTCTGATTATATTTATGCTTATAGAGTGAGTTGAGTTAGTTATTGTGCCATGTGGTCTAACATGTATTTAATGCAGATTATTGATGGCTTTCAAGGTCAAAGTCAAGGATCCAGTGGACAAATGGCAGCAATAAATTGAAGCGAACAGAGGAGAGGACCTATAGGAGGGAATCCCCCTCATTTATTACTCCTCACTTTGAATTCCCCTTCATTCAACTCAGAGTACAAGCAGTTGAATCATGCACTAAAAGGCATCCGAGCAAGTGGAGGATGACTGATGATTATCTGGAGTTTTGCGAGCCAAGCCTCCCTGATTTTAAGGAAGCTATTGGTAGGTTCATTTGTATAAGTAGAGAGGCCTAAGGCCTCACTAGGGTTGGATTTTTTTCTTATGTAAACTCTGCTCAAATTTCGAGCTTATTATTTTGTGACAGTTTCATGTAATCTTGCTATTGTTTAGAAAATAAAGATGGAATCCTTTCTGAGCTAGCACTGAGTTACCTTAGAGGGCTGAAGATCTTGGGTTAGGGCCCAATCCAAGCAACCAATCTCCTTTTTACTTTCATTTGTATGCTTTGTTTCAGTTTGTAGATTAGTTTGCTATTAGATGTATTTCTCTTATGGTTAAGAATAGCTTGCTTTTGATGATTTAGTAGTTTGCTTCCATTTGTGCTTTCTATAGTAGGTTAAGAAATGAATAGAAAAGATTCAAAAGGCTAGCAATAGTGCCTTGGCCTCTCTTCCTCCCTTTGGGACCATGATTTGAGGCAAATACTCTCTTGCTGCCCCAAAAACATAGATTTTCCTCCTTCATAGGACTTCTAGTGTTTGCAGCTTTTTAGTAGGTTAATAGTCCAGCTTTGCTTTGCTTTAGACCTTCTTCATCATGCTCACTTCCTGATTTGAAATAGTCTTCTTTCATGCTTTCCTTTCCTACAACATTTCTCAGCATTTCGTTCCATAGATCATAGTTTAGACCATTTTTATGCAAAACTCTGTTTTTCCTAAATGCATTCATTTCACTTGTTGCTTGATTTCCTTGGTTGATTGTCAATTTCTATGTAGAAAATATCTTCCTGTATTAGGCTAGCTTATCAGCAATCACACCCTCCATTTGATCCATACCCTATAGGTCTCCCAAATATCACCTCAATTCTGCCCTAGTTTCCTGCATTTTTCCATAGAACTTCTTCCTCTCTCCTTGAGAAAACCCAATAATCTTTCTCTCTCCTGGTGATTCTTGGTAGACCTTAGGCACCCTAACACCTCATTCCAACCTTCATCCATCTTTTTCACCCAGTCTCACACCCTCAAAACAGTGAAAATGGCTCTCGGCCTCCTCTTGTAGGCCTCCTGTAGTTTCCCTGTTTTCCTCTTGTAGATTTCCTGTGTCCTCCTGTAGGCTTTCTTTTGAAGGCCGAGTGTGGGAAAAGCTCTAGAAGGCCACCCGAGACCTCCTAAGACCCATCCACACCATCCTACATCCTCTCAAGTCCCAAAACCGCCTTTCAATGCCACCTAATCGCTGCTACACTCACACACAATAAATCACATGCATGTCAAATTCACATAAAAATACATAAAAATCCAAAAATATGTTTTTTTCTTATTTACTTCCAGAAATAGCATAGTTATATGTTGTTTACTTCCTTGAGTAGGTAATGGCATTCCTTTCATGGTTTTCATAGTTCTTTCTGCAAAAGTAGAATTAGTTGGTTAATTAGGGTTTACTAGGTTTACTTTACATTTCAGTGTTGTTGTTGGGAAAAGTATCCAATACGGAATGACCCTATCCCACTCTAAGGGTGATAGTACCTCAGCAACAATCAAAGCAAAGCTATTCGAGATTACTTCTTTATGAGATGTAAGAGAGGGGAGAAAGAGATCCACTAACCGTTGTCTTCCGCTAATGATTGATCCAATCTTCTCTCTTTGCTGCTTGCTCCCAGCTCCTTGCTCTTTCACTGACCCAGCTACACCAAGATCCTGCAAAATGACAAGAGAGGGAAACTACAAGAAGCATACATTCATAATTGATTCAAGGATTAGAATAAATCAAATATACAAGTATCAATACGCCATTGAGACACATGCATATAGAAGAACCTCAAATGCTTTATTAATGGAAGAAGTAAAGTTCAGGAAGTGATACAACCATAAAAGGTCCAATCCAGCATCACCTCCCAGCAGAAAGAAATCTCCTCTTCACCTCCTTCAAGCAAATCACCCAATAGTTCTATACTCAAACCAACAGCACTTCCTTACATTCACAAGATTCCAGCCCCCCTCAGACCTCATGAGAGAGCTCTATATATAGGAGTTTTGGAGAAAGGATGAGTCAGCTTGAGCTTGGCATTGAGCTGACTAGTGTCCTCTCCCACTTCAGGTATTCTTCAGTTCTTGAGTCCACTTGGAGGTTCTTGCTTCCACTTGGAGATCTAGACCCTCTTACTCATCACTAGGCGAATTCCCTGATCCAAGTGTCATTTTGGAAGCTTCCTGGGCATTGATACCTTGAGGAATGACTGTGCCACTTGGCCAAACTCGTCCAGCGCAGGTAGCCTTCATTACAGTTGACATTCAGCGTAGGTACAGAGTGGAGCAGTTGACATTCAGCGCAGATGCTCAGTGGAGCAGTTGACATGATCCAGAATTAGCTTGTTTTTGAGTGTTTTCAGGTGGAGAACTGATATTCAGTGCTGTGGTTTGCTGACTTTGTTCCTCTAGGGGTAGGAACAACATGTTTAGGGACTTTGGATCCCTTAGATTATTGACATTTCATGCTTCATGCTGTAAGGCACAAAAATGTCTATAACAGTTGCCCCCTAAAGTATGAGGTCGTTTATCGGGTGAAATGCTTTATCAGGAGGATCCGAAGTTCATTCAATCGCTGAGAGGTGACCTGTAATAAAATACAATACAATACATTATTTTTCATTCTGCTTTCATGATCTAGCTGAGGCGGGCATTCCCATGCTCAACTTTATAAATTCATTTTGGTACATAGAACAGACGATCGTCTGATGGTAGACTGATAATTTTCTGCTGAAATTATCATCCTTTGAGTAGGATGATCATCTGCTGTAACGATGTACATATCAAATGTCTTTATATTTCCTGGATATATATCGTAGCCCGGATGGATGAAACTACATTCGGGGTCTTCAAACTCATTCGATCTTCACTCTAAGTACAAGTCGATCCATGTGAGAATTACGCTGAAGTCGAACATGGAAAGACATCGCTTGATTACTGGCCAATGATGTAAACCGTTAACAAGCGCGAGAGGAATCACCGATAATGATAATGACCCTCAAGGTACTGCAGTACAATTGACGTGGTGTGAATAAAGGACTTGGAGTCGAACACCACGCAAAATCTTTCGGTCAAAGGTCATTGATGTATACCTGTCGCCGGAAGTGAGAAACTTGCCATTGAGGCATGCAAGCTTCAAAGTACTGAGGGGGGTGTTCCTAGATCAACTTCTTGGATAATGAGCTGAAGTCGACAAGAAGCGATCCGCCAAAGGAGGGCCTTAATGAATCCCACATTAGTGACACGGAACGGAGCTAATGATTTTAGTGGAGGTGAAAACAATCTGTGAAATATGATTCAGGGTGGCGATCATGGGTGGATGAAGGATAATGTATGGCAGTGGATGGGACACGGTTGACTCTTTCTGAACAACATCTCTTGAACATATAACGACACTGATGCGATGGATCGGTAGCATTACCCCAAATGTGGATGGTTTGGCGAGACCATGGTGATGAGACTGGTGAATGAAACAACCCAACCCGATGTGATACGGAGGAAAAGTGTCATGTTCAAGAGCGACTTGCTACCATTAAAGCTTTGAGGTTCTCCCAATTTTTCCCCAGTCATTTCTGACCAGTACCTCTTTATTTTTGTCAAGCTTGAGGAGGATAACATATGCTTGTTCTATAACCTGCCCTTCGGGCAAGCCCATCGCTATGTTTTAACGAGCCTAGCGATAGGGAAACTCGTTCTCGTCTAAAGACAAGTTTGTCGCTATTTAATCATTTTAACGAGTCTAATGACAAGGAAAACTCGGTCCTTTTCATTTTTAGAGAGTCTGAAAAGGTACTTAAAGTTAACTCCAAAATTCCTTTTTCGTCATCTAATCCCTTAAGTCCGAAAAAGTATAAAACAATACAGAAGGGATGAGTTTTCGATAGTTTTAATGAGCCGAACAAAACAAGCACTCGATCTTTTTGTGCAATAATCCCTCAGGTCCAAAAAGATTAAAATCTAGAGGAGGGATAGCTCTTCCGGTTGTTTAACGAGCTGGAAGGCCAAAACTCGGCAATCTTTTCATATTTTACGAGTCAGTTGAAAAGAGCTTAAAGAAGACTCGTCTTTTGAGGAACGAGTGATGAACAGGGATAGCAGCTGATTCCAGGTACAGGTTGGAATTCTCCAATCACGGCAGTGTCACAAGGATGCCTAGGTGAAATCACTCTTCGCAGCTGTTCCTCAAAATGGGTAAACAATCATATGGAGGTGAACGATCGGCCAAATGAAAGTGGAGGTGGCAGGTGCAAAACACGACCAAGGCTTTTATGGTTGATCAGGTTACATACTTAATGGTTATTTACCGGGATGGGTTCATTTTTTAACGATCTTGAATGCGCCAAAACACTACTCAATCTTATGTTTATTTTTTAACGAGCATGAACTATGTGCTAAAACTGCTCGGTGAATTTTGCATGCCCCCAGCATAATAATGCAAACGAGGCGCATGCCCCCTAGACTTCAGGGGGTCGTTTCATTTTTTAATGAGGTTGACACAGATAGGAACTATCCTCGACTCTTTATTTCATTTTTTACCGAGGTTGACATGAGATAGGAACTATCCTCAAAGTCTGAATCCATCAGATATAGAAGGCTTCATATTCCACTGCGGCCACTTCCGCCAGATTACTCGGAGGCGGTAGGGCAAAAGTACCCATTAAGGCAGGGTCTTTTAGGAGACCTACTCCGATATTTTGGAGCGAATGACTGCTTCCATGGATTATCGGAATGCTTCCCGTAACTTGTGAACTGTTGGGGAGAAAAGTTTGTTGGTCGATGATTGTAATTCCTCCTTGGAAGGGAAATGCAATCTTCCTGAAGTAGGTCGACACAACCGCGGCCATGGCATAGATCCAGGGCCTTCCCAGTAGGATGTTGTAATCGAGGTTTCCATCAATTACTTCAACATCAATTCCTACTGTTTTGCCCCCCAGTTCAACTTGCAAGTTACTTAAAATCCCGTATGGAGTGTATGATCGTCCATCAAATGCTTTTAACGTCGTTGAAGATTTTGACAAGGGTGGTGAGCCTAAATCTTTCCAGCAACTCATCGACATAAGACATGTAGATGCCCCCTCATCAATAATTGTTCGATGAACAGTTTTGTTGAGGGCTTTCACTTGAATAAGGAAAGCTAGTTGAGCTGGTAATTGAGGGTCATATCCTTTAAGATCAAAGGCCACAAGATTGGAATCTGTTGGGTCAATCCCACCTATTGCTGATAATAAAGCTTGCTCTTGCGAGAAGCAATTTTGCGGTACCTCAAGTGTCGACATAGCGGACGGCGATTGGGCCAGGTCCTCTATCTGTGCTATTTTCGCACAAGGATTAAATGTCGATTTGTGTACTGCTCCCTTTTGTGACTTTATCATTGGCTTAGGAACGATGGGTGGCCCAACTTTGGTGAAAGTTGTTGTCGAACTACTAGGTTGTTCATTAGCCTTGTTGTTTGACATCTTTGGATTCCTGTAATCTTTATTCCTTGTCAAAGCATCATTTTGCTGATTCGATACAGACAACATAAGCACTTGGGATTGGGAAGCATTTTGATTAGCAACCAGATTTTGACTCGGATTAGGAAACGGATCAGTCAATACTGCTGGGGTTTTTGAACTCCTAAAGAGTTTCTTAACTTCAGCTATATGTGGACAATCTTTCGTCCAATGATCCTCATCGCATATATGACACCCTGCCGGGGGTTTCCTTTTTCTCCCTTTCTTTTTCTTCTTGCCCCCTGGTTGCTTCAGTTGTTTGCCCTTGTCGGTCGACATGGCATTTACTTCCGAGGCAAGAAGTTCTTCATTTGCATTTTGACTAGAAATCTTGTGTTTGCCAATCACGCCATCGCCGGCGTGAGAGTCATTGTTTGATTTAGGAGGAGGAGGAATTGAGAATTCCAGTCTAGGGGCGTCAGGTATTTTGTCGTAGAGCGTGCCGGACTGAGTATAGACCAAATCCAGATATTGCGCACGAGCGATAACCTGCTCTTCTGTTACGACTCCCCCCTTGGCCACATCTTCCGTGATGGCAGGAAGTAATGACTTGATAAACCATTCAGCTAATAGCTGGTCGAGAACGTACGTTTTTACCATCCTACAACGACGTTGCCACTCATGTATATGATCAGATATGTGGGTGGCGGTCGTCTGTTTGAAGTTGGTAAGGAGTTCTGTTCCCGTTTCATACCTTATCGGTAATTGAAAATGGGTTAAAAAGGTTGTGGCTAAGGTACTGAAGTTATCGAACGAAGCTCTAGGCAATTCAATGTACCATTTTGCCGCTAGACCCGTTAACGTCCTCTGAAAGAGGCGAAGTCTTATCGAATCATCATTCAGGGTGTTTGATGAACACCATAGATGGAATGTCATCACATGATTCGACGGATCTTCACCCGGATTTCCATTAAATTTAGGAATATCTGACGGAAGTTTATGCGGAATCGCTGGCCACCAAGGGGCATAAGCAATTGGATCATTCGTCAGCCGGTTTAGATCTGGTAATTCTAGAGTCGCTACAAAGGGCAACTGTTGGTTCAGGTTAGGCGAAGCATATCCAGGATAAGATGGTATCGCCTGAGCAATGGGTCTTTGCAGACCAGCATAATGCTGACAACTTTGACAAGGTTGATGGGCATAACCATTATAGCATGGTTGCCCATTACTTACAAAGACTTGTTGCTCAGGTCCTTGATATGATTACTGGAATGGCGGTCGTTGAGATTGAAACAGCTCTGGTTGTTGGACCATTTGCTGTTGACCAATACTTGCTTGAGCCTGAGTCGCTCCAGATAAGGAGGCACTACGCTGAGATCGTGATTGAGTCGTTGAGACAAGAGGCTGTTGTATTGCAACCTGAGAAATCTGGGGTTGACATACAACAGGTAGCGCTTGTACTTGCGACGCATTCACCATAGCAGGCGTGGTGGGAATATTCGACACAGGGTGTACTGGTTGCATTGAATATACAACCCCTGCTTGTTGAGGCAGTATTGGTATCCAACCGCTGGATGTAATTCCAGTTTGACCTGAACTTTGTTGTAAACTCCCATATGGTTGTTCTCTGGGAGGGAACAATGAAAGAGCATACTGCCCTCCATATGGTGGAAATCCAGTACTTAAAGGGTAAATTGGCCTTTGAAGACACATTGGATCACTTTGTTGAGTTTCAACATAAGAAATACCAGATGATAATCCGGATGAAGAAATAGGAACCAACCATGTCGTCGTCCCTGACTGGACTCCAGCTTGTTGTTGACAATTTACCGGGACAGATGGTATACCAGCAAACATCGTCGGAGTAGCAGCAGGAGGCTCTGCTGCTGCTGTGTCGGATGACACAGTCCTAGATGTCGACGGTTGTTCAAACATATCTAGTCTATCCAAAAGATTTCTTAGCGATTCTACAAGAACTTACGATGCCAAAAGACTAACTTCGAAGATCAACGAGGGAATGGTGATGATTATCCCGTTTAAAATAAATTTTAACGACGCTTAGACACAACTTGCTTTTTCACTTTTAAAGAGTCGAGAAAAAGCTAAAGATGACTCTAGTCTCCTTCGATGTTTTAACGAGCCGGAAGTGACAAATGCTCGGATGGACTTTTTCAGTTATAGAGTTTGAAAAAGGCCAAAAGAAACTACTCTGGAGTTCTGGGCAGAGGGTGTGCCAAACTTTTCGCAAAACCACAGAATACGTTTTACGGTACGAGTGGTCGATCTTCGTGAATGTTGTGTTCATTGCATTGCGATCAGTAGGGCGGCCGACACGGTTTCCTATGGATAAAGGCTTTGTTCCTATAGGGGTCTCCCAATATATACGCGACGGTACGTGGGAGCACAAGTCCGTATTGATACTTATCGCTTCACCGTGGAGGAATCACCCAACCACTCAACGCTAAGGTATCACGTTTAACGACGCCGGAACACGTCTCTAGCTTAGACCTCTATGTGGTTGCGTTATGTTTCAAAGCGTTGTTATGTAAATTCAATTCATTTTAAGTTGATCTTGTTTAGCAGTTTGCCGTTATGGATCACCACGAGATGTATAATACAACTTCCTAAATGCAGTCTAAGATGATAAGCAAGCTTTTCAATCTTTCAACTTATGAAAATCTTAACTACTGAGGGAAAAGAAAGACATCATCTTTTCACACAGATCATAGAGCACACACTAATGCACTTTTTCCTAAATCAACATGCAAACTGTCAAAATGCACAATGCACAATGCAGGTATTTCTTTTCTCTTTCTTAATGTTGATGTACTACAAAAAGAAAGCTGTTGTATAACTTTGAATTCTATTTCAAGTGAAAGCAAACAAGCTTTGTCCAAAATCAAAAGACACCTTAAGATTTACTTGTTTCGACACTAGAAATACATGAATTCAAACCATATGATGAAAGCAAAAGCTCAATCAGCTATGAACAGCAAACAAACTAACTCTTAAGATCAAAACGACACTTATCACAGGTCTAGATCTAAGAGGCCACAGCAAGACTAGTTCACTTTCGTTATGGGAAGCTGCAAATTATATAAGAAATACACAAAGAACAAATACAATTTCTTTATACAACCGAGGCGGAATAGTGGCAAGGAAAGTTGGTTTCAGATAGGTACATTGACTAACAACAGGCTGCAAAAACAGGGATGAAAACAGGGCAATAAACAACAGGGAACCCCAGTAGCACAAGGCAAAACTGGTTCAGCGCAGGTGGTACACTGTCAGATTGAAATTCAGCGCAGGTAGCCCCTTCGGGATCTGCGCTGAAATGCAGACTGCCTTCACAGTGCCTGCACTGAAGAAATAAACTTTCGTTTTTCTCAGTTTCCGGGTCACAGATTGCTAAAAAATTCACAGTTTTTGGCCAAATCAGAAGCTATCAGTCAAGTACACACTAAGGGATGAAAAGGAGGATGAAAAGCTATCACTAAGAGCTATTTAGAGTCCTTGTGGATCAGCTCTTAAAATCATAAACATGCCCAGAAACTGAGCTAGAGTAGCTGCCCTCTACTTTGCATTGGAAAAATCCAAATGCAGTTCGATTCGGTACTCCCTGTGTTTATGAAATGAATAGCAAAAAACACAAACAACCAACAAGATACGATCCCCAGCGGAGTCGCCAATTTGTTGTTGGGAAAAGTATCCAATACGGAATGACCCTATCCCACTCTAAGGGTGATAGTACCTCAGCAACAATCAAAGCAAAGCTATTCGAGATTACTTCTTTATGAGATGTAAGAGAGGGGAGAAAGAGATCCACTAACCGTTGTCTTCCGCTAATGATTGATCCAATCTTCTCTCTTTGCTGCTTGCTCCCAACTCCTTGCTCTTTCACTGGCCCAGCTACACCAAGATCCTGCAAAATGACAAGAGAGGGAAACTACAAGAAGCATACATTCATAATTGATTCAAGGATTAGAATAAATCAAATATACAAGTATCAATACGCCATTGAGACACATGCATATAGAAGAACCTCAAATGCTTTATTAATGGAAGAAGTAAAGTTCAGGAAGTGATACAACCATAAAAGGCCCAATCCAGCATCACCTCCCAGCAGAAAGAAATCTCCTCTTCACCTCCTTCAAGCAAATCACCCAATAGTTCTATACTCAAACCAACAACACTTCCTTACATTCACAAGATTCCAGCCCCCCTCAGACCTCATGAGAGAGCTCTATATATAGAAGTTTTGGAGAAAGGATGAGTCAGCTTGAGCTTGGCATGGAGCTGACTAGTGTCCTCTCCCACTTCAGTTATTCTTCAGTTCTTGAGTCCACTTGGAGGTTCTTGCTTCCACTTGGAGATCTAGACCCTCTTACTCATCACTAGGCGAATTCTCTGATCCAAGTGTCATTTTGGAAGCTTCCTGGGAATTGATACCTTGAGAAATGACTGTGCCACTTGGCCAAACTCGTCCAGCGCAGGTAGCCTTCATTACAGTTGACATTCAGCGCAGGTACAGAGTGGAGCAGTTGACATTCAGCGCAGATGCTCAGTGGAGCAGTTGACATGATCCAGAATTAGCTTGTTTTTGAGTGTTTTCAGGTGGAGAACTGATATTCAGTGCTGTGGTTTGCTGACTTTCTTCCTCTAGGGGTAGGAACAACATGTTTAGGGACTTTGGATCCCTTAGATTATTGACATTTCATGCTTCATGCTGTAAGGCACAAAAATGTCTATAACAAGTCTTTCTCCTTTCTGCAGTTAGAATAGCATCTGTAGAGTAATCTTTCTTTCCTTTCACAACATGTAGAGCTTCTTCTGGAATCCATAGAAGTTGGCTTGAGCTCCTAGTGATCTTGCGCCGGTTGACCAAGTGACAAACTGCAGTGGGAACTAGTACTTGTGCATAGAGCACCGACGCTTCCAAGTTTGTTACGAACTACCGGGTTGATAAGGGTAAAGTAGGCAGCCCGGGAGTTGCAGCATTATTGTTACAATACTGGTGCTCACCACTTTTTGGTGTCGTTGCCGGGGAAGCGTTAGAGTGTTCTATGATTACTGCTTTCTTCTATTTCCTATTGTAACATTCTGCTAATAGTTTATTTCAGCAAAAGTAGACTAGTCCTTTCTTTTCCTTCAATTTTTCATTTCCTTGCTTTCCTTTTCAATTCTGCAAAGTTTATTTCAGCAAAAGTAGACTAGTCAATTCCTTTTCCTTTAGTTCTGCATTTCCTTGCTTTCCTTTTCAATTCTACAAATTTCATTTCAATAAGTTCATTTCAGTTAGTTGCAATTTGTTTTGTTCAATTAATTTTAGTTTCTGCAGTTACCGTCAGTGTGGGGAAAAAGAAACAAAAACCAACCGAAAAGATTTTCTTTCATGCCTCGTAGGAATAGAGATAGCTTAGGAAATTTTTTTTGCAACACCCCCACTGCTTCACACAGCCAACCTTCTCTCTTCTTCGGTGGCTGCGATCAAGAAGAACCCTTAGGTGAGCAACCAGACATATTTGAAGAACCTATAGGGGAAGAACAAGAAGAAAAAATTCCTTTAGAGCCAATGGCTGAAAACAGAAATGCGACGGGGAATGGAGAGAGAATAGAGGGTACCTTTCCCATTCTGGAGACCAATGGGGACACCAAAATGAAGAATATAAGCCCTTTCACCCTACCTCACTTCCATGGTTTGACTACAGAAGATCTTGACACCTTCTTCTTCACGTTTGTTGTCATCTATCGAACTTATGACTATGCAGAAGATGAGTAAAAGTTGAAACTGTTCCTTTCTACTCTCAAGGATGCAGCACTGTGCTGGTTCATGGGATTACCTGGCAATAGCATCACAACTTGGGCTCAGATGCAGGAAGCCTTTAACAACAAGTATCGAGACTATTGTAGATCAAAATATACTAAAGAATAAATCTTCCGAATGACCATAGGAAGTGATGAGTCCCTGGAAGACTATGAAGAGAGGTTCTAGCTCAGTTACAAAAGGGCCAGGTGTGCACTTGACCCTGAATCTCTGAAGTTGGTTCTGCTCAGGGGAATTCGGGAAGATCTTTTAGACACCCTCCATCTACTGGCTGGGAGAGACATCTATCAACTATCCTATGAGAACATAAATACTGTTTTTAGAAACTGTTCTAGAGTAGCCAGAAAGAAAGGTAGGGGGAGTCAACCCATAGCCAGTTCCTCTTCCTCCAACTCATCCATTAAAGCAGAAATTGGAAACATGCTGAAAGACTTCAAGAGTGAGACGTTGCAGACTCTTTCCATGCAATTGGATACCTTACATATCAAAAGAAAAAAAGAGGAAGCAGAGAGGGCTTTGGCCATTTTTTCCCTAGATGCACCAAGAGGCATCCTAGGAATGAATGCCCATTTAACTCTATAGAGGTTTGTTTAGTCTGTGAAGAAAATCATTCTACAGATAAGTGTCCTTCCTTGCCCGAACTTAAAGCTGTATATCAAGGGGCTGAGGGAGTCACTAAACAGCTTTATTATATAAACCAAAGAAGGACGCAAGGACCTAGACCATACTAGCAGGGAATGCAAGGGACATCTCAGGCATACTACAACCCCAACCAAGTCATCTCCATACCTTCTCGGGGCCCTCCTGCTCATCCTTCTTGGTCCATGCCTCCTCCTTGGTCCTTCACATCTCAATATCATGCCCAACCAGCCAACCATTCATTTCAATCCTATTCTCAGCCACAACCTCAGTGGAATGCATCTCATCAAGGGTGGAGGCCGCAATACAACTCTCTTCCCACTCTTTTTCCTCCACCACCTAACCAACCACAACCGTTACCTTCTACTCCACCAAAGCAAACCGAAATGCGTGCCTAGCCAAATTCGAACCTGAACAACAGACAGGCTCAGCAAGTGTATAGTGGGGAACCATCATGCCCAACTTATGCTGTGGAGATTCAAGAAATTAACTTGAGATCTGGGAAAGTCCTCCCAGATAGCCAACCTCCACATAGTAAGGTTGAGGAAGATAAAGAGGAAAGCCAACCTAAAGCAAATCCACCCTTTCTTGAGAGACTATCCGTGACAGTCTAGCCTACCCCATAAGAGACTAAACTCCTGGGAGAGCTGAAACATTTATGTGTAAAGATACCACTTATCCAAGCCATAAAATATGTGCCTATCTACAATAGGTTGATCAAAGAGAAGTGCTTTAGGCATCCAAGAAGGTGCAAGAGAGATGTCCCAACCATCAATGTCATAAGACAACTGTCTAACATGATGTTGGGGCAGGTAACCTGTCCAAAATATCTCGACCCTGGAAGCCCAGTAGTTGATGTCCACATCAATGGCACAATGATCCTGCATACCTTGATTGATTTGGGAGCTGCCATTAATGTGATGACAAAGGGCATAATGCTCAAACTTAACCTCCAAGGCTCCTTTAGGAAGACCATGACAGTGCTACAGTTAGCAGACCGCTCCATAGTGACCCTTGAGGGGATTGTGGAAGATGTGATGGTCTCCATTGATTCTTGGGAATACCTTGCTGATTTCTTAGTTCTCCAGCCAAAGGCAAAGCTCATAGGGTATCCTCTCATTCTGGGAAGACCCTGGTTAGCTATAGCCGATACCTACATCAGTTGTCGAGCTAGGAATATGACCATAAAGAATGGGCACATGTCCAAGCAGTTAATCCTATACCCTCCTGCCCAACCCTTGCTAGAACATGATCTACCTCTCTGGTTGGAGGAGGAAGATGAGGATGAAGTTTATTCTACACCACAAGATGAGGATGATATGATTGAAAATTTGATTCAGAATACACCTCCCAGTATATCACCATTAGAGGACATAGTAAGAGAAACCAAAAATAACCCCTCAACTGATCTCTGTGCGGCCGAATCCACTTCTCTTCGTGTTAAGAATATAGAGTTTGGCCCAAAAAGAACATTGAAAGTCAATCCATCCTTATCCACTTCCCTGGAGAAGGAACTGTGCAGCCTACTGAGAAAACATCTAGATGCCTTCGCCTGGAGTTATAAGAAGATGAAGGGAGTGCACCCTTCAGTATGTACTCATCACATATACATTAAGGAAGATTGCAAACCAGTCAGGCTGCCTTAAAGGAGGATGAATCCAGCACTTAAAGATATTGTTAAGGAAGAACTGCAGAAATTGCTTGATGCAGGATTCATCTATCCCATCTCTGACAGTGAATGGGTCTCTCCTTTGGTGCTAGTTCCAAAGAAAAATGGTAAGTGGAGAATCTATGTCGACTATCGGGAATTGAACAAAGCCACTAAAAAAGACCATTTTCCTTTACCTTTCATAGATCAAGTGTTAGATGGTCTAGCAGGGAAAAAGGTTTTCTTCTTCCTGGATGGGTTTAGAGGGTACAATCAAATTCAAATCAGCCCAAAAGACTAAGATAAGACCACTTTCACTTGTCCTTGGGGTACTTTTGCATACTGGGTCCTTCCTTTTTGTTTGTGCAATGCTCCAGCCACTTTCCAAAGAGCGGTATTGAGTATATTTTCTGAACTAGTTCATGATGTAGCAGAAATATACATGGATGATGTTACTCCTTATGGTTCTAACTTCCAGGAAGCTTTATCTAACCTAGGAAAAGTTCTAGACAAGTGTATTGAGATGAACCTATCCCTCAACCTGGAAAAATGTGAATTTTTTATGACTGAAGGGATCGTGTTAGGTCATGCAATATCTCAACAAGGACTCCAGGTGGACCCCAACAAAATTGCCATCATCCAAAGGGTCCCACCTCCTCAAAAGGTGATAGATGTCAGAAGTTTCCTAGGCTTAGCTGGATATTACAGGAGATTCATTAAAGATTTCAGCAAGCTAGCCTCTCCTTTGTTTGGCCTCTTAGGCAAAGATTTTGAGTTCATATGGTCAGAAAACTGTCAAGAAGCCCTAGATACCTTGAAGAGCAAGTTAGCGACTGCCCTAATTCTCAGAGGCCCAAATTGGGCCCTACCTTTCCACATTCACGCAGATGCCTTGAACAAAGCAATAGGAGTAGCCTTAGGACAAATTGATGAAAAGTTACCTTATGCCATATACTTTATAAGCAAAAACTTGTCAGAGGTAGAGTTAAACTGTACAGTGACCGAGAAGGAACTCCTAGCTGTCGTGCATTCCTTAAACAAATTGAGACATTATATCGCAGGCTATCAAACCTTTTTCCACACTGATCATGCTG
The DNA here is from genome assembly GCA_031772625.1 of Pinus tabuliformis. Lineage (NCBI taxonomy): Eukaryota > Viridiplantae > Streptophyta > Pinopsida > Pinales > Pinaceae > Pinus > Pinus tabuliformis. The sequence goes on from CM062809.1 coordinate 1,170,431,174, forward strand.
CAATTAGATATTTAATGAACAAACCAGATGTAAATGCTCGCATTATTAGATGGTTGCTTTTACTGCAGTAGTTTGATCTGACCATTATTGATAAGCTTGGTAAAGAAAATGTTGTTGCTGACTTTTTGTCTAGAGTAAATTTTCTTGTAGGGGAAGAAGGAATGGTGGATGACCAAATGCTAGATGAACATATATTTTCTATATCAGTACTCTCTCCATGGTTTGCTGATATAGCAAGCTACTTGGTTTCAGCACAGTCCCCACCACACCTATCCTCAAAAGAGAAGAGCAAGATAGTAAGGAAAAGCACCCCTTTCACCTGGATTGGAGGAAATCTCTTCAAACATGGCCCAGATCAGATATTGAGAAGATGTGTCAGGAAGGAGGAAGTCTTTGACATCCTCCTGACCTATCATGACGGGCCCTGTGGAGGTTATTTTGTAGCAAAGAGAACTACCTTCAAGATATTGCAAGCAGGCTACTACTGGCCCACTCTTTATCAAGATGTGAGGAGATATACAAGCCAGTGTGGTCGGTGTCAAAGGATAGGGAAACCTACTCCAAAGGATGAGATGCCCGTGCAACCTCAAGTGACCTTTGAGCCATTTGAGAAGTGGGGAATGGACTTTGTGGGGCCTATCAACCCTCCTTCAAAGTAGAAACATTACATCATTGTGTGCACCGACTACCTGAAAAAGTGGGCAGAGACAAAAGTAATCAAAGTAGCGACAGAGGAAAAAGTAGTTGAGTTTTTGAGAGAAAACACATTCTACAAGTTCGAGTATCCGAGAGATTTGGTCATAGATCAAGGCAGTCAGTTCACTTCCAACCTGATTGAAGACCTACTCACACATCATAAGATCAAGCACATGAATTCCACCCCTTACCATCCACAAGCCAATGGGCAAGTGGAGCACACTAACAAAGCATTGGAATGGATCCTAACCAAGGTAGTGAGCAGCAGCAGAAAATACTGGGTGAACAGATTAGTTGAGGCTACTTGGGCCTACAACACCACATGGAAGACCACCACCGGGTTTACACCCTATGAACTGGTCTATGGGAAGAAGGCTTTGCTGTCAATAGAATTTGAGTTCAATACACTAAGGATGGCAGCTCAGCTGGACCTAGACCTCAGCCATGTACAGAGGGAGAGATTTCTTTAGCTCAATGGATTGGATGAATACAGATTGTAAGCCCTTCATAAAGAGGTAGTTCAACTTCAAAGAAAGATATGGCATGAAAAAAATATCAAGGATAAGAAATTCCAAGAGGGAGATTGGGCACTACTCTATGGTTCAAAATAGAAGGATTTCAAAGGCAGGCTGAGGACAAGATGGCTGGGACCCTACACTGTGGAGAAATGCAATGATAATGGTTCAGTTCTGATCAGAACCATTGATGATGAAGCCATCACCATGGTTGTCAATGGACATCGGTTGAAGGTCTACAAGAAACCCCTATCCAAGCAAGAGTTCATTGAAGATTTGAATAAAACAGTGATGGTAGTGGAGCATGCCATAGCTTCCACTTCACCCACTCATTGAAGAAACAAAAAAAAATAAGGACTCAAGTGAAAACCTCCATGAGGCGCTTGAATCCCATCAATAGGTTGAAAACCTCTTCTGAGGCGGCCTAGTGATGTCAAAAAAAAAAGAGAGAGAAAAAAGAATAAGATCCCTGGGTGAAAACCTCCCTTGGAGGCACCTAGGGCAAGCAATTAGGGTGAAAACCTCTCTGAGGCACCCTAGCTGTTTTAAAAAAAATAGAGAAAAAGGAGAAAGAAAATGATTTTTTTTGTTGCATTGTAGGTTTGGAGGAGGACTACAGGGTGAAGAAGAAGGTGCCAAGGGGACCCTGACATTCGTACCAGCACCCATCTCATCTTCTCCACACCTTCCTCCATCATTTTTTGCATTTCTTTCACCCCACTGTACCTCTTTTTCAAAAACTGTGTTTTCTACAGGAGGCTCTGTGTTTTCTACAGGAGGCTCCTGTAGGAATTACAGAGCGCCAAAAGTGGCTACAGAAGCCAATTTGAGGGACAAAGAAGCTTCATGAAGAACCTATAATCCCTCCTACAATCTTCAAACCTCATTTCCATCATTTCCAAACCTGCATCACACCTTAAGCATCATTTTTCTTCCTATCCAAGAAAAACACAGAAAAATAGTTTTTCAGTTTAAAAAGCAAAAAACAAAAAATGAGAGGAATAAGCACCATAAAAATCACCTGAAGCCTACCTAATACCTCTCCATCTTTATCTACACCTCTAGCATCATCCTTGAGCTCCAAGCACAGGAAGAAGCTGAAGTTTCAAGGGGAGAAGCAGCTACAGGAGCTCCTATAGGAATTCCTGTAGTAGCTGATCCCATAGAAATCCAGCACCAACAGCAAGAGAATGCAAACATGAAGGTTGAAAAGGCACTTGAAACTCACATCCAACCAGAGAAGAACCTGCAAAAGCACAGAACCACACATCAACAAGCAGAGACAACATGCAAAAAGGGAAATAAATGCATGCAGCAGAGAAAGCCACAACACCTCACACCAAATACACTTAGATCACAGGTAAGTAGCTAAGTCACTCCTCTGTTTGCATTTGTGTAATTAGAAGTCATGCAAAATCAACGAGATGGTTGAGTTTGAATGAGGGAAAGGTGTCCAGTTAACTTGGTCACCTTCATCTAGTTGACTCCACTCATCTGAGATGTCACCCACACGTGCGCACAGTCAACTCCAGCACAAGATGCCAAGGACAGGTAATGGAGGAAGTGTGAACTCCGATGCAATAATGGGGTATGATTATGAGGAGGGGCCATGATGACCAAGGATGTGGGGACCAACGGTTTGAATATGGCCAACCTATACCTTGCCAGCTCAACACTCATCACTGAAAATATCCATAAAGTGTAATAAGTACTCCTCCCCGAGCATTCTCACCACCTTTTCCTTCATTCTCTCCTCATAACTTAGCTACATCAGTCTCCTTATGCCCCCACAGCCTCGTAACCATTGTCCCCCATCGATCTCTCCCATATTCCTGCTCTCAGCATTTTCTACAGGAGCACCTATAGGAAATCTACAGGAGGGACAACAGGCTTCTACAGGAGGGGCAGTGAGTCATTTTGAAGGGAGAAAACACGATTTTTAGCATGATTTTCGGTCTGAAGAGGTAGGGTTCATGCATACTCATTGCTGAATATCAATATATGAAAATAAGTGGTCTCAATTTGAGGAGGAAATAAGTCTTTAGGAGAGGAGAAACTACATAAAAAAAAAAAAATCTGCTTATTTTAGAAAAAAACATAGTCTCCTTTGTTTCTCTGTTTTTCTCAAAATTCTTTGTCTCCACCTCCATATTTGGTTTTCCAAAAGAGTATAGACAATATGACATGAGGGTTTATGAGAAAGGAGCCCACTAACTCCACTAGGCTCCATGCACATCCTCAAGTGGTGGACATCTTCACAAGGGCAAACTGGATGAATTTCTTTGAGAAATTTCAAGGGTTTGATGAGGAAATTGCCCAAGAGTTTGCTCTCTCTCTGGTCCCTCACACAAGAAATCATGCCACTGTCACCATTAGAGGTCTTTCCATGGAGATAACCCCTGAATTTATCAGTAGGGTCACTACCCTTCCTCTTGGGCTACCTTGGAGTAAAGATGAGAAACCAATTGGCCAGACTGCCAAGAAGAAAGTTTTCCAAAATAATGAAACCCCTGTTGAAGATAAAAATGGCACTAGAAGGGCTAGCATACCATATCCCTGGGATGAGGTTAGCTATCAAATAATCAAAAACATTTCCCATGAGGGGAGGTACAACATTGTTTATGGTTATCACTTTAGAATCCTCCAAGAATTAAGGTATGGCATGGACATTCCAACACCTCAAAAGCTTAATATCCCTCACTTCCTCCTGCAGTCCCTCATTGACTCCAGCACCAAGGTACAAGAAGGAAATTCAAAGCAGTTAGCTCACCATGGCTTAATCAAAATCCTAGTATAGGAAGCCCTCCATACCTTTACACTCCCTGTAGCATGGGAAGTTTTCTGAAACATGACAGCTGAGGATGACATAAAGGCCTTAACCTATGATGTTAGCCCTATTGGCAGTGAGGAGGAAGAACATCAAGGGGGAGAAGGTGAAGCTAGGGGTGACATAGTAGAACAAGAAAGGAAGGAGGAAGGAATTGAAATAGAGGAGGAGAGAGCCGAAGAAACGGAGCAGGAAGAGACATAAAAAGAGACAGAAAAAGAGACAAAAGAAGGAGAAAAAGAGGCAGAGAAGGAAGAACAAGGAGAAGAGTCCCCTGAGACTTTGGAAAGGGAGGCAGCAGCCACCCTCACTGCCCTCAGTACACCAATCGAGCCAAGGCAAAAGGCAAAAAGACAGACCTCCATGTATTTCAGGGCTAGGAAGAGCACAAGAATTAAAACAGGCAAACCTTAGCCCTCTTCAAAAGTGCCAATTACCATTGAAGATTCACCCTCTGCCAAGGGGAAAGAATCTCCTTCAAGGACACCTATAACATATGAAAGGGGGACTCCTAGATCTTCCACATGGAAAGAAAAGGCAGTACTACAGGAGCCAAAAACAGTCCTACAGGAGGCTTAGACAGTTCTATAGGATATACTCTCAAAACTACAGGAGACCCAAAAGCTTGAGAAAAGGATAGAAGGACAACCACAGGTGAAGGAAGAAGCACAAGAGATACAAGAACCTGATCCCTGGCCTAGTATTGCCTCCTATTACGGTCCACTTGAGGGAGGAAGGATAATCCCACAAAAATTTGCAATTCCACTATTTTTTGAATTGCAAAAAGAAAGAGTGAGAACACATAGGTGGATGCAGATAGCCAAATCCAATGGAGTTGAGGATGTTGGCCATATGGAAACCAAACTCAGGGAAATGGGTAAAGAGTTGAGTGCTCTCAGAGACGGGGAAGCAATTACAAGAAGCCACCTTGAAACTGAAAATGAATTGCTACGGAGGCAGCTGCAAGAGAAAGAGACTCAACTGGCATGCATGGCCAACTTATCCATGGAGACATTGCAATGCAGAACACCAGCCAAATCCTATGGCCTCTATCTAAAGGACCAATGGTTACAATTCCAAATAAAGACTTTGGCACAAAGAGGCACAATGCCTTTCCAAGACTACAGACAGTTCATGGATTTGTGTGACCAAAGCACCTCAGAGGATAAAGCAAAGATGGCAAGATTCTACTTACACAACATGGCCCTCACAGACATGAATGTGTGGGATCCCAATGCCAAGCTAGGGGACCTGTAATTAATGGCCATGGCCTCATGGATGAACCATGAAGAATTGAAGGCAGCAGAAATAAAAAGATTGATGATAAAGGAGCAAAATGAGCCATTAATGATAAGAGCTGAGTCATCAGATCCTATGGCACTCATCAACACACACAACCTGCTTGCCAATGACCTTCAGATTTCCCTTAGATGTCTCACCAATCAGGCACAAGCCATTGCACACTTTGAGGATATGCAAAGGCTACTTGGGGATGACTGTGTGCATGCATGCATGAGGAGATGGAACACCTTACCACACTGTTTGCAGATCAGGGAATATCATTCCCCCATGAGGCTGAAAGAGCCATTGAAAAGAGTGCCAATGTACAAGCGCTCCATGCAGAGGCCAAAGGTCAACTGGATTGGCCTCAAAATGAGTCCCCCACTGCTGTTAGGCATGTTGGAAGGCAAAAGAGAAGAAGAAGAGGAGGAGAAGTTGAAGGACATAGATAGGAAGGCAAGATTTTATGGCAAAGAAGAGCAGATCACATCAGAAGCCTGGGATGCTAGGGAGGTCACCAAGGTCATAAAATATGAGGAGATTGACTAAGTTGATCAAAGGTGAGCAACAACTTCAGTAGGGGGTGATGATGAGCCTCATAAATGGTTAATTATATGGGCTCATTTTACCTCCTAACTGAGTCAAATCAACCATTCTCTTAGCTTATTGTATGATTTTCTGATTATATTTATGCTTATAGAGTGAGTTGAGTTAGTTATTGTGCTATGTGGTTTAACATGTATTTAATGCAGATTATTGATGGATTTCAAGGTCAAAGTCAAGGATCCAGTGGACAAATCGCAGCAATAACTCGAAGTGGATAGAGGAGAGGACTTATAGGATGGAATCCCCCTCATTTATTACTCCTCACTTTGAATTCCCCTTCATTCATCTTGGAGTACAAGCAGCCGAATCATGCACTAGAAGGCAGCCGAGCAAGTGGAGGATGATTGATGATTATCTCGAGTTTTGGGAGGCAAGCCTCCATGATTTTAAGGAAGCTTGTTAAACACACATGGGTAGCAATATAATCTGAAAGATAAAACATGAGAATACATTTTTATTAACAAGAGATATACATTTATAGTACATGGTTTGACTGTTGGGTTCCACATCCCAAGGTCTCTTGGACTCCTTTTGTTTATTCGGCTTCCACACGAACCCATTGAGGACTAGGTATCCAACATTCCCCCCCTTAATCCGAAGGGTTATGTATGAGTCCAAGAAGAGAGCTGTAATACAAAATGTGCAAAAATTCATGGTAGCACTAGGTTGAATTTTCTCTCTAAAATGTTGGTATAAAGGGTGGTGGTTTAAGGATGACCACCAACACTGGAACGCTTAGTGCAGTTCCCAGAACTCTTCTAAAACTGGCAAGAAGCTGAAGTCTTCTACTAGAGGAAGTGCTCCTATTGTTTTGAAGAGGGAAACCTTCAACCATGAAAGGGAGATCTCACCCGGTATAAAAGGGAGAACTTCAACCTAAAAAGGGAAGTCTCAACCTGTGATGGTTTAAGGATGACCAACAACTCTGGAATGCTTAATGAAATTCCTGGAACTCTTCCAAAACTGGCAAGAAGCTAAAGTATTCTGCTAGAGGAAGTGTCCCCAATTTTGTTCCTAGAATTCTTCCGAAGCTGGCAAGAAGTTGAAGTCTTCTGCTAGAGGAAGTGTTCCAGATTACCAACTGAAGGCATGCTCAGGGGCATCTTTGTTTCTGGCTACAACTCTGAATCTGGTATGGCAGGTTGTGGCTCAGGCTCGCTTCATGTGGCTTTTAAGCTTGTAGATGACCATCATTTGGCCCCTGTCAGATACAAGATGATATGATGGAGAAAACTCAATTGCAAGACTGTTCAATACTCTAGAACAAGTTCTGACATGTGATTGGAATATCTTCTTGGCTGTTGATGCCCATTGCCAAGAAGTGATCCATCCAAGATGAATCTTTATTCTTGTAGGATGTTTGTTTCTGAAGCATCTGTGTGAAGAATGGGTGGTTTTATGATAATGCTTACATGCATGGAGATCAAAACAGTGATCTTTCAGATGGCCTACTCGATCACAGTGTTGGCATTTGACAATCTATTGTGGCTGCTGTGGAAGAGGGGCATAATCTGGAAAAGCTGGAGGTAAACTATCATGAATGAATCGAGCACTTTGAAACTGAATGGGCTTTGAGTAGTCTCGAATATGAAAGGACAAGTCCTTCTCATATCCGAGACTAGTTCTATGTTTGTTGTAGGCAAGCTCTTCCCAAGGTCTGATGATGGGCTTGGGAAGTGGAAGCTAAACTTCTGCATTTGCATGTAACCTTGTTGCTTTATGGGAGTCCGTTTCAATCTTCTGAACAGGAACAGGTTCAGAATGATTCCTCTATTTTAATTCTTCTTGTTGTAGCTGAGATTTGAGCTGCAAAAAATCAATTTTCTCTTGTGCATTTTGTAGACAGGCCTGAATGTCTATGAGAGAAACTTTGTTGACTTTTAATGTATCATGAGTAGTAGACAATATTAGAGTTTTGAGGAACTCTAATACTTCATTGATTCTGGCCATTTTATCCAATGTTAAACTTACACTTTAAACCAACTATGAACCAATGTCACTACAAGGTATTCTCAAAGTTTGTTCTCCCAGGAAACTACAACAATCAAATTATATTATTCCTTGAGGAATAAATCAAAATCAAGATTTTAACCCTACACTTATTCTCCAAATCCGCGCACAACGATGGTTGGTTGCATTCATATGCAAGGAAAGTATATTGTGCATTCCCAAATAATGAGACTCAAAGGCTACAACAAATAAAATACTTGTTTTTCCACTCAGAAATATATATCGACAAGGATGCAAGCTTTACATAGTCATCTATTCAAGAAATACAGTGCAAAAATTGAAAAGGAACCTGACCCAGCCACTTGTATAACAAATTCAACTTCTAGAGAGTCTACTACAGCCCCAGGATTGCCTACTATGCTCACAAGATGTTGGAGTACTTGATTCGGTGATATAAGATATATGCAGACAATGTAGATGATCAAGTGATTACTCTTGAAACCATTCAACGCATTCAGATTACTTGCATTGTATTGTTGTACGCTCATCACAAAACTAGGTTATCACAGGTTCAGAGGATGGGATAGTTTGCTCCCAATCCACAGGTGTTCATGTTGTTGTGGGGACGCCAGGTAGAGTCTATGACATGCTGCGGCATCATGCCTTGCGTCTTGATTCAATCACAATGTTTGTGCTCGATGAAGGAGATGAAATGCTATCACGTGGGTTTAAGGGCCAGATATATGATATCTTTCAATTGCTACCTTCATGAATAATTGCAAATAACTTCCACTGCACTTCCGCATTCTAGTGCTTCAATTACATCATCCTTTAGTACATATTGACAGGTTGATAATATGCATTATGAAATAATACATACCAGATACCAAAATATCAAACCAACTCAATTAGTCACGCGCAGACTAGTAATAACTCAAATCAACTACCAGCTGTTATAGATCTCACCATCTAATAATGTATACTTCAGTATCTTCTCCTGACAGGACTCCTTGAGCGATGACCCCCACGCAGTGACCTCCAACAAACAGTTTTACGTCGAAATGGACCATTGCTGAAGGCCCAATCAACAAATATGTTTTGAGTCAATAATTATGCTCCATTAAGATTCATTATTGCAGCCTGAGCCTCCTTAAATGTTTCATACTTAGTTAAGGCATAGCCCTTGATGAAACCAGTTCGAATTCCAGTGTGAGATGGAGAGAGTTAGAGAACAACGACTGAAAATAGTGAACCGTGAATATCAATAGTCCTCAACACAGATTATATGCATCCGCGGTCCTCAAAAATGGCTAATGCACAGTCATGTCTATTTCTAATTCATCAATTGCACAAGCTTCCAATCCGGCTTCCCCAATGACCTTACTGCACATTATCAGCTCACCTCCTCATGGGGTAACTGATCCAGCAACAAGTATAAATCAATCTCCGGTTAAGGGTTTTGATCCATCCTACAGTGGACAGCAGATCCCCTCAAGGGGTACTGGATTCTCCAGGTACTGTAATGAGTTGTCTTCGTCAGCTTGTTTGCAAGGTTGTGCTAGTTGGACTCAAACACGACCTTAAACCTGTAACTCATGAGATGTCGCATACTATTCTATGAGCTGCTTCATAGTGGCATACAATTTGTAGATAATGTACCTGATGATGAGGCCTTGTTTTCTTTGATCCTGGAAATTCATAGAAGGCGGGATAAAATCGCTATCCATATACAAATGTTAGATCAGCACCTGCATTGTCCTACTTTTGCAACACTTCGAGTTTCACCTCAAGTATATCCAAGCATCCCAGGTGAGCCATCAACATTTCGATCTGTGGTCACCAATGGCATGGAGAGTTTTCAACTCCGCAAGCGGATCACTGCTAACAGAGATCCATGACCAAGAAATGAACATTCATGAAGTTCTCTGAATCTGAGGCATACGCAGGCAAGAAATTAAATTATTGCTCTGATGCTAAAATATACGTGCGGATGGATGGATGCTAGAAATGGGTTTCGTAAAAAAGGTGTTGATTAATCACAGTGGCCGTGAGTGGCATCAACCTCTGGAATATGAATATGAATGGCCATGAAAATTACAATGATGAACAACATGAAATGTAACCTATCGAAGATAATGTGGTAGCAAGTAACGATGCGCACCAGACCTCCATGAGTTCCACAGATCATAGAAAAGTGCAAGAGCAAGGGAATCTCTGGTTCGTATCCGGCAGGTCAGAATATATGGAATATGGCAGACAATGGTTATGCGCAAAAGCCACGCAGTGGGTAACACAGAGTGTAGAATGGCGCAGACAACGAACAGCTCATTATTCAATGAACAGCCAAGCATAGTCACAACGAATAGCTCATTATTCAACGAACAACCACCATTATCATTAACACGGAATTTAATTATTCAAACTGACAGACAGGCCTAGGGGCAGTGTAATACCAGACTTCCGTTGTCAAACCTCACGCTGCACTGAAACACTGGCAGCATTGTAGGAACGCTGGCAATGGAACGCTGACAACACTATAGGAGTAGGTATTCCATGGGAATACTAAGCGTTACCCATATTATCATGCAGACAGTGGACCCACATTATCATACAGAGAAGAATGATAAGAATATGGCAAAGGGGAGTTACAATGATAGATAGAGGCCAAAAATGGCGTTGGAGAAATGACAGAGGTTGCAGCTAGAAGTTAGCTAAGAAAATATTCATGAAATGCATAAGTGATGGCAGAAATGACCTGCACATAAAGGCGATAAAACAAATGGCTCAAAGTAATTATGCAGGGCAGGAATACGCCTGCTCTAATAGCATGTTAAACACACATGGGTAGCAACATAATCTGAAAGATAAAACATGAGAATACATTTTTATTAACAAGAGATATACCTTTATAGTACATGGTTTGACTGTTGGGTTCCACATCCCAAGGTCTCTTGGACTCCTTTTGTTTATTCGGCGTCCACACTAACCAATTGAGGATTAGGTGTCCAAAAAATCTGTTGGTAGCTTCATTTGTATAAGTAGAGAGGCCTAGGGCCTCACTAGTGTCGGATTTTTTTCTTATGTAAACTCTGCTCAAATTTCGAGCTTATTATTTTGTGACAGTTTTATGTAATCTTGCTATTGTTTTGAAAATAAAGATGGAATCCTTTTTGTGCTAGAATTGAGTTACCTCAGAGGGCTGAAGCTCTTGGGTGAGGGCCCAATCCAAGTAGCCAAGCTCCTCTTTACTTGTATTTTCATGCTTTTTTTTAGTTTGTAGATTAGTTTGTTGTTAGATGTATTTCTCTTATGGTTAAGAATAGGTTGCTTTTGATGATTTAGTAGTTTTCTTCCACTTGTGCTTTCTGTAGCAAGTTAAGTAGTGACCAGAAAATATTCAAGAGGCTAGCAATAGTGCCTTGGCCTCTCTTCCTCCCTCTAGGACCATGATTTGAGGCGAAGCCTCTCTTGCTGCCCCAAAAACATAGATTTTCCTCCTTCATAGGACTTCTAGTGTTTGTAGCTTTTTAGTAGTTTAATAGTCTAGCTTTGCTTTGCTTTAGACCTTATTCATCATACTCACTTCCTGATTTGCAATAGTCTTCCTTCATGCTTTCCTTTCTTACAACATTTCTCAACATTTCCTTCCATAGATCATAATATAGACCATTTTTATGCAAAACTCTGTTTTTCCTAAATGCATTCATTTCACTTGTTTCTTGATTTCCTTGGTTGACTATCAGTTTATATGCAGCAAATATCTTCCATAAGTAGGCCAGCTTATCAGCAATCACACCCTCCATCTGATCCATGCCCTATAGGTCTCCCAAATCTCACCTCAATTCTGCCCTAATTTCCTGCATTTTTCCATAAAACTTCTGCAGAATCCTTGAGCAAACCCAATCATCTTTCTCTCTCTTGGTGATTCCTGGTAGATCTTAGGCACCCTAACACCTCATTCCAACATTCCTCCACCTTTTTCACCCACTCTCACACCCTCAAAACAGTGAAAACTGCTCTCGGCCTCCTCCTGTAGGCCTCCTGTAGTTTCCCTGTTTTCCACTGTAGATTTCTTGTGTCCTCCTGTAGATTTTACCATCGGCTTTTCTTTGAAGGCTGAGGGTGAGAAAAGCCTCTAGAAGGCCACCTGAGACCTCCTAGGACCCATCCACACCATCCTACATCCTCTCAAGTCCCAAAACCACCTAATCGCTACCACACTCACATAGAATAAATCACATGCATGTCCAATTCACATATAAATACATTAAAATCCAAAAATATGTTTTTTGCTTATTTACTTCCAGAAATAGCATAGTAAGATGTTGTTTGCTTCCTTGAGTAGGTAATGGCATTATTTTCATGGTTTTCATAGTGCTTTCTGTAAAAGTAGAAATAGTTGGTTAGTTAGGGTTTACTAGGTTTGCTTTACATTTTAGTATTTCTCCTTTCTGCAGTTAGAATAACATTTGTAGAGTAATCTTTCTTTCCTTTCATCACATATAGAGCTTCTTCTGGAATCCGTAGAAGTTGGCTTGAGCTCCTAGTGATCTTGCGCTGGCTGACCAAGTGACAACCTGTAGTGGGAACTAGTACTTGTGCATACGGCACCGACGCTTCCAAGTTTGTTACGAACTATCGGGTTAATAGGAGTAAAGTTGGCAGCCCAGGAGTTGCAACATTATTGTTGCAATACTGGTGCTCACTAGTGAGCATTCCAAGATGATTTGGGAGGTGCACTACAGTCGGGTCAATAGAAATTTTGGGGTAGAAAAACCAGTGGTAGTGCTATAGAAGTATTTTTATTGGCCGAACCATTGACATGATGTTGGGAATTACATCAGATCCTACACTTCCTGCGGCATTTCCAAACCTACAATCAAGAAGCAGGGCCTCTATACTCATGTTCCTACTCGTATCCAACGCTAGGAATTCATATCCATGGATTACATGTTGGGTCTTCCTTGTACGAAGCATGCCAATGACTTTGTTTTCGTGGTCATCGAAATATTCTCTAAGATGGCCATTTTGGTGGCCTATAAGAAGTATCATAACAATATCCAATGCCAAAAAATTATTTGAATGAGTATGGGTACAATTTGGCATCCCAAAATCCATTATCTTAGATTGAGACAAGAATTTCCTAAGTACATTCTTTTCAAGCCTCTGGTCATTGTTGGATACCAAGCTCACTCAATCCATGACCTTCCACCCCTAAACAAATGGCCAAATAGAGGTCATCAATAGGATGGTCATGCACGTATTGTGCATGTACAACAAGAATAATCCAAGGATATGGGATGAAAACCTCCCCTATGTCTAGTACATCTACAACAGAGAACTCTACAAATACCCTAGCCATAATCCCTTTCGAGTGGTGTTGGGGTTCCAAACACTATGTCCCATTGATGTTTCCATACCACTTGCTACAACTCAAGCAGATTCGTCTCATGTCTAGTATGAGGATGATAGAGCTATAAACATCATAGAACATATCTAGCACATCCACAAGCATTTCCTTGATATATTGGAGAGATCCAATGCTAAGTACAAACAACGTCGTGATCAACATCGAGTGCCACAAAAGTTTCAGGTGGGTGATAAAGTTCAGTTACATTTGTAGAAGGAGCACCTCGTTGGGGCTCATCGCAATATTCAGCCACTCAAATATGGGCCTTACACCATCACTAATGTTGTAGGAGATGTTTCCGAGAAAACTAGTGTCTATTCAGATTTGCTAGTCCCACTAACACGGGTAGCTATCTTAGAAACAAACAATTCAAAGTAACTTGTTTTTTCCTTTATGTATGATAGATAAGAGAGAAGTAGAGAGCACCAAAATTAATCTTTCGCTTGGCTCCTTGCTTGTTTCTTCTCTCCTTTGATAGAACCTACCACTCCTTTCTCACTTGTCCTGCTTCAAAGAACACCTATAGAGGCAAAGCAATAAAACCCCATCAAAGCATAGAGATCTATGATATCATAAACAATGTAGAATCAAAAGTACATTAACCATAGAATTGCATACACAAATACAAGATTCACAACTACACAAGCATATGGAGGAAAACTCAAATAGCTTTATTGATAGTAGAAGTAGAAGAGAGGATTATCAATCAGCTGTATGATCCAGCATCATCCTCCCAGCATGAAAGCCCTCTTCACCTCGTGAAAAGCGAGATCACCCAACAATGCAATTTCTTCAAAGAGAAACCAACAACACTTCCTTACAAATTACAAAATTCCAGTCCCTGGATCTCTAGGATGAGGGATCCATATATAGATATTTGCAGGGGGGTGAGTCAACTTCTGGGTTTTTGATTAGTGTCATTTCACTGATAGTTCTTGGTTCCACTTCGAGATTTCATGATCTCTTACTCATCCCTGGGCGAATTCAGAGAGGCAAGTGTCATATGAGCAGTTTCTAGAAGATTCTCTGAGTTTCCACCTAGCAAACTGCCTTTTCCATTTGTCTACTCTCTCTCATCGCACCCTATAGAAGGGCTTTTCAGTATGCATCACACCCCCCGTGTGTAATAGGTAAGATGCATCACACCCTCAACATAGAGCAGTCTGTATGGTCTAGTTTTGACCAATTCTGAGTAGCTTTTCAGGGAGAACTTCTGGGAAATGATGTAATCAGTTGACCATGATCGTTTAGGGTATGAAACAACACTTTTAGGGGTTTAAGAGCCCTTGGTTTATCGACATATGTGATTGGGGTTGTAGTTCCCAAATATGTCTATAACAGTTTCCCCCTAAAGCATGAGGTCATAAACCTTCTGATGTCGGGTGAAATGCTTTATCATGAGGATCCGAGGCTTTTCGAACTAGAAGGTGACCTGTAATAAGATACAATACAATACATTATCTTCATATTATTTTCATGATCTAGCTGAGGCGGGCATTCCCATGCTCAGCTTTATAACTTCATTTTCATGTACATAGGACAGACAATCGTCTGCTGTTGCAGACTAGTGATTCTGGTAGAGTCATCATCCTTAGTGTAGATGATCATCTGTGCAGCTATGGAGTACATTTGATGTCTTTATTTTCCTGAATATATCGCAGCCCGGATGGATGAAACTAGATACGGGGTCTTCAAACTCGTTCAATCTTCTCCCAATGTACAAGTCGATCCATGTGAAAAGATGTTCTGAAGTCGAACATGGAAAGACATCGCCTGATTATCAGTCAATGACGTAAGCTGTTAACAGGCGCGAGAGGAATCACTGATAATGATAATGACCCTCAAGGTACTGTAGTACAATTCACGTGGTGTGAATATATGAGTCAATGTCGAACACCACGTAAAATCTTTCGGTCGAAGGCCATTGATGTAAACCTGTCGCCGGAAGTGAGAAACTTGCCATTGAGGTGTGCAAGCTTCAAAGTACTGAAAGCGTTGTTCCTAAGTCAACTTCTTGGATAATGAGTTGATGTCGACAAGAAGTGACCCATCATAGGAGGGCCTTAATGAATCCCACATCTACGACATGAAACGAAGCAAATGATTTTCTGGAGGTGAAAACGATCTGATGATATAAGGTTCAGGAATGGCGGTCATGAAAAATGGAGAGTGAAGGCATTGCAGTGGATGAGGCATTAGCTGGGTTGGTGAATTCTCTGAGTGATTTCTCTTGAACATATCGGTGAAACTGAGATGGATTGGTAGCGTTAACCCCATGGATGCTACGGAGGACCAACGGTGATGGTGAACAGAATAACCCAACCTGACTCAATCATGGTGACAGAGTGAAAGTGTCATGTTCAAGAGCGACCTACTACCAATGAAGTTCTTCAAGTTTCCTTTCCTTTTTCCCCAGGTAAGTTTGGAACTTCTCAAAAATGGTAGTGTAACAAGGGTGGCTAACAGAATCACTCGTTGCAGCTGTTCCTCAAAAGGGTAAACAACCAAGTGGAAGCGTATGATCGGACAAAAGAGTGGAGGTGACGGTGAGAACACATCCAAGGCTCAAAAGGCTGATATTAATGCAAACACAAAGGTCGTTTACTGAAGGCGGGTTTATTTTTTAATGAGCTTGAACCTTCTGCCAACATTGCTCATTGGCGGGTTTATTTTTTAACGAGCTTGAACCCTGCGGTAACACTACTCGATCCAGTCGTCTTTTAAATATGTCTCTTATTTAGTAGGTTAATTTTTTAATGAGCTTGCCCCATGCAAAACTTTGCTCAGCGCCTTCTGTATGCAGGCTAGAAATGACCAAATACAGAATTAACTACAGTAGGGGTTAATGAACTACTAAGGTTAGGTAGGATAGGTTAGAAAAAATGTTTCCTTTGCTTTGTTGGGGCTGCCGAAAAAGGTGAATGGTGGATCAGACCAATCACCTAACCTAAGGAGTTGAAGTTAGTAAAATACTACAAGGTTAGAGTTACGCTGGTCACTTTTCACTTGCGTAAAAAAGGTTTGCATGCCCCCAGTTATAAAGAAAAGTAGAGCTTCCAGGTTACCATATGGAAGTCCTTGCATTTAAGCAAGATTGTTTCATCTGCGGAGTAGACAAAACACTTCCTTGGCTTTGTCCATTGAAATAGACAAAGGTGAATGGTATGGGTCGGCACTTCCAATCACATAACCTTCGAGGACATCCTGTTTCGGATTGATCCCATATCCTCACGGACGGGTGTGTTAAACCAATCATATAACCTACGATGGGGAGATCGTGTTCCAGACTGATCCCATATCCTACAAGGACAGGTGTGTCAGACTGGTCATATACCCTACAAGGAAATCTATCTTTTCATCTAGGTTTGCCTGCCGAAGCAGACCAGGGTGCCCCCTGGGTTTCGTTACATTCACCGAATTACTCGCGGTAATTAGGTGGATGAACTGGAGGTTGAAGAGACATTTCTTGTGCAAAGAGACCATTTAGGGATGGTGTTTGACTAGTAGCCATGTTTGAACCAGGAAATGAAAGCTGGTCAACAAGTTGTACCATTCTACCTTCATACGGGAAACACATCAACCGAAAGAGTGAGGAAACAATAGCTCCCATGCTGTAAATTTATTCACGCCCAAGGAGTATATTGTAATTTAGTGGCCCTTGGACTACCATCACGTTCAAATGAACAGTTTTCCTTCTCAAAGTTATAGGAAAATTTGGAAGGATTCTTAACGGTCGACTGGTTCCTTTATTGAAGCCTAACAAATTTCGATTTTCAGGCAGAAGCGATGGCAAACCAAGCGCTTTCCAAGCAGTTGAGGAAAGGATACTCATAGAAGCCCCTTCATCTATGATAGTGCCAACCATGATCATTTTGTAAGCTTGTACTATGATTCAGAATGGTACATTAGATGGAAGGCGGGGTCCCGCTAGTAGATTCCAATAAAAGGAAACGACTAGATTGCTTGGAGGAGGGACCGAATAAATGGTTGGATGAATCTCTTGAAATGGGGAACTTCCCTCCTGTGGTAAAGGAATGGGTAGATTTCCCCCATGTTCATCAGACTCTGTGTTAACAAAAAGAATTTGAACGGTGTCATTCTCATTCTCTTTGGAGACTGTATCATCTGAAGGTGGACCTTCTGATGGCAAGATTGGGTCGACTGCCATTTTGACCTGTTGACTTTGGTCTGGTGTGGACTCAGAGGGTTTATCTTCAATGATAGGTGTTTCCACTAACAACAGAGGTATGTTAGTCAGATTTTCAACTAGCGATGGACTTGGTAAGAGTTTCTTGTGTCCAGGCAGAAGTCGCTGCGGTGAAGCAAGATGGTTATCCAAGACACTTTTAGCTTCGTCTAGAAAAGGACAATAGTGGAGGGCATGATCGCCTTCACACAGTCTACAAGGATATCCAAATCTTACTTTTTGTCCATTGACTTCATTTTCACTAGTCGACGGTGTGCTCTCAACATGATCGACAGAGGTTGATAACATCGGCTGGTGCAAGTGGGGAGACTAGTCTCTCAAGATCCGCAGGATGCAGGGACAATATAGATGATAGTGGTTTCCTTTGCAAATCACGCATGGATATTTTGGTTTGGAAGATTCAGTGTGAATATTTTCTTCGGATGATGCATGGTTTCCCCCTTGTGTGACTGGCTTCTTCTTCTTCTTCTTTTTCCCTTTCTTCTTCTTCTCAGTTACTTGGTTTTTAGTATCACTAGTTTCACCAAGTGAAGAGGAAGAAGGAGAGCGAGAAACAAATGAAGTAGAAGGTGAGGGAGAAACTCCAGTATCATCTGGTTGCTAATTCTATTATTGAGGAATTACGGTGTTTTGAATGACAGAGGTTGAGAACAGCCATACCGGCAGGCCAATTGTGATTCCTAGAAGGGACAATGTAGCCATGTATGGAGCACCAATATCTCCCCAAGAAGAGAAAGGACTAGGATTTCCCTGGAGGGGAAATCCTTGATTGGTGGATTCCATTGTTTCAACTTAAGACCAATGCAATAATATGGATGTTATTCCGAATTAAATAAATTTTATGACGCTTTGACACAACTTGCTTTTTCAATTTTTAAGAGTCGAGAAAAAGCTAAAGATGACTCTAGTTGCCTTCGATTTTTAATGAGCCTGAAGTGACAAGTGCTCAGATGGACCTTTTCATTTAAGGAGTAAAAAAGGAACGAAAGTGACTACTCTGGAAATCTAGATAGAGGGATTACCAAACCAATCACAAAACTGCAATATACACCTTGGTGGTAAAATAAAGAGAAATTACCAAGGACTTTACGTACGACAGTCAATCTTCTCGAATGTTGTGTTTAGTACATTACAATCGATAGGGTGACATACACGACTTCTTAAGGATAAAGGATATTAGCCTATTGTGGCCTCCCAATGGATACTCGACGGTACATGGGAGCACAAGGCCGTACTGGCACTTGTCATATCAAAGAGGAGGAATCACCCAACCTTCAATGAAAACGATAGTTACCAGGCTTTACAATGCCAGAATACGTCTCTAGCCTAAACTTCTGGATGTTGTGCATTAGGTTCCAAATAATTTTTATGTTCATTGAGGTTTATATTATAGTTGATCTTTTTTAAGAAGTTTTCCTTTCAAGGTTCACTGCGTGATGTAGATGTAAAATTCCTAAATATGCAATCTAAAATGATAAACAATCATTTATGTTCTTTTAGCAATGAAAATCATAGCTACAAAGGAAAGAAGATTATGATTTTTGTTTTAGTAGAGAGCATAAAGCACACACTAAATGCACTTTTCCTAAGTCAAATTCTGCAAGCAGTCTAAATGAAAATTCACATGCATGTATTTTTTTTCCACTTCCTTAATGTGTGAATGCCAAAAAGGAAATCCAAGTACAGATCTGAACTATTTTCTTTCAAAGTGACATTTCTCACAATTTCTTTTCAAAACAAAATGAGGACTAGGATGACACTTTTCGATTTCGAATTGAAAACTGCAAAATGACACTTCAAATACTAATAACTCAAATCAAGTACAATGACAAAAGTAAAATCAACTATATAGAAGAGGAAGACTTTACGACACTCTTCTTTTTGACTCAAAACGACAGTTGCGACACTTTCGAATCAAAAGACGACAGTTTGATTAAGCTACTTTTTGCAAAGGAGGACTGTAAATGATGAAAAATACATAAAAAACATTTACAATTCCTAACTGATGGAGGCTGAATAATGTAAAGGAAGAAAGCTTCAACAATGATATACTAATCATGAATAACAAAACTACTGAATAGAGCTGAAAACAATGAAGAAAAAACCAATTCTAGAGAGGGAAACAGTTTCATTCAATCATCGCACCCGTAACATAGGGAAATAGGGATGCATCTCATCTGCAACACACGGGAGGTGTGATGCATCCAAGTTGCACAGTTACAGACAGTGCGATGGGCCAGGGAGCGAAACTGAGCTTGGTCTTTTCTCAAAATTTGCAGCTAAGTTCAGTGATTTAGGCTGAGTAACGATGGACATTAAAAACAAAGAATAGGGGTATGATCTTATGAGGTTAATGAACTACCACAAGGGCACTTAGGATGTTTGCAAGTCAGATTTTCAGTTCATAAACCAACCTAGAGATTGACTGAAGCAGCGTTGATCTACTTTGCAGTTGCATATAAAAAGCAGTTCGAAGGCTAGCTGGCTTAACTGCAGGCTTCGTCTGTAGTTTATAAAGCAAACAACAGTAACAAACAAACAAACTATTTGCTCCCTAGTGGAGTCGCCATTTTATTTCCGGGAAAACTGGCGTCAATTCAGATCTGCTAGTCCCACTAAGATGGGTAGCTATCTTAGAAACAAACAATTCAAAGTAACTTGTGTTTTCATTTATGTATGATAGATAAGAGAGAAGTAGAGAGCACCAACGTTAAACTTTTGCTTGGCTGCTTGCTTGTTTCCTCTCTCCTTTGATAGAACTTGCCACTCCTTTCTCACTTGTCACCTCAAAGAACACCTGTGGAGGCAAAGCAACATAACACCATCAAAGGATAGAGATCTATAATATCATAAACAATGTAGAATCAGAAGTACATTAACCATACAATTGCATACACAAATACAAGATTCACAACTACACAAGCATATGGAGGAAAACTCAAATAGCTTTATTGATAGTAGAAGTAGAAGAGAGGATTAAAACCCAACTGTCTGATCCATCATCTCCTCATAGCATGAAAGCCCTCTTCACCTCATGAAAAGCAAGATCACCCAACAATGCAATGTCTTCAAAGAGAAACCAACAACACTTCCTTACAAATTACAAAATTCCAGCCCCTGGATCTCTATGATGAGGGATCCATATATAGATATTTGCAAGGGGGTGAGTCAGCTTCTGGGTTTTTGATTAGTGTCATTTCACTGATAGTTCTTGGTTACACTTGGAGATTTCATGATCTCTTACTCATCCCTGGGTGAATTCAGAGAGGCGAGTGTCATATGAGCAGTTTCTAGAAGATTCTCTGAGTTTCCACCTAGCAAACTGCCTTTGCCATTTGTCTACTCTCGCCCATCACACCCTACAAAAAGGCTTTTCAGTATGCATTGCACCTCCCATGTGTAATAGGTGAGATGCATCGCACCCTCAGCATGGAGCAGTCTGTATGGTCCAGTTTTGACCAGTTCTGAGTAGTTTTTCAGGGAGAACTTCTGGGAAATGACATAATCAGTTGACCATGATCCTTTAGGGCATGAAACAACACTTTTAGGGGTTTAAGAGCCCTTGGTTTATTGACATATGTGATTGGGGTTGTACTACTCAAATATGTCTATAACAGGAGACAATGATTTTCAATTAAGCATTCCACCATTGCTTAGCCTGCACACAGTATTCAATGTGGACTGGTTGCGGGCATACTTTCCCCTATTACTAGACACATCAGACATTGCTAAGAAGTTGACACCAACAAAGCTCAACCAAATTTCTATCGAATAGGCCATGATTGATAAGATCATGGATACACAGATCAAAAACACTTGTCAACATAGGATTTAACTATATCGAGTTGTTAAAGTAGGAAAACTCCTTCACCAGGGACTAGGCTCAATAGAAATTTTCTCACCTCATGGAGGCTCTGCACACAATTGGGACCATTTCTTCCTATGGGGGTGTTGTGGCCAGCAACAACCCCCCCCTTAGTTCATTTAAGTGTTGACCAAAATACTTAAATGAATGGGGACTCTTAGTTAATGTTTAGAAAAAACAAGAGTTTCCTTCCCCCAAAATAAGGTTACCATCATGGGCTTAGGCAAGTCTTTTGAACATTTTAAAACCTAAGTCTATGATAAAGAGAAAATCTTTAAAGTTGCGTTGCAAAAGATAGGAAATACCTCCATTTCTCTTTAAATATCGATATGCGCAAAATCCTCGTGTTAAGAATTTCATCGCGTCGCAACAAAGTAATCCTCATAAAGAAAAACTTAAAGATTCACCGATCAGCGATAACGCCGATCGTAAGATTGCATATCGAAGAAATGAACCGACAGGATTTGGCAAACATCAAAGTTCTGCGATCTGCGATGTTGCGATCGCTGCGAAATTGCAACCGTGCGATTTGCGATGGTGCGATTTGCGATGGGGAGACTTGCGATCGCGCGCTATGCGAGATTACGTAAGCAAATCATAAATCACTCCAGTACGAATCCTTCGGGCGTGCCATTCAAAGAAAAAGCCAATTACCATAATCTGACTTGAAATCATGCACTTTTAATGATAGTAAATGAATTAGTTTTCAGTTATTAAGTGAATTAAAGACGCGTGCCTTTATAGAGATTTAGTTTGCGTAAGGTGGCATATTTGATATATCTGTTGCATTTAAAACTCCCCCATCACCTTTCTGGATCATTCATTTCCATTTCACTCGTAATCTACAGGAACGAAGAGCTAAGACGATTCAAACACAGACGTAGGAAGAAATGGGAAAGAAACACAAAGCTCAAAGCTCCGAAGCAAAGGAAAAGACAAAGGAGATGGCGCCTTTGTATACAAACACAGGCTGTAACAAAGATGCAGGAATATCAACATGGGAAAGCATGTACAGGCTGCTGGAAGAGGAAAATCCCAGAATAATGAAAGTTGTTGCTTCTGTGGGCTCGCACCGCTCTTCTGAGGCATCCTTAGAGGACCTAGCATGTTCATTTCTTCACAGAATAGCGGCAAGACCCAAAATCCTACCATATACGGATATGATCAAGTGGATACTGGATGATGCAGACATGAACAACAAACAATTCAAAGTGCAAGGACATGGGCTCATCGGATCGTTTGCTGCGCAAGACTCGAAGCTTATGTATCATCTTCCTGAACCACAAATGACCTATAATGCTCAATTAGTTAAGAAGTTCGCGGCGGAGAACCCAGACCTATCAGATACCACCAAAGATTGGTCTAGGAAAGAGGAGCCACTCAAAAAGGACACAAACGGTACGTACAGCACTGGTTCCCTCACCTCTCCATATTGTTTTGCTGCGGCCATGCTCTGTAGGTTATTTGGTATGCCGGATATCAACAAGTTTTCGTCCGAATGGCTACCATTAATTGATGCTTCCACAAACGCTGATATTGTGGATTGGGCCAAAATTCTTTCTAATAATCTTTACACGGTTGTTATCAATTACCGATCTAAATGATCCTTGTCTCAAAGGGTCTATCCTCCTTTTTATCTGTCTGCATATGTTATGGATTCTGTTTGTCTTGTGTCTAAATTCCCTATTATGGGTTGGAAATGGACTACCCAAGACCCATTGCCTATCCATGTCTATCATAAGGTGTTATGGGATTCTCAGTTTGCCCCTCACTTCTATCAGATTTGCCACGGGCTTATTTTGCCCTTGTATAGAATAATGTATGATAAAGACCCCCCGAGGTGCTCTCTCGAGGCACAAATCGACATCATCCCCATCGCGATATGGTTCGGGGAAGAATGGTTTACTTATGTTAGAGTTTTTGGAAGCCCTGTACCTCCACATGTCCTACCTCTATATGTCCCTAATAAACTTTTGGCTCGGGAAATTGCTTATCAAACTTGTTCAGAAGGCGGTCTGACCAAAGACCTAAAAGACAAAAAGAAGGCCATATGGCCTCAATTTCTTGTAGCTTGTGGGGCCTTCTCATTGTTCGATGTAGGACACGCTTTCGGCAAAGTGGAGAATGTGACGTGTCTTCAATTATTTAAATTCCCAGCAAGGCCATTTGACCCAAATGATATCGCCCAAGAGTTCACCACGAACGTCAAAATAAGAGTGTTCTCTGGGAAGAAAGATTTGTTTGATGATCTATTTCAGAATAGAAGTTCGCTCCAAGAAATTTTGCGAGAAGCTCGGTCGAGGTTGTCTCCAGATGACCTCCAAAGATTCATGTTATACAGGGAAAGAAGGTTGGCCAGTATTCCGCTAGAGAAGCTGCGACTGCCTGCTAGAGAACCAACTCCGAGCATTCGCCTCAGCGAAAACTCTAGCACTTCCAAATCTAAATCCAACACTGTGCAAGAAGTTCCTGAGCATCCTAAAGAGTCTGGATACGACCAAGGAAAAAGCGAAGAAACAACTAAGGATACAACTCATTCAAGTGCAATGTCTCAGCAACAAGTTATCGCCTCCCCGCCAAGAGATGTCCCCCCTCCTGTCATCGAAGCACCGCTCGTCACAACAGAACTGGACAAAGAATGGGAAACCTTCAATGAATTGATCAATATTGAAGGGCAAGCCTCGAAAACACCTGTGAACAATACATAGGTAGTGCAAGAAGTGGTCTCCACCATAGTCAGCAGTGTCACAGAAACGGAGCATTTTCCCATCGCTCCACCTTCTGAGCTTCTACTTAATGTAGAAGAAATTCCCCCACTGGATGTATTCTATAGTCCCCAACACAAAGCAGTTGTAAGGAGGTAGAGGAAGAAAAGAAAAATAGAAAATACACTGCCACAAGATGCCGAACAGTTGGATGTCTTATGGAAAGACCCCAATAATAACCCAACTGAAAACCTCACTAAGCTGTCTCAGATCACAGGAGCATATGCTTCTGCAACTATTGATAAGGCATCAGAAGTTTAGCAGCTATTGAAAGAACAAGAAGATCAGATACAGCTGCTACAACAACAGTTGCAACAAGCCAATGCTAACACTGAAGCTTCCAAACAGCTCGAGAAGTTGCAGGAAGACTTTCAACAGATGCAGATAGGTTATCAAAGAAGTCTCGACGAAAAAGGAAAACAATTGCATACTTTACAAGAAATGCATAAAGATGAGCCTAAGCTGGCAGAATTTGTTTCAGAAACTATTGGCTTAAATGAGCAACTACTGCAGCAACAGGAAGAGTTGGGGCGTAAAATAGCACAGTGGAGTCACTATTGCGAGCTGAGCGATAAAACCACCAATCAGGTGATAGATTTGCGGAGTGACTATGATCAGAGTGACAAAAGGGTGACGGAATATTTAGCTTGGCAGGATGATGATGAAGGAAGAAGAGCAGGTGCACCCAGGATAAACGAAAACCATAAAGAACTGCTCTTTAATAAATGGGATGATCAAATCAGGCAGGCGGAGCAAGCAGCGGAGACAGTGGCTACACAGGCAAGCATTCTCATCGACTGTGTAAATGAGAATTTACACGGGGCCAATTTAATCGCAGAGACCACCCCGGGGTATCTACCAAAGAGGTTACAACTAGAAGCAGAATGGAAGCAGAAAGCGCAGGCAAAGGAGAGAGCAATCCACGCATTAGCCAGGTTGAATTGGGAATGTTACTGGACGTACTTAGTCAAGCCGCACAGCCAATGGATGACGGTGAAATGCATCACAAACGCGGCCGAAAAAATAGTGCCAGCACTCGTAGATGTTGTTTTCGCAGCACAGCTCAGCGCCGAAATCAGTCAACCGACTCTTCTTAAGCCTATGCTGGATACTTGCAACTTTAAGGACCAAGTTCAGAAGTAGCCTTACTTAGAATGTTGTTTTTTCTTTTTAACTAGATTAGAAAAAGGACGGTCATTTGAAAACCACATCCTGAATTTTGTAATAATACTATTATTAGAATTAGGAAGTAGTATTTTAACCCTTCTCATGCATTTAGAGAAGGGTCCAGAAATTTGTCAAAAAACTTGTCCTCGGAACATGCACTTCTGCACCCTCAGAGGAAGTTTTGATGAATGGATGGATCGAGATTTATTAATGTTTTCATTTAATGTTTGCTACTGATGTTGCACTTTTGTACTCTTAGTAGATGTTAGAACAAGTAGAGGTAAATCGTTGTTGCTTGAAGCTTATGAATATAACTAGTCATAAATGGTACTTTTATCTCTTGACCTGTTTCTGCTTATATTCTTAAAGCGATATGTAGTTTTCAGTTGTTTATATGTTAATGCATGAATGTGTGGGTTACTATTTGGCACTTCTATATGGTGGAGTCATTTATTTGTGCTTGATATATGAATAACTTATTATGCGATATGTTGTTCACAACTGTTTTGCTTAACTTCTTATGCAGAATGGTTTATCTTATTTGATTTCTATTCTTATGATAGCTGAATGATCTTTATTACCAGTTATTGTTCAAAATCTTTTTAGATTGCATAACAGAAGAAATACACCCAGGTTAGCGTAGATTAGATGTGTTGTTTCTCATTAGATTACATTAACATAGTATTAGTTTAGGAGTTTGATTTAAATTAGATTAAAATACTCTTAGATCAACAGCATCCAACTCTACACACACACACCCCTTTAGATTGGGAAACTGGTCCCATTATCCCCAGTCGGACCCGCTATACCAAACAGATAAGGAGCTGCCAACCAAGGTCCGGACCGGGTGGGTATCCCCCTTGTTGTCGACCCGATTTTCGGGGCTTCAACAGGGGCGAGGAATGATACAGGAGGATATTGGTTTCCACCAGCTTATTCCACCTAGACCTCCAGTTGGTTTCATCATTTTCCTTGATTATAGCACAATTTACTATTTTTATTAGTTCTTTCAAGTTCTGAACATCCAAAGTTGTTTTGACCCCCTAAATGGCATTTTTTTTTTTGGTTTGCAATAGGTTTATAACTGTAGGTAGGGGCCCACCACAAATATTGTAGCAATCAGAGAGATATTTATAATAAGGTATCATATGCACAAAACAAAGATCATACGACCAAGTTATGACCCCGAGAAGTTGGTTGTCGAACTAATCCCAACTAGGACCACAAGCCCTTGGCATTCCATATCCTAGGGCTAGGGTTTTTCCTTTATTGTTCAATAATAAAAATGCCCTTGAGCCTCCTTGTAACATAGTTGAAAGGCATGTATCTATGACATCTCTTCTCAAAGATAAGCCACCATCACATGAGCTAGTTTATTACCATTCTACTTGTAACAATTTTTTAGTACTTTGTTATTAATGAATTGAAGTTTTGTTTTCACTATATCTTTATATTTCTATGCATATATGTATTTCATTTCATTTTGTTCATGTAGAAATGAATCTCTCTCCTACCTCTTGCTCGTCCTCTAGAAAATGATATTCGGCCTCTAGACTCTCCCTCTTGTTGTTGTTATGGTCTAGAGCTATTAGACCCATATTTAGATGCAATATACCTCCCTTTGCTTTGTTGTTGTCCTCTTCTTTTAGCAACACCTTTGCCTCTACTTTCTTGTTTCCTTGCAAGCTTCTCTTCTACTTTCAAAGCTAATTTGTATTCCTCCTTTAATGTCCTTGGTGAAAATTCACTTATTTCATCTTGAATGTCCAATTTGAGCCCATTGATCTACCATGAAGCCTTATATGGAAAATATTCCACATAACCAACTCTAATTTTCACTTTGTATAACTCTTTTGTGTATTCCCTAACTCTCATTCCTCTCTATCTAAGGTTCTATGTACTTCTAAACAAAGTCAGGCAGTAATCTTTTGGCATAAAGTTTCATCTTAGATTTGCCACCATAGTTTCCTAGCTCTTACTCTTCTTCTTGTTCTTTCTCCTCCTCTTTGTTTTCACACCATCCCACTAGAGAGTCGCATGTCCCTTCAATCTTGTCAATGAAAACTTCATTAGGTGCTCAAATTTTAGCTCAAAAATGAAAGTTCACAGAAATTCTTGAAAATAATGTCAAGTCAAAGTTTTCATCATTTTGAATCCAATGACATTCGTTTCACATCAACCCAAAACTGTATTCTCATGTTATTACGTTCTAATCATTTGGCCCAAAAAACTAAAAAATGAGCAGGTCTACTGACTCGGTAGCTGAATGGAATTCTGTATAGCTAACATCATCGAGGTATATTGTGCAGGTATGGACTAATCAGTTGATACCAAGCATCAAGCTCTGGTTCGTGCATGTGGTCAAAATTGATTGGTTTTGTGTGGACCAATGGAATGGTGCCATGTGGCACCTCTAGAACGCACTAAAATTTTATGGTTTAGGCCATAGGCTCGGGTGGGATTGATCCCCCAATGTCAAGCCTACCAACGCCAAGCTTTACCAACTTCTCTACATGGTGATTCTTAACCACTATGGGTAGAAAGTTTATTTAAAGTTTCATTGGCGCCGTTTTGTGAGTATGGGTCGGGTGGTTAGCCACGACCCCCTATCACCTGTAGCATCACATGACCCTAGTGCAGATGTTATAGGGCTGGAGCCCTAGCCCGACCATTGGTCAGTTGTTCCGTAAAAGACCACAAGTGGAAGGTTTGAGCACTAGCAGAGGAAAGGGCTTGGAGATAGCCTAGATCTCAGTCACTTATTACTCCATGGAACTTTGGTAGAGTGGTCACTGGCGAGCAGTTTGAATGGGGGCCAACTTGAGGCCATATGGCCTTCAACTTGACCATAGAGCATTGGAACGAGGGACCCCATCAGGACCACAGAGCATGGGCCTGATGGGCACCAACATGACCACCGAGCCAACATATAAGGGGTTAGGCCAGCGGGGGTGGGAAGTTATGCCCCTGGCCGCATGGCCCATCTGGTAAAAATTTTCGCCTTGAAGGGTTATTGGGAAATTTAAGTATCCAACAAATTTCACCTTCGGTGGGTGAATTTGTCGCCTCCACAATGGAAAACAGGGTGAATTTGTAGGAGAATTACACTGTTGGTTCAATTTGTACGACGGATAATAGAAAAACTACATGGAGAGCTTATGGAGCCATATCTTTGTGAGTTTTTTGCCTCTTGGAGCTCAAGAAGAGTCTACCTAGGCATTTTTGGACATTTTGGATCCAATGGTGAACTCTATTTGCTGATTTTAGTACATCTAAAGGAACTTCTTATAGGTTCAAGTCCATGGGTGTATGGATCAATCAGTGTTTTGGATTATTTCTTGAAGGTGTTTAAGCATGGAGAAGGCCTTGTAGGGGTTTCCTTACCTTCAAAATTTTACTACAAAATGTTGACAATAATACTGAGAGGGGGGGTGAATCAGTAGTATCAAGTTCTTTTAACAAATCTTCCTTATTTACACTTTGAATTATTTTTGCATATCAGTACCATAAAATAATGAGCATGAACAAGAAAAACAGATAGTCACACCAAAGAACACCATATATAAGGTGGAAACCCAATGTGGGTGAAAACCACCTGCTGCAATATGTCTCTATCTTCTTTCAAATTAGAAACTCTTGTTACAATGATTTTGTACTGGTGCAGTCCTTTACCAGTACGCAGGCTGCAACCTGCAGAGAGCTACAACTCTCTCTCGTTTTCCAGTCTCTCCTGGAAGGGAGCTACAACCCCCTACTTATTTTCTTTCAAGGACCACTTTTCATAAATTTTCAAACTGGATCCAACAACAACATTGAAGCTCATAATCAAACAACCTTCTGAATCACCCAATCACCAGATCCATACATATACAATGATATTATGAGAGTTATCAACCAGATCTAGTACATAAAGATAAGTCATTAATCATGCTGTTATCTGAACTCAATACCAGTAACCAAACATCAGTTATGCACCCAAAACCCTGCAGAATAGTCAAAGGCAGTTAAAACAAATTTTAAGCAGGGATCGCAACTTCACTGGTATAGATCTGCGGATATCTGTACTACCTCCGCACCTGCGCCTTCTGTGGCGCCTCCGCACTGCGCCTTCTGTGGCGCCTCCGCACTGCGCCTTCTGTGGCGCCTCTGCACTGCGCCTTCTGTGGTGCCTCCGCACTGTGCCTTCTGTGGCGTCTCCGCACTGCGCCTTCTGTGGCGCCTCCACACTGCGCCTTCTGTGGCGCCTCCGCACTGTGCCTTCTGTGGCGCCTCTATGGCATCTCCGCACTGCGCCTTCTGTGGCGCCTCCGCACTGCGCCTTCTGTGGCGCCTCCGCACTGCGCCTTCTATGGCACCTCTGTGGCGTCTCCGCACTGTGCCTTCTGTGGCGCCTCTGTGGTGTCTCCGCACTGCGCCTTTTGTGGCACCTCCGCACTGCGCCTTCTGTGGCGCCTCTGTGGCGTCTCCGCACTGCGCCTTCTGTGGCGCCTCTGTGGCGTCTCCGCACTGCGGCTTCTGTGGTGCCTCTGCACTGCACCTTCTGTGGCGCCTCCGCACTTCCACAGCTGCAGTGCTCGAGAGATCACCCTTCACAGATTCGCTTTCAACTTCCCTTTCATAGATCAAACTTTTAAAACAATAACCCAATATTTCAGATCCTAAGATATTCAATTTGCAAGAATGAATTAGCCAAGTGATCTCCTTTGCTTTATATAGGCTTAGGCCTTTCACAATACCACGGGCCAAAACCATAGGTTCAAATACCAAGGACTAACTACCATGGACCAAAGGTAAGTTCTCCAACATATACGCGCTTTTCCTCATAGGTTCAAATACCAAGGACTAACTACCATGGACCAAAGGTAAGTTCTCCAACATATACGCGCTTTTCCTCATAGGTTCAAATACCAAGGACTAACGACCATGGACCAAAGGTAAGTTCTCCAACATATACGCGCTTTTCCTTGCATGAAAGTGCGTGAACTTTTTCTCTACATGAAATAAACTTTTCTCTGCATAAAAGTGCGTGAACGTTTCTGCACTATTATTTATCATCTGAGATGAGTGGGTTGCCATCAAGTACAACATATGTATCATAAATCCATACTAGAATCATAATGCCAACACAAAAGATTTTACTTGCATGGTTCAACTCATCTATAATTTTCTCACTATGTCTTATTGAGGAAAGTTTTATATTTGTCCTTCAATGTGGAATTGAAGTGCTTATATGCTCACGTATGCCCATTTTCAGATGGAGTATTGGGTCTTTGTAGGATACACCTTGTGTTGCTTATGGTTTCATGACTGAATGTAGGTTTGCATGATTTTTATGTGATATTTATTTTCGAGAGAATATTTCCTTGAAGGGGAAATATCCACATGTTTTATCAGCAAACTCTTATGTACTCCTTTTCCATTAAATATATGGAGCGTCTAACTATGTCGGTAGGCATGAAGATGGATCTTAGGAGGGGTGAAATCCATCACCAAATCCTTTGTTCTACTCTTTATGAATGGTTGTATGAGTTATGTGATGTTTTGTTTCTTATGCTTAAGTTTACATGTGAAAACTAACTCATAACTTAAAGAGGCCTTTTGGAAAGCGTGTTTTGTGTTAAGACCCATTTTTGCTTGCAAAGCATCGAGGAATGATCCTTATTTTAGGAAGAGGAAATTGACCTCCTCCTCCATTTTTATATCAATTGATATTAGAGACTCATCTGAACAAGTTGAAAGAATGGGCAAGAAGATTCTCAAAGAGCTAGAGGGAATGAATTTGGGTCTTCGTATGGAGAACATTGAGTTGAGAAGTTTGTTAGAAATAGCTGAAGAGGAGAAGAGGCATATGCGCTTTTAGTTGTAGCATGTGCTTGAGGAAACAAGTTGTTGAAATTTCAACTCTTGTGACAGCAAAATACACCTCCAAAATGAAACCAATATGTGGGCATGGTTCACATAGTAGTTATGGACCATATGAGGAAAATGATGCATGCGCATTTTGAAAGCATCTCCAAGATTCTCACCATATGCGAGTTGTTAAAAGTTGGTGGCTAGAGTCATTTGCAATGGCATCATCATCATTAGAAGCTCAATTGAGGAATGGAATGTTCAAGGAGGTATTAAGAATTCCAAGTACAATTCCTTTTGTTTATGTTCATAACACCTCTTTTGGAGAATTTGAGAAACATACCAAATGAATTTGTATGAAGATGCTTTCTAAAATGGGTTATGAAGGAGGATGCCTCAACACCAATGACCAAGCGATCACTAATCCAATCATGGTACAAAAGACACAAAAGTATCAAGGATTAGGATATGGTCAAAGGGAGTTTGGAGAATGTTCTAAACGGTTTGAGGCACAACAATCATCTAAGGATTATATGTCACACCAAGATGGTGGTGACAATGTTCATTTATCTCTCAAGTGAGATGAATGCTTGAAAGGACCTTTCATGTCATCATCCACCCCACATCATCAAAGCTACAGCCCAAGGGACATGCATAAATCTCATGGGGGTTTTCCAAATGTTGGTAATTTTAACTATTTATGGAATATGTATCCTTGTACTTTATTTGATGCATTTTACCATTGTGTGGATATCTATGAGAAACAAATGGTAATGGTTAAAAGGATGGATCCGATTCTAGGCATCTAGGCATTAAGCATGATGAATATCCTTCACTTGAGATGACTTCCTCGTAAGCAAGAAATAGGAAGTTATTTTGTACCCATTGCAAGATGCATGGACATGGAAATGAACAATGTTGGAAATTACATCCAAAGCTTCGTTCTAAAAAGGGAAAATAGATTATGCAACGTAATGCAAGGGAAGAAAGAGGTGACAAAGAGGACTCACAAGAATCCTAAAGAAACATTCAAGGAAAATTTGATGCAAAAAGAGAACCCATAAGCCTAGGAGAGGTAGAGATTGGGTAGACTATTTGTAAAGTTGCTTTATAAATTTGTAATTAAATTTTGTTGTTTACTCGTTTAGGTACTTTTTTAACTGAAAAATAATAGTCACTATGTGCAACAAGTATGCTTCATTGACGTTATTTTATTGTCTTTTTATAAGTCCATATGTGTAAGGACTTTTGGAATGTACAAGTTGTCATCCAAGTTTTTCATGTACTCATTGATGCAAGTATTCAAGATGAAACTTGTTGTGAATAGAATATGTGTTTAACATTGTACAAGATGACTATGTTTTTTTAGGAAAAGCCAATTATGTCATTGAATTTTTTGCAACAATGCAATTTTGTATACAAGTTCAGTTTGAGGATGCTAAAGCAAGTTTATATTGCTTCTGATTTCCAAGATGGAGTCAAGTTTGTCTTCAAGAGTTCAACTTCAAGACGAATTTGTTTTGAGTGGTGCAAAGATGAGATTAAAGAGAATGTTCAAATTCCACTGATTAGTGTTTTTGTTCCTTCATCAACGATATGATTTTTTGCCTCGATTCTTAACAGGACATTAGGTCTTCACGAAGAAGATAGGTGAAGTTACTTGATTTGAGAATGAAGGGCTTCAATTGAAAATATAACATATGATTGAATTTTTGGGTAATTTTGAGTTTCAGCCTCATTTTATTTACTAGGATAAGTAAAATTTTGGAGTCTAAAAATTCCTAGTGGGGAGATGTGATCAGGTGATCAAATTTTAGCTCAGAAATGAAAGTGGCCAGAAATTCTTGATACCAATATAAATTCAAAGTGCTCATCCTTATGAATCCAATGTTGTTTGTTTCACCTCAACCTGATGTTGTAAGATCAAGTTATTGTGTTGTGATTTTTTGGCCCAACAATTAAAAAATGTGCAGGTCTACTAACTGGGCAACTGGCTAGACTTTCATACAATTGACATCTTCAAGGGTGATTGTGAAGGTACGAATGAATCGGGTGCCACCAAGTGTTAAGCTCTAGTTCATGGAAGTTTTCGAATTTGATTGGTTTTGTGTGGACTAATGGAATGGTGCCATATGGCCCAATCATGGGCTGCCATGCGGCACCTCCAAAATGCATTAAAATTTTATGTTTTAGGCCAGATGCCCAAGTGAGATTGAACCCCGAACCTCAAGCCTACCAACACCAGTCTCTACCAACTCCTCCGCATGGTGGTTATTAACCACTATGGGTGCAAAGGTTCTTTAAAGTTTCATTGGCATCTTTTTGGGAGGAGTGGTTTGGTGGTCAGCCATGGTTCCTGGTCACCTGTAGCATCACACGACCATGACGAAAATGGTATGGTGATTGTGACCTATCTTTTCCCCTAGTCACTTGTTCCGCACAAGAGAAAAAGAAAAAGGTTTGAGTGTTGGCAAAGGAATGTGCTTGGGGCCATCCTAGCTCTCCATCACTTGTTACTCCATAGAACCTTGGTGAAGCGCTCACTGATTAGGAGTTTGAATGGGGACTAGCCCGAGGTGATATGGCCTCCAATGTGACCACAACTCATCAACACGAGGGACTCTGGTGGAAGGGGTGGGCCATTGGCCCAACACTCGGCCCCATGGGTGCCAACATGACCACTGACCTGACATATAAGGTTATAGGCTAGTAGGGGTGGGTAGCTAGCCCTGACCCTTGGCTGCATGGCCCATGTGGCCAAAATTTCTGCCTGTAAGAGTTATTGGGAAATTGAATTATCAAACAAATTACACCTTCAGCGAGTGAACTTGTCTCCTTCGTAGTGGAAAATAGGGAGGATTTGTTGGACAATTAGATTGTTGGGTTGATTTGTAGGATGGATAACAACAAAACTACATGGAGAGCTTGTGGAGCCATATATTTGTGATTTTGTTTTCTTTTGGAGCTCAATAAGAGTCTACCGAGGGGTTTTTGGACATTCTTGGTCCAATGGTGACTTCTATTTGCTGATTTGAGCACATCTAAAGGAACTTTTTGTAGGTTCATGTCCATGGATGTATGGATCATATTCGGGGTGATCTGGGGGGATCGAAATGATCAAAAAAATACAGATCGGTTCCAAATATGGTCCAATCATGACAGGTAATTTTCCTAATGATTTTTATATGGATCAATCATGTTTTTGATCGATCGTAATACTATAGAGATTTTGATAGATTCTGGTCATATAGAATAGATATATCTTCTGAGATATACCTTATTTTTTGATAAGGTATAGATATACTGACATACGATACTTCATCATCATTTCGACAAATAAAATTGATTGATAGGAATTGATTATATGATACGATGTCAGTAGCTGATAAAATAGTTGTTTCAGCATCTACAATAGCTATAACAAAGATCGATAAGATGCCCCTGGCCGGCTATATTTTAAGATAATCCGAATATGCTACTGAATTTGAATCGACCGTATGCAGTATTGGCAACACATAAGTGCTCTAACCATGTTTCGACTTGTAATACCAATAGATAATGAAGAAAGCACCTCGAAATCGAATAAGTTTATGCTTGAGCATAATAGATCAACCCCTTATACCTTTATCTTCTCAGATACAAAAGTTATATTTAGTTTGTTATTTTCCATTATCTAATGATCTTCTATTATAAGATCAAGAATAGAATTATACTTCTCATCATACTTATTAGACGAAGAAGATATCCAGGTGGATTCATTATGTGCGCGAGAATTTCCAATATTCTGACTCATGATCACATTCACTAAAAAAAAAGTGACCTTATCCACATACCTAATCGGATTGAAATATTTGCATTTCAATTAATCTAGGAATTACATGAACTGGTCTATAATTCCGTTGGTTGATAATAGACTCTGATCAATAATACATTTGACATTCTTAATCAAATTATAAATATCCTGATCCTTATTTATGATCCATCCAGAAAAAGGTATGGTCTCGACCCATCAGTCCTCTCTGATCGAATCCAAACTGAATCTAAAGAATTGGTAGAAATTCTTTAATCGGTCAGAATGTTTGTCCATAGTTCCTTCGGACAGACAAGTTAAACTTTGAATTGTTTTAATTCCCGAATATTCGATCACCGATATTGGTAAACGTCCCGGAGCAATATAATCATAATTTCATTCATGACGATCATACATAGGTCGGGAGTTCATATTCTTCAATCATAAAAAGAAAATTTGATGAACAATACTCAACACAATTTCCACGAAAGATGCAAATTCCAGAATAAATACTATAAATTACCAATCATTCATTTTTCCAATCAACAATGGGTGGATTAATCAGGCATAAACGCATACTCCACAAGCAATACTTTGAAAGAATCCGAAGTGTATTCATCCATGAAATCGAGGATGGGAGATCCATTTTTTATAGGGAGATTTAATAGTCATAGGTAAATGATTCATGTGATATAATGATTATGCATCATTCGCATACCTATAGCAGAAATAGATCATATATCATGTCCCTATCTCCAAAAATAGAAGAGAATGGAGTTTTTGGAAAATAAAGAATAAAAAGTTTGAGCATCGATATTCACCATGAAAAAAACCAGGCTATAAAAACAAGCTATACGACCCAACTTTAGCATAATCACTCTGCTATAGCTAGCCCTTTGGGATACATATTTCCCGATCGATCTTTTAATGTTTTGGAGCAGTTATTGAAGCTATTTGAGCATGGATAAGGCCTTGTAGGGATTTTCTTACCTTGAGAAGTTTACTGCAACAACTGTTACTTGTAGGGTTCAACGCATCTATACTTTTCTCACTATGTCTTGTTGAGGAAAATTTTCTATTTGTCCTTTAATTTGGAACTGAGGTACTTATATGCTCATGTATGCCCATTTTCAGACGAAGTACAGGGTCTTTGTAGGAGACACCTTGTGTTGTTGATGGTTTCATGAATCACTGCAGGTTGTCATGATGTTTATGTGAGAGTTCTTTGTAGGAGAATATCTCATTAAAGGGGAAATAGTCACACTTTTTATCAGCAAACTTTCATGTACTCCTTTTCCACTGAATATATGGAGCATTTTACCTATGTTAGCAGGTACGGAGATGTAGCCCAAGAGGGGTGAACTCTATCACCAAATCCTTTGTTCTACTCTTCATGAATGGTTGTATGAGTTATGTGATGTTGTGTTTCTTATGCTTAATTTTACATGTGAAAACTAACTCATAACTTGAAGATACCTTTTGGAAAATTTGTTTTGTTTTAAGATCCATTTTTCCTTGCAAAGTGTTGAAAATGATCTCTATTTTTAGGAAGAGGAAATTGACCTCCTCCTTCATTTGCATATAAAAACTTAACCTTCTTCTATTCATCCATTTCCTCATATTCAAAGAATTTGTCCCTCTATATAATCCAACTGATCGACTCCTCTAGATTCATACTACGAGTGTACAAAGATAGATCTAGTTTTTGATGCATGATAGAACCCTAAACTGTTCTTAGAACCTTAACCTCTGCTGGTT
The DNA here is from genome assembly GCA_031772625.1 of Pinus tabuliformis. NCBI lineage: Eukaryota > Viridiplantae > Streptophyta > Pinopsida > Pinales > Pinaceae > Pinus > Pinus tabuliformis. The sequence goes on from CM062809.1 coordinate 1,170,467,861, forward strand.
CTTTTGCTACCATTTCTTCTACAATTTCTTCCTCCTTAGAAATCTCATCTCTAGCTTCTATTTCTTTTTGTCGACAAGTCTCCATTTCTACCATTCTCTCCTCCACACACTACATCGCTCTCAACATTTCTCTGTTAGAAACGGGTCTCTATAATTTTCCTCTTTCTCCTTTTCCAACGCCTATCTCAGCTCTAGGATGCCTTATTCCTTCTCCTTTTCCTGAAGCAGACACAAGGTCTGCTTAGATACCACTTTATACTAATCTCAGCGAAGATTTTCTTAAATTAGTCCTTTTAGGAGTTGGTTCCTTTAACAAGATGCTTCCTTCACCCCACAAGATTAAATCCCTGTTAAAATCTGCAGCAGGAAGCTTAAATATAGCGGGAGGATTATAAAGAAAAAAAGCACAAAATAGTCTCGCAAACTCCTTTATAGTTTCATACAAATGCGGTGAATCTATGTCCCAGAAGTCTTTAAAAAGGAAATTAAAATGCCTTAGATGATTCCAACCTTCCGATATGACTCACTTGATTCTTTAACCAATGGTAATACCTTGCCAACACACTAACCATCTTGCAAACCCCAAAACTCGTGACTTAACAGATCAAGGGAACATAAAGTATTTTTGTCACTGTCAGTTCACGGTCCCTAGTCCCCTGGTCCCTAATGCACAATTAAATTAACTTATGAGACTCTGATATTTCTGAAATTTCAAAGTCTCCGAGATAAACCACCTCCGAGCAACTCCTCCTACACTTGACAAGTCGGGGAAACAAAAGAAATTTCCATCATTGTCTCTTGATGATCTAGGGTCCCGATGCTATGTAAAATGAAGTTACAGGCTTCAGGCCTTCTGCACCTTCCAGGCTAAAATTCTATTATGGGATTCCATTGATAAACCATCTCGGGCTCTGTCAACTAAGAGACTCTTCCAAAAGGCTAAAAAAATCTGACTATGTTTTGGCCTTTTCAATGTTAATCTCGCTTTCAATATTTCAGCTCCTCTTGACACTTTTCATCCTTTGTGCATCTCTTCTTGGGTCTACGACACTTCTAATGAAACTCCTCTCCCTTATTTGCCTTCCTGCAATCACTATGATGTTAATATTGGGTATTTTATAGGTCTCGAGTATGATAATTAAAAACACAGGGTTTAGGAAACTATGCATAAATAAAATTGCAGAAGGACTAGTTATGATATTCGAAGTTATCATGCTCTGACCGATTTTAATCATTAATCAAAGAAATATAAGAATTACATCAATTCAGCTTAGATCCTTGAAGATAGGATCTGAGTACCAATTTGGGGAAAATTAAACAAACTATAACAAACTGTCTAATTTTAATATAATACATGGCAATTTTGAATAACTCCTAATCTAACAAACCCCACTTTGAAGAACCAACTCCTCTAATTAATGATTTTGACCTCTCGCTTAATGAGAATTACTGATGCTCTTCCATCAAAAAAATCATTTACTTTCCTATATTTCTTCTATCACTATATTTCCTCTATCACTTCTAGCAACTTAGTTAATATGGATCTATCTTAGTTCTTAATAATATTATTTATATTATATATATTTCATTTCTCTATATATAAAAGTATTCTCATTTTTAATTTTATTAAAACTTTGATTTAATTTCTATGGCAATATTTTTTGTAGTTATGAGGATAAATGGTTTAGACATATCTCAAAAGTAATTATAACCATTTTTGTTTTAGTTTTAATCAAAAAATTTTATAAAATTAAATTAAAATAAAATATTTTGATTGTGAAATAATTTAGGGTTTTTGGGAATGTGGTATTGATAAGCCATGGTATTGGACCATAGTATTGTAACAAAACCCAATTCAAACTGATAATACCCTTGGTAAATTGGGGGTGAATATCCATGGTTAAGAATCTTGTCATATTGCTATAAAACATTTTGATTGTGAAATAATTTATGGCTTTTGGGCATGTCATATTGATAAGACATGGTATTGACACATGGTAATGAAACAAAGTCTATTTACAAGTTAATAATATTCACTGTAAACTAGGGTGAATATTCATGGTTAAGAATCTTGTCATATTGTAAGTTTATTGTAACTATTAAATTTTTATGTGGTTATTAACTAAATTTAAATATGATTATAGAATTGTTACCTTAATTTATAAGGTAAAATGGATCCTAATCTATAGCTACTACTTGTATGTTATATTTTTTAATGTAATGTGTATATTATGATATTCTTTTATTTAAAAAGTTATTCATAATTTTATTAATAAAAACAAAATCAAAATATAACAAATTAAATTTTATTAGATTTAAATGTTTACACTCCTTCCCCATACTAGACTTTATATTACTTTTCATTTTTTATTTATTACTCACATTACTCCTATACATCCCAATTAATTTTATGATATTTTTTTTTCTTAACCATGTAATACGGAAATATACCTATATCTATCAACCATTTATCATAATGTTAATACGGAAATGGTTATGTAAGATTCAATTAATATGTTGGGTACAATTCAATTGATACATATTACTAAGGAATCTGATCATTTACATATTAATATCAAAACGTACACTAAATATATAAATATAATTTCTTTAAAATATGTTTATTTTTAAATAAAACTTCAAAAATATAAATTTATTTATAATAAAAACAATTTCAAAAAATACAAATATTATAATTTGTTTAAATATGTAACTTTTTAAATTACAATGATTTAAAAAATATAATAGTAATGAAATATGACACATTAGATAAGTGATGTTATGATTAGGATTTATATTTTAAAAAAATATAATAGTAATGAAATATGACACATTAGATAAGTGATGTTATGATTAGGATTTATATTTTTTTTAAAGAATTTAAATAAGAGGAAATATTTTAATAATTCGACAGTTAGCCTAACACCTAATTACTGGTCAATTTATGGGGTCTACATCTTGTCTTCTTCTCCATAAATTAGGCCTAACACCTAATTACTAGTTCTTATGAGGTCTACACCTTGTCTTCCTCTCCATAAATTAGGCCTAACACGTAATTACTAGTCAACTTATGGGGTCTATGCCTTGTCTTCCTCTCCATAAATCAGGTCATCATTAGGGGATTCGAGCCTTGAATCTCCCAGTCATAAATTTCAAATTACTTTGACCCCCAATTGCACTGCCTCCCCTTGCCTCAGGACGAAAATATTTTAATTATTAATCTGCGATTTTAACATTGAATCTCTCAGTCATAGATTTCACATTACTTCGATCCCCAATTGAGCTGCACAGGACAAAGATATTTTAATCTTTTTTTTTTTTGTGTAAGTCAGGAGATTATATTATATAACAAAATATAGTACAAAATATCCGCTATGGCGGATCGAGAGCAGGGAAACATAGTGACCCATATCTAAACTTCTGCTCAGAGAATTTACCAAAACAAGACTGTGACCCGCACACCTCGCAGGGTGGCTCAAGCTGGACTTGTTCCTATCAACCGACACAGTTAAGACAGTACATAACAAGACAATTATATAGACTAAGTGAAACAGAGACATATATAAAGCCGAAGAAGACCATCCCGGGAGCAGCACTAGATGAATTTTCCCATCTGGCTTACAGTATCTAGCCCCATATGCCGCATATGATAATCCATCCTGGCTTGCATTGCCTCAATGGATTCATTATCCTGTGCCCCTGTTTTGGCAGGTTGCGAGGCACCGGGAGCAACATTGACCGTGTCTCTCAGAATCTGGATAAGGAGGGTGAGCTTCCTGTTGACAACTTGAACCGCTTCATGAACTGTGTTGATCCGCCCTTCCAGAGAGTTGTTATAGCTGATGATCTTCCCCATCTGCTCCTCCGTGAGGTTCACTTCAGTAGCCGTGTTCTGCTTCTCCTTCTCCATAGTTTCCAAGGCTTTGGCTATGAGCATTTTGGTTCGCCAACTTTCGGCCTTCGTCCTAACGAATTGGGTGGCCCTTTTCGAAGGTGTGCCTGGATCCCTTAGCTAATTAACCTCCGCAGCAATCTCCTCCTCCGTGCGCTCAGCCTCCGCTTGCTTGACCTTAGCTTCCAGCTCCGCAACCTTACGCTTGTTCCTGGCTGCAGCCCGAGTTTCATAACCCTGCTTTGCATCAAGCAGGTCCTGATTTGCTGCTTCACAACGACATCCTCTGGCATCCATCCTGAGACCTCTATACTTCTTCCAGCCAAATTTCCTCTCTCTCACAGAAGCTAAATCTACACTATGAAAAGACACAGTAGTAAAAACAAAGCAATAGCTCGCTGCTTTATAGCTTTTTCGGATGTTGATCCTCCTGAAATCGATCTGAAGTCCGCTGTAGGTGGGAGTACTGTTGCCATCAATTTGGTTGAGGTCCTCACGCGCGAGGCTGATGCCAGTCGTCTTATAATAAGTGTGGTAGCGCTTGAGCCAATTATCATTTTGCCAAGTGTGCTGTCCTTCTGAGCCGCTGTTATGGAAGAAAATTGCGTCGGACAGACCCTGTTTGCCCTTCTTCCAATTCTTCATGCTCTGAGCCATGAGCGTCCCTGACTGATATGCCTCAAACACTAATGTCATTGATGTTTTATGATACGACTTCCTTCCAGGTGTCCTGGTATTCATCCTCCGGTTGCCTTGAGTTTTGTAGCGCGATCTGTAATGATCGCTTGTTTGGCTGGCCTGCCGCCGCCAATTAAGCCTACTCCCAGTGAGTCCTGTCATGCCGTTAACTCGGTTGCAGGTGTACCCTTCACCGTCAGTGTCAATTCTCCGGTGCCGAATGTCTAAGCCATTATCGGCTAAAAGATATGTTAATCTTAAATGCATAGATTTTAATTATTAATTTGCAAGTGTTAAGTAAATTTATAATAACCATTTCTACCAACAAGTATAGAAACATTTAACAACATCTAATATAGTTGTAGCTTTTCATATTATCATTTTTAACAATACGCTAAGAAACAATAAGAATAATTATATGATATACCATAATACTAAGATAATAATGGATACTTAAGGGTCACAACATAATTAATTCACATCACCAATATGTTAGAAAAATATATATTATAGAGCAATGGAACACATAAAATATTGTATAAACATAAACACAGAAAATGCATGAAACAAGAGAGACACAGATATACGTGGTTCACCCAAGTTGGGTTATGTCCACAGAGAAACAACCAATCCTTCCTTTAAATTATCGAGCAAAATGAAGAGATACAACCTACAACAAATCTGCTATAATTTCCTTTTTACTCTCTGTTATGTTGTGCAACAACCCCCTCATTTATTTATATATAAATCTCTTAGGAAATTATTATATAAATAAATAGAACAAATTTGATTTTTTTGAATAAATAAATCAAAATTCATTAAGCCCAAACAACCTGAATGAGCCTGCCTTAAAGAAATCCCAACATATCACATTTCGCAAGTCTCAATGAACAAGTCACCATTTTATCCTTTTGAAACTTGTGATGCGATAAATAATCGCCCCCGAGAACCAAACATGCTTAAAACTTAGAGGCTTAGGTATCACTAAAAAGCTACTTCATGTTGGAACTTGCCCACATCACAATTTTATAATGAACACGATATATGAAAAACCCGAGGACCATTCAGATTGTGATATGTGATAAACCATCCAGACACGATAAAACAATTAACACAATCTATAAAAATGTCGCATCTAGATCGATCGAAAATTAGCAAAAATCTTGCCACTCCTTTCATCTCCGAAATTCCGATTGCGATAAAGCTACTTGCAAAAAAGCGCGAATTTAATAAAATCATGACAATGAATAACTTAAAGGAAAAGCCAAGCTTGTTAATCATCTGTCGAGCCCGCCCTAATGTCACATCATTCCTTGCAATTTCACAATCACACAAATCCTTTGGCTATATCCATTCCCCTGTACTCCAAAACCTCTAATTTTGATATTGTGATCATTGCATCACACACTTCCCATACCCAAAGAACCGATATAATGATATCATTATCACATCTCAGTAGAACACATGGAAATAGGTTCTATATATCGTTTGAAAGGTCTTTGCAATACATTAATGGTATAATAAATAACCTTGCAAAGCCATGATTTCAGTTATTAAAGAATTCTAATGGTATTTACGATTTAAAACCCCAAGGTGATTTGATGGCCTGTATAGATTTGTTCGCATTTAAACTATGCTTCCCATCATTTCAAGCCTTGTATGTTCAAACACTTCCTTATTTAAGACCTATTGCTGGTCCAGGTGGATATTGGTGGCCACCTACCTATTCCACTTGGACCCCCACCATTGTTTCTTTCAGTTTTTACCTTCCTTAATTGTAGCACAATTTACTATTTTTGCTATTTTTTTGGGTCCTGAACTTCCAGAGTCGTTTTGAGGCCCTAAACGCTGTTTTTTGGGGAAACCACCAAAAATTCAAGTTTTTGACTTGATATTCACTATTAGAATTTGTAATCCTTGGATATATCTTTCCAACAAGGTACCCTGTGCGTTAAACAGAGATCGTGTGCCAAAGTTACGACCTTGGGAAGTTGATGTACCAACTTACCCCAATGGGGCCCATAGTTTGGAATTTCATCTCCTAGGGTTAGGTTTTTGGATGTTTAGGATTTTACATTGTTTCTCAATAATAAGTAGGCCTTTAAACCTCATTGTAACATAGTTCAGAGAGATGTAGCCACCACATCTCTTCTCAGAGTAAGCTACCATCGCCTGAGCTATTCTTATTTCCATTCTATTTGTAAGCATGTTTTAGTATTTGATATTAATGAATGAAGTGTTATTTCTGCTGCATATTTGTATTTATGTTTATATCGGTAATTTGTTGCGTTCCCGTTTAAATATGGATCAGTGGTATTAGAGCAGTCTTCTCTTTCATTGTTTTTCTTTGCATGTCCCCAACGAGGTCAAGGTATAAGGAGTTAGGGCTCGATCTAGTTGAACATTTGCAAGATCAACCTCGCAAACCCCAATGGGTGCCCATGGGGGAAGAAAAGAAATATGAGAGAGTAAGAGATGCTATCAAAATATTGCTCGAGGAGGCCCTCAAGAAACAAAGGAATGCGATGATGGATAACTTTTCTTAGATCCTTCAACGGTTGCCCACCAGTAGCGCATCCACATCCAACAGCCACTCTATATGGGGCCCATTCGCACGACCACAATAGATGGACAAGGTCATGGAGGAGTAGGAGGACATCTTCACCACCCCTGCAGGGGTGCCTCTACACTGTCAGGACAAACACTTCATCGATCTAAACCCAGGTGCACCACTTCCTAATGGACCCATCTATCGGCACCCTATTCTAGAGAACAACGAAATCAAGAGGCAGATTTAGGAGCTGGTACAGAAAGGTCACATTCGGTTGAGTTCATCATCCTATGGGAGCCCAATCATGTTGGTATAGAAGAAGGATGGGACTTGGAGACTTTGTATTGACTGTCGAGCATTGAACAAGATCACTATCCGGAATAGGTACCCAATCTCGCGGAATAATGAACTTCTAGACCAACTCAATGGGGGAAAATATTTCAGCAAGATCAATTTGAATTCTGGATATCACCAAGTACCAATTGAACCCTTCGATGTGTGGAAGACCTCCTTCAAATCCAAGGAGGACTTTTTTGAGTGGCTAGTTATGCATTTCGGATTGACAAATGCTCTTGCAACCTTCATGAGGCTTGGGGATGACATCTTGCGACCATTCAACAACTCATTTGTAGTGGTATGCTTGGATGACTTCCTGATCTTTCGCCAGAGTTGGGAAGAGCACGTCCACCATGTAGAGCTGTAACTAGGGTCTCTCACACCGCTAATTATCCTACATTAATAAGTCAATCCGGGAACGTTTTGTTATTGCAAGGAGTAACTCAATCCGAGGTTGTTTGTCTGAGTAATGCTCGGTAGTATAGTGTCCCAATGGTCTGAAAGGAAACAGATGCCAAGCTGTAACAAAACTAACCCAGAAGATAAAATCACGCAAGGCAGTTGATCAGTCAAGGGTATGGAAACAATAACCTATCCCTTTAGAAACTGATAAAGAAAGGAAATCAGAGCATGGACTTATAGGTCTGGGGCTAAGCAGCGTCTTGCTGAGGCTCACGACAGCCTTAGGCCTGCTCTCACACTAAAACAACAAAGGCAGGTAAATCAAGCAGCGAAAAGTAAAATGGAACAGCAATCTGGAAATGGAACAACAGTAAAGAAATGGAACAGCAGTAAGGAAATGGAACAGCAAGAATAAATGGAACAGCAAATAATGGAACAGAAAGAATAAATGGAACAGCAATGATAAATGGAACAACAATCCTCAACCATATGTACACGTTCTCTACTACTACAGCAATCTGAGAATAATGGATGATACGACTATGTTCCTGAACAAGGTAATATTGCTTTCGAGTCTTGCAAATACTATTTCACATGGATCTGATAACAATAATATTCATACCAACATTCCGCTACAGGAATAGCTGAAAGACGCAATTCAAATAGATCCACTTATACAATGCAGAGACATGAGATAAAAGAACTCATTCAGATGTCAGTTATAACGAAACATAGCATATCATATGGAAGATGTATCAGATTACTGAAATAATGGAAATAAACAAACCACACAGTATAATAGTACAAAAGCAAGTGTCCGTCGGAGCTGGGCCCTTGGCTACCAATGGAACACCGCCTGAAGTTACTCCAGATGCAGAGACGAAATGAACACCAAGTCTTTTATATTAATTGCATCAACAAAAGTGTAGCAAAGTCAGGTCTCAGAGAGACTCAGTAATTACAGTTGGTTCTGAAATTGAAAATTACAAAAGACAGTCCTCCTCCGTTCAATGGCGTGGTGCCTTTATATAACAGAAATGACGGAGGTATCTAGATAATCAAAAGATAACTTAAAGCAGCGATCCCTCAGGATCAAAGATCCTGAGGGATTCGCTAATCGTTCGATTCTTCTCTTTCCCTTCTTGCGTTCTCCATCTCGGTATCCCGCCTTCTTTCTTCGGGCTATTCGGCTCTAATTTTACTTGATCTTGTCCGCATCCGGTTCCCTGTTGGCGGGACAGTAGTTATTTTCCCTTTGCTTCTTGCTTTCAATCCCCGATCCTTTGTTTTCGCGCCTTCCTGCATGGAAAACGTCAATCATTAGCATTTAAGCTTCCTTTATCGATTGTTGCACATTTTATCAAAACCCTTTATCTTCTTTGAACTCATAATGCAGAAAAGGTTACAACTATTATTGAAAAACCACTAAATTGCTAGTCAAAAGCATACCTTCCAGGTGCTCCACACACCCCCCTGCTTACCCTGTTTCATGGCCTCATGAAAACATTGTAGTTGAGATGCAAGGCGGTGAGAGAATAGGCCGGAGAAGGTATCTCATGAGGAGGCCGGCAACCGTGATGAGCAACTAGATGGTCAAAGAACTGGTCTATTTGATCTGCAGGCATCTCATATAAGGCCTGATATCCGGGTGCAGGGTGCCAAATAATTGGACTGCGAAATCGATACCCTAACCAGGATGGCCCTGCTTGTAGAATCCGTTCCCCATAAAGGTTCAACCGGCTGGCAGCCAGCTCAAAATTCTCATATTTGAATGGTTCCCTGAGCTGGATGCTTGGACTAGAAGTCCGGTATCGAAATTTTGCAGCATCGAGGGCAAGATCTTTAATAGTCAGGAAATATTTCAGACCGTTTCGGATCAACTCTTCGTGCATGGGCCCTATTATCTCAATGACTCCTGGGGTCCTTATGAGACTCCTATGCTTTCTCCATAGCGTCACTGGGTCTCTAGGTTCAGCTCGTATCCACAAGTCTAGGCTATTTTCTTGTGTTATAAGCTCTGAGCCATTTCACCTGATTAACCCCAAATGAGATGAAGGCTTGGAATTGTACATCACCAACAAAAGGGCCAGGATTTAAATCAATTTCCTGGTCTAGCACAAGATTGTGCAGGTAAAACTCGCATAATAACCTCTGAACTCTAACTCCATAGTGCTTGCAACAGTCTATAAAATCGTTAACAGTGTTGATGTGGATAGGTGCTCCTGCCCTAACGGCTTTTATTTTTAATCTCAGATATCGTTCAAGCAAAAATAAAGCATAATTTTTAGGAGGGGCCCTACAAGTCAAAACATCATTATATAAGGAACACACGGTGTCCATCTGCTTAACAACACTATCTAATCAACGAGTTACCTTAGCAACCTTTTCCTGCTCCTTCTGCCATCCTTCAAAGGCCTAGCTCTCGGACTGACTGACGTCTCGAAGTTGCTGTTGGAGCTCTTCATATCTTTCCTTGGGGACTGTCTGTTCTCGCAATTGCTCGGCTTCCTGCTGGGCTTCCTTCATCATTTTATGCAAGGTTCTGGTTTTTGGGTCCTTCTTCCACACAGCCGTAGAGGTTGGGAGTTTAACCTAGACCTTCCTATTACGTTGCTTTGAATTTTGGACCCGAATTACGCTCGAGGGTGGTGCTTCTATTTGGACTTCTTTGTTTTCTGTTTCCTTCTTAATGCGAACAAAGGGTTGCTGTGGTCTTTCTGCCATCGGAGCCTCTTGCTGTTCCATTGGGATATCCATTCGTTCTTCAAGGCCAGATGGAACAGCAGTCTGTCCCTCCGCACTATTTGGAACAGCAGTTTGTCCCTCCATGTCATTTGGAACAGCAGACTGTTCCTCGGCAGTAGGTCTCCTGATGGGGTTTCGTCCATCAAAGCGAATTCTCGTCCTTGGGGTTCTTGCTACCGTGGTCCTCTTCCTTTTCCCTGCAGTCTTTTGTATCCTCAGACTGGCTTTTAGCATTCGAATCTGCTGCCGGAGTCTGGCTATAGTGCCCAGCAACCTCTGCTGCTTCTTTCTTAATTTCGCAATTTCCCTTGTTTCGGCAGAGGGTTTGGTTCTCAGGCTTGCATCTTTTGTGATATCTTCCGGCATCCTGGGGACAGATTGTCCCAGACTGTTATCTTCCATTTCATTATCATGGCCAGGCAGGTTTTCTCCCCCTGCCTCTTCTGCATGCATTTCCTCGGGTAATTCTCTTTCTGTGGGACCGTCGGGGACACCTCCTGTGCTGGAGTCCTGGCCATATTCTCCCATATTGGCCAGAACTACTGCCAATTCTTCCTCACTTGGAGGTTCTTGCAGCGGGCTACCCCCTGGCTGTGCAATTTCTTCTTCCCGATTGCCCTGTTTAGTGGCCTCTTCTTCCTCCGAGGGTTCATGTCCTTTTTCAATTTCTCCTTCCGGCTGGTCAGTCTCGGCCTCCGATTGCTCAGCATTTCCTTCGGAGGGTCTTCCCTCTGATTCTGGAGGTTCATCCGCAATTTCAATTGGCTGGGCCATTGTTCCCTGAATTCTTTCCAACCTTCCTCGTATCCGGGCCAGCCGAGCTGACTTCCTTGGCCTCTCAAGTTGGTCGGGAGTATCAGTAGGTTCTGCGGGTTTCTCTGGTTGCTCTGGCGTATCGGGAGGTTGCTTCCGTTTTGAAGCGGCATGTCTCTCTGTTGCTGACTTCTTGCGTTTATCTAATCATTCCGGCGTGCCAGAGGATTGTTCCGATTTTTGGGGTGGTACAGCCGATCCCCTTTCGACTATTGCGACCAATTCCTCCCAAGTGCTCTGCTGTTGAGTGAGACCATGGCTCACTATCAACCGAATCAGCCCATGGTGGCTAACGACTGTGTCTATGTGCTGGGCCTTTTTCAGGCTTTGGGCCGCTCCATGCAGTAACGAATTTAAAAGCGCAGGAAGATTTACAGAACATTTTCCTTTTAAAACAGCTAAGAGTTTCAGGTGACGAGGTCTTACCATGTCTTTTCTCCCTTCGCAGGTGATATAGCTTTGTATTGTCTTTGCTAGCTTGGTCCAGGGTTCCCCTAGTGCTGCCGGCAGAACTCCTTTCCCTTTGACTGTCAAGCTTTGGCCTTCGTCCTGGAAAGCTTCCATAGCTTTTTGTAACCTCTCCTTCTTCGGCCCCCATTTGGGTCCAACAGCTGGTAATCCTGAGACTTCCGCGATGATATCCTCTGTAACCTCTATCCGCTTTCCTCCTACTACGGAGTAGTTTTCCTGCAAATTCTGCAGGAATTCCAATGCTACTGCTTCGTTTGATTCTTGCAGGCGGTTGAAGTAATTCAACCATCCTGCATTTTCCAGGATTTTGCGAGCAGCATCAGAGACTGTCAGCTTGTGAGGTTCGCTCCGGACCGTCCTTCCGCCCATGATTCAACTCAGAAATGGACTCAGAGATGGAACAGCAACTGTTTGCGGTATTTACGACGCAAAAAGGATGATCGATGCCAATTTAGGAAAGGACTACACAGGGCATGCAACAAAAAGAAGAGATCGTGGACGGAAATCTCTGTGAGATGGAAGCATCATACCGTTAAATCATGCCATTTCCTTGTACATTATTTTGCCCGAATGGTATGCAGCCACGTAATCCATGGAGTAATGAGGTTACTTCCCCCCCCCCCCCCGCGATGTGATAGGCTGCCCACAGCCGTCAAAGAGAGGAGCAGCAGCCAGTTGGGAGTGCAATCATTAAGTACATCATATGAAAGTATGCCATGTTGTAAAAGAACAATGAAATGCCGAAACCGAGGCAAAAAGGTGGATCACATTTTATATAAGCCTGCGTGATATAATGAGGAACTGGGGGATTGGACGTCTGTCAACTGTACGAAGTCTCCAGTAGTCATTGTCAGTTCCGTTGCCATGATTGGTGGTAATGTTCATGCGATAAATATATCGGGGTGTGACATATGATACATGCGAAGGATATAAGAGACAGAAAGATTTTAATATCATACCTGTTGGTGTAAATATTACGACTTCGATGCCATTAATAGAGCTCTGCTGCCAACAGGTGTCCATAACCTTGGCAGAGTTGTTTGTCTCACCCTCCGGAACCATGATCCTTTGTGTATATTTTGAAGAGTGCTTTGTCAAAATGCAGGCCATTATGCTAGCTTGGTGACCAGATAGTCATAATGCCATTCACAAGGTAGGCGCGAAACGTGGTCAGGCCGGCTCGCGATGAGACCTCCTGTTCCAAGATTTGCTTGTTAATTTATTTTTGGACCATATCCCTGGTGTGGTGGCCATTATGGGAATGCCACTTCGCTTCCACCCTTATGATCATGGTAGGCCGGCTCTGAATGAGACCTCCTATCCTGCATTTGACAACTTCCATATTTTGTTTTTTTTTTCTTTTGCAGAGCATCTCTCTTGTTTATTTTCACATCAGGGTGGTTCCGCACTCCTTAAGAGCGGGGAATGGTGGAAGAAGTCTTACGATCCCAACAGATAGATATAAATCATTCGTTCTTACTCCCAAGTAGTGATCAAAAAATATTTTAGGGAAATAAAGATCACCAATAACAATGGTAGCGGTAAATGACAATGACAGTGAAGATTAAAAGTTCACGTCCCTCCTCCTGTTCTTTTATACATACTGGCTTCATAGTGATAGCGATTTATGATGTGCTGATTTCGGTATCTAATGGTTTATGTTCACGGCATAAGTTCATTGTTGTATCTAAAAGATTGGGGAAACCATGGTCACAAAGCATCCTCCATAAGGACGAAAACATGACAATGGCATTCATAGGATACCATTTCTTTGAGAGGAGGCACTGAAAATCGGAAATGCTGTTCCTTTTGAGAAAGGAACAGCAAAGTCACTCAAATGCTGTTCCTTTTGACAAGGAACAGCAAACACGCTCAAGTGCTGTTCCTTTTCGCAAAGGAACAACAAAACACATAGGTGCTGTTCCTTTTCGCAAAGGAACAACAAAACACACAGGTGCTGTTCCTTTTCGCAAAGGAACAGCAAAGCACACAGGTGCTGTTCCTTTTCGCAAAGGAACATCAAAACACACAGGTGCTGTTCCTTTTCGCAAAGGAACAGCAAAACACACAGGTGCTGTTCCTTTTCGCAAAGGAACAGCAAAACACACAAGTGTTGTTCCTTTTCGCAAAGGAACAGCAAGACACACAAGTGCTGTTCCTTTTCGCAAAGGAACAACAAAACACGCAAGTGCTGTTCCTTTTCGCAAAGGAACAGCAAGACACACAAGTGCTGTTCCTTTTCGCAAAGGAACAGCAAAACACACAAGTGTTGTTCCGTTTCACAAAGGAACAGCAAAAAACACACCGGTGTTGTTCCTTTTCGCAAGGGAACAGCAAAAACACACCAATGCTGTTCCTTTTCGTAAAGGGACAGCAAGAACACGCAAGTGCTGTTCCTTTTCGCAAAGGAACAACAAAAACACACCAGTGTTGTTCCTTTTCGCAAGGGAACAGCAAAAACACACCAATGCTGTTCCTTTTCGCAAAGGGATAGCAAGAACACGCAAGTGCTATTCCTTTTCGCAAAGGAACAGCAAAAACACACCAGTGCTGTTCCTTTTTGCAAAGGAACAACAAAAACACACCAGTGCTGTTCCTTTTCGCAAAGGAACAACAAGAACACTTGGAAAGAAAAAATCAAGGAAACATATATACAAGATGCTATGTACAAGTTATAAAATGAATTTCTTAAGCTATAGGCGAGAAAGATTGCGCTTCCTCTCTTAAAATTTTCATATCAGTATCTTGTCGCAGCTGTTGACAGAAGGATTCCCGAGTGAGTGGCTTTCGATAAAGGCGAACTCGGTGGCCATTTACTTTGAATGCATATCCAGAACCGTCAATTATGACCAAGGTAAGGGTCCCATTCTCGTGTACCTTCTGGATTTCGTATGGTCCTAGCCATCGAGTCTGGAGTTTCCCCGGGAAATCCTGAAACCGAGAGTCGTATAACAGAGCCCAGTCTCCTTCATGAAAGACTTTATTCTTGATCAGTGCATCATGCCATTTAGCCCGCTGTTGTTGAATCAATGCTGTATTCTGTAATGCAGAGAGCCTGATCTCGTCTAATTCATTAATCTGCTGTAATCGATTGATTTGTGCCTCACTCAGATCTAGGCCGACTTCCTGAGCAGTTCGTAGCGTTCGGATTTCGAATTCTATGGGGAAAATTGGCTGCTTTCCAAACACTAATTGATAGGGTGAATAGCCTGTAGTGCTTCTCCATGTGGTTCTGTAGGCCCACAGCGCCTCAGGTAGTCGAGTGGCCCAATCTCGCCGATGTGATGCAATGGTTTTTGTTAAAATTGATTCTATTACCTTATTACTACTTTCTACTTGCCCATTTGCCTGCGGATGGTATGGGGTAGTAATCTTATGTTGGACATGGTAATTGTTAAGTGTTGCAGCTAATTTATTTCCAACAAATTGTGGTCCACCATCGGTGATTAATTCTCTCGGAAGTCCATAACGTACAAAAAAATGGAACAAGAATTGTATCACAGAGTCTTCTATAGCCCTAGGTAACGATTCGGCCTCGACCCATTTAGTAACATAGTCTGTCGCCACCAGAATGTATGTCCTCTGATTTGATGATGGATTGATGGGCCCAACGAAATCCAGAGCCCATCGTTCGAATGGCTCAATGACCAATTGTGGTTTCAGAGGCATTTCATCGGCTTGGCCAGGTTTTCCTGCTCGCTGGCAGCTGTCACAGGCTTGTGCAAACTTTTTCGCATCCTTGAAGATTGTAGGCCAATAGTATCCAGTCTGCAATACTTTATGTGCTGTTCTTTTTTCAGCGAAATGTCCCCCGCATGGCCCGTCATGGCAAGCTTTTAGAATGTCGAAGATTTCGTCTTCTCGAATACACCTTCTGATTTGCATGTCTGCCCCTGTATGGAACAAATGGCCTCCAATCCATGAAAAGCGAGTGCTTTTCTGAACAATCTGCTTGCGTTCTTGAGGGGTTAAGTGTTTTGGTAACTTACCAACTGCGAGGTAATTGGCGACATCGGCATACCAGGGTGTTCGAACAGCAACAACAAAAAGGTGCTCGTCAGGGAATTGATCGTCTACTGCTGCTATTTCGACTGCTTTCGGCATCCGTGAGAGGAAATCAGCTACAGGGTTCTCCTTGCCAGGTCGATCCTTAATTGTGATGTCGAACTCCTGCAATAAGATCAACCACCTGGTTATTCTAGCATTCGTAACAGGTTTATTTGCCAAATATTTGATAGCAGAATGATCTGTATATAACACAACAGGATAGCCTGTAATATAATGTCTAAATTTGTTAACAGCATGTATTACAGCCAGGAATTCCTTTTCAGTAACGGTATAATTAAGTTCGGCAGAGGATAAATTTTTGCTGATATAGTAAATAGCATATGGCTTCTTATCCTCTTCTTGTCCCAGGACTGCACCGATTGCTGTGTCTGAGGCATCAGTTGAGATTTGAAATGGCAAATTCCAGTTGGGTCCTCGAAGGACTGGAGCTGTTGATAACAGGTTCTTCAATTCCTTAAAAGCCTGGTCGCATTTTTCTGTCCACAAGAAATCAACATTGCCAGTTAAAGCATATAGAGGTGCAGCAATACGTGAGTAATGTTCTATAAATCGTCTGTAATACCCAGAAAATCCAAGGAAACTGCGTACCTCTGTTTGAGTAGTGGGGGTATGGATGAGCAAAAGAATCTGAATTTTAGCCGAGTCTACCTGGATGCCAGCTGCTGAGATGTAATGCCCTAGAATGAGCCCTTTTGTCATCATCATGTAACACTTTTCGTGACTCAGGCAAAGTCTGGTGGCGATACAACGTTGTAGGACTTTCTCCAGGGTATCCAGAGCTAGGTCAAAATCATCTCCATACGGTGTAAAGTCATCCATATACACCTCAAGTCCGTCGTTTATCAGGTCTGCGAAGATGCTGAGAACATCCCTTTGGAATGTAGCAGGGGCATTGCATAGGCCGAAAGGTAGTAATCGATAGGCGAAAGTTCCCCAAGGGCAAGTAAAGGTAGTTTTATCCTGATCTTCAGGGGCGATTTGGATTTGGT
Organism: Pinus tabuliformis; assembly: GCA_031772625.1. Lineage (NCBI taxonomy): Eukaryota > Viridiplantae > Streptophyta > Pinopsida > Pinales > Pinaceae > Pinus > Pinus tabuliformis. Next base: position 1,170,484,806 of record CM062809.1, read on the forward strand.
TATATCCGCTGAAGCCATCCAGGAAAGAGAAAAATTTCTTCCCTGCTAAAGTGTCCAGTACTTGATCTATAAATGGGAGGGGAAAGTGATCCTTCTGTGTGGCCTTATTTAACTCCCTGTAATCCACGCAAATCCTCCATTTCCCGTTTTTCTTGGGTACCACCACTAGGGGAGAGACCCACTTACTGTCGGAGATGGGGTAAATAAAATTAACATCTAAAAGTTTCTGAAGTTCTGCTTTTACTATTTCTTTTAGATGGGGGTTAAGTCTTCTTTGTGGCTGGCGAACAGGTCTTGCATCCTTCTCTATATAGATGTGGTGGGTGCATAATTGAGGATCAATCCCCTTCATGTCAGGGTAATCCCACGCAAATGCTCCCTTATATTTTTGTAATAGACTAACAAGCTTCATTTCTTGATCTGATGTCAGGTTGACGTTAATATTTAGAGTCTTACCAGGTTCGATTTCGACTACTTTACTATTGGCAACAACAGTTACTGGTATTGTTTGGTCATGTGGATCTTTTAAGGGGTCTTCTTCTAGCTCACTATCAAATGCTGCCTCTATCATAAAACACTGTGTGTGAGAGCTAGATTCGGTTTGACTGATGAAGTTATTGATAGCATCAACTTCTATCTGATCTTTAAAATCTAAAGCCTTTTGTACAGTTAATGGGGCTCTGATATTGTTAGTAAGGTATGACACAGGATACTGATTGGTTTTGATCATTGGCAGGCTTGGCTGTGCTAGAGGATATAGAACGAGATTTTTAACATCTGGTCCTTTAGTTATAGTCATGTTTCCCTGCCGGCAACCAATGTAGGCATCGGCAGTAGCAAGCCAAGGTCTTCCTAATATTAGCGGATGTCCATCTAGTCGGGTTTTTGGATTAATTACCAGGAAATCGATTGGATACTCCCAGGAATCTACGGAAACCATGACATCATATAGAGTACCTTCGGGTCGGACTACAGATCGATCTGCCAATTCTAACAAGGTAGAAGTAGGTTCTACCGATGTGATGCCAAGCTTTTGGCAGGTGGAAGTTGTCAAAATATTGATTGCAGCTCCCAAGTCGACTAAAACATTAGGCAGGGTTTGACCATAGATTTGGACAGTTACAGTTGGGTTCCCGGGATCTTCGTATTTGATAGGTGTCTCTTTTCCTGATAACAGGTCGGATAAAGTTCCAACTACTTGGACTCTATGGTTAGTAGTTATATTCCTCCTTGATTTTTTTATGCACAGTTCCTTTATAGTCTTTGCGTATATGGGAATATCTTGAATGGCCTGGAGGAATGGAATTTTTATATACAGATTTTGTAACTCTCCCAGAATGTCAAAGTCTGGATGTTGCACTGGTTGCGGTATGACTAATCGTTCTGGGAAACGAGGAGAGGATGTATTTGTTTGTTGAGGGGTCTGTTCCTTATTTACATCCTTTTGTTGTAGCGATTGTTCTATTGGTAACTGATCTTCAATGTGACCTATTTTGTCTCCCTTTGTTTCTATGATACGTCCAGATCGTAACTGAAGGTCATTACACTCCCTTAAGTCAAGTCCAGTTTCTGATGTGTCTATGATTTGGATGGATTGGACTGGTCGATTATTAGGATTAGGGTTGGGTTGGGCTGGGAGTTGTGGCCTTAAATTAGACTAGGGGTTTTGTTGTAAGGCTGGCAGAGTTGGTTGAGGGAGTGGAATAGTTCTTGTTGACTGATATGTCGATCTTGGCTAATTGGTCTGCCAGGGTGAACCTTGTGATGTGGGGGGAATCCATTGCGAAGGGTATGAATTGTTCTGCCAATATGGTGGGGTGTAGGGAAAATTTGGCCATCCGAATTGGTTTGGCTGATTCATCCATGGATTTGGAGAAGGAAATGGCTGTGATGACCAATTCGGGACTGGGGGTGTAGGTTGATTTTGCCACATACCATATTGCTGAGCATTGTATTGTGGAGGTTGAAAAGAAGAAGCTGGATCTGAAAACATACCTGATTGCCTCGGTTGCCATTGGTGACGTTGGTTAACAAAGTATGCTGGTTCTGATTCTTCTTCTGCTTCTTTGTATACAGCCTTCAATCCAGGAAGTGAGGGGCAGCTTTCAGTAAGGTGGTCTTCGGAACAGATAGCACAGGCTTGAACTGTATCTAGCGGACATTCTTTGTGGCTATGTTTTCTTCTGCATCGAGGGCAAAAAATTGCCAGATTTTGCTCTGCCTCCATTTGCTTTTGTTTAGCCTGCACAATATCAAGCTGAGTAGTTAATGTCCCTAGGATATCAGTTTTAAAATTTTCTAGTAAATTCCCAAGTTCTACCCGTGTTACCCCTTCTGTTGATATTTTGTTATCTCTAACAAACCTATCATATTCTGTTGGTTTTATCCTTGTGCTACCCCTTGAACTCCTAATACATAAATTAATGATATCGGCAAAATTCTCTTGGTAAATATCTCCTTTTCCCATGATATTCAATGTTTCGATCCACTGTTCTTTCATACCTCTAATTAATGCAATTTTCAACACATTGTCAAGCAGAGGTAATGATGCATAAGGGGATCTCTGTAAGTTATACTGGAAGCGTTCTACATATTCCTCTAGAGTTTCATTTGGTCTGGCCGTCATTTGGAAGATTTCATCTTTCAGTTCCCTTGACCTACAGTAATCCTGATATTTCTTGAGAAAGGACTCTTTCATTTGCTCCCAATTGTTTATGACTCCACCGCCTAGACCCATAAACCATCTCAGAGCTGCTCCCTTCAAGGTAGAGGGAAACAACTTTAATTTCTGAGGATCAGTGGTGTAATCATACCCTCTACATAACACATCGAATTCAAATAAGAACGCATCAGGGTCCTCTGATGTCAGTCCGTGAAACGTTGGGATGTGTTGAAGAGGAATTGCCTTCATGGGGGCATTCGCAGCAGAATCTACTATCGGATATTGCAATGTGGAAGTTTGGGTATTTGGCTGATTCTGCGCCATGGGATCGAAGATGTGCCAGTAACCTTCCGGGATTTCTAGGAGGGTGTTCCTAGGTTGAGAAGGGGCGGCCTTGGCAGGGGCTGTATTGATGACACTTCCCTTATCAGGGATTTCTATCTGAAGGAATGGGGTGCTTTCAGTATTAATTCTGGCTGCGCTTCCCTTATCTGGGCTGTTTAACAGCTGGATTATCCTGGAGGGAGATTTCGGTTCCTCTATTTCCCCTGTTTCCCCCTCTCCTTCACAAAGGTTGCTTAAGTTCCCTTCTTGCAGCCGTTCAGACATAGGATTTTCAATTTCTTGGAAGTCCTGTTCAACAATCTGACTCTGCACCTCAGCGTAGGCTCCAGATGGTGACGCTGTAGCCTGAAGGGAATTGGTAGGCTGCTTGGAATAAGTCTTTCTGAGGCCTACTGACGGCTGAGATTCAGTTTTCTTGTAGATTTCGTCTATGAAGGTCGTTCGGCCAAGGGTCACCGGTCCTTTGGCTTTCTCATGTTTGGCTGGGGTTTTGGTATTCTTTTCTAACTTTTTCTGCTTAGTCATGCACTCTAAGAACTGCTAAATCCTATCAACCAGCAATTCTACTAAGAGAGCGGATGGTGGAGCAGGGCTTTTACGTGCTCCGTACGCAGGTTCTTACCTTCCGTTTTTAAAATCCAACTCCCCCCTAGCAGATTTGCGCACTACTCTGTAAAGGGAAAATGGCTATTACTCCTCCCCGGCAACGGCGCCAAAATGTAGAGCTGTAACTAGGGTCTCTGACACCGCTAATTATCCTACATTAATAAGTCAATCCGGGAATGTTTTGTTATTGCAAGGAGTAACTCAATCCGAGGCTGTTTGTCCGAGTAATGCTCGGTAGTATAGTGTCCTAATGGTCTGAAAGGAAACATATGCTAAGCTGTAACGAAACTAACCCAAAAGATAAAATCCCGCAAGGCAGTTGATCAGTCAAGGGTATGGAAACAATAACCTATCCCTTTAGAAACTGATAAAGAAAGGAAATCAGAGCATGGACTTATAGGTCTGGGGCTAAGCAGCGTCTTGCTGAGGCTCACGACAGCCTTAGGCCTGCTCTCACACTAAAACAACAAAGGCAGGTAAATCAAGCAGCGAAAAGTAAAATGGAACAGAAATCTGGAAATGGAACAGTAGTAAAGAAATGGAACAGCAGTAAGGAAATGGAACAGCAAGAATAAATGGAACAACAAATAATGGAACAGCAAGAATAAATGGAACAGCAATGATAAATGGAACAGCAAATAATGGAACAGCAATCCTCAACCATATGTACACGTTCTCTACTACTACAGCAATCTGAGAATAATGGATGATACGACTATGTTCCTGAACAAGGTAATATTGCTTTCGAGTCTTGCAAATACTATTTCACATGGATCTGATAACAATAATATTCATACCAACATTTCGCTACAGGAATAGCTGAGAGACGCAATTCAAATAGATCCACTTATACAATGCAGAGACATGAGATAAAAGAACTCATTCAGATGTCAGTTATAACGAAACATAGCATATCATATGGAAGATGTATCAGATTACTGAAATAATGGAAATAAACAAACCACACAGTATAATAGTACAAAAGCAAGTGTCCATCGGAGCTGGGCCCTTGGCTACCAATGGAACACCACCTGAAGTTACTCCAGATGCAGAGACGAAATGAACACCAAGTCTTTTATATTAATTGCATCAACAAAAGTATAACAAAGTCAGGTCTCAGAGAGACTCAGTAATTACAGTTGGTTCTGAAATTGAAAATTACAAAAGACAGTCCTCCTCCGTTCAATGGCGTGGTGCCTTTATATAACAGAAATGACGGAGGTATCTAGATAATCAAAAGATAACTTAAAGCAGCGATCCCTCAGGATCAAAGATCCTGAGGGATTCGCTAATCGTTCGATTCTTCTCTTTCCCTTCTTGCGTTCTCCGTCTCGGTATCCCGCCTTCTTTCTTCGGGCTATTCGGCTCTAATTTTACTTGATCTTGTCCGCATCCGGTTCCCTGTTGGCGGGAGAGTAGTTCTTTTCCCTTTGCTTCTTGCTTTCAATCGCTGATCCTTTGTTTTCGCGTCTTCCTGCATGGAAAACGTCAATCATTAGCATTTAAGCTTCCTTTATCGATTGTTGCACATTTTATCAAAACCCTTTATCTTCTTTGAACTCATAATGCAGAAAAGGTTACAACTATTATTGAAAAACCACTAAATTGCTAGTCAAAAGCATACCTTCCAGGTGCTCCACACACCACATCCGACAGGTTATCCAAACACTGTGGCAACACAAGATGTGTGCGAATTTGGAGAAATGCACTTTTTCCATGACCCAGGTTCAGTATCTAGGATACATTATTGATGAAGGGGGGGTGCATGTGGATCCAACCAATATCCAAGGCATTCGGGATTGGCCAGCCCTAAACACATTGACATACCTCTACAGCTTTCTGGGTCTTGCCAATTTTTACCCCAGGTTTGTGTTTGGGTTCTCTCAAATCACTTAGCCCTTGAGTCAACTCACCAAAGGAGGAGCGAAAGAAAAATTCTTTTGGCTGGAATCAAGAGAAGGAATTCATAGATTTGAAACATTGCCTCTTCTTTGCACTAGTTCTCACATTACCAAACTTGCAACAACCATTTGAGATCGATACAGATGCCTCTGACTATGTTATTGGGGCAGTCCTTACTCAATAGGGGCATCGAGTGGCATATCACAATGAGACACTTTCAGAAATAGTCCGAAAGTATCCCACTTATGACAAAGAGATGTATTTCATTTTCCAAGACTACCGACAATGGAAGCATTACATTTTTGGGAAGGAAGTGGTCATCCACATAGACCACCGACCCCTCTAGTTCATAAAGACACAAGGGAAGTTGCAGAATGATTTCCATCAGAAGTGGGCAACAGTTCCATTTGACTATCAAGTACAAGAAAGGAAACACTAATAATGTTGTAGACTACCTCACCCAACACCTGATCATGGCGTTAACCACCGTGCTCAACTCTTGTGGGAACGAGACTTTTGATTGGACACCTCTCTACAAAAGATAGCTATAATTCGGCCACACATAGCAGATGCTCTTGGAGGGTTAGCAAGTGCCAGATTTTCACATCCATCATGCACTGTTATGCGACCAGGGACACCTTTGTGTTCCTTCAAGCGAGCGTGCCAAGATGATTTGGGAAGCGCACTATAGTCAGGTCACTTGACATTTCAGGGTCGAGAAAATAGTGGCAATACTGTAGAAGTATTTCTACTGGTGGAAGTCAGGAAGTACATTAGATCTTGAACTGCATGCACCATTACCAAACTGACCATTAAGAAGCAAGCATCTATACTCCAATGCCTACCCCTAGTCGACCTTGGGAATCCATATCCAAGGATTACATGTCAGGCCTTCCTTCTACTAAGCATGGGAATGACTGTGTTTTTGTAGTCATTAACAAATTCTTGAAGATGGCCATTGTGGTGGCCTACAAGAATAATATCACAGTAGAAGCCACCACTAAACTCTTCTTTGATTGAGTGTGGGTACACTTTGGGATCCCACAGTCTATCATATCAGATCAGGACAATAGGTTCCTGAGTATATTTTGGTCCAATCTCTTGTCGATGTTGGACAACAAGCTCACTATGTCCATAACTGATCCGGATTTAAGCAGGAACGCAATAGATTACAGAGATAACCATAAATACAGAGATGCGATAACCATAAAAATAGAGATGCAGCGGAAATAATACTTCATTTCATTAATGGAGAATACTGAAATATGCTTACAAATAGAAATAACCCAGCTAGGGCGATGGTAGCTTATCTCTGAGAAGAGATGTGTCGGCTACATGCCTCTGAACTATTTCGAACTGTGTTTACAATGAGGCTCGCAGGCCTATTTATTATTCAGAAACAATGAAAAACCCTTAACATTCCAAAACCTAACCCTAGAAGATGAAACGCCAAATTGTGGGCCCCGTTTTTGGGTAAGTTGGTACATCAACTTCCCGGGGTCGCGAATTGGTCGTACTATCTCCGTTTGATGTGCATGATAGCCTGTTGGAAAGATCTCTCCGAGGACTACGACGGAAAAGACGATTTTTATCAAAAAAATCACTGGCGGTAGATTTCCCAAAAAATGTCGTTTAGGGCCTCAAAACGGCTCCAGAAGTTTAGGACCCGAAAAACTGCTAAAAATAGTAAACTGTGCTATAATTAAGGAAACAGAAAAACTGAAAGAGACAGTTGTGGGGGTCCAAATGGGATAGGTGGGTGGCCACCAACATCCACTTGGATCATTCCTCCCCCCTTAGGAAGCAATGGTCCCCATTGCGTTGAGTTCCTCCCTGAGATGAGGAAGCTTCTGCTGAGCGGGGTCTCTAGTGAGCTGTTCTGCAATCTCTGATGTGTCCAGAAATGGTGGGGAGCATGGTCGGTGACGGTCCACATTGAACACTCGGTGAAAGCGAAGGGATGGAGGAATGTTGTGTTTCAAAGCATTGTTTCCCGTAGCCTTGTTACTGGTGTAAGGACCATGTCGAAGTGGTTTGAGTTTCTGATGGGTTCTGGTAAGGTGCTCCCTTTGCAAATGTAACCAAACTTTGTCGCCCACCTGAAACTTGTGTGGTACCCCTCTGGGTAAGGAGAAGTTGTTCCTGTGTTCTGTCACGACTATATCCCTCTGCTGCCGCTGCTGTGTGGAGGAACCCTTCGCGGGGGTCATGGATGTAGCAACGATCTTCCCCTTACTTTGGGAGCGAACCAGACAGAAAATAAATTTCCTAGTCTGCGAGATGAGCTTGCTGCCTTTCTTAGTAGTGATCAAAGAGGTGGCAGTAGGGGGGGCTACCTCCAGTATCCTGTATAATGAATTATCCAAAGAAATGATGACAACGCGAGGCCTTGACTCATACACAGCATGTCGCCTCCACAAGTATGGCTGGCCTAATAGTACATCACAAACATCTAGAGGTGTAACATCACACAATACCTCGTCTGTGAAGGGCTTGATGCTGTAGGGAAGGCGGCACTGCTGGCGAACTTTGAGATCTCGTCCTTCGTGAAGCCAACCGATACTGTACGGCTGTGGGTGTGGTGTAGTTGGTAGGCCCAACCACTTCACGACCTCTGCTGAAATGAGGTTCTTTTGGCTGCCACTGTCGACAATGAATTGTAGCGGCGAACCCTTCACCCACATCTGTGAGTGGAAAAGACGTTCCCCCTCCTCTGGATCTTGGGGCTCATTTTTCTGGATCTTGGCTGTAGCAACAGTGGCGCTGGGATCCGCATCAATGATCTGCTTCCCTTTGTCATTCCCCTTTTCGGGTTCTGACTCAGAGTCGGAACATGCATTTGATTCGGAAGCCTTCAACTCAGCCACCAGCGACTGCTTGGTTCGACACTCACTTGTGTTATGAGTGGGACTCTTGTGGAACTCACACCACTTTCCTGTGTCCTTCTTCGGCTTCGTGGTGTTGTTCTTTTCTTGTGGCTTCGACGGGTTGTCTTGGGTCACCCCGCCTTGGCTTTGTCCTTTGGGCTTTGGATTTGCAGATCCAAAGTCTCGCTTCTTCTGTTTGAAATTTTGCTCGATTTTGACAGCGTATCGGTATGTTGTGCCGAGTGAGGAGATGTTTAAGAACTCCATCTCTTCCTGGATGTATCAGTGTAGGAATCTGCAGTACTTGAGTACCAGATGCAGCTCAGAATCTTTGATACCCAACTGTGTGCGAAGGGTATGAAAAATATTTGTGAACTCTGGTACATCATGGTCTTGTCCCTGCCGCAGTGTGCTCCATTTGATGTATTTCTCCTCATAGCTTTTGACAGGGTAGTACTGCTCCTTGATGGCATCCCGGAAATCATTCCAAGTGGGGGCGACTGAAAACAGTGAGCCTGTACTTTTGTCCTTCTGCTCGCAGTATGTTTCCCACCAGTCCTTGACGTGGGGGGCTGCTTTGAGAAGAGCGAAAACAATCTTTTCCCGACTTGAAAATTCATGAACAGAAAAATACCCATCTAGCAGATTTAACCATTTATCTACGGCATCTGCGTCTATTTGACCCTCGAAGATGGGGATTTAAAAATTAACTTGTACCTTAAACGGTGTGATGTTTCTAGAGTAGCCGTTGGAAGCCGATGCGTCGTCTCTGGGTAGTCGTTGAAGGATCTACGCAAAGCTATCCATCATCGCGTTCCTTTGCCGCTCGAGGGCTTCTTCGAGCAAGATTCTGATAGGATCTCCTGCCCCCTCGTCTTTCTTCTCATCCGCCATGGGAGGTCATCGAGATTTGCGAGGCTGGTCTTGCAAAGGTTCGACCAATTCAAGCCCTAACTCCTTATATCCCGACCTCGTTGGGGACATGCAAAGAAAAACAGAGAAAAAGCAGACCGCTCTGATACCACTGATCCGGATTTAAGCAGGAACGCAATAGATTACAGAGATAACCATAAATACAGAGATGCGATAACCATAAAAATAGAGATGCAGCGGAAATAATACTTCATTTCATTAATGGAGAATACTGAAATATGCTTACAAATAGAAATAACCCAGCTAGGGCGATGGTAGCTTATCTCTGAGAAGAGATGTGTCGGCTACATGCCTCTGAACTATTTCGAACTGTGTTTACAATGAGGCTCGAAGGCCTATTTATTATTGAGAAACAATGGAAAACCCTTCACATTCCAAAACCTAACCCTAGAAGATGAAACGCCAAATTGTGGGCCCCGTTTTTGGGTAAGTTGGTACATCAACTTCCCGGGGTCGCGAATTGGTCGTACTATCTCCGTTTGATGTACATGATAGCCTGTTGGAAAGATCTCTCCGAGGACTACGACGGAAAGGACGATTTTTATCAAAAAAATCACTGGCGGTAGATTTCCCAAAAAATTTCGTTTAGGGCCTCAAAACGGCTCCGGAAGTTTAGGACCCGAAAAACTGCTAAAAATAGTAAACTGTGCTATAATTAAGGAAATAGAAAAACTGAAAGAGACAGTTGTGGGGGTCCAAATGGGATAGGTGGGTGGCCACCAACATCCACTTGGATCATTCCTCCCCCCTTAGGAAGCAATGGTCCCCATTGCGTTGAGTTCCTCCCTGAGATGAGGAAGCTTCTGCTGAGCGGGGTCTCTAGTGAGCTGTTATGCAATCTCTGATGTGTCCAGAAATGGTGGGGAGCATGGTCGGCGATGGTCCACATTGAACACTCGGTGCAAGCGAAGGGATGGAGGAATGTTGTGTTTCAAAGCATTGTTTCCCGTAGCCTTGTTACTGGTGTAAGGACCATGTCGAAGTGGTCTGAGTTTCTGATGGGTTCTGGTAAGGTGCTCCCTTTGCAAATGTAACCAAACTTTGTCGCCCACCTGAAACTTGTGTGGTACCCCTCCGGGTAAGGAGAAGTTGTTCCTGTGTTCTGTCACGACTGTATCCCTCTGCTGCCGCTGCTGTGTGGAGGAACCCTTCGCGAGGGTCATGGATGTAGCAACGATCTTCCCCATACTTTGGGAGCGAACCAGACAGAAAATAAATTTCCTAGTCTGCGAGATGAGCTTGCTGCCTTTCTTAGCAGTGATCAAAGAGGTGGCAGTAGGGGGGGCTACCTCCAGTATCCTGTATAATGAATTATCCAAAGAAATGATGACAACGCGAGGCCTTGACTCATACACAGCATGTCGCCTCCACAAGTATGGCTGGCCTAATAGTACATCACAAACATCCAGAGGTGTAACATCACACAATACCTCGTCTGTGAAGGGCTTGATGCTGTAGGGAAGGCGGCACTGCTGGCGAACTTTGAGATCACGTCCTTCGTGAAGCCAACCGATACTGTACGGCTGTGGGTGTGGTGTAGTTGGTATGCCCAACCACTTCACGACCTCTCCTGAAATGAGGTTCTTTTGGCTGCCACTGTCGACAATGAATTGTAGCGGCGAACCCTTCACCCACATCTGTGAGTGGAAAAGATGTTCCCCCTCCTCTGGATCTTGGGGCTCATTTTTCTGGATCTTGGCGGTAGCAACAGCGGCGCTGGGATCCGCATCAATGATCTGCTTCCCTTTGTCATTCCCCTTTTCGGGTTCTGACTCAGAGTCGGAACATGCATCTGATTCGGAAGCCTTCAACTCAGCCACCAGCGACTGCTTGGTCCGACACTCACTTGTGTTATGAGTGGGACTCTTGTGGAACTCACACCACTTTCCTGTGTCCTTCTTCGGCTTCGTGGTGTTGTTCTTTTCTTGTGGCTTCGACGGGTTGTCTTGGGTCACCCCGCCTTGGCTTTGTCCTTTGGGCTTTGGATTTGCAGATCCAAAGTCTCGCTTCTTCTGTTTGAAATTTTGCTCGATTTTGACAGCGTATCGGTATGTTGTGCCGAGTGAGGAGATGTTTAAGAACTCCATCTCTTCCTGGATGTATCTGTGTAGGCAGCCGCAGTACTTGAGTACCAGATGCAGCTCAGAATCTTTGATACCCAACTGTGTGCGAAGGGTATGAAAAATATTTGTGAACTCTGGTACATCTTGGTCTCGTCCCTGCCGCAGTGTGCTCCATTTGATGTATTTCTCCTCATAGCTTTTGACAGGGTAGTACTGCTCCTTGATGGCATCCCGGAAATCATTCCAAGTGGGGGCGGCTGAAAACAGTGAGCCTGTACTTTTGTCCTTCTGCTCGCAGTATGTTTCCCACCAGTCCTTGACGTGGGGGGCTGCTTTGAGAAGAGCGAAAACAATCTTTTCCCGACTTGAAAATTCATGAACAGAAAAATACCCATCTAGCAGATTTAACCATTTTTCTACGGCATCTACGTCTATTTGACCCTCGAAGATGGGGATTTAAAAATTAACTTGTACCTTAAATGGTGTGGCGTTTCCAGAGTAGCCGTTGGAAGCCGATGTGTCGTCTATGGGTAGCCGTTGAAGGATCTGCGCAAAGCTATCCATCATCGCGTTCCTTTGCCGCTCGAGGGCTTCTTCGAGAAAGATTCTGATAGGATCTCCTGCCCCCTCGTCTTTCTTCTCATCCGCCATGGGAGGTCGTCGAGATTTGCGAGGCTGGTCTTGCAAAGGTTCGACCAATTCAAGCCCTAACTCCTTATATCCCGACCTCGTTGGGGACATGCAAAGAAAAACAGAGAAAAAGCAGACCGCTCTGATACCACTGATCCGGATTTAAGCAGGAACGCAATAGATTACAGAGATAACCATAAATACAGAGATGCGATAACCATAAAAATAGAGATGCAGCGGAAATAATATTTCATTTCATTAATGGAGAATACTGAAATATGCTTACAAATAGAAATAACCCAGCTAGGGCGATGGTAGCTTATCTCTGAGAAGAGATGTGTCGGCTACATGCCTCTGAACTATTTCGAACTGTGTTTACAATGAGGCTCGAAGGCCTATTTATTATTAAGAAACAATGGAAAACCCTTAACATTCCAAAACCTAACCCTAGAAGATGAAACGCCAAATTGTGGGCCCCGTTTTTGGGTAAGTTGGTACATCAACTTCCCGGGGTCGCGAATTGGTCGTACTATCTCCGTTTGATGTGCATGATAGCCTGTTGGAAAGATCTCTCCGAGGACTACGACGGAAAAGACGATTTTTATCAAAAAAATCACTGGCGGTAGATTTCCCAAAAAATGTCGTTCAGGGCCTCAAAACGGCTCCGGAAGTTTAGGACCCGAAAAACTGCTAAAAATAGTAAACTGTGCTATAATTAAGGAAACAGAAAAACTGAAAGAGACAGTTGTGGGGGTCCAAATGGGATAGGTGGGTGGCCACCAACATCCACTTGGATCATTCCTCCCCCCTTAGGAAGCAATGGTCCCCATTGCGTTGAGTTCCTCCCTGAGATGAGGAAGCTTCTGCTGAGCGGGGTCTCTAGTGAGCTGTTCTGCAATCTCTGATTTGTCCAGAAATGGTGGGGAGCATGGTCGGCGACGGTCCACATTGAACACTCGGTGCAAGCGAAGGGATGGAGGAATGTTGTGTTTCAAAGCATTGTTTCCCGTAGCCTTGTTACTGGTGTAAGGACCATGTCGAAGTGGTTTGAGTTTCTGATGGGTTCTGGTAAGGTGCTCCCTTTGCAAATGTAACCAAACATTGTCGCCCACTTGAAACTTGTGTGGTACCCCTCTGGGTAAGGAGAAGTTGTTCCTGTGTTCTGTCACGACTGTATCCCTCTGCTGCTGCTGCTGTGTGGAGGAACCCTTCGCGGGGGTCATGGATGTAGCAACGATCTTCCCCTTACTTTGGGAGCGAACCAGACAGAAAATAAATTTCCTAGTCTGCGAGATGAGCTTGCTGCCTTTCTTAGCAGTGATCAAAGAGGTGGCAGTAGGGGGGGCTACCTCCAGTATCCTGTATAATGAATTATCCAAAGAAATGATGACAACGCGAGGCCTTGACTCATACACAGCATGTCGCCTCCACAAGTATGGCTGGCCTAATAGTACATCACAAACATCTAGAGGTGTAACATCACACAATACCTCATCTGTGAAGGGCTTGATGCTGTAGGGAAGGCGGCATTGCTGGCGAACTTTGAGATCTCGTCCTTCGTGAAGCCAACCGATACTGTACGGCTGTGGGTGTGGTGTAGTTGGTAGGCCCAACCACTTCACGACCTCTGCTGAAATGAGGTTCTTTTGGCTACCACTGTCGACAATGAATTGTAGCGGCGAACCCTTCACCGAAATCTGTGAGTGGAAAAGACGTTCCCCCTCCTCTGGATCTTGGGGCTCATTTTTCTGGATCTTGGCGGTAGCAACAGTGGCGCTGGGATCCGTATCAATGATCTGCTTCCCTTTTTCATTCCCCTTGTCAGGTTCTGACTCAGAGTCGGAACATGCATCTGATTCGAAAGCCTTCAACTCAGCCACCAACGACTGCTTGGTCCGACACTCACTTGTGTTATGAGTGGGACTCTTGTGGAACTCACACCACTTTCCTGTGTCCTTCTTCGGCTTCGTGGTGTTGTTCTTTTCTTGTGGCTTCGACGGGTTGTCTTGGGTCACCCCGCCTTGGCTTTGTCCTTTGGGCTTTGGATTTACAGATCCAAAGTCTCGCTTCTTCTGTTTGAAATTTTGCTCGATTTTGACAGCGTATCGGTATGCTGTGCCGAGTGAGGAGATGTTTAAGAACTCCATCTCTTCCTGGATGTATCTGTGTAGGCAGCCGCAGTACTTGAGTACCAGATGCAGCTCAGAATCTTTGATACCCAACTGTGTGCAAAGGGTATGAAAAATATTTGTGAACTCTGGTACATCTTGGTCTCGTCCCTGCCGCAGTGTGCTCCATTTGATGTATTTCTCCTCATAGCTTTTGACAGGGTAGTACTGCTCCTTGATGGCATCCCGGAAATCATTCCAAGTGGGGGCGGCTGAAAACAGTGAGCCTGTACTTTTGTCCTTCTGCTCGCAGTATGTTTCCCACCAGTCCTTGACGTGGGGGGCTGCTTTGAGAAGAGCGAAAACAATCTTTTCCCGACTTGAAAATTCATGAATAGAAAAATACCCATCTAGCAGATTTAACCAGTTATCTACGGCATCTGCGTCTATTTGACCCTCAAAGATGGGGATTTCAAAATTAACTTGTACCTTAAATGGTGTGGCATTTCCAGAGTAGCCGTTGGAAGCCGATGCGTCGCCTCTGGGTAGCCGTTGAAGGATCTGCGCAAAGCTATCCATCATCGCGTTCCTTTGCCGCTCGAGGGTTTCTTCGAGCAAGATTCTGATAGGATCTCCTGCCCCCTCGTCTTTCTTCTCATCCGCCATGGGAGGTCGTCGAGATTTGCGAGGCTGGTCTTGAAAAGGTTCGACCAATTCAAGCCCTAACTCCTTATATCCCGACCTCGTTGGGGACATGCAAAGAAAAACAGAGAAAAAGCAGACCACTCTGATACCACTGATCCGGATTTAAGCAGGAACGCAATATATTACAAAGATAAGCATAAATACAGAGATGCGATAACCATAAAAATAGAGATGCAGCGGAAATAATACTTCATTTCATTAATGGAGAATAATGAAATATGCTTACAAATAGAAATAACCCAGCTAGGGCGATGGCAGCTTATCTCTGAGAAGAGATGTGTCGGCTACATGCCTCTGAACTATTTCGAACTGTGTTTACAATGAGGCTCGAAGGCCTATTTATTATTGAGAAACAATCGAAAACCCTTCACATTCCAAAACCTAACCCTAGAAGATGAAACGCCAAATTGTGGGCCCCGTTTTTGGGTAAGTTGGTACATCAACTTCCCGGGGTCGCGAATTGGTCGTACTATCTCCGTTTGACGTGCATGATAGCCTGTTGGAAAGATCTCTCCGAGGACTACGACGGAAAAGACGGTTTTTATCAAAAAAAACACTGGCGGTAGATTTCCCAAAAAACGTCATTTAGGGCCTCAAAACGGCTCCGGAAGTTTAGGACCCGAAAAAACTGCTAAAAATAGTAAACTGTGCTATAATTAAGGAAACAGAAAAACTGAAAGAGACAGTTGTGGGGGTCCAAATGGGATAGGTGGGTGGCCACCAACATCCACTTGGATCATTCCTCCCCCCTTAGGAAGCAATGGTCCCCATTGCGTTGAGTTCCTCCCTGAGATGAGGAAGCTTCTGCTGAGCGGGGTCTCTAGTGAGCTGTTCTGCAATCTCTGATGTGTCCAGAAATGGTGGGGAGCATGGTCGGCGACGGTCCACATTGAACACTCGGTGCAAGCGAAGGGATGGAGGAATGTTGTGTTTCAAATCATTGTTTCCCGTAGCCTTGTTACTGGTGTAAGGACCATGTCGAAGTGGTCTGAGTTTCTGATGGGTTCTGGTAAGGTGCTCCCTTTGCAAATGTAACCAAACTTTGTCGCCCACCTGAAACTTGTGTGGTACCCCTCCGGGTAAGGAGAAGTTGTTCCTGTGTTCTGTCACGACTGTATCCCTCTGCTGCCGCTGCTGTGTGGAGGAACCCTTCGCGGGGGTCATGGATGTAGCAACGATCTTCCCCTTACTTTGGGAGCGAACCAGACAGAAAATAAATTTCCTAGTCTGCGAGATGAGCTTGCTGCCTTTCTTAGCAGTGATCAAAGAGGTGGCGGTAGGGGGGGCTACCTCCAGTATCCTGTATAATGAGTTATCCAAAGAAATGATGACAACGCGAGGCCTTGACTCATACACAGCATGTCGCCTCCACAAGTATGGCTGGCCTAATAGTACATCACAAACATCCAGAGGTGTAACATCACACAATACCTCGTCTGTGAAGGGCTTGATGCTGTAGGGAAGGCGGCACTGCTGGCGAACTTTGAGATCTCGTCCTTCGTGAAGCCAACCGATACTGTACGGCTGTGGGTGTGGTGTAGTTGGTAGGCCCAACCACTTCACGACCTCTGCTGAAATGAGGTTCTTTTGGCTACCACTGTCGACAATGAATTGTAGCGGCGAACCCTTCACCCACATCTGTGAGTGGAAAAGACGTTCCCCCTCCTTTGGATCTTGGGGCTCATTTTTCTGGATCTTGGCGGTAGCAACAGTGGCGCTGGGATCCGCATCAATGATCTGCTTCCCTTTGTCATTCCCCTTGTCGGGTTCTGACTCAGAGTCGGAACATGCATCTGATTCGGAAGCCTTCAACTCAGCCACCAGCGACTGCTTGGTCCGACACTCACTTGTGTTATGAGTGGGACTCTTGTGGAACTCACACAACTTTCTTGTGTCCTTCTTCGGCTTCGTGGTGTTGTTCTTTTCTTGTGGCTTTGACGGGTTGTCTTGGGTTACCCCGCCTTGGCTTTGTCCTTTGGGCTTTGGATTTGCAGATCCAAAGTCTCGCTTCTTTTGTTTGAAATTTTGCTCGATTTTGACAGCATATTGGTATGCTGTGCCGAGTGAGGAGATGTTTAAGAACTCCATCTCTTCCTGGATGTATCTGTGTAGATAGCCGCGGTACTTGAGTACCAGATGCAGCTTAGAATCTTTGATACCCAACTCTGTGCGAAGGGTATGAAAAATATTTGTGAGCTCTGGTACATCTTGGTCTCGTCCCTGCCGCAGTGTGCTCCATTTGATGTATTTCTCCTCATAGCTTTTGACAGGGTAGTACTGCTCCTTGATGGCATCCCGGAAATCATTCCAAGTGGGGGCGGCTGAAAACAGTGAGCCTGTACTTTCGTCCTTCTGCTCGCAGTATGTTTCCCACCAGTCCTTGACGTGGGGGGCTGCTTTGAGAAGAGCGAAAACAATCTTTTCCCGACTTGAAAATTCATGAACAGAAAAATACCCATCTAGCAGATTTAACCATTTATCTATGGCATCTGCCTCTATTTGGCCCTCGAAGATGGGGATTTCAAAATTAAATTGTACCTTAAACGGTGTGGCGTTTCCAGAGTAGCCGTTGGAAGCCGATGCGTCGCCTCTGGGTAGCCGTTGAAGGATCTGCGCAAAGCTATCCATCATCGCATTCCTTTGCCGCTCGAGGGCTTCTTCGAGCAAGATTTTGATAGGATCTCCTACCCCCTCGTCTTTCTTCTCATCCGCCATGGGAGGTCGTCGAGATTTGCGAGGCTGGTCATGCAAAGGTTTGACAAATTCAAGCCCTAACTCCTTATATCCCGACCTCGTTGGGGACATGCAAAGAAAAACAGAGAAAAAGCACACCGCTCTGATACCACTGATCTGGATTTAAGCAGGAACGCAATAGATTACAGAGATAAGCATAAATACAGAGATGCGATAACCATAAAAATAGAGATGCAGCAGAAATAATACTTCATTTCATTAATGGAGAATACTGAAATATGCTTACAAATAGAAATAACCCAGCTAGGGCGATGGTAGCTTATCTCTGAGAAGAGATGTGTCGGCTACATGCCTCTGAACTATTTCGAACTTTGTTTACAATGAGGCTCGAAGGCCTATTTATAATTGAGAAACAATGGAAAACCCTTCACATTCCAAAACCTAACCCTAGAAGATTAAACGCCAAATTGTGGGCCCCGTTTTTGGGTAAGTTGGTACATCAACTTCCCGGGGTCGCGAATTGGTCGTACTATCTCCGTTTGACGTGCATGATAGCCCGTTGGAAAGATCTCTCTGAGGACTACGACGGAAAAGACGATCTTTATCAAAAAAATCACTGGCGGTAGATTTCCCAAAAAACGTCGTTTAGGGCCTCAAAACGGCTCCGGAAGTTTAGGACCCGAAAAACTGCTAAAAATAGTAAACTGTGCTATAATTAAGGAAACAGAAAAACTGAAAGAGACAGTTGTGGGGGTCCAAATAGGATAGGTGGGTGGCCACCAACATCCACTTGGATCAATAAATTTCCATCCCCAAACTGATGGCCACACAGAGGTCGTCAACTGGATGATCGTATACATTGTGTGCATGTACAACTCAAAGAATCCATGCATATGGGATGAGAGCATCCCCTATGTCCAACACATCTATAACCGGGTTCTCCACAGCTCAACTGGCCACAACCGTTTTAAGGTGGGATTGGAATTCGAGCCACTCTGTCCCATTGATGTGGCCATACCATTTGCACCTACTTAGGAAGATTCAGCTCATGTCCAGTCGGAAGTCGACAAGGCAAAAAAATTCATTGAGCACATTCAACACATCTGCCAACGGGTCCATGACATATTGGACAAAGCCAATGCTATGTACAAGAAATGAAATGAACAACATCAGGTGCCACACAAGTTCTAGGTGGGCAACAAAGTTTGGCTACATTTGCAAAAGGAACGCCTCGCTGGGCCCCACCGCAAGCTTCACCTACTCCGATATGAACCATACACCATCACCAAGGCAGTGTGGGACAATGCATTTGAGCTCAATATTCCACCATTCCTTGGATTGTACCCAATGTTCAATGTGGACCGCCTTCAGCCCTAGTTTCCACCATTGTTGGACACATCTGACATTGCAGAACAACTCACACCAATAGAGTTAAACCCAAACTGCATCAAACAAGCCACAACTGATCGAATCATGGAGACAAAGATCAAGAACACCCGACAATAAAGGATCCAACTATATCGAGTTTTCAAAGCAGACCAACTCCTTCACTAGGGCAAGTGGCTCAACAGGAACCAAGTTCAACAGAAGTTTCCTCATCTCATGGAGGAACTCAACACGATGGGGACCATTGCTTCCTAAGGGGAGAGGAATAATCCAAGTGTATATTTGTGGCCACCCACCTATTCCACTTGGACCCCACCATTGTTTCTTTCATTTTTTTAGTTTCCTTAATTGTAACACAGTTTACTAATTTTGGCAGTTTTTTGGGTCTTGAACTTCTGGAGTCGTTTTGAGGCCCTAAATGACATTTTTTGGGAAAATCACCGACAAAGAATAGAAGCTTTCAACTCAATATTTTTTGTTAGTAGCTGTAATCCTCAAATAGATCATTCTAATGAGGTACCATGTGCATCAAACAGAGATTGTATGCCAAAGTTACAACCTGGGGAAGTTGATGTGCTGACTCACTACAAGAATAAAGGTCATTGGTGAGGGTCATGCCTGTGACGGACCTTTAAGGTCCGTCACCAATGTCGCATATGGTGATGGTCTTTAAAAAAGTGTTGCTATAAGTGTATATAGTGATGGTCCTTTAAGGTTTGTCACCAAAGCCATTTTCAATGACACTTTTGGTGAGGCTCGTTAAAGGCTCGTCACTAATTCTCTCTTTGATGACACCTTTGGTGAGGGTCGTTAAAGGGACATCACTAATTCTCTCTTTGGTGACACTTCTAGTGACGATCTTTTATTAACTGTCACCAATGATATTTTTGGTTACTTTTGGTGACAGTCAATAAATGTTCATCATCATTGATCATTCTAATGAGTTTTTGATGACGCTTCATGCTTGTGATGGACCTTTAAGGTCCGTCTCCAATGTCACATATGGTGATGGACTCTAAAAAATTGTTGTTATAAGTGTATATAGTGATGGTCCTTTAAGGTTTGTCACCAAATCCATTTTCAATGACACTTTTGGTGAGGGTCATTAAAGGCCCGTCACTAATTCTATCTTTGGTGACACTTTTGGTGAGGGTCATTAAAGGCCCATCACTAATTCTCTCTTTGGTGACACTTCTAGTGACAATATTTTATTAACCCTCACCAATGATATTTTTGGTTACTTCTGGTGACGATCAAAAAATGTTCATCATCATTGATCATTCCAATGAGTTTTTAATGACGCTATGTACCTGTTACTATATTTTTTTTCAAAAGATAATGATTTAAGACCATTTTTGTGGAGTCCTTTTCATTATGTGTCCAAGGTCATAGTGGTTATAATAGTCAGTCAATTTGTTAAGAAGTAATTAGTGTGGATAATTTCCCTCAAGTCATAAGAATATAGTTTTCCTATGAGTCAACACGTGATTCATCTTTATAAGGTTTATTATCTAGCAAATTTCCTTTAAATAAAGTTCCACTAGTGTGTGTAGGAACTATATTATTTAATACATAATCAAGCTCTGTCAATTCTATTAATGAGAGAGACCTAGCACTCCTCAACACTCATGGCACACCTTAACATGGTTTGGAACAATACACTAACAGTCCTTGGCACCTCGCATGTCTTGGAACATCTTTGTACGTATAACATCTTTGTACCTAGAACATATTGCATCTGTCAATTTTATTAATGAGAGATACCTAGCACTCCTCAACACTGATGGCACACCTTAACATGCTTTGGAACAATACACTAACAGTCCTTGGCACCTCGCATGTCTTGGAACATCTTTGTACCTATAACTTCTTTGTACCTAGAACATCTTGCGATGAGTAGGATGCCCAAGCACATGTTGACATGCCCTAGCATAGCATAACACTCCCCTATCATGTGTTGGCATGCCTTGTAGTCCCTAGTATGCCTTGGAACACCTTGGCATAATATTGCATTGACAAACATTAGCACTTGGCACACATTGGAATTTGGCATGTATTGGAACATATTATTAGTGTGCCTAGCATGGCCCTTTTGAAAAATATAAAGTCCCGACTTATTAACCCTCTTATGTGTTCATTTCCTTGCATTTTAGCTCGGTTATTCCTTTTGTTGCCTTGAAAATCCTTGACGCATATTGACATACTCTGGCACCCTACACATCCTAGCATGTCTTAGCACCTGGCGTGCCTTGGAACTATTTGGAACATGTTAGAACACCCCAAAACTACCTAGCACACTCTAACACTTCTTGACATTCCCTGATATTCCTTAGCATGCCTTACCCGTGCTTAGCATACCTTGTCACTCCCTCCCTGGCATGACAACTAGCACTCATTGACACTCCCCGACATAGCCTCATATTCATTCACATTCATGCATTTTGACCTAGTGCTCCCTTGTGTTGTCCTAGTACTCCCTAACACACCTCAACATGCATTGGCACTCTCTAGCACACCTTAGCACTCTTCGATATGCTCTGCCACTTCATAGCATGCATCACACTCCCTGACACGCATTGGTACTTGGCATGTGCTAGAACTTGGCAAGCCTTATCATGTTTGGGATGTGTTGAGATGACTTGGCATGCTTTGGCATGGTTTAATATTAAATTTATTTGAGATCAATTATTGGAAACTAGATGAGAAGAAACAGAGGAAGATTTGGCACTTAGAATGCATTGACACTTGGCACTTGGCACCTATTGGCACCTAGTGTTGGTGTGCCTAGCATCCCCTCATGGAAAAGGTAAATTGATGACTTATTAACCCTATTATGTGCTCATTTCCTTGTAGTTTAACTTGTTACTCCATTTTTTTTCCTTGACAGTCCCTGTCATGCATTGTCAGACCCTTGTACATCTTCGCATGCCTTAGCACTTGGCACATCTTAGCTTGTTTGACATGTCTTCGTACTATCTGGCACATGTTAGCATGGCCTAGTATTCTCTAACACACCTTGGCAGTCATGACCTCACAACTAGCATTACATTTTTCAATGACTTGGGAACCTTACATTCACTAGAACACCTTGGCACTCCTTAGTTGACATGCCCTCTATTATCCTCCACAATGTCCCATGCTGATGAGGAGATCGGTGAAGGTAACCACAAACCAAGATTTTAGTTTGGTAGCTAGCCCTAACAAACCAGAGAGGGCTCTCCCTATGAAATCACAACCAAGAGATGACTGTAGTGTAAAGGATTTTAGGCTAGATAGCTAGGCTCAGGTGGGTTTTGGAGAATTTAGGGTTGTTTTTTTGGATAAGGGAGAAAAACTAGGTAGCTAGGTCAGAGGATCAAGGGGTTACAACAACAGAGATATAAAAGGAGAAAGGTAGCATTACTTTTGTGATGGATCTTAGAGTTTGTTAGTGTAGTGTAGTGTTTAGAAGAAGAAAAAGGTCCTAATGAGCATGAAACATGAATTCATTAAGCAAGAAAGAAAGTAACACATAATGATTTTTCCATCAAATAAAGCTTTATGCAAAGAATTTTGTTTATAAACTGTAAGGAAAACCATTGAAGAATTGATGAATGGAAAGAGAAGATGAATATATTTCATATAAAGCTATAACAGAGAAAAAGTAACATCACAAACTTACTGCACATGAATTCCTAGATAATAGTTGCAAACTGTGTCCTTTGATTTCTAGAAAATGTCCAAGTACAAGCTACAATAGTTCTCTCCTTTTAAATCCAACCTATTCTATCTATGAGAAACTGATACATAATGACCAAAACAACATCTCCCCACTCTCATGGGTCAAATCCATGACTCTAGGAACTGTTCCATGAGGTTTTCTTACCAAACGCTAATGTTTAGGGATGTTAAAAGCAACTTCTACAATTAACTTTGACTCCAACCTATCTCATAAATGAGGTCAAATTTACATCAAAAGAGCTTACAAATACTAACCACCCATATTTTACATTTACATTTACCCCTCACATTCATCTACTTCACCCTTTTTACTTTTACCAAAGTCAAACTAGGAATTACAAAAAATTACACAGTGAAAATTTTACAAAAATCTCAAAAATTTCTTAGTGTGCAGCGAGCTGTTGGAGGCCATTTTTGAGTGCCTTTCTGAAGTCCAAATCCGGATCTAAAGCCTTTTCTGGAAAACTGGGAGAGGTTGTATGTCTTTATAGTATTTTTTTTCACTCAAAATGACCCATTTTTGGCTGAGATATGGTCATTCTCCCAAGGTGTCTCCAGGTGCGTAGCGAAATGGAAAAAGAGGGGCAAAAAGGTGATTTTTGGCATATTTTTTGCAAATTTCTCAAAAAATGAGCCCTAGACTAGGAAAGTGGGCAACTGGGTTTTGATAGGGAGTCATAATATTTCCAAAAAGGTTGAGTTTCCATCATTTGGATCCATGAGGAAGAAGCATCGAGTGAGCTTGCTGCGCTCCTAGACAAAAAATTGCCAAAAAATGCAAGTCTGCACCAAAACACAAAACTTTCTCCAAATCCTCCCAAAATTTGTCCAGAGATGCCTAATGAGGTATGTTATGCAATCATGGATGCATCCGCAATAAAATATAACTTACCCTTATCCTCTTGGCTGATTAGGGTTTCCTTGAGCTTTTCCTTCCACTGCTTGATTTTGACCTTGGAAACCTGATTCCTTGTGTAATAATGGATGACCATTTTCTTTTGCAACTTGTTATCCTTGTTGGCCTTATCAAGGTGGAAATTTTCTTTTTTAAGCCAAAACTCCCTATCCTCATTTATTTGCATTGCAATCCTCTCTTCAAAGGTCAATTCTTCCATTAGTGGATTTTGTTCTCTTTCCCTTTGAAGTGCCTTCCTAAGACATATTGTCCTTGGTCTCTTCCTTGCCACATGTACTTCATGTTGTTCAATGTCCTCATGGTCCACCACTACCTTTCCTTTCATCTCTTGTTTCTTGGCTTTGAATTTCTCTTCCTCCATGACTAGTTGTTTTGCCTTCAGTTGACTGTTTTCTTGCTCAAGGAATGAAATGATGAATTTGGTGTTGGCTTGGTGAAGTGGTTATATGTGTTTTCAAGGTTGCCTCAATGAATTTTTCCTGTGTCATGTTCTTCTCTTTACACTGATGGAGAAGTATAACCTTTATCAATCTATGGTGAAAGAGGTTCGGATAATGCACTTTGCCTTTCAATTCCACCCTTTCAAACATTTTGGTTAGGATTCTATACAAGTAGTTGGACAAATTTAGAGACTTGGGAACTGTAAAGTGCATGAGCATTCTTATGCAGTATTGATATAGCCTAGAAAATATACCCTTACATGTGAAGAACTTCATGACAACCTTCATCAATGGTGCATATCTCTCCAACAAGTATATGAATGGGAAAACATGTGAGTGAGATCCTTCATATTCTGATTTCAAGTAGGGTTGTACTCTTCTAGGTCTAGGTTCATGCCTTTGAACGAATTTTCACCATGGTTTGGTATGCCTGTAGCTTGAGAGATGGCATCCACTGAAAACATGAAATCAGTTCCTACAACGGTGATCTTGTCTTCCTTCAAGGTGAGGGAAAATATACCCGTGAGATGCTCATGGTAACCTACTTCCTACACTCTTTGACAAAACCCTAAACAATTGACATCTTCAAATCATTTCATCACAAATGGGGAGGAGGTGATTTCATTGCAATTAGAGGGCTCAAACCTCAGTATCTTCCCCCCCTTGTTGTACTTCCTCTTCTCTGATGGCGATGAATCAGGCTCCATACTTCAAACCCTAGGTGAGAGGCAAGCAAAAACAATGAAATCTATTGTTGTGAGGGAATGAGGTGGTATGATGGACTTAGGAGTTGCCTAAATTTTTAAGTAAATTTAGGAGGGTAGGGGATGATGTCAGTGAGTAGGGGAAAAAGGAATTTTTGGAAATGAGTGAGGGGAGAGGGTGGAAAAGGCCAAAACACAGGCCTATCCTAGAAAGAGATAGGGTAGATTAGGTTTTAGAGAAAAATGATAGAAAATGAGGGGATAAGGCTTTGTGATGGATGGAAATGGTGTATTAGTTACAAACATAGGTGTAGGGACAAGGAGTCTAGGCTTTAGGGCAACAACTCATCATTTGAGCATCAAAACCATGAAAATCATGTAAACCCTAGAATAAGAAGTATTTGATCATTTTCTTGACATATGAGGAAAAGGAGGGCATGAAAATCATTAAAATTACTTGTTATAAATTTTGGAGGATGAAATGACGGAAGAGGAGCTTTTAAAAAATGAATTTTGGTGGTCAAACAACAATTTTGGACAACTCTGCCCTGTGCGTAGGAAGGCTTCGTGTGCATAACGAGAGTCAATTTTTGCCAATGAGGGCTATGGAATCAAAATTTTTTGAAAAGGAGAGGGAGGCGATCAATGTTAGGATGGTAGAAAAGTGTAAATGAGTGTTAATGAGCTCCTCCATGTGATTTTATAATTTTCTTTTGGTGTCTAAGTGATTAATGAGGTAGGATGGCCCACCTCACCATTTCACTTTCTTTTTTAGTTTTGTAGCCTTAGGACCTATTCTTGTAACTTTAGAACCTTAGGAAAATTATTACATCTAAAAACATAAATCACATTTGAAATAAAGTGTTATTGAACAAATTTACCTATTGCTACTCCTTATTTTTCGAATTTATACATTAAATGACTGATTTTGTGACCTTAACCCTAATGACCTAATGATGACACTGACTTGAATGGAGACCATGATGATGTGACTGAAGTGATATTAATGATTTTTCATGATGGTAGACTCAACTGAGAGATTAAAGTGATCGGCATATCAAATTCTTGAGAGAGTGGAAATAGCGCTAGACACCCTAGGCAATGACCAAATTTTTATTTGAAGACTCGCTGAAATGACAAAAAATTGACTTGACACCCTAACAACACCTTGTAAGAGCATATTTGATCACTGGTGATAGACTAAACTGACTAACACTAACACCCTCACAGATAACCTTACTTTTTTTGCGACTTGGGAACCCAACCAATTCATTAGAAAAACAATATTGTGCCCAACCCAAAGTCTCCCTTTCTCTGATATTGCTTTGTCCATGCCTTATCACAACCATAGGCTTGCCTCCTGCAAGTCATATTCTGAAATTCTCCTAAAACACTTCATCCTTCGGATTCCTGGAATTCACTGACACTCCTTGGCACACATTCTTATTTTTTCATTTCTAAGCATTTTGACCTAGTTCTCCCTTGTGTTCCCCTGAATCTCCCTAACACTCCTCACCATCCATTGAAATTGTCCTTGGCATGCCCTGACACTCCTTAGCTATCATGCCCTCACAACTACCCTTACTTTTTTTTGGACTTGGCTGTAACCCAACCAAGTCCTTCCTCGACTACAACAACTTAACCAAGTTATAGTTACTACAACTAGACTATGCCTTGTTCACCTAAGAACTACCTATAACACATCTTAGGCTACTCATGTCCAATCTCAACTCATCCCACTTAACAAGTTACCAATTCAAGGCTCACATCCAACCATGGCCATAAAACAACTAAGAAACAAAATTTACATCTTGACATGCCATAACACATGGCACGTCTAACCATCCCTTAGCCCATTGTGGTGTATGTTAGCATCCCCTACATTTCTTGGCATGATTTGCACTCCCTAGCACAACCTAACACTCTCTGACATGCCCTGGAACTCTAGCATGCCTTGGCACTGCCTAGCATATAACCTTGTCACTCCCTCCTTAGAACACTTGGAACTTGTTGACACTCCCTATCACACACTCTTATCTCTTCATTTCCTTGCATTTTGAACTATTTCTCCCTTGTGTTTTTGTGGCACTCCCTAACATTCGCTGGCATGCATTGACACACCCTAG
This sequence comes from Pinus tabuliformis, assembly GCA_031772625.1. Lineage (NCBI taxonomy): Eukaryota > Viridiplantae > Streptophyta > Pinopsida > Pinales > Pinaceae > Pinus > Pinus tabuliformis. Next base: position 1,170,511,613 of record CM062809.1, read on the forward strand.
CACATGGCACATCTTGGTATGTTTCCTTGGCACTCTAGCACAATGTTGCATGAAGCAGGGATGAAACGTGGATGTTTTTTGGAAGTGGGGATGCAGAAGCATCATTTTCCAAAAATCTAGGAAGCGAAGTGTCTCAGAAGTGTCTACTATATATATATATATATTAAAAAACCATCCAAAATACCAAATTATTTGTAGAAGACATGAAAACATGCATATTTTTACATAAATCAAGATAGATATGACATCCATTGTACATTAATGATTAATTATTCTAGCATCAACCATCTACAATCTAGATTCCTCTTCTCTTGTCTAGCCTTTGCCTCTACTTCAATTCTATAGGGATTTTAGTCAACATTGCCTAATTTTGATCAAACAACTTAATCCAAGCCTTATAATATGGTAGAGAAAGCTTAACATGCCTGATCAATGATTTTGACTTGAGTGAAGGGTTAAGCTAAATCATTTTGTATTGATTCAATTTGTTTATAGCAATGTCAACATTTCAACAAATTCATGTAAGAAACATCATTAACATTAAAAAAAAACTAAATAGATACAAGAATAGGTCATGCATTGTGGATGGTTCCAGGTCTTGATAATAATTTTTTTTTCTCTCTAACCAGAATTATGATGTGACCAAAATCACGAAAGGTGTGTGCAGCTAAAAAATAGGATAATGAGGGCATTATCTATTTACCCTAACCTTCATGGTAATGTGGGACCATATAGAGTAGTTTGGTAGGTTATTTATTTTAGAAGAAGCCTATCCAAAGCATGATTTGGAATGGAATAATGAGGCTTAGTAGCTCCATATGCATGTATGTATCTTCCATTCATAGTTATATATCTATTACCAATCAAGTCCATATAAACCATAATTGTGGGGGAGAACCCAGGGCACTCCTCAAAGATAAGTTATAGAGTGGGAAAATAAAGTCATTACAAATCCTAGGATAGTAGTGAATATGGTTCAAATTCTAAATATTTTTGCTAAACACATTGATTGCAAGATACATTCTAGAACGAACCCAAAGGACATGTTAGGGAATGTGTTAAAGAACATACTTAACAATTTGATAGGTAGGAGGACATAAATAATTTGAAACATTAACCAAGAAAATGATTCTTGAACTTACCTATGCACGGATCAAGTTGTTGGAGATGATCTCCACCTCATTGAAGATGGTTTTGTATTCATAAATCCATAGAACACAAGGATCCAATTCTTGTAGAAATGGGTCATGTCTTCCTCTCTATATGATGTGCTCATTAGGACCATGGAATATTCTTAAACTACCAACTTGAAACTCTAATTGGAGTAAAACACTTAGCTAAATTCCTTGAATGAATTTGGTGTTATCCCATCACTTCATTAGTGATTTAGGGGTCATTGGTTTCTCTATAATCTCAGGCTTTCATTAGTAGCTCATGGTGTCAATCCATTTAGAGAGCTCAAATCAACTTACTCAGTGTGACCTGCTTTTGTTATTAAAAATAACATTCCTCCATGGATGTCAATAAAGAGGGAGCACATAATATTGGCAATGATTGTTCTAGGCATATGTTTAGAATACCTTGAAAGGCCTTGTTCATGAGCAAGCTAATCAAATATAAACATTTTAAACTTTTACAATATTGAACAATTGCTACAAACCCTTCAAGTAGAGGTTACTTATCACATGATATAATTTTTTGGGATCAATAATACACAAGAACAAACAAGTGAGAAGAGAATAATTTAGTTTATTGTAATAGTAACCAAAGTTACATTTATCATTTGACAAAGAAGTTAGTACATAAGTGAGCCTAGGCCAACCCCTTCAAACCAGCCATAAGGCCTTCCTCTTTTTTAACTCCTTGACCATAAGGGTATAATTGGAAAACACATAGTTTCTTTAAATATTTGTGGGTTCAGGTAACCACTTCAAGCCCTTTAACTTGACGATAATCCAATATTTGAAATTGTTTACAATAATAAGTCCATTATACACACTCCTCATATTATATTGGGCATAGAGGGAGAATACTTGATTGATGCTAACCTTGTAAATGAACCACATTTCTTACTCATTGGTTAGACTCTCCATCACTAATTGAAGGAGTATATGTGCCCTGAATCAAATATGATATCTTAAAATGAGTTATCGACACTTGAACATACTTGCCATGGATCTCACAAAAAAACAATGGAGAGACTCTTTGAATATTAGGAAACATTTTCTCATACTCTAGTTAATCTGTAGTTGGTAGCACTTCAATTTTTTTCCGTTTATTGGGAAATCTCACCCAAAAAGTCAACTATTGAAGAATAAATCCTATGCTAAATCACTCCTACCTTCTCACTTTTAAGATCTTTGTGAGATTTCACCTATGACCCTTAAATTCAGTGCCCTTTAGCACCTCGAATGGTGGAATAGGAGGTATTGCAATAGGAGGTAAACTCCATTCCCCTTCACCTTTGTCGAGACCTCTAGATGCACTTATAATCTATAACCCTCCTTTTACTTAACACATAATTTTGTTCTTTTTTCACATCCTTTACATACCCTCCCTTTAGGGGCATCCTCATAGGAAGAACTTGTGGTTGAAATATTACAACAAAAAAATGGGGCACATAATCTCTTTATAGGGTTTCAAGGGAGTGGTATTGGAAAATAACCATCTTATCCCCTATAGCCATTAAGACCTTCTCAACACATAAATGAAATGAAAAATTGATAACTAGACCCAAAGATAGATCTCAAAGTTGAAGGCCAAACCCAAATAGAAAGAATCACACCATTGATTAAGCATTGATATTGAGTTTTGGTAAAATCAAGGACCTATTTTCAAGATCTTGACCTTGTTTTTAGCATTCTCAAATGGAAGGTTTAAAACCCACATTAAAAATGGGAGATTTTCACCTTAGCCTTTGCAACCTTTGTCCAAAAAGAATTTATCTAATGGACTAGCTTGGATATGTCAGGTCTTGATTTCTAGAGTACCCAATCAATGTTTTTGAGGCCAACTCCCTAGCTCCAACTAAAATTTAGTCCTATTGAAAAAAAAAACTTGAAAAATCCAGCTATTTGGAGACATTTTTCCTTCTTTTTAATTGATTTACAACAAACAAACCTCAGTGCCTTTGCTTTCTTATCTTTCTCTTCCAATTTCCAATTTTTTTTATTAATCATTCTCATAAATGCTTTATATAAGTAAACATTGTAATCATTAACTTATATAACTTATAGAGTATATTTACCCCTTAACAATAGTGATGGCCCGCATTATCCCACCCAAACCTAAAGAACTTCACTATCGGTTTTTTCCAAATCTCGCGCAGTGTTGTTCCCAAATTCAAGAGATGTGTGATAATTGATTTTCTAAAAGGGAGGTTGGTTGAAAGGATTGTATTGGCACACCAAAGAGGAGGACAGCAACATGGAATCACGTTATCTAGGCACTTGGTGCAGGTTCGATTCGTGTCTGCAATGGTACTGCATTACAAGATTTCTCGTGGCTCAAATAAACCTGAAGTGGAGTAAAGTAAGTTGAGAGAGCATGCCGAGGCATTTATGTGCCCCTCGTTCCCTGATTCCGCCATTCATTTGGTTGAACATCACTTTCTTGGCCGAGTCAAGCAATGAGGAGAGGACCTGGCGGAATGATAGCGGAAGCTATCATTTTCTTTTCAAGTGAAGATAAAAGTTGGTGCATTCTCCAGCAAATTGGTCTTTAATGGTTGGCTAGTGAGGTACTAACCCATGCAAGAACCCAATGCACTACTCTAATATGGTTCTAATTTTCTCCTCAAAACACATCTTGCAAACTCTTACAACTCTGTGCTTCTTTGTCGAATTAGTGTAACTCGGGGCGAGCCGGTCAATATTATTATTTTTTATTTCGGGATGGCGCGAAAGGTACAAGGTTGAATTCTGATACCTTCATTTGAAATCATTTGAAATCAGCCATTACCTTCAACCATTACCTTCTGATTCTGCATGTTGAATTCTGGTGCCTTCATTTGAAATCATCCATTACCTTCCGATTTTGCATGTGCATAATGCCTAACTATGAGGTAGGTTTTTCATTTCTTTCATTTTCTTTAGGTTTTCTATTTTTTGGGGTCATTGATTTCATGAAACCTCCTCTGGAGCATACTTTCAACAACAAAAACCGCAAACCCCTCCACCTTGGCAACAATCTAGGACTCCTAGCCTAAGGACCTCTCTTTCCTTTGCATCATATGAAGCTTGTGGATCAGCATACCTACGAGGGCCTAGTGAGATCCAGATCTACATGTGGGTCCTTCGTTTCTCCACTTGGGTGTTCATTTATGACCTCCAAAGAGGTACCCAAGTGAAGATCCACCTCCTGATGCAGAATGCACCTTTGTAGAGGGTCAGTCAGTAACTGAATTTCCTCTCTGCCTTGAAAGTCCCAAGTTGCTTGCATAATGTATGGATACTAGTTCCTAGCTTCACGATCTCCCACCTTGCACAACAAGCGTATGGCCCTCCACTTTGTGCTTCTTAGTGAATACTTGCGATGGATTTATGGCCCATGGCCTGTAAGTTTCTTCACAATGGATGTATGGCCTCTCAATATTGTCTTTCTACCTACACAAGGTATGGCTATGTTGTTGGTGACCCCGAGACTTTGATCTCCAAATAATCAAGCCGATTTTTGGCCTCCCATTGGTGATTTATGATAATCAGTTAGCTAACTCTATGGTGGCTTGACTCCACAATGGCGCACCTTTGTAGAGGGTCAATCAGTAACGAAATTGTCGTTGTTCTGCCCATCAACCCTCTAATAATTGTTCATTTTTCTGCTCGCCTGTCCTTCAGGCTATGCAACAGCAGGAGGAGGAGGTTGAGCCACATTGGGAGCCACCACCACCTGTGGGGTGGGCTCTGTTTTCTCAGCAGGCTTTATGGGTGGTGGCACATCCGAACCAAACAAATACCTAAGAGAATACCACAATCAAGATGTTATATGTTGACTTATTGACTGTTTTGGATATGGGAGCGTGGTACAGGGTCCTCTAACATGATTTTCAGGTGTAGGGCCTGTAAGAGGAAATCAAAACTATTAGGGTAGGTGAAGGATGTCTTTCAGCACTGTGCCCCTGATTGAGATAGGAAAGTTGTAATGTTCCCAGGTGAAATTTTCCCAATTTGCATTTAAAATTTTTGTTTTTTCACTCAGTTTCAATGAGTATTTTAGTGAACTATTTTGTCAACACTTAGTGATTAAATTGATGTAGGTGTCCTTTTTAGCTTGCAATCAATTTGCAGTTACATAAACATGAACCAGACTTCATTCCAGTGAATAGAACAGTATGTAAGACTCAGAAAAGTAACATAAAACACTATTATTACTTATATTAAAGCAAATTGTAAGACTGATATTAAAGCAAATTGAAGGGTACACAACCACCATATTAATTCTATAAGGGAAAATACATGATGAGAACACAACAAAGAAACTTGACCTGATTTTCATAATATATCAGTGAAATATCAGTCATACAAGAACGTTGATCCAACCTTAATACATTGATAACATAGCTTCCCAAATGGCCACATGCTCGGTGCTTCCATAAACAACTTGTACCCACTTATCAGCAGCTATATAACCCAAAAACTTGATACCTAGGCTTCACTAAAACAATGTCCATGACCTGATAATAATGTCCCTTCTACATGCACCTCTCAAACTCATTATCTGCAACCCAAAAATCTACCACAATGCACAGGGCCCACCCAATCTTAAGGAGAAAATCCATGGTCAACAAGGGTGGATTTACTCAGTGGGTACATAGCCACCATATTAATTTTCTATAAGAGAAAATACATGATGAGAACACAACAAAGAAAATCGACCTGATTTTAATAATATATTAGTGAAATATCAGTCATACAAGAACATTAATCCAGCCTTAATACATTGATATCATGGCTTCCCAAATGGCCACGTGCTCGGTGCTTCCATAAAAAACTCATCCCCACTTATTAGCAGCTATATAACCCCAAAAACATGATGCCTAGGCTTCACTGAAATGCTGTCCATGATCAGATAATAATGTCCCTTCTACATGAACCTCTCAAACTCATTATCTGCAACCCAAAATGTTGCGACAATGCACAAGACCCACCCAATCATAAGGAGAAAAGCCATCGTCAACAAGGGTGGATTTACTCAGCTGAAAGCAAAGGAAGAACTTGGACCATGAACATGCTATCAACCACAATAAGCTTACTGATATTCAGTTTGTCTTCACACCCACACATAAAGACAAAAGAGAGGCCAATGGAGGTTAAACTTGTCCAAAATGTGTGCTACAACTAGCAATCAAGCACAGCCACTTCTCTTCAATATATTCAGTTAATGGAGCAAGTAACGTTCAGAAAATAGTGCTCAGTTTATATGCCCAAACCCTTCTTCAAAAAAGAGGCAACACACACAACAGATAGAAGGGAAATGTGTCCCTTTGATGTAACTCACACAGCAGGGGTATTAACAAGTATTTTGGTTCACTATTATGCATTAAATCATAGCCCCACACCAAATAGAACGCAACCTCCACACTGGACTGATATCTCGCCCTTTCTCTGAGTGAACTCGACCTCCAGTTCCATAGGCAAAGCCATTAACATTCCAAGTTGTATAAGGGACTATGTAGCAGGGGTTGCTTTCAGAATCATATTATGTAGTATGTTTTCTTGTTTGCCTACTTGTTTTTCATGTCCATTGAGAACCAAATATAAATGGCCATATAGGGACACATATATTGTAAGCACAGTTACCAGATTACTAAAGTACGTTCCCACAGTGGTACAGTAGCATGATCTCATTTGGAAAAAGTCAAAGCGATGTCCCAAGTTATAGATATACCACCTAAATGTCTATTTACCATTTCCACTGCCTATCTTTGCTTCAAGGAGAGAAGTTTGATCAAGTCCTACACCACAACCTCTACCAACTTGGATGTATTCATGATTAATTACATTTCCTGGGTGTAGGGTTGGATTAAGACCAGCAAAAATATCCTCACTCAAATTGGTCACCTTTGATGCTTTGCTTACACCTCCTCTTGTGATATGAGATAAGTGATCCAGATGCCCATGGTGAAATCATACCTTAGGTGGGTTTTCTAGTAGCCACTGCCAAATGATGACATTACTAGCCTCTTTATTTGATATAATTCGAGCCAATGCTGTCTTGCTGCTTATAGAGATGTGCATTCTCAGATGAGGAATTGCATATGCACACCAGTAGAGATAGAAGCATTGTAGCTTGTTGCTCTTTCAAGTAATGTACTCTCTTGTGACCCATGAAAATGAATCATACTGCCACAGTAATGAGTCTTTGTCCCCAGAGAGAAGGTAAAGAATACAGGAGCTAGTTGTGGTTGCATGACTAAAAAATCATTGCAGAATCTATGTTTTAAGCAAACCTCCAATTCCATAGGAAAAGCCATTAACATTCCAAGCTGTATACGGGATGAGGAATTGCATTTCTACACTAGTAGAGATAGAAGCACTATATCTTGTTCCTCTTTCAAGTAATGTACTCTCTTGTGACCCATGAAAATGAATCATACTTCCACAGTAATGAGTCTTTTCCCTAGAGAGAAAGTAAAGAATACATGAGCGAGTTGTGGTTGCATGACTACAAAATCATTGCAGAATCTTTGTTTTAAGCAAACCTTGAGTTCCATAGGCAAAGCCATTAACAGTCCAAGCTGTATTCATGATTAGTTAAATTTCCTTGGTGTAGGATTGGATTAAGACCAGCAAAAATATCCTCACTCAAATTGGCCACCTTTGATGCTTTGCTTACACCTCCTCTTGTGATATGAGATAAGCAATCCAGATGCCCATTGTGAAATCATACCTTAGGTGGGTTTGCTATCAACCACTGCCAAATGGTGACATTTCTAGCCTCTTGATTTGATATAATTCGAGCCAACATTGTCTTGCTACTCATAGAGATGTGCATTCTTAGATGAGGAATCTCATATCTACACCAGCAGAGATAGAGGCATTGTACCTTGTTGCTCTTTCAAGTAATGTACTCTTGTGACCCATGAAAATGAATCATACTACGACAGTAATGAGTCTTTGTCCCTAGAGAGAATGTAAAGAATACATGATCCAATTTTGGTTGCATGACTACAAAATCATTGTATAATCTTTGTTTTAAGAAAACCTAGAGTTCCATAGGCAAAGCCATTAACAATCCAAGCTATATAAGGGACTGTGTAGTAGGGGCTGCTTTCAAAACCATATCATGTAGTATGTTTGCTTATCTGCCTACCCGTTTTTCATGTCCATTGGGAACCAAATATATATGGCCATATAGGGACACATATACTATAAGCACAGTTACCAAAGTACTAAAGTAAATTCCCACAGTGGTAGAGTAGCATGATCTCATTTGGAAAAATTCAAAGCAATGTCCCAAGCTATAGATATACCAACTAAATGTTTGTTTACTATTTCCGCTAGATATATTTTCCTCAAGGAGAGAAGTTTGATCAAGCCCTACACCACAACCTCTACCAACTTGGATGTATTCATGATTAATTACATTTACTTAGCATAGGGTTGCATTAAGACCAGCAAAAATATCCTCACTCAAATTGGTCACCTTGGATGGTTTGCTTACACCTCCTCTTGTGATATGAGATAAGTGATCCAGATGCCCATTGTGAAATCGCACCTTGGGTGGGTTTGCTAGCAGCTGCTACCAAATGGTGACATTACTAGCCTCTTGATTTGATATAATTCGAGGCAATGTTATCTTGTTGCTCATAGAGATATTCATTCTCAGATGAGAAATTTCATATCTAGACCAGTAGAGGTAGAAGCACTGTAGCTTGTTCCTCTTTCAAGTAATGTACTCTCTTGTGACCCATGAAAATGAATCATACTACCACAGTAATGAGTCTTTGTCCCCAGAGAGAAAGTAAAGAATACAGGAGCCAGTTGTGGCTGCATGACTACAAAATCATTGCAGAATCTCTGTTTTAAGCAAACCTCCAGTTCCATAGGCAAAGCCATTAACATTCCAAGCTGTATAAGGGATGAGGAATTGCATGTCTACACCAGCAGAGATAGAAGCACTGTAGCTTGTTCCTCTTTCAAGTAATGTACTCTCTTGTGACCCATGAAAATGAATCATATTGCCACAGTAATGAGTCTTTGTCCCCAGAGAGAAAGCAAAGAATACAGGAGCCAGTTATGGTTGCATGACTACAAAATCATTACAGAATCTTTGTTTCAAGCAAACCTTGAGTTCCATAGGCAAATCCATTAACATTCCAAGTTGTTTTCATGATTAATTACATTTCCTTGGCGTAGGGTTGTGTTATAGCTCTAAATATCACCCTTGCTATTTGTGATGCTTGGTTTATGGCCTAGGGCAACCCCTCCTTCCAGACTTGGTCCAAATGTTTTGAAAATGGTGTTTTACTCCCTGTACACTAATTTTCCCTGTGATAAAATAATGTATGCATAGGTTAGTCAATACCAAACCCACGTATATGTGTTAAAACACTTAAAAAAAAATTAATTTCTTTAACTATGGGCAGAGTTCACGGGTTTTACCTGTTGATTACCTCCTAGTGCCCGTGGCCCAACTGTTTTGAAAATAAAAAACTAATTGGGAGAAGTATAAATAAGACTTCTATGGGAAGGCCTTAAGGAGGAGAGAAGAGATTGAATTACTATACTAAGATTATCCCCTGACCAAGTCTAAAGTATCCCTCTGCTTCAAGCACTTCACCAAGTTTAGGAAACCCTTGTTTCCTTGAGTGTTGATATTCTCCCAATTGCTTGAGATATCATGGTATTGGTTATGGAATGAGGTTGTTGAACACTGGGACTGGACGGACCTGGAGGACGATTCTGCTTGGAGCCAGAAGAAGAAGACTCAAGTGAACTCTTTCCATGTTTATTATAGTTTTCTACAATAAAAAGAAATGTTGTCTTGTTCCTAAGATTGACCTTGTTTATGCATTAGTTGTTGTTGTAACTCATGTATGAATGTCATTTGGATGTATAACTAATCATCTTACTTATATGTAAAGCTGATTTCATTAAAATGCTTTATCTATACGCTGCTATGTATGTTCGGATTGGTTGATTTACAGATTCGAAGATCACCAGGAGTTGCAGAGGGTCTGAACCTTGCTAGAACTACCCAAATGAAGGACATCCAGGTATGTTCATCCATACATAGTTTGTTTATTTAAGCATGTTCCCTGAGTTGTATGCATGTTTCTTGCTGTAGATTACTCTTTCTCTATTGGGGTTCTGACCCAAAGCCCTAGGGTACTTATTCCCATAACAGAATTGGAAACTCTGCTGGGGATAACAATCTTGTTATTCCTAGTTTGGGTTGTTCAGTGTCAATCAGGGCTTAGTTCTTGGTTTGCTTGCTGTGTTAGTATTGCCTAGTCCTGTAGGAACTTAGACCTCAAGTCTGATATTTTTTTCTTGCAAAACTTAGTATACGCACCTTTGTCTATTTATAGAAGTGTACACATGCTTGTTTCTGTGAACTGAAACCATGTATACGTGAGTTTATTTTGTCAGAAGCACGTGTACACGCACCTGTCCTAGAACACAATCACGTATACCATTTTTTGCATGCTTTTTTCAAATCTTTCTGCCTAGAGAGATTTGTTTCTTGTTCTGTTTGGTTTCTGAGTGGTCAGTTTCTGTCTTTAGAATTTAATTATTCAGTTAGCTTACTGTTTTGATTCTCTCCTGCTTTGAAAAGTTTTTGGCCTAGGTTTTCTTTTGAGTGAGTTTTAAGATTTGTGTTTGAGCACACAAGGCTTCTTATAGAGGTTCTTGATTGTTGTGGTCTTCTGGAACAACAAATTGTTTTCAATCTTGGTGTCAAACTTGGTTATTGGTCTAGTCACTTTGATTTTCGTCATTTCATGGCCTTACACCTTTTCTTGCCTTTTGAAAGTTTATTTTTGATGAATTTTAAAGTGTTTCTTTCCTGACTTCTTGGTTAGTTTCTCAAAGCTCTTTTGCTGCTTTTGGATCGTTTAGTGCAAGTTGAAGCCCTTTTTTGTTCAAGTTTTCATTTGTGTTGAATTGGTAACTTACAAAGTTTCCTTGTGCTTTGCTTTCGGTCTTTGAGTCTTTAGTGGCATTTTGAGTGCTTTTGAAAAGTTGTTTTCATTGTTTCTTGAAAAAGAAAAGTTCTTAAAAAACATTGTTTTTGCTTTCTTTTGCCAAGTTTGATTTTGGTTTCTTTTGGTTTTTGAGAGTGATTTGTGATCTTTTTGATTAGTCCTTCTTGTTTGGGGAAGATTTTGTATTCAAAATTCATATTCTTTTCAAACACTTAAGTTGGCTTATAAACAATTGCTTTCATTTCTTTTTAGAGTAATCTAGAATCTTGCATTATCATGTACACCTTGCATTAGGGTAGTTTTGCATTATTAAAACATCACTAGCCTTTTTAGTTTTTGTGACTGTGAAGTCTTCTGTAAGAAAAGAAAAGGAATTTTTTTTTTTGCTTTATAGAAATTTCTTAGAACCCAAGTAGAAATTGCTTTTCATCGAAGAACAAGCAAGTGGATTTCATATAAGTTAGTTTTTCATTAATTTCTTTTGCGTCATACAAACACCATCGGTTCCATTTCCATATTGTCCCTTTGACTTAAAAGAACAACCACTTAAAATCAAGTGCTTAACAAAATAAACTAGAACTTTTTGTATTATCATCAGAATACACCAACAAGTTTTAGGTTTATTTAGGGCCTTGGATTATGTTAGAGGAGAGTAAACTCTCCAAGGTCACTCTAAATTGTAAAACATAGAAGTCTGATTAAAGTGTGAAATCCAATAGCGTTAGGGAGACCGGGAAAGCTCCATGACTGGGAGTTAAGCACGAGGGTTTGTGAAGATAAGGACGAGAGATACCCCCTCTCTTACTTGTCGGATCTTACCTCACGACTATTCCACCTGGCTTCTGATACAAGTTGGTGTCTTTAGTTTCCTATCCTAGGGATCTATACAGGTGGCTGCAAAGGGGAATCTTGTGGCACCTGAGGTTGATGTTGCATCACGTTCAACAGTACTTCTGGAGGGAACCCTTGCGAAGCTTGGGCGATTGCACTAGCAAAGGATGTTGTCTAGAGGTTAGCGTAACTACCTCTGATACCTTCACTAGTAGACCTGGGGCGTAATTACGCAGACTATTTTTGGAAGGCCCATATTATTAACTTTCTTTTATTTTGGTGTCTGGTCCTAATCACCCGGAGCAAAAATACTTGGAAGTTGTTTGATTGTTGATCTCTTTAGGGACATTTTTAGTGGGCGCTATGTGCTCCTAGTCGGCCTAGCTTTCAATTTTCTTGAGTCTTTAAGTAGATCTTATAAAAATAATTCAAAGTGGCTGACCGACCATCTTGACGGTCCCATAGACTTCGTGGGTTTTCACCTGCGAGTCTAGATCCTTCTCCTAGAAGGCATAGGAACGATTCTTCCAGTGGTTTTCAACCAGTAGCAGCAGGCACATTGGAGATTGATCCTCCACTTGGGGGCATTAGTTTACAAGATAGACCCAGTACCACTACAGAGTTAGAGAGGAACACACTAGTTCTTTCTTGAGTACTCTTCTAGTCGGAAGATAGTATTGAAGTGGAAGAGCTTTCAGAGTCGGTTGCAGCTCTGAATTCTCCTCTCCCTCAAGATCATCTAGACATATTGTTATACGTTGGAACTCCAACTCACAGGTCTTCGAGCCCAAGTCCACACACATCTATCCCTTCGATGACCACTGTTGGAAGCATGGCGTCCACCACGAGTGCTGCAAGTATGCAGACTCCATTTCTATGGAACTGAGAGGAACTATTTCCATCCCTTCTAACACTCCCAGCACATCCTTATTTGGGTTTATTTCCATTCTGTCGATGAGTGGAAGTTCCCAAGCTAATGCATCCAGTTTTGGATTTTTCCCTTTTGGAATGCCCTCTCAAGGTATTCCTTTAGTTTCATTGAATGTACCATCAATCGCCTCCACGTCCATGATGAGTGGATTGGCTTCTTTTCAGGTTTTCCCATTTGGAAGTCGTCATATACCACATTCCAATCTGACAGTAGGGTCTATGCCTTTACCTTTTACAATTCAAGGCAGTAATCCCTTTCAGAGTTGGACAAACCCTGCGGTTAGTGGGATAGGAGCTGGGAATCAGTTTTTTGGCCAGCAAGGTAATGTGCCGTACTCATCGATTAATTCTTTTAAAAGTTTTCCACCCTTAGCTAATTCTTGGAACCCTTACGAGGGGCTATCAGCTCCTTACACTACTTCGTTAGGGGGAAACTTTACCGGTTACGGAGGATTTTCAGCTGGAGTTGGTCAAACTCCAAATTTTGCTAGACCACAAGGATCACCCTTTGGTCCAATACATTCTACAAGTTACTTTGGGCAACCTGGTGCCTTTCAAAATCTGGGTCATTCTTTTCAGAATTTTGGAACCCCACCCCATCTGGGTGGAATCCCCAAGGTCCTCCACGACTTCCTTTTCTGGCCACGCTTAATTTTCCATACTTGAATAAGTTAACAAACGATCCAATTAGGTACAATCCGGCTTGGTCTCCTGTCCCAACCAAACTTCCATCGGATATTCCGAAATTAGAAGGGAAGAATGGTGAAGACTCAGGCGACCATGTAACCATGTTCCATATATGGTGCTCATCCAACTCCCTGATCGGTGATTCAATCAGGTTGAGGTTATTTGAGTGCACCTTAATAGGGAATGCGGCTAAGTGGTATATAGAGTTTCCAAGGGGCACCTTTACTTCTTTCGCTGATTTGGCTAACATTTTCTCAAACCATTTTTAGTTGCCTGTATGTTATGAAGCCGGAACTGAGCTTCTGGCCTATTTTCATCAGGACATGGTTACTCACATTTCGGATCGTATCCAAGAATGGAGACAGAGAAAAAAGCTTATCAAAGCTGAAATTCCACTAGAATTTTGTATTGAATGGTTTTTAAAATCATTACAACCCAAGATCTCCAAGGATGTTTCTATGTTCGGTGTTTATTCAGAAGAGCATGCTATGTTTCACGCCCAGCAGTTAGAAATGAAATATTCTCAGTTTGGGACTCTTCAGAAAATCTTACCTAATGCAACTAGATCCACGGTTGATGTAACTAAATCGAAGCCAAGCCCTCATGCTAATGGTATAGTTGGATTGGTTGATGCAAATACGGTGAACCTTTTGAACCAATTGCAGCAATTATCTCTACAAACTGCTTCTTCTAATCAGGTTGCATTGTCTACTCCTTCACCTTCCCAACCTTCTTCCATAAACGTCGTCCAGGCCTCTAACCCCAAACAAAAATAACAATCTGATGGGAAGAAGAAGCGACAAGGTGAAAAGAAGAATCAGGAATTGAAAGGTAATGCGAACAAATCTAGCAACAATGTTGATGAGGGTAGAAAAGAGTCTCAGAAAAAGGTTAAATTTCCATGCAAGTTGTGCAGTGGAGATAATTTGACTCATCTCTACCCAAAAATTCAATATGCTCAACGCTTGTTAGTGCAGTAAGGGTCTTCTAGCTCCCAAGTTGTCTTAACTAACCCTTTCCCCCAAGGGCAACAGTTTCTTGCTGGCGCGAACTCAAACCATGGTACCTTTGCAGGGGGCAATCAGGAGCGGGACAATTCATCAAATGCTTTCTTGATGAGTTCTCGTGTCAATGTGGCTACACGGTCACGTGATTATGGTGAAGAAGAAACATCTAAGGATAAATTTGTTCCCAGAACTATGGATCCACTTCATATTGAGAGACCCTATGTCAAGTCTATTCCTCAGATACCGAAAGGTTTTGCTAAGTGCGTGACTATTAACCCTAATGCTAGGGCAGCCTAGAACTACTCGATTGTAGAAGATCTCGCTCAAATTCCTTGCGCTATGTTTGCTTTAGAGGTACTCCAGTCGTGTCTTGCTCAACGAAGTGCTTTGCTTTCAGCGATCGAGGCAGTAGATCCAAAAAATTCTTTAGTGCTCACTTTTGATATGCTCAATGTCAAAAAGAGACTTCCTCATCATATGGCTTCTCAAATAAATTCTAGTTACAAGAAAACTAATGTTTTTCAAACATTTATAGATGAGGGAGCTTCCACATGCATAATGTCTATGTCATGTTGGAAGGGCATTGGATTGCCTTCAGCAGTTCCTTCACCCACTCTCTTGACAGCATTAGATGGACAGTCTCATAGGCCACACGGGATTATCCTGACCTTTCCTATATGTGTTGGAGGAAAGGTCGTTAATATCGAAGTAGAATGTTATGAAACCAGCTCAAGAAAAGATAGAAAAGAAAGATCAACGCCTTAGAATTCAGCCTCTTCGAGGGGGCAACCTCCTTTACATTACATAAATGAACAATTCTTGGATGATACAAATGACAAAACCTCCTTTCTATATATAGGAGTCTAAGGAGTCACAATATAATCTAGCCGACCTAACAATAATAATATAAAGCCACAAAAATAACAATAGAGGGATTCTTTGGGGCACAGAAATAACAATATGGGGGTAGTAGGGGCACAACAATATAAATAAGGGGTATAACTACAATAGTAATGGGGTAATCACTAGTATTATAGGGACCCAACATGCCCCTCTCCTTCAAAAAAGTGTTGTCCTCAACGCTTGAGCAGTTCTGGATACTTCTGCATAAAATTCTCATCCTCCCATGTGGAATCTTCAGCGGATAAGTTCTTCCACTTGATAAGATACTCTGAAATTGATCGATTTCGTAGCTGTCGAGTTCTTGTTTCTGTGACTGCTTCCGGTTCCAATATAATTTTTCCTTCCTTGTCAAGTTCTGGCAATATTGTTTGAACTGGGAGCTTGTCGCCTATAACCTTCTTTAAACATGAAACATGGAAAACTGGGTGCAATCGAGAAGCTGCAGGAAGCTCCAATTTGTATGCCATAGTACCAATCTTTTCCAACACCTTGTACGGACCATAATACTTTGGTGATAATTTATTATCCTTCTTAGCTTGCTTTAGGGACATTTGCTTATATGGTTGTAGCCGTAGGAATACCCAATCACCTACATCAAAACTTCTTTCACTGCGATGTTGATCTGCCTGTTGTTTCATTCTATTTTGTGCCAACACGAGGTTATCCTTTAAGAGTTGGAGGACTTGTTGTTGATGTTCGATGTGATGTTCCACTGCCTGAACCTTAGAATTTTCTCTTAAATATGATGTGATTGATGGTGGTTGGTACCCATAAAGTGCCATAAATGGGGTCATTTTTGTTGCTGTATGGAAGGAAGTGTTATACCACCATTCAGCCAGAGGCAACCATTTGACCCATTGTGTCTGTTTATCAGATACAAAGCAACGAAGATATCCTTCCAAACATTTGTTTACTATCTCAGTTTGCCCATCAGATTGAGGATGATAAGATGAGCTATGAGCTAACTGAGTACCAAGACAAGAAAATAATTCTGTCCAAAAATTTCCAGTGAAAATGGGATCTCTGTCACTTACAATAATCTTTGGGTTTCCATGTAGCTTTTGAACTGTTTCCATAAATGCAGTAGAAACTGTATGGCTTTAAATGGATGTGATAATGCACAAAAGTGTGCATACTTGGTAAGTCTGTCAACTACCACCATGATGACACTCTTTCCCTCAGACTTGGGTAAACCTGTGATAAAATCCATTGAAACCTCCTCCCAACGTTGGCTTGGAATGGATAAAGGTTGTAATAGACCCGGTGTCTTAATTGTTTCAACTTTATTTTGTTGGCAAACCAAACATTCCGCCACAAACTTTTGAATATCTGATTTAAGGCCATCCCAAAAAAATTCCTTCTTAACCCTGTGGTAAGTTTTTAAAAATCCTGAGTGCCCTCCTAAGGGAGAAGTGTGCAATTCCATAAGAATCTTTTGTTTTAGCTGGGAATTCTTACAGAGGTATAAGCGATCTTTGTACCATAACGAATCATTTTGCCAGCTAAATGTATCAGAAGTACTGGAATCTTGTTGTAGCTTTCGAATAAGTGCCCACACTTCTTCGTCATTCTTCCATTCCTCCTTTGCTTCGTTTATCCAATCTGGTTGGATAATAGAAATGGCACACAACAATGCTTCCATATCCTCATCCTTTCTTGAGAGTGCATCTGCCACCACATTTTGCTTCCCTTTTTTGTAGATGATTTCAAAGTCATAACCCAACATCTTTGTGACCCACTTTTGTTGCTCTTCAGAGGATAATCTTTGTTCTAAAAAGTATTTAAGGCTATCATGATCCGTTTTTACCTTGAAGTGTCTTCCCATTAGGTAGGGTCGCCATTTCTTAAGTGCATGGAGTATTGCCAACATTTCCTTCTCATAAATAGCTTTGCTTAAAAACTTTCCCTTGATTGGACGACTTTCAAAAGCAATGGGTCTTTCATCTTGCATTAGAACAGCACCAATTCCATTTCCTGAAGCATCACATTCCACAATAAAGGTTTTTGTGAAGTCCGGTGTAGCTAAGACCGGTGCTTGGCACATTGCCTCTTTAAGATGTTTAAAGGCCTTTGTTGCTTCCGGAGTCCATGAAAATGAATCTTTCTTCAATAATGTTGTTAGAGGTGCTGCTATTCTCCCATAATTCTTAACAAACTTGCGATAATACCCTGTCAACCCAAGAAATCCTCGCAGATGCTTTATGGATGTGGGGATTTTCCATTCCTTAATGGCTTTAATTTTGCTAGGGTCTACCTTAACTCCTTCATGAGATACAATATGACCCAAATATTCCACCTCCTGGACTCCAAAGAAACATTTGGATCTTTTTGCATATAATTGTTTCTCCTCCAATAGTTGTAGCACCTTGTCAACATGTTCAACATGATCCTTCCAAGACTTGCTGTAGATTAGTATATCATCAAAAAATACTAACACAAATTTTCTAAGGAATGGTTTGAAAATTGAATTCATCAAACCTTGAAATGTTGAAGGTGCATTGGTAAGGCCAAAAGGCATGACCAAAAATTCATAATGACCCTCATGAGTTCTAAATGATGTTTTCGGAATGTCTTCAATCTTCATTCTGATTTGATGATATCCCGAACGAAGATCCAACTTGGTGAAGTAAATTGATCCATGCAATTCATCCAGTAATTCATCAATGACAGGAATGGGGAACTTATCTTTAATAGTGAGCTTGTTGAGCTCCCTATAATCTGGACACATGCGCCATGATCCATCCTTCTTGTGCACCAATACTACTGGAGCTGAGAAAGAACTTTGACTCGGTTGAATTATACCAGCCTCTAGCATTTCTGCAACCATACGTTCAATTTCACTTTTTTGGACATATGGATATCTGTACGGCCTGATGTTTGGAGGAACACTTCCTGGAATCAGATGAATAGCATGATCATGATCACGCATAGGTGGGAGACCTTTGGGAGTCTCAAATACCTTGGAATGATTGTCCAGGACTTTTTGGAGATCTGGAGAAATAGATGATTCCAATGTGGAAACATCTAGCGAACATAATTGTGCAATTACACCTCTTTGCTCCTTTTTTAGAAGCTTTGTCATGCCATTAGAGCTGATTATCTTTCCTGGTTTCCCTGCAATACCCCTTAATTCAACTTCCTTTCCTTCCACAGAAAATTTCATGAAAAGTTCTTGAAAATTAAAAGCTATTGTACCCAAGGATTGTAGCCATTGGACTCCTAGTACAACATCAGCACCTCCCATTGGAATGGAAAGCATTGGGCTAGTCAATACATATTCTCCCATGGATAGCTTGATATTATGGCACTTTCCAGAACAATTTATTGTTCCTCCATTTGCAATCATCACTTGACACTCTGGTGCTGGATATAGGAAGCAATTCAATTCTTTTGCTACCCTACAATGAATAAAATTGTGGGTGCTTCCTGAATCAATCAACACTATTACCTTTTTCTTCTTGATTTGTCCTTCTATCTTGATGGTTTGAGGAGTGGTAATTCCCGCCAATGCATTACAAGATATGGTCGGATTTATTTGTTCTTCATCTAGGCTTTGTTCCTGGAATATATCCTCTTCTTTTGACCTTTCTTGCTCTTTTTCTTCTTCCTCTTCACAATCTATGTAGAATAATTTCTTCTCAGCACACTTATGACCTTTTGTGTATTTGCTATCACAATTGTAACAAAGCCCTTTTGCTCTTTTTTCTTCCAATTGTTGTGGTGTCAACCTTGTAGGTTGTGGAAGACTATGGGCAACAACACTTCCGTCTTTATAGTTGTGAATGGTATGCTTCCTAGTTGCCATAATTTTGCTTTCCATTTTTCTTGCTAACCTGAATGCCTTCTCTAATGAATCAGGTTCCCAAAGGCGCACATCATGTTGGATATTATCCTTTAAAGACCCTATGAACACATCAATCCTATGCTCCTCTGGAATATCTTTTACCCTTATGTTCAATTTTTGGAACTCCTCAATGTGCTCCATTATTGAACCCTTTTGTTTGAGACTTATCATTTGGCTAAAAAAAGTGTTGCTTTTTGTATCCTCATAATGTGCTATCAATTCTTCCGTAAAAATTGCCCAAGTGATAAATTGTTTACGAGAACAAAGCCATTGATACCATACAAACTGATTTGGTTCCAAATATAAAGTTGCCATACGTACCTTTTGTGTGTTTTGCACATTATTGAGATCGAAGAATTGCTCCATCTGTAATATCCATGTGGCGGGATCCTTGCCATCAAACTTCCTCATATCGATTTTTGGAATGTGGTGATTCTTCGATCCAACATTAGCGTCTATGGAATCATGATTAACATTTCTTTTGTTCTCATCATGAGTTTCCTTTACTACCTTTTCAGCATTAGTAAGTATTTCTTGTAGAAAATTAGTCAAATCTGTCTTCAAATCTGCCATGCCTGTCTTCAAATTTGTGTTCAAATCTATCTTCAAATTGTCCATCTTAGCTTCCATGCCATTCATCTTAGCTTCCACGCCATTTATCTTAGCATCTGTTAACTTTTGTGAGCGTGACATTTGTTGCACTTGTTCTTGTAATTTTGATATATCATGTAGCATTTCTTCCTCTTCTTCATGAGTCATGCTAGAGCTTTCAGGTTCCTTACTAGGTGTTTGCATTTTCTTTCCTCGGGGCATCAGTTACCGATAATAATGCTCTACTATGCCCTTTGAATTCCTTCAAAATAAATTTTCAAACCAAGCTTAAGCAAAAATTTAAAAAAATCTACACACCTTTTTTCACTTTGTAGGAGCTCGATATTGCCTCTGATGTATCTCTGTACTTTCCAATCATCTGGTTCTGAACATGTGACCTGTAGTAGCTCTCTGTGTCCTCTTTCCAATGCCACAAGTCTGACCCAAATTGGATTCTCCAAGGAAGAGTTATGTGAAATCTCCCACAGTGACTTGATTATAGACTAGTTCAGTAGAGCTAACTTGTACGACGTGCCACGAGTCACTGTTTCGACCTTTGGATCTGAAAAACACCCACAAGAAACTACAGTCCGTCCTCTTTCTGTAACTTCTTACGAAACTTCAATCCGATCCCCAGAGAGAAAGTTATGACGATTTTCCCCAGGTCACCTATTTTGAATGTAATTCAGGAGTCTGCAAAAAGACCAACTTCCGCAGATCATATCTCCGCAAATATCGTGCGAAAAGCTCTGAAATTCGGACCCAAGGTTCAGCGCGATTTCTTCTCAAATGGGTTTTTTTTGCGACTTCTGAAACGTCACAGAAAAAAAGTTATAGCGAAAATGCCACGATGACCTGTTTGGAGCAGCGAAACCCTAGAATCCAAAGCTCTGATACCAAATGTTATGAAACCAGCTCAAGAAAAGATAGAAAAGTAAGATCAACGCCTTAGAATTCAGCCTCTTCGAGGGGGAAACCTCCTTTACATTACATAAATGAACAATTCTTGGATGATACAAATGACAAAACCTCCTTTCTATATATAGGAGTCTAAGGAGTCACAATATAATCTAGCCGACCTAACAATAATAATATAAAGCCACAAAAATAACAATAGAGGGATTCTTTGGGGCACAGAAATAACAATATGGGGGTAGTAGGGGCACAACAATATAAATAAGGGGTATAACTACAATAGTAATGGGGTAATCACTAGTATTATAGGGACCCAACATAGAAATCGTTGATGACAACCTAGATTACAATCTCCTCTTAGGAAGGAATTGGATTTATGA
The DNA here is from genome assembly GCA_031772625.1 of Pinus tabuliformis. Classification (NCBI taxonomy): domain Eukaryota; kingdom Viridiplantae; phylum Streptophyta; class Pinopsida; order Pinales; family Pinaceae; genus Pinus; species Pinus tabuliformis. The sequence goes on from CM062809.1 coordinate 1,170,532,850, forward strand.
AATGGATGCCATAGTGTCATCTTTATTCTGCATCCTCTCTTTTCCTCATGAGGGGAGCATTGTTAAAGTTGATTAATTGGATTATTCTCCACGTGACCCTCAGGAAACTTCGGATTCTACGGTTCCATTGTTCGATAACCTCCGCCAACCTATCGAGAATTTAGGATTTGGGATGTACTCTTCATTGATGGGTATATTTGATCTTCCCACTCCTATAGCTAGAATCAATGCCATTTCATCCTCCAAGGAGTCTTCACAGGAAGAGTTCTTTCAAACTCGTTATTTTTCAGACCCTTGGACCTTACCTTCACCTACAACCACATTAGATGAAGGGCAGGATGGCGGAATGGCATTCCCCATGTCTGCAGTAGAGCCTAGATATCAATCGATCCCTCTGCAGACAACCATCCTACTCCTTTTTCAGAGGAGGAGTTAGATGGTGATGTGGCTCTAGCTTGGACACTTGACTCTACTTCTGCTATGGATTTCTTAGATACGGTTTTACCATCTGAGGAAGTGATTTTAGAAGCAATGACGGGTGTAGATTGACTGTGGGAAGATTTACATCATCGTTCATATTTTCTTCCTCCATTGCAGGAAGTCGAATCCAGGTTCTCCAATCTGCTTACTAGCGATGTTTGTATGGTTTCAAACCCTTTGGCTCTAGCACACATACGTGCCGAAGGTAATATGTCAGTTATTTCAAAAACCGTACCAATAAACATCTCTAGGAACCCTAATGTGATAGAAAATGTCTTCATCGCGATCGAGTGTTCCCCTGAAGAGATTCAAATTTACACTGACCTCTTTAAAGAGTTTCGGGATGTATTCGCTTGGTCTTATGAAGAAATGCCTGGTATTGATCCATCCATCATTCAGCATGAGATCAAGACGTATGAAAACGCTAAGCCGATTCGTCAGAAGCTTCAGTCAGTCAATCTTAGGAAAGCAACATCTATTAAAGTTGAAGTAGAAAAGTTGCTCAAGGTGGGTTTCATATACCTCGTTCCTCTAACAGAGTGGGTTTCTAATCTAGTCCCAGTTGATAAAAAACAAGGAACGATCCGAGTGTGCATTGACTTTAGGGATTTGAACGAAGCTTGTCTGAAAGACAATTACCCCACACCATTTATTGATCAGATAGTTGATGAATATGCGGGTAATGAGACTTTCTCGTTCATGGATAGATTCTCTGGTTATAATCAAATATCTATTCGTCCAGAAGACCAGCATAAGATAGATTTCATTTGTCCCTGGGGTACCTTTGCATACAAAAAGATGCCTTTTGGTCTTAAAAATGCTGGAGCTACATTTCAGTGGGCCATGTCTTACGTTTTCCATGACATCAAGCATGTCATCAAAGCATACTTTTATGATTTATCTGCTCGTTCTCGAAAGAGAATCGATCATCCTAGTCACCTTCGGTTAGTTTTTGAGAGATGCCAATTTTACAAGATTCGGTTGAATCCGAACAAGTGAATTTTCACAGTTACTGGTTGTTAGGGTTCATTGTATCAACTGAAGGGATTCGCGTTGATCCCTTCAAGGTTGAGGAAATAATTTAGTTGCCTCCCCCATCTTCCATTTGACAACTTCAAAGTCTTCGAAGAAAGGAAAAATTGTTGATACGGTTTATAGAAAACTCTGCTGAGATAACTAAAGGATTTATTTGTTTGCTGAAGAAAGGAGTTCCATTCTTATGGCACGACTTTGCGCAATGATCTTTTGATGCCTTGAAGCAGGCATTTATCTCTGCCCCAATTTTGAGTCCACCAGATTATCGTAGAGATTTCATTTTGAATCTTGCAGCAACAGAATCAACCATAGGTATGGTTCTGGTTCAGGAGGATGATGCTCTCATGGAGCATGTGATTTACTACTTGAGTCGAGGCTTGGTAGGCCCTGAACTACGCTATTCTCTGGTTGAGAAATTGGCCTTGGAAACTGTCCATGATGTCCAATGGCTTCGTCATTATATTCTACTACGCAAAACATTTGTCTTAGCGACAGTCAATCCTTTCCAATTTGTCATCAGTAGGCGAGTGATTGGGGAAAATACAATCAATGGATTGTTATTTTACAATAATTCGATCTCGAGTTCTTGTCAACAAAGTCTAAGAAGTCATTGGTTTTTGCAGAATTAATTTCTGAGCTGCCTTGTGAAGAAGATATTGTTTATGAGGAAAGTTTCCCAGACGAACATCTATTCCTCATCTCTTCACAAGGTTCCTGGTATGGAGATATCATCATCTATCTCCAGACTTCGAAGTTCCCCCCTGCTTCCTCCAAGGATGAACGTCGAAAATTATGTCACCTTGCTAAGAACTATGTCATCATTGGTGATACATTATATCATCGAGGGGTTGATTCAATCCTTAGGCGTTGTTTAACTTTACAGGAAGTAGAGTATGTGCTCAATTATTGCCACAGTGGAGCTTGTGGTGGTCATCTATCAGGGCTTGCCACAACCCATAAAATCTTGCGTGTCGGCTACTTTTGGCCTTCAATTTTCAAATATTGTATTGAAGCAGTTAAATGTTGCCACCCTTGTCAAGTCTATACTCAGAAGATGCATGCGCGTCTAGCTCCTCTTTTTCTCGTTGTCACTGTTGATCCTTTTACAAAGTGGGGCATTGACTTTACTACTTGTAATCCACCTTCAGCAGCGAATCACAAGTACATTATAGTGGCTATAGACTACTTTACGAAGTGGGCTGAGGCCATGCCTACTTATATTAATGATAGTGAAACAACAAAATTGTTCCTCTTCAATCAGATTATTTCATGTTTCGGTATCCCGAGAGAGATTGTCACTAATCATGGTAGTCATTTCCTGAACCAACTGATGACTAAATTGGCTCTTAAATTGGGCTTCTGGTAGGAGCATTCATCTCTGTATTATCCTCAGGCCAATGGGCAAGTCGAAGCCGTGAATAAATCTCTCAAGATGATCCTACAAAGGACAATTGACAAAAATCACTCCAATTGGCACATCATGTTGTACCCGGCTCTTTGGGCATACCAAACCTCGGTAAAGACTGCCACCGGTTTTACACCTTTTTAGTTAGTTTACGGGCTGGAATCTATTTTTCCTATTGAATGCGAAATTCCATCCCTTAAGCTAGCTATTGAGCTTCTTCCAAAGACCTCTAGTCTCGAAGAGCGCCTCGTTCATTTGGAACATCTCGATGAGCAGTGTCGAGATGCCACCATAATAAACGAGGCCCATAAGAAAAGGGTTAAAACTCAGTATGATAAAGTTGTTTGTCCTTGGGTCTTTTCTGAAGGTGACCTTGTCTTGGTCTATGACCAAGATAAAGATGCCTTGGGGGCAGGAAAATTCAAGTCTATGTGGTATGGTCCCTTTATAATAAAATGAGTTTTGGGAAGAGGGGCTTATGAATTAGTCAATTTTGAAGGGAACAAGTTGGCGGAGCCCAGAAATGGGCTCTAACTCAAGAAGTATTTTGCGTAGGTTATGGCTGAGCAATGGCGTCTTTCTATATTTTGTATTTTTGTACATATTTTGTTGGGAGTTTTTGTGATATCGAAACTTTTTTGATCTACTTTGGTAGGTGTTGATGGATGACTTGGTCTATTTCAGATTCGCCGATGGTGCTAGTTGGCACACTCGGAATCTCGCTTCCACAGCTTGGGTGATTTATTATCCATCTGGTCAGTTGATGGTGTCAAGGGGAGTATGTATTGGTTCTGCTTCAAATAATATTTCCGAATATACTGTCGTTATTAATTTACTATCCGAAGCTATTTCTTATGGAATTGATTCGTTGGTAGTGTATCTTGACTCATAGCTAGTAGTGTCACAATTAAATAACATTTATCGGGTTTGAGATCCTTATTTATATCACCAATTTTTTAGAGTGAGGGTGTTGCAACGGTCATTTGTTTATATTACTTATTTGCACATTCCACGATCTGAAAATTCATTAGCGGATTCTATCGCTAATCAAGCATTAGATTGGCATATCAATCATTCATCAAGTTAAAAACAAACATCAAAAATTTGGAACTGTATATATATATATAGATATCTATCTATCTATATATATATATATATATATATATATATATATATATATATATATATATATATATATATATATATATATATATATATATATATATATATATATATATATATCATAAAACTTCCCGTGTGTACATAAAGTGTTCAAAATAATATACAAAATCAGGACTAAATGCCCATAATCATGTCCAGTCTAGCTATCGATTCGGCTCAGGATAAGTGGCTAAGAAGGTGATTACTGCATTGGCCACATGCCGAAGTATGTGAACCCAGTCTCATGGTACTCCTACCACGTGGCACTGCATCTCCTCAGGTAGGTCCTCTATGGCCACCATCGGTACCTGGTGAGTCAATCTAACCAAGTTTCTTTGGACTGCATATAAGACCCTCTCTGTCTCAGCAGCTGCCTCTTCAGCACCTCTTCCGTGATGCCTATGCCACAGGAATCCATCTGGTCTTACCAAACCCACACATGGAACATGGTCATTATGTCAGTATTTTAATCCCACCAAAAATATATCTAAGTTCATTTTCATATTGAAAAAACATGAAAACAATCTTAAAAATTGATAAAAACTTAAAAAATTGTTACCTATCTCTCCTCATGTTGTGTCTGGTGGTAGCACCATGTCTGAATCTCCACTGAAATCCATGCCAGCATACGGATAGTCATCCACAGTGATGATTTGTTGTTCCCACCAGGAGAAAAACTCATCATCAAAAGTAGTCCTCGGCACGTCCCGCCTCCAAGGCATTTCATCAGATCGACCCACCTACCCATCTGAGCATATCGGGGGCTACTGATAGAGACTGATACCTTGGGACATAGCCCAGGTACCTTCTTGAAGAAGAAGGACCATAAAATAGTCCCATATCCCAAATTTTTGGTCTGCCCTTTCTGAATGGAGGACAACTGGTTTGTTATATTAGTAAGAAGAGGTGTACACCAGTCAAAAATAGTGGTGAGGCACTCCATGACCAAGCTCAGATACTCATGAAGCTTGGTGTAATGAGGCTGATCTGTTTATCCTGGCTATGGTGAATAGTAGAATCCTCAGGGATAATCTCTCCACATGTTTTATTGGAATATGACTTCCAATTTTTTCCGGATGCCCAGGACAGTAAATGTGTACATAGTCTTCCACTGAAAGACTACCTCATGTCCGGCCAGTCAAATGTACAACTTCTCCTCTTCGAGAGAGGCCAGTGATAAAGTAAATATCCTCCACCTCTATCTGCAAAGGCATTTGATCAATCATAAATGCATCATCTTCGACACTCCAATAGTGGATTAGCATTTCAAGTAGACGAGTGTTGGCTTTCATGGTGGGCATTTTGAAAAATTTCAACAAGCCACATCCCCTCAATGCATCTAATGCATGTTGAACATTCATAACTTCATTATCAATTGTGGTATGCTCCCTCTCTCTCCATGTCATCCTGAAAAAAATTGAGTTTCAACTGTTAGATTTTTGTGTTTAAATTTCAAACTACATATACACGGGTTTGTTTTACACATAGTCGCGTGTAGGGCCATCGTATATGTGAGTTGATAACATCCAATCTGCGTATACGCCGAGTTGAAATTTTTAACATAAATTCCTATTGTCAAACATTAATAAAAATTTCTAAAAACAATCACAAAGTAATGCAAGCTTGAATTAGGGGTTACTTGATGATTTCGATCCAATTTGAATAATCCAATTCTTTTGGGGGCAAGTTTGCTCTTTTTTCTCCACAACTTTTGCTCTCAACACAAATGGCACAAATGGTGAGTCAAAAGGTCATTTTATAGCTTTGAAAATGTCAAATTTTTTCAAAACTTGATTTTTTCGTCTCATGAATCTTTTAACTTGTGAGCTTGGATTGTCAGGAATAGGTTGTTTTTTCAGGGTATTATCAACGCTTCTTCGAGATTTCATATCGGTTCCATGACCACTGACTCGACATGGCAGCATCATTCACTCACTAGCATATAGGTTAGGGAAACCATTTTTTCCGTTGCATCTTGCATACTAGCCTCCATTTGTCGATACACTGGCCATAGGGTCGATCCCATCGTGTTATGGTTAGTAAACCATGTTCAATCTCCGATTTTTAAATCATGACACAATGGTAGAGCCATCCTTTACATGGGCATCATAGTTAGCACCTAACTGACATTTGTGGCCCGTGTTGTTATATTGAATAGGCTCGGGAGTCCTCTTGAGTCCCGCCATGACTTGTGCATTGAAGACGCATTTCTCTTTGCTTCTTCACTTCATTCTAGCCTTATACCCTAGAGGCTCCTTTGTGTTGAGTTGTACTGCTGCATTGCATTTTTACTATTTGCACCTTTTGGCCTTGAGCCAACTTCACTTGGACTCATGTTTAAGCCATTTATTTGACCATGTCTTCTGCAAACTCAAAACTGCAATCACTTAGCTTCTACAACTTGGCACACCCTTTGATCTGTGGATATAACATCCCTTTGAGTGACCTTGACTAGTTTTGCCTCCCTGCATTGAGCATAAGATGGCTGACTCAGGCTTACTTTCCTTGAACTAGATCATTTGTTTCACTGACACTCGTTCTGTCCATTGTACTATAGCATTCTTTTATTCTTTTTCCAGCTTAAAGAAAAAGACAAAAAAAATTATATATTCCAAAAAAGAGAGGGAACGAGACAACATTTCCATATATTGTTGGTATCTTGAGTCAGTTGCGTCACCCTTGAACAAAGCACTCCAAAGAAAGTCTCTCCTCTAATTTGGGAGGGATTTAGTTTGACTTAGGTACGCCTTAACCTTGTTATTGAGTTAGTTCTCCTCCGATTGGTTATCTCTTCCAATCATATGGAGAGTTCACTCATGACTCCTGCATGACAAACTTATACAGATTTATCATATGTTGCCACATAGTCTTCATTGATTCGTGCTTTTGTTCAAGGGAAGTAAGCCTGAGTCGGCCTCTCTGTGGTGTCCCTTGACCTATTTTTCAATCGGCCATCCCTGGTTGTCAGTGTCTTGTTTGTCATCACATCAGTTATATTGGTCCTTTGCTCATGTCGGTTTGAGAAGGTCTCCATTGACTTCTTGCTGGTGGGTCTTGTCCTTATCGACGATGACATATTGCTCTAAGGGTAGGCCTAGAGCCACACCCTAGCGCTATTTTCATTATTGATAGGTCACCTTATGCTCAACATCGATCAATATCATGGGTCTTTGACTGAGTGGTTTCCCTTGTGTTCGACTTCAACTTTCATTATCACACATTAGGATTCATGTAGTGCCTTGGTTTCCATTTGACCCTATTGGTGGATTCCTCGCCTCTATGTCAGCTTTCGTTATTGGTTAGTTCAGAGGGTTTCTATCGTTCGCTAGCTACATCTTGTGTACACCGGAAGCGTGCTTTGGTTGGGTTACTACCTCCATTTTCATCCGATTCCTTCCACATTATTGGCGTATGAGTTAAACTGGAACTAGATTGATGAAGGATGCCTTAATCCCTTCCTTCTAGCAGATCTTGTCATATCGACTACGACTCATTGCTCTGGGGCAAAGATCTAGAGTCCATTTGGTAGCACCTTGGGGTTGCAATCATCAATGGCAGATCCTTCGCTATCGACAATGGGAAACCATCATTGTCCCATGATTGATAGATTCTTCCAGGTATTCGACCTCAGCTCATTCATTCGCACTTCTTAGATTGCACTGGGTACCTTGACTCTTATTATCATTATTGGTGAGTAGTCTCGTGTTTGTTAACGGTATACATCAATGACCGGTAATCAAACGATTTCTCACATGGTCGACTTCAGATCATTTATTCCCATTGTGTAGAAATGTACCACGATGGTTGGTGAAGACCTCGGTTGCATCAACATTCTTTGGTTCACTTGTGAGTTGCTCTTGTTGCTGCTAGTTGACACCATCCACATTATATGTTGTAGTCCTTCACATTGACATCTTATATGCTAGCATCCGAGTTGCGATGTACTATCTTACTCCATCATGTTCATTTGGTACTATTGGGATCCGTTTTTGACAATAGTGATCAGCTTTATCCTTCAACTCCATTGATCATCTTCTTATATATGTGATGTTCAGACATGTACTTTTTCGATCACGATCAGATGATCCATTATGTACTTTCAATATTTAATACTTGTATACGTAGTGGACCTGCTTGTACTTGATATGCGGACATGGGTTTGCTAGCAGCTGCTGCCAAATGATGACATTACTAGCCTCTTTATTTGATATAATTCGAGCCAATGTTGTCTTGCTGCTTATAGAGATGTGCATTCTCAGATGAGGAATTGCATATCTACACCAATAGAGATAGAAGCATTGTAGCTTGTTGCTCTTTCAAGTAATGTACTCTCTTGTGACCCATGAAAATGAATCATACTGCCACAGTAATGAGTCTTTGTCCCCGGAGAGAAAGTAAAGAATACAGGAGCCAGTTGTGGCTGCATGACTACAAAATCATTGCAGAATATCTGTTTTAAGAAAACCTCCAGTTCCATATGCAAAGACATTAACATTCCAAGTTGTATAAGGGATGAGGAGTTACATGTTTACACCAGTAGAGATAGAAGCATTGTAGCTTGTTCCTCTTTCAAGTAATGTAATCTCTTGTGACCCATGAAAATGAATCATACTACCACAGTAATGAGTCTTTGTCCCCAGAGAGAAAGTAAAGAATACAGCAGCCAATTGTGGCTGCATGACTACAAAAACACCGTAGAACCTTTTTTTAAGCCAACCTTGAGTTCCATAGTCAAAGCCACTAACATTTCAACTTGTATTCATGATTAATTAAATTTCCTTCATGTAGGGTTGGATTAAGACCAACAAAAATATCCTCACTCAAGTTGGTCAGCTTTGATGCTTTGTTTACACCTCCTCTTGTGATATGAGATAAGTGATCCAGATGCCCATGGTGAAATCATACCTTAGGTGGGTTTGCTATCAACCATTACAAAATGGTGACATTCCTAGCCTCTTGATTTGATATAATTCGATCCAAAGTTGTCTTGCTACTCATAGAGATGTGCATTCTTAGATGAGGAATCACATATCTACACCAACAAAGATAGAAGCACTATAGCTTGGTGCTCTTTCAAGTTATGTGCTCTTGTGACCCATGAAAATGAATCATACTACCACAGTAATGAGTCTTTGTCCCCAGAGAGAAAGTAAAAAATACATGATCCAGTTGTGGCTGCATGACTACAAAATCATTGTAGAATCTTTGTTTTAAGCAAACTTAGAGTTCCATAGGCAAAGCCATTAACATTCCAAGTTGTATAAGGGACTGTGTAGTAGGGGCTACTTTCAGAACCATATCATGTATTATGTTTGCTTGTCTCCCTACTTGTTTTTCATGTCCATTGAGAACCAAATATATATGGCCATATAGGGACACATACACTGTAAGCACAGTTACCAGAGTACTAAAGTAAATTCCCACAGTGGTACAGTAGCATGACCTCATTTGGAAAATGGCAAAGCAATTTACCAAGCTATAGATATACCAACTAAATGTTTGTTTACTATTTCCACTAGATATATTTTCCTCAAGGAGAGAAGTTTGATCAAGTCCTACACCACAACCTCTACCAACTTGGATGTATTCATGATTAATTACATTTCCTTGGCATAGGGTTGGATTAAGACCAGAAAAAATATCCTCACTCAAATTGGTCACCTTCGATGGTTTTCTTACACCTCCTCTTCTGATATGAGATAAGTGATCCAAATGCATATTATGAAATCGTACCTTAGGTGGTTTTGCTAGCAACTGCTGCCAAATGGTGACATTACTAGCCTCTTGATTTGATATAATTCGAGGCAATGTTGTCTTGTTGCTCATAGAGATGTGCATTCTTAGATGAGGAATTGCATATCTACACCAGCAGAGATAGAAGCACTCTATCTTGTTCCTCTTTGAAGTAATGTACTCTCTTGTGACCCATGAAAATGAATCATACTGCCACAGTAATGAGTCTTTGTCCCCAAGAGAAAATAAAGAATACAGGAGCTAGTTGTGGCTGCATGACTACAAAATCATTGCAGAATCTCTGATTTAAGCAAACATCTAGTTCCATAGGCAAAGCCATTAACATTCCAAGCTGTATAAGGGATGAGGAATTTCATGTCTACACTAGCAGAGATAGAAGCACTGTAGCTTGTTCCTCTTTCAAGTAATGTACTCCCTTGTGACCCATGAAAATGAATCATATTGCCATAGTAATGAGTCTTTTTCCCTAGCGAGAATGTAAAGAATATAGGAGCCAGTTGTGGCTACATGACTACAAAATCATTGCAGAATCTTTGTTTTAAGAAAACCTTGATTTCCATAGGCAAAGCCATTAACATTGCAAGCTGTATTCATGATTAATTACATTTCCTTGGCGTAGGGTTGTGTTATAGCTCCAAATATCACCCTTGCTATTTGTGATGCTTGGTTTAAGGCCTAGGGCAACCTCTCCTGCCAAACTTGGTCCAAATATCTTAAAAACATTGTTTTACTCCCTGTACGCTACTTTGCCCTATGATAAAAGTGTGTACACACGGGTTAGTAAATACCCAACTCGCGTATATGTGTTAAAACACTTAAAAAAAATAAATTTCCTTAACTATGGGCGGAGTTCACGGGTTTTACCTGTTGATTACCTCCTAGTGCCCATGGCCCAACTATTCCCAACTGTTTCCCAACTAAAAAACTATTTGGGAGAAGTATAAATAATGCTTCTATGGGAAGGCCTTAAGGAGGAGAGAACAGATAGAATTACTATAATGAGATTATCCCCTAACCAAGTCTGAAGTATCCCTGTTCTTCAAGCACTTCACCAAATTCAGGAAACCCTTATTTCCTTGAGTGTTGATATTCTCTCACTTGCTTGAGATATCATGGTATTGGTTATGGAAGGAGGTTGTTGAAGACTGGGACTAGATGGACCTGGAGGACGGCTCCGCTTGGAGCCAGAAGAAGAAGACTCAGGGGAACTCTTTCCATGTTTATTATAGTTTTCTACAATAAAAAGAAACATTGTCTTGCTCCTGAGATCGACCTTGTTTATCCATCAGTTGTTGTTATAACTCATGTGTGAATGTCATTTGGATGTATAACTAATCATCTTACTCATATGATATAAAGTTGATTTCATAAAATGCTTTATCGATGTGCTGCTATGTATATTCATATTGGTTGATTTGCAAATTCAAAGATCATCAGGAGTTGCAGAGGGTCTGAACCCTGCTGGAACTACCTAAACGAAGGACATCTAGGTATGTTCATCCATACATAGTTTGTTTATTTAAGCATTTTTCTTGAGTTGTATGCGTGTTTCATGCTGTAGATTACTCTTGCTCTATTGGGATTCTGACCCAAAGCCCTAGGGTACTTATTCCCGTAATAGAATTGGTGACTTCGCTCAGGATAACAATCTTGTTATTCCTAGTTTGGGTTGTTCAGTGTCAATCAGGGCTCAGTTCTTGGTTTGCTTGCTGTGTCAGTATTGCCTGCTCCTATAGGAACTCAGACCTCAAGTTTGATCTTTTTGATCAAGCCTTGTTTTTTATTTTTCTTACAAAACTTAGTATACACACCTTTGTCTGTTTACAGAAGCATACACATGCTTGTTTCTGTGAACTGAAACCGCGTATACGCGAGTTTCTTTTGTCAGAAGCATGTGTACATGCACCTGTGCTGGAACACAGTCGCATATACCATTTTTTGCATGTTTTTTTCAAATCTTTCTGCCCAGAGAGATTTTTTTCTTGGTCTATTTGGTTTCTGAGTGGTCAGTATTTGTCTTTAGAATTTAATTATTCAGTGAGCTTACTGTTTTGAATTCTCTCCAACTTTGAAAAGTTTTTGGCCTAGTTTTTCTTTAGAGTGAGTTTTATGATTTGTGTTTGAACACACAAGGCTTCTTATAGAGGTTCTTCATTGTTCTGGTCTTCCGGAACAGTAAATTGTTTTCAATCTTTGTGTCAAACTTGATTATTGGTCTACTCGCTTTGCTTTCGTCATTTTGTGGCCTTACACCTTCCCTTGCTTTTTGAAAGTTTCTTTTTGATGAATTCGAAAGTGTTTCTTTCCTGACTTCTTGGTCAGTTTCTCAAAGCTCTTTTACTACTTTTGGATTGTTTAGTGAAATTCGAAGCCCTTTTTTGTTCAAGTTTTCATTCGTGTTGAATTGGTAACTTACAAAGTTTCCTTGTGCTTTGCTTTTGGTCTTTGAGTCTTTAGTGGCATTTTGAGTGCTTTTGAAAGGTGTTTTCATTGTTTCTTGAAAAAGAAAAGTTCTTAAAAAACATTGTTTTTGCTTTCTTTTGCCAAGTTTGATTTTGGTTTCTTTTGGTTTTTGAGAGTGATTTGTGATCTTTTTGATTAATCCTTCTTGTTTGGAGAAGATTTTGCATTCAAAATTCATATTCTTTTCAAACACTTAAGTTGGCTTATAAACAATTGCTTTCATTTCTTTTTAGGGTAATATAGAATCTTGCATTATAGAAGTTTCTTAGAACCCAAGTAGAAATTGCTTTTCATTGAAGAACAAACAAGTGTATTTCATATAAGTTAGTTTTTCATTAATTTCTTTTGCATCATACAAACACCATTGGTTTCATTTCCATATTGTGCCTTTGACTTAAAAGAACAACCACTTAAAATCAAGCGCTTAAATAAATAAACTAAAACTTTTTGTATTGTCATTAGAAAACACAGACAAGTTTCAGGTTTATTTAGGGCCTTGGATTAGGCGAGAAGAGAGTAAACTCTCCAAGGCCACTCTAAATTGTAAAACATAGAAGTCTGATTAAAGAGTGAAATCCAATAGCGTTAGGGAGACCGGGAAAGCTCTGTGACTGGGAGTTAAGCACGAGGGTTTGTGAACATAAGGACAAGAGATATCCCCTCTCTTACTTGTCGGATCTTACATCACGACTGTTCTGCTCGATTTCTGATACGAGTTGCCGTCTTTAGTTGCCTATCCTAGGGATATACATAGGTGGCTACGGAGGGGAATCTTGTGGCACCTGAGGTTGACATTGCATCATGTTCAACAATACTTCTGGAGGGCACCCTTGTGAAGCTTTGGTGCTTGCACCAGCAAAGGCTATTGTCTGGAGGTCAGCGTAACTACCTCTTATACCTTCGCTAGTAGACCTGGGGCATAATTACCCCAGTCTATTTTCGGAAGGCCCTTATTATTAACTTTCTTGTATTTTGGTATCTGGTCCTAACCACTTGGAGTGGAAATACTTGGAAGTTGTTTGATTGCTGATCTCTTTAGGGACATTTTTAGTCAGTGTTTTGTGCTCCTAGTCAGCCTAGCTTTAAATTTTCTTGAGTCTTTAAGTAGATCTTATAAAAATAATTCAAAATGGCTGACCGACCATCTCGATGGTCCCGTAGACTTCGTGGGCTTTCACCTGTGCGTCCAGAGCCTTCTCCTACAAGGCGTAGGAGCGATTCTACCAATGGTTTTCAACTAGTTGTAGAAGGCACATCAAAGATTCATCCTCCGCTTGGGGGTCTTAGTTTACAAGATAGGCCTGGTACCACTACAGAGTTAGAGAGGAACACACTAGTTCTTTCTCGAGTACTCTTCCAATCGGAAGATAGTATTGAAGTGGAAGAGCTTTCGGAGTCAGTTGCAGCTCTGAATTCTCATCTCCCTAGTGTTATGCATTGGAACTCTGACTCACAGGCCTTCGAGCTGAGGTCCACACACATCTATCCCTTCGATGACCACTGCTGGAAGCATGGCATCCACCACAAGTGCTACGAGTGTGCAGACTCCAATATCTGTGCAAGGGGGAGGAACTATTTCCATCCCTTCTAACACACCAAGCACATCCTTATTTGGGTCTAAGACCAGCAAAAATATCCTCACTCAAATTGGTCACCTTTGATGCTTTGCTTATAGCTCCTCTTGTGATATGAGATAAGCGATCCAGATTCCCATGATGAAATTATACCTTAGGTGGGTTTTCTACCAACTGCTGCCAAATGGCGACATTCCTAGCCTCTTGATTTGATATAATTAGAGCCAACGTTGTCTTGCTACTCATAGAGATGTGCATTCTCAGATGAGGAATCACATATCTACACCAGCAGAGATAGAAGCACTGTAGCTTGTTGCTCTTTTGAGTAATGTACTCTTGTGACCCATGAAAATGAATCATACTACCACAATAATGAGTCTTTCTCCCTAGGGTGAAAATAAATAATACATGATCCAGTTGTGGGTTCATGACTACAAAATCATTGTGGAATCTCTGTTTTAAGCAAACCTAGAGTTCCATAGGCAAAGCCATTAACATTCCAAGCTGTATAAGGGACTGTGTAGCAAGGTTTTCTCTCAGAACCATATCATGTAGTATGTTTGCTTGTCTGCCTACTTGTTTTTCATGTCCATTGAGAACCAAATATAAATGGCCATATAGGGACACATATACTGTAAGCACAGTTACCAGAGTACTAATGTAAATTCCACAGTGGTACAGTAGCATGATCTCATTTGGAAAAAGTCAAAACAATGTCCCAAGATATAGATATACCAACTAAATGTTTGTTTACTATTTCCACTGGATATATTTGCCTCAAGGAGAGAAGCTTGATCAAGTCCTACACCATAACCTCTACCAACTTGGATGTATTCATGATTAATTATATTTCCTTGGCATAGGCTTGGATTAAGACTAGCAAAAATATCCTCACTCAAATTGGTCACCTTGGATGGTTTCCTTACACATCCTGTTGTGATATGAGATAAGTTATCCACATGCCCATTGTGAAATCTTACCTTAGGTGGGTTTGCTAGCAGCTGCTGCCAAATGGTTACATTATTAGCCTCTTGATTTGATATAATTTGAGGCAATGTTGTCTTGCTACTCATAGAGATGTGCATTCTCAGATGACGAATTGCATATCTACACCAGCAAAGATAGAAGCACTGTAGCTTGTTCCCATTTCAAGTAATCTACTCTCTTGTGACCCATGAAAATGAATCATACTGCCACAATAATGAGTCTTTGTCCCCAGAGAGAAAGTAAAGAATAAAGGAGCTAGTTGTGGCTGCATGACTACAAAATCATTGCAGAATCTCTATTTTAAGCAAACCTCGAGTTCCATAGGCAAAGCCATTAACATTCCAAGTTGTATAAGGGATGAAGAATTAAATATATACACCAGTAGAGATAGAAGCATTGTAGTAGGTTGCTCTTTAAAGTAATGTACTCTCTTATGACCCATGAAAATGAATCATACTGCCACAGTAATGAGTCTTTGTCCCCAGAGAGAAAGTAAAGAATACAGGAGCCAATTGTGGTTGCATGACTACAAAATCATTGCAGAATCTTTGTTTTAAGCAAACCTCTAGTTCCATAGGAAAATCCATTAACATTCCAAGATGTATTCATGATTAATTACATTTCCTTGGTGTAGGGTTGGATTAAGACCAGCAAAAATATCCTCACTCAAATTGGTCACCTTTGATGCTTTTCTTACACCTCCTCTTGTGATATGAGATAAGCGATCTAGATGCCCATGGTGAAATTGTACCTTAGGTGGGTTTTCTAGCAGCCACTGCCAAATGGTGACATTACTAGCCTCTTGATTTGATATAATTTGAGCCAATGTTGTCTTGCTTCTCATAGAGATGTGCATTCTGAGATGAGGAATTGCATATCTACACTAGTAGAGATAGAAGCATTGTAGCTTGTTGCTCTTTCAGGTAAGGTATTGTCTTGTGACCCATGAAAATGAATCATATTTCCACAGTAATGAGTATTTGTCCCCAGAGAGAAAGTAAAGAATACAGGAGCCAGTTGTGGTTGCATGAATACAAAATCATTGCAGAATATTTGTTTTAAGCAAACCTCCATTTCCATAGGCAAAACCATTAACATTCCAAGCTGTATAAGGGACTGTGTAGCAGGGGCTGCTTTTAGAACCATATCACGTAGTATGTTTTCTTGTCTGCCTACTTGTTTTTCATGTTCTTTGAGAACCAAATATAAATGGCCATATAGGGACACATATACTGTAAGCACAGTTACCAGAGTACTAAAGTAAATTCCCACAGTGGTACAATAGCATGATCTCATTTGGAAAAAGTCAAAGTGATGTCCCAAGCTATAGATATACCAACTAAATGTCTGTTTACCATTTCCACTGTCTATCTTTGCCTCAAGGAGAGAAGTTTGATCAAGTCCTACACCATAACCTCTACCATCTTGGATGTATTCATGATTAATTACATTTCCTTGGCGTAGGGTTGAATTAAGAACAACAAAAATATCCTCACTCAAATTTGTCACCTTTGATGCTTTTCTTACACCTCCTCTTGTGATATGAGATAAGTGATCCAGATGCCCATGGTGAAATCGTACCTTAGGTAGGTTTGCTAGTAGCTGCTGCCAAATGGTGACATTAGTAGCCTCTTGATTTGATATAATTCAAGCCAATGTTGTCTTGTTGCTCATAGAGATGTGCATATTGTTGATTCATGTCAATTATTTGCAGATCTTCACTATGAGTAAAAATAATAGTAGAGTTTTGATTTTCTAGCTTCCCTTCACCAAGGATAGCATGTCCCGAAAGTTTGATGCAATTTTTTTCTGGTCCAGCTGATCCACAACCTTAACAAGGACTGAGGAATAAAACCTTGGGGACTTATCATTCTCTCTATCTTTTTCTTGATCAACGTAAACAATCCGTGGAGATGGATATGTAAACATAAGGCCCAAGATGTTCTTCACCCAATCATTAGCAGATCTCTTATGTGTACCATATAATTTACATGATACAATATATGTGAATTTAAGGTCTTCCATTATTTGCAATTGTGCCCATACTGATCTCTGATTATTTTTGTGCTCATCCTGAATAGACCTTTGTACCTTGTAGACCTTTGTATGCACAGATATAGGGATGAATCTCTATGAATTTGGGACAAACCTTTGAATTTGGTTGAATTCACTGAATTTTAAACTTTATGGTTGAAGTTCAGTGAACCTTGTGACATAGCCTAGACTTTGTGCCATGTTCATAATCGTTGCAAGCATTCTAACTTGCCACCCTGTTAGGAAAATCTGTTGAATAATTAAATAAAACTTACACTTATTTTAGTGAACCCACTTTTTTTGTTGATTGGCTTCCTGTTATCATGGTATGTTAGCTACACCTTGAGCTACTTGGGAGAGACTACAACCAATGACATTCAAGTTGGATTTGTTTGTCTAGTAGGTTGTGTGTGGAGGGTATCTTTTCCGCAAAAGACACCTGGTACATGCACTTGGCGCTTTGAATTTGGTTGAATTCACTGAATTTTAAACTTTATGGTTGAAGTTCAGTGAACCTTGTGATGTAGACTAGACTTTGTGCCATGTTCATATTCGTTGCAAGCATTCTAACTTGCCACTCTGTTAGGAAAATCTGTTGAATAATTAGATAAAACATACACTTATTTTAGTGAACCCACATTTTTTGTTGATTGGCTTCCTGTTATCATGATATGTTGATTGCACCTTGCCCTACTTGGAAGAGACTACAACCAATGACATTCAAGTTGGATTTGTTTGGCTAGTAGGCTATGTGTGGAGGGTATCTTTTCTGCAAAAGACACCTAGTACATTCACTTGGCCCTTTGAATTTGGTTGAATTCACTTAATTTTAAACTTTATGGTTGAAGTTCAGTGAATCTTATGACATAGCCTAGATTTTGTGCCATGTTCCTAATCATTGCAATCATTCTAACTTTCCACTCTGTTAGGAAAATCTATTGAATAATAAGATAAAACTTACACCTATTTTAGTGAACCCACATTTTTTGTTGATTGGATTCTTGTTATCATGATAGGTTGACTACACCTTTCCCTACTGGGGACAGACTACAACCATTGACATTCAAGTTGGATTTGTTTGGCTAGTAGAATGTGTATGGAGGGTATCTTTTCCTCAAAAGACACCTAGTACATGCACTTGGCGATTTGAATTTGGTTGAATTCACTAAATTTGAAACTTTATGGTTGAAGTTCAGTGGACCTTGTGACATAGCCTAGACTTTGTGCCATGTTCATAATCATTGCAAGCATTCTAACCTTCCAATCTGTTAAGGAAAATCTGTTGAATAATTAGATAAAACTTACACTTATTTTAGTGAACTCGCATTTTTTGTTGATTGGCTTCCCATTATCATGATATGTTGACTGCACCTTGCCCTAGCTGGGAGAGACTACAACCAATGACATTCATGTTGGATTTGTTTAACTAGTAGGTTATGTGTGGAGGGTATCTTTTCGACAAAAGATACCTAGTACATGCACTTGGTCCTGACTGCTAATATTTGTGGTGGCACACCCACAAGCATGAGCACAAAGATAAGTGTGTGCCATTGCTGAGACTTGAACTATGGTGGGGGTCATATGCAGTGCACCACTTAGACTGATCTAGCATACCACCATATTGACAAAACCCACTTAGGTAACTTCAAACCCAGTGTAGTTGTGTATAAAGGTAAACTGTGTAGCATTATACAATAGCCCTTTGATTACAAAAAAATAGTTGACTATGGTAAATACAGAAGAAACATTTCTCATAAAAGAATACAAATAAATGTCATTTATAAATTTAGCTCAAAGTTACTCAGTAAAGGCCACCCTTCATTCATTGGTAAGTAAAAGTTAAAACCATTATAGGTAAATTACCATTTGGTAGTCAAATTCAGTAAATTATTCTCAAATATGTCCCTTACAGTGGATTTGAGGCACTGTAAAAGCTGGGAGATTGTGAATAAGGGGTTGTGGGCCAAGCAAATCCCATAATCACTAAGGTACACATGAGGCTTTTAAGTCTCCTTTGGGAGATGAATGCAGCACATGAGGTCTTTCAAGGATTGTCTAACTTATTAGAGCCTTCTCTTTCTTTCATTAATGATAGCTTATATGTTTTTGGAATATTACGGAAATGCTTGAGAGATTTTATTTGCAGTTTTTCTTGAAATCAATAGGGATTACAATTCCCAACTCATGAGAGGGAGCACTTTGGGTTAGAGCCTTATTTTCTGTCAACTAAAATCCACCTGTAATGTTAGCATGTTTGTGTTTGGAGTTCAAATTGTGAGAATCATCTTCTTTTTTGTGGCATTCAGGTTTGCTATGATGGTATCTCTGGGGATAGAACTGATGTCAAGGAAAAATTTAAGGAAGCCATCAAATTTTAATTTCTAAAAAATAAATATAGGAACAAGGCATAAAATAAATTTGAATATTAATTATTGGTGAGCATGTAAAATAATGACAAATATTAATGCATTGGAGAGTTAATGGATTTGGAGTTGTTTTCCTATGACATCTTTGATAGTCTATAGTAGTTATAGTTGGATTACCAATTAAACCTATTACACCCAACTTAAAATTGACAAGCCACTAGAAGAGTATTTCATCATCTTGTTCATTATTTCTTCCCATCAAACATAAAATGTGATGTATTCTTTAAATTAACATTTCTTTATTTTTGTGGTAAATTTTGTAGTGACCTAGGGTGATTTTTATTCCTTCCTAGGGCTTTAATTCTAGGGGTTTCAACAGAAATTCGATAGATCTTTACACAACAATAGATATCACTTTACAAACACAAAATATTCCAGTCAATGGTAATATGATCTCTCGATGGCACAATACACATAATTGACTTGTTCAACAACTAGTAGTTGTTCCACCAATATTTCACAACATTGTCTGTCAATTTTTAATTTTTTTTAATTACTAGTCGAATTGTACTCTTCTACAACCTGCATAACCTATATTGATCTGTGTAATTCTCTATGGAAAGAGCAACTGTAGTTCAGGATCACTTTGCAGATGTATTCTTGCTTCACTGAAACCTCAGGAAAGCTTTCACCAAATCTCAGCAATACATAATTTGCCTCAGGGAATGTGGCGGAGTTCCACATAAACTGATAAAGTGCCTTGAATGTGCCTTTGGGGTATGAACAACCTTGTCTCAAAGATTTGTCCAACCATAACTCAGAAAATGATCGAATAACCTCAGAATGGGAACATAAAACCCTCATAATAGGGTTCCAATGCTCAGCCGAAGTGCCTCAGGGGAGATGATGAGTTTGCTTCAGGGGGGGCTGAGTTGATTCTACTGCAGCAAATTTTGGCCCTACAACCAGGCTGCGACTCATGCGGCTTGCGGATGTCTACGGGTGGCCTTAGGATGCGGGACTCTACTTCAGGGAGACCGAAGTGTCTCAGTACTTCTCCCTAGAAATTCTAGGATACCCTCTGCAATTCTGCTACCCAAAATATATCTATCACAAAGGGGAAAGCACCCAAAAAATAGTCCTGAACAATCCAATAGATTTGAGTTCTGGTACTTGGTTGGCCACCAACTTTAATGTCTCTAGATAGATAGATTCCCTACTTTTTCCATAACAGAATAGAACAAAAGATAAGAGTAGGTTTACTAACTAGGGTGGAATCTTTCATGGGGTCTACCAAGTGTCCTTAACCAAAGTTCTACCAAGTGGTTCCATGAGAATAGTGAAAAGGAATAGGGAGAGAGGGAAACCTTGCCGAGGTCCTCTAGAGGCCTTGAAGAAATCAGAGGGACCCTCATTGATGAGAAGAACAAAGGAGGCAAAAGAAAAGAAATGTTACTTCCATTTGACCTATTGGGCTGAGAAACTAGTTTAGGTAGAATTTCATGAAGAATGTCCCATCTAATCTTATTGTAGGCTTTAGCTAGATCAAGCTTGAGAACATCACATCCTCCTCGTATTTAGAGAGTGGGTGAATTCTTGGACTATCACAAGGAAATTGAAGATTTGGTGTCCTGACAAATCTCCTTCTTCATCTGAAATCAATACTGGTAACTGAGTCTTAAATCTCAAAGAGATAATCCTGGTTATAATCTTAAATGCAGAATTGCATAAGGATATTGGCCTGAAGCTATTAAAACTCAAAGCTCATTCCTATGGGATGTTTTTTATTAGAAAATTTGTGTTTAAAGCTTTGAGAATAACCCTTGATTTCTTTGATTCTTCAACCGCTTCTAGGGAGTCTATTTTAATGAAATCTCATGCCATCTAGAAAGAGTTAGTAGGGAACCCATTGATACCATGCTCTTGAATGTGATTAAGAAAGTTCTCAATGGCCTTCTTGGAGACCATGCTTGGGAAAATTTGAGAATTACGTCATTTCTGCTTCAAAACTCTTTCCATGCTCTGAAAGGAGTTTTTTGAAGTAATTTATTGCTTCCATATAGAGATTATTGTGCCTTTCCATTTCATTATGTCTATAGTGCTTGCTGTATTTTTAGAGATGTGTTTAATTGATCTTCGACCAACACAGGATTATGAAAGAATATAAAGTTAGGGTCCGCTACTTGAAGCCAATGAACTCTATATTTATGACACAAGAAAATTTCCTCTTTTTTTAAAGCTCTCCTCCAACTTGGCTATTGGATGAACTTCCTTATTTTTAAAATCTAGAGATAGATCACTATATCAAGAGATGATTGAAGGGTTTGCATTCCTAAATCCAAGGATTCCTTCTCTTTCAAAAATCTATTGATAAGATCACTATTTCAAGAGATGATTGAAGGGTTTGCATTCGTAGCTTCAACGATTTCTTCTCTTTTAAGAGTATTATGAGAGATCTCCTTGTTCCAAACTATTAGTTTGGATTTTTGAGATGTTGGAGTTTCTTTTGCATGATAAACATTTTGGATCCCACCACTTGATAATCTTGCCACAACTTCTAAATTTTAATAAGGAAATCAGAGTGAGAGGGCCACATAAGCTCTAATTTCAAGGGGTCGTTGTGTGGTTTGTCATCATTTTCTATGATTAGAGAGATCACCCAAAGATCTAAGAGGGCTTGACCTGCTAATGATTTGAGAGGGTTCCTCTATGGATGAGAGAATCTAAGTCAAAATCACCCTCTATCCAGTCTTTGTTAAGAAGAAATATGTGTAATATTTTCATAACAAAACCTTTCCCATTTATCTTTTTATTCCAAGTGAAATATCCATTTCTATGGGTAATGTCAATGTGGAAATCCTTTTGGATAAAATCATACAAAATTGAAGTTGGATTTCCATACAGGCTGCAACCAACCTTTCTTCTCATGCACCCCTAGAATTATGTTCAACTCCCCACCAACAATCCATTGTAAGTTATTCAAGACTTTCTCTCTCTAGATAATAGATTCTAGCAATTAGGCTTGAGGATTGTTAAAACAGGACCATAAACTAATAAACATTAGTGAGGTAGAAATGTTTGTCCCATATTTTGGAGGGAACCTTAAGGTTATCCGGAATTTGGCTTTATTAACATCCAAAACATCCAATATTTCCAAGGTCATCCATGTAGCTATCCCTCCACTTCTGCCTTCTGGCCTTTATAGATATTTCTTCAACATTCTTTTATATTCTCCTTTTGGTGTCTTCCATCCTACTTTCATCAAGCTTGGATTCTTGAATGAATATGATGTCTATTTTTTCTAGGATGATCTTTCTATTAAGTGACCTTTGTTTAACCTTTGGACCCATGCCTCTTACATTTCATGATAGCATTTTCATGAGGATGCAGAGGACTAGCCATTGGCTTTTCATTTATTATATATGACACAGTCATAGATGATCATTGATCAATAAAAATTTTGTTTCATGAAACCAACTTTTGGAACCATCTTCAGTGGTCTCTATAAATGGAAGTGTAGGAAGATGCACAAGGAGAAATAATGTAGCACTATATTTTATGACTTTTCCATAGGTACATCTGCAGAATGCACACCTACAGTTCTATTATTCACCTATTAGACCAGTGCAAATTATAGGAAAACTTGGAAGGGTTGGACATGACTGTTCCAACCATACTCTTATTGGTCTGCAATACATATATTCATAACACATACCTACAATACTATTGTTCACCTATTTGGCTAGTGCATATTGTAGGCAAATTGTTAAATGTTGGACTTCGTTGTCTCAAGTTCACACACTAGCACTAAATATGCAACGTATTGTGTGCATCCTTAGATATGTTTGAGATTGCAAGCTAAATGTTTAAATAAATGCATGCATAAAACTTCTATATTTGCAAAATAACCATCAATATTTTTTTCTAGCATTTTGGGTTGAATTCACAATAGTATGCTAAAAGGTGTCATCTCAATGTCTGGAAATTAGGATATATAAATGTGAGATATATACTCTACATCTTTGGGTTATCTTCTTTTCAAATCTGATCTTTTTTAGGCTACATGTTAATTGTTTGAACTTTGAACTTTGAAGAAATTGTTGAATGGACTCCATAAGGCAGTGGTACCATAAATTGTGTTATTTCAAAGATTTGACTTCCATATTTTCACAAAATACAATGTCCTCAATAAATACTCATATGTATAGATACTTATGTTTAGGATTATATATGTGTTGGAGCGGTCCCTTTATGTTTTACTATAATCCTGATGCTGACAAGCTTTCGCTGACTTTTTTCATCAATTGTTCATAGAATATGCAAAAGATTTCATTGTCAAAATGTGGCAAAAATTTCGTTTCTCCTGATTTATTTATTTTTTGTTAATGACAAGATAATCATGTTGCAGGAATGAGGTATCTTACAGTTTGTCTCAATTTGTGGATATTTTTCTTCCTCCCATTTTTACATGTATATTTCATTTTCATGTTGATGGTTTTTGCATGTATCTTATCTAGCCCCAAATGTTGGTAATGGAGCAGATCATGAGAAGTAGTCATGGACACAGACAATCAGATGCTAATGTTACAATACCACTTCCACTTGGGATCAAATTTTTTTTAATGGTAAGTGACATAAAGAAGAGTTATTTAACGACAGAGTTGAAAGGGAAACCTCATGTCTTAGTTCTAAGTCATTTATTTGCATTTCTTAGTTGTAAGTCATATGTTTTTGAGCTTTACCAGATCAATTATTTCACTAATCCAATATGCATGGCTTGTATTTCTCACCCGATGTTAGTTACTTTACATGGTTGATATAACATTCAATTCTATGCCACTTTTATTTTAAGTCAAAGATTTTATTGATTAAAAGGATGTTCATATTTTGATTGGTTTACTTGGAGCTTGATTTAAAAAAGTTTTGTAAATTCCACGTGAATGTTAATTTTCTAGGGTGAGCTCTTTGCACCAGTAAGGTCAGATGAGTCCTAGAACATAGGTATACAACATGCACATCTTTGGCCTTTGTTGTGTATCTATTATTCTTTATATCATTGATGGATGGTTATTGATGATGTAAAAAGAAGGATGGTAAGGTCCTTCTAATTCTCTTGACAAAACAAAATAAAATGGAGTCGTAGAATTGTGTTTTAAAGGGTGAGCCAGAAATTAGTACTTGAAAGGTCGAACTTGAGAATGGCAAGCTATCTAATCTAGATCTAGAGACACAATAGACTGTGGAAAAAAAATGATGGTATTGATGAGACTTCTCAGCAAATAAGCTCTAATTATTATACCACTGCCCAAATTTTAGTTATCTGCAATGGCAATAGTGACTCTAGCTTTATTTGTATCAATAGTGACTTTGGCCATTGTCCTATTCATTTCCTATGAATAATTTTGATTTTCAAACTCCAACTAGTTTGTTGTTAAATTAATTAAAGCTTTGATGACAAACTTATATTTTTCAAAGATCTTTTCTAAATCTATTTTCTTGAGTAAATTTGTCTTTTTACTTTAGGTACTGTAGATTGCTACTGTGTGACATATGTTATGATATAATTGCCAGGATAAATAGACATAAGTTTTGCACACCATAGTCTTTTTTAAATCTAAAGAAACAATATTTCCAAATACAAAGTTTATTAATTAAGAACATCTTTTAGACTTCTTTGCTAAGTTATGATTATATTTTGGTAGGGGATTTGCATACACTGATATTGTGTTGTCTCTTTGGTTTCTGTCTGGTAACAATGGTTAATAAGGAATGTGTTCTTGAGCAGTAGACACATCTTATTCTACTATCGACAGGAAACTCCATGGTTTTCTGGCATCGCAACAAAAATGTAGATGTCAGTGGGATATCCAAAGTCCATGTTGGATGAATTTAATACTAGTGATGATTTTGATTCCTTGTGAGATAAATAATGTCACGAGTCAAATTCAAATAAATAGAAGAAGCTCAAGAATTAAGGTGAAGCTATTGCTTTTTGTCCAAGTCAATTTCTTTTATTTGTTGGTTGTTGTCATGTTTTGAGTGCAGACTTGTGAAATTCCAAATTGCATGTTGGTTTATGCAAAAGGGATATATATATATATATATATATATATAGATATATATATATATATTTTTTTTTATCATATGTTGTTCATGGTTTCTGGAAATCCTTGTTACATTTGCACATAAGTTTAGATATCATTCAGATATCTAAACACCAAACAACAACAACATTGAGATTTTTCTTTCACTCAACCTATAACATATTGCATTTTTCTTCATGAATGTTCTTCTTCCATATGCTATCCACTTATGACATTTCCTTTGCAATATTTGGTGCATTTGCTAGTTATAGGTCATTTATAGATTATAAATGTTTTCAGAGTTTCACTTCTAATTGAGTATTGAACTAAAAATATTGATTCTATTATACATAATTATTTTTCCCTCCACCCACTTTTCATAACTTCCATAAGCATTAGGTAGGGGCCTGCAACTTTGATGTTGCTTTGCTTGTTTAGTAAAATATTGCCAAGACTTTAATTGATTGAAAGTTGTATAATTTACAATTTATGAAGTTTCAAGGTCTAACTTTTAAAAGTCTAATTCTTTAAAGGATGCTAGCTCAATGGAAGAGCACCTACTTTACAGGCAGGAGGTTGGTGGTTCAATTCCATCGTGCCTTGACATCCTTATGAAATGAGCTTTGGTGACTTTATTTGACCCTCACCAAAATATGAAATGGTGACGGTCAATGAACGTCACTATAGATATGCATCAATAGTGACAACCCTCAAAGGTTCATAACCGTAAATCGTTGTTGTTGATATGAAATAGTGACAATCATTGTCCATCATTATAGTCATTATTCATGACAAACCTTGAATGTCACCACAACACCTATACTTCTAGCAATACGACTTTTGGTGATGGTCAACGAACGTCACCATATATATGCACCAATAGTGACGGCCATGAAAGATCCATCACAATAAATCATTGTTATTCATATGAAATGGTGACGGTCACTATCCATCATTATAATCAATATGCGTGACGGACCTTGAATGTCACCATAACACCCATACTTTTGGCGACGTCGCCTTTGGTGACGTTTAGTTTTTGGTGACGGTGACTATGGTCCATCACCATTGCTCATATGAAATGGTGACGGTAACTTTCCATCATTATAAATAATTATTGGTGACAGACTTTGAATGTCACTACAACACCTATACTTTTGGTGACGTTCTTTTTTTGGTGACGGAGGCTATATTTTGTCACCATTGCTCATATGAAATGGTGACGGTCGCTATCTATAATTATAAATCATTATTGGTGACAGACTTAGAATGTCACTACAACACCTATACTTTTGGTGACACCAACTTTTGGTGACGTTCAGTTTTTGGTGACGAGGGCTCTTTTGACCGTCACCGATGAGCTTATGGTGACATTTTTCGCCCCTCACCAATGTCCTTTTTTCTTGTAGTGACTTACCCCACGAGGCCCATAGCTTAGATTTACATCTCCTAAGGTTAGGTTTTTTGATATTTAGGTTTTTCCATTGTTTCTCAATAGTAAATAGGCCTTCAAGCATCATTGTAACATAATTTAGAGGCATGTAGCCACCACATCTCTTCTCAAAGATAAGCTACCATCGCTCGAGCTAGTCTTATTTCCATTTTTTTTGTAAGCATATTCCAGTATTTGATATTAATGAAAGGAAGTGTTATTTTTGTTGCATCTTTGCATTTATGGTTATATCTATAATTTGTTGCATTCTTGT
This sequence comes from Pinus tabuliformis, assembly GCA_031772625.1. Lineage (NCBI taxonomy): Eukaryota > Viridiplantae > Streptophyta > Pinopsida > Pinales > Pinaceae > Pinus > Pinus tabuliformis. The sequence goes on from CM062809.1 coordinate 1,170,559,898, forward strand.
TTAAATCTGGATCATTTTCTCTTCATTCCTTTGTGTTTCCAATTTGCAGTTTAACTCGAGAAGAAGTTGTGTTGTCTTTGAGGTTTCTGCGAGTTACATCATTGTTTAGATTCTCTTCCGGATCCATTGCATAAGGATTCTTTTCCATCGACGTTTCGAACCAGCAACGATGGTTCATATTTCAATAATTTCTCACATCCTGAAGATGAACCATCGTTGCTGGTTCGAAACGTCGATGGAAAAGAATCCTTATGTGATGGATCCGGAAGAGAATCTAAACAAGAAGTTGTGTAATAGGATGACTAAGACAAAGAAAGGAAAGAAAGCCATGGAGACTTCACAGTCTGCACCTTCTGCTCCTGATGTAACAAAAATTCCCCCGCTTTTCTCAGATACTACATGCACAATAGACAGTGGAACATCCTCTTGGGAATCCATGTACTAATTTCTTGAAAGCGAAGGGCCTAAGGTAATTCAAAGGGTGGAAACATCAGACACTACTTCCTCTTTTGAAGCCTCCAAATATGAAGCTTCCAACTCTTTTCTTAACAGGATCACTGCTCAACCCAAGATCCTTCCTTATACCAATATGGTAAAAGGGGTAATTTAGAATATTAACATTGCCAATAGGACATTCTTGACTTCAAGGAAAACAATCATCAGGTCCTTTACAACTAAAGACTTGAAGAAAATGTATCATGTACCTGACTCACAGAAGGTGTATGACTTTTTTTTCCTCGAGCATTTTGCAAGCAAGAATGATGTAGCATCAGATCCAATTAAACAATGGAGATCCTACCTGAACAAGCACAAGCATGAGAAATCAGGTATGTACTCTATATCTTCTCTCATCACTCACTATTCTTATATTGCACCAATGATGTGTGGACTATTTGTGCATGCTAATATAGCTAATTTCTCAGTTAAATGGGTTCCTCTTATTAATGCAGTGGTTAATTATTTTATAATGTATTGGGGCACTATATTTTCAAATAAGATTTCCTTCCAAATCCGAGAGTTTATACAACACCGATATGTTACGACCAGAGTGGTTCCACAATTTTTTATGAGTGCATATATTATGGATGTGGTTTGTTTCAATACCAGTTTTCCAACCATGGGGTGGAAATGTACTATTCAAGATCCCACTCCCATCCATATATATCATAAAACCTTGTGGGAATCTAATTTCGACACCGATTTATATAAAATTTTCCAAGGCGTTATGCTACCCATTCACCAAGTCGGTTTTAACAAAAGGGCCCTAAGATTGTCTGATGAGGCGAAAATTGATTTCATACCAATAGGCAGGTGGTTTGAAGAAGAGTTATTTATCTATGTCAGAGTCTATGGAAGTTTGTAGTATTCCTAGGGAAGATAGTATCGAGTACAAAGGGAGGTACCCAAGGGAATAATGTAATAATGTAGTATTGAGAGAACCATGGTAATGACCCATGGTATTGTATGTATGAATCCTATAAAGAGGCTAGAAAATCCCCCATTGAGATGTCTAGGATTATTTTATTGCCAAACATATGGCTTGTGGAGTGTTCTCCTTCCTTATGGAGTGATTGTATGGTGTTTCCCTACCTTAAGGGTTTTGATCAATAAAGAAGCATTTATATCTATTTCTATCTTGTTATTTCTGGGTATATTTGTATTCTCATATATTTTTGGGTTAGAGCTATTACAAATTTTAGCACCTCCTCATGTTTTCCCATTATATGTCTCAGATAAACTACTGGCTAGGGAGATTACTTATCAAACTGTAGGGGATGTACTGACAAAGACCCTAAAGGAATCTAAGAAATATCTTTGGCCTTCATCTCTCATCCATTGTGGTTTTTATGCTCTACATGATTTCAAGCATGCTTTGCTTGAAATTGATAATATTAGATGTTTGAATCTTGCCACCATTCCTCGCGGACAATTTGACCCTAACAAGGTTGCACAAAATTTCACTACCCAAGTGAAAATTAGGCAATTCAGTCATGAAGATGATGAATATGATGACCTATTTGAATCTGCTAAACTATTTTCACAAGTGAAGCATTTGGCCACATTAGTACTAAATCTAGCAAGGGTAGCCTAATTCCAAAAACACAGAGATAAAAGGCTGTAAAATGTCCCTTTGGATCTGTTGAGGATACCTTAACCAATTTTTCAAGAAGAGCAGGATTCAGAACAGGGCTTAGAGCAAGAGTAAGAAAAAGGCTCGAAACAAGGTTGAGAGAAGAATTCACGACTGAAGTCAAAACAGGGCTCATAGCTAAATTCAGAGTAGAACTTTGAGAAGAGTTGAGAAAGGAATTCTAAACAGAAATCAGAACAGGTTTCCAAGGATATTGAAGTGGAATATAAATCCACAGAAGTACATACCGATGAAACTCCCCTCAATAATTAGTTGGATGAAGCCTGGAAACAATTTGATCAATAACTTAGAGGACAACAAGGGGAAGAAAACATTGAAATTGAAAAAACATTCAACACACTCTAGAACACTAGACAGAGCTCATTTATTGATAGGGATACTGATAAAGATGTCACTACAGAGAAAGTTGAGATCATCCTGGAATTCCCCTCATCTAAGATAGTCCTTAAAGTGGAAGAAATGCCTCCTCTTGATGTCTTTTATAGTCCCAAATATTGGGCTCTGGCTAAAAGACAGAGGAATAGGAGAAGAAGAAAGGCATCATCAACAGTCATTCCTGGTGATGTACCTATGGATATAATATGGAACGATACTCTAGTTGATCCTTCAGAGAATTTGACAAAGTTTTCACAATTTACAGGTGGTTATGCATTTGCTACGATTCATAAAGAAACAAAGGTTTAACAACTGGTCAAAGAGAAAGAAGAGAGAATTCAACAGTTAGAGCAACAGTTGGCAGAATAAAGACAAAGTATTGACCATCAAAAGAAGACACAAATGTCTAACTACAATAGAGCTTTGATCAATTAAAGCTCAAATATCAGGCAAATACCAATACTAAGGATGTCCAAATACAACGGCTCCAGTATTCACTTGATCAGTTGAAGGACAATCCTAAAGCGGAGGATTTGATAAAAGAAGCGTCAGAGCTAATTACTCTATTGTCAAGGAAACAAGAAATGTTTTGTCAAAATTTGTTTATCATCAATCCACTATGTATTACAAGTGATTCACTGATGAATCAATCATCTGATCTGAGGGTGAATTTCAATGGTATTGATGATAGAATCTTGGGGTTTATAAAATGCAAGATACTCCAGAAGGCAGAGCAACAGATCTTCCCATAATAGAGGAATCACACAAGGAAATCCTCTTTACTAATTGGGACATTCAATTGAAATAGGCAGAAAGAGTAGTCTCCAGAGCAACCGATGTTGCAAATAACATCATTGAAAATATCAATGACAACGTGCACAATGCTAACCTAATTCAAGAATTCCCACATGGCTATCTTCCTAATATTAAAGTCTTGGAAAGGCAATGGAAAGAAAATTCAAAAGTAAAGGAAGAAGGGATTAAAGTTTACAAAACTTGACTAGGAGGTATTTTGGAAATATTTGGTGAAACCGCACAATTAATGCCCAATGCTATGCTCCCTTGCTAATTCATCCACCCATATTCTTCCTGGGCTTTCAGATGTAGTGTATATAGGACAGCTACGCATGAGGACATGTCAACCTCTTGAAGTTAAGCCAATGATGGATATTTACAAGCCTAGACAGTGAATAAAATAATATACAAAATTTCATTCCTAATCTCGTCATTTCAAGAGTTTATGTTTTTGTATTTTTTTCACTTCTTTTAAGGAGAGTTGTTTTAAGCATAGTTGTTTATACTTTATTTTGTTTATATAAACCCTTTCATGTCTACAAAGAAAGGGTCTCAAAATTTTATATTAGAAAATATTTGGAAGCTTGCATTACTATACTTTTGAAGTTTGTCTTAGTAGAACGACCAGATCAAAGTCTTGGAGTTTTGTAAAGAAGCCTTTAGAAGCTTGCACTTTTGTACTTTTGAAACAATCTTAACGAAAAATACTATAGACTGGAGCTATTTATTTCATGAGCAGAGTCATATACATCAGGTACTTTTATAATTATATATTTGTTTTGTTTATGAATTGGTAGTCATTTCTCTTTATATTGTTTATTATATGTATCTTTTCTAATGTAGCTTTTCATTAATTCACTTTTGAACATGCTAGAATTGTCATCCTTAATACATATATGAACAATTTTTGAACATTTTTTGATGTGATATATGTTTCATCAATTATTTTGATTAACTATTTAATCAAAATAATTATTTTAAAATATTTTCATTTTTGTAAGGGTTTGATCAATCTTTATTATCATACACTATGGACAATTATTCTAGATCGCATAAACATAAGTAAACCCTGGGTAACAGAAAGATTAATATACATGTATTCTAGTTTGCAAACCACCCCGTCTATCACTTAGTTTTTGGTCATAAACACTATATCCATCTTATCACATTTTTATTGGGAAACTGGTCCCATTATATCCAGTTGGAGCTACTATTCCAAATAGATAAGGGGCAGTATCTAAGTCACCGACCGGGTGGTTTTCCCCCATGTTGTTGCAGTGATTTTTGAGGCATCAACACTCTCACACAGTCTACTCTCTCTTTCTTGCTCAAAATACATATGTACACAGTCGCAATACAATTCCGTCATATATAGAAAGGGGTTTCCTTCTAGGGAAAAAAACCCTAAATTAAACATAAATGAACATCTCAGATTGAATACGAAATTATAATATTTTACAAGGCAATTTTACATCTATTTTTAGTTTCACGATCACTTCCCCCGAACCCCCGTGTAACAATCATAATGAAAATTCCATGTAATAAAAATTAATAAAGGAAAAATAATAACCACAGATGATGGGACAATTATTCCAAGCTGAATGTTGGGCAAGACATCCTAGGGAGTCTTCATGTGGTTGTTTATGGCTAAAGCTTTGGAAAGGAGAAATGGCATTTTTGGCACATTTATTTATGAAAATAATGGAAATTAGGAGAAAAAGGAGGTGAAAGGTCAGAGGTTGCATGTGAGGAGGAAAATAAAGGAAAATAATGGAAAATCAAGAAAATATAGGCCTCCTTCATAAAAAGGCTTCTGCAGATCACTTGGTAACCTTTTGTCCGTTCAATGCTGGAGTTCTCTCATTACTCTCTCTCTCTCTCTCATACTCTTGGAGACTTAGAGTTTTCCTGGACCATTCTTGGAGGTTCTAGAATACTTGTATTCTTGGAGCAAGAAGGAAAAGGAAGAGTAGGAAAGCACAAGACAACATCGGGAGTAACAACTACATATTTGGCTGCAGCTACCGAGTTGCATGTATGTTTCCTTCGCTAGTTTTGGCATGCATGGCATATGAATGTGGATTATTGGCCATGATGTGTCATTGGCATGGAGGATTTGCTAGATTGACAGTGGATTTCCTAGCCTTGCTATTTCCTAGATAACCATGGAGTTTGTGGGTTTATTTCCTTTTTTTTTTTTGGTTGGTTCTCATGTTTCCTTAGCTTGCTTGAGTTACTAGTTCCTAGAGCCTTGGTTGGAAAAATTCTCTGGAGCCCTGTAACAACTTGGGTTGAGTTATTAGTACCATAACCTTGGTTGGAAAAGCACTCTGGAGCCCTTGGTGGGTTGAATTACTATTCCTAGAGCCTTGGTTGGATAAATTCTCTGGAGCCCAGTGGAAGCTATGGGTTGAGTTACTAGGCCTAGATCCTTGGTTGAAAAAACACTCTAGAGTTGTGGATGGATGGGACAGAGACCGATTTGATGATGGTTTTTGTGATGTTTGACCATGAGGTGGAATCACTGTTTGATGGGTTGAGGTGGATGGCCTCTCGAAGCCATGGATGAGTTTTGTTTGATTTTTTCTATCAGATCCCACATTCATCCTTGAAATATGGCAAGGGGGTGAATGGTTGAAGAGAGATTTGGTTTGACTATTCTATGGTCGAGTGGAACGTGGAAGTCCCACCCTGGGTTTTGATTTTTCATCATTAATGAAAGGTTATTTCTCCTTGTATTTATATGTGTATTTTAATGGATTATATGTGGTATATATGGTTGTATTTTCATGAGTATTTATTTTTCTATTATGTTGGTTATGTATCTGTTTTATGACAATAGCTACGTATGGATTTCATTATGTTTTTACTTGTAATTGAATGATCGATGTATGTATGACCTAATGGATGGAAAGGTAGTTGACGTGTTGAGGCATCAATGGTTCTTGGCCCTTAGCTAAGTATGAGACCCCTATGCTCAAAACTCTTATTTACACCTGTAATTTACATATTCATGATATGTTTGACGAAATTGCTATCATGGCTAGGGGTCCATTCAAGGTATTAAATAAGTATTTTCTTTAGTATGGTCATATCCATGTTATTTTACTGATATGAAGAGGTGGTTCAATTCTGGGTAGTGACGTGGGTTCTAGGCCTGAAAGAGTGGCTCAAATCACAGGGGCACTGGTATAGCACTGACTAAATGAGTTCTTGGAGGTTGGTAGGTAAGCTTGTGAGAGAGAATCTAGGTTTTAGGACGATGTCATGGCTATAACATGAGAGTGACTAAGGCTTAAGTTGTCCAAAAGATGAGTGGGTACCAAGGGAAAGTTGTCCAAAGTGTTGGATTGGTTCCTAAGGGTCCTGAAGCTAATGTTGAATGTCAGTATGGTGTCTTTCCATTGGTTCCACTTTCTTAACATGACTTAGGAGGTCGAATCATATCATAGTGGTCTCTCGTTGCAAACCTGGCTTACCGTTTCTTGGGTAGATGTGGGAGGAGGGTGTTACAGAGTGATATGCGATCATGGGTCACCCCTCGGATTGGATGGGATATGTGTTGGTCATGCATGCATGTTAGTTGCATGTGTGTCTCTCACACTTGCATTCCATGTGCTTGTTTCATTTGCATGATGTTGATAATGGTGGTAGTGATTTCATCATGTGAAACTTGAGGTTGTTGTGGTGGAATGCAACATTGTGAGTGTGTTATCACTCAGGTTGTTCCCTTTGACTCCTAAGGGAATACGGCCGAGGTAACCACAGACCAATCTTTGGATCACAGGTCCTAGCCTACCTGCAATCAGAGAGGGCTCTCTCTTTAGAATTTAGCTTTGTTTAAGTAATGTTTAGGCTAGTTATGATGTACTGAATTTTGTTTAAAGTTTTGGTTGAATGATGTCTTCTAGCAGCTAAAATGTAATCTTCAGGAGCTTCAGTCCATTGGGCAATGGAGTCTGTGATTATGTGTTGTTTGAGGTATTGAGTAAGAGTGATGAAACTGCAGGGCCATATGGGTACTCATGAAACAATCTTCAATTTGTGGTATATGGACTATTTCCAGCCAGTGAGAGGCAACTAAGAATCTTTCACTAAGCTGGTGATGTGGAGGAATGAAATATTAATCAGGAGCAGATTAGAATTCCTGAACAGTATTTACTATGAAAGATTTAGTATGAAGGTGAGCAATTAAGAATTACACATTCATAACTAATTCTGAAGAAAACATTCATAACAGCATAGATTGAGTTTAGGGTGTTCAATGAACAAATCCTGAACTATTCTTTTTCTCTACTGCTAAACCTATGAAACATACAGCATAAGTGGATTATGAAAGAACGAAATACATAATAAGATGGTTCAGAAAACTTATTGTGACATGAAATAGCGTAGGAATCCTGTAGCAGCAAGCAAGCACACCACAACACTTCAAACAACTCAGAACTTCAGAAATTCCATTAGCTTCTTGTATTAAAAGTCTGAAATTACAGCATAGCTTCTCCAGAAGAAAAATCAACAACCCCAATAAGTTTATGCGTGGGGATATATATACAATCGTTTTACAAAATATCTTAACGATGAGTCATTTGCTCAATAACTGTCTTTACCAACTTTCAAAAATAGCAGATACAATAGTTATTGCTACTTTAAATGGACAATGAATGACTGTTCAGTTCTGTCAGAAATTCTTTGACTTTTGGAGGCAACTGGGTCTGTCGGGTGCTTCGTATTGATTCTGAGTAATACGCCCTTTACTGCTTTGTCGTGGTGCGGCTATCTCAGCCTCGTCATTTGCATCTGTAGGCATCTGCTTTGGTGGTCAAACTTGATTGCTGAGTTGGCCTTTTCCATTGCTTTCCCAGTCAGAGCGAATATATCAATTTTCTGAAAATGCTGACTTGTGATAGAAATACAAAAATATGGTGAGCAACCTGTTTCTTCACAGCAGTGTTTGTATCATGCCCGTCCACCATTCCTGTGTAGGCAATTGGTGTCTTAGGATTATGCCTAAGGTTTCATCTGCCTCAGTATATTTGTAATAGTTTGGAGGCACTTCAAAAAGATGTCTGATCTCATTCACAATAAAAAACAAATTCTCTAGTTTGTCATAGAGACTCTGCCCAGATGGAGGCCGTGTTTCCTCTGGGGCACTTGCTGCTGCAGTGATCTGATTTGTGGCATATGTATTGACCCTCTTGGCATAGTTTTCATGAGATAGTAACCTTCCTGCACTGGTTACCAAGCTGGGAAGACCTCTATTATGTAATGTTGTAATTTTCTCAATGAATTTGTTCACCTCTGTCTGCATTTCTTGACACCTTCTGTCCAATGTTTGTACATGATTTCTCAAAGTGAGCACTCTCTTCACTAGTAAAATGGTATCAGTTCTGTTAGTGATACCCATTGCTGCCAGCTGAGGGCCAGTGCGGTTGTTAAGGACATTGATCATCCTATTGGCTATTTCAGGCATATTGCCTAGAGATGCCCTTGCTCTTTGACTTTCTTTTTGGGCCCTGCCTATGAGATCCATATGCTCATGGATAGTTTCAATATATTGCCACTGGTCTGTAATAGATTGACCAATGTTGGCCCACAGGATTTTCTTGATTTCAACTACAACCTTATCAAGAGAGAGCTCTTTCTCCAGTTCCTTTATTCTCTTCTCAAGAGCCCTTACCTCTCTTGTTTTTTGAGCTACACTTTGCTTGGATTTAACATACTTTTCTTCAATGGCAGCAAATTTATCCTTGGTCTCTTGCAGTTCAGCCATCTGTGCTTCTAAAGCTTCCAACTCCTTCATCATGTTCTGCATGCTTAGGCTGGGTCCCTGATCTGGTGTTGTTGCTGGCGCTGATACTCCTATAGTTGGTGCTGATGTTGAAGGGCCTGCCTCTGATGTTTGTCCTGTGGGAGGACCTGCTGTAGTAGTAGAAAGTGGCACACCTTCAGTGGATGCAGATGTCTGTGCTGGCTGCATTGGTGCCTCACCTTGTCGTGATTTTAGTGCTACCTCTAATGCACTCTCTGTTTCCATCAATCTCTTGTATAAACGCAGGAGTAAAGCAACTACATCCTAATCCTTCTTTTGCTCTGCCACCTCTCCAGTTTGAGGGTGAAGGGTAGCTGGCAGCTTGATATGCTTTCTCATAACTGCTATGTCTTCATCTCTTTTCTTTAACAATGCCTGCACACCCCTGGGGTCCTTTGGATCATGACCCAATTCTATAATGATCTCTTCCAGGGACTTCATTCTGTTGTCCTTGGCTTGAGATGATGCCTTCTCCAATTCCAGTTGAGCAGCAGTGTTGTGTAAAGAATTTTGTAATTGGTGTGCCAGTAGGGTCTTATCAGCTAATGTGGAATATATCATTTCCCCAGTTTTCTTGTGTAGCTCAATCTGATCCAAGGGGTGGATGTCTTTGACAAAAATTTCCATATTAGTTCTGATATAATCGGCAGCTGTTTGAGGTTGCTGCATAATAGGCCTGAAATGACTAAGAGTCATTTTTTGTTCTTGAATGTGATAAGCAGACATTAATCTCTATTGATTAATTGGTGCCATTTTCAAGAGATGGTTGTAGATTTGGTGTTTGAGGGGCTCATTCCTTTTCTTGATATCTATGAACTGCTGCTTGATGCTAGAGTCTGCCTTAGATCGCTGCCTTGAAGAGCTCACCTCTACCCCATGTGGCATGTCCTGTCCTTGCTGTAAGGAACTGGTCGATGTTTCAATGCTAGGAGGGGGCATATTATCAATTGGTATTTCTGGTAATTCCTCCTCTGAAAATGGGTTTAACCTCTGTCTTTTTTCTCCTTGCTGGTCCGTTGAAGTAGCAAGTGGAGTGTCCTCTTGCCTATCCCTTTTCCTTGTTCTTTCCTCATTAGCAGGTGTTTGTAAAACTGAGGACTCAACTGTTACCTCCTGCCTTGGAGGGATTTGCTCTTGTGTTTGTTGTTCTGTGGAGGCAGGTTCCTTGGCTGTACCTTCCTGCTGCTCTACTTGCTGTTCCACATTTGGAGGTGATTCTTCTTGCTGCATTGTTTTGCCTTTAGCCATGTCTGCTGCTGGATCAGTTGTTTTGGCAGGCTGCTGGGGAACGGTGGATGAAGAGGCAGCTTCTCCAAGATGCCGAGGGCCTGAAGACCAAACCTGTCCAAAATATTCCAAGTCAACTGCCTTTTCTAAAGTTTTAATGGCTTTCTCTGCTATTTCTTCTTCAGTATAATCTTCCACTAATGTGCCTTCTTTCCACTCTAATTGGTTAGCATATTTTTCAACTTCTGGAATGCTAATGTGGTCATATGTAGCAAGCCTATGCTTGATTCTTCTGAGGCTTATGAAATGGTTAGGGTCATAGGGTGCCCAATAGAAGCTTGTCTTGAGGTGGAGGGCTTTTAGCATTTGGTCTGCCTCATCCCAAGCTTCTTCCCTCTTATTAAAGATGAATGGACCCAATTGATGCTTAATTTTCAGCTGTGCCTTCTTGTTTCTGCTATGGAAGTGAATCATATCTGCATTGCCGAACTGCCTGAAGTATTCTAGTGCAAAGATTCTCATGGGAACATACTTTGGTAGCCTGTATGGTGCTAATTCACAGCCATATATCCTGATCACTGTATGGTCTTGGTAAAAGTACCAATCCCCAATGCTATAGTTCTTAGAGAGCTGGAGGATTTTCTGCATATCATCAGTGAGTCTAGGAGGAGGGGAACTCTGCAGCAGTGACAAGGCTGGATGAATGAATAGGTCAATAAAATCATAGTAGGTGTATGGTGAATAATGAATATGATGACAGACTGATGTCCAGAACATTACAGATCTTCTGTTTCCCTTTGCATCTAACTTCTTGAGGAAGACAGGGAAGCTGTCAGGCTGATTGTACAATAGCAGATGATATATATAGGAGGTGTATTTGAATACTCTCTCTCTCTCCAAGTTCATGAACTGTTCATGAATTTTGTTGGCTATAAATGTAGCATAGTCATACTGGACAACAGGGGGCTGTCCTGGGGTAAAAATGGATAGCACTACCAGTGTTGTCTCATCCACAAACTCACTGGTCTTGAACCCTAGGATGGAAGATATGATGTCTACCAGCAGTCTCCCTATGTCATTGAACCAGTCATGCAGATAAGGGGGAGGCTGTCGAGGCTGGTACTCTGGACGCATAAATAATTGGCCAATTCTTGTAATTTTTGAGTTGGAGAGCTTGGCACCCTGGTCTAGTAAAAGCTGCATAGAAAGAGGAACCAGTGGCTTTGTAGGCTTAAATTGTAGCATTTGGTTGATGGCCTCAGGAGTAATATGGAATAAGACAGAGCCTGAAGTACTCAGAACAGCTCTTTGATTGGGGTCATAGTTTGTGCAGCATTGGTGAATCAAGTCAGGGAACTCATTGACCTGAGGGAGATAGTAAATTGGCAAATTGGATTTCCAGATTCCCAGGAGGTCTGTACCATCTCTGTGCTTCTTTCTCAACTCACAAAATATTTCTATGTGGTATGTGATGCCCCGCTCTACAGTTTCTCTCATCTGATAATCTCTGTCAACAAGGGATAAGCATTCCAGGTTCTTGTGTGGGGCATTTAATGGGGCAATGTTTAATGCCACAAGGGTCTCCATGGTTAACTGATACTTGGAATTATATTTGAACTTGCTTCTTGGGCACAGCAATACAGAGCAATGGATTTCAATGAGCAGGGCAACTATTTGCGGAGAGAACAAGGTAAATTGGGGTGAAACTGAGTTAAAATGCTCCTGGGAGAGATTCAACGAGCAAATGCCGAGATTGAGAAATGCTTTTTCGGTGAGTTTGTCTGGCAATGGTTTAGTTTCGCAAATGCGCCATAAGCTGTGAATTTGTGGGAATTTGGCACAATGGGGGACCTCTGTGGGTGAACTTGGGATTACAGTGTGGAAAAGAAACACTGGTTACTGAGGATTCCTAGCAATTCTTGTGTTTTCCCTCTTTTCTTGCTTGTTTCAGGGAATTATACAAAAACCAAGGCACGCAGAGGGAAACAATAAATACCTGGGTACAATATGACAATGGTGTTGATATACAGGTGAATTCATGGCGCCATCAGCAAGGGAGCAGTCTTCAGAGTTGGCGGACAAGCAACATAACCGCTCATGCAGGAGTACAGTGAGTATTTTTGCAAATAACGCGAAAAAAGACTTTTTCGGCAAAATAGGGAAAATTTGGCCTTTGGCGCCTTTTGTTGGATGACATCAGCATGACATCATAGGTGGGGTCGGGTACGAAATTATGATGTGGCGGCCAGTGAGTGGCTCTACGTGGACAGGTGACATGGCAGACAGCTTGGAGCAATGGCAGATGGGGCGGTAATGTAATGCTGAAGCGGCAATGACGTGGGGGTGACGTGGGAGTGACGTATGGCGGAAATAGGAGGGCGGTAAGCGGTAATATCAGACCGCTCATGGTACGGGTGTGGTTTTGGCAGGAGGCCGCCCGACGAAATCCAGAAGCGACACGCGTCCGAGCCCTGACGTCACCCTCTGACAAATTTCGGGCGCTAACGTTCAGGCATCGGGGGTGGTCCGATATTGCTGTGGGCCGTCGGATGGGAGGGCCCGGATCCGACGGTCGACGGGCTGCGGAGGTGATGGGTGGATACGGCGGGTCCCGGTGGAGATTTTAATAATATTTTTTGTTTTTTGCGGTGCGGCGCGCCGAAATATATACTTTGGAAAATCGAACAAAAGTGGGTTTTTGCAAGATTTATACCATGGCGGGAATAATGCAATGTTGAAGGTTTGCAAAGCGGAGAAGGGTGGGAACGGGTTATTAAATTAACCAAGTGTTAATCCAATCCCCAATCTTTCAAAGTGACCCAGATATCAGAACCCTTTGATTCTGTAGCATTCTCCAAACTTTGAAAATATGGCTTATAATGCCCAAGGGGGGGGATTTACATATTATTTGGGCTTTTTCACAATAGTGCTATAGTAGTAGGGGAAAAGGGGCACTTAGGGATTTAGATAATAGGGTTAGAAGTCAATGTGAATTGGGGATATGAGAGTTTGGAAGTGAGGAATAGAAAACTAAGTTTAGTGAGTAAACCTAGATTTTTTGGAGTTGATGGGGAATGATTTTACACAAGAAATGTGGCTTCTTTTCGGAGAAGAAAGTGAGAAGTTGTCATGAAATTTCCAAGAAGAAATACAAGGAGGATTATTTAGGAAAGTCATAAAGTCCTCCATGGGCTGTTAGAAAGAGAGTCTTTGGGGGAAAACAGGGGAGTTAGACATGCTTCTATATTTTGCCTTCAAAATGCTGCATAGATACCTTTGCAACTGCTAACATATGCCTTCTTGATCAAGGCCAAAACTGAATAGGATCAGGATTCTGCAACTTCTGGCTACCTACCCAACTTAGAACCTAGCATTTTTTGTTACTTCAGGGAGGGTGCACTTAGACTTGCAAACCCTCATATGCTCTTTTCTTTTTGCTGCCCTCCTATCTAAATCTACCCTTATATCTTCCAAGGGCCCAGATTAAGCTAGTCGGCTCCTTTCTTTCTCTATCCAGCTAGTCATCTGTCAAGCTTGAACTGTTTGAACAGGTACTCATTACCTACTCTAAAAAAAGCAATTGAAAACATGGCATGGCCCAGCTTGAACTGTTGAGCCATACATCAAGATAGCAGTGGCATATTGATTTGCCACTTTCCTGGTCTTTCTTTGGGGTTCATTTCAATTCTTTTTTCTTTTGACCATTTCATTTTCTTGCCTTTTGATTATTATTTTAATGCATACCCTCTTTACATTTTTTAACTTTTTGCTTTGTCCACAAAAATGGAACCTTTGTATCACCAAAGATGATCATTTTTAGCACTTCCACTGTCAATCATGAAATATGACACCCTATTGGTATAGGAGGCTAACAGAGTGTATGACTAGTTACATGTCGATTTATATCACTTATATGTATTGTTGTAGCATGTTTGGTTGCATTCTTGTATACTTGGTTACATATATCATTCTTGTAGGTTTGGTTCAAGTATCATTCATTCATGCCTGATCATATGTCCTTATGCATATGTGTATTTGGTTACATATTGCTTATGCACGTTCATGTTTGCATGTGTTCAAGTGTCAGTAATGTAGTTGTTGTTGTCATGCATGAGGTGTGGTGTGCATTGTTGTTAAGGTCACGAATTGATGACTAGACATTAGCTAGAATGATGGTTGCAAGGTCATATGCTTATGTGTTAAGTTTTTATGTGATTTCACGATTATGTTATACATGTGTATCACGCAGATTTGTTGATCTTACAGAAAAGGTATCCTCCCTGAGCTATACTAAGGTACATTGGTTTATTGTGATTTAGTTTAGCTCACATGATATACCTTATAGGATGAAATATCAAATGGCTAGTAAGATGGTTGATTGCAAAGACTCTCCCTATAAATCTGAAGAGAGGTGTGGTGTTTGGAACTCTTCCGATTTGGAAGTTACATCGAGAAGCTTAAAAGAAGATATAAGAAGTTGTAATGCATATAATGACAGAATTGTGAAGGCACAAGAGAAACAAGAAGAGGTAAATGCAACAATACTTTAGAGTTTGTCAAATTTGCAGCAACAGGTACCATGTCAGATCAACTATGAGCAGGAGGATGGAACCAATGGGGCATATGGAAGTCAGTCGCATGGTGGTCATAGGTTAGATAGAGATGACACGGTCAGAGATGGAAGATTGTTGGACAGTCTGGATAGAAGAGGGGATAGACAAAGGTATTATTCTAGTTCTGATTTAGATAGGCATCATAATCATCATCATTATTATTCTTAGAGGATAAATGATAGGGGATATTTTTCGGATGAGTTTAAGAAAGAAAAGCCACCTACATTTGATGGAGAGATGAAGAAACCACAGGATGTGGAGTCATGCCAGCTTGGCATGAGGAAATTATTCAAGTTGCATGACTATTTAGAGAACATGAAAGCTAGAGTGGCTACATTCAATCTTAAGGGTAAAACAAACATTTTGTGGGAATATTTCAAGAATATAAAATGTATTCATGAGGAAGATTTGACTTGGAGTGAGTTTGAGTAGTTATTCAAGAAGAAGTATTTTTCATATAGATACTTTGATGAAAAGGTGAAATAATTCTATGAGCTAAAGATGGGACCCATGATAGATGATGAATACACTAGCAGGTTCTTGGATTTATTGAGGTATGTGACTTATCTCACAAAGGAAAATGCTAAGATTCACAGGTGCATTAGTGGATTACCAATTTCATTCAAAGATAGGATCGAGTTCAATGAGCCTGGATCATTAGAGGAGGCCATCCAGAAGCTAATGAGTTTCTATGAATAATCGAAGTGTAGGTCTGAGATTTAGCTAGACTGGAGAGGCAATGCAAATAACAAAGGAAAATGGGACAAGAAGCGAGAAAGATCTCAATATTCAGGTAACAAGGAGAATTTTTCACTACCTAAGAGGTTCAATACATTAGATACATGATAGGTACACCGATCTGAGGAGAAGAATAAGGAGCCCGTGCGGTGTTGGACTTGTGGAGGAGATCATCACAAGAGAGACTGTCCACAGTACCAGAGTGGTAGGCCTAATATATATAGTGCACAAGAGGCACATACTGTTAGGGGATGTTGGTCATAGTATTCCTCATATTTATGCAGCATTGGATAACAAACAGATAGAGAATCATGCATCTATCATTGAGATGGATGGTAAGATTTGTGATCAAGTTATTTCTATTTTGACTAACCATGGATCTAATTATAGCTATTGTTAGAGTATACACAGTAGACAGCTAAATAAATAAATCACACACAGTAGAAAATAGAGACAACGATTTAACGTGGTTCACCCAACCAATCTGGGCTACATCCACCAAATAGAGGTATCAGCTTATCAATTATTCAACAAGAGATTACAACAACAGATTTCCTCTTCCTCACACCTCACATATACATTTGCCTCTACAGGCTTACAATTTTATAGATGTAGAGAAGAAACTGAATAATAAATTCTATCACAACAAAATAGGATAGAATATCTCCTCATCAGGATTTGATGCAATCAGTTTAGGAACAAATCCTATTGTTGGCATTATCCATGAGATTTTAGCCAAATTAATATATACAAAATCTTAACAATCTCCACCTTGACAACAATTATCTTGATACCTCGTTCCTGTTTATTCTTTTCATTTTCTTTGCAAGCCAAGAGAAGCTAGACACCATCGTAGCTTCTCTAATAAAACTGGTTTCGTGAACATGTCTGCATAGTTTTCCTTTGTATGCACTTTTTCAAGAGAGACTCCCTGTTCAGTGATAACCTGTCTTACAAAATGGTACTTTATAGGTATATGCTTTCGTTTACTATTATAGGCTAGATTTTTAGCCAAGTGAATTGCACTTTGACTATCACAAAATAGCTTAATGTTGTCTTTTAACCTACCAAAATCACCAAAAAAACCTTTCAACCAAACCGGTTCTTTGCAAGCATGTGAATCAACTATGTATTCTGCTTCTGTAGTGGATAAAGCAACAATGTTTTGTAGCTTTGACATCTAGCTAATAGCTCCACCTGCAAGAGTAAAGACATATCCTAACATTGACTTTCTCTTATCCAAATCACCTGCAAAATCGGAATCAACATACCTGCAAACAAATTCACTACTTCTGTTAAAAGTGATACAATAATCACTTGTGCCTCTTAGATACCGAAGCACCCATTTCACTGCTGACCAGTGTTCTTTCCCTAGATTTTCCATATACCTGCTGACAACCCCAAGTGCATGTGAAATATTTGGTCGTGTACTAACCATCACATACATCAAACAACCTACTACATTGGCATATCGAATTCAAGACATATATTCCTTTTCTTCATTTTTGTTAGGACATAAACTTGAAGAAATCTTAAAATGAGAAGCTAAAGGGACTGAAATTGGCTTCACATTGTTCATACCAAACCTTAAGAGTATTTTCTCAATATACTTCTTTTGTGATAACCACAGCTTACCATTGCTCCTGTCTCTGAAAATATCCATGCCCAAAATCTGTCTTGTTGCTCCTAGATCTTTCATATCAAACATTCTAGCCATCTGAGCCTTTAACTTGTTGATCTCACTTATGCTTTTTCTTGCTAAAATTATATCGTCAAGATACAATACTAAGATAATGAACATGTCATTACTTAATTTCTTAAAGTAAACACAATGATCATGTTCACTTCTTATATAATTTTGGCTCATCATGAAAGAATCAAATTTCTTGTACCATTGTCTCAGCGACTGCTTTAGACCATACAATGATTTCTTAAGCCTGCAGAGAAATTTCTTATTCCTATTTTGAACAAACCCTTCAGGTTGTTCCTTATAAATATCTTCATCTAAATCTCCATGTAAGAATGCATTCTTAACATCTAGTTCTTGTAATTCTAAATCAAGTAAAGCAACTAATGCTAAGACAATCCGAATTGAAGCAATTTTAACAACTAGTGAAAATATCTCATGAAAGTCAATCCCTACTTTCTGAGAAAAAAATTTCGCAACGAGCCTCGCTTTATACCTGTTTGCTTTATCATCAACACCCCTTTTCAATTTGTAAACCCATTTACATCCTACATTTTTTCTGTCATTCAGAAGTTCTATGAGGTCCCATGCGGCATTCTTGTCTAATGCCTTCATTTCTTCCTTCATAGCTTCTTTCCACTTATCACTGTTAGAACCTTCTACAGCTTCCTCATAGCATAAAGGTTCATCATCATTAGCGGTTAAAGCAACTGAAGTAACATAATCATAATACCTTTTAGGATGATATCTAATTCTCGTGGACCTTCTTAAAGATGTTTTTGGTTCTTCTACAATTTGATGATTATTATTTGTAGGAACTTCTTCATGATATTCATCTGAAACTCATTCTTCTTTACTATCATCAGTGTTTGAACTGGTTTCAAACTGAATATGTTGAAACCTAGGTACATTTTCTTGTTTCAATTTAATATTTACATCTGGATTATCAAGTGAAGATTCACTGAATTTAACATCCCTTTTAATGATGATCTTGTGAGCATTAGGATCCCACAACCTGTATCCCTTAATCCCAACACCATATCCAACAAAGATATATCTCTTTGATATAGGATGTAATTTAGAATGCTGATGTTTCAGAATTAGAGTGTATGCATCACAACCAAAAAATTTCAGTTTATAATAATCACAAGGATGACCTTTCCATACCTCTTGAGGAATTTTTCATCCTATTGCAGTTGATGGTGATTGATTTATCAAATAACAAGCAGTAGATACTGCTTCTGTACATAATTCCTTCTGCAAATCGACGTTACTTAGCATACTTCTTGCTCTTTCTAAGAGAGTCATGTTCATGCGTTCAACAACTCCGTTTTGCTAAGGAGTATAAGTAGTAGTTCTATGTCTTTTGATCCCAAATTCCTTGCAATAATTATCAAATTCCTTTGAAGTAAACTCACCACCATTATCAGTTCTTAAACATTTAATGGTTCTTCCAGTGATATTTTCTACTAATGCTCTAAACTGCTTGAAAACTGTGAATACATCAGACTTTCTTTTCAACATGTAGACCCATACTTTCCTAGAGAAATCATCTATAAAAGATACAAAATATGATGATCCTCCATATGAGGTTGTAGGAGATGGACCCCAAACATCAGAATGGATATAATCAAGGATTCCCTTACTAGTATGTTTTCCAGTTTTAAATTTCTGCTTGCTTTGTTTCCCATATATACAATGTTTGCAGAAATCTAACTTAAAAGACTTTAAACTAGGAAGTAACTTACGATCAGATAAATTTTTTAATCCTCTTTTTCTCATATGGCCCAACCGTTGATGCCATAGTCGAATAGAATCACTACCATTTTTAGATACAATTGAAGCATGATTTGACTTTGTTCTTCCTTCTAACTTAAAAAGATTTCCAACCTTCTTTGCTTTCATTACTAGTAGGATTCATTTATAAATTTTCATTACTCCACCTTGAATAAAAGTTTTATATCCATTTGTGTCTAGCATTCCTAGAGAAATAAGATTTTTTCTGAGTTTAGGCACATTTCTTACATCAGTTAAGATTTTAATTGTCCCATCAAACATTTTAATCGGGATGCTTCCAATTCCCACAACATTACATGAGACATCATTTCCCATGTAAACTAATCCATCATTGATTGATTTATAAGTTTTAAAACACTCTTTATGAATGCACATGTGATTGGATGCACTAGAATCTAACAACCATTGTTGATCATGATTTAACAAATTAACTAATAAAACTTCATCACTTATATCTGAACCAGATGTCGTACCTGTATCTGTTGTGTTTGCTTCTTTATTTTCTATTGAAGAGTCTCCTTTGGATGTTTGTTGTCTCTTCCAATAGCCCTTCTTAAGATGTCTCGATTTGCCACAAAACCAGCATTTTAGCTTACTCTTCTTCCCTTTCGATTTTGACCGAGAGTTGTTTTACTTAATGAACCGTCTTTCTTTAGATCGACCTCTAACCATCATTGCTTTTGATGTAGAGGTTTCTTGATTTGACATTTTTTTGGTTTCTTTAGATAGCATAACTCCAACAACATCATCAAATTCAAGGGTTTCTGATGAACTAAGACTTATAGAAGTAACAAAATGATCCCATGACTCAGGCAGAGAACATAATAAAGTTACAGCTTTATCTTCTGAATCAAATTTTACTTCTATGCTATCTAACTGCACCAAGAGAGTATTAAAAGTATTCAAATGATCGGTTATTGTTGTACCTTCCTTCATGCACAAGCTATACAACTGTCTTTTAAGAAGAATCCTATTTGTTAAGGATTTAGTCATGTACAATTTTTCTAGCTTTGTCCATAGACTAGTCGCAGTTGTCTTTAACACGATGTTAAATAAAACATCATCTGCCAAACACAATCGTATGCCGCTTAGTGCTCTATCATTGATGTCACTCCATTCATCATCTGTCATGGCCAAAGGTTGCTTGGATTTTCCCAAAAGTGCCTTCGCCATGCCTTGTTGCACGAGTAAATTGTGCATCTTGACTTTCCAGATTTCGAAGTTGTTCCTCCCATTAAACTTCTTGATCTCAAATCGAGCACTTTGATTTTTTGACATATTTAATTTAACTTCTCACACAGAACATAAAGCTTCACACAAAATATAGTGTCAACAATAAAATGCTACAAAACATTCACGACATTAGGGTGTACTTCTCCTTACATAGTCGAAATTCAGTATGCCATATGCATTCCACAAAATTCCACTTTATCACCAAAGAAAGATTATGGACAGAAGAATTAAGAATCAATTTTTTGTTGATGATATTTTTAATCAAACTGTTCACCAGGATCAGTGGCATTAATCATCCCTTGAATGAAATTTGAATTTTAAGCTGACGTGCTTCATGCTATTACCTCAATTCGGCTCTTCCTCTTTTGATTCCACAGCAGATCGATGACAGATCTGGCCACACAGATCGATAATATATCTAGTCTCTTCCACCAGCTCACGACGCAGTGGATCAAAACACATGGCCACACAGATCGATTGGAAAATATGTTGACGCTAGTGCATCTGCATATGCACCTGTCTCTGCTACCACATATGCTGAGACTGTCCCGGTCTCACGGCTGCTACTTTAATTTTCTTTTATGTTGTTTGTATCTAGTCTATGATGTAGCTAGAGGTAATGCTAACAAAAAACAAGTTCACTCTTCAGCAACAGGTAGTGGATCGATTAAGCTCCGATACCAATTGTTAGAGTATACATAGTAGACAGCTAAATAAATAAATCACACATAGCAGAAAATAGAGACAACGATTTAACATGGTTCACCCAACCAATCTGGGCTACATCCACCAAATATAGGTATCGACTTATCAATTATTCAACAAGAGATTACAACATAATATTTCCTCTTCCTCACACCTCACATATACATTTGCCTCTACAGGCTTACAATTTTATAGATGTACAGAAGAAATTGAATAATAAATTCTATCACAACAAAATAGGATAGAATATCTCCTTATTAGGATTTGATGCAATCAGTTTAGGAACAAATCCTATTGTTGGCATTATCCATGAGATTTTAGCCAAATTAATATATACAAAATCTCAACAGCTATGTTAGTTTTGACTTAGTGAATAAGTATGGTTTAAGTACGGAATTGCATGAAAAGTCTTGGTTAGTGCAGTTGGCTATAGGTACGAAGAAGCGAGTTCATCATTGGGTAATAGCTTTTACATTTGATTTGAATGGTATGCCTACCGAAAAGCATTTGAATGTATTACCGTTGTGATCATATAGTATGTTGTTGGGCATGGATTGGTTGTCTCTACATAGAGCCAAGGTAGACTATTATGAAAAATCCATTGAGTGTGTTGATGACAATCGGAAACCAAGAGTCTTTCAAGGTAAGAATAAATCCACATCAATTAAAATGGTGACAACCATGGAAGCAAATCGCAGTTGCAGAAAAGGGTGTAAGTTATTTGTAGTACAAATTTATAGTGATAAGGGTAAGGAATATGAAGATGTAGATGTTTTGAGCAGGTAACCAGTTTTGCAGTAATTCAGGGATGTATCTCTTGAGGACATTATAGAGTTGCCACATCGCAGGGAGGGAAAATTTTCTATTGAGTTAGTGCCATGGGAAGCCCCAACATCAAAATAATCTTACATGATGAGCACACCTAAGTTGGTTGATTTAAAGTTGCAGTTGAAGGAAATGTTGGACAAGGGATACATTAGGTCAAGTGTATCACCATGGGGCGCACCTATATTGTTTATAAAGAATAAATATGGCACTCTTAGATTATGCATTGACTATAGGAAGTTGAACAAGGTGGCCATCAAGAACACGTACTCGTTGCCTAGGATTGATGACTTGTTCAATCAGTTGAAGGGAGCAACAATGTTCTCAAAGATTGATTTGGGATCGACATACCATCAGGTACAAATCAAAGAGGAGTACATATACAAGACTTCTTTCCGAACTAGGTATGGGCATTATCAGTTTGTTGTAGTTCCATTTGACTTAACTAATGCTCCAGTTAGATTTATGTGTTTGACGAATAGTGTGTTGCATCTGTATTTGGATACGTTTGTTATTATGTTCATTGATGCTATACTGGTATATTCCAAAAATCAGGAAGAGCATGCCAAGCATTTAGTAGCATTGTTGAGGTTGTTGAGAGAGAATCCATTGTATGCTAAGCTCAGTAAGTGTAGTTTCTTTCAAACCAAGGTACACTACTTGGAGCATGTGATCTCCAAGGAAGGCATTACAATAGATCCAAAAAAGATAAGAGCCATCATAGAGTAGGTAGCTCCTAAGAACGTGGATGAGGTGAGATCCTTCATGGGGTTAGCACGCTACTATAGGAGGTTCGTAAGGAACTTCTCACAGATTGCTTATCCTATTACATCATTGCAAAGGAAAGGTAATAAGTTCAAATGGTTAGAGGAGTGTGAGGCCATATTTGAGAAACCTAAGCAGTTGTTGACACATGCACCAGTGCTACAGATTGAAAATCTGGAAAAAGAGTTTGTAATATGCACATATCCTTGCAAGCAAAGACTTTGCGAAGTCCTTATGTAGGATAGATAGGTGGTATGCTATGAGTCTGATAAGTTGAATGAGGACGAGGAGAACTACCCAAAACATGATCTTGAGTTAGCAGCGATCATACATGCATTGAAGATGTGGAGACACTATGTTCTCAGTAGGAGGTTTCTATTGATGAGTGATCATATTGGGTTGAGGTATTTGTTTGACCAACCGAATATGAATGCCATGAAGGCTAGATGGTTGGTCACAATCAATGAGTTTGACTTGGAGATCAGGTACATTAAAGAAAAAGAGAATAGGGTGGCAGAGGTTCTCAGCAGGCGGCTACAGGTAAAACACTTCGAAACTATGAGATACTATGGGGTATACTTACAAGATAAGATCTTATCGGGAGGTCAACAGGATGTCAGGTATATGGATATTATGCATAGGTTGCAGCAGGGTGCTAGTACAAGTACAGGTGCAGGTGCACAGGGTATGGATTATTGTCTTACAACTGATGGATTGGTGAAATTTAAAGACAACATATGTGTCAGATAGTAGTGAGCTAAATAAGGTGACCTTGAGAGAGTTTCATGTGAAACCGTACTCGGGTCACCCAGGTTTTCAAAAGACATTGACTGTTGTAAATACGTTTTATTATTGGTTGAATCTGAAGAGGGATGTAGCAGAGTCTGTGGCTAGGTGTTTTGATTGTCAATGAGAAAGGCTGAGTGTAAGCATCTAGGTTGACTCCTACAACCAATTGTGATTCCAAAGTGGAAATGGGAGGTCAATTCCATGGACTTTATCACAAGGTTACTGAGGACAACGAGACAACATGATTCCGTCATGGTTATTGTGGATAGGTTAACAAATGTTGCAAACTTCATTCCAATGAAGTCTAGATTCTTAGCTAGGAATGTAGAACAGGTGTTCATTAAAGATGTGGTCAGACTGCATAATGTTCCAAAGAATATTGTGTCATACAAGGATGCGAAGTTCACTTCCAAGTTCTGGAAGGAGTTATTTGGAGGTTTGGGCATAGAGTTGGCCTTCAGTACAACTTATCATCCGCAGACATATGGAAAGACATAGAGGGTCAACAAGATATTCGAGGACATGTTGAGTATGTATGAGATGCATCAATAGCAAAAATGGGAAGAGTATCTCCCACTAGTTGAGTTTGCATACAACAATGGGTATCAAGAATCGTTGAGGATGAGTCCTTTTGACGCATTGTATGGACAAATTTGTAATACTTTGTTGAAATGTGGCAACAAGAATATTCCAATTTAAGTTGTCCTTGAATTAAATTGTGAATTAAAATCGAATTTAATCTTAATAGCTACTTGGAAATAATTAATTAAGCTATTTTGTATTAATTAGTTGGAGAAATTCAAGTTAGAAGTCTTTTTGAAGTCATGTAAAAGTTATCCCTTAAATTAAGGAGATAAGGTTGAGTTATATTTGAGTTTTAATTAGTTAACTCAGTTTATTGAGTTAAGTCTAGTTAAATTAGTTCCAAACTGTTTGACAAAGTAATAATGAGTTAACAGTCAGTTGATGCATGTATGCACTCAACTAGTGTACTCTAGTTAACTGAAGATTCCCTCATCAGAAACTCCTGCATGTCTATTTTGAGAAAGACCCATTTGAGATTAATGTCAACGACAGTGTACTATCAGTTGCATGTGTTTTCTTATAAAGAAAACTCATGCATACAGTCAAGGCATCAATTCCTTGAGGATTGCACAGGTCGAACAGTGTGTGAGATCAGGTGATCATTCACTGGGTAGAAGAGGTTTTCCACTTGGTTGAAGGAGAATCATCCTAGAGGAACAATGCAAGGAAATAGGAGCTTGGAGGGCAGAGAGGAAGGCTTGAGAGAAGCCTAGATTGCCTGTGAGCATCTCTGAGGATTGTATTGAGAGCTGGCTAGCTGTGAGAGCTAAGGCTTTGTATAATTCCTATGTATTTCCACCTTGTATGATAATACAGATAGTGGGGTTTTTAGCTGAGGCTCTCCCCAAAGTATTTTCATGTGTATTGTGCATTGATTCTTCTTCTGGTTATATTGTTCAGCTCGATCTTTAAGCTTCCGCAAATTGATAGTATAAGTAGGTTATAGTATTCTACTTTGATTTATATTGCAATATTGGGTTACCCTACATCAGATTTTCTACATACTCCTATTAGTTGGAGTGATCATTAACAGGGTATTAATTGGACCATATATGTTGGTAGACATGGAACAGGAAATGCAGGTGCTCTAGAAAAATCTAAAGGTGGAACATGATAGGAGAAAGAGTTATGCATATTGGAACAGGTTGTTCAAGGAGTTCCAGGTTAAGGAATAGGTGTACTTGCGCATCAAGATGAGGAAGAGCCCCTTGCGGATTGGATAATGGGAAAAGTTGGCACCATGGTTTTGTGGACCCTTCAGTACCATTGAGAGGATTGGGGCTAGTAGCCAATCGACTTACACTGCCTCCGACAATGAAATTCCATGATGTTTTCCATGTGTCATTACTCAAGAAGTATGTTAAATATTTTGATCATGTTATTGACTGGTTTCTATTGCAGGTGGGACGAGATGGAGAATTCCAACCGGAGCCTCAATGTGTATTACAGAAAAAGTTTCTCATGCTCTAAAACTGAGCAATTGAGCAGGTTAAGGTGCAGTTTGTTATGACTCTAAAATTTCCCTAGGGTTGTCATGAAAGAAATAATAGAGGTAACCACAAACCTACTTTTGAGATTAGGATCTAACTTTCCTAATGCTCAGAGAGGACTCTCTCTTAATGATTTCACTTTGTTGTTTTAATTGATTTTAGGGTAGTTATGTAAGCTTTATTTGGTTTTGATTTGAATTGATGGTGGAATTACTGATTTAGATGGATAGATGACTATCTATTTTCCATTGGTCTATGGAGTAAATATGTCAAGAAAACAAAACAGAAACAAATTATAAAAGTAGTGTTACAGGGCAAGGTAGCTAAGAAATATCAGATCCCAAGGCTGGGATGGTGAAATGATTTTCAATCGGGATCAGGGGAAATTAAGGATTCCTTAAACCGAATAATGAAGGAGGTGAAAGAGGTCAACCGGGATGGGAGAGCAATTAAGGATTCTCGGGTCCGAATATTAGAAGAAAACATAGAAATGTATAACAGTAGGAGAACAGTGTACTTAAATAATTTCCGCAATAACATTCCTGTTATACCATTCAAATTTAGAAAACATTCAAGTTTATGAAATACTTTAGAGAAGAACATGGACAATTGAAATATACTTCAATGAAGTGGCTCAACACATGAATCCTGTAAATAAATGCTGTCTGTCAACTAAAAAAGTATAGTAAATCCTTATATTTTAGCCAATTTCACCTATAGAAATGTTCAGAAATCCACACATAATACTTCAAAAGCAGAAGTATTTATACAAAATTTACAAATTGTTTACAATAAATGTTGTCTCTAACAGAGAGGACATTTTTAGACTATAAATGAACTAAAAAGCTTTAATTGTTGTAGATTAATAGTTCTAGTGGAATGTGACGTGCAGACGCCGTTGCTATGGAAGTGGGAGCAGGTAGGATGTGGACCCAAATTTGTGGCTAGGCTGGCAGATGAACTAGTAGATGCAGATGTATCTCCCTTTTTCTTAGTAATTCACTCAACCGCTTGCTGATCCTCTGGCTTCATAATTTGAGATTTCCCTCACTGATGGTAGATCGTGTGACTCCCCTGTTGTTTTATCATCCATTAGTGTCACAAAATATTTTGGAAAACATATCATAATATATATAATTGAATAATATTTCCAAAATATTTTAAATGAAATTTATAATTAAATTTCTACAAAACCATGTGTTGTTTTCAATCCGTGGTTTTTTTCCCTCTCCATGAATTCACAATACCATGTGCAGTTTTGTTCTTCCTCTGTAAATTCATTTTATCTGCATGTAAATTCCTTTTACCCTTGTAGAATACCTAAATGGTTTTGCAAAACCATGTGTTGATTTGTATGGTTGGAAGAGTATTCTCACTTTACTCTTTTACTTTTACCTGCAACATGATTTTACACCTGTAAATTGATTTCAACATGCTTGTAAATTAATTTCACCTACACCTGTAAATTGGTTTCACCTTTCCTTTAAATTGACTTCACCTTGACCTTTTATGGTGAAATGCATTTACATGAATGTTATCTTTTACATTAATTTCATGTGAAATTTTCCCTTTTATTTTCTCTGATAAATTCGTGGCATCCATGAATTTTATTTCATGTCCCTGTAAAACCATTTTACCTTTGAATCTCATTCCACAACCTTAGTCTCATATTTCCTGTAGCTTTATAATTTTACCATTGGTTTAGACTATAGATGAACTAAAAAGATCTAACTGCTACTGGTGGAATGTACTATGCAAATGTTGTTGTTGCGGAAGTGGGAGCAGGTAGGATGTGGACCCAAATTTGTGGCTGTGCTGGCAGATGAACTAGAAGATGCAGATGTATCTCTCTTCTTTTAGTAATTCACTCAACTACTTGCTGATCCTCTAGCTTGATAATCTGAGATTTCCCTCATTGATGGTTGAGCCTGTGACTGCGCTACTGTTTTATCATCCATTCGTGTCAAAAAATATTTTGGAAAAGATATAACAATATATATATTTGAATAATATTTCCAAAATATTTTAAATGAAATTTATAATTAAATTTCTACAAAAGCATTTGTTGTCCAATCTGTGGTTTTGTTTTCCCTTTCCATGAATTCACAAAACCATGTGTAATTTTGTTTCTATTACTCACTCCTTCCTCTGTAAATTCATTTTATCTCGATGTAAATTCCTTTTACCCTTGTAGAATACCTGCATGGTTTTGTAAAACCATGTGTTGATTTGTATGGTTGGAAGAGTATTCTCACTTTAATCTTTTACTTTTACCTGCAACATGATTTTACACCTGTAAATTGATTTCACCATGCCTGTAAATTAATTTCACCTACACGTGTAAATTGATTTCACCTTGTCTGTAAATTGACTTTACCTCAATCTTTTATTGTGAAATCCATTTACATGAGTGCTATCTTTGCTTTCCTGTACATTAATTTCATGTGAAATTTTCCCTTTTATTTTTTCTAATAAATTCATGGCATCCATGAATTTTATTTCATGCGTACTGTAAAACCATTTTACCTTTGAATCTCATTCCACAACCTTAGTCTCATATTGCCTGTAGCTTTATAATTTTACCTCAAGTATGGTTTCGCTCGTAGCTCTGATTTCACTTAAGTTAATCCACCCTATATTCCCGTAACATTTATAAGATTTAAAACCAAAACAATTAATGGTTTATCACACCGATTTTTAGTGGTAGGTGGTATTTTTTCAGAGGATGCCATATAAACGTAGTAGAAAGATGGGCTGGGAAAACCACAAATCTTGCATGCTTTTTGAGTGTTAATTGTTGGATGAGTTGACTGCCATATGGAATTTTAACTGTTCATTTGTTTTTACGAATCTCAAGGCAAATCGAAATGAAGGGGTTTAATTCTCAGTGCGAGGTGGGCCATTGGTTGACTTTGCAGGAGAAGCGGTAGTATACGAATCTCAAGGAAAATCGAAATGAAGGGGTTTAATTCTCAGTGCGAAGTGGGCCATTGGTTGACTTTGCAGGAGAAGCGGTAGTATAGGGTTGTGGGGAGAAATTAATATAAAGTCCAAAACTTTATATTAATAGGGTTTTGTGAAGGGGTAAAAAGAGGGATTTTATATAGATATTTTTCTTTTTTTTAATTTATGGGATTTATTTCTGTTATAACCATTACTGCCTCTATGTAAATGATTTCTTCTTGCTTTGTGATAATTGTCTTTTCCTTCTGAATAAATCCATTGAATACATTTCCTTGCGAATCTTGGAGTAAACAGGCTTTGGAACTTGTATCAAAATTGTTTATCCAAGCTACCATTGTGCTAATCACCTGCAAATAAAACAATCATTAATAAAGAATAGGTATGCAGGGAAGGCAATTAATGGCTTTATTGAACTGAGATGTCGGTGTATGGAGTCTGAACCATGGATGGCTCAATTCTGTTTGGAAAAGGCTTTTCATTTATTCATTTTAAACAGAGGTAAGGGAATGGCAGAATTTCATATTGTAAAAACTTTGTGATTTTTCACATTGTGCAAGTGTGGTTAGATGGTTTACAACACAATAATGGATGATAGGGCTTCCAGGGATACATAGTGAAGCAGTCGGAGGAGGCTTTCGGGCAGGAGGAGACAATTGGTGGTCTATCTTCTGAGGGGGATGTCGTGGAGAAGGAGGTAGTTTTATGGCATATCACACCGCTTTTTAGTGGAGGGCAATATTTTTTGAGAGCATGCAATATAACGTGGGGCTGCCATGTAGCAAAAGGGCGCTCAGGAAAAACCACGAATCTTGCATGCTTTTGGGATTTTAATTGTCAAACGATGGGAGTGCGCAATATGGATATGGGTCGTTGGACTTGGAAGTGGGTGATCTGAGGGCTATCACGTGGCAGAGTTGTGAGGGCTGAATGGGGGAGTGGGGTTGGGTTTAATTACAATGAAATGTAATTAATTAAAGAGTAATTGTGGGATTTAAAATATTGCGATGGGTTAATAAAATGCGGGACCCAGGAATAAATACACTACAAATATAAGTTAAAAGGGTATTGGGGAGGGTTTTTTAGTGGGTCCCAATACTTTTTCTAAACTTAGGATATGGGGGTTTTAGTGGGTTTACTAGGGAAAATGAGATGAAGTAGGGGGGAAGGTAAAATGAAGGGGTAGGGATATTTTTACAAGGGAAATATGTTAGAATAAGGGAAAATGATGAGGGAAGGGATTTTTGGAATTAGGAAGCGGAAATTAGTAAGATATCAGTGATAAGAAAAAAACCAACTGTTGCTTTCCATACATTGTGCAAACTACTTCTACCTACCCATCATTTACCATAAAACTTTTTCTTCATTTATTGGGTGCATTTGAGCTCGCTGACCCTCTTCTTTTCTTTGATAAGCAAACTATCTAATTCTAGTCTTATAACGTCCAATGGCTTAGATTAAACTGATGAGCTCATTATTATTCTCTACCTAACCACTGATCTGCCAAGATTAAACAGTTTGGCTAGATATTTATTCTCTATCTATGAGCATGAAATTTAAATCATGAATGAATCAAGATTAAACTATTTGATCATCATGGATTGTGGCATTTTGACAAGCTGAACACAATCTTATTTGGAAAAAGTAAACTGAGGGGAGTGGCATTTGAATGTGAATACTTTCACGATCCATTTTTATTTTTTTTTGGTGGGGTTCATATTTAATATTCTTTTTTGATATTTGTTTCTTTTTGTCCTTTGATTATTTTTTTAGGACGAACCCTCTTTACTTTTTTTAATATGGGAGAACATTTGCGGAAAAGCAAAGGTATGTACAATATTAGAAGACTTAACATAGCCAATTCAAAATTATGATCCCTATTATTGTAGGAATCTAACACAGTGGAAGCACTTTGGGCTCGATGAAGCTACATGGGAGAAGGTGGATCGGATGCGGGCTATGTATCCTTCCTTGTTTACTGGTTATGGAAAAGCAATTTTGGCTTGGTGTTTTGGTGTGGTTTTTGGTATATGATGTGGTATATGTTTTGGTATATTTTTTATGATGTTGGTTTATGTACATATGTGTATGGATGTAAATAACACTATGATCTATGTTATAAAGCTCCAATAAGCGGTATGGGTGTCATGTCATTATGATGTTATGTTGTTATGTTTTCATGTTGGTTGCTTCTCAACAAGTTGATCATTATAAATAATGCAACAAGCTAAGTCATAAAACTCCATCGGCAATATGTTTTGCTATAGCATTTTTGTGGTTATAGGTAATTTTTAACATCGAGGATGGTGTCCCCAAAGGGGGAGGGTTTTGTAATAGTCCTGGTGAAAATTCCATGTAATAAAAGTTAATAAAGGAAACGTAATAACCACGGATGATGGGAAACTTATTCCAAGTTGAATTTTGGGCAAGACATCTTAATAGGTGCTCATTTGGTTGTTTATGGCTAAGGAAATTGACAAAGGAAATGAATAAGGATTTGGAAAGGAAAAATGGCATTTTTGGCACATTTATTTATGAAAATAATGGAAATCAGGCGAAAAAGGAGGTGCAAGGTGACAGGTTGCATGTGAGGAGGAAAATGAAGGAAGATAATGAAAATTAAGGAAATAGATGCCTCATTCATAAAAATGCTTCTAAGGATTAGTTGGTAACCTTTTGTCCATTTAGTTTTGGAGATCTCCCATTACTCTCCCTCTCTCTCATACTCTTGGAGACTTAGAATTTTCTTGGAGAACCTTTGGAGGGTGCGGCATACTTGGATTCTTGGAGCAAGAAGGCGAAGGAAGAGCAGGAAAGCACAAGAAGGCATCGAGATTAGTAACTACATCATGTCTTCTTGTAGGTAATGAGTTGCATGTATGTTTCCTTCACTAATTTTGGCATGCATGGCATATGCATGTGGATTCTTGGTCATAATTTGTGATTGGCATGGAGTATTTCCTGGATTGATAGTGGATTGCATAACCTTTCCATTTCTTGGATAGCCATGGAGTTTGTGTGTTTATTTCCTTGTTGTGTTTTTGGTTGGTTCTCATGTTTCCTTAGCTTGGATTGAGTTATTAGTTCCTGAAGCCTTGTTTGGACAAACGCTCTGGAGTTCTATAAAATCTTGGGTTAAGTTACTAGTCCCATAGCCTTGGTTGGAAAAATTCTATGGAGCCCTTCGTGGGTTGAGTTACTAGTCATGGAGCCTTGGTTGGACAAACACTCTGGACCCCGATGGCAGCTGTGGGTTGAGTTACTAGTCCTAGAGCCTTGGTTGGAACAAACACTATGGAGCCCTAGATGGCTACGATAGAGACCGATTTGATGATGGTTTTTGTGATGTTCGACCATGAGGTGGAATCATTGTTTGATGGGTTGAGGTGGATGGCCTTTGGAAGCCTTAGATGAGTTTTTATTGACATGTTCTATGAGATCCCACATTCATTATTGGAATATGGCACGGTGGTGAATGGTTCAAGAGAGATTTGGCTTGACCATTCTATGGTCAAGGGAAATGTGGAAGTCCCATCCTGGGTTTATATTTTGCATCATTAATCAAAGGTTATTTCTCATTATATTTATGTGAGTATTTTGATGGATTATATGCGGTCTATATGGTTGTACTTTCATGAGTATTTTTGCTACTATTATGCTATGTATGTGTTTTATGAAAACAACTACATATGGATTTCATCATGTTTTTACTTGTAATTGAATGATCAATGTATCTATGACCTAGTCAATGGAATGTCAGTTGATGTGTTGAAGCATCAATAGTACTTAGCGATTCTCAACTAAGTGTGATACCCCTATGCTTAGAATTTTTATTTACACCTGTAGTTTACATATTCGTGATATGTTTGATGAAATGCTTGTCATGGCTAGTAGGGGTCCAGTCATGGTCTTAAACAAGTATTTTATTTAGTACAATCATTTCCATGTTATTTTACTGATATGAAGAGATTCTTCAATTCTGCGCAGTGACTTGGGTTTTGGGCCTGAAAACGTGGCTCAAATACCAGGGACAATGGAATAGCACTCACTAAATGAGTCCCTAGACACTCGCAGGAAATCATGTGAGAGCAACTCTAGGCTTCTAGACACTGTAATGCCTATAGCATGGGAGCGACTCAGTCTTAAGTTGTCCAAAAGCTCAGTGGGTCCCAAGGGAGAGCTTTCTAAGGTGTTGGATTAGTTCTTGAGGGTCCTGAAGCTAATGTTGAATGATTGTATGGTGTTCTTCCTTCGATTTCACTTCCTTAATAGGACTTAGGAGGTTGAATCATATCATAGTGGACTCTCATTGCATGTTTACCCTGCCAGGGGGGCACATAAAATCATCGTCGGCCCCCCTGGACCCTCGCGACAATGATTAAACGGATGACGTTACTACCCCGTTAGGGACTAGGGTCCAACATGGTGATACCTCTAAATAAGGAAGATAATTGGGCTCCACACCCAACAATATCCCACTTGGATA
This sequence comes from Pinus tabuliformis, assembly GCA_031772625.1. Lineage (NCBI taxonomy): Eukaryota > Viridiplantae > Streptophyta > Pinopsida > Pinales > Pinaceae > Pinus > Pinus tabuliformis. Next base: position 1,170,592,933 of record CM062809.1, read on the forward strand.
CTGATTATTGCAACTCCATTGTTGCTTCATTTGCTTTACAATGCTTCCACTTTGGACCTAGTTGTTTCTAATCTTCATCATAATACTTGAAGACCATTGAAACTGAGAAGAATCTCAGTTTCTCCCTCATTACAACTGTTGTTAACATATCTGCAAGATTCTGGCTAGTGTGTATCTTTTCCAGCTTCAACTATCCATCTTCTAATACTGACCATATGAAATGGTACTTGAGTTGTATATGTTTAGTCTTGGAATGAAATGATAAGGTATTTGCAAGATGAATGGAACTTTGGTTGTCACTGTATAACATTCCCATCTCTTGCTTCTTAACCAATTCATCCATAAACCTTTGTATCCAAATCATTCTTTACTAGTCTCCCGGCAGCTACATACTCTACATTTGTTGTTGAAAGTACAACAACACTCTGCATTTTTGAAACCTAATTGACATTTGTTCCACCTATAGTAAAAACATACCCTGTGGTGCTCCTCTTGTTATCTCTATCACCTTCCATATCTACATCAACATATCCATGTAGAGCAATGTTTGAACCACCAAAGCATAATTCTTGATTTCTTGTACCTCTCAAATACTTAAGAATCCATTTCACTTTCATCTGATGTTCTTTTCCTCGATTTTTCATGTAGCTTCTTACATCTTCCACTGCATGTCTAATATCAAGCCTTGTGTAGACCATTGCATACATTAAACTTCCAATTGCTGATGCATATGGAACTTTAGACATATAATCCATCTCTTCCTGTGTCCTGGGACACATCTCCTTACTTAGCTTGAAATGGCTAGCCAAAGGTGTACTAACTAGTTTTGCATTCTACATATTAAATCTTTCCAACACCTTTTGCATGTACTCACTCTGAGACAATGTTAATTAGTGATTTTTCCTATCTCTAGTTATTTTCATACCAAGGATTTGTTTTGCAACAAACAAATCCTTCGTTGCAAATGAATTTACCATTTTTTCTTTGAGCACATTTATTTCCTACATGTTAGACACTGTAATAAGCATGTCATATATGTACAATAAAAATATAATATAGTTGCCATCATTTTTCCTTTTGATATAAACACAATGATCAGAGTGACATCTAGTATAACCTTGTTCAGATATAAACCTGCCAAATTTTAGATACCATTGCCTTGGAGCCTGTTTTAGGCCATACAATATCTTCTTTAACCTGCACACTAGTTTCTCCTTCCCTTTGACCTTATACCCTTGTGGTTGTTGCATACCTATTTTAGGCCATACAATATCTTCTTCAACATGCACACTAGTTTCTCCTTCCTTTTGACCTTATACCGTTGTGGTCATTTCATATAGATATATTCCTTCAAATCCCCATGGATAAAGGTCGTCTTTACATCTAACTTCTCAAGATGCAAATATTCTACTGCTACTAGACTTAAAATAGTTCTGATTGGAGTAATTTTAACAACATGAGAAACTATTTCATCAAAGTCTATACCTTTCTTCTGTGCAAACCCTTTCACCACAAGTCTAGCTTTATAAATTTTTCTACCTCCATATTCTTCCTTGAACATGTAAGCCCATTTATTCTACAATGTAGTTTTACCTGCAAGAAACCTAACTAAGTCACAAGTATGGTTATGTACCAAGGCGTTCATCTCTTCTTTCATGACTAGCTCCCACTTCTTCCTCGTTTCTACCTACAATGCATCTTCATAACATTCTGGTTCACCAAAAATCAGTCAACATTACGTAATATAATGAAGCACAATATCATTCAGGTGGTCTACTTATCCTTGTAGATCTTCTAACACCGATTTTAGGTGTTTTAGGTGCCTACTATTGTTGTGGTTGTTTTTTTTGTTGTGGCTATTGGTCATTATGATTTTCAGACACCTTTACTTTTTACGTGATCTCATCAAGCACCGTGTATTCTCTATTTTCTTTTTCTTGTTTCTTTTCCTACATCTGATCCTTATATAAAACCTTTTCATTGAATATGACATCTCTGCTCCTAATGATTTTTTGATTTTCATAATCATATAAGTGATAACAAAAATTATTAACATGATATCCAATAAAGGTAGATTTATTTGATTTTGGCTCAAGCTTTGTTCTATTTTCTTTATTAATGTGGACAAAGGCTTCACAACTGAAAGTCTTTAAAAAAGAGTATTTTATCTTTTTATCGGTCCATGCCTCCTCTGGAATACCACCATACAAGGAACTTGAAGGCCCTCTATTTATTAGATAAAAAAAAAGTATCTACAAAATCTACTCAATATTGTAAAGGAAATCCTGCATGCAATCTCATGCACCTTTCATGCTTCATGATTATCCTGTTCATCTTTTCTGACACACCATTTTCTTGTGGTGTTCCTGGAACTGTTTTCTCTCTACGAATTCGATGATCTGAATGATACTTATCAAACTCTTTTCTACAATATTCTCCTTCATTGTATGATCTAAGACACTTAAACTTATTTCATGTCTCATTCTGAACCAAAGATTTTCATTTCTTGAAAGTATCAAATACATCAGATATATTTTGCATACAATAAATCCATGTTTTCCTAGTTGCATCATCAATTAAAGTAACATAATAGCAAGAGCCATTGAGAGATGATACCTGAGCAGGTCCCCATACATCTGTATGCACAAGATCTAATTTTTCACTTTTCTTTTCTTTCCCAACTCTAAGAAATTTGATTCTCTTATATTTTCCATAAACACAATTTTCAGAGAAGTCCAAATTAACATGCTTCAAACCCGACAACAAATTTCTTGAGTGAAGAATCTACATCCCCTTCTCACTCATGTGCCCGAGCCTATGATGCCACAATGTTGTATCTACTCCTATAGAGGTTAAAGCATTAACAAAATTATAAATACCATTGCATAGATACAATGTAACAACATTTTCTCTTTTTTCTATTACCAGGGCTCCTCTAGTGACCTTCCAGGTTTTATCCGTAAAAGAAGTCACACAATCTTCATCTCGCAACTGCCCTGTTGAAATTATATTTTTCTTCAGATCTGGAACATGCCTTACCTCCTTTAATAGCCATTGGCTTCCATTCTATTGTTTTATAAAAACCTTACCCATTCCAACTATTTTACAAGGTTTATCATCACCTGGATGAACCTGTCCAAAATCTTCTTGAACATAGTCATAAAAATGTTTCCTAATAGGTGTGGCATGGAATGAGGCCCCTAAATCTATCACCTAGGTATAAATAATATTTTATAATAAAATAATACAAGAATATTGCAACACATCACTTGTTACATTTGCTTCACAATTGTTCTCTTATTATGCATCTCCTTCTTTTCCCTTCTTAGACTTACAGTCTTTCTATAAGTGTCGTTTCTTGCTGCATTTCTAGCACTCTATCCATGATTTGGACTTGGATCTGCCTTTCCTTCACTTACTACAATATCATGGGCTCTTTCCTCTTTCCATTTTCCTTCCTCTAGTCTCTCCAATGAAAGCATTACCTAATGTTTCACCGGAGCTTTTCCATGACATTTACTCACCAAGGATGGCACCGAAAACATCATCAAACTTTAAATTACTAGATCCAGAGTCAGAGTTACTAATGGCCATAACCAAACCATTCCAACCTTCTCACAATGAGCATAGAATTAAGAGAGCCCTAATTTTGTCATCAAAATTTACCACTATAGAACTTAATTGACTGGTAACCATATTAAATTCATTTAAATGATCAACAACAAATCCACCTTCTAACATCTTCATATTAAATAAATGCTTCATAAGAAATACCTTATTTGAGGCTAGGGTTTTTTCATATAGTTTGGCCAATGCTATCATTAAACCCTTCATTTTCGTTTCCTTTGAAATATTAAAGGCTACTGGCACCGCTAGACATAGTCATCTTGTTCCAAGTTCCTTTCTGTCGAGAATCTCCCATTCTATGTCTATCATACTCGTTCGCTTCATTATTTTTTCGCTCAATGGTATGTATAATATTTTTGATACAAATAATCTTCCATCTGCATCTTCCACGACTGATAGTTCTATCTATTAACTTTTATAACCCTAAACCTATCATCATTCACCATTTCTCCTAGTCAAACCAGGAACCCTTCTCTCCTTTGCGTTTATCAGCCAAATAGACGTTCATCTATGATACCAGTTGTAATAAAATTATATATTATAGAGCAATGGAACACATAAAATATTTGAGAAACACAAACACATAAAACAAGAGAGACACAGGTATATGTGGTTCACCCAATTTGGGCTACGTCCACAGAGAAACAACCAATCCTTCCTTAATATTTGTAGAAATTCTGCAAATTCTCTACAAATCTACCTCTGAGATCTCTGTAGAAAATCTGACTGTAGATTAGCCCGATAATGCAATATACCAAAGCAAAATACTATAATCTACTTCTACTATCAATTTGTTTTGTGGAAGCTTAAAGATTGAGCAAGATACGAGACAAACACATATAACAACAAGAAGAAGAATCAGTGCACAATACACATGAAAATACTCAGGGGAAAGCCTCATCTAAAAACCCAACTATCTGTATTATCATACAAGGTGGAAATGCATCAAAATTATACAAAGACTTAGCTCTCATAGCTACCCAGCTCTCAGTACAATCCTCCTGGATGCTCATAGGAAAACCTGGCTTCTCACAAGCCTTCTCCTCTACCCTCTAAGCTCCTATTTCCTTGTGCAATTACCTCTGGGATGATCTCCTTCACCCAGTGTAACACTGCTCTCGCACACTACTCTAACACACTGTCAGAACTGTGCAATCCTCAAGGAACCTTACCTTGACTACATGCATGAGTTTCCTTTATAGGAAAACACATGCAACTGATAGTACACGGTCCTTGGCATTTAACTCAACTAGGTCTTTCTTAGAATAAACATGCATTAGTTTTTGATGAGAGAATCTTCAGTTATCTGGAGGACACTGGTTGAGTGCATGCATGCATACTCTGAATGATAACTCACAATTAGTTCCTCAAATAGCTTGGAATTAATTTAACTGGATTTAACTCAGTAAACTGAGCTAACTAATTACAACTCAAATATAACTCAATCTTATCTCCTTAATTAGGGGATAATCTCCTTAATTTAAGGGATAACTATTGCATGACTTCAGAAAGACTTCTAGCTTGAATTTCTCCAACTAATTAATCCATAATGAATTAATTAATTATTTCCAAGTAGCTGGTGAGACTAAATTCAAATTTTAATTCACAATTTTAATTGAAGGACAAATTAAAATTGGAATATTCTTGTTGCCACATTTCAACAATATTATCCAAAAAATGAAGAGATACAACCTACAACAGATCTAATTTAATTTCCTCTTCACTCTCACACAATATCCTCTTTCTTTCTCACTTAGAATACACATGTACACAATCAAAATACAATTCCCTCATATATAGCAAGGGGTTGTCTTCTAGGGAAAAAATTGTAAATTAAACATAACTTCTACCATAAGATCATCCACCTAATTAAAGACTCATATTGACTGCGAAATTATAATATTTTACAAGGTATTTTTACATCTACTTTTAGCTTCGAGGGCATTGCCCTCGAACCCTCGCTAGGAGGGGCTCGTAAAATTGTCATCATCCCCACCTGATATCAATTAAACGGTGGCATTGCCCCCCCATTAGGGACTTGGGTCCAACCAGATGATACCTCTTAATAAATAATATAATCAGGCTCCACACCCAACAATATCCACAATCCCATGGAATACACATCATTCCAATCGATGGATGAGTTACAATTATAAGGTAATACCTAGTTACACCTCCCATTTGTATGGAACAAAAACCCATATGAACGTACATTATATCTAAACACCACAAACCTAGGTAATCAAGTACATTTTCACTTTGTTTTAGGACCCGTGAAATTCATAAATTCCACAATAACAATAAGATCCAAAGATGTATAATCTCACAAGAAAGTCCAATTTCTTATAAATTAAACAAAAAACACACAAAGTGGCTGCTACACCCTAGAGTTCAGTTCTTGAGGATAAGTTCCTTAAATCATTGACATAGGGAATCACAAAAGCATAATAAATATTGGTCCCCTATCTTGTCACCTTTTTCAATGCCTCTTTTGACCTTTTACCACTCATCTCCAATGCACATAACTACATACTACCTATTTTATTATACATTTTCGCCCCTTTGAACCCAAAAACATTTGACATGCATATATAGGTAAAAGATTATTATTTTCATTAATTCCAAAGTCTCTAATGGAGTAATTGAATTTTAAGTTGACTTTCCAAATGATGAATCATTTATCCTAACCCATGTACCAACAATTCACTTCCAGTACCCGATTGTGATTAACATATTTGCGCCCTTCCAAAATACAGTCCACCACATGGGCTTTGAAGACTAAGGTGTTAAAATAACTCTATGCTAATCAAATCACATTCATGTCACATGTGGGAAGTTCAAGCTTTATAGGTTAATGTTTCTAGACTATTGACTTTGGACATGATTTCCATGTTGATGACAAAAATCTTGAAAATTTTGAAACATGGGCTTTGTTCCAAGTATGGAAAATTTCTATAACACAAGTTGTTTTCCAAAATACTAAACATTTTGAAAAATATCCTTTGTTCCTTAACTTCAATCTACCCAAAATGTACAAAGTCACTTAGATTTACGAACAATGCGAATATTTGAGGAAAACACTAGATCAATTGTCTAATCAGTAAGAGGGAATAAATCTCACCTATTTTCAAAAAATATAGATTCTTTTTTGAGATGTCTTTGTATTTTGGGGAGAAAATAACCTAATTTTTCTTAAGTGTTATCATTTACTGATTTTTTTTTATGTCATTGTTAGAAAAATATGAGATTAGGGAATTGGTTTTAATCCACCACAATGCTTCTCTGGTAGACATATTTATATGTAGAACATAGTTGGGCATATTGATCATTTATTTTGTTATAGTTTGGGGACTATTAACTAATCATTATCTCATCGATTTGTTGTGGTAACAAGTTGATGTGTTACATTTTTGTAAATAGACTTCAATCTTATATCAATCAATGCTTGTTCTCGAGTTTTGCTTCATCATCTCAACCTAATCTTATTTATCATCGAGGAGTTAATCAGGTTGAGAAGGGCCCCTCATTTCTAGGTAATGATTTGTATTTTTATTTTACTAACTTAGGTTGTAGTATTTATGATTTGCAATTTTTTCATTCTCTGTTATAAGTGTATTAGTTTGATGAATTTCAAATTTCACTGCCATATTGCTCATATCGTTTCTCGTGTCTTTACATTTCTTTATGTTTTGACGTCTCACCTATATTTTTTAGTATTAAGTGTGAGAAACTAACCACTGGAACTAGAACCCTTCGTTTCTTTAAATCCAACCTGGTATTGAGTGCATGCACGCTATCTTGCAAGATTGAAATATTACAATCTCAGGTTGTACCAGGAGATTTAAGACAACGCATGGTATATGGTCTTTAGTTTCAGCATGCACTTATTCACATTCATTCTTTTCTCTCATAACATGTTATTTAACTGTTAATTTCAACTATTGATTGTAGATATTATATTAGGATAGAATAGGGATTTAATCCTATATTTATTGTTCTTTCATCTCCAAGTTTACAATTAATGGTTCGATAATTTAATGTTGGAAATATAAAACATATATTTTTCCCAACGTTTTTAGTGTTTGTAAGGGAGATGTTAAAAGGGATTAGAGAATTTGTAGCTTAGTTCTTTTCTTATTTTTCATAACACTGCTAACTTAGGGGAGGATAAATGGTAAGACACAAACATGCCCTTCAAAAAGGGCTCTAGCCTAACACATCCACTTTGGTAGGGTTTTTTCCAAAGCCTCATCGTGCTAGTTTATTTTTCTTTTATACAAGTGTGTTTTAATTTAATTTTGATTCATGGAAAGGAATACGCTAACTCATGATGAATAGATAACTAGTGATAATAGGACTTAGCAATGTGGGACCATCCAAGTACATGAAAAATCTTATTTTGAATTTTTTTTCTTATAGCAGACTTCATTTATTTGTTAAAGAAGTATTTAGGGTGATGTAAGAACCCCACTCGACATATTAATCCATGTGATAGACATGGATTATCAACTATAAAGAGGAATTCAAGATTGATCAAGAGCTTGAATAATGATCCTCTAGGAAATATTTCAAATTCTAGCAGCAACTGGGACACTCTCTACATCTCATGAAGAAAAAATATTAGTAGCATTCAAGAACACACCTGCACCTAGGGAGAAATAGAAGGGAAAATATCCATGAGCCAACCTCACAAGAAGATCGAAAAGCCTTCTCTAATCACCCTTGCCAATTTGGTAAGGAGATCAAAGAATCGCCGACCAAATTTAATGGAGGGAAACTATTAGAAATTGATATCAAAGAGCTCTTTACATGCCTATCATAAGATCCACCATGCACCAAAGAGACCAAGCATTCCACAAAAATAGATTTGCATGGGATGGTAGAGGAGGACATACAAAGTGGACTAGATGAGCAAAAGAGAGAGAAGAATATCATGATTGTATGGAGTGTTATTTCCAAATGACTATCATATCCAAGATTACTATCATATCCAACTACCACTCTTTCTTCCAATAACTCTTCTCCTCATATCATTTGAAACAAATAACCTCTCATGCTTTTCTATACATAAGCCTATTTCTCAAATTTGACTATGTGCGCATTCTTGTGGTTTCACAAATGTGATCTTAGTCTTTGTGTCCTTTCGCTCTCTTTCTTCAAAACCCAGATCATCATGTTTGATCTTTGGTTTAACTCAATGGGTTTAGGATTCATTACGTTCTATTACATAGAAATTATCCTTTTTATCCCATTTGACTTGATAATTTTAAGCAAATTTCCTTTGAAAAAGTTCGAAAGTGAGCTTACCATACTTATCTTGATCATGTTAGATTTTCTAATAAAAATAGAAAGGACTTATTCAATTTCTTGAAAAAATACCTACAAAATAACCGATTATTTCTCCTTCTTTATGAGATATAATTACATCTAATCCATCAATTCAATATACTTATCTTCCTGCTAATTCTCTAATTAATTAACCTTCTCTTCCAATTACGTAACCTAAAACTATGTGCTGTTTCCCAATTAGCCATAACATTGTGAGAGAGTCTTTCATTCAGTTAAACAATCCTTCACTAAGGACAATAGCTTTATAAAATGTCGAGGTTCTTCTCCATAGCTGTCATCATTTAGTCAAACACATTCTCCTTCTCGAAGTTGCACATAAATGGCGAATATGATTTCCAACGTTTCTTTGTTTCCTTCACAATTTATTGAGTGTTCTTTCTGTGTAATGTTCTAGTTATTACATCATGATTAACTATTCAACCACTATTAATATTTTAAAATTAAAATTCTGACATATTCATATTTTAAAATTGCTAAAATTAATTTAAAATTTAACTTTAATACGTCTTTTTTATTACATATTTTTCAGTTTCTTAACTTTACAAAATACCCCTATTTTAATATTTTATCATATTAAAAAGTATTTTTGGTTTCTTAATTTGACCAAAATACGCATTCTAAAACTATAAATATGGAAAAAAATTGCGTATTATAATATGATGCCACTGTAAAAGTAATAAGAAACATGCAAATTATAAATGGTAATCATTCTAAAACTATAAATATGCAAAAAAATTGCGTATTATAATATGATGCCACTGTAAAAGTAATAAAAAACATGCAAATTATAAATGGTAAAGACGATGATTCATTACGTGATGCCAATTACATAACTAAATATATAAATAATTATCACCAACAATAGCTATATAAATTAATTAGAAGTAGATGTGAATAAGAATCAAAATACATCAGGCATTATCAAAATTTAAAATAAAAATTAATTAGACTATTATTATAATAATGAATTTAACCCCAAAAAAAATTAACAATAAAGATTTATCTTTATTTTATGAATATCTTTTATTTTATCCTAACTTACTAATATTACATTTACACAAAAGTATAACTTATATTTATATGATTCTTTAATTAATTAATTTAATTAAAATACTAAAAAAAATATAACACTTTTTTAAATAAATCTTAATTTTAATCTTGTGACTAATATTAAGAATATTTTACAATATTTAGTATAAGTTAAATCACTCTAATTTATTTAAGAGATTTAATAGAAATATAAGCCTATTTTTTATAAAATTCGGTTAAAACATTTTAGTTACAACTCTCAAATTTCAAGATTTTGACTGGGGATTTTTAAGTATTTTGTCTATTAATTTTTTTGAAACAAATTTCAACTATTTTTAACCATTCTAATAAAACTAATGAAAACTTAATTTAATTAAAAATAAAAATAATATATGTTATATTAATTATTTATATATAAAATATATTCCTACCATAACCATAACCATAATCACCCAAGCGTTGTCCATTGTCGCTCAAATATGTGCCATGAACACGATAAACATAGCTTTCACTCACAGCTTTGTTCCCCTGGTATAATGGTATTAGGTAAGCGCTTTCTTAATATTCTTTGCCGTTTCTGTCAGATCGAATTAGGTCACATGACACTTTCAGGCGTTGTCCTAAAAGCAATTGAGAACGGCACTTCCCCAGTCGGTCAATGTTTGTCCTCTGCAAGAAAGGTTATTCGATCACCTGTTGGAAAGAAACTCACGAGAGACCTCGGCTTTCGCTGTTTCAAACCTTTGACCTCATGGCGATGACAGCCTGACAAAATAACCAATCCACTTAGCATGGTATCCACTTACCATGGTATGTGGGTTGTTGCTGGTTATTGGTAATTCATTATTATTGGGCTATCAATTTATTATTATTTATAAATAATAAGCATCATTTGTATAATTTTAAAAAGAGATTTTGAGGATGAAGTATTTTTCTGGTTCGAAATGCCTTGACCAAACAGATCTCTTATATGATTTCTTTAAAAAAAAAATTGCTTATATCATTTGTATACTCTCTGTAACAAATTAAAAGTAATATTAAAAAAATGTTATATAATATTAAAAATGATTTTCAATATATAAATAAAATTGTCTAGCATAAAGTAGATTGTGCTTAAATAATTTGTATAATCCGGTTAACAAGTTAAAAATAATATTAAAAAAATGTTATATAGTATTAAAAATGACTTTCAATATATAAATAAAATTGTCTAGCATAAAATAATTTTGACTTTTTAAAGATTAATTTGGTTTGAAATTTGACATGGTTAGTTGAAATCTTAAACTTAAATTATATAATTTATGTAATCTTTATGATTTTATAAAACTAAATTTATTAATATATTTAAAAATATAATTTTAATAATAAATATCATAATTTCATTATTTTTTTACCTAAATAAAAAACAAAACATGTAATAATTAAACTAAAAAACCTAATAAACTCTTACCTTGCTTAAAAAGACACATATGATTAATTATGAAATTACTCATATTATAAATATAAGTATTTATATACATTTATTTTAATGGCTAGAAACAAAATTTTTGATATATTATATAATTTATTAAATTAAAAAATTATAATTATATAAATACAAAATATTATACTTTTCTATTTATTTTGTAAGAATATTTATTTAAATATATTTTTAGGAAATCATTGCATATAAGTTTATGTCTTGGATCTTTTAGCCAACACCAATGACCTTTTAGTAATTTTCCAGCCACCTTTCTTAAAAGTTGTGTCATCATCCAATCGTCGAATAGAGATCAAACTCATATGCCCCTAACCTATTTAAGCAAGATATGCTGTCCATCCTTTTTCTTGATTCATACATATCCTACTCCAACAATATTACAAAAATGATTATTTCCTAAATGTATTTTACCATGATCAACTTTTTCATATTTAAAAAAATTATATTTACATGGGGTCATATGGTCACATGATCTAAAGTCAAGTACCCAATGAATGCTATTGCTAGAAATATATAAACATGTTTCTTCTACTGAAACAATTAATAAAACATCACTTCTCACCTTCCTTTGCATTGCTAGATTTTTTATTTGTGTTTATTGATTTTTGTTCTTTTGCTCCTTCTGTTCCTTCCTCCAAAACCAACAATCCTTTCTCTTGTGTCGTACTCTTCCTTTCTCATTCTTGATTTCGATCTACCTCTTGAATTTGAAGGCCCCTGTCTATATGTTCAATTTTCCTTCCACGATCAGCTAAGGCTAGAGATTCTCCTCCCTGGTTTTCTGCATTTGATTTGCAAGACAACTCCTCGTTCATTAAACTGTTACTGACATCATCAAACTTTAGGGTCCTTGCAGGTGCTGAAGTGCTAATAGCTACTATCAAATTCTTCTAGCTATTTAGCATAGAGCCCAATAATAAGATGGCTCTAGTCTCTCCATCCAAAATAATTTTGATAGAGGAAAGTTGACTTATTATTATATTAAACTCATTGAAATTCTATACCATTGAAGCACCTTCCTTCATCTTGTTATTATACATCTTTTTCTTGTCATATAAATTATACATCTTGTTCCACAACCCTTATGCTATCTTTTCTCCCCTGACATTAAAATATACATTCTTTGCTAAATACTGATGAATTGTGGCGATGGTATTTCTATCCAGCTTATTTCATTCTTCATCTCTCATTGGCGAGGGATTCTTCGCTACTCGCTCGATCGACAAATATTGATCCTTTAAAGTTAATATGTCCTCCATCTGCATCTTTCATAGGGAAAAATTAGCCCCATTTAATTTCTCCACATCTGGTGCTCATAATTCTTCGCAACAATAACGTAGCATACACCAAAAATTAAACCCAGAAAATTTACTCTAGCACAGAACAAGAGATTTACATGGAAAAACCACGAGAAATGTTTTAGTAAATTTTTTTTATCACAATAAAAATCAATGTACATTTCACTAGCTTTATTCTTTCCCACCCATACATTTTCTTTTTACCCACGCCCTTACATGTATACAAATATATATACAATAATTCATTATAAGGTATACAAATATATATACAAATAATTCATTATAATATCACAAGTTGTAAATACCATAAACACTAACAACTTTGACTTGATTTAATTTCACGCATAAACTAAAATAAATATATAAAACTATTGCCTAAAATTATGTGTGGAGTTAGCATACTTTTGTATTTTTTTGACATTCATTATTTTCATTTTCACACGAGTGTTGGCACTCGTACAGATACCTTGGGAAAAAATGTTATCTCTGTGGGGTCTTTCATCTCTTGAGTGACATAAAGGAATTTAGTATTTGTAGGTGGTTGACGATTCTAAGTTAGTGGTACATTTTCAAACAACGAGTGTCGGCACTCATACAGATTCCTTGGGCAAAATTGCTAGCTCCGTGGATTCTTTTATCTTTTGAGAGAGATAAAGGAATTTAGTATTTGTAGGTGGTTGGGGATTTTAAGTTAATTGTTGATTGGTTCATAGGAAAAACTCAATGAGATGACATACTTTTGCCTTCTTGTTCTTGTCAACGTCAAATCAAGCATCTTCAAGAGTCTTATCACTCTATAGCAATAGAAAATTTTTACCAAATGTTACGCACCAGGTCGATGACTTTTCTAAGGAAGCAATTGTGAAATGAATACAAAAAGTTTTTGATTATTTTAAAAATAAAGATGGAAGTAAATTTTCAAAATTATAATAATGTCATTTAAAAAATATACATTATTATTTACATTGAATAACTATATTCTATTAATATAAATATATTATTAGCTCAAAACTATTTTAATAGCAATCATACAACTTTGATTTAATTTCTATTTTATACCTTATTGTATTTTTAAAAAAGTCAAAACCGTTAAGAAATAAAATAGTAAAATATTATTTTGAAAATGTACACTCCTAGTGAATAATTATAGATAATTAGATTATAATAATAAAAATATTATATATATAGATAATTAGATTATAATTATAAAAATATTGTTATATCTTACACTCAATTGAATTATAATTAATAAAATCTTGCTATTTCTTAAAGTTTTGTGATATATATGGATAATAAAATTACTTTTCTGAAAAGACAATTTCATTATAAAAATATTATTTAGAAATTGTATATTTCTATTGAATAACTATTAAGATGAATATATTATTAGATAAAAGTTAACAGATATTAACTCAATTTTGGGATCAATCATACAATTTTGTTTTAACTTTTATTTCATATGTTATTTATGGAATGGAGTTGCTTTTAGTGTGATTTTTTCGTCTTTCAGAGAAAATTGAGTTTAAATTTGGATTTGTGTTATTTAAATTAGTTTTTTGAATTTATATATGAATTAAGCACCTTGAAAAATCTTATGGCACTTCAATTGTGCAGGAGTTACCATCAACCTTATAATTTTAATAAATTCCTATCATATTTTAGAGAAATTACACCCTAAAAACCAACCAAAAAACTTTCAAAAAAGTCACTAAAAACAACTCGATACGGAAAGGGTGGAAAGCGTGACCATTTGGATATGAAGTGGAAATTGTGACCAATTACGACCAACTTTTCGTGTCTAGGTGCGCGAGACCTACACGCGAAAACTGTTGGCACCTCAGTACTGTTCATGACGCTGGTTTCGTGCAAACTAATTGAGAAGGTCGAGAGTCTGTGAGAGTGAGGTATTTGTAAAAAAAGTTGTCCGCAACTATTCCTTTCCGAGTTGTTTGTAAAGAAAGTTTCTTGTAATTCCGGAGTGTAGTAAAATGGTATCCTCAGTGGAACTATAGTATAGCAAGCCTGATGTTCTCATGATCTCGTATCCGGTACAAGGCCATACCAATCCAATGCTGCTATTTGCGAAGAGGCTCACCTCTAGACAAATCATGGTCACGTTTGTGACGACTGACGAAAGCCATGAGCCCATGATACAGGCTCAAGATGCACTTCCCAGGGTGTCAAGCTCCTTTAAGTTTGAAACAATCTCAGACGGACGTCTTGTGGACTTTGATCCATCCATGGATGTGGACATGGTCCTCGACATGTTATGCACGATGGGAGGACTGACATTATCAAATCTCATAGAGAGGCTGAACACTCCAGGAAACAATATATCTTGCATTTTTTTCGATTCCTTCCTTCACTTAGTTTTGGATGTTGCAAAGAAGTTTAATATTCCTGTAGCTCTTTTCTGGACACATTCATGTGCAGTTTACACCATTTATTACAATTCTATCAGAGGATTGGGTATGTTTTAATTTACCAAACCTGTATTATGTCCATACCTTCTACATTCTCTATGTCAGTATAATAATTTTCCTATTTTCAGCTAACTTGCAGGATAAAACAGGTAAAATAGTGGACGAAGATAGAAATCCCAGGACTTCTGTTCCTCAAGGTATCAGACTTGCCATCCTTTCCGCATCCTTGAAATACCTGTCAGTCCCTATTCCAATCATTCATGGATCAGTTTAAGCCTCTTCCAGAGCCAACACGTGTTCTTTGAAATTCCTTTTCACAATTGGAATCGAATGAAATAAGTTCAATGAAATCAATAGCTCCGATTCACACTTGTTGGAGTCACGATTGCCGTTACACCAAAACCCGCAGGTGTTAGTAAACAGACATATCGCTAGATTTAAGCACATGCCGCGAAACACATGGGGAGCATTGACCTTCTACACCGCCATTAATGGGGAGCCAATAATCTCCACCCCCCAACGTGAGCACAGTTTGTTTCGAACTCGAGACCTCTGGCTCTAATACCACTTGTTCGTATCACGATTGCCATTACACCAAAACCCGCAGGTGTTAGTAAACAGACACATCGCTACATTTAAGCACATGCCACGAAACACACGGTGAGCATTGACCTTCTACACTGCCATTAATGGGGAGCCAACAATACTGTCGGTACTCTCATACCCTCGGCTTTCTTCGACGGACAGAATCCTGGACAGACATACCCTGGGGCACATTTGTGGAAAACCACAAATTGCATGGACTAGCTGAATACGAAGGAACCCACTAGCGTCATGTTTGTTTTCCTCGGAAGCGTGGTGGTTCTTTCAAAAGAAGAAATGTATGAGATAGCTCTTGGGCTAAAGGCTAGTGGATATTCTTTCCTATGAGTCATTCTTCCACCTTCTTCCAAAAGGTAAACTAATAGTGAAGGGAACTTACCTGCAGGTTTACTGAACGAAACCTCTTGGCAATGCCTAGTCATTCCATGGTGTCATCAGCTACAATTTCTTTCTCATGCATCTGTGGGTGTTTTTATGGCACACTGGAATTCTACACTGGAAAGCCCCAGCCTTGTTGGAGATATTAATCCCAGCCACTGCGTTAAACACCTTTGTTATAGACATTTTTGTGCCCTACAACTCCAAGCATGAAATGTCCATAAACCAAGGGCTCCTAAGTCCCTAAAAGTGTTGTTCTAACCCCTAAAGGAACAAGGTCAACATATTACAGCTTCTCCCAGAAGTTCTCCATGAGAAACTACTCAGAACTGGTCAAAACTGGATCATTGCACTTGCTCCATGGCCAGAGTGCGATGCATTGCACCTTGTACACACGGGAAGTGCGTTGCATTTCAAAAAGCCCTTCTGTGGGGTGCGATGGACGAGAAAAGACAGGTGGCGAAGACAGTTTGCGAGGTGGATGGTCATGGAATCTTCCAGAAACTTCTCCTGGGACACTTGCCTCTCAGAATCACCCAAGGATTAGTAAGAGATCAATGAGATCTCCAAGTGGCATGAAGAACTATCAGAGAGAAGACACTAATCAAAAACCCAGAGCTGACTCACAACTCTGCAAATATCTATATATAGATCTCTCATCCCAGAGATCCAGAGGTTGGAGGCTGGAATTTTGCATATTGTAAGGAATTGCTGTTGGTTTCTAGAGACAAACATCAGATTGTTGGGTGATCTATGCTTTGTTGGAGGTGAAGAGGGGCTTCTTTGCTGGGAGGTTGATGCTGGGTCGGAACCACTGGTTGTAACTCCTCCTCGATCTTTTCTTGTTCATCAATAAAAGCTATTTGAGTTCTCCTCCATCTTTTTGTATCATTGATGCTTGTTACATTTGTATGGTTAACTTAAACCTGATCCTAAGTTGTTTATGAATATAGATCCATGTCTTTGTATAGTGCTATACTTCTGTGATCTTTCAGGTACTTTGTGAAGCTGGGCGTGCTAGTGAGCAGGTAGCTAGAATCTATCAAAGAAGAGAGGGATCGAATCAAAGGATTAGTGCAAGACACGGGTTGGTTCTTTCTATTCCTCTCTATCTATCAACAACAAGCCGGAGTCCAATTAGGGACTGCTTCGATGACATGGTTAGTTCCTATTTCTTCATCTGGATTATTATCTGGTATTTCTTATGTTGAAACTCAACAAATTGATCCAATGTGTCTTCAAAGGTCAATCTACCCTTTAAGTACTGGATTGCCACCATATGGAGGGCAGTATGCCTTTTCATTGTTCCCTCCCGGAGAACAATCATATGGGAGTTTACAACAAAGTTCAGGTCAAACTGGAATTACATCCAGCGGTTGGGTACCAATACTGCCTCAACAACCAAGGGTTGTATATTCAATGCAACTAGTCCACCCTGTGTCGGATATTCCCACTATACCTGCTATGGTGACTGCGTCGTAAGTACAAGCGCTACCTGTTGTATGTCAACCCCAAGTTTCTCAGGTTGCAATACAACAGCCTCTTGTCTCAAAGACTCAATCACAACCTCAGGTTAGTGACTCCTTATCTAGAGCGACTTAGGCTCAAACAAGTACTGTGACTCCTCATCTTGGTCAATCATCCAATATTGGGCATCAACAAATGGTCCAACAACCATGGCTGGTTCAATCTCAACAACTGCCATTCCAACAATCATAGCAAGGACCTAAGCAACAAGTCTTTGTAAGTAATGGGCAACCGCATTTCCAAAGTGGTTATCAACAACCATATTATAATGGTTATGCCCATTAACCTTGTCAAAGTTGCCAGCATCAAATACATTATGCTGGTATGCAAAGACCTACTGCTCAGGCGATTCCATCTTATCCTGGGTATGCTTCGCCTAACCTGAATCAACAGTTGCCCTTTGTAGCAACTCTAGAATTACCAGAACTAAACCGACTGACGAATGATCCAATTGCTTATGCCCCTTGGTGGCCAGCGATTCCGCATAAACTTCCGTCAAATATTCCTAAATTTAATGGAAATCTGTGTGAAGACCCGTCGAATCATGTGACGACATTTCATCTGTGGTGTTCATCAAACACCCTAAACGATGATTCAATTAGGCTTCACCTTTTCCAGCGGACATTAACTGGTCCGGCAGCAAAATGGTATATCGAGTTACCCAGATCTTCGTTTGACAACTTCAGTACCCTAGCCACAACCTTTTTAACCCATTTTCAGTTACTGATAAGGTACGAAACGGGAACAGAACTTCTTACCAATTTCAAACAGACAACGGCCACTCACATATCTGATCATATTCATGAGTGGCGACGTCGTCGTAGAATGGTAAAAACATATGTTCCTGATCAGCTGCTAGCTGAATGGTTTATTAAGTCATTATTACCTTCTATCACAAAAGATGTGGAAAAGGGAGGAGTCGTCACTGAAGAGCAAGTTATTGCTCGTGCACAATATCTAGACTTGATCTATACTCAGTTTGGCACGCTCTACGATAAAATACCTGATGCTCCTAGACCGGAATTTTCCGTTCCTCTTTGTTATGAAACCAGCTCAAGAAAAGATAGAAAATAAAGATCAATGCCTTAGAATTCAGCCTCTTCGAGGGGGCAACCTCCTTTACATTACATAAATGAACAATTCTTGGACGATACAAATGAAAAGGCTTCCTTTATATATATAGGAGTCCAAGGGGTTATAACATAATCAGAGCTGACATAACAATAATAATGTAAGGGCACAATAATAACAATAGTGGGCTTCTATGGGGCACAATAGTAACAATATGGGCACTACATGGGTACATCAATATAATAAGTGGGTTGTACTAATAACAATAAGGGGTTACACTAGTAGTATAGGGGCCTAACATGCCCCTCTCCTTCAAAAAGTGTTGTCCTCAACGCTTGAGTAGTTCTTGATGCTTTTGTATAAAATTCTTGCCCTCCCATGAGGAATATTCGGTAGGTAAGTTCTTCCACCTAATGAGATACTTTGAAATTGATTGATTTCGTAGCTGTCGGGTTCTTGTTTCTGTGACTGCTCCAGGTTCCAATATGATTTTTCCTTCCTCTTCAATTTCTAGCAATATTGTTTGAATTGGAATCTTTTGGAACTTTTGAATAAGTGGCCATACTTCTTCGTCCTTCTTCCATTCATCCCTTGCTTCATTTATCCAATTTGGTTGGATAATAGAAATAGCACAAAACAATGCTTTCACACCCTCATCCTTGAAGAGTCTTCCCATTCGGTAAGGTCGCCATTTTTTAAGTGCATGTAGTATTGCCAACATTTCCTTCTCATAAATAACTTGCTTGAGATGTAGTAGTAAATATACCCAATCACCTACATCAAAACATTTTTCACTACGATGTTGATCTACTTGTTGTTTCGTTTGATTTTGCACCGAAGTGGCGTTATCCTTCAAAATTTGGAGAACTTGTTGTTGATGATCAATGTGATCTTTCACTGCTTGAACCTTTTTCTTCTTGATATGTCCTTCTATCTCTGGAGTTTTAGGAGTGGTAATTTCTTGCAATCCTTTACAAGATATGGTCAGAGTCATTTCTTGATGCTCGATGTGATCTTTCACTTCTTGAACATTTTTCTTCTTGATATCTCATTCTATCTTGATAGTTTGAGGAGTGGTAATTTCGACCAATGAATTACAAGATATGGTTGGATTCATTTCTTCTTTATCGATGTGATCTTTCACTTCTTTCACCTTTTTCTTCTTCATATGTCTTTCTATCTTGAGAGTTTGAGGAGTGGTAATTCTTGCCAATGCTTTACAAGATATGGTCTGATTCATTTCTTCTTTCTCTGGGGTGGGGTCCTGGCGTATATCTTCTTCTTTTGACCTTTCTTGCTCCTTTTCTTCTTCCTCTTCACAATCTATGTAGAATAATTTCTTCTCAGCACACTTATGACCTTTAGTGTATTTGCTATCACAACTGTAACAAAGCCCTTTTGCTCTTTTTTCTTCCAATTGTTGTGGTGTAACCCTTGTAGGTTGTGGAAGGCTAGGAGAAAAAACACTTCCATCTTTATAGTTGTGAGGGGTACGCTTCCTGGTTTCCATAATTTTTCTTTCCACTATGTCACAAAGCCCTTTTACTCTTTCCAAATCTTGTGGTGTTGCTCTAAAGAAGGTGTTTCTCTTTGTATCCTCATAATGTGCTATCATTTCCTCCGTGAAAATCGACCACGTAACAAGTTGTTTATGAGAACAAAGCCCTTTGTACCATAAAAATTCATCTGGTTCTAAATATGAAGATGCAATACATACCTTTTGTAATAGTTGTACACCATGTAGATCAAAATACTGCTCCATCTGAAGTATCCAATTTACCGGATCCTTGCCATCAAACTTCCTCATCTTGCTTTTTCTTGATTTTAGGACCTCGATCTTGAAACATCTGTAACTCTGTACTTACGAATATTTAAGTTCTGAAATTGCTACTTTTAGTAGCCCTCTATGTCCTCTTTCCAATGCCACCAATCTGATCCAAATTGGATTCTCTAAAAAAGAGTTATGCACAATCTCCCAAGATTACCTGATTATAGACCTTTCCAGAAGAGCGAACTTGTATGAAGTGCCACGTGTCAATTTTTTGACCTTTGGCTCTGAAAACGATATACAAGAAACTAAAGTCCGTCCTCTTTGTATACCTTCTAACGAATTTTCAATCCAATCCCCAGAGAGAAAGTTATGACGATTTTCCCCAGGTCACCTGTTTTGAATGTAATTCAGGAGTCTACAAAAATACCAACTTCCTCAGATTATATCTCCGCAAATATCGCGCAAAAAGATTTGAAATTCAGTCCCACGGTTCAGCGCAATTTCTTCTCAAATGGGTTTTTTTTGCGACTTCTGAAACGTCACAGAAAAAAAGTTATAGTGAAAATGCCACGATGACCTATTTGGAGAAGCGAAACCCTAGAATCCAAATCTCTGATACCAACTGTTATGAAACCAGATCAAGAAAAGATAGAAAAGAAAGATCAACGCCTCATAATTCAGCCTCTTCGAGGGGGAAACCTCCTTTACATTACATAAATGAACAAT
Source organism: Pinus tabuliformis (assembly GCA_031772625.1). Classification (NCBI taxonomy): domain Eukaryota; kingdom Viridiplantae; phylum Streptophyta; class Pinopsida; order Pinales; family Pinaceae; genus Pinus; species Pinus tabuliformis. Next base: position 1,170,614,215 of record CM062809.1, read on the forward strand.
TCTTGGATGATACAAATGAAAAGGCTTCCTTTCTATAGATAGGAGTCCAAGGGGTTATAACATAATCAGAGCCGACATAACAATAATAATGTAAGGGCACAATAATAACAATAGTGGGCTTCTATGGGGCACAATAGTAACAATATGGGCACTACATGGGTACATCAATATAATAAGTGGGTTGTACTAATAACAATAAGGGGTTACACTAGTAGTATAGGGGCCTAACACTCTTCCTCCTAAATAAAACAATGACTCTCATGACGGAAATGGCGTGATTGGCGCAACAGACACGAAATCGACAAAGGCTACATCTAAAAAGGCCCGTAAGATTTCCAGTCAAAATGCAAATGAGGAACTTCTTGCCTCAAAATTAAATGCCGTATCGATCAACAAAGGCAAACAACTGAAGCAACCAGGGGGCAAGAAGAAAAAGAAAGGGAGAAAAAAGAAGCAGGATGAGTCATCTCCTGAAAAAGCTTTTGCAAACCCTTCTGGGCAAAGGAAATCCCCTACGGGGTGTCATATATGTGATGAGGATCATCGGACGAGAGATTGTCCACATAAAGTTGAAGTTAAGAAACTCTTTAAGAGTTCAAAAACCTCAGCAGTATTGACTGATCTGTTTCCAAACCCGGGAACCAAACTGGTTGCTAATCAAAATGCTTCCCGATCCCAAGTGCTTATGTTGTCTATCTCAAAGCAGCAAAACGATGCTTTGACAAGGAATAAAGATTACGGGAATCCACAGCTGTCGAATAACAAGGCTAATGAACAACCTAGTAGTTCAACAACAACTTTGACCGAAGTTGTGCCACCCATCATTCCTGAACCAATGATAAAGTCGTCAAAGGGAGTAGTACACAAATCAACATTTAATCCTCGTGCAAAAGTAGCATAGAATTATAATATAATAGAGGACCTGGCCCAATTGTCGTCCGCTATGTCGACACTTGAGGTACCACAAAATTGCCCCTCCCAAAAGCAAGCTTTATTATCAGCAATAGGTGGGACTGACCCAACGGATTCCAATCTTGTATCCTTTAATCACAAAGGATATGACCCTCAATTACCGGCTCAACTAGCTTTCCTTATTCAAGTGAAATCCCTCAACAAAACTGTTCATAGAACAATTATTGATGAGGGGGCATCTACATGTATTATGTCGATGAGTTGCTGGAAAAATTTAGGCTCACCCCCTTGTCGAGATCGCCAATGACATTAAAAGCATTTGATGGACGATCATACACTCCATACGGGATTTTAAGTAACTTGCAAGTTGAACTAGGGGGCAAAACAATAGAAATTGATGTTGAGGTTATCCATGAAAACCTCGATTACAACATCCTACTGGGAAGGCCCTGGATATATGCCATGGCCGCAGTTGTGTTGACCTACTTCAGGAAGATTGCATTTCCCTTTCAAGGAAGAATTATAATCGTCGACCAACAAACATTTCTCCCCAACAGTTCACAAGTTACGGGAAGCATTCCAATGATCCATGGAAGCAATCATTCGCTTCAAAATATCGGAGTCGGTCTCCTAAAAGACCCTGCTTTAATGGGTACTTTTGCCCTACCGCCTTCGGGTAATCTGGTGGAAGTGGCCACAGTGGAAACCTACAATATGAAATCTTCTATATCTAATGGATTTCGAAGATTCCTGAACATTTTGTCAGCATGGATCATCGCCATTTTAGAAATATTGTAGCAATCAGTTTTCTTGGCCTGGGAGGCAACCCCAAATCAACGCTCATCGAGTGTTTGGATAGATAGGTCTAAGGAATATGGCACCTCTTCAAATCCTTGGTCGCATGTACATTCTACAAACGAAGGAATCATTCAATCAATGATGAAAGGAGAGGCACCATGGGAAGATTACCACCATCACTCCCATCTTCCGAATTACCACGAAGATTATTCCAACGACCTTAATCATCCTTCAGTTTTTGATTTTCTATCAAATACTGTAAATATGGTGGATGTCGAGGAAGGTTCTTATCTCGTGTCAACCTCATTAAAAAATGAAACAAGGAGTCATGAGGATAGTTCTTTTACTGTGTCAACCTCATTAAAAAATGAAACAAATCCCCTTTCCAAATCTCAAAGGTAAACCTTCATTCCAACCACTGAGTTGAATGCAATGAAGCTTGGGGGGCATGCACCTTGATTTGCGTTATTATGCTGGGGGCATGCAATCTTATCATGAGCAGTGTTACTGTAGGGTTCAAGCTCGTTAAAAATAGACCCGCCACGAGCAGTGTTACTGTAGGGTTCAAGCTCGTTAAAAATAGACCCGCCACGAGCAGTGTTACTGCAAGGTTCCAGCTCGTTAAAAAATAAACATAAGACATGAGCAAATGTTTCCACCCGTGTTTAAGCTCGTTAAAAAATGAACTATTCCGCGGTAAATAACCATCGTGAATGTAGTACTTCAGCCATTAAAGCCTTGGTCGTGTTTGCACCGTCACCTCCACTTTTCATTGGCCGATCATTCACCTCCATTTGGTTGTTTACCCATTTTGAGGAACAACTGCGAAGAGTGATTTCACTAGCCATCCTTATGACACTGACGTGATTGGAAAATTCCAAACCTTACCTGGAATCAGCTGCTACCCGTTTTATCACTCGTTCCTCAAAAGACGAGTCTCCTTTAAGATCTTTTCAACTGACTCGTAAAATATGAAAAGATTGCCGAGCCATTGGCCTCTCCAGCTCGTTAAAGGGACAGGAAGTGCTATCGCTCCTCTAGATTTTAATCTTTTTGGACCTGAGGGATTATTACACAAAAAGATCGAGCGCTTGTTTTGTTGGGCTCATTAAAACTATCGAAAATTCATCCCTTCTGTATTGTTCTATACTTTTTCGGACTTAAGGGATTAGATGACGAAAAAGGAATTTTGGAGTTACCTTTACCTTCCTTTTCAGACTCTCTAAAATTGAAAAGGACCGAGTTATCTTTGTTGTTAAACTCGTTAAAAAGATTAATAGCGACAAACTTGTCTTTAGACGAGAACGAGTTTCACTATCGCTAGGCTCGTTAAAACATAGCGATGGTTTTGCCCGAAGGGAAAATTATAGAACAAGCATATGTTATCCTCCTCAAACTTGACAAAAATAAAGAGGTATTGGTCAGCAATAACTGGGGAAAAATTGGGAAGAAAACTCAAAGAAACTTTGTTGGTAGCAAGTCGCTCTTGAACATGACACTTCCACTCCGTGTCCGAGTCGGGTTGGGTTGTTTCATTCACCGGTCACATCACCATGGTCACGCCATACCATCCACATTTGGGGTTAATGCTACCAATCCATCACATCAGTGTCGCCGATATGTTCAAGAGAAGTCATCCAGAGAAGTCACCTGTGTCTCACCCACTACCATACATTATACTCCATTCTTTCATTACCACCACCTTGAACCTTATATCACCAGATCGTTTTCACCTCCATCAAAATCATTTGCTCCGTTCCGTGTCATTGATGTGGGATTCATTAAGGCCCTCCTGTGACGGATCACTTCTTGTCGACATCAGCTCATTATCCAAGAAGTCGATCTAGGAACACCCCATTCATTACTTTGAAGCTTGCATGCCTCAATGGCAAGTTTCTCACTTCCGGTGACAGGTTTACATCAATGGCCTTCGACCGAAAGATTTTGTGTGGTGTACGACGCAAAGTCCTTTATTCACACCATGTGAATTGTACTGCAGTACCTTGAGGGTCATTATCATTATCGGTGATTCCTCTCGCGCTTGTTAACAGTTTACATCATTGACTGGTAATCAAGCGATGTCTTTCCATGTTCGACTTTAGAACATTTCTCACATGGATCGACTTGTACTTCGAGTGAAGATCAGACGAGATTGAAGACCCCGGATCTAGTTTCATCCATCCGGGCTGCGATATATATTCAGGGAAATAAAAAAATTAAATGTACAGCATTGCAGCACAGATAATCATCCTACCAAAAGGATGATGGCTCTATCAGAATCATCAGTCTACACTCAGACGGTTGTCTGTCCTATGTACATGAAAATGAATTTATAAAGCTGAGCATGGGAATGCCCGCCTCAGCTAGATCATGAAAATATTATGAAGATAATGTATTGTATTGTATCTTATTACAGGTCTCCTCCCAGCATTGAAAGAACTTCGGATCCTCATAATAAAGCATTTCACCCAACACCAAAAGGTTAACGGCCTCATACTTTAGGGGGCAACTGTGATAGACATTTTTGTTCCCTACAACTCCAAGCATGAAATGTCCATAAACCAAGGGCTCTTAAGTCCCTAAAAGTGTTGTTATAACCCCTAAAGGAACAAGGTCAACAGATTACAGCTTCTCCCAGAAGTTCTCCATGAGAAACTACTCAAAACTGGTCAAAAATGGATCATTGCACTTGCTCCATGGCCAGAGTGCGATGCATTGCACCTTGTACACACGGGAAGTGCGTTGCATTTAAAAAATCCCTTCTGTGGGGTGCGATGGACGAGAAAAGACAAGTGACAGACACAGTTTGCGAGGTGGATGGTCATGGAATCTTCCAGAAACTTCTCCTGGGACACTTTCCTCTCAGAATCGCCCAAGGATGAGTAAGAGATCAATGAGATCTCCAAGTGGCATGAAGAACTATCAGAGAGAAGACACTAATCAAAAACCCAGAGCTGACTCACACCTCTGCAAATATCTATATATAGATCTCTCATCCCAGAGATCCAGAGGTTGGAGGCTGGAATTTTGCATATTGTAAGGAATTGTTGTTGGCTTCTAGAGACAAACATCAGATTGTTGGGTGATCTATGCTTTGTTGGAGGTGAAGAGGGGCTTCTTTGCTGGGAGGTTGATGCTGGGTCAGAACCACTGGTTGTAACTCCTCCTGGATCTTTTCTTGTTCATCAATAAAAGCTATTTGAGTTCTCCTCCATCCTTTTGTATCATTGATGCTTGTTACATTTGTATGGTTAACTTAAACCTGATCCTAAGTTGTTTAGGAATATAGATCCACGTCTTTGTATAGTGCTATGCTTCTGTGATCTTTCAGGTACTTTGTGAAGTTGGGCGTGCTAGTGAGCAGGTAGCTGGAGACTATCAAAGAAGAGAGGGATCAAATCAAAGGATTAGCGCAAGACACAGGTTGGTTCTTTATATTCCTCTCTATCTATAATCCATAAAGGAGATACAAAGGTAGCTTTTCCCTGTTTGTTTCTAAGGTAGCTGTCACACCTTAGTGGGATAGAGTAGTTCTGAATAGACACTTTTCCTTGTAACAACCTCGATAGTAGCCATACCTGTCAAAAGTATTTTTGCAAGTTGAGTTTAAGTTTGAAGATGGAAAGACTGGAGGCAGAAGAGAAGTACTGCCAGAATATGTTTGAATATGGAAAGATTGGAGGCAGAAGAGAAGTATTGCCAAAACCATTCCGAAAAACAACAAAGAATTTAAGGCATTTAATGTATTTTCTTAAACAGATATGGGCAAGCATTCATTCCACGACTATAGCCCACACTCCACAAACACCTACCCCATTCTTCAGACTCAACAACAACAACATATTAATTATTTGCTCTGTCATGCATTAATGTAAAATTGTATGTTGAGATAAAGAAGGAGGAAAAATTCATTTTTTGCATGTAAGAGATAAAGAGAGCGAGAGTCTTTGAGGAGAATGGAGCAAATTTTGGGGGGCTGAGTGAAAACAATAGTTATTGTGTTTTACTGTGTGTTATTCGGCATGAAGTGAAAATCTTTGTAAACCTTGTTTTTTACTTGGTGAATGAGCTACAGTCTCATGTGAATGTATTTTCATGTTTTATAATTCAATCCTAAGTTATTATTGTGTTGCTCCAAAACTTACTCTATTCTACTTCACTTTGTGTTTTTAAGTCTCTGTGTAGCTTCGCGGAAGTCACTCCTCTCCCTCTCCCTCTAAAAAAATTCAACAAAAACTTTCTTGACTAATTCTCAGATACCCCACTTCAATGGAAAAAATTATGATTATTGGGCTAGTACAACGAAGGCCTTGTTTTCTCCTCAAGACATTTGAGATTTGGTGGAGAATGGTTTCCAAGAACTAGCAGATGCAACAACATGCAATGCCTTATCTCAACCAGAAAAAGATTTTTTAAGGGACAATAGGAAGAAGGATTCAAAAGCATTGTTCTATATTTTCCAAGCAGTTCATGAAAGTATTTTCCCAAGGGTTGCAACAACAATGAAGTCCAAGTATGCATGGGACACCCTCCAGATAGCCTACCAAAGCATGGAAAAATTCTAGACAACAAAGCTGCAAATGTTGAGAAGAGACTTTGAAACACTTTGTATGAAAGATTCTAAGAATGTAGACTCATTTTTTACACATGTAAGTGGTATAGTTACTCAAATCAGGTCTCACAATGAGACATTTGAGAAAAGAAGAATAGTTGAGAAGGTTTTGAGAAGTTTTCCAACAAGGTTTGATGCCATTGTTGTGGCCATAGAAGAGACAAAGTATCTCTCACAGTTCTCAGTATATGAGCTTAATGCATGACTAATTTCTCATGAACATAAACTAAATAGAGAAACAAGCTCCTCATTGGAGCATGCCTTCAAGACACAAGTATCATTTGGTCAAGGTCGAGGCAAAGGAAGATCATATGATAGAGGAAGAGGAAGAATCCCACACAGAGGTGGAAGAAGTAGTGCTTCAAGCTCAAGTGGAAGAGGCAACAATCAAAATCCAAGTGAAGGCCAAAGCCAAAATCAAGCACAAGTTCAGAGGTATGATAAATCTCAAGTTCAATGTCATTACTGTAAGAAGCATGGTCATTATGCAAATGAATGTAGAAAGATGCAATATGACATTAGTAACAAACCAACTATAAATTCACAAATGAAAATCAGAACCATCATAGCATGTTTTTAGCTTGTAATGTAGCACAAGAAAAACAAAGCGATATATGGTATCTAGATTCAAGGTGTAGCAACAACATGTCAGGAAACATAGAAATGTTTTCCAATCTAGATGAAAGTGTGAAATCTAAAGTGACATTAGGGACTGATAGCAAGGTCTCTATCATGGGAAAAGGTAGAGTTAATATCCCAACAAAGAAGTGCAGAAGAAGTACATCTTAGATGTTTACTTTGTCCCCGGTCTAAAGCATAACCTCATAAGCATTGGACAACTCATGCAAAATGTCTACAATGTCTTCTTCAAAAATGATGTGTGCACAATTTTGGATAGGCCTCCAAGAAGAGAGCTGATTGCAAAGGTTCGGATGAAAAATAATAGAATGTTTCCCCTAAAATTAAAATCATATTTGCAGAAAGAAGGTGCACAACCACAACTCTCAATGAACTTACAAGAGAATGGAAGAAAAGAGGCAGCTGTCACACAAGTAAACTTTCAAACACAGGAAAAAGATGAAAACTCGTTATGGCATTTGAGATTTGGTCATTTCAACTTTGGAGGTTTGAATTTGATGCATAGGAAAGGCATGGTGAAGGGTTTGCCTCTCATAGGAAAACCGAACAACCTATGTGAAGGATGTATCTTGGGCAAGCAACATAGAGGGAATTTTCCAACAAGAAAGTGAGTAAGGGAAAAGGCACCTTTGGAGATTGTCCACTTAGATCTATGTGGACCAATGCAAACACTATCAATTGGTGGCAGCCACTATGTATTGACCTTCATAGATGAATACACAAGGAAGACATGGGCCTATCTCCTAAAATAGAAAAGTGAAGTGTTTGAGCACTTTCGCCAATACAAAGCTCTTGTTGAGAAGAAAAGTGGACACTACATCAAAGTCCTCAAGACTGACAGAGGTGGAGAATACATCTCAAATGATTTTCTTCTTTTTGGTAGGGAGCATGGAATTCACAAGCAATTTACAACAAGGTATACACTTCAGCAAAATGGTGTGGCAGAAAAGAAGAATAGGACCATTATGGAAATGGAAAGAAGTATGATGAAGGAAAGCATTTGTCAAAAGATTATTGGGTTGAAGTTGTCACTTGTGCAACAAATATCTTGAATTGATGTCCAACCAAAAGCGTCCAAAACATAATTCCTGAAGAGACATGGAGTGGAAGAAAGCATAGTGTCACCCACATGAGAGTTTTTGGATGTGTGGCATATGCACATGTCTCGGATGAGTTGAGGAAGAAGTTGGACAAAAAGGTGGAGAAATGTATATTTGTTGGATACAGTGATGAATGCGAAGCATACAAGCTCTACAATCAATCAACCAAGAAGTTCATAATCAGCAGAGATGTGCAGTTCATAGAAGAGGAAGCATGGGATGGAAGTTTAGAGAAGACAACCAATGTGAAAGCATGTATACCACATGACGACAAAGAGGAATTGACAACGACAAGTAATTCCTCAACATTGACTCCCTTTACTCCTATTCAAGCGCAACAAAGTAGGCAGTAAGCAACGCCATGAACAAATAGTAGGAAAGTTTCGTGCAGCCAAGCAAGTGCTTCTCCAAGAACAAAAACAAGTGACATGTAAAACCCATCTTCAACAAGCACAACAAGACCAAAATAAAAAAATTTAAATGAAATTTATGAGCAAGAAGAAGTTTATAGCAGCGCTAGTCTAAATTCCTTATTTGCATTATTTTGTCATGTAGATGACCCAATCCATTCTGAAGATGTAGTCGAAGAAGAAAAATGGGTTGTGAGAATGGAGGAAGAAATAAAAGAAATAGAAAGGAATGACACATGTGAGTTAGTGTGCCTTTCGAAAAGAAAACATGTCATTGGAGTAAAGTGGTTCTATAAGACCAAAAGTAACATTGAGGGAAAGATTGAAAGGCAAAAAGCAAGGCTAGTTTTCAAAGGATACAAGTAGCAGCATGGAAGACATTACGCAGAGACGTTCGTGCCAGTCACGAGGAAGAAGCGTATGTTGTGCAACTGCCTGGTTATGAGGTAGAAGGTGAAAAAGACAAAGTGTATCAGTTGAGGAAATCTCTTTATGGGTTGAAGCAAGCACCACACGCATGGTACAACAAGATAGATGCCTACTTGTTGGACAATGGTTTCAAGAAATGTGACGGTGAACCCACTCTCTACATCAAAGAGAGCGAAGGTAAGATTCTCATTATAGTCTTATATGTAGATGAATTGATTTTTATAGGCAGTGATGATTTCCTCATCGATGATTTCAAACAAGTCATGAACAGTGAATTTGAAATGACTGAATTAGGATTGTTAAGATATTTTTTGGGCATAGAAGTGAAGAAAACAGAAAATGGCATTTTTATCTCTCAAGGAAAGTATGTGGTGGACAATTTTGAGAGGTTTAAAATGCAGAACAAAAAGTCTGCACCAACTCCAACTGTCATGGGGTTGATGTTGAGTAAAGAAGATTGCAGCAACAATGTCAATTCGACATTATACAAAAGTATGATGGGCAGCTTGATGTATTTGACTGCCACTAGGCCAGATATAATGTATGCAGTAAGTTTGGTGTCAAGGTTCATGGAGACACCCAAGGAGACACATTGGAAAGCAGCAAAAAGGATTCTAAGGTATGTCAGTGGGACAAAATAGTATGGCATTTTGTACACAACAACAAGTGATTTCAGGCTGGTTGGTTACACTGAGAGTGATTGGGTAGGAAGTGTCGATGATAGAAAGAGCACGTTAGGATATGTTTTTCATTTGGGTTCTGGAGACATTTCATGGGATTCCAAGAAGCAACCAATAGTGTCATTGTCAATAGTAGAAGTTGAATATGTGGTAGCAATAGCAGTAGCGTGTTAGGCATTTTGGATGAGAAGGATGTTGAGGGATATTCGTCATGAACAAGAGGGAACGAAAACCATTTTCTGTGACAACACCTCAGCAATTGCATTGTCAAAGAATTTTGTCTTTCAGAAGAGGACCAAGCATATTGATGCTAAATATATTTTTATTAGAGCGTTGATTAACAATGATGAAATTGTGTTGTAGCATTGCAGGTCAATATATTCTTATTAGAGAGTTGTTTAATAATGATGAAATTGTGTTGCAGCACTACATGTCAAAGGATCAATTTGCTGATATCTTCACAAAGCCATTGGAACATGAAAGTTTTGTTTATCTCAGAAACTGTTTGGGAATTGTCAATGGCGACAATTGTGATTAAGGGGTAATGTTGGAGATATTAACCCAACCACTGTGTTAAACACCTTGATAGTAGCCATACTTGTCAGAAGTATTTTTGCAGGTTGTGTCTTTATTTGAAGATGGAAGGATTGAAGCCCAAACAGAAGTACCACGCGAACCATTCCGAAACAGAACAAAGAATTTAAGGCATTTAATTTATTTTGGTAAATAGATATGGGCAAACATTCATTCCATGACTATAGCCCACACTACACAAGAACCTGCGCGATTCTGATCACACTCAAATACAACAACATATTAATTATTTTCTCTGTCATGCATTAATGTAAAATTTTATGTTGAGATAAAGAAGAAGGAAAAAGTCATTTTTTTCATGTAAGAGAGTAAGAGAGAAAGAGAACACGCGATTCTGATCACACTCAAATACAACAACATATTAATTATTTTCTCTGTCATGCATTAATGTAAAATTTTATGTTGAGATAAAGAAGAAGGAAAAAGTCATTTTTTTCATGTAAGAGAGTAAGAGAGAAAGACAACAAGAGTCTCTGAGGATAAAATGGTGGAGAAAATTTTGGTGGGCATGTGAAAACAATAGTTACTGTGTTTTACTATGTGTTATTCCACATGAAGTGAAAATCTCCGTAAACCTTATTTTTTACTTGGTGAATGAGCTGCAGTCTCATGTGAATGCATTTTCATGTTTTAGAAATTCAATCCTAAGTTATTATTGTGTTGCTTCAAAACTTAGTCTATTCTACTTCTTTTTTTTTTGCCGTGAGTGGATACTGTGTTTTTAAGTCTCTTTGTAGTTGTACGAAATCAACTTCGTGAAAGTCACTCCTTTGCCTCTCTGAGTTTTTTTTTTTCAACAAGCCTCGGGGTTCCGATGTTGGTTGTTCCTCAGTGGAGTGATCAGGAACCTAATTCTTCATGCATTGCGGAGAAGTGGAAGGCGGGGATGAGATTGAATAAATGATCAACAAACAAGCTTGGAGGGAAGGAGGAATTCGAAAAATGTATAAATATTGTTATGAAAAGTCAACTAGGTACTGAGATGAGGAAGAATGCTTTGTAGTGGAAGAAATTATCAAAGGAGGAAATGGTTAAAGGTGGTTCTTGCAAAAAAAATATTCAAGAAATTGTTGATGAGATTATTAACAGAGCGCGGTGATCTTCATTGTCTAGACAACATTATGTTATTTGATTAGGCTGAAATCACGGAGTGAGATTTTAAAGAAAATTGTAAGTTATTCCACTTCTAATCATGGATAATAAAAGTTTGTAATAGTTTAAAGCTAAGTTCATGTTTGATGTTGGCCTATTAGTATCTCAATTTTTCGGGAATTCTATGTATCAGTTTTTTTTTTTCAGTGGAGATATTCAATAAGTTTGTATGGTGGATGAAACTCTTCACATTATTTTGATGGTTAGCTTTATATCTTTACACTCTTTAATTCATTCAATTTCTTATAAATCACCTCTAATTCTCACAATTCTTAGTTTTAGTGTTTACTATTGTTTAGCTTGTGGTTATTTTCAGAGCTATTGAGTGCCATCTCTCTAGCCTACTTTTATAATTAGAATTGTTGTCATGGTTTTGAAATTGTTATTAACCTTAATGGAGGTTCCTACATATCATAAATACATATTGGTGGTCTAAATTAGAACACTTCATGACCTAGTTGATAGTTTCCTTATTGGTCAAGTGGCCACCAACTTCTCCTATTAAGTCCAAGCCTCCAACCTTATGGCATGGGACAAAATTGCTTTGGTTGAAAAAATTATGAGTAGGCTTGTTAAAGGAAATACAATGTTGGAAGACATTTTTAACACTTGGCTATTTAAAGATGTTGTGAACATAGCATAGGATTTTTATAACAAATTCTCAACTATCACTAAAGATAAGATGGAAATAGCCATTGATAAAGAATTCCAAAAAGTATCCAAAAGAGACATGTAAAAGTATATTTTTAAGGCCATATCCTCATCCTAGCTACTCTAGCTACTCTAGTACATATGCAAGTAAATTATTCATGCTAACATAGCTATACTAACTTAGTATAGACTTTTGGTCAAATAGTGAAGGGCAAAGGAGTGCATACTAGGCTTTGATGCACGAGTTATATCTAACGGAAAGATAGTTTGATGCCCTCTATAGGTAAATTCTCAATATTGAAATCATTGTGCATAACTATCGAGAGAGTCCAATTAGTAATGAGAAGAGGAAAGAACCAGCTCTGAACTTTGAAGGGATACTATCAACTTTCATTTTTCTAAATCAAGACAATGACTTCTTGATGGAACAATAACTATCACAAGTAGAAGGACATGGATTACTAGATTAATTCCCACTATTTTTATAGGAATGAAGGAAAAGAGGGTGAAGTAGTCCCTTCAATATTATGTTCTTTTCCTTTTTCTTTACTAGTATAGGAAATGTAAATATGATCTCTCAGTTTTCATATTCTATTATCAACCATATATTGAAGCAAAATCATTCACTTTTAATGTGTAATGATTTGGGTTTCCTAAATGATAGATCGCTATAAAAAATTATGTTATTATAAATAATAATTAATTGTCGAAGTGAAGAAAAATAATATAAATTAAATTCTTTGAGAAAGATATTAGTTAAACCCAAATTTAATCAAGTAAATTAAAGAATATTAAGATGAAATAGCCAAACTACTTAATAAGTCTATTAAAAAAAGATTTTCAAAGATAATTTCAATATTTTAAAGTTTGATAAAAAAATCAAATTCTAATTCTTATCTATTAAAATTGGAAACCAACAAATGTTTTGAAATTTTATAAACAACATCAAAATACATAGCATTTCAATTGAAAATTTTGTTATTTATTGTTGGGTCCCTATAATACTAGTAATTACCCCATTACTATTGTAGTTGCATCCCTTATTAATATTGTTGTGCCCCTATTATCCCCATATCACTATTATTGTGCCCCATAGAATCCCTCTATTGTTATTTTTGTGGCTTTATATTATTATTGTTAGGTCGGCTGGGTTATATTGTGACTCCTTAGAATCCTATATATAGAAAGGAGGTTTTGTCATTTGAATCATCGAAGAATTGTTCATTTATGTAATGTAAAGGAGGTTGCCCCCTCGATGAGGCTGAATTCTAAGGCGTTGATCTATCTTTTCTTGAGTTGGTTTCATAACATTTGGTATCAGAGCTTTGGATTCTAGGGTTTCGCTGCTCCAAACAGGTCATCGTGGAATTTTTGCTATAAATTGTTTTCCGCGACGTTTCAGAGGTTGCAAAAAAAACCCATTTGAGAAGAAATCGCGCTAAACCTCGGGTCCAAATTTCAGAGCTTTTCGCACTATATTTGCGGAGATATGACCTGAGGGATTTGGTCTTTTTGCAGACTCCTGAATTATATTCCAAATAGGTAACCTGGGGAAAATAGTCATAACTTTCTCTCTGGGGATCAGATTGAAATTTCGTAAGAAGGTATAGAAAGAGGACAGACTGTAGTTTCTTGTATGAATTTTTTAGATCCAAAGGTCGAAACAGTGACTCATGGCACGTTGTACAAGTTTGCTCTACTAAACTAGTCTATAATCAAGTCACTGTGGGAGATTTCACATAAATCTTCCTTGGAGAATCCAATTTGGGTCAAACTTGTGGCATTGGAAAGAGGACACAGAGTGATACTGCAAATCACAAATTCAGAACTAGATGATCGGAAAGTACAAAGATACATCAGAGGCAATATCGAGCTCCCACAAAGTGAAAAAAGGTGTGTAGATTTTCTTAATTTTTTGCTTAAGCTTGGTTTGAAAATTTATTTTGAAGGAATTCAAAGGGAATAGTAGAGAATTATTATTGGTAACTGATGCCCCAAGGAAAGAAAATTCAAACACCTAGTAAGGAACCTGAAAGCTCTAGCATGACTCATGAAGGAGAGGAATAAATGCTACATGATATATCAAAATTACAAAAACAAGTGTAACAAATGTCACTGTCACAAAAGCTAACAAAATCTAAGATAAATGGCATGGAAGCTAAGATGGACAACTTGAAGATAGATTTGAACACAAATTTGAAGACAAGCATGGCAGATTTGAAGACAGATTTGACAAATTTTCTATAGGAAATGCTTACCAATGGTGAAAAGGTAGTAAAGGAAACTCATGATGCGAACAAAAGAAATGTTAATCATGATTTCTTAGATTGTAATGTGGGATCGAAAACCCACCATATTCCAAAAATCGATATGAGGAAGTTTGATGGCAAGGATCCCGCAACATGGATATTACAAATGGAGCAATTTTTCGATCTCAATAATGTGCAAAACACACAAAAGGTACGTATGGCAACTTTATATTTGGAACCAAATCTGTTTGTATGGTATCAATGGCTTTGATCTCGTAAAAGATTTATCACTTGTGCAATTTTTATGGAAGAATTGATAACACATTATGAGGATACAAAAAGCAACACTTTTTTTAGCCAATTGATAAGTCTCAAACAGAAGGGTTCAATAATGGAGCACATTGAGGAGTTCCAAAAATTGAACATAAGGGTAAAAGATATTCCAGAGGATCATAGGATTGATGTGTTCATAGGGTCTTTAAAGGATAATATCCAACATGATGTTCACCTTTGGGAACCTGATTCATTAGAGAAGGCATTCAGGTTGGCAAGAAAAATGGAAAGCAAAATTATGGCAACCAAGAAGCATACCACTCTCAACTATAAAGATGGAAGTGTGGTCTCTCCTAGTCTTCCACAACCTATAAGGTTGACACCACAACAATTGGAAGAAAAAAGAGCAAAAGGGCTTTGTTACAGTTGTGATAGCAAATACGCTAAAGGTCATAAGTGTGCTGAGAAGAAATTATTCTACATAGATTGTGAAGAGGAAGAAGAAAAGGAGCAAGAAAGGTCAAAAGAAGAGGATATACTCCAGGAAAAAAGCCTAGACAAAGAAGAAATGAATCCGACCATATCTTGTAATGCATTGGCGGGAATTACCACTCCTCAAACCATCAAGATAGAAAGACAAATCAAGAAGAAAAAAGTACTAGTGTTGATTGATTCAGGAAGTGCCCACAATTTTATTCATTGTAAGGTAGCAAAAGAATTGAATTGCTTCTTATACCCAACACCAGAGTGTCAAGTGATGGTTGCAAATGGAGGAACAATAAATTGCTGTGGAAAGTGCCATAATATCAAGCTATCGATGGAAGAATATGTATTGACTAGCCAAATGCTTTCCATTCCAATAGGAGGTGCTGATGTTGTACTAGGAGTACAATGGCTACAATCCTTGGGTACAATAGCTTTCAATTTTCAAGAACTTTTCATGAAATTTTCCATGGAAGGAAAGGAAGTTGAATTAAGGGGTATTGCAGGGAAACCGAGAAAGATAATTAGCTCTAATGGTATGACAAAGCTTCCAAAAAAGGAACAAAGGGGTGTAATTGCACAATTATGTTCGCTAGATGTTTCCACATTGCAATCATCTATTTCTCAAGATCTCCAAAAAGTCTTGGACAATCATTCCAAGGTATTTGAGACTCCCAGAGGTCTCCCACCTATTCGTGATCACGATCATGCTATTCATTTGATTCCAGGAAGTGTTCCTCCAAACATCAGGCCGTACAGATATCCCTATACCGAAAAGAGTGAAATTGAACATATGATTGCAGAAATGCTAGAGGCTGGTATAATTCAACCGAGTCAAAGTTCTTTCTTTGCTCCAGTAGTATTAGTGCACAAGAAGGATGGATCATGGTGCATGTGTCCGGATTATAGGGAGCTCAACAAGCTCACTATTAAAGATAAGTTTCCCATTCCCGTCATTGGTGAATTACTGGATGAATTGCATGGATCCATTTACTTCACCAAGTTGAATCTTCGTTCAGGATATCATCAAATCAGAATGAAAAACTGAAGACATTCCGAAAACAACATTTAGAACTCAAGAGGGTCATTATGAATTTTTGGTCATGCCTTTTGGCCTTACCAATGCACCTTCAACATTTCAATATTTGATGAATTCCATTTTCAAACCATTCCTTAGAAAATTTGTCTTAGTATTTTTTGATGATTTACTAATCTACAACAAGTCTTGGAAGGATCATGTTGAACATGTTGACAGGGTGCTACAACTATTGGAGGAGAAACAATTATATGCAAAAAGATCCAATTGTTTCTTTGGAGTGCAAGAGGTGGAATATCTGGGTCATATTGTATCTCATGAAGGAGTTAAGGTAGACCCTAGCAAAGTTACAGCCATTAAGGAATGGAAAATCCCCACATCCATAAAGCATCAGTGAGGATTTCTCAGGTTGACAGGGTATTATCACAAGTTTGTTAAAAATTATGGGAGAATAGTAGCACCTCTACCAACATTATTGAAGAAAGATGCATTTTCATGGACTCCAGAAGCAACAAAGGCCTTCGAACATCTTAAAGAGGCAATGTGCCAAGCACCGGTCTTAGCTACACTGGACTTCACAAAAACCTTTATTGTGGAATGCGATGCTTCAGGAAATGGAATTGGTGTTGTTTTAATGCAAGATGAAAGACCCATTTCTTTTGAAAGTCGTCCAATCAAGGGAAATTTTTTACACAAAGCTATTTATGAGAAGGAAATGTTGGCAATACTCCATGCACTTAAGAAATGGCGACCCTACCTAATGGGAAGACACTTCAAGGTAAAAACGGATCATGATAGCCTTAAATACCTTTTAGAACAAAGATTATCCTCTGAAGAGCAACAAAAGTGGGTCACAAAGATGTTGGGTTATGACTTTGAAATCATCTACAAAAAAGGGAAGCAAAATGTGATGGCAGATGCACTCTCAAGAAAGGATGAGGATGTGGAAGCATTGTTGTGTGCCATTTCTATTATCCAACCAGATTGGGTAAATGAGGCAAGGGAGGAATGGAAGAATGACGAAGAAGTATGGGCACTTATTCGAAAGTTACAACAAGATTCCAGTACGTCTGATACATTTAGCTGGCAAAATGATTCTTTATGGTAAAAAGATCGCTTATACCTCTGTAGGAATTCCCAACTAAAACAAAATATTCTTATGGAATTGCACACTTCTCCCTTAGGAGGGCACTCAGGATTTTTAAAAACTTACCACAGGGTTAAGAAGGATTTTTTTTTGGGATGGCCTTAAATCAGATATTCAAAAATTTGTGGCAGAATGTTTTGTTTTCCAGCAAAATAAAGTTGAAACAATTAAGACATCGGGTCTATTACAACCTCTATCCATTCCAAGCCAACGTTGGGAGGAGGTTTCAATGGATTTTATCACAGGTTTACCCAAGTCTGAGGGAAAGAGTTTCATCGTGGTGGTAGTTGACAGACTTATGAATTATGCACACTTTTGTGCATTATCACATCCATTTAAAGCCAGTACGATTTCTACTGCATTTATGGAAACAATTCAAAAGCTACATGGAAACCCAAAGATTATTGTAAGTGACAGAGATCCCATTTTCACTGGAAATTTTTGGACATAATTATTTGCTTGTCTTGGTACTCAGTTAGCTCATAGCTCATCTTACCATCCTCAATTTGATGGGCAAACTGTGATAGTAAACAAATGTTTGTAAGGATATCTTCGTTGCTTTGTATCTGATAAATAGGCACAATGGGTCAAATGGTTGCCTCTAGCTAAATGGTGGTATAACACTTCCTTCCATACAACAACAAAAATGACCCTATTTATGGCACTTTATGGATATCAGCCACCATCTATCACATCATATTTAAGAGAAAATCCTAAGGTTCAAGCAGTGAAACATCACATCGAACATCAACAACAAATCCTCCAACTCTTAAAGGATAACCTCATGTTGGCACAGAATAGAATGAAACAACAGGCAGATCAACATTGCAGCGAAAGAAGTTTTGATGTAGGTGATTGCTATGGCTATAACCATATAAGCAAATGTCCCTCAAGCAAGCTAAGAAGGATAATAAATTACCACCAAAGTATTATGGTGCGTACAAGGTGCTGCAAAAGATTGGTACTATGGCATACAAATTGGAGCTTCCTGCAGCTTCCTGATTGCACCCAGTTTTCCATGTTTCATGTTTAAAGAAGGTTATAGGTGACAAGCTCCCAGTTCAAACAATATTGCTAGAACTTGATGAGGAAGGAAAAATTATATTGGAACTGGAAGCAGTCACAGAAACAAGAACTCGACAGCTACAAAATTGATCAATTTTAGAGTAAGTGGAAGAACTTATCCACCGAAGATTCCACATGGGAGGATGAGAATTTTATACAGAAGCGTCCAGAACTACTCAAGTGTTGAGGGCAACACTTTTTTTGAAGGATAGGGGCATGTTGGGTCCCTATAATACTAGTAATTACCCCATTACTATTGTAGTTGCATCCCTTATTAATATTGTTGTGCTCCTATTATCCCCATATTGTTATTACTGTGCCCCATAGAATCCCTCTATTGTTATTTTTGTGGCTTTATATTATTCTTGCTAGGTCGGCTGGGTTATATTGAGACTCCTCAGACTCCTATATATAGAAAGGAGGTTTTGTCATTTGAATCATCGAAGAATTGTTCATTTATGTAATGTAAAGGAGGTTTCCCCCTCTAAGAGGCTGAATTCTAAGGCGTTGATCTATCTTTTCTATCTTTTCTTGAGATGGTTTCATAACATTTATTTTTATGGAAAAAAGCTACAAGTGATTAAACCATCAACTTTATAGTACTAGAAAGAGATATAATGAATATATGTCTTCTCTTATTCTTTTTATTTTTCAATAAACATATTCTTTCTTTTGTGCTTTAAATTATTCTAGATCTATAGAGTATCAATGCACATTAGTATGCGTTCATTTTGGTATAATGATTTGTAAATAAGGGTTTTTATAGTACATTTCTTTCACTAAGATGTATACTTTGTGAATTTAAAACATAAATATGTCATTTAAATATTTATATCTTCTTAATGTTTTGTAAGGTATTTGAACTCTATAAAATTGAAGACTGAGATTATTAATTCGAATTTACAAAGTTACTTTATCCCTATGAAATATATTTGCATATTTGATTTTAGGGATAAATCTTTTGCATTATTTATTTTTTATCACCGATTAGGAACGTAGTGAATTACTGTGATTCCCTACTTGAAGGCTTGGATTGTTGATATTTTTCTTGCTTTGCGTTAGGATGTCGTTTGATTTACACACTTAGACATTGTATGTAGTAAATTGTTGTACTCACCCTATTATCTGATTCTCAAATCAATGATCAAATTATTTCTCTATTAATTTTCTACAATCTCTTACAATTTCCATAAGCATTTCGAAGACTAAGATGCAAGTGATAATGTTACACTCAACTCATAGCTTGTAGTCATTTTTTCTACCATGCAATGTTTGGATAACCAAAAAAAACTCAATGAGTCTTCACATTCCATCAGGAGATCTCACCTCCAAGTTGCATTTGAAATAAAATCAAGCCTCAACATAACCAAATACATACACATGTATAATTTCATTCATTTCTTTAGTATCATAAAATTTAAGGGTTTGTTTATATAGTTAATATTAAGTGGAGAATCTAAATGAAGCTTTAATTGATAAATAACATATAATTCATAATTCATTCGTAGGGAATTACCATATTTGACATAAACCCACCCTTCCGAGTTTCCTATAATTTTAATTGAAATCAATCTAAACTTAAGTATTATGAAGGGAATACATGTGATATGGAAAATAAATATAACAAACACCACAAACCCATGATATAGCTTCAAAGTGAATGGGATATTACATAATTTAACATCATTACTAATTAATTCCCTACAATCTCTTACAACTCGTATAATTGTTTTCAAGGATCAGAATGAAGTGATAAATGTTTCACTCTATGACCATATTGTACTAATTTTTTTTGTAATATGAAACTTTGGACAACATAACCAAAATAAAAATAGTCGATTGAGTCTTTATTACCATTGTGACATCTAGCCTCCATGCTCCATATGCATACACTCAAGCCTAGATATAAGCAATTACTTAGATATGTAAAATGGCAATCATTTGTTTTGGGGTAAGTCATTTCCATGGTTCAATTATATACTTAGGCCTCAACTCATATTTTTAACACAAGGAAAATCTCCTTTATTCATATGTATTCCTCTGATAAAATAGAGAATTACAAATAAATCTCTCAATGATAAATAGTATGGAGTTCATAATGCCTTGAAAAGGGATTGTCATGTCTAATGCAAAACCAACCTTCCAAGTTTCCTAAAATTGAACTCCAATCCAACTTTAACATGATCAAGTGGACACATATGAGATTGAAATTAATTAAAACATACACTTACATAAATATATCAGATGATTTCAAAATTCACATCAGATGAGATAATTTCGCAACATGTTGAAATATATGAACCATGGTCAACCCATGTGATATGGATTGTAAGAGGAAAATAATGAAATGGGAACAGATTGAATAATTTATCACTAGACTTCACCACCACTCAACATATGTCCCAAACATCCAAGACACACCAAACAACCATTTCTTCCATATCAAGGAAATAATGGTGGCCTTTTGAGGTGTGTGTGTCTTGTACAACCTCTCTCTCTCTCTCTCTCTCTATGTGTGTGTGTGTGTGTGTGTGTGTGCATGTGTAGAAAAGAACTCACCCAAGAGTGGTTTATCACATATGACCTGCATACACCTCCCTTATATCCTTCAAATCATTATTGGTTATGAATTTAATTTTGTGAATCGATTACCGCCTCAATGCTTATGAGCTAGTAGGGTTTTGGATCTCAATAGGGGAACCTTTAGGAAAAAACCTTATGAATTGAATGGTTGCTTTCTTTTCATTTTTGACAGTATCGAGTTACAATGAAACTTGAGCCAATTCTATGGTGATTCAACAATTTACTTACAAGTTTTCCTTTATATGCCCCAAAATTCACTAAGAAGAATTACTTTGAGATTGAAGTTATGAGACTATATAAGATATTTCATGGAGTTAATAGGAAATCAAGGAGATTGGCATTTCATTCCTATTCCTCATTTTTCTCTCCTATTTTTATTTATATTCATCATTTAATTTTTCTATTTTACTCTCTTTTATTTTATTTAATATTCCATAGTTAATTACATAGTTTTTTGTGTTTTCATCTAACTCCCATTCATGGTTGAATTTCTCTTATAGGTAATAAGTCTTAGAATTCTCAGTTATGTTTGGAACCATTTTGTATTAGACCTCCACAAAAAAGGGTCTTTTGATCTCAAAAATCATATGGGAGATTATCTAAATCAATGTGCCTTCTATCTGCTTCTATATAACATGGCTCTAACTCTAGCTCTTTGCTACAGCTATGACTCTATATTTGGTTTCTAGATTTTGTCCTGACTATGGATGTTACTCTGGTTCGTGGCTCAGTTTTTCATCTAGTATAAAAGCCTGTGCACTAACTCTCAAACTTGAGAAATATTTAGATCCAAATTTATTACCCAAGATTCATTCTTATCTTCAGTGTCCACATCTCTTACTTATAATTGGATATGGCTTGTATCATCAACCTTTAAAATCCAGGTTGAAGGTATTTTCTTTTTAATTCAATTCACAACATACATATCCCATAATGCAATAAACCTACAAGAGGATGTAGGTGGTTCTCCCATTTTACAAAAGTTAATGAATTTTAACATGAAATAGTTCTCTACTACTACATGTACTTGCACAACAATCCATTTCTAGAATAGTGTCAATCAAATCACATCCTTTATGTACAACACATTCTTCATGAATTATAAAACATCTAATTTGCTTTTGCGGATCTCATGGATTTCCAACAAACCCCTAAGGTCATTAACGTTTTTGAACCAATCTCCAACACATCTCCAAGAAGGGAATCTTCCTTTTCAATATCAACTATACAACATCATTGAGGAGGCCCTTAATATTAACATCTATTCACCATCTGCATTGTTGATAACAATGACCTTTTTTCTATTACAAAATTTTAGATAATATTTTATCCTTAGGTTTTTTATTTAAATAAGTTTTTATATTTTAATCTTAATTATCCACACTTCTTTTAGCAATCAATTTCCTTGGGTAAATTCCTTAGATTTAGACGCCAATAATTTACTTCCTGATATCCATAAAATTTTTAGTAATAGAAAAATTTAATGGCAATCTCATATGGAAATTTTTCAACTTCTCTTTCTTCCATTGTCTACAGATTTGTTATTGGTTTTTGGGAGTGCTCTTTGCACTCCTCCTTTGAAAACAATTTAGCTTGTGACTTATGGGTTACTTCTTCCAGCAAGATGCCACCTCATGGCATTTCTTCCCATCTAATGAGCATAACACTAAGTACCAATAGCTAGCAATATTATGGCATCTCCTTTTTGTAATGAAAAGTAAGGATATTCTACATAATGCATACCTTATGTTATTTTTATTGATCCTGTTGAGTCTCCTCTTTGATGCCTTTAATACCCTATATTGTTCTCTATTTTGACCAACTTTACCTTGAAATCTACTCAACACTTGTCTACCTTCTTCACAAACATAACTTTTAGCATCCTCGTGTGTCCGTGAGGTAACTTATATTTAAAGCATGGCTTTATGATTTATTCTTAGTAGGAATGGAATAAGTGGTTCTTTATACTCTCTAATTATTTGGATTGGCTCAAATATATCTTAAAACCCTGTTCTTGCTCATCTGAGACCAATCTTGCATTCAACTGGTACCAATCCTACATTCATATGGTACCTGTGATCATTAAGTAACAACTGTGCTCATCTGGTACTTGCGTACATCTGGTACTTATTCTCAACCGGTACCAACTGTGCTCGTCCGGTAACTGCGTCTATCCTACACTGAATATGTTCATCTGGTACTAGATCTAACTCTTCAAATTAAATGGTTCGAGTGAGCTACCTTCGACGAGACTGAGGGAACTAATGGTCAAATCTTTACCTTTTTATGGAAAATTGAGATACACTTCATCACTCATCCACTACCTGTCATGAGGATGAAGCCAAATATTTAAAAGAAAGTGAATTGTATATTTTTACAATGATTTGATCATATCTTTTAACATTGTATGTAATGGCCATTTGTCTATAAGAGAAGGCTCGTAGATGATAGGTGGTAGAAGGGGATAATAGTGAAGTTTATTTACAGAGACAAAAGTTAGTAAGAAGATAGAAATTTTTAAACAAAATTATTATGCTGGATAATTAAGTTTTGTAATCCCTTCTTTTGAAATCAATGATATGAGCATTGATTAATGAATTCGTTGGG
The DNA here is from genome assembly GCA_031772625.1 of Pinus tabuliformis. Lineage (NCBI taxonomy): Eukaryota > Viridiplantae > Streptophyta > Pinopsida > Pinales > Pinaceae > Pinus > Pinus tabuliformis. The sequence goes on from CM062809.1 coordinate 1,170,637,635, forward strand.
TTAATAGATTCTTTAGTTCTGTAAGTTTCTTCAACTTTCCTTGGTAGCTTGGAAAGGGCCCACCGAAGCCATCAAGGCAAGTTTTTATTATAGTTATTGTGCATATAGTTTGGTTATATGGTTTAACTTCAAAACATTTGGTGTGATTACAAATCTATTCTACGCCAGTAATTTGTCTAATTCCTCAAGCTGTATGTTTAATTGTTGATTCCTCTTTTGAAGAATGAGAAAAGTTAAGATAAGATATCTCACCATTCACTTACATGTGCTGTTAAGTGAAGACCCTTGTCATCCATAACATTTACTGTGCAATAATGTATGACTTCCTTTAGAACTAGTTATATTAGGAATTCTTTTGTTTGATGCTTGACTGCAGTAAGTTAATTGAAATCAGCCGCTACAGGAAAACAAATTTGAATCCATATTTTCATTTCATGAGACTATAAATGGACAAACTTGTTACCTGAGCAAGAACCTTTAGATTACATGCTTATTAAGATTTTGTTTCTAGGTTTTGTTTTCTAATTATGTGAGGAAGTTAGATCAAAATTTGTCAAATGGAGTATTGGTTTTGAATACTTCTTATCTAGGCTATACTCATCAGACATCAAGACTTACCTGTTATCAGCACATATAGTGTGTCAGCTCTAGTGATTAGGAATCCCTGGTTGATAATTTAATTTTTGGCAATATATCACTCATATAATTGCCCCAACATTTTTGGCACCGTTGTTCAGGAGCTATAAACGGTAATAGGTAATGCTTTATTTTTTTAATGGTTTTTGAGTGATATTGGGGATGACCTAAGTGTGGAGAGAAGATGGTAAGACATGAGTGAAGAGCCACACACTCACTATGGTGGGATTTCTTCAAAGTCTGGTTGACTCTAATTGATTCTTTAGTTTCTTTTTCATATGCATCGAATTAAAGGTAGGATCTAAAGCCTCATTTTTCCTTATTTTTCTTTGCAAGTATGCTTTCCTTTAGATTGATTCATGAAAAGAAGAGAAGCCTAACTTGTGTGAACATATAACTTGGTGACAACAGGATCCTAGTAGCATGGTGGCGCTTTGAGTAAATGATTGGCCTTCTTGCATTTGATTTAAGTGTATTTTATTCTTATTTAATTAGGATTTTTAATAAGAAGTCCATACACTAATCCATGTGCATGACAGATATTAGAAACCAACAAATTAGTATTCAAGGATGATCAAGGTTTTGGAAGAAATCTCGCAAATTTTAGCAATAGCTGCGATATCTGCTTCTCAGGAAGAAAAATTCTTGACAACAGTCAATAAATTACCTGCCTCTCTAGGAGTGATAAAATAACAAAAAATCCATGAATAACAAGAATATCTCCACCCTTCCAATATTGTCAAAGAAACCAAATAATCATGGACCACATCCAATGGAGATAAACCGTTAGAACCTGAGATTGAAGAATTTTCGACATGCATATACATAGATCCTCTAATTACATAAGAGGATAATCATCTAATGAAAGCAGACATGCATGACATTGTAAAGGAGGATATGCTAAATGACCCAAATAACGAGGTAAACCAAGAGAATTTTTATTTGATTTAAAATTGGTTTCAAGAAACTATAAGGCCATACCACTCCTTAATTCTTCCTTACTTCTTGACATCATCATTAATACAATTGGCTCTTCATACTTAGTTATGCATTGAATATTATATTTTAAACTTGAGTATGAATGCATTTTTGCACCTATTACACACATGGTTACATTGGAAATACTCTTGTACTTGAGGAGGGGAATTTATTTTATCAAGTAGAGTAGGGTAATAAATAAACGTTGCATACAATAGTTAGATTAGTTATTACATATAGTGCAAGATGTTTGTCATTTGTTTCCAATAAGTATGGATGTTAACAACTGAAAAGTAATTAGTTGAAAATGGGAGATCTATGTTCCTATTGCATATTTTCATTGGGGTGTCTTTCGGCTGCATATTATTTTAATGAACATTTTCACATATTCTTATTTCCAAACTATAGCATGGATCAACTATTACTTTTCTTTCCAACTTATTATTTATTTTCAGTTAGATCCATTTCTAGTTTTTCTTTTTAATAAAGCAAGCAATGACCATAATGCTTGGAACTGTAGGTAAAGTTGGAAATTATCACATAGAAACATCACCTAGTATTGCATAACAATTGTTTAGTACGATGATTCATCTAACTAGTATCAAGAATACTGATACCAATTTTCTATTTTACAAGAAAAAGCAGGATCCAAGGGTATTGTTCATTTGGGATGCTTAAATATTGGAAGAATGTTTTTAAAAGCAGAAAATACATCTTCATCAATGGAATGGAACACTTAGGGGAGTATTTGAGGACATATTTCCTTTTTCCTTAAGTTATTAAAAAGGATGCATTCATGATTCATTTGTTATTTCAAAAAGATGATATAAGGAACCATTTTCATAAAATTTGAATTGAAGGATAATTCCAAACTATTCATAGTTTCTATTTCTGTTTTTAAATTTCATTTTTCTTATTCATATAGATTTCTAATTATTAATACAAAATAATTTCTTAGAATATAGTTACCATTCTATACAAGGGGATTAAAACAAAGTTTAGAGGTCTATATAATGATACCCATGAAAAATAAACTTGAATACTATAACCATAACACCAAAGTATGATCTCCAAGCATCTTTATTAATCCTTGGAAGAGAGTTAATCAAGTCTTTGTGCATAGTGGAACACTACTTAAAAGCAGAATCATACCCGAAAACTATGACTAAAAGAACTTTAGGTATCGTTTTGTTATTCTTTGGTTAGTCTCATCAATCTCACAATAAAAATGGCTCATTCATGTTATATCCTTTGAGTAACTATAAGTACCTTATGCATCTAAGATATTATGCAGGTAACATAAGTCACTCTAAAAGGTATCATCTTATGTCTTTAAGGGGCTTTGTAAAGCCACTCCCCCATCTACCAATTTGAAAAGAAATGTTCATAAGCTAACTAAAATGGTAGGAAACATGGGACTAGAGCCTTCAGTGTAAAATAGGTGTAAGAGGTTAACTTGACGAGGCTATGGACTCCTTCTGGTAGTAGGTAATGACTTGTGATCATTAGGCAAACCCATCGGGGCTATGGACACTCGCGGGCAATGGGGAATTCTTCCTAAAAAAGTGTCTACTAAACCAATGCTTTTGTCTACATGTATGATGGTTAATTTAAAGTGCTACAACAAAAAAGAAGCATGTGTGGATGAGGTCAAGGGTAAAAACCAACTCCATAAATTTGTTGTTGAATAATGGCCTTAAGGTAACCTTGAGTCCTCTATCATTAATTTTTCATATTTTATATCTAAGATTTAATTGTCCTAGAAGTGGGACCTATAATCACAAAGAACTTATAAACCTCAACAACAAAGATTATCTGTAATATTTGGATGACTATAAGACTTTGGGATTTGGTTAGTAATAACTTATTTTTAGTTGTTCATCATTTGTTGTGATCATAAAAAGCCTCCCACCTACAAAGAAGGAGAGCCTCTAAAATTTATAAAAGGTTTCTTTTCTTGAGCATATAACAGAAAAAGATTGATGTAATATTATGTAATGAGTGATTTGAAATTTCTTTTATGATTGGTGTTAATTTAGCGTAATTTTAATAAATATGAGATGAATTACTTTTGTTCAGTATCCATCTCATTAGCTCCATTGTTTTGTTTTTTAGGGTCCTTTGTACTGAGTCATCTCAACGACCATCCTCACTTCCTCAGTACCTTACCTTTCTTGCATGAGAAAATGAAAAACCATAGGCATGGGGGAGCGTTTTTTGGGACCTTTTTGAACATCTTCATTTCATTCTCTTTAGCTTCCTTAAGCATCTAAATTTGGCACTCATTAGCTCTGGGTCTTCCAAGCCCCTCAATCTTACTTTGGCTCATTTCTGACACTACCACTGTAATTTCAAAGTTCTTGTACCAGTGTGTTGTTTGTATTTTTTCCAACGAAAAAAATTCACATGCAGCATTAGTAATAACTAGCACCTACTCTAGTTGGACCCTCATAACATGCCAAGCTACGAAGAAAAACCTACAAGATTCCAATTTGAATATTGTGCATTCGGGTAACTTTGTAAAATTTCATCTTACACTGAAGAAAAATTCCCTATATTTGTCTTGTACTAGAAAGCAGCCTCATGTGTTCATCCAGTACTCGAAAATAGTCTCCTTTGTTTGTACGATACTCGATTTTTTTTTTTATCTATTACTAAAAAAATATTTCTTGTAATAGAGGTATGAGTTCAGTGTTTATTTCCTGCTATTAAGATTCATATTAATCATGTGATGAATATATAATTACCCTCATAAAATTTTATTACCATCAGTTGCTAAGCCCCTATCCTAAATCCTAAAGTACTCACCTTTATTCCCCTATTTTTCTAAGAAACAAGAAATCCTTTTTATGATATGATCGAATAGGATAATCATGGGCATGATTGGATGGATGTCAATCATAATTTCAACAAATGAATTATATGTTGAATATCTCCATGGGTTGTTTAAACAATGATTTTACCACCATTCCATAACCATAAACTGGATGATTACGATGAATTATTACCAAAACCATGACATTGACTGTCCCGTACTAATGTACTAGTACACGTTTTCTCCATCATACCTAGCCTACATTTGAATGAAACTTGACACCATCAACGCATACAATCTTCTAAATAAGCTCTACATATGACTTATCACCATTATTTTGTATAAGCTCACCTCGTAATTATGGAAACCATTTGACCATTAACCTCTCATTTTAACTTATACATTCTCTTCTCGATGGTTTTGCCATCCAAATGAGAATCATTTCTCTCTTCCATATGATTCGGCCTTCATTCCACTCATCCATCTAGCTCTAGAACCATCACATTGTTTCCATAACCCAACTTTTGCTACCTCATTATTTCTAGTACTTTGGCATTTATGGTACTTTGTCATTTCCGATACTCAACCCTTTCCAAGCTCCATCCCTAGAAATTGGCTGAGACTTGTTCTTAAAGCTAGCATGGGGGTGTATCGACATGAACGAGTGTTCTAGTTTTATCTAGAAACAAAGGATTAGTAGTTGTGCAAAGAAAAATTTGAGCAAGCTGGTTGGATTCTATTTCTGAAAAAGTTTAAAGGATACCATGAGGGTGTTTCTCACGCCTTCACTCAAAGTTATGTTGGCGTATATCTTCCTCCAGGAGGTTTGTAGTTAGATATAAAAAATCCACCATAGCAGAGGCTACAAGATTATTAGGTGCAGGGGAGAAATACTTCAAGGGGGTAAATATTAACAAGGAGTTGTAAGAAGGCTCCATTTTTTAAATTTTGAAGAAAGGTTTAACACTTTTTGCATGAAGACATGCAATGACTTAGCGATGGGGGAATGTTTGGTATCATTTTTTATGCCTTTAATACCCTTTATTGTCCTCTATGTTTGACCAACTTTACATTGAAACCTACTCACAACTTGCCTACCTTCTTCAAGAACATAAATTTTAGCATCCTTGCATATCCATGAGGTAACTTATTTTTAAAGCATGATTTTAATGATTTCTTGTTAGTACGAATGAAATAAATGATTCTTTATACTCTCTAATTATTTCGATTGACTCAAATAAATCTTAAGACCCTGTTTCTTCTCATCCAGGACCAATCCTGCATTCATCTAGTACCTGCGTTCATCTGGTACAAATCCTACATTCATCCAGTACCAATCCTATGTTCATCTAGTACCTGTGCTCATTTGGTACCAACTGTGCTCGTCAAGTACCTATGTCCATCCTGCACTGACTATGTTCATTTGGTACCGGATCTGATTTTTCAGCTTCAACGGTTCGAGTGAGCTACCTTCGACGAGACAAAGGGAACTGATGGTCAAATATTTACCTTTTTAGGGAAAATTGAGATACGCTTCATCACTCAAGCACTCCATGTCATGAGGATGAAGCCAAATATTTAAAAGAAAGAAAATTGTATGTTTTTACAATGATTTGATCATATCTTTTAACTTTTTATGTAACAACCGTTCCTCTATAAAATAAGGTTTGTAGATGATAAGTGTTAGAAGGGGATAACAATGACTTTTATTTACAGAGACAGAAGTCAGTAAGAATATACAGAGTTTTAAAAAATATTGTTATGATGGACAATTAAGTTTTGTAATCCTTTCGTTTGAATTCAATGATATGAGCAATGATTGATGAATTTGATGTGTTAATAGATTCTTTATTTCTATAAGTTTTGTCATCTTTCCTTGGTATCTTGGTAAGGGCCCACGAATCCATCAAGGAAAGTTTTTATTATAATATTGTGAATATAGTTTGGTTTTATGGATTAACTTCAAAACATTTTGTGTGATTATAGTTATGTTTTATGCAAGTAATCTTTTTGATTCCTCAAGTTTTATATTTAGTTGTTGATTCCTATTTTGAAGAACAAGAAAAGTTAAGATAAGAGATGTCACCATTCACCTACATGTGCCGTTAAGTCGAGACTCTTGTCATACCTAAAATTTCCTATACAAGAATGTATGGATTCCTTTATAACTAGTTAGATTAGGAATTCTTTGCTTTGATGCTTGATTGCACTAAGTTAATTGAAATCAATTGCTACAGGAAAACAAAGTTGAATCCATATTTTCATTTCATGAGCCTGTAAATGGACAAACTTGCTACCTGAGCAAGAACATTTAGATTACATGCTTATTAAGATTTTGTTTCTGAGTTTTGTTTTCACGTTGATGACAAAAATCTTCAAAATTTTGAAGCATGGGTTTTGTTCCAAGTGTGGAAAATTGATTATAACTCAAGTTTCTTTCCAAAATACTAAACATTTTCAAAAATATCCTTTGTTCCTTAACTTTAATCTGCCCAAAATGTACAAAGTCACATAGATTTACAAACAATGCTAATATTTGAGGAAAACATTAGATCAGTTGTCTAATTAGTAAGAGGGAATAAATCTCACATATGTTCAAAGAATATATATGATTTTTTGAGATGTATTTGTATTTTGGGGAGGAAATAACCTATTTTTTCTTAAGTGTTATCATTTCCTGATTTGTTTTCATTTCATTGTGAGAAAAATATGAGATTAGGGAATTGGTGTTAATCCACCCCAATGCTTCTCGTTTACACATATTTAGATGTAGAACATAGTTGGGCATATTGATAGTTCATTTTGTAATACTTTGGGGATTAGTATCTAATTACTATCTCATCGATTTATTGTGGTAACAAGTCAATGTGTTGCCTTTTTGTAAATAGACTTCAATATTCTATCAGTGAATTCTTGTTATTGTGTTTTCATTCGCTATTATAAGTGTATTAGTTTCTTGAATTTTGAATTTCATTGTCATATTGCTCATATTGTTTCTCATGTCTTTACATTTCTTTATGTTTTGACGTCTCACCTTTAATTTTCAGCGCTAAGTGTGAGAAACTAACCACTAGAACTATAATGCTTCATTTCTTTAAATCCAACCTGCTATTGAGTGCATTCACGCTATCTCGTGAGATTGAAAGGTTGCAATCTGGGGTTTTACTAAGAGGTTTAAGATAAGGCATGGTAGATGGTCTTTAGTTTCAGCATGTGATTATTCACATTCATTCTTTTCTCTCATAAACATGTTATTTAAGTGTTAATTTCCAATAGTGATTGTAGACATTATATTAGCATAGAATAGGGATTTAATCCTATATTTATTGTTCTTTCATCTCCAAGTTTACAATCATGGTTCGATAATTTAATGTTGGAAATATAAAACATATATTTTGCCCAATATTTTTAGTGTTTGTAAGGGAGATGTTAAAAGGGATTAGAGACTTGGTAGCTTAGTTATTTTCTTATTTTTCATAACACTACTGACTTAGGAAAGGATAAATGGTCAGACACAAACCCGCCCTTCAAAAAGGGTTTTAGCCTAACACATCCACTTTGGTAGGGGTTTTTCCAAAGCCTCATCGTGTTGGTTTATTTTTCTTTTATACAAGTGTGTTTTCATTTAATTTTTATTCATGGAAAGGTAGACACTAACTCATGATAAATAGATAACTAGTGACAATAGGACTTAGCAGTGTGGGACCATCCAAGTACATGAAAAATCTTATTTTGATTTTTTCTCTTATAGCATACTTCATTTATTTCATTAAGAAGTATTTAGGGTGATGTAAGAAGCCCACTCGACATATTAATTCATGTCCTAGACATGGATTATCAACTAGCAATAGGAATTCAAGATTGATCAAGAGCTTAAATAATGATCCTCTAGGAAATCTTTCAAATTCTACCGGTAATTGGGAAGTTCTCTACATCTCATGAAGAAAAAATATTAGTAGCATTCAAGAACATACCTGCACTCTAGGGAGAAATAGAAGGGGAAATATCCATGAGCCACCCCCACAAGAAGATCCAAAAGCCTTCTCTGATCACCCTTGCCAATGTTCTAAGGAGATCAAAAAATCGTGGACCAAATTTGATGGAGGGAGACTATTAGAAATTGATATCAAGGAGTTATTTACATGCCTATCATAAGATCCACCATGCACCAAAGAGACCAACCATTCCGCAAAAATAGATTTGAATGACATGGTAGAGGAGGCCATACAGAATGGACTAAATGAGCCAGAGAGCCAAGAATATCATGATTATATGGAGTGTTGTTTCTATATGACTCTCATACCCAAACACCACTCTTTCCTCCAACAACTCTTCTCATCATATCATTTGAAACAAATAACCTCTCATGCTTTGATATACGTTGAAGCCTATTTCTCAAATTTGACTATGTACGCATTCTTGTGGTTTCACAAATGTGATCGTGGGGTTTGTGTCCTTTCGCTCTCTTTCTTCAAAACCTACGACATCATGTTTGATCTTTGTTTTAACTCAATAATTTTAAGATTCATTACATTCTATTGCATAGAAATTATCCTTTGTATCCCATTTGACTTGATAATTTCAAACTAGTTTCTTTAAATACGCTTTTCAAAACCACCAAAATTATCTCAAGAAAAGTTTGAAAATGAGCTTACCAGGTTTATCTTGATCCCGATGTTAGATTTTCTTGTAAAAATAGAGGACTTCTTTAATTTATTGAAAAACTACCTACAAAATAACCAATTCGTTATCCTTCTTTATCAAATATAATTACATCTAATCCATCAATTCAATATACTTATCTTCCTACTAGTTGTCCAATTAAATAACCTTCTCTTCCCATTACGTAAGCTAAAACTATGTGCCTTTTCCCAATTAGCCATAACATTGTGAGAGAGTTTCATTCAATTAAAGAGTCCTTCACTAACGACAATAGTTTTATAAAGTCTCAAGGTTCTTCTCCATAGCTGTCATCATTTAATCAAACACATTCTCTTTCTCAAAGTTGCATAGGAATGGCCAATAGGATTTCCAACCTTTCTTGGTTTCCTTAACGATTTATTGAGTGCTCTTTCAAAAAAATATTTTAGTTATTACGTCATGATTAACTATTCAACCACTATCAATTTTAAAATTAGAATTCTCACAAATTCATATTTTAAAATTAAACTTTATTATAAATTTTTTATTACACATTTTTCAGTTTCTTAACTTTACAAAATACCCTTCCTTTAATATATTTTTTTAATCACATTAAAAAGTATTTTTCGTTTCTTAACTTTACAAAATACCCATCCTACAACTATGGAAAAATTTATGTATTATAATGTGATGCCACTATAAAAGTAATAAAAAGCATGCAAATTATGGTAAAGACGATAATTCATTACCTGATGCCAATTACATAACTAAATATATAAATATTTATCACCTAGAATAGCTAGATAGATTAATTAGAGGTAGACGTGAATAAGAATCAAAATACATCAGATATTATCAAAATTAAAAAAATAAAAATAAAAATTAATTAAATTATTATTATATAAGTGAATAAGATTTATTTTTATTTTATGAATATGTTTTGTTTCGGTAAAGCGAATTAATATCATAATTTATTAATATTATATTTACCCGAAATTATAACTTATATTTATATGTTTTTAATTAATTAATTTAATCTATTTTTTAAATAAGTTTCAACTTTTAATCTTGTAATTAATAGTAAGAATATTTCATAATATCTAGTATAGGTTAAATCACTTAGGGTTATTTAATAGTAATTAAATTAGAGGTCATGGGTTTACCTTAAGAGGTAGAATAGAAATATAAGCCCCATTTTTTTATAAAATTTGGTTGAAATTTTTGAGTTACAACTTTCAAATTTCAAGATTTTGGACTATGATTTTGATAATATTGAATCTATTTCCACCATCCAAAATATAATTCAAACACTTTTACTACCAATTTAAAAAAAAAAACCAAATTCCAACTATTTTAATCATTCTAACAAAATTAACATATAACGATTCTAACAAAATTAACATATTAATAGACCAATCAAATTAAAATTCTTCAACCAAAATATTAAAAACTTATTAATATAATAAAAAATAATATATTTTATATTAATTATTTATATATAAAATGTATTTTTTATCATGATCATAATCGTCTGCATGCATGCCCAAACACTGTGAAGCGCTGCCCATTGTCGCTCAAATATGTGCCATCAACACGATAAACATAGCTTTCACTCACAGCTTTGTTCCCCTGGTTATAATGCTATTACGTAAGCGCTTTCGTAATATTCTTTATCGTTTTTGTCAGATCGAATTAGGTCGCATGGTGATGACAGCCTGATGAAATAACCAATCCACTTACCATGGTATGTGGGCTGTTGCTGGTTATTATTAATTTATTGTTGCTGGTTATTATTAATTTATTATCATTGGGCTATCAATTTTAATAACAACAAGGACGATGTCATAAATAAGTTAACGATGAATTAATATCTTTTAATCTTTTTTATTGAATATCATAATATTTTAATCGATAGCCCAATTGAAAAAGAAAGTAAGTCCATCATTAATATAATTCAGGAAGCTTACTATTTATCTAAATAAGTATATGATCTACTAAAATTTATATAGTCATTGATTCGAATATTATTGGTATAATATTAAAAAAGTGATTTTGATGATTAGCTATACTTATTGGTGCTAAATGTATTGATTTTTTTATAAGATTTTAACCAAAAGATTTTGTTTAAATGAGTTGTCATAACTCACTAATTTCTCACGATTTTTGAATATTCCACTTCGTACTTATTGTATCCGGCGAAAAAGTGGGATTAAAACTAGTGAAATGAGTCACAACATCAATCATCACTTCCAGGGCTTGCACCTAGTAAGCAGGACTTCCAGGGAGGACTTCGGGTAGGAGACACATCCCAGATCACCTCTGGCTCAATCAAGGTTAAGTGTGGAGTTTTCCCACAATCAAGCCAACTTAACACCCAATTTGCAAAACCTTAGCAACTATTGTGCCTCATGAACTATTCAAATAGAGCTCCCTTCACTTTACTATAATGTACTGTGAAAGACCCTCAATTCTTAAATGAAAAATAATATTAAAAAAATGTTATATAATATTAAAAATGATATCTAATATATAAATAAAATTATCTAGGATAAAGTAATTTAGATTTTTTAATGATTAACAGAATTGGTTGAAATCTTAAGTTTAAATTATATAATTTTAATAATTTTATAATACTAAATTTATTAATATATTTAAAAATATAATTTTAATAACAAAATATTATAATTTCACAAAATTTTTAACTAAATTAAAAAAAAAAAACATATAATAATTAAACTTAAAAAATTAATAAAATCTCACCTTGCTTTGAAAAAACATATACATATATTATTAATTATTAAACTCGTTCATATTATAAATATAATCACATTTATACAATAAAAAGTTCAAAATAATATTTTTAATATATTATTTAATTAATTAAATTAAAATATATAATTATATAAACACAAAATATTATATTTTTCTATTTATTTTGTAGGAATATTTATTTAAATACATTTTCAGGAAATCATTGTATATAAGTTTCTACCTTGGATCTTTTAGCTAACACCAATGACCCTAAGTAATTTTCCATCCCGAAGCATCTTTAATCATCCAATAATCGTGCATAATTTATTTAAGAAATATACCTTGTCCATCCTTTTTCTTGATTCAGACATGTCCTACTCCAAGTATAGTTACCAAATTCTAATTAAATTCGATTTGATAAGGAGTATCTCTAATCATCCAATCATCGTGCATAATGTATTTAAGCAATATACCTTGTCCATCATTTTTCTTGATTCAGACATGTCCTACTCCAAGTATAGTTACCAAATTCTAATTGAAATTCCATTTGATAAGGAAAAAACTAGATGGTGTAAAATTCAATTCGATTCGAGAATATACATGTTACGAATTTTCACGTATTTAATATTTTTTCAAAATTTGAAAAAATTGACATGATGATGATGATGATGATGGTTAACGTCCTCTCGGACCAAATAATGGTCTATCGGACCTAAAGAAACAAATTATCTATTTTGATTTAAGATTTTATTCCTATGCTCAAAAAGCTTGGAGAGAAGCCTCCGGAGCTCACTATAATTTTGACATTGTAAAAGGCTAGGAAGGTCAGTATTGTAACAAAGATTGTGAAACTGAAATATAATGTGGTTATACGCGGGGCACTCTAAGAGGAAGTGGTTTTCATCCTCGATGTTCCTATTCTTACATATATGGCAGATCCTTTCCGTCCATGGCGTTTTAGGAACTGCCCAACTACCTATTTCACTATGGAGCTCTATGAGAATGAGCTCCATAGTGAAACAGATCGTTGGGAAGTTCCTAAAACGCCATGGACGGAAAGGATCTGCCATATATGTAAGAATAGGAACATCGAGGATGAAAACCACTTCCTCTTAGAGTGCCCCGCATATAACCACATTAGATCTCAGTTTCACAATCTTTGTTACAATACTGACCTTCCTAGCCTTTTACAATGTCAAAATTATAGTGAGCTCAGGAGGCTTCTCTCCAAGCTTTTTGAGCATAGGAATAAAATCTTAAATCAAAATAGATAATTTGTTTCTTTAAGTCCGATAGACCATTATTTGGTCTCAGCAGACGTTAACCATCATCATCATCATCATATTTAAATAAATTTTAAATAACGTATATAACTCTAAATTATAATATATATAAATTTTAATTTTAAATTATATATATATATATATATATATATATATATATAAACTTATAATTTTTTTAAACCAAAGCTATATTTCCCGATTCGTGTCCGAGGCAAGTCTGACTCATCAAATCTCAACCGTTAAAGTTTTTTAATTTAATGGTTTCGGTTTATATCGGGTGAGAACCTGCTTGGTGGTTGACCTTTAGGTAGGTATGAAAAAAAAAACATATGAGGTTGAGTTTTAATATTAATGTGGGCAACAAAGTTTAAATAATTTCGTTGACCCACTTTTTTTGGGTTTTATAATTTGTATGTGAAATGTACATCGATACTTCGTGCATTGCGATAGTTTAGGGATTTTCTTATGTTCTATTTATTATTATTTTTATTTTTTTTTTGGGTTTATTTTTATTTTTTTTATTGGATTTTTATTTAATGTATAGTTGTATTGATGATGATGATGCTGGTAGTGATTAAGGTTCGCTGAGATTAAATATTGGTCTATGCACCTAAAGAAACAAATTATTTATTTTGATTTGTGATTTTATTCTTGTACTCAAAAAGCTTGGGGAGAAGTCTCCGGAGCTCACTATAATTTTGACATTGTAAAAGGCTAGGAAGGTCAATATTGTAACAAAGATTGTGAAACTGAGATCTAATGTGGTTGTAAGTAGGGCACTCTAAGAGGAAGTGGTTTTCATCCTTATGTTCCTATTCTCACATATATGGCAGATCCTTTCCATCCATGGCATTTTAGGAACTGCCGAACAACCTGTTTCGCTATGGGGCTCATGAGAATTGATTCTAATCTTTGCTATATTAATTTTCTTCTTTGACCTAGTTAAAATACAGAGATACTTAATTCATTTTGTATTATTATATTTAAATTTTTTATTTAATTCATTTAATTTAATTATTATTTAATTATTTAATTGGATTATTAATTAATTTTATTTTACTTATTCAGTTTTTTTTTTTTCAAATTATAATAGTAATCAAAATTTATAATTTTTATTAATTTAAGCTTAAGATTTTTAATTTTTTAATTTATAATAATAGTTTTTTAAAGTTAAAATGATCATTGTAATAATAAATTTAATGTTGGAGAGACATGAATATTTGAGTGTGTGATTTTGATCTTAGGAATATGAAACAAAGTCATACAATGAAGGAAACTCAAGACAAAACCCACAAAGACAATTCAATTTTGATGATTGTCAAATTTAGTGACAACATCTGGCTCCTACTAAGGATGATGTCTTCCGGCGAGACCTCAAGAACTGCAAACCTCTTGCCTTCGCAATGGGCATGGGTCTATTTACATTAAGAGTGAACCCTTCATTTATTAACAAGAGGAAGAAAGAAAACTTCAAATGTGAAATATAAATATTACTCTATCATAGGAAAGAAATAAATATCCTTTTCAACTTAAAGTTTTAACTAATCAATAAAAAGAATGAAACATGGATTATTCATATGAGATCCACAGTATGTAAAGGTTAATGAGTTCAATGGTTATTCATATGTAAGGCAATTATTTATATGTTCATTATATTAAGGTAATTAAGGTAATGATTTGGTTCATAACAACCATGCTTAGATATATGCTTCAATCTTCATAGAAGCATTTCAAAACCATAAAAATATTTTCATTATTCCAACCATTGATTGAAAGATTGCAAAAATATGGTACTAGTTTAAGATCATGGGGATGACATTCATTTTAAAATAAAGCTCAACTCAAACTATTCGACTAGCTATTATGGTTTGTTTCCCTTTATGTTTCCACTAAAGGAGTTTCCAAAATTGGACGTCGCTTTGCTACTAGCGAGCATTCATAGCCTCGAGGGAGTCATCCACTATCCTCACTACAAAATTTCATCCTTTTTCTTTCATATATTAACATGAAATGTATAAGCTTTTGTTTTATTTCACTAATGATTTAACTTAGGATGATCACACACTATTAACCCAATACCACTAACCTTTCTCTTCTGCAAGCGAATGGCTATAGTCATAAAGGAGATGTCAACATTCCCCATTTTGAAGAAACTAATGGGATGATTATGCATTTAGGTTACCTAGTATCACAGATATCACTCCACTGACAACGAGTTTCTATAGCCCTAACAAAGTCATCTGCATTCCCCATTATGAAAAAATATCAATTTTAGGAAGTAAAGAACAACACAGTGATTAGGGAAACTCTCACGCATGACATATAATTGTAACTAACTAAAACAATAAGGGTTTTAGTGCTATTTGATTTTGTGAAAGCCAAACCTTATGTTTATAGTTTTAGCACTTACAGGATAATGCAATCCTTCATTATGTTTATGTGTAAGTAAGTGAATAAGGGTGTGGTAAATGAAAATTATTTAATCATGAAGTTTAAAGCTTTTGAAATCTGAGGTCTAATCCTATTATAAAAATAATTACCCTAAATCCTTCATTTACAAAAAAATTTAAAGATAGTTTTTCAAGCTCATCGTTATAGAATACACTGAAGGGTCATAAATTCGCATTTTATCCCTACAATGGTTAATAGAAAGTCTTTAAGGTATAAATATTTCATGTTTATTCATTCTAAAATTAGTAGCAGTAATCTAAGTTGTAAGGGTTTATTTGTGTACAATAATTTATATACGAATGTGTTTTAATATAATTTTTTTCAAAGATTTCATAAAGCTAATGTAAGCTTACAAGCTACATGGTTCCTTTTTATGGTATTCATGCTTATAAAAAAATAGTAATATGCTCAACTACCAAAAGAAATAGGGGAAGAATTTGTTTACCAAGCCTTTGTGAAATATGCTTGATTGATAACTTGAAGTTTTTTTTTCAAAATATGCACTCATACATTGCTCAATGAAATCATGTAGTCCTCTATGAAGTTATGATTAATAAGACCCTGAAATGTGAGTAACTTGTTCATGCAAGGGATTTTTGTGTGTTTCTTCCTCATGGATATTCTCTATGATCATAGGGTTAATCATAATATAATTTGAAAACAAAATAATTACCACAAATCAACACATTAACAACCCTAAGGTCAGATGCATAATCTATGGATTGTTCATTACAGTTGTCATAAACATGTTCATTATTATGAAGGGATGTTACACCAGTTATACCTTCATGTGTATCAGTATGTAAAGATTCATAATTACACCATGAATGTAAACTATAGCCTATATATAAATCATTAAGTATCTCAGAATCATGCCCAAGGGGTAATTTCTCATCACCATACAAATCATATACATGCAACTTATTCATTTATTTGAGAAAAGTCTTCCAGAGTTTATTCATAGCAATGAATGAATAATGTTGATGTTGTGGTAGACATAATTTCTTCCTCAACATGGCTTGCTTCACAAAATTTATTAGTATAATGTTCAAGGGAATCAAATAAAAAAAACCAAAGTTGAGATTGGCGATTAAATCGCTAGATTCATTAAGGTTCTCTTTGCAATCAAAATTATATATAATGCTATGTTTGGTTGAGAATTCAAAGGGTAAACATATTTCATTATAATCATTACATTCAAGTTCCTGACATTCAACCTCATCATTGACACACGATTCATTTTCTTAAACCCTATGTCATATTTATTACGATGTTCATGGAAACAATCTTCAAAAAGTAATTTAGAGGAATATATAACTCTATAATGTTCATAAAAAATTGTATGGAAATATCTCAAAGATGAAATGCCAGCAAGAGGATATCTCTTATACCATTGTTGTGTATTACCCTCCAATGACATTATGAAAAAGTTCATGAGTACATCCTCATGGTAAACCCGAATCTTTGGAATGCAGTTATGGAACTCTCTAAGGTGTTGTTCCAGATCATCATCTTCATCTTCCTTAAAGTGGGGCAAGTATCCCACACATGTATAGTAGTCATCTCTTTCAGAAAACTTGTATATTACAAAAATTAAGGGGAGAAAATAATTTAGAAACAAAACTACAAAGAAATCTGTTTAAGTAACCAATTAGATGTCATCATATGAACAATTAAAACATGAAATACTTGCTTGAAATCTTCTTATGTGCGTGCAGATGTAACCTTGTCCATGAATAGGTCACAGACTTAACCATTAATTCAATTAAAGGAAAACGAAATCTTGACAGTTTGATTGTCGGTAATGATGCTAGAAGAATGTTGGTTCCCATATTGTTTCGGTAACAAAGAACAACCTAATAATGCATTCACTAAGGATTCTAAAAATCTTCCCATTTCAGGTGACAAGGGTTGACCTCTCTCCACCTTAGGGGGTATTCCTTGTTCTAGTATTAATTAAATAATTGTTCTTTAAAAGAAAAGTAATAAACTAGATTGAGGATACATTAGCGTTTTATATAAAATAAAGTTTTAGAGAAAGAATGGTGGTAGGCACATAATGTATGCAACTTATTTGAATAAATATCATTTATAAAACTTTGAGGTTAAATTATATATCATAATTCACACATGACATTAGGATTAGTAAAAATTAAGATTAACATAAGAGGAAAAGAAAGAAGTTGGAACAAGTTAGCTTAAATGCATCTAATATCACATAAAGTGTCCTTATTAAAATATTTGACTTAATTATTTTTAAATAATAAATATTGGAGAAAAATTAAACCGATATAATTTGTAAAAGATTAAATAATAAAGTTTTAGAGAAAGAATGGTGGTAGGCACATAATGTGTGCAACTTATTTGAATAAATATCATTTATAAAAATTTGAGGTTAAATTATATATCATAATTCACAGGACATTAGGATTAGTAAAAATTAAGATTAAAATAAGAGGAAAAGAAAGAAGTTGGAACAAGCCATCTAATATGACATCAAGTATCCTTATTAACTTATCATGCAACAAAACAATTAAAATATTTGACTTATTTATTTTTAACTAATAAATATTGGAGAAAAATTAAGCCAATATAATGTGTAAAAGATTAAACAATCTTATGAAACCCATATCATTGTTACTCTAATTTAAAAAGAGAAATAAAATGAAAGAACTAGTTTTATAATATTCAAATTTAATGTGCAAGTAAACTCTAGATATCATGTGTTGTTTTGAATTCAACCTGCAACAAATAAACTCAAATCTGATTTAAAACACTTAAATATCATGTATTCAAAGTATTTAAATCATTTAATGTATTCAAAATTGTTGTATAATCAAGTTAAATTAGTAATCTATCATATTTTATGAGAAAATATTAACCCTAAAAAAAGAAGAACGAAGAAGAAAAAGAAATAAAATGAATGATGATATTATTAATGACAACCTCTCCGTCACAATTAAAAGAACCATTGCAAAAATGTACATTATGGTTGTAAGGAATAATAAGTCTTCATCTCCCAAGCC
Source organism: Pinus tabuliformis (assembly GCA_031772625.1). Classification (NCBI taxonomy): domain Eukaryota; kingdom Viridiplantae; phylum Streptophyta; class Pinopsida; order Pinales; family Pinaceae; genus Pinus; species Pinus tabuliformis. Next base: position 1,170,656,216 of record CM062809.1, read on the forward strand.
TAACATCCTCCAATCTGCTTTAAAAAATGCTTGAAATGAACATTTATACCTTTTTTTCATAATGTTGAGAGTTAGTTTCCCATTTATTTTTCATAGCTTCCTTAAAATAAAATTACATTTATAATCATTTCTTAAATATTTAATCCTATTAAAATGCCCTTATAAGTCTCCTGCACAATAAAAGAAAAATAAAAATGAAAATCAGTACTAATATAAATATTGCACGTATCTTTTTAAAATGATTTTTCAATCTTGAGTAAAAGAATGATAAAATTTTCCAGCTATGTAAATATCACGTTTAATGAAAATACATTTATTTCTAGAATTTCAAAGTGTCGTATTAAATCTAAAATTTACTTGATTTGTAAATATCAAATTGGATGAAAATAGATTTATTTCTAGAATTTCAAATTGTCATATTAAATATAAAATTTACTTGATTTTTCAATCTTCAGTAAAAGTATGATAAAATTTTCCAGCTATGTAAATATCACATAAATTAAAATAAATTTATTTTTAGAGTTTCAAAGTGTCGTATTAAATCTAAAATTTACCTTTTCTAATATGTGAAAATAAATTTATTTTTAGAATTTCAAAGTGTCGTATTAAATCTAAAATTTACCTTTTCTAATATGTTGGAATTGGAAGTATTGTATGATTTATTTCATAATTTAAAATCACATACTAATTCCCCAACACCCCTCCCTACTACAAATAATTTCTTTTGCCTGCATAAAATGTCCATTCAACCATCCAAATAGAAACTATGAGTTTAAAATTTATTTTAAAATTAAATCGAGTTTAAATATGATTTAAGATTTAATTATGAAATTTAAATTTATAAAATATAAATTTAATTATGAAATATAGACTTAAGCTTAATACTATTAAATTAAAATAATATATATTTAAATAATGTATATAAGTATCTCTAGAGAATCATGGAGAAAGATTGAGCAAATCCAGAAGCGTTTTATAATTTATAACCTGAAAATTAAAAGTAATACACCCTATCCTATTCTCCTTATAGAAGCATGTCTTTCCCCTATTGAGAGCGTAGCTATGCTTAGGTTTCTGTTGTACAAGCACAAAATTAGTAACATAGACGATCATAGACTTCCTAAGCTAGCTTTAAATTCTAGTCAAAACCACCTAAGTCTCAATCGAGGGTGGCATAAAAACACAAGGGCCTGGTTAAACTCTTGGGAGATCAACGAAAATGATGCATTGCAAAACATAAATAACATTAAAGATATTGTTACTTCTAAGTTCAAAGAAAAAATGTGGTGTGAGAAAGACTTAGCGGCTAAAAGAAAATTAAGTTATTATAAGAAAGTCATCAACCCCACCCTAGAAGAAAAGTATCTCTCTATTTTAACTAGCTCAAAGAAGAAAATTAATATAGGAAAGATTAGAATGAATTCTCATGAGCTCCATTGTGAAACAGGTCGTTGGGCAGTTCCTAAAACATCATGGACGGAAAGGATTTGCCATATATGTGAGAATAGGAACATCGAGGATGAAAACCATTTCCTCTTAGAGTGCCCCGCGTATAACCACATTAGATCTCAGTTTCACAATCTTTCTTACAATACTGACCTTCCTAGCCTTTTACAATGTCAAAATTATAGTGAGCTCGGGAGGCTTCTCTCCAAGCTTTTTGAGCATAGGAATAAAATCTTAGATCAAAATAAATAATTTGTTTCTTTAGGTCCAATAGACCATTATTTGGTCTCAGCTGACCTTAATCATCATCATCATCAATTATATAATATATAATTTTTAATTTTTAATTATATATATATATATATATTCCCAAAGCAAATTCCCTTTCGGGTTCGAAGAAAGAGGGAGAAACTGTAGAGCAATTGCAACTCGACAAATCTCAACGGTTGAAGTTTTCTAATCGAATGGTTTCATTTTGAATCGGGTGGGAACCCGCTCGGTGGTTAACCTTTTCGGTAGACCGGAATCGAAAAACTTACGAGCTTGAGCTTTAATATTAATGTGGGGAACAAAGTTTAAAGAATTTGTTGGCCTACCTCTGTTTTGTTTTGTAATTTGTATGTGAAATGCACATAAATGGTTAGTGCATTAGGATGGTTTAGGGAATCTTTTATGTTGTATTTTTTTTAATTTATTATTATTGTTATTTGAGTTATATTTGTATTATATTTAATTCAATCTGTTTTATTATGATTGATTATATTTATGTTTTTCTAATTTATATTTGTGTTTCTATTTATATTATAATTATTATATTTAATTTTGAATTTTGATTTTTTATAATTATTCTGATAATTAAAAATTTGTATTTTTACTATTTAATTTGATTATTAATTAATTTAATTTAATTTTTAATTTATTTATTATATATATTTTTATTTATTTATTTTTAATTTCAAATTATTGTAATAATAATAATTAATTATTACAATTATTATTAGTTGAAGATAAAGATTTTTTTTTTTTTGTTTTTTTTTTTTTTTTTTTAATAATGTTTTTTTAAGTTATATTCATCCTTGTAATAATAAATCTAATGCATGTTGAAGATGAATATTTCGTTATAAATATTTGAATTTGTGATTTTGATCTTAGGAATATGAATGGAAGCCATATAATGAAGGAAACTCACCACAAAACACACAAAGATAGCCTATCTTTGATGTGTGATGAATTTAGTGACAACAAAGAGCAGTCTAACATGACATGTTTTTGTCGGCCTCTAGGTTTAGACTTATTAGCAAGGTACTTTCTTGGCTACATATATTTTTTAATGATTAAATCTAAATATTAAGTACTATACCATAAGCTATCATTGACTCATCATCTTTATATCTTATTCACTTTATTTTACCGTAATATTAAACACTACAAGGTAAACCAATCATTAACTCATTATCTTTACATCATGTTCACTTTATTCTAAGTGGTGAATAATTAACTTATCCCATGGTATTTAATATTTTCTCTAATCCCAACTACTTCCTACGTTATTCTAATCCATATCTGGTAGCTCAATGTGAGAAGTTGTAAACAAGGTCAACATGAACTACTTGTTGGTGTCACTTGAACTACATGTTTGTTATATTAATGGCTGACTATGGTTAAACTCAGTGAACCTCTTCAATCACCATCAAACTCATCAACCCTCTTCAACCATGGTTAAGAAATAAACCTTACACACATTTACTGTCAACTAGCACAATTACAACCACGATCAAACTCATCAACCCTCTTCAACAATGGTCTATAAATAAAACTCACACACATTTACTGTCAACTAGCACAACTACATTAGTAAATGCAGTTGGTATAAGCAAGTGCATGGCATTTTCCACCATTCAATGACATTTTCATACACCTTTTGACATATAAACCATGTGAAATGAGCTTATATGAACCATGTTTAATAATGTACTATTAACAAGAAATTACAATATCTCATAATAGATTTTCCACAGGCTATGATTTTTGGGTTGTAGTGCCATGAACATCCTAATTTTAACACAATGACAAAGAAACATAATAAGTAGTTTTCTATTGCATTAGTTTAGATCAAAGCTCCAATAGTGGAGTGAAGTTATAGAGGTTATAATAATTTTAAAAAATCAAAATTTGAAAGGTGTAACATGAGATTTAGATTAAAAAATATACAAATATTTTTATTTTTGTGTTGATATACATTTTACAATTCAGCATGAAGGCCATGTTGTAGGGGTGTAAATATTTGTTTGTAAACATTTATATGACCACTTAATTTAAAAATAATAAAATCTCAAAAGTAGCATAGAACCAAATAAGAGCAATGTTGTAATGTCTCTAAATGAGTATAAACATTTAAATGTTGGTTTAATTAATAATGAGAAGTAATAAAAACAATAAAATTGAAATTCTTATATTGTAACTTTGGTTTAATTAATAAAATTACAAATGATTTTTTTAAATAAAAAAGATTGTGAATATACATGTCATATGAAAATATATAACATATAAATAATAGATACAGATTAATATCCATTTTACCATATAAATTAAAATAATAATTTCATAATCATATTTAAATTTTATTTACAAGAACATAAAACTTATAATATAGCACTATCATTAACCATGGATATTATTAACTTGTAAACATGTTTTTATCGATATATTTTCTAAATATTTTATTTTAATTTAATAAAAAAAAATAATTTCTTTTGAGATAGATTTTGACCCTATATCTTCATTACTAATAAAATTATTATGTAAATATTTCGAAGATATTAAATCAAAATTTTACTAAAATTAAAAATGAAAATGTGAAAGGTATATAATATAAATAATATTATAAAGAATAAGTATACATTTCCTCATGTTTTACACTTAGAAATTTTATTTTTATCGGTCCTTGATAGATCCTAAATTAAGATGGATCTATGCTAAATGTAATATGGATCCAATTTAGACTGAACTAAGATAAATCTATAAATCTATGCTATTTTATGATAGAGCTAAAATGAATCTATAGATATATAGATATATTGCCTAGAGTTATTTTGATGAAACCTATTACCGGTATCTAGACCTTTGTATAGTTTTGTATTTTTATTTAATCCATTATTTTTATTTTTACTTTTATTTTTACACCATGAATATTAGCACCGGTATAGATATATTGGAAAAAATTGTTTAATTTGTATATTGGAAAAAACTATTAACTTTGTGGGTTTTTTTTTTAAGAAATAAAAAAATTTAGCATTTGTAATTCATTGGTAATTCCAAATTAATTGTTTATTGGTTCAAATGAAAAGGTAAATTGGATGACACACTTCTGCCTTCTTGTCAAGGTATGATCAAGGAGCTCCAAGAGTCTTATAACTCTATAGCAATAGAAAACATTTACCAAGGTTGATGCTTTTTTAGGAAAGCAATGTGGAAATGAGATTTTTTAATTAAATTAAAATTATAAAAAAATTATTTCAAAAATATACACTATTATCTACGTCGAATAACTATATTTTATTAGCATAAATCTATTACTAGCTGAAAACTAACTAAATAAACTTGAGCTGGATTTTAATAGCAATCATATTTCTGTTTATTTTCTATTTTATATCCTATTGCATCTGAAAGAAAACAAAAAAAATAAAATTATAAAAATATTATTTCGAAAATGTACACCTCCTATAGATAGGTAACTTATAATTATAAAATTATTATTTACAAAATGTAGACTCCTATTGAATAACGATTACTATAAACATCTAAAAAGTCAATAAATATAAACTGAATTTTAATATCAATCATACAACTTCGGTTTATATTCTATTTTATATCTTAGTATATCTGGAACGGGTGGAAACCGTAAAAATCACGACCGATTTTGTGTAGGTGCACGAGATATACACGAGATTCCCGATTTTGTCGTGTCTAGGTGCGCGAGACATACACGCGATTCCTTAACTAAGATTGGAGTGATGCAACCATTGGCGGAGATCACAGTTCGCTGCCTTCCGGTATCGCTACCTGCTTCATGGAGTTAAGGGAAACAATATCCAATTACTTTGCGCATTTGATTCCAGTGATTCCACATACAAACTTACGGTTTCATCCATTCCACATCATATCACTAGCAGTGCAAGTTTTCCTATTATCTGAAAAAAGGGCGAAGTAATTGAGAAGGTCGAGAGTCCGCGAGAGTGAGTTGTCTGAAACAATTCCTTTCCGGAGTATAGTAAAATGGCGGTCTTAGGGGAACTAGGGTATAGCAAGCCTCATGTTCTCGTGATCACTTATCCTGCACAGGGCCATATCAATCCAATGCTGCTATTCGCGAAGAGGCTCGCCTCTAAACAAATCATGGTCACGTTTGTGACAACCGAAGAAAGCCGTGAGCGCATGTTAAAGGCTCAGGATGCACTGCCCGGGGCGTCAAACTCCTCTATGAATGTTAAGTTTGAAACAATTTCGGACGGATTTCCTCTGGATGTCGACCGACGCATGGACCTGGGCATGCGCCTCAACATGTTATGCAAGATGGGGGGACTCACATTAGCAAATCTCATAGAGAAGCTAAACCCTCAAGGCAACAATATATCTTGCATTGTTTACGATTCTTACCTTCACTGGGTTCCGGAAGTTGCGAGGAAGTTTAATATTCCTGTAGCGTTTTTCTGGACGCAGTCGTGTGCAGTTTACTCCATCTATTACAATTTTAGCAGAGGATTGGGTATGTTTTCATTTACCAAACCTGTATTATGTCCATACGTTACTTTCTCTATGTCAATATAACATTTCTTCTTGTTTTCAGCCAACTTGCAGGATGAGACAGGTCAAACGTTGGATGCCATAGAAATCCCAGGATTGCCGGTGCTGAAGGTAACGGACTTGCCATCATTTCTGCTTCCTTCTAATACCAATGAGTCCATCTTGCGATTATCAATTGACCAGTTTAAGCCTCTTCCAGAGGCAACGTGGGTTCTGGGAAATTCCTTTTCGGAACTGGAATCGGATGAAATAAAGTCAATGAAATCGATAGCTCCGATTCGGACTATCGGTCCACTCATGCCCTCGGCTTTCATGGACGGACGGAACACCGGAGACACAGATCCTGGGGCACACTTGTGGAAAACCACGAACTGCATGGATTGGCTGAACACGAAGGCAGCTGCAAGCGTCGTGTATGTTTCCTTCGGAAGCGTCGATAAACTTTCAAAAGAACAAATGCATGAGATAGCTCTTGGGCTGAAGGCCAGTGGATATTCTTTCCTATGGGTCATTTGTCCACCTTCGTCCAAAGGGGAAATTTATATTGAAGAGAACTTGCCTGCGGGTTTCCGGAACGAAACCTCTGGGCAAGGCCTAGTCGTTACATGGTGTCATCAGCTGCAAGTGCTTTCTCATCAGTCTATCGCCGCTTTCATGACACACTGTGGATGGAATTCGACACTGGAAAGCCTCGGTCTCGGGGTTCCTATGTTGGCTGTTCCTCAGCGGGGCGATCAGGTAACTAATTCTTCATACGTTGCAGAGAAGTGGAAGGCGGGGTTGAGATTGAATAAACGATCAGCAGACGGACTTGTGGGGAACGAGGAAGTGGAAAAATGTATAAAGATCGTTATGGAAGGCCAACTGGGTGCTGAGCTGAGGAAGAATGCTTCGCAGTGGAAGAAATTATCAAGGGAGGCAATGGTTAAAGGTGGTTCTTCCGACAAAAATATTGAAGAATTTGTCCAGGAGATTATGAACAGAGCATGGCGATCTTGATTGTCTGGACTAGATTATATCGTTTGATTAGAATGAAATCAAGGAGAAAGATTTTAAAGAAAGTTGTAACTTCATTGCATTTGGCACTCATGCTAACCGATGAACTCATTTCAGTACCCGATCCACCAGTTGTAGGCGATGTAAATTCTAACAAAGACGCTCTCTTGTTCAAGCAAATTGTAATCTCATGCTTATTGTTTGATGAAACTGAAACTATCTTTTCCCGGATTTAACGTTGACGGGATTAACATGTACAGCCTCTAAAGTAAACTTCCATGGATGCCACTCTCGCCTGAGTGCGCACGTTAGTCATAGATCTCATTTCGTGTTAAACGGATTCCTCACATTATCTAAATAGTTTTGAGCTTCACGCGTCCCTTCTTTTCAGGATTTTTTGTTTTTAAAGCATTTGGACCCCGCCGTCGAAGGGAATTATGCATGTTACTGAGTAGAATAGAAAAAACGAATTTGAGCGAGATAACATGAATGGCTGTCCGCGACAATTTTCTGAATATTTTGCTTAGAAAATGTGTCCCGTGATTTAATATTATATTGCGAATTGAAGTAGTGGTCGACATGACCCTTCGCCGAATACGACACGGCCAGTGCGTGAATCTGGCTGACTCTAACGATTGGGCGGGAGATGATTCATTGACAGGTCCCTGAACTTTAGTTTATATATATATTCGCTATCGAGTCCAACCATAGCTGATAACTTTCGCGATGGCGCTACGCACATTCTGCACACAACAAACACTAATTCTGTAACATGTCGCTTAAGCAGAGAGCCAATTTTATATAGATTGCATCGTTATTTTGATTTTCGATTCCAATAATATTTTAGATTCAAAGGAAAGAGAGTGAGCTAAATTTCTAAATTTGTCCATCCCAGTTTAAAATATTCCTATAATCAAAGCGATATCCTGCTGAAGGCATGCGAGACCACCTTGAAACCTTTAATCATTTTTTCTCTTTTAGTATATAAGATTGTTTTATTCCTATGATACTGCGCCCCGTACAAGGCAGAGTGGATAATGAACATATATATGAGATTTACAGTGCGCCCCGTACAAGGCAGAGTGGATAATGAAGATATATATGAGATTTACAGTGTCATTTTGAAGCAGTGAGCCGAGTTTAAGTTGATTGCAGATTTCGAAATATTTTAGAATCTAATGGATATAGGGCAAAAAAATTTGGCCACATTTATATCTGTAAGATTCCCAAATATTCCCAAAATCTATAATCAACTTAAAGATGGCCATAAGACAAGAATCAAATCAATGACTTTTGTATATGATTTTGGCTTCCAAAAAAGTCATCAAATTCTCAACATAATTTTTAAATACTCGTAAGATTAGCTTGCCACCTCTAATCCATAGATTATCCTTCTTATTCAAGAGAATCAAATTTATTGTATAATAAAGGAATAATAGTTACAATCATGTAAATTTATTATATCTATAATAATATCAAATACATAGTAAAATTTAACAAATGAAATGTAAATTTGTGAATAACATAATTTAAATTAATTCTCAACATAATTTTTAAATACTCGTAAGATTAGCTTGCCACTTCTAATCCATAGATTATCCTTCTTATTCAAGAGAATCAAATTTATTGTATAATAAAGGAATAATGGTTACAATCATGTAAATTTATTATATCTATAATAATATCAAATACATACTAAAATTTAACACATGAAATGTAAATTTCTGAATAACATAATTTAAATTTAATTTAATTTTAAATGCTCTAAGTTTATAAAAATATATATTTGAAAAGAATAGCAATATTTTTGCACCAAATTATTTATATATATATCATTAAAATTTAGTTATAAATAATTTTAAAATAATCACCCAAAATAAATTTAACTAACAACATTAAAAAATTTATTAAATTAAAAATGTCCTAATATTTTAATTATACATATACATAATTTTTAGGTGATAACCCTCTTACATCCCACAATAATTATTAAGGAGAATAATCATCTTAATTATCACAACAATTATTGGCAAATGGCAAGGAGCAAAATTACACATATGATATGTAATTAAATCATCCATATGTTGTTGGACATCTTGGGGTTCCACATGTAATGTGTGAAATCTTTTCTGTGTTGTTTTTGTGAGAATGTAAAAGGGAAAAGACATCAAATTTGGAGCTCAATGAACACATAACCATTCCTGGTTGGAACAACCTTGGTCAAATATTTGTGTAATAAAGTTAGTAAAGGAAAAAATAATAATCATGGTCATGGGATACGCATTCCAAGCTAAATTTTGGGCAAAAACATAGTGATGGAGATTGTTTGTAGTTAATTAATGGCTATGGAAATTGACAAAGACTTTGGAAAGGCAAAGTGAGATTAATTGGCAATTTATTTTTGAAAATAATGGATATTAGGAGAAAAGGGAGATGAAAGATTACGTGTTGGATGCGATGAGGAAAATGGAGAAAAATAATGGAAAATGAAGAAAAATAGAGGCCTCATTAATCAAAAGGATTCTAAGGATCAGTTTGTAGGTTTTTTTAGTTTAGTTTTGTAGCTTTCATTTTCTACTCTTTCTCATATTCTTGGACACTTGGAGTTTTCTTGGAGCACTCTTGGAGGAGTGTGGCACAATTGGGCTTTGGAGCAAGGAGGTAAAGAAAGAGTGGGAAATCATAAGAGGACATATGGATCAACAGCTATAGTGGGATTTTCTTGTAGGTACCGAGTTGCCTGTATGATTTCCTTGCTAGTTTTGGCATGCATGACACATGCATGTGGTTTCTTGGTTATGATTTGTAATGGATATGGAGTATTTCCTGGATTGGCGTTGGATTCACCTAGTCTTACCATTTCCTAGATAGTCATGATGTTGTAGGTGTCTTTCCTTTTTTTTTTCTGGTTGGTTCTCATGTTCTTTATGGGTGTGGGTTGAGTTACTACTTCCCGAAAGCCTTGGTGGGATAAACTCTCTAGAAGCCATGTAACAGCTTGGGTTGAGTTACTAGTCTTGGAAGCCTTGGTGGACAAACACTCTAAAATCCCTTGGTGAGTTGAGTTACTAGTCTTGGAAGCCTTGGTTGGACAAACGCTTTGGAAGTCCAACAACAACTATGGGTTCACTTACTATTCATGGAAGCCCTAGTTGGAACAAACACTCTGAAGCCCTAGACAGCTTGGGTAGAGACCAATCTAGTGATGGTTAGTGATGTTCGAGACTAAGGTGGAATCACTAGTTGAGGGTTGAGGTGGTTTGGCATCGCAAGCCCTAGTATGGTTTTTATATTCGTTCCATGAGATCCCACATTGATGCTTTGAATATGGCACGTGCTGATTGGATGAAAGAAAGATTTGTTTTAGCCCAATCTAGGGTTGGGTGGTTTGTGGAAGTCCCAGACCCGGTTGCATTTCTCATATGTTAATAAGAACTCATTTCCTCTTGTATTGATGGGTAAACATACTTGTTCATATGTGTTTTTTATGGATGTTATAGCTTTTTTAATTATGTTGAATATATGTTGGTTATGAGAATGTTTTATGACACACATGATGTATGGCTCTCATCAAATTTTTTATTATCAAATGAATGAACAATGAATATATTACCTAATAGATGATATTGCAGTTATTGTGATAAGGCATCAATGTTTCTTAACGATTCTTAGATAAGTGTTGAAGGATAAGATTTCACAGCAACAATGAGTGAGTTACATGAGAAAGTTAAGCAGAGGTTAGAAGTCAGAAACTTCAAATACAAGCAAAAAACATATTTAAAAAGAAGAGATTTGAACTTTGAGGTGGGAGACATGGTCTTAGCTCACCTAAGAAATGATATTTCCAAGGAAGGAGTATAATAAACTTAAGATGAAGAAAATAGGTCCTTGCAAGATATTTTGTAAGCTTTCTACAAATTCTTATGAACTGGAGTTACCCACAGGCATATGTATTTCACTAATATTCAATGTGACTGATTTGTATCCTTATCCAACTCGGGACAAAGACTCACTTATAACAGAGATAGACAATGATGAATTAAATGAGTATCGATGGGTAAAACTATCTCATGGAAAAAACATTGGAATTTGAAATGAGTTTCAACACAAAGGTTGCAAAGAAAACATGAGGAGAGTATATGGAGTACTTAGGGAAGTGTAAAGGTCCTCTGATTGAGGATTCTACTTGGCTGAATGTTGTAGCTCTACAAAAAGTAGGTTATTTTTTAGAAGACCTTATAAGTAGGAGCTCATAAATATTTCTTTCATGGGGAGCCTGATGTAGGTACATTGGACAAACAAAAAATTTGATGAATTTTGGACAAGAGCTTACCAATGTGATGGATGATCACATGGTAATGTTGGGAAAACATTTTTCTTAAGAATTTTTAAATATTAATTTTAGAGTAAGTGTTGATTTGTTTTTTAGAAATTAGTTGGAGAAGTTACTCATCTTGAAAGTTATTTTTTTGTTGTAAATGTAGTCTTTTGTTTCCCTTATTTTTGTAGAGAAGGGGAAACTATTCACATTTCATGTCTCTTGGTTGTCATAGTCATTTTCTTTTCGGGAATAAAGAGAGGAAGGATGAATTCTCACTCTTCTCCTATGCGGGTTTTAACTATAGTTCTAAAGTTTTGTAAACACCCTTGTACCTTCAAATTTGTGTGAACTGGCACGCATTTCTGTAATGAGTAGTAATTTTGATTGTAAGTTGTATGATTGTTAAATGGATTGATCTTCAAACGAGCCCTACGAATTGATTTTTATTTTGAATTTTTATTAATTCATAATTTATTCCTGCACACCTGATAATTTTGATACTGACCCTTTTTTCTTAAAATCCTATAACTTAAGAATTGATTTATATTATGGAATTGAACCCTTGTGGCTTTAGTCGTTGTGTGTGCTAGACCATTTGCCTTTTGAATTTTTGTTGCATCAGCTTCAAAATCCATAGGGCAATGTGTCACTGTGTCCTGGAGTACCCTTTTTTGGAATACTATCAAACTTACTATTTGACTCGTTTTCTTTTCTTCTTTCATTGGAAAATTTGTAATAGTATTGCAAACCCCGATGAAGAAAGGAAAATGAAATCATTCATTATGTCAAGGAGCAAGTCAAGGACATGAAAATTGATTTTGGAAAAGAACGTTGCCAAATCATTTAATAGCGCTGCAAGCATTGAAGTTTTGGACAATGTGTTGCTAAATGATTTTGTAGTGACTTGCCAAAGAAAAAAATTAGAAGAGAATGCACTCGGGAAAAATAAATAAATAAATAAAATAAAATAATATATATATATATATATATATATATATATATATATATATATATATATATATATATATATATATATATATATCCTTTTAGCCTGCCCATTGCACCAAAATGCATGTGAATTAAAACAAAGAAACTATGAAATGCATATAAACAGAGGAAAAACAAAGCATAAACAAAGCAAGAAAATGTGATTCAAGTTGAAAGACATTGGAACAAAATAACAAACCATTAAAAGCATAAAAATAAGATGTACTTACTAGTTTGAATCCTCTATATATTTATTTTTTGGCTGACGACTTCATAGACTTTAATCTCTATATTTTTCTTCTTCATACTTTTCTACAACTCTACTTCATAACAAGCTTCACTACTCTTCGTGTGATGTTAAATTGACTAATGGGTTTTAGAGGTCTTTGCAAAGTGTTAGATGATTAATGTATTATGCAATTTCACTTCTTCTCCACACTAAATTTTCTACCATGAATACCAAACGTGCCCCTCTACAATCAAGGGAATATCTTAATTGTTGAGGGTGTGTTAATACTATTGCAAATCAACAATGGAATTTGATCATCAATGTTCTTAAATTTTTAGAATACAAAACTTTTTAATTAACTGTAGATGTGTGCTCCCAAAATTCAAGTGAAATGTGGTTTACACTCTTCAAGTTTTCTTTAATTATATTTTGGTTTTATTTAATGTTTGGATCGAACTTTACACTTTCTGAAAAAGGGATTTGATCATTAATGTTCTTATATTTTAATTAAACTTTTATTTGAAACAAGTCCAATAACCATATTTTTTTATTAAGAACATATATAGTCTCGAATAAATATATCATTTTCTACTAATTTATTTCTAAGACATATAAAACACAAAACATATATTACAGTCGAATAATTTTATCACATAAATGGTCATGCACTTGTGTGAGGCTACTTTGCCTTTTTTTCAAATAAACATATTTACTTATTTTGCTTGTCACCAATAACTACACACCTAAATAGTCTTTTCAAATATTTCAACCAACCAAAAAATTAAAATTTCATTTCTCAAAATTAATTATTTTATTTACAATACGCACATAATGTTATAATAGTACAAATTTTGACCGAAACTTGATTTTTATACTCTATGACTAATAAAAGAAACAATCGCAACTAAAAACTTGAAAAATTATTCAACATGAGAAGTAAATAACTAAAAGCATTACAAAAATATGTAAATCACAACATTTTTTACTGGTTAAAAGAATCATTAAATAAAATAAATCAGATATCACCATCAAAAACATCTATGATTGAACGTAGGTTCCATACATCATAGCTTGCTTACTCTACTCCATTGAGATTCACAAAATAAAGAAATAAGGTTCTACCACCCATTCATGAGCTTACTCTTAGAAACCTTTCTCTTCTCCATTGAGATTGACAAAATAATGAAATAAGGTTCTACCACCTATTCATGAGCCGCTAAACTAAGACCTCAAGTTATCTTTGGGATCCTCCTGCGATCGTCTTGTTAGTCCCTGCCAACAGGCGACGGGACTATAGTAATGGGTAATGGTTCGATAGCATTAATCCTTATCACATCTAACCTAAAGTTCTTAACCGGTTAGCTTATTGCAGCGTATAAAAATTCCGTATTAATTTATTAGGACGAATAGAATTAAACTTGGATAATTGCTTGTATGGGTCGTTCATATTTCGAAACTGGGAACTAATGCTAGCATTAGTTAACTGGTATTAAATTCTTTGGAAAAATACGAGTCACATCGAATCAAGCGTGAACCTTCCCTCCGTCTTTATTTGCGCATTTACGTTTTTAGACGCACCAATATGAATTGGACCTCTGCCTAAAGGACGTTCCCACCAGACTTTCAACCAGGCAAAGTGAGGGCTGGTGTTGCTTTACTTACTTTACTTTTCTGGTGGTGTTTCTTTTCTTCAAGCCTGCTCGTAACAAGGACTTGCTGCCATGCCGATTGTCTTGTTATTCATAAATTCCAATTTTTCCTAGCTATCCCAAGTTAAGAATTATTAAATTACTCAAAATTCTTAACAAATGAGTTTGTATGCTCCATATATAGGCTCTATACTTCATAGAAATTGAACATATAAACTTGGTTGACATTATAAACTTGTCCACTTTATTATTAATGCATTTTAATTAATAATTTTTTTGTTTAGGGATAGTTTAGTTTAGGTTAGGTTAGTGTAGATTTTGGATGAGAGAATAATTTATATATATATATGATCACCAAAATTATATGAAAATTAAGTTTAGTTTAAAAAATATTTGAAACAATTTTTGTACCTTATAATTGAATATCACTTTCAACTTTTTTCCATAAAATTTGAACTTCAAACTTGATAAACAATTAAACCCATAGGTTAAACCTAATTGACCAGATCCACTCAATTCACACCATCTCTTGACAAGTTCATGTATTTATGGCGTGATTCTATTGCTTACTATAAGTCCTAAGAATTCTTAGGATAAGTTCAGGGATTTATGGTAGTTACTTTATTATAAGTAGCAAGAATTCTTAGGTCAAATTCAACGAAAATGAAGACAAGGAAGGAAATATTTCAACGTGCTGTAGGGTGGAAAGAATATATTGAGTAACATTGAAGGGTTAACAAAAATCTAATATTCCAAGCATTCATTATGTCATACATGATGACAACAACCAGACGGTGAGGGTACTATAGTGACAAATTTCTGAATATTTTCCTTAGGAAATGTGTCCCATGATTAATGCTATATTGTGAATTGAAGTAGTAGTCGACATGACCCTGTGCCAGATACGACACGGCCAGAGAGTGAATCTTGTTAACTCTAACTATTGGGAAGGAGATAATTCATTGGCAGATCCAACCATAGTTGATAACTATCGCGATGGTGGGACGTACATTCCCCACACAACAAACACTAATTTTGTAACATGTGGCTTCAGCAGAGAGCCATTTTTATAGAGATTGCATCTCTGTTAGATCTGAGACTTTTTGATCCATATTGTAGATAAATGTCTTTCGGAATAATCACATCATTAGGATTTGGTTGACATTTCAAACCAACCAATGTGGCTCATCCTCACGACAAGGTGAAAGAAATCAAACAATCTTCCAGAATGAATAGTAAGGATGCGTCATTGCTCCAAGCTAGTCGTTGAAAACTAGCCATTGGAGCAATGATGCATCCTTACTATTTATTCCGGAAGATTGTTTTTGGCATTATGATACATGTGTTGTCCTTGATGGTAACTCACATAGATGACAGTTCACAGTGCAATAGGGTAACAACAAAGGATTACAAATTAGACTCCAGAGAATGAAGAAGGAGAGGTATATGCTGGTTCATTTTGTCCAAGTAGCGTGTACATGTAGGTCCATAGAACAAAAAGATCGTATATGTATACACACACTTTCACAGAAGAAAAATTGCGTATGGGATGGAAAATCAAGGTTTTGGTCCGAGGTATTTGTTCTGAGGTATTTGGTCTGAGGTATTGGTCCTAAGTGGTTTTGGTGCGCAGTATTGAGAAAGGCTTAAAACTATATAAGGAGGAGAAGATCAAAGGGATAGGTGTGTAAGTAATGAATATCTTATGAAGAGTTAGATCAAAAGAAAATATGCATGTTATGGGTTTATGATGCTTTACATGATCTGAACTAAGGAGGCACCTAAGTGGATGATGATGGATGAGATCTAATGATGGATGAGGATCATAAGACCTGAAATGAATTATCATTATGTGGTATGATCATGGATAGTCTAGATCTGAATGCTAACTCATGTTTTATTCTGTAAATGTTTTGATCTGTGTATGACTGAAGTCTGGAATAATTGTGAAGTTTTAAGTTAGTATTTGCAGATCTATACGCTGGTTCCCTTTGGTAAAAGCATGTATACACGTCGGATCAGCACATCAAAGTAGCGTATACAATATGAAGTATGATGTTTGAAGTTGCACTTTGAAATTAAATTATCTTAAAAAAAATCTTGCAAAATTCCACTTAGAATTTCACTGTCTAAACAGAATTGTGATTATCGCGCCTTTTCAAATTTCTCATATTTAAAGTGTTATTTTCAACGTTTTTACATGTTAAAAACGAAAAGCTGCTTCTAGTTGTTATGTTGTTTCATTTTTATCATATTATGGAGAGTGAGGATGCTATAGAATATGGTAGTAAATAATCATTCTATATTTATAAAATATTTTTAATAATAATTAAGGTAGAGAGTTAAGATTTTCTTGAAAATAGCTATATTTTTTTTAATTTATAATTTATTTTTAAAATATATACTATAATAATAATAATTAAGATAAAATGTTAAAATTTTCTTGAAAATAACTATATTTATTTTACTTTATAATTTAATTTAAAAATATATACAATAATTTAATTATGAAATTTTAAATTTCCTGTAAAATATTCTCAAATATATAATTAAGTTATATATATTTTTTATGATTTATAATTTACTTTATTTTCATGATATATAGGTATATTTTTAAAATAATAATATAAAAATTGGAAACAAAATTATCATTTATCTATTAGTTTTTTAATTAATAATATAATAATTTAACATAAAACTATAATTTTATTAATTTTTATATATCTATATCTATATATTATATTAATTTAGATACTAATATAGCAATCTACATTTTTATTTGTTTATATGCACTCACATTTATTTAAATACTAATATTTGTTTGTTAATACCAATATATGTTAATCTATTTTATTTGTTTATATGCTCTGATATTTATTTAAATATTAATATTTATTGGTTTAAAATGCATTTCAGTTGTCGCTTTCTTTTTTAGGCTTGTCTAAAGAAAGTTGTTGAGATGTCTCTTTGGGGATGCTCATGAAAAGGTATGAATTACCCATTTGAATTTTTTCATCCTTAATTTCAGATCGCCTTGTTCTTGACGCATTCGTAGCATTAGTTGTAGATAAAATTATTTTCTTTTACGATGAAGATTATTCTCCTTTACGGTTATTTTCTATTACGAGATTACATTTATTCTCCCTTATTATCACAAGGTCCTGGTTTAAACCTCATTATTATTATCACAAGGTCCTGGTTTAAACCTCATGGAGAGGGATCCATGATGGAAACCACCACTTTGAGAAGAATAAAATATCATAAGGAGCATCTTCATCCAATTCCAATTCCATCCAAGAACTTAACCTAATTAATTAATTAATTAATTAATTAATTAATTAATATATATATATATATATATATATATATATATATATATATATATATATATTATTAATTTCATAATAATAATTATGAATTTAAAATAAATTTAATTATTTTTAAGTTTTAAACTTTCAAGAAATGAAAAATTTATAAATTTTTATATATATACTGTAAATTTTTATTTCTACACACAATAGTTTATTTGATATATAATTAATTTATTAATATTTTTTAAAATTATATTATTACTTTAAATTTATTTGGATACTATTAATTTAATAATACTAATTATTGTGTCTAGTGATGTGTAGGTGTAATGTAAGAAAATTTGTCAACATTTTTAGTGCTTAATATGTTGAATTTATAGTAATACATTCAATTCATAGTACATAAAGGATTGGTAAACATTTACATGTCGGTTAAAAGTAATATAGAGCATAAATTTTTGTTTCTACACACAATAATTCATAAAATATTTAATTATTTTATTAATATTTTTTAAAATTATATTATTATTTTAAATTTATTTGGATATTATTAATTTAATAATAATAATTATTGCCTAAGAAAGTTTGTCAACATTTTCACTGCTTGATATGTTGAATTTATATTAATATGTTTAATTCATAATACATAAATGATTGGTAAACATTTATATGTTAGTTAAAAGTAATATAGAGCTAGTATGGGGGAGATGTTGTAGTGTCCTTAAAAAGTTAAAGTTCAATTTGTTACACTGTAATTTTGAGATGTTGTATTGTCCTTAAAAAGTTAAAATTCAATTTGTTACATTGTAATTATGCTTTCCTAGTACAGGAGTGATGTGTAGGTGTAATGTAAGAAAGTTTGTCAACAATTTCACTGAATATATATTAATATGTTCAATTCATAATACATATATGATTGGAAAACATTTACATGTGGGGTAAGGGTAATATAGAGTTTAGTATAGGGGAGATGTTGTAGTGTCCTTGAAAAGTTAAAAGAAATAAAAATAATAAAATTCAATTTGTTACATTTAAAATTACGAATAAATTTTTAGTTAAAAGAAAATTATAATATACATATTACATTAAAATATATAACTTATAAGTAGCAACCATAAGTTAATATCTATTTTACCTTATAAAATAAACTAATAATTGTGGAACCATATTTAAATTTAATTAATAAACACATCAAAACTTTAATACTTACAATATAACAATATGTTTAACCATGAATATTCATGTCCACTTTTCCATAGATATTATTAACTTGTAAATAGACTTTCTTACAATACCATGGACCAATAATATGGCTCATCAATACAACATGCCCAAAAACCACCTCCCATTTCACAATCAAAATATTTTATTTGAATTTAATTTTATAACGTTTTTTTTTATTAAATCTAAAAGAAAAAATATATATAATTACTTTTGAGATGTATCTACACCACTATCACATTAGTAGCTATAAACTAGCACAACCATATTTACCAATAAGCCACAACCATATTTACCAATATGGTTGATATACGCAAATAGGCCTATATGAAGCATATATACAATCACATTTTCCAATGTGTTTGATATACGCGGATAGGCTTATATCAACCACATTAATAATTATTATGGGTATTTAAGATTATTAATAACTATATAAATATTAACAACTAGATTATTTATATATATTACTATATAAATATTATATTAATATTATAATAATTATATGAACTCCTAATATATATTAATTAATAAGAAGAATAGCTCATAATAATATTATATTACTTAAATAATCTAATAATATAAAATTATAAAAAAATAATAATAACAATTATATTGTATTATTATTATAATAATAAAACATAATAATAATTTATTATAATATCATAATAATATTATATTATTATATTATTAGGAGTTTATATTATTATTATAATATTTATATAATAATATAAATAAATAAACTGGTTGTTAATAGTATTTATATAGTTATTAGTAATATTTATTATAATATTATAATAATATTATATTATTATAATAATACACAAATATAATAGTTATTATAATAATAATATAATCAATATTTTATAATATATTATTATAATAAGTACAATAAACACCAATTATTTATTATTTGTGATAATTAATAACTATATAGATAATAACAACTATATTCTTATATAATTATATATTTATGATTATTATATTATTATTATTATAATAATATAAACTCCTCTTATTATTATTATTATTATTATTATTATTATTATTATTATTATAAGAGTTTGTATACATAGGGTTAATTATTATCTGTATTTAAGATTATTAATAACTATATAAATATTAACAACCATATATTTGATATATATTACTGTATAAATATTATAATAATATTATAATAATTATATGAACTCCTAATATATATTAATGAATAATAATAATAACTCATAATAATATTAGAGAGGAATAGAAGAATACATAGGAATGAGATGGATCGTTGAATCCATTTGAAGAACGAAGAAATGTGATGAAAAGAGATTTTGGGGGTTAGTCAAAATCCCCTTTCTTTAGAAATATTCTATCCTTGACCTGTGGTTTATGGGTCCACAATTCTATCAGAAGCTTTTAAATATGTGGTTAAGCCTTTACAGTGGAACCACTTAACTATGGGGAGCATTAATCTTTCACTTTTCCTAAGAAAAATATTATAAACATTAAAATAAACATGATCGACCATCATTGATTTACATATTGAAACAATTCCTATCACAATTCCATGTTGGACCGTGGTCGATATTATAATAAACCATGTTTGACTCAGGAATAATAAACCCAAGCAATTGATACTATAAACCCAAGGGATTAATACTAAAACCCTAATGGATTATGAACCTAAGGCAATATTATTAAACAAAAGGGACTAATAATATAAACCCAAGGGAATAATTAACCCAAGGGAATAATTAACCCAAGGGACTCATATAATAAACCCAAAGCAATAATAAACCCAAGGGATTAACACTAAAACCTTAAGGGATTATGAACCCAAGGAATTGTTAATATTAAAAAGCTGAAGAACGAAGAAAACCGATAATTTTATATTATAAACCATTGGGAATTAATAAACCCGAGAGAAAAATATTACAAACCAAAGGGATAAAAATGGCAAGAGATTATGAACCCAAGGGAATAATATTAAACCCAAGTGACTAATATTATAAACCCAACATTCGTAAAATCAAATATAAATATTACTATGTCTAAAATAAACATGATTTATTTTCATGGTGAGACAATCCTTGTCACAATGTGACATTCAACCACAGTTGGCCATGTTTGATATTATAAACCTTGTTGGAATAATAAACCCAAGGGATT
The DNA here is from genome assembly GCA_031772625.1 of Pinus tabuliformis. Taxonomy (NCBI): domain Eukaryota; kingdom Viridiplantae; phylum Streptophyta; class Pinopsida; order Pinales; family Pinaceae; genus Pinus; species Pinus tabuliformis. Next base: position 1,170,677,336 of record CM062809.1, read on the forward strand.
GATATTAACACCCAAATGACCAATAAACCCAAGGGATTAATACCAAAACCCCAAGGGATTATGAACCCAATGGAATAATATTAAACCCAAGGGCCTAATATTATAGACCCAACAATCGTCAACCCAAATGTAAATATTACAAAGACCAAAATAAACATGATTTATTTTCATGGTGAGACAATATTTGTCAAAATGAGGCATTCAACCATGAGACTTATATGCTAAACCCAAATATAAATATTACAAACACTAACCCAAATATATATATGCCCACTTAAGTCACTCCTTAACATTGGTTATACCATGGTCTTTACCTATAAACCCTTATATCCACGCTAAATTCATTATAAACCATCTATAATGAACCTACCTATAAAGCATGCATAACATACCTTTTTTGCACTTTTCAAAGCCTCAGCACAATTCTCTAGGCAACAGGTTTTCCCAATAGATCCCCACTATAAATCTGCCCTAAGTGGATCAGATGGTCTACAAAGATTTCGTGTGGGACATAAGCCCAGAGAATACCCACCCGAAATGAGCAGTTTTCTCTCTCCACCTAACTGCTGCGTGTCAAACGATAAGTGGAACCGAGTGAGCTCCACTAATAACCACTTACCACTTCAACTCCACCCAAAATCCCACTTGTAATTTTAAATCCGCCCTTCATACGCTTCGTGGAACCGCCAGAGTTATAAAATGCGATATAAATAATTTCAGGTCTGGATCGCTGTCACAAATCAAAATCGACAATTATATATATATATATATATATATATATATATATATATATATATATATATATATATATATATATAGATATATCTATATATATATATATATATATATATATATATATATATATATATATATAGATATAGATATATATAGATATAGATATAGATATAGATATAGATATAGATATATATATATCTATATCTATATCTATATCTATATCTATATCTATATCTATATCTATATCTATATATATATATATATATGATGATCACAGACCCACCGAGAGATTTAAACATAATATATGTAATATCGGGTCCGGCCATTGCATATTGCAATTGGAAGAATCGAGCATACATAGCTTTGTGGTGCAGCGAACTCGATTTCACTTAGAATTTGACAAGTAACAGCGAGTGAAGTGGGGAAACTGCTTTATCGGGCGGTTAAAACCATGCGTGTTGCCAACCCGAAACCAATGTAAAGCATTGGATCTCCGGGAGGGGATCACCAGTGGAGGATAATGCGAAGGCCGATGAGTGGACCTAATGATATTTATAAATGCAGATGTACAAAATTTGAGATCCTCTTATATGGTTCAAAGTGGAAATTTAATGTATTTCCTTTGTATTTCTATGAAGTGTTGTGCTGAGGGCTTTTATGCAAAAGTGTTATTCAAATTTTCTGATAGTCACATATCGAAGTCGGAGGGGCATAAAGGTATGTATGTGGTAAGACCACAGTAACTGGTGATGAGCGACTGTGATAAAGGTGATTCTCGGGAATTGTGCAAAGACCAAGATTGGCGGAAAAAGGTATGATATATTTGGTTTTATGTGTTATCAATTATAAAGGGTTTATAATGGATTGAAGCGCGATAGAAGGGTTTTATGGTTAAGCTCAATTATAACCCAAAGTTAAAAGAGGGTTTTGCATATGATGTAGAATAAGGATTTAGTAATGGCTTAGAGGGGTTGTATGAGTCCCGATATTAAAGCGAATGAAGGGTAAGGGGTGGTTAAAGTCCCAATAATGAGGGTTTAGACTTTGGGTTAGTCTATTAATATGTTTACACATGAGAGATAATGGAAAGGGCCTTAACCATCACTATTAATGAAGTTTTGACCTGATAGGTCATATCTATTCCTGGGAAAATGGTTTATGCATAGGTTTACATGTATACTATGGGTAAAGCAGGGGTAACCCCACGTCAGATGTTAGACCATGGTAGACCATTAAAAAAACTACATATACAACCATTATTAACTGTGGTTTAAAATGGTTGACCATGGTTGATTTTAATATTGAGACAATATTTCTCAAATCTTGTGATGTTGGATCATGGATATGAATTGCCATGGTTTGATGATGGTTGAATTTTTTTTATTTTCATATTGATACATCTTTGTCACAATGCGACATTGGACAAAGAGACCTATCTGATTAACAAAACCGAGCGATTAATATGAAAAACCCACATTAAAACTTATGATTAATATTAAATCCTAGGAACATAAACCCTAATATTAATAAACCTAAGGGATTAATATTATAAATGAAGGGGATTATAAACTAAAGAGATTAATATTAAACCATAATATTAATGTTATAAACCATTTGTTTAATATTAAACCCTAGGAATACAAACCCTATGATTAATATTAAAACCCTAGGATCAATATTATAAACTAAAGCGATTACTAAAAACATTAAACTAATATTACAAACCTGAGGTATTATAAACTGAAGGGAATAACATTAGACCCAACGATTAATATTTAACCCTAGGAATATAAACCCTAAGATTAATATTATAAAGATTAGGATTAATATTATAAAACCTTAGGATTAATATTATAAACCCTATAACTAATATTATACCCTAGGAATATGGACCCTCAGATCAATAAACCTAAGGGACGTTAGACCATGGTTGATAATGGTTGAGCATGGTTGACGATGGTTGATGATGGTGATTTTGATATTGAGACAATATTTGCGCCAATGTGACGTTGGACCATCATTGAACATTGTTGACCATGGTTGACCATGATTGAGCATGATTTTGAGAGAATCTTTGTCACAATTCGACATTTGACGATGGTTGACCATGGTTTATTTTCATATTGACATAATCTTTGTTATAGTGTGACATTGGACCATGTTTCACCATGAATGACCATGGTTGATGATGATTGACAATGGTTTACCATGGTTGATTTCATATTGAGACAATCTTTGTCACAATGTAACATTGAAACATGGCCGACCATTGTTGACCATGATTATAAACCCAAGGGATTTATGTGATGTTGGACGATGGATGACCATGATCAATTTTCATATTGAGACAATATTTGTCACAATGTGACATTGTACCATGTTTGACCATGGATGACCATGGTTTTCATAATGTGACATTGGACCAAGAGACCATCTTCGTCACAATGTGACCATGGTTGACGATGATTAAGAATGGTTGATTTTCACGTTGAGACAATGGGACGTTGGACCATGGTTGACCACAGTTGACCATGATTGATTTTCATTTGAGAATATTTGTCACAATGCGGCATTAATACTATAAACCCAAGGGATTAATACTAAAACCCCAAGGGATTATGAACCAAAGGGAATACTATTAAACAAAAGGGACTAATAATATAAACCCAAGGGAATAATAAACCCAAGGGATTGATCTAATAAACCCAAAGGAACAATAAACCCAAGGGATTATTATTTATTTTCATGGTGAGACAATCCTTGTCACAATGTGACATTCAAGCATGGTTGGCTATGATTGACAATGGTTTACCATGATCGATATTACAAACCTAAGGAAATAGTAAACCCTAGGGATTAATATCAGAAACCCAAAGGAATAATAAAACGAAGGGATTAATACTAAGACCCCAGGGGATTATGAACCCATGGGAATAATATTAAATCCAAGGGACTAATATTATAAACCCAACGTATATAAACCCTAAGAAAAAGATTATAAACATTAAAATAAAGATGATTGACAATCATTGATTTACATATTGAGACAATTCCTATCACAATTCCATGTTGGCCCATGGTCGACATTATAATAAACCATGTTTGACTCAAGAATAATAAACCTAAGCGATTGATATTATAAACCCAAGGGATTAATACTAAAACCCCAAGGGCTTAAGAACCTAAGGAAATATTATTAAACAAAAGGGACTAATAATATAAACCCAAGGGAATAATGAACTCAAGGGATTGATATAAGAAACCCAAAGGAATAATAAACCCAAGGGATTAACACAAAAACCTCAAGGTATTATGAACCTAAGGAATTATTAATATTAAAAAGTTGAAGAATGAAGAAAACCAATAATTTGATATTATAAACCATTGGGAATTAATAAACCCAACGGAAAAGTATTAGAAACCAAAGGGATAAAAAATGGCAAGGGATTAATAGGAATTAATTTTTTAAACCCAACAGATTGATCAACCCATGTGACTATGAATATTATAAACCTAATAGATCAATAAAGCCTAGGAATTGTTAATATTATGATTTTCATATTGACACAATCTTTGTCAATGCAGTGTTGGACCATGATTAAACATGATTGATTTTCATATTAAGAAAATATTTGTCACAATGTGATGTTGGACCATGGATGACCATGGTTGATTTTCATATTGAGACAATCTTTGTCCCAATGTGACATTGTACCATGGATGACCATGGTTTTCATAATGTGACATTGGACCAAGAGACCATATTCATCACAATGTGACCATGATTATTGACCATGGTTGACCATCATTAAGAATCGTTGATTTTCACATTGAGACATATTTGTGACAATGGGACGTTGGACCATGGCTAATTCTCATATTGACCATGGTTGACCACGATTGACCATGACTGATTTTCATTTGAGACAATATTTGTCACGATGCGGCATTTGACCATGGTAGACCATGATTGAAGATGGTTGACATGACTGATTTTCATATTGAGACAATAATTCTTATAATGTGATGTTGGACCATGTTTGACCATGAATGGCCATGGTTGACGATGATTGACCATGGTTGATTATCATATTGAGACAATATTTATCACAATGTGATGTTGGAGAAAGAGACAAGCTTCATCACAAATGTGAACATGATTATTGACCATGGCTGACCATAGTTGACAATAATTCACCATGGTTGATTTTCACATTGAGACAATCTTTGTCAAAATGCAACGTTGAAACATGGTTGACCATGGTTGATTTTCATGTTGAGATAGTTCTTTCACAATGTGATGTAGGACCATGGCTGACCATGATTGACAATGGATGATTTTCATATTAACCATGGCTGACCATGATTGACCATGGTTGAGTGTAATTTTAATATTGTAATTAAATGTTATGAATATTAATAATTAATAATTATAAATATTAATAACTAATATTAAAATTAACATTTATCAATATTAACAATATTAAAAGTAATATTAATGTTGGTATTCATATTAATCAATATTAATATTAATATATGTGTGTTATTAAGCATCGATGGCAAATAATGAGTGAGTAGTGTATTCTGCATATCATAGATGTAGGTGGAGTGCGCAGTAATTAGCCGAAGGACCAGAACCTAAAGGAACCCTAAAACCACAGATATGTTGAAGAAATAACGTAAAACATAAGTAAACAGAGTAACGGAGGAGTAAAGTATTGTTGAACAACAATCCTTAGATCTCACAGATCAATGGACGTAATCAAATTGCAGAAAGTGGAACATCGGGATCACATCGCAATCTTTGAAAAAGGAGGAAGTGTTTGCGACATGCGATATGTGGCGGAACCAATAACTTATCAAATGAACCCTAGAACCCCATTAGGTGGATAATACTTGTCGGAGTGGTTTTTAAATAGTGTAAGCGGATTATCAGGCAGAGGAAGAATGGTAAGTGGTATCAGAGGGTGAGCACTCGATTCCACTTAGTGTTTGACACATAGCAGTGAGCGGAGTGGGTAAATTGATTTATCGGTCGATTAAACGCCATGCGTGTTGGAAACCCAAAACCTATGTAAATCATTGGATCTATGAGAGGAGATCAACGGCGGAGGATAATGCGAAGACCGATGAGTGGACCAGGCGATATTTATAAATAGAAATGTATAAATTTTGAGATCCACTTATATGGTTCGGAGCGCAAATTTAATGTATTTCCTTTGTATTTCTATAAAGTGTTGTGCTAAGGGCTTTTATGCAAAAGTGTTATTCAAACATTCTGATAGTCGCATATTAGAGTCGGAGGGGGATAAAGTTATGTATGTGGTATGACCACAGTAACTTGCGATGAGTGACTGTGATAAAGGTGATTCTCGGGAATTGTGCAAATACCAAGGATTGGAAGAAAAAGGTATGATGTATGTGGTTTTATGTGTTATCAATTTTAAAGGTTTTATAATGGATTGAAGTGTGATAGAAGGGTTTTAAGGTTAAGCACAATTATAACCCAAAGTTAAAAGAGGGTTTTGTATATGGTGCGGAATAAGGATTTAATAATGGCTTAGAGGGGTTGTATGAGTCCCGATATTAAAGGGAATGAAGGTTAAGGGGTGATTAAAGTCCCAATAATTAGGGTTTAGACTTTGGGTTAGTCTATTAATATGTTTCCACATGAGAGATAATGGAAAGGGCTTTAACCATTACTATTAATGAAGTTTTGACCTTGTAGGTCATATCTATTCCTAGGAAAATGGTTTATGCATAGGTCTACATGCATATTATGGATAAAGAAGGGGTAACCCTCCGTCAAATGTTGGACCATGGTAGACCATTAATAAAACCGCATATACAACTATTATTAAATGTGGTTTAAAATGGTTGACCATGGTTGATTTTCATATTGAGACAATATTTCTCAAATCTTGTGATCTTCGACCATGGATATGAATTGCCATGGTTGATAATTTTTTATTTTCATATTGACACAATATCTGTCGCAATGCGACATTGGGCAAAGAGACCTATCTGATTAATAAACCCGAGCGATTAATATGAAAAACCCAAGGGAATAACATTAAACCTTATGATTAATATTAAATCTTAGGAACATAAACCCTAATATTAATAAACCTAAGGGATTAATATTATAAACAGAGGGGATTGTAAACTAAAGAGATTAATATTAAACCATAAAATTAATGTTATAAACCATAGGTTTAATATTAAACCCTAGGAATACAAACCCTGTGATTAATATTAAAACCCTAGGATCAATATTATAAACCAAAGTGATTACTATAATCATTGCTAATATTAAAAACCTCAGGGATTATTAACTGAAGGGAATAACATTAGACCCAACAATTAATATTGAACCCTAGGAATATAAACCCTAAGATTAATATTATAAACCTTAGGATTAATATTATAAAACCTTAGGATTAATATTATATACCTTACGATTAATGTTATAAACCTTATAAATAATATTATACCCTAGGGATATGGACCCTCAGATTAATAAACCCAAGGGACGTTAGACCATGGTTGATAATGGTTGACCATGGTTGACGATGGTTGACGATGGTTGACGATGGTGATTTTGATATTGAGACAATATTTGTACCGATGTGACATTGGACCATCATTGAACATGACTGACCATGGTTGACCATGATTAAGCATGATTTTGAGAGAATCTTTGTCACAATTTGACATTTGACCATGGCTGAAGATGGTTGACCATGGTTTATTTTCCTATTGACATAATCTTTGTTATAATGTGACATTGGACCATGTTTCACCATGAATGACCATGGTTGACGATGATTGACAGTGGTTTAACATGGTTGGTTTCATATTGAGACAATATTTGTCACAATGTAACATTGAAACATGGTCGACCATGGTTGACCATGATTATAAACCCAAGGGATTTATATTGAACCTTAGAATTAATAACAGAAACCGTATTAATAATATTATACCACAGGAATATGGACCCTTAGATTAATAAATCGAAAGGATTAATATTATAAACCTAATGGACTAATAAATACAATGGAGTAATACTAAAAACCCAAGGGAATAATATTAAACCCAAGTGTTTAATATTATAAACCCAAGGTATATAAACCCTAAGATAAATATTAAAAACCCTAAAATAAACATGGTCGACTATCGTTGACAATGGTTGATTTTCATATTGACAAAATCTTTGTCAATGCAATGTTGGACCATGGTTGAACATGATTGATTTTCATATTGAGAAAATAATTGTCGCAATGTGATGTTGGACCATGGATGACCATGGTTTTCATAATGTGACATTGGACCAAGAGACCATCTTCGTCACAATGTGACCATGATTATTGACCATAGTCGACCATGATTAAGAATGGTTGATTTTCACATTGAGACATCTTTGTGACAATGGGACATTGGACCATGGTTGATTTTCATATTGACCATTGTTGACCACAATTGACTATGATTGATTTTCATTTGAAACAATATTTGCCACAATGCGGCATTTGACAATGGTATACCATGACTGAAGATGGTTGACACGGCTGATTTTCATATTGAGACAATAATTCTTATAATGTGATGTTGGACCATGTTTGACCATGAATGGCCATGGTTGATGATGATTGGCCATGGTTGATTATCATATTGAGACAATCTTTATCACAATGTGACGTTGGACAAAGAGATAATCTTTGTCACAATGTGAACATGATTATTGACCATGGTTGACCATAGTTGATAATGATTGACCATGGTTTATTTTCACATTGAGACAATCTTCATCAAAATGCGACCTTGAAACATGGTTGACCATGGTCGACAATGGTTGACCATGGTTGATTTTCATGTTGAGACAGTTCTTTCACAATGTGATGTTGGACCATGGCTAACCATGATTGATGATGGTTGATTTTCATATTGACCATTGTTGACCATGATTGACCATGGTTGAGCATAATTGACCATGATTGATTTTTATATAAAATCTATGTGAGAATGCGACGTTTGAATAAATATTATAAAAATGGTCGACCATGGTTAACCATGATTATAAACCCAAGGGATTTATATTGAACCTTAGAATTAATATTATAAACCCTACTAATAATATTATACCATAGGAATATGGACCCTTAGATTAATAAATCGAAAGGATTAATATTATAAACCTACAAGACTAATAAATACAATGGATTAATACTAAAAACCCAAGGGATTATAACCCAAGGGAATAATATTAAACCCAAGGTATATAAACCCTAAGATAAATATTAAAAACCTTAAAATAAACATGGTCGATTATCGTTGACAATGGTTGATTTTAATATTGACACAATCTTTGTCAATGTGATGTTGGACCATGATTGATTTTCATATTGAGAAAATACTTGTCGCAATGTGATGTTGGACCATGGATGACCATGGTTGATTTTCATATTGAGATCATCTTTGTCACAATGTGACATTGTACCATGTTTGACCATGGATGACCATGGTTTTCATAATGTGACATTGGACCAAGAGACCATCTTCATCACAATGTCACCATGATTATTGACCATGTTTGATCATGATTAAGAATTGTTGATTTTCACATTGAGACATCTTTGTGAGAATGGGATGTTGGACCATGGTTGATTTTCATATTGACCATGGTTGACCACGATTGACCATGATTGATTTTCATTTGAGACAATATTTGTCAAAATGTGGCATTTGACCATGGTAGACCATGATTGAAGATGGTTGACATGGATGATTTTCATATTGAGACCATAATTCTTATAATGTGATGTTGGACCATGTTTGACCATGAATGGCCATGGTTGATGATGATTTACCATGGTTGATTATCATATTGAGGCAATCTTTATCACAATGTGATGTTGGACAAAGAGATAATCTTCGTCACAATGTGAACATGATTATTGACCATGGTTGACCATAGTTAACAATGATTGACCATGGTTGATTTTCACATTGGGACAATCTTCCTCCAAATGTGACATTGAAACATCGTTGACCATGGTCGACAATGGTTGAACATGGTTGATTTTCATGCTGAGACAATTCTTTCACAATGTGATGTTGGACCATGGCTGCCCATGATTGGCGATGGTAGATTTTCATATTGACCATGGTTGACCATGGTTGAGCGTAATTGACCATGATTGATTCTTATATACAATCTATGTAACAATGCGTCATTTGAATATATATTATAAACCCTAAAATAAACATGGTTGTCCATCGTTGACCATGGTTGATTTTCATATTCGCATAATCTTTGTCACAATGTGACATAGTACCATGGTTGATTTTCATATAAATACAATCTTTGTCACAATGCAACATTGGATCATGGTTGACCATGAATGATATAGATTTGTTTGCATTAATTATTAATGTGATAAATCCATATAAGTTTTTTGAAAATAAGTATTGATAAAATATCATTGAAATAATAAGCTTTATACCAATTGCAACGATAGTTATATATGAAGACATTCATGCATTAAGCAATGAAACAATATATAATTAAAATGAAATTCTTATGGAAAAAATGTAAATATTACTGTTAACTTTTGCGAAAATTAATGAGTGCAAAAATTTTAATATGTCATTTTTTCTTTTAAAAAATTTATTATCAACAAATATAAATTGAATCTAAATTAATTTTAAACATGGTATATATTATTAAATATTTTTGTAGCTAGGTCATAGCTATATATATATATATATATATATATATATATATATATATATATATATATATATCTATTAAAAAAAATTAACAATAAAACCTCAAGGGATTATGAACCCAAGGAATTATTAATATTAAAAAGTTGAAGAACGAAGAAAACCAGTAATTTGATATTATAAATCATTGGGAATTAATAAACCGAAGGGAAAAATACTTTATTAAAGCCTTGCTTTCAAATCCTTCCTATCGCGACTAAAACCCTCTCATTAACCTTTAGAAACCCTTCGCTAACCCTTTAGCTACACATATATAATCTTTTCCTCTTTAAACATTGGTTACATATATATTTAGCGCATAAACCTTCTATCGGCGCTATTTTCTTAATAAACCATTTACAAAGGAAATATATGCTTACCACACCTTTTCCGCCTTGGTACAACCTTGGAACGCTTTTTGAGATTTACCTTTTCACTTATCGCAATCACGATTCTCTGTGGGTTTTGTTAACAAAGACCTCTATCGCATCCGATATGCGATAATGCAATTTTGGATCTCAAAACTTATTAATTGTGCCACATAACACCATCGGGTCCACTCCTTTGTATGTCACATTACTTCTTTGCCATTGATCTTCTCCTAAAAGATCCAACGATTCACATTGGTTTCGAGTTGAACACGCACACAGGGGTTAACCGCCAAATAAAGCAGTTTCCCCGCTCCAACTCTCTTCCACACATTGTGATATGTATGGAATCACTTGATCAACACTCAAACCACTTACCATCTAGTCCTCGCCTGAAATATTGCCTAAGGTTATAAACCCACCTTTTCTCTGCATTAACTCTTGCGCTCCTTCACCGTGTGATGACCCTCGATCTATGAGATCGACGATTCTCTCTCTTTGTTGTCATGCCATTGATCTATAAGATCCAACAACTCCCGTATACTAAAACCACACTTCTTCGTTCGTCCCTTTAAATTGACTTTAATTCATTCTTTAGTGTTTTCTCTATGTTTTCAATTTTTCTTCAGGGTTTATTTCTTCAACTATTCTGCTGCTCAATTCTCTCTGAGCCTCAATCCTCTGCGAATTCTCACTTCGCTTCCTCTCTAGAGCTTCATCTGATTCTTCAGCTGGATTCCAAGATCCCTAATGACTCCTATGAATCATTCTCTCCTCTCTGTGTGTGTATATATAGTTTTGAAATAAATTTTTATCGCAAGGGATTGATGTCACAAGTGCAAGGGACTAATAAACCCATGGGATTACAAACCCATAGGAATAATATTAAACATAAGGAATTAATATTATGAACCCAAGGAATTTAAATATTATAAAACTTAGGACTAACATTATAAACCTATCTCATTAATAAACCCAAAAGATAACACTAAAACCTCAAGGGATTATGAAACCAAGCACTTATTAATATTAAAAAGTCGAAGAACGAAGAAAACCAATAATTTGATATTATAAACCATTGGGAATTAATAAAACCATGGGAAGAATACTTCATTAAAGCCTTGCTTTCAAATCCTTCCTATCGGGACTAAAACCCTCTCATTAACCTTTATAAAACCTTTGATAACCCTTTAGCCGCACAAAACTTCATGTATAAGTGTTGGGACTTTAGCGCTGGAACCAGGGACACTAAAGGGTAAATCTCACACTGTAAACATTTTTAAAAAGCACAAAACTCCATGTATAAGTGTTGGGACTTGAGGGCTGGAACCAGGGGCACTAAAGGGTAAAACTCACACTGTAAGTGTCTCGAGATGAGTGGTCCGGGCTTACAAAAACTTTAAGTTTTTTTAACAGGTTTAAGATCATCAATAGAAATATATTGGATTGTTCAAACTAAAAAATGGTTAATAAAATTAATAAATTTAAAAAAAATTAACGATGATTAATAAAATTATAATTTTATAACATTTTTAAAATAACGATAAAATAACCTAAAAAGGTCTTTTATTTATTAAATCATTTTACAATAACAATATTTTCATGTGTCCTACCTATGTTATATAACTCAAAACATGAAACCTTGAAAGAAAAAATCGTGTTAATGATATTTATTAAGTAGGCATTAATATGCATACATTGACTAGTCAATAAGCATTGCTTTTAGCGATAACGATGACTTTTACTTTTACTATGAAAATGAATAGAGAAATTTTCATCGTATTTGATTAAAAATAATAATAAATGAAAAAGATTATTATACATGTTTAGATTTATAATAAAAAAAGGAGAAAATTCACAAACACAAGAAGGTTCGGAAAAAGAGATGATCTCACATAAACATTTTAATTTTACATACAATGTTTATTTCATAGACTCCCACTCTATATAGCTATGCGTTCCTTGGTTTATCAAGATGCCTCATCTCATTCAATAAATTAACAGAGACTTGAGTGCTTTCTAAACCGAAGTCAATTAATAAAAAATACACTAAAACCATAAATCTTTCGTAAAGTGAACCTTTAGAGAAAACCTAAAATGTTTGACAAAGAGATGGTGTCCACCATTGCTAAACAATGACTACGGGTAACGAAACTCTTATCAATACCCAACAATTCATTGCTAGAAAGAGCTGAGTAAAAACATAGGCCCAGATTTTGTCAAAGTCAAGTGGCTACTATTGTCAACAGCTGAAACTCTTTCACAGGAGGGGCACATGGTAATGGTTGACGGAGGCCTAAGAGGTGGCAACATTTTTATACCTTTCAGTTTTTCTAGCTCTATGCAAATTTTTTCGTTCTCGTCTATAAGTGCCTCATTATATCTCTTCACAAGCTCGCATTCCATTTTCATTTTCTTAAGCTTCATCTTAAAATAAATTTGTAACATTTAATTAACCTATAATAGAAATGAGTCAATAAAATTGTCAACACAATAGGATCTCCATCAGATCAAAACTTTTCCAAACTATAAATTTGCGCAACAATTGATTTCCAAGTCATTCTTCATAGTTACAAGCCAAATTATGTAGTTTTTGATTCCAAAATGGAACTTTCCATATGAATTTCAACATGCAAAATACAATGAATCAATAAAGGACTCGAGCTAACCTTTCTTGTCTATTCTGGAACCATACCTCAACTTGTCGATGGTAGAGATTCAACTGTAAGACCAACGCATGCTTTTCCTTCGATGGAAGAAGAAGAAGTTACATCAACGAAAAGCATGATGAAACACAAATGTTAGAGCAATAAGCTGTCAGTGAATATTGTGTATAGAAACTTACAGGTTCGGGACCCTTCTTCTTTCTGAAGCTTTCTTCCAAAACAACACATTGTTCTTTGGATAGTCTAAGCTTCTTCCTGGAACATCCCTCCTCTTCTACATTGCTGAGAACCCTTGACCAAAATTGTCATTTTCCAACTCCTCGCCATCATCCCATCTTCGCTTGATCTCTGCATAGCCATTCCTGAGGTTAATGGCCTTGGAATCCACGGTGTTGTTGGGCAATGACACATCAATGTCGCCTGCATCTTCGTTGGATAAACAGGACGCTGGGCATTTGTTGGCATCGGTTCTCCATGACACAGCTACCTGATGGTGATGGGATGAATGGGAACTTTTACTCTCACACAGGGAGTGCATCTGCAACATTTCAACTTGCAATCAGGTGGTGAAGATCCAATCAAGGTGCTTCTGCTTGATGTCGCTAGACTTCCTCGTTCTCTTGCGACTTTTATCACAAAATCACAGTTTGCAGTGCCCACAGAGACATACATCATCATGACTATCAATAGTAAAAATTGCATTGTTTAATTAGTAATGCAACCACCTTCAAATCACTTGAGAATTAGTAACACATAGGAAATCAGTAAAGTAATCCTTATAGGTGTTGGAAAACATTTGGCAAATGGTTGAACACGGGTACGCTTGAGAATGTGAAAAGGTATGATTGAACATTGGTACGTTTGAAACCAGAATGTGAAAAGGTATGGTTGAACATAGATACGTTTAAACCACCCACATAAGGTAATCGTTAAATTAATCGACAAAACACTTGGCAAATAGTTGAATAGACACATGTTTCAGAATATGAAGAGGTATAAGGTGCACGTCTCAATTTTTAATATTTTATAATTTTTTTAGATACATTTCTCACTAATGAACACACATGGTTATCAACAAGAGGTACATTAAATTTTTAATCATTATTTGTAAAAAATTAATTTAAGTATGCTTTAAACATGTGATTTAGACATGCAAGTAAGTTAGTGGTGTGAATTCTATCCATTGATATAGTGGCAACCACTAGAATACACTAGCATCTTTCAATTTAGGCCATCCGATCACAAAGATTAATTAAGAAAATGATTAAAGTTGCCAATTCCAATAGGAGGGACTCCTATCGGCATAATTAGGATCCATTTTACCATATAAATTAAAATAATAGTTTTGTGACCATATTTAAATTTCATTAATAAGCACATAAAAACTTAATACTTAAAATACATCAATATTTTTAACCATGGATATTCATCCCCACTTTACCATGGATATTATTAACCATGCTATACCATGGGCCAATACGATGGCCCATCAATGCCACATGCCCAAAAATCATCTCTTATTTCACAACCAAAATAATACTTACAATACAATAAGATTTTTAACCATGGATACTCACCCCACTTTACCATGGATATTATTAACCATACCATATTACGTGCCAATACCATGGCTCATCAATACCACATGCCCATTTCACAGTCAAAATATTTTATAAATATGTCAGTTTTTTAATTTATTTATATTATATTTTTGGGTCGAGAGACACTCTCCATCCCAGTACCGAAGAGATGTCGTAATGTAATGTTATTTTATGTTATCTAAACATTTTGACCCAATCAAATTACATAAAAATAAAAATGGAAATAAAATATAAAACTATTAATTAAAACATTTTGGCTTAGTAAAATTATATAAAAATAAAAATTTAATGAAAAAAATAATAATTACACCAACCTAGATCCATATTTAACTCTATATATTAATAATTACACCCACCTAGATCCATCTTAACTCCAGATCTATCAATCTCTGAGAAAGATCAAGCTCTCGAGGTGCAAACCTGTATTCAAGTTTTGCACTTAGACAAGAAAATTGTACCTAGAGAGATTTGATCCCTCTTAGGCTTAACATATCTAGATGTAGAATGGTTGATTTAAAATAAAATTAACTAATTCTAAAATTTCTAGAATTAAAAAACTCATAATTCATTTATTTACCAATAATAATTACATAATATTTATATATTATTTGAATAGATTTTTGATATTTTTCAAATATTTCAATAGTTTTAATTCATGAACATGGGAAGGGGGCCACTAACCTCCTCGAAGACTTCCAATGCTCATAAAGAGGGGCGTGCCATGGCAACCCCCCTCCCCCATGCAACCTTTTAGAATGGTAAGTGCAGTGAGAAGCTTCATGTTTTTTACATGTCACTAGTTGTTGATGCTAGAGGAAGAGGTGTAGGGGTTGCCCTTATTGTGGCTCCATATGCCTGGTGTTCAATAGCTCTAAAATTTCATTGTTACGAGAGAGTACTCTCAAGAGATTCTATGTCAGGCAAGAGTATGACTATGAAATCTCGTACACTAGTATTTTGGAAATTCTAAACTCTTAGTAGCAATTAGGTGTGAAAGGGACATGGCCAAGTGTTTATCTTTCTGTAGCATACGTGTAGGGGAGCCCACCTCCTCACTTAGTTTGTTTACGAGGTAACTTAGAATCTCTGTGTGGACTGGCTTTTTTCCCTCGTTGTTGACGTATGTTGGCTTAATTGTGAATTTTGGCCCCCCTAGCTTTATTCGGTGTTGTAGCTTTCATGGCACATTTGGGCCTATCCTTCAATATTGGGTACCCCTGTATTGGTTTCTATTTCAACATGTTGGTCTGAGAGAGGAGTCGTAGGACATTGGACTTCTTGATAACCCTAACTACATTTGGTGGTTTGGTTTTCATGTAGGGTGAGGGACACTATTGGCACTGTGTTTTTCTTTCCTCTGGGCCCTGTGTTTTTCTTTCTTGTAGACCATGGGTTTCAAATTCTCTATCGTTCTTTGGGATTACGGTCAATTGTATTATTGTGAATTTCTAGGTATTTTGTAATTTTTGAGAAGGTTATTTTCCTGGGAGGCATGCGAGGCTCTCCCATCTACAGAGTCTGTGGCCACCCCAAGTTTGGGTTTACAAGTGCCTTGGAGAATCCTACATTGGTAACTTCATGAGATTCATAATGGATCTTTGTTGTGTACTGATCTTAATGGTGCTTTGGTCTTGTGTTCCCTTTTGTTTCTGGATTGCCATCTCATTTTGGCATTGTCTAATCATTTTTGGCAACTACCCAATGACCAACAAATCTGGTAAAAGTGAGGTTGGTAAGATTTTGGAAAACAATAGACAATGATGTATATTTTAGCATAAATAAAAAACTTGATTTCCAAACTACAAAATAATATGTAGACACATGTCCCTTGTCCCACAAATAACGGAATCTCAATAAGATCATGTAGACTTCCAAATACAATTTGGTATGTAACTTAGACATAACCTTAAAAATAGATTATTATTATTATTAACTACACATTTTCTAAAAGATATTAACTTTCACTAAATAAACATATATATTATAAATAAAAATATTTATCATATTAGGCTCTAATTTAATATTTTTAATGATAATAATAATAATAATAATAATAAAATTATTATATATCATCAAAAAAATTATAATTGATATTTTAAAATTTATATATAATTATTAAAATTTGTAGTTAATAATAAATAATTATTTAAAATATAATAATATTTAAATAAATCAAAACCATTGTTTATATATTATATATGAATATAGTATATGCACTATAATTTTTTATTACAAATTACAGAGCCTAAAATTTATGAAGGTTGTCAGTACTCTCATAAATTTTAATGCATCCCTCACATGTTATATGCAAAACTAACATTTTCATATTCAAACATGGGTAACTTTTCATATATACATTTTATATACATTTATATATTAAAATAATTTTTATTTATTATAAAACAATTTTTATTCATTTTATTTGTTTAATTTTTTTTAATAATTAATACATCTCATGGAAAATAAAATAAAATAAATTTTAACTTCATTAAACCTTTTTTTTTAATATCAAGCTATCATATTGCCAATACAATTTCATCGCAGTTAACTCATGTTATACCTCTCCTATAGCTTGCTTTGAGATGCAAATACAATTTCTTTGAATTTTAAGCCATGTTATTCCTTTGCTGAAGATATAAACATGGGAAAATCAACGTTCCCACACCCAAACGCTGAGTATAAAGTTATTGCTGTCAAATTCCAAAAGTAACTGGCTCTAGCATTTGCACTGTTCTTAGAGAAGCAGTGTAACTTAACTATATGGTTAGAGGACAAAGTACAGATATTAAGGTTAATGGAATAGGTTTTCTTACTGAAGCAGTTGTAACTTAACTATATGGTTAGAGGACTAAGTACAGCGATTAAGGTTAATGGAATAGGTTTTCTGTTGAAAATAAGTTATTTGCTAATGAATATTAAATAAAAAAGATGGAAAATAAGTTATTTGCTAATAAGCATTAAATGAATAAAGTTGTATATGCAGAAAGTTACATTCTGGTTGACCAGTTACCGAACGACGACCATACAAGCCAGTTAATCCAACAGCCAGCTCAATAATAACATAATGCCCGTCAATGTCAATGTAAATGGTGACAGAACAATGGTAAACAAAAACACAGGAATCTGCAATCGTGATAAGGGTTGCCGTGCTGTAGGGTGGCAAGATACATGCAGCAACGTTGAAGGGATTAACATGTAATCCCTTTGAAGTAAATTTCCATGGCTACCACTCTCGTCTGGGTACCCACGTGAGACATAGATCTCATTTCGTGTTAAACAGATTACTCACATTATCTAAATTTTTTGTCCCTACGATGTCCCTTGTCCCATACGTGCCAACAAAATCTAATATTCCAAGCATTCATTGTGTCATACATGATGACAATAGCCGGCCGGTGACGGTACTGTAGCAACAATTTTCTGAATATTTTCCTTAGAAAATGTGTCCCGTGATTTAATATTATATTGCGAATTCAAGTAGTTGTCGACATGACCCTGCGCCGGATACGACACGGCCAGAGCGTGAATCTTGCTGACTCTAACGACTGGCCAGGAGATGATTCATTGACAGGTCCCTGAGCTTTTATTTATATATAGTCGCTATCGAGTCCAACCATAGCTGGATAACTTTCGCGATGGAGCGACGCACATTCTGCAAATAACAAACACTAATTCTGTAACGTGTCCTTAAGCAGAGAACGATTTTTATAGATATTGCATCCTTATTTTGATTTTCGATTTCAATAATAATTTGGATTCAAAGGAAAGGGAGTGCGCTAAATTTCGAAATTTGTCCATCCCATTTTAAAATATTCCTGTAATCATACGATGTCATGCCCAAGGCATGTGAGATCACCTTGGAACCTTTAATCACTTTTTATCTTTTAGTATATAAATTGTTTTATTCCTATGATACTCCGCCCCGTACACAGCACACTGGATATATATGAGATTCACCATCAGTCATAATGAAGAGACTAGAATCAGATCATGGCTTTTCTGCATAAACACAAACAAATTGTTGGGTATTTTTACATGGAGAAAATACCAAAAACCATTCAAGCAAATACCACAGAGCCAATGCTCTGTTTTCTTTGTTCCAGGACCTTTTGCACAGGGAAGCCTTTAAAAACAAATATTCTCATAACAGGCCATTACACAGTCACAAAAAAAACTTCTATTGATTTAAATACATGCCTGATACAAATACATGCCTGATACACATTCATCCTCTTTGCTGAGAGGGATTTACCAAAACTTACATTCACCCATCAAAACTCTATTTTCACCTGAGAAATTACTTGTGCTGGGTTTACTGCAGCAAAACCCATTTTTACATTTGCTGGTGTAAAACTATTTTTACACATACTGCTGTAAAAATATTTTACACATACAGTAATCTTTACATTACATTCACAATCTCAAAAAATACATGAGCGCTCTTTTCATTTGCATTTCAATGCAAATCCAACCTATAAAAAAAAACTTACTTAAAAAAACATGCGCTTCACTTCGTTTCTTTTCTCCATGCACTACTGTGCATTTTCTTCTTTCACACTACACGCTCTTCATTACAATGAGCAACTGATTTTTATGCACTGCTGTGCATACATTTTCACTCTCACACAATACAATGTCAACTCAAAAAAAATGCATGAGCTCCACCATTTTTCTTTATGCACAACTGTGCATTCGCTGCTCCTCTGGTTTTTAATGGGCAACACAAAAAAAAAATCGCACTCACATCGTGCGCAGCAACCATGCCCATAAAACTTCCTTTTGCTTGCAGGCACACACCACCAATGAAGACTGCAGCACACACTATCTAAAAACTCCACACCGTATACTTTTATGACAACGTATATATATAAAAATATAAAAAACATATAAAAAACATAAATACGTATGTGCCCATACCCAAATTAAAGGGCTTCCAACAAAACACTACGACCAACCATTAAGAGCATTAACGCTTCCATCCTCGGCGGTCAGCGGAAAAGTCAAACACTCCACACAATGCATTGAATTGACGCAGGCGGGTAGCAGCTTCCGAGATCGACGGCAGAGGACGAAGAGGCTGATCGGACGGCGGTGGTGAATATCGGAAACCATACAACTGCTGAAGTTTACCTCCCGAGAACGTGACGTTGCGTTACGTCAGGTCAGAAACACGTGGCGGCTCCAAATTTTCTCGGAGCTCCTTGCCGGTTTATTCCTTCGTCGGAAAGCTGGCCCGAGAGAATCCGGTGCCGAATTCCGGTCAATCCACCGCGCTGCTGAGGTTTTGGGTGCGCAGTCCTGATGCCGCCGTTGTCCATGCTGCGTCCACGAGCTTGGCTGCAGTTGGAATTAATATTCCAACACTCCCCTTTAATTTCAACTGCTGGGCATTCAAACATACCCAAGCACTTCCTCACATGGAGGGATTCACCAACTGCTTCTGATGCAGCTCCACAAACAACAAAGTTGTCTTCCTCTTAATAGAGGGATTAACCTGAAACTGTGCTTAAGAGCACCTTCCTCATGACAGAGGGATTCACCATAACAATGTGCTGAAGAGCACCTTCCTCTTGACAGAGGGATTCACCTGTGACTATGCTGAAAAGCATCATCCTCTTGACTGAGGGATTCACCATCTCACTGTGCTGAAAAGCACCTTCCTCTTTAATAGAGGGTTTCACCAAATGACTGTGCTGAAAAACACCTTCCTCATTAACAGAGGGATTACAAACAGACACTGCTTTACATGCAGTTTCAAAAACAAACAATCATTGCACTGTTGTGTGTGCAAACTCATTACAATGTTCTTTTATGCTGATGCATATTCTCTGCTGCACTGTTGTGCCATCTTCTTTACTGTGTCTACCCCACACTGCTGTGTCTACACTTGTTGTTGTGTTGCTGCACTTCTCTTACATTTCTTTGCAAACTCTGCATTGCTGTGCCTTCCCTTTCTCACATTCACACTGTTGTGTGAGAATTCTTTACTTGCGCACTTATGCGTGCTTCCCTTCTTCACAATGGGAAAACTTTTCTTCACGCTGCTGCGTGCTTCCCTTCACTCATTACAATCATACTTCTGTTGTGTCTCACTTGCATTTCAGATGCAACCAACACACTCACTGCACTTACATTTACTGCTGTAAAGAAAAAAAAATTCTTTTACATGTGCTGTTGTCCATTACCTTTCATTTCTTCAACAAAACTTCATGCTGCTGCATTTTTCACATTTGCATTGTTGTGTGCTTCTCCTTCTTGTCATCATGTTGCTGTCCATAACTTGCTGCTGCATTGCCTCTGCAATTTGCACTGTCGCTACCTTTTGTTTCATCATATTGTTGTGCCCATACTCTTGGCACTTCATTCTCCACACAAAAAATAACACGGGCTGCTGCCTTTTCTTATGCACCCTTGCTTCACACAATCTTCAGTTTCATTTTTTTTAACACAATGCACTGCTGTGCAATTCCTTTCATTTTTCTGCTGCCATACACATTATCATTCACCCATGTGCATTAAAAATCTGCTGTCCCTGTTTTTCTTTATGCATTTCTTTGCATGTTGCATTGCATACAAAAAAAACATTACATTTTTCACTATTGTGTGAAAAATTTCATTGCATTCTCAGCCACTGGGCATTTACGCTCTGCTGCGTTTTGCCTTCTTCTCATTTTCTTCTCACTGCTTTGCATTTTCATTCCCAATACAAAACATTTCAATCTGCTGTGTATTATACTCACTCTGCTGTGAGTATATTCTCTCATACTACATAAAAGGAAACTACCTTCCATTGCTATGCATTTCAATGCATGTGCACCACAAAAAAAAATTCAAACTGCTGTTCATTCTAATCCATGTGCTCCAAAAAAAATTTCCAAACTGCTGTTTTATGTTCTATCTTCCCACTGCTGTGAGGGTCTCCATGCTTTGCATTTTTCTCTTATCTCGCTGCTGCTCTTTACATTTCAGCGCTGCCATCTTTTCTTCTTTATGCATTTCTGTGCATATTGCATAAACACAAAGAAAAAACATTGCTGATTTCATCACTGCTGCATATTACCTTTTAGAGGGATTAACAAGGATTTCATTTGCAACTGCTGCGCTGCAATACATCCTCCATCAACAAATCACTGTTAATACAGTTCAGCAAACAAAAAGTTACAAGCTCCCCTTTAATGTATGCTTGTCTTCTTTTGGCAAGTTTTCTCAAAACAAACTTAGATCAGCTGCGTTGCTTAAGGGGCTTTCACACTGTATTTCTTTTCTTCTCCATACTTGTGTAACATTCTTCTTTTGCATGGGTCTAGCTTGCATAGCAGCCCATCTTAAGTTACAGTCACGTGCCATATGCCCAATGTTATGACACTTGAAGCATTCAACTTTATTCATGAATAAGAATTCATGATTTCTTCTTGTGAAATTATTTCTTGGAGATTGTCGGGGACCACAACATCTATCTTTATGAAAGGCTCTACAGTCTTTTGCCATATGACCAAAGTTTGAGCAAGCATAACAATAACCATAAAATGAACTTTGGTACCTGGGAGATGGAGGTTTTCTTGATGCACTTCTGAAGCCTTGCTGTCTTGAGATCCTTTGATGATCACCATTGCCTCTTGCCTTTTTGCCATCAGCTACATTTCTTCTTTGAGCTGATTTTCTACTTGGAGCAGGATTTCTTCTATTGCTGCCTTCATTTTTCTCCTTGCCTTTGCTGGAACTAGGAGCATCACCATCTCTTTCTGGCTTCTTCATATCTCCTTTGCTTAAAGCATCCTCATCCTTGTTTGAGGGTTCACCTACATACCCAAGTCCTGATTTATCAAATGGAGATCTGTGATAGCTGAGCATGTCATCCAGAGCTTGAGAGCTCTTCATGATCTTGTTCATCCCTTCAACCTTCTTCCTGAGGAGGACAATCTCTTCTTCTAACTTTTCACATTCATTATTTTTCTTTGCTAGTTGTCCATCAGTTTCTTCCTTGCTATGAGTAGCTTCAGCTGCTACTACTTTGAAGGAGATAATCTCTGTCTTCATTTTGGAGATTTCTTCATCTTTTGCTTGACTGCTCTTCATTTTCTTTTCAGCTCCTTGTACCTGCTTCCTGGCTTCTTGTAGTTCGGACTTAAGGGAGGAGACCTCTACCTTATATTGTCCAATCTCTTCCACAAGTTTGTTCACCCTCATGTGCCTTTGTTCAAGTTGACTTGACAAGGCATCTGCCTGCTTCCTTGCTTCATTCAGCTGATTTGTCATGGATATGACTTCTTCATAATGTTTCCTCTTGCTTTCTTCAAGTTCCTTCTTAAGCTTGGCAAGCTCTTCATCCCTTTCTTTTACTTGAAGCTTGATGAGGTCAAGCTTCTCATTCTCAGCTTCTATTATGGGTTCATCTTGACCCATTGTCATGGTCAGTGCTCCCTTTGCATGAAGGTCATGCAGTCTGTCCCATATCTCCTTTGCCGATGTATATTTTCCTAGATTCCTCTTCACAGAATCAGGCAGTCCATCCAAGATAGTCTTTGCTGCTTGTGCATCATACTCCATGGATTCTTTATCCATCTTGCTGTCATCAATAACTGACTCCCAGACTTCAATCCCCTCAGACATTAGGAAAGCCCTCATCATTATTTCCCATACATCAAAGTTTCCATCAAACTTTGGAACCTCAAATACAATGCTTTCAAATAGATTTCCTTCTAGTTTAGTAGAGGAGGGAGACACATTTTTAACAGCCCTGGAGGCTTTCTTCTTTGACCTTGCCATTCTTATCTAGGCTTTAAATACCTGACTGTGTTTTTTTTGAAACCACTGACTGTCTTTAATAATAACTCAAAAACTTGAGAAATACCTGAATCCCTTTGGCTGAAACTTCACACTGCTGGAGAAGCTTTCTGTGCTGCAACCACACCTTCCTTCAGCATCTTTGAGCCTTCAAAGAGCCTGGACTAGCTCTGATACCACTGTTGGGTATTTTTACATGGAGAAAATACCAAAAACCATTCAAGCAAATACCACAGAGCCAATGCTCTGTTTTCTTTGTTCCAGGACCTTTTGCACAGGGAAGCCTTTAAAAACAAATATTCTCATAACAGGCCATTACACAGTCACAAAAAAAACTTCTATTGATTTAAATACATGCCTGATACAAATACATGCCTGATACACATTCATCCTCTTTGCTGAGAGGGATTTACCAAAACTTACATTCACCCATCAAAACTCTATTTTCACCTGAGAAATTACTTGTGCTGGGTTTACTGCAGCAAAACCCATTTTTACATTTGCTGGTGTAAAACTATTTTTACACATACTGCTGTAAAAATATTTTACACATACAGTAATCTTTACATTACATTCACAATCTCAAAAAATACCTGAGCGCTCTTTTCATTTGCATTTCAATGCAAATCCAACCTATAAAAAAAACTTACTTAAAAAAACATGCGCTTCACTTCGTTTCTTTTCTCCATGCACTACTGTGCATTTTCTTCTTTCACACTACACGCTCTTCATTACAATGGGCAACTGATTTTTATGCACTGCTGTGCATACATTTTCACTCTCACACAATACAATGTCAACTCAAAAAAATGCATGAGCTCCACCATTTTTCTTTATGCACAACTGTGCATAAAAAAAAATCGCACTCTCATCGTGCGCAGCAACCATGCCCATAAAACTTCCTTTTGCTTGCAGGCACACACCACCTATGAAGAGTGCAGCACGCACTTTCTAAAAACTCCACACCGTATACTTTTATGACAACGTGCATATATAAAAATATATATAAAACATATAAAAACATAAGTACGTATGAGCCCATAACCTTATTAAAAGCCTTTACCAAAAAAAACTACGACCAACCATTAAGAGCATTAACGCTTCCATCCTCGGCGGTCAGCGGAAAAGTC
Organism: Pinus tabuliformis; assembly: GCA_031772625.1. Taxonomy (NCBI): domain Eukaryota; kingdom Viridiplantae; phylum Streptophyta; class Pinopsida; order Pinales; family Pinaceae; genus Pinus; species Pinus tabuliformis. Next base: position 1,170,702,388 of record CM062809.1, read on the forward strand.
AAACACTCCACGCAATGCATTGAATTGACGCAGGCGGGCAGCAGCTTCCGAGATCGACGGCAGAGGACGAAGAGGACAATCGGACGGCGGAGGTTGATATCGGAAGGCATACAACTGCTGAGGTTTACCTCCCGAGAACGTGACGTTGCGTTACGTCAGGTCAGAAACACGTGGCGGCTCCAAATTTTCTCGGAGCTCCTTGCCGGTTTATTCCTTCGTCGGAAAGCTGGCCCGAGAGAATCCGGTGCCGAATTCCGGTCAAACCACCGCGCTGCTGAGGTTTTGGGTGCGCAGTCCTGATGCCGCCGTTGTCCATGCTGCGTCCACGAGCTTGGCTGCAGTTGGAATTAATATTCCAACACAAATGATTTTGTAATTTTAAACACTTGTAAGATTAGCATGGCACCTCTAATCCATAGATTATTCTTCTTATTCAATAGAATTAAATTTATTGTATAATAAAGGAATAATGACCACAATAATGTAAATTTATTTTATATATAAGAATATCGGAAAATTTAACAAATGAAATATAAATTTGTGGATAACATAATTTAAATTTAATTTAGTTTCAAAATTTATAAAAAATATATATTTATTACTGTATATTATTTTTGAAGAAAAAGAATAACAATATTTCTACTCCTAAATTAAATACAATTAATATATATATATATATATAATTTTACAATAATATATAACTATTTAAACTAAATCTAATTAACATCATTTAAAAAATTATTAAAATATAAATTTTCTAATATTTCAATTATACATATACATCCCACAATAATTATCAAGTAGAATGCAATCAGTGGAAAACTGATTGGAAAATGGCCAGAATTAGAGTTATCAATTATGAATATACATAATCTTTAGGTGTTAACTCTCTTAGATTCCATAATAATTATCAAGCAATAATTATCAAGCAAAATGCAATCAATGGAAAATGGCGAGAATCAGAGTCACACATATTGTATGCAATTAAATCATCCATCTGTTGTTGGAGATTTAGTTAGTTCCACGTGTAATGTGTGAAATCCTTCTGAGCTATTGTTGTGAGAATGATAAAAGGTTTAAGACATCAAACTTGGAGGAGAATGATCACATCAACTTTGCTTGTTAGATAAATTACAATGTATTAAAAGTGGGGATTTTAATACCTTCACATGGTTGTCGTCGAATAACAGTTACCTTCATTATTGAGGACACGAAATATTTAAGAAATAATATTTAAAGGTTTGATATGGATTAAAAATAATATTAGTTTTATATTTTGATCGATGGAGAGTCTCTGCATTGTGCCTCCCACTCTGACCCATAGAACTCTCTTCCAATTCGCTTTTGTTGCCTTTCTTATCCGCTCTGACCTTCCTTTTCTGACTAGACAACCTTTCATGGTTGAGTCAGCCCATGATTCTCCCCTATCAAAGGAGTTTTCCGCCTTTAACTTTCTCATTACATCTGGCCCTAGATTTAGAAAATATGACCCCTATAATTTCATGAAGAAAATAGATGACATTTCGAAGGTTGAAATCAAGGCTCCACAAGCCCAGATCTGAGCTTTGCAGTTAGCATGTCGTGGCCCTCATTGGGCAGGTCATGGGCCCATTTCCCTCCCCACGCTCGGTTCGGTCATGGATTGAGATGAACTGGAAGCCCCTCATCAAAGGGGGAGTGATTTCTTCCTTCTGTGGTAAGGGTTTCTACACCTTTTACTTTGAGAACAAGTTGGATAGAGATCTTATCTTTATGGGTGGCCCTTATTTCATGGGAACCTGCGATTTTATATCTAGATAGATAGAACCCTAACTTCAACCCAGATTGTTATGTTCCCTCAATTTTTCGAGTCTAGGTCAAATTACCCTATTTTCCCCTACATTACTAGAATGACGCAACCTTCATGCTGATTGGGAACTCTCTTGGGAAATATATTGACTACGTTGAACCGAAGGACGAGCTTTTTCACCTGTGTAAGTTCAATCTTTGTATGGATAGCTCGTCACACATTCAGGAGGTGCACTATGATGAGCTCCCTTTTAAGTGCAAAGTACATCACGAATATGGAAATTTTGATAAAGGATGTCCAAAATCATACACTGCCAAGGAGCCCCAGTAGGAAGACTACAACGAGCAATGACAACAAGTGAAGAGAAAGAGGAAATAACCACTAACAAAATTAACCCCCTCCAAATGGATATGCTCTCCCATTGAAACAAGGGCATAATTCGAAAAAAAAAAGGGATCCACCTCCCGGCACCTCCAACTTGGGAGGTAGCTCTAAGATCAGTGGCAACTATTTTGTTGCTCTCTCATGGGTTTCAAAGGAAGGGGATCCATCTCAACCAACTGCAAAGAGGGCCTTTCAAGCTCAAGGGATAGATCCTTAATTGTCTCCAACATCACTAAAAATAGTGAACCCATCAAGATGATGTTCAAGTAGCAGTTATAAATACCCCTCAGAAGAGGAAGTGGAAGGAGGAGGAAGATTTCCTATCCTCCAAAGAAATCGTAGGGCTAGACATAAATGCAAGCTTAGCGGATGAAAAGTCAGAGAAAGAAAAAGAAAATGAGATCACCAGAAAGGTTCGTAGATTGGTTCATATGGCCAATAAGGAGATTAGGCTAGAATATACATAAAAATACAAGGAACTTGGGTTCCAACATACCATCCCTCACCAATTAGTGGATAATGGAAATAAAGGAGGAAAGAAAGGAAATGTGGCATGTCCCAAGAAAGGGAAATCCTCTTCTAAGAGTAAATAGTGAATCTTATCTTCTGGAATTGTAGGGGTCTTGGCTTAGAAAAAGAATAATGGAAGCGAAGTCCTCAATCCAGAAAAAGGGACCCCAATCACCCTCTTTTAGGAGAAAAAATTGGGAGAGGCAAAAATATCCTCTAAAAAGAATAAACATTGGAACCATAGTAATATGGTAGTTGTCAACTCACATGGAGCTTTGGGAAGTCTTTTCATGTGATGGAATCCAGTGCAAATACAAATTTTGAGCTTTACTAAAACCACTCATTGGATCATGACCACTTTTAAAATTCTAGAGATCCACACGGTATGTGCTATTGTCAAAATATATATATATATCTATATATATATATATATATATATATATATATATATATCTTTATCTATATCTTTATATATATATATATAGATATATCTTGATATATCTTTATCTATATATATATATATATATATATATATATATATATCTTTATCTATATCTTTATATATATATATATATATATATATATATATCTATATCTTTATCTATATCTTTATATATATATATATATATATATATATATATATATATATATATAAAGATATAGATATATATATATATATATATATCTTTATCTATATATATATATATATATATATCTATATCTTTATATATATATATATATATATATATATATAGATATAGATATGCCAATCCATTTTTGAGAAAAGAAAGAGTACTAGAAATCCCTCATGGAGCTAAGAAAAATTAAGTTTGGTCCTAATCATATCCTTAGTGGGAATTTTAATACAACCATAAACCAAAAGGAGAAAAGAGGGGTTTAGTGCTCTCGGACCCCTCCGAGGAAGCCTTGGAAGATTTAATCCAATCACTTAACCTCTTTGATGTCAAACCCTCTAGAATTTAGTACACATGGAATAATAAGTGATCAAGTCTATGCCACATAGAAACTCGACCAGATCAATTTCTATCTTCGGATAATATACTCTTCATAAACCTTAACCTGCAATCCTTTATCATCCCCTATGATGGATTTGATCATTGACCTATCCACCTCCTCCTCTCGACCTTCCAAAATTGTGGCTCTGTTCCCTTCTGTTTCTCCCCACTCTAGATCCCCTCACATGGATTCAAAGATATGGTAGAAAAATATTGGTCTCAATGGGTGGAAAGAAGCCCTGTATCCATTTGGGAGACCAAAATTAAGAGACTGAAGGATAGCATCAAAACATGGCTCTAAGATAATAAATTGGAAAGACAACATCCAACAAGGGAGATGGAACAACAAATAGCTTCTATTTAGGGACATATAGAAACAACTCTAGTCTCATCGAAATACCTACAAAGGAGAGCGAAAACCTTTAAGTCCTATCGTTCACTACTAAGGAAAGGGGAAGAATATTTGAGGAACAAATCTTGAAACACATGGCTTCAGGCTGTTAATAGGAATACCAAATTCTTCCATAAGCAAGAAAAATATAGATAAAGAAAAAATAATATTTCAAATATAGAGTTTTGGGGATAGACCATCTCGGAGTTCGAAGACATAAAAGATGCAACAATCTGACACTTCAAAGCACTATACTAGGATGATTCACTAAGATATCATGAGGATGAAACATATATGCTAGAGCATGTGCCCACCCTAATCACAGAAGAAATGAATTCTCAGCTAATAGCAACCCTCCACCTCTGAAGAAAAAGGAATATAGTGTTCTCATTTCTTCTATATAAGGATCCTAGGTCAGATGATTTCTCAGCAAATTTTTATCACTGCTACTAGGATCTAATATGTAAATATTTGTGTAGAATGATTGGCTATTCACTCAAGTTCCTCTACTCAAGTTCCTCTACTTGGGAGGGGGTATAATTTCCTATTTTTTGGGTTTGATCCCCAAATAATCAAACCCCTCCTTCTTCTCCAGGTTCTACCTAATCTCTCTCTGCAATGTACCATATAATAGTATTTTGGAATTGCTAGCCTCTAGACCTAATAAAACTCTCCCCCTTCTGATCTCGAGCAACCAAGTTGTATTATTTCCAAGAAGATAAATCTTCGACAACATAATTTTAATTCAGGAGGCAGCGGAATATATTTGGAAGCGAAGGAACCAAGGTATAATTGTCAATATTGATATGGAAAATGATTTTGATAAGGTGAGGCATGAATTCCTTTTTAAGGTAATGCAGAATATGGGGTTTGATGCAATTTTCATTCAATGGATAACATTGTGCACTTTGTCTCCTTGGATAGCCCCACTTGTTAATGGGAGGGTAGTAAGCTTCTTTAAGGCCACCAACAATTGAGACAAGGATTCCCCATTTCCTCCTTCATTTACATCATTACAAAAGACTCACCAATTGAAAGGCTTGAATTTGAGAGGGAATCCTTTACCTGACCGAGTGTTAGGCAGACTAATCGTTCTTGCGGACAAGAAGGATCTCCCTAAATTTAAAACAAAACATAGTAAAAAACATCAAAATAATTTCTACCTTTCCTTAGCTTATGACTAAAACATGAAACATGTAGTATGTGAAGAATCAAATACCTATTAGTGAAGTGGTTATTGAAGTCCTTTCAGTTCCTTCCACAACCAACTTGTATTCAATGCCTTAGAGGATTTCCAAATTCTTTCAACAACTTCTCGATGATGCTCCAAAAGAGATCTTCATAGAGAAAAAAAACAGTCAAAGGTATCAAAGCATCTCACATATAAAATCAAAGGTAAATGAATCAAATCAATTATAAACCATGTGAGTGATCAAGGAATCTCACAAATAATGTCAAAATAGACACAATTAGGAAAGAAAAATTGTTTTGTACATAATTCAAAGGAGAACAGGCTTATGCTTTGGTTTCCTTGATGTCACAAGACTCTTCCCATTATCTCCGATCTTCTCCTTGGATGACAAGCCTTTTAGCCCTACTTCAACAAAATAATTCTACCTTTAGTGGTCCTCACCAACCATCTGGCCTGTCTTTGATTTATAGGCCAGGAGGAAGAGGTTTGAGATACTCTTCTTAAGGGATGAGATCCTCAAAAGGTGGGATTAGGGATCCATAAAGAGAGGGAATTAGCTCCATGAACAGAGGTATCAGGCTTGAGTAAGCATCAACTCGAAGCTTTTAGCTAGGAAAGATTCACCTAAAAAGCTTCTAGAATTTACTTTTTTATTTTTACCTCCATTGATTCATATGCGTTGTCCACAGTGGAAGATAGAGCACATATTTGTGCTAACTTTAATGGCCAAGTTTGTGTATGCTCAAAAACTGGCTAGGGACCTACACAAGTAATCAAAAATAGTTTTTTGGACCATGAAATCCAAAATTCTCATTCTCTTTGGGATTGTTTAGATTCTAGCCTTGCAAGGGAATACTTTGGAACACTTTGATGGATAGCGAAAGATTTGGATTGACGGTCATTTTGCTAATGATGAAAAAATGATCAAAAGGAAGTCTTGGAAAAATTTTGTTTCACCAGTAGTAATTAGAGTACGTGACAATTCTTCCTCCTCTTCTTTAGTAATATATTCAATAGTTATAATGCTAGGAGGTAGAACATATGTAATTATAAGCCTCCTCTGAGGTGAAGGTGGTGCAGCAGTAAGGGGTATAACATCTGAGGTTGACTCACATTCAGAAATATCAGATTCAATTTCTTGAACATATGGTTCAGTTAGTTATGTGTCTAAAATATCTTTGGTATTAGATTGTCTTTGAATAATTTCGGTAATTTTTGGCCTAGATTGAACCAAACCTAATTATATTTTATGAGGCTGAATCACTTCATTTTATAATGTCTCAAATTCTAAAGTTGTAGATGTCTCAGGTTGATCTGAGGTTCTGGATATTGTTTATTTTGACTTCTTAGTTTTAATCTTCTCCAACTGACTAGGTGTATATTCAGGGGATAAACCATGCATTCTACATGCATGCCTCATTGAATCAACCATGATGAATTTTTATTAAGAATTCAAATAATATTCACAATCCAAACCTATGGTCTATAAAGTAGAAACAAGAAAATAACACACGCTAGTAAATCTAAGGGGTCAAACCATGCAAACAAACTTTTTGCAGTGAAATCACTAGTTGGTAATGAATTCCAACGTCATAGAGATAAATGTGAAAAGTGAGTAAAGATAGAGTGAGTGGAAATAGTTACGCTGACAACCTACTTAATGTACATGATCTAGTGCAAGTAACTTCACTTATTCCATCTCAAGTGATGAATACCCTCCAGAAAGGTCCAAGTGAGTCTAGCCAACATTTGTTCTAGATACAACAGACACTTCCCCTCCATCGACGTCATGGGTAATATTCCTACGATTATGGTCTCTAAGGTTACCAATTAAGAAAATTTAAACTAGGGAGACATTCATAGATCGGACATACATCCAAGGGAAAAGTAACAATGCTCAATCCCCTTGAAATTTCCTCAACATGGTTAATCTCAGGTTTACCTCCAGGTGGCTCCCAAGCACCTTTCAATACCATTTGTAATATGTGTAAATCACTCTACCATAACCAATGAAGTGGGGTCAATCACTCCACTTGGTACGATATGATCTTATGCTTAACTCATTTGTTAAGGGACTTTCCTAGAGCCAAACTATAATAAATGGATTTACTCCCTATCGCAAGATTCTAGTGTTTATTTGTAGCTTTGGAAAGTTAACTCACTTCCATATTCCAAAGTACTACAACCTGATCTAATGTAGGTCGAAAGAGACCTAAAATAATAAAAAAATTAATTGATTTTATTAGCGTTGTTTTTTAATGTTGCTACTTATTCAATGGATAAATTGATGTAAAATTGTTGGTGTTACAAAATTTGACCCAAAACTTTAATGTAATCTAACATGATATTGTGATCATTTCATTTCGATGAATTTGTAATTAAGGTAAAGAGAGAGTCTTTTCAATTTTTCAAAGAAAATGAAAAAACTCCTATATCCCTTTTCATGATTGCAAAGTTTAGGTTCTAAATGACCCAAATGTATAAATTAACCTTTAGTATTTCAATTCGCCCAATAACTCAAAAGCCATGAAACTTTCCTTTAACATACAATCACTCTAAATTTTCAAAATGCACAAGGAAACCAATCAAATGCTTAAAAACAATTCCTTCAAATGAATGCTGTGAATTTAATGTTGTCTCAATTTCAATTATGAGAAACTTCAACACTGAAAGAAGAATAGATTTTCATTTCAAGTTTAGCAAAAGAGGCATTTTCATAAAAAATAATGATTCTCGAAAAACATTACCTTTCATTAACAAAATAATATTTCACAAATTGGTAAATAAACACCAAGTTTGATTTGTTTGAAAGAAGAAAGACAGGAAGACAGAGAATCAAGAAAAACCAATCCTTCCTTTGATAGATCTACAAAACCCCAGATGAAGCTTTTACCCTAATTCATGAAAACAAGAAATTTTCAAGAAGACTCTTTCACAACACTCAATTCATATAACATAGAACTTGTGAAGGTGTAAACGAGTGTAATCAAGCATAAAAAACAAAATTTCTTGGACTTAATGAAAGGAAAACTTAAATTTTCAAAATTTCAAGTGAGTTTGCAGGAAATACATTTTAATCGAGTGCGCATATGCATTTTTTCTAAAGGATTATTGTGCAAATATACGCTTTATTGATAAATATAAAATTCACACTTCAAGAAAATTTTAGAAAAAAAAAAGTAAAACCAAACAATTCACAAAATCCAAACTTTTAATATCTTTCAGAAACTCAAACAAGGCTATGAGAAAAGGTTCAAAAGTCAAAACAAGGATATGATGAAGAATGAAAAGTTCCACACCAGAGTTGCCAATTTGTTAGGTAGACTAATCCTTCTTGCAGACAAGAAGGATTTCCCTAGATTTCAATCAAAACCTAGTAACAAACATCCAAAGAGTTGTTACCTTTCCTTAGCTGATGATTAAAACGTGAAATATTTAGTATGCAAAGAATCACTTACCTACTAGCGAAGTGCCTGTTGAAGTCCTTTCAGTGCTTTCCACAATGAACTTTTCTTTAATGCATTAGAGGCTTTCCCAATGCTTTCCACAACTTCTCCATGATGCTCCAAAATATATCTGCATAGTCAAAAATGTTCAAATGAATCAGGCATCTTGCATATAAAATCAAAGGTAAATGAATCAATAATCTGTTATAAATCATGTGAGCGATCAAGGAATCTCACAAATAACATAAAAATAGACACAATTAGGGAAGAACAATTGCTTTGTATTGAATTCAAAGGAGAACAAGCTTACAACCTGGTTGCCTTGATGTCACAAGCATATTCCCATGATCTATGATCTTCTTCTTGGATGATAAGCCTTCTAGCCCTATTTCAGCAACAAAGTCAACCTTCAGTGGTTAACCCTCTCGTCTTTGTTTGATTTATAGATCAAGTGGAGGATCATTGAGATCCTCTTCCTAAGAGTTGAGATCCTCAAAATATGGTATTAGGAATCTAGAAAGAGAGCGAATTAGCTCCATAAACAGATGGATAAAGCTTGAGTAAGCATCAAATCGAATTTTTTAGTTGGGAAATATTTGTTGAAAAGTGGGCAACAAGAAATGCTAAATTTAGAATGTGCTAAAAATAGAATGTCTAAAAATAGTAATTTGGCCAATGAGGTCATTGGCCACCTTGGGTGAGAGGTGAAACTGTTAAAAATAGAAAGTTCTAAAAATAGCATTTCTGGGTCCCTTCCTATTTATAGTAGTCCCTAGTCTATCTATAGGAAGTAAAATCAAATTTTGTCTTAACAGTAGTTTAAAATATTAACCGATTAATCTCCATGAGTTAATTAGTTGGAAAAAGTAAACTTGAAGTCTTTGTGAGAACTTGCAAATTATTTGTCCCACTGATTGAGGAATTTATCCTTTATTCTCTCCACTGATTGAGGAATTAAGTATGAGTTCTATAATGAGAGAATTAGTTGACTTAGTTCTAACTAGTCAAGTCGAGTTAGATTATTTTAACAAGTTGTTAAAATAATAAATATAGTTTGTTAATGCTTGCATGCATGTGACAACTATTATTTTAGATAACTGAGGATTCACTCATGGATAATTGTTGCATGTCAGTTCTGTCAGAGACCCAGTTGAGATCAGATGAGGGACAGTGTACTATCAGATGCTTGGATCTTCCCATGGAATATGCCTTACATGCAGGAGGAACTAGTGTCCTCAAGGATTGTGTAGTTGGACCTATGGTTGATAGCAGGTATGATTTGGGGCCAATTGTTGGGTCCCTATAATGCTAGTGATTACCCCATTACTATTGTAGTTATACCCCTTATTTATATTGTTGTGCCCCTATTACCCCCATGTTGTTATTTCTGTGCCCCATGGAATCCCTCTATTGTTATTTTTGTGGCTTTATATTATTATTGTTAGGTCGGCTGGATTATATTGTGACTCCTTAAACTCCTATATATAGAAAGGAGGTTTTGTCATTTGAATCATCCAAGAATTGTTCATTTATGTAATGTAAAGGAGGTTGCCCCCTCGAAGAGGCTGAATTCTAAGGCGTTGATCTATCTTTTCTATCTTTTCTTGAGCTGGTTTCATAACACCAATGCTCACATGTTATGAATTGGACCCAATCAAAATTGCGCAAGGAAATATTGGATTGGAGGACTTGAGGCCTACATATTGAGGCATTGTGAGTCTATGATCTTCATCTTTTGATTGCAGAGGGTACAGGATAGCTCTTGAGCTAATCTTTTTGTAACCAGAAGAGGATTTCCACTTGATTGATAATACAGTGTTGGGGGTTTTATGCTGGTGCTTTCCCCAATGATATATCTGTGTTATGTTTGATTATTTCTCTTGATCAGTTATATGTGTTTATGGTTGTTGTTGCTCATGAAATCGATTTTTCTTCCACTTAATGTTTTGTAGAAGTAGATCGTGTGTTTTGCTCTAGTAAATTGCATTACCAGTTTGATCTACATGTGAAATTTCTACAATATTCACCCAACAAAGTTTCTAGAATTTACTTTTTTATTTTTACCTATGTTGAGTCATGTGCGCAGTCCACAGTGGAAGACATGGCAAACTTTTGCGTTGACTTTAATGGTCAAGCCTGCGTATGCACAAAAACTAGGTAGGGAACCATGCAAGTACTAAAAATAGATTTTTGGACCATGTAATCCAGAATTCTCATTCTCTTTGGGATTGTTTAGCTTCTAGCCTTGTTGGGGAATGCTTTGGAACACTTTGCTGGATAGCAAAAGATCCATATTGACGTTCATTTTCCTAATGGTGACAAAATGTCATGTAACACCAGGCATCGGGTTTAAAGCAGGGATAAGGAGCATAGATCATGGGAAATTTGGGATGGTACCATATTGCTAGGAGGAGCTTTAGTGTTAATATCAAAAAGATTCAAATTCAATCTAGAGAAGTTATTCATGGCCTCTGGGAGATCAAAAAATGATAATAAATTCCAAATCTTCCCCTGGAATACATCTTCTCAAAAAGGAAAGAAGATCGAAGAAGCTCTTGGGTTCAAGGTTGCTTGGGACTAGAAAGAATTCAAATATTTAGGCATTCCAATTTATCTAAGGAAAACTTAACCCAAATCATGGAAGAGCATCTTAGAGAAGATCGAAAAAAAAATAGTGAAATTTGGACTAACATGTGGGTAGAACTATCCTATTAAAAGTTGTCTTATCAGTTATCCACTTATATCATTTCTCTGTCTTATTGGCCCCAAAGTATGTTATGCAAAAACTAGGAGCTTACATAAGAAATTTTTTGTGCGAAGGAGGGAATAAGGAAACCAAAAAATACCACCTGGAAAATTAGAATAATATCAGAGTACCAAAGGAGCATGGGGAACTTAGTACTCAAGATCCCTCTCTAGTAAATACAACTATGGGTACAAAGGTATATTGGAAGATAAAGTGCCAACTAGACCAATAGTGGGTGCAAGTTTCAAGGCCAAATATATCCAATAGAATAACAGTGGAGAAATCGTGTGTACCAATCCAAGGCTCTCCCATATGAAGGTTGATCCAATCATCCTCCCCCCTCATCACAGACAACCTCTGTAGAATCTCAAGGAAAGGTATTACTATCGACATCTAGTCAAACTCGATTTTGGGTCGCCTACCTTTGGGGTTGTACCTCTCTATCATTCATCTGAAGGGCCATTTATTACATGTGAGAATAGTTTCCTTAGACCATATTTCAAGTTTGGACAAACAAAGTAGCTATATTTATTGGAAAGTTGAAAATATTCCCACCCACTTGGCTTTGGCCTTGAATTCTCTAAAAAGAAAGTTGAGTGGGTGTTCCCCTCTTAATAAATTTGTATTAGATCGATGGGGCTAGAAGAGATCCTCATATTCAGTCAAAGAAGGGTACAACCTCCTCCTTTTCCAATCTCATATACCAATGAAATTCTCTGCCTCGAACAAGTTGTGGAAACCTAATGCAATAGCCAAGGTAAGTATCTTATGTAGGTTATTGATTCACAAAAAATCCTCACAATTGAGAATCTTAAAAGGAGGTCTATAGTAGCCCCTTGTATATGCCCCCTGTATGAAAAGTGTGAAGAAAATATTTCTCACCTCTTCCTTTTCCACCCCTACTCTTGTGCAATCTGGTCCACTTCTCTACGTCCCCTCTTCTCTTGAACCTAATGACCTTCTGATATTCAATATTTATTTTCCTCTTGGCATAAGAATTATATGCGCTCCCTTCAAGCAAAAAGTTCTCTCAAGGAATATTGGATTTCTCTTCCTAAGTATGTTTGTTGGAAAATATGATTGTCAAGGAATAACACTATTTTCAAACCCATCTTGACTATTTCCAATAATGTTTCCCTTAAGGCACTTTCCTTTTTCTTTAATTTTAATTTCCCCACATTGGACCCATCTCCAGACACCGATGAAATCAGATGGCTTGAACCATGGGCTTTGCCTCATCCGATCCCTCCTCCCTATGGTCAACAAAAGCCTCATCTTGATTGGCTCCTTCATTTGCCCCTTGACAAATTTTCTTAATGGAAAAAGTGATCGCAGTCCTTGATTCTCCAATTCGACGGGGCCTCAAAACGAAACTAAGGGGTGGCAAGAGGGGGAGGGGTTATTTGCAATATCGAAGGAATAATAGTTGAAAAGTATTCTTGTGGCTTAGGACATAAATCCAATAATTGGGTAGAGATGTATGGTCTCTATATGGGGCTTTTATTAGCCTGACAATGAAAAGTTAGAAATATTTTAATATCAAGAAACTATTTTTTTGTCATCCGACATCTGATAAAAATCTCCATCACAAAATACAACACACTAACTCTGATGCTTCAACAAGTCCAAAGTATCCTCTCTTTTATCACTAGATCATATTTCTTTCATATCCTAAGGAACTCTAATTTAGAGGCTAGTCGAATGGCTAATAAGGCTTGCGAGACAAATGAAGGAAAAATTAAAATCAATGGTGTTGAAGGCTAATCTCCTATCCACTGATGGTAAATATGAGTATGGTCATTTTTTATAATCCCTCCCTATGCCCCAAACCTAAATGGAACCCTAAGCCCTCCCCCCACTAATCCCCCAAAATTCCCCTCGTTCCCCACCATCCCTCCACATCTCAATTCCCTGAAGGTTAAACATTATACCTCATCCCTTAATTTCATGATCATCTACTCTCTTATCATGATGAATCAACGATTCATTCGCTAAATTATCATGACAGTTGGTTTGCCTGAACTGCATGCAAGCGTGAGGATATTATTGTCTTCCTCCCAGGACAAGGATCACACCAGGCAACATCAAATGTTTCTCACACAAATTCCCTCAACGAGCGAGTCACATTTACTCCCATCAATAAATATTAGACTGCTTAAACATTTGAGGATCAAGCCAAGCGTGGAAGGATTCCTTTCAATCATCAAGCTAATTATGGAAGTGTCTTGGGATCTGGGTGCCTCGGCCACCATAATTCAACTCTGCATGTGGCATCTCAGCGATAAACTCCATAAATTAGCTTGGGTCTGATTAATTTTCTTCATTCTATTGGTTATTGGAATGCCTTGTCTTGAGATATGGTTTGCTAGAATTTCTCTTGTGAAGGATGTTGAAACGTATTAGCCTAGGAGGACTCTCCATCATGTTCTCTATCATCCCCATTTTTCCAGAGGTATTGGCTATGTTAGGAGAATTAAGGTGGATATAATCTTGTTTTGGGAACTTGAGTATGCTTCAAGACCAATCAAATATCTATACCTCTCCCCTTTCATTTCTAGCTCTTCTCCTAGGTGTGCTTCCTCCATCACGACATTTAGATCCTGGGGTCAACGAAAAGTGTGTTCAGGTCAAGTTCTGAGAAGAAACTTTAAGAAATTTTATATTAAAGGGAACTCTCTAGATTATGTAAGCATTTCCCCCTTTCTACAAGAGATTTTACAAAGAACATGTTGAATTGAAAGTAGAGATATATGACTTGTAGGTAATGTTGAAACATTAAAGCGACTCGAAACATGAAAATATGGACATAATGGAAAAAAAGGGTTAGAAAATTGCACACATGGAGGACGAGGTAGAGGATGTGAGAAGCATGATAAATGACCTTTAGCTGCATATGGTCATTCCTAACACCCCTTCAAAAGAACTGAGCCTTGGCTTTTACTTGAATCGACCATTTGATCCTGGTAACTAATAGGATAATGCCAATACTAGTTTTTATTACATATTTCTCCTATCACAATTTTGGCATGTATATACTAGTAGAAAAATAAGATTATTTTTACTTTATAGAGTTAGTCATGGAAATTGAGCATGGTTAGATAGCTTTCAAGTGTCAAATTTGACACCCAAAGCTACATCTACAATGTAAATTCTCCTCGGTACTTATCACAATCGGGCATGAGTTTATTAGAAAAAGGTATTCACTTTTGTTTAAAATATATATAAAAATAAGTGAACTAAGGTCCGAGTTTTATAAATGTAATTAACCAATTTCAATAATAAAGGATAATTAAATAACATTAAAAATTGAAATAAAATTATTAATTAAAAGAATAAAAATAAGTGAACTAAGGTCCGAGTTTTATAAATTTAATTAACCAATTTCAATAATAAAGGATAATTAAATAACATTAAAAATTGAAATAAAATTATTAATTAAAAGAATAAAAGTGAAGAATGGAAAATAAAATGTTAGTTTCAAGGTTTTTATTCTATTTTAGTTGATGTAAGAATGTAAAGGAAAGTTGCTATGTTAAGCATTAGACAAAGCCCCATGTGAGCATAAATTCTATCATAAAATGTAAATATTAATTCATTACATTTCTATTATTATAGTATTGTTGTAGTCTAGACCTTTTAATTATAATATCATTTTTCATCCCCTGCACATATAAATATATATACTAGTGAGTATTAATCTTCCTATCATCCAATATTATACATGTATTCTCAAGACTTAATCTTCCTATCATCTAATGTTATACATTTATTCTACTGTAAAAGGAGGTTTGAGAGGCTTGCTTCTCAAAGAGTCTAATTTTTCATTGTTTATTATCCATTCTTATATATATTCCTCAAGTTGTGGAGCTACTCCTTTGTCTATTTTCAATTTATTTTACTACCTTTTGTCTATCACTTGTTATTAGAGACTATGATCCTAAATAATTTTCTTTTTAAATCAAACCATTTGTAAACATTACCTATAACTTCTTACTCAAAAGCTTGAAATAATGAAATTTTGAAAACCCTGATGAAAATTACTAACATAATTTCATGTTCTATTTATTTATATCTATTTAGATATAGCATGTGGAAATTATACTTAATGAGTAGTCTATAAATTAGTTTTAAATTAATCATTTTGGAATTTTCACTTGGTTTTTATTTTTTCTTTTCTTTTCATTTTTCTTTTTCTAAGTTTTAGACTCTAACTATTTTAGTATCAAGAGGAGATATAACAAGTATCTTCAAGTATCAAGAGGAATATTGGATTTCTCTTCCTAAGTATGTTTGTTGGAAAATATGCTTGTCAAGGAATAACACTATTTTCAAATCCATCTTGACTATTGCCAATAATGTTTCTCTTAAGGCACTTTCATTTTTCTCTAATATTAATTTCCACACATTGGACCCATCTCTAGACAAAGATGAAATCATATGGCTTGAACCATGGGCTTTGCCACATCCAAGCCCTCCTCCCTATGGTGAACAAAAGCCTTGTCTTGATTGGCTCCTCCATTTGCCTCTTAACAAATTTTCTTAATGGAAAAAGTGATCACAGTCCTTGATTCTCCAATTTGACGGGGCATCAAAACGAAACTAAGGGGTGGCAAGAGGGGGAGGGGTTATTTTCAATATCAGAGGAATAATACTTGAAAAGTATTCCTGGGGCTTAGGACATAAATCCAATAATCAGGTAGAGGGGTATGGTCTCTATATGGGGCTTCTATTAGCCCGACAACAGAAAGTTAGAGATATTTTAATATCAAAATACTATTTTCTTGTCATCCGACATCTGATAACAAGCTCCATCACCAGAGACAACACACTAACTTTGATGCTTCAACAAGTCCAAAGTATCCTCTCTTTTATCGCTAGCTCATACTCCTTTCATATCCTAAGGAACCCTAATTTAGAGGCTAATCGAATGGTCAATAAGGCCTGCGAGACGAATGAAGGAAGAATTAAAATCAATAGTGTCAAAGGCTAATCCCCTATCCACTAATGGTAAATATGAGTATGGTCATTCTTTATAATCCATCCCTATGCCCCAAACCTAAATGGAACCCTAAGCCCCAAAAATCCCCTCGTTCCCCACCATCCCTCCACATCTCAATTCCCTAAAGGTTACACATTGTACCTCATCCCTTAATTTCATGATCATCTACTCTCTTATCACGATGAATCAATGATTCATCCGCAAACTTATCACGATAGTTAGTTGGCCTAAACTTCATGCAAGTGTGAGGATATTACTGTCTTCCTCCAAGGATAGGGATCACGCCAAGAAACATCAAATGTTTCTCTCACAAATTACCTCAACAAGCAAGTCACATTTACTCCCATCGATAAATATTAGACTACTTAAACATTTGAGGATCAAGCCAAGCATGGAAGAATTCCTTTTATTCACTAAGCTAATGATGGAAGTGTCTTGGGATCCGAGTTCCTCGACCACCATAATTCAACTCACCAGCATTCCGCTTGATGTGCTCGTATTCAGAAAGAATATGAAGGGGATTTTTCTTCACTTCCCAGCGGTCTAAAAATTGTCTCTATAGATTGGGCAATGTAGTGATGCTTGCAGCCGACAGGGCCCTGAACCATTTCCTTACTTCACCACCAAATGTTTGTATAAAAAGTCTCATGGTTACATTTTCTGCATCAATCTCATGAAGATCGAAGAAATCCGTCATTCTGTCTACATGTTGCTGAGTTGTGACACCATGAGGATTACCATAAAACAAATGAATTTTGCTTTGATAATCGGCCGGCATATCATCCAAATTTTGAGGCAGTACAAGAGGTGCAAAACGACCAGCCATTGCTCTTAGTGAAGCAATCTTGGCTATTTTAGGAGTAGAAGGAGTAGATGGAGGCGATACTACTACAGATTTTTTATCAGAAACAGTAGGCTGCACAAAAATGGTAGGAATGAAAGGTGGTTCGGTGGTAATTCTTGAACTAGATGCAATTGCAGATGACCCAAGGGTTGCAGAAGCAGTCTCTAGGAAATCAACAATATTAGAAGCCACAATTGTAGTCTGAAGCTGGTTCAAAATATAATCATCAATAGATTTATTTGCCCTTTCTGTTTCAAGATTTCTAACAAATTTAGGATTTAAGGCAGTTGAAGCAACGACACTTTTAGATTTGGTTTCGAACAAAGACAACTCAAATTTCTCATCAAATTCAAGATCCTCAATATACTCAAAACCAACAGGACACGATTGAGCTTTGAACATGGGAATGATAGAACTTCCTTGGCAAACGATTCTTTGAATAAGATTGGGATTTTCGTAGACAGGAGGGGGATCAGGATCCCGATTTTCTTTGTTATGTCTTCTGGAAGCCAGTGTGCTATTATTTTCAAGAGATCAAATAGACTAACAACTTGTTCAGCCTATCAAATCCTAAACTTATCATCCAAAAGCTTAGAATTCTCAGATGTACTGGGGTTATCTACAAGTTAGATACTCCATTTATAAGACTAGACTGGAGATTGACTGAAGTAGCATTTATCTACTTGCACTAATGCAAAGAAAAAGTGTTTCGAAGGCTACCTGGCTAATCTTCAAACTCGTCTGCAGTTTATAAAATGAAGAATACCAAAAAAAAATAAATTTATTCCCTAGTATGGTTGCCACTATGTTAGAGCCTAGATTTACCTCAGGCTGAAAAGGTAGGAGCCAGGGCCAACGTCAAACCATGCTCAGCCTGGTAGCTAGCCCTACTAGGTCAGGAGAGGGATCTCTTCGGGTCAATCTCAGCAAAATATGATCTATAGGGGCTTGAGATGACTGAAATATCTTTTGATCTTAGGCTAGGTATGAGTGAAAAAGAGTTTGATTGAATAAAAAGATGATTTGTTGGCTCAGATGTAACGATAGATTTTGGGTGCGGGGATTGAGGCTCAGTCCTACAGAGATCTCAATGGGGCGAGGTAGGAAATCGTTTTGGCACTTAAAATTGAATGAGATGGAAGGAATAGACAGGTGAGGTGTTGAAGAGGGAAAGAGCAATCATGAATCCTCCCCAAACAGCTGAAAACATCAAATAACTAAAGCAAACTTCAAGTAGAGCACTTCAATTTCAATGGATTCTACTTACACTCTTGTTTGTTTAGTTTAGGAGAAATAAGATAGATAATGGCATACAATCACATAAACAAATTCAAAATTATAAGGAGAAGCACTGTACCAAGACAAATTGCCACATGAATCCTAAAGAGTGTTGCAAATCCTAGCCTCAATCCCCGCACCCCAAAATGTGTCTTTCCCTCTGAGCCAACAAATCACCATTTTATCAAATAAAACTCTCTTTCACATATACCTAGCCTAAAATCAGTAGATATTTCAGTCATATCAAGCCCTCATTGATCATTTTTGCTGAGATTGACTCGGAGAGAGCCCTCTCCTGACCTGGTAGGGCTAGCTACCAGGCTGAGCATGGTTTGATGTTGGCCCTGGATCCTGCCTTCTTCAACCTAAGGTAAATCTAGGCACTATCATAGTGGTGACCATAATGGGGAATAAATTATTTGTTTGTTGGTATTCTTCATTTTATAAACTACAGACGGAGCCTGAAGATTAGCCAGGTAGCCTTCGAAACGCTTTTTCTTTGCATTAGTGCAAGTAGATAAACGGTACTTCAGTCAATCTTTGGTCTAGCCTTATAAACAGAGTATCTAACTTGCAAATCACCCCAGTACATATGATAATTCTAAGATTTTGGATGATAAGTTTAGGATTTGATAGGCTAAACAAGTTGTTAATGTCCATTTGATCTCTTGAAAATAATAGCACACTAGCTTCCAGAAGACATACTAGAGCAAATCCAGATCCAGATCCCCCTCCTGTCTATGAAAATCCCAATCTTATTCCAAGAATCGTTCGCCAAGGAAGTTCTATTACTCTCGTGTTCAAAGCTCAATAATGTCCTGTTGGTTTTGAGTATATTGAGGATCTTGAATTTGATGAGCAATTTGAGTTGTCTTTGTTCGAAACCAAATCTGAAAGTGTCGTTGCTTCAACTGCCTTAAATCCTGAGTTTGTTAGAAACCTTGAAACTGAAAAGGCAAATAAATCTATTGATGATTATATTTTGAACCAGCTCCAGACTACAATTCTGGTTTCTAATATTGCTAATTTCCTAGAAACTGTTCTGCAACCCTTGGGTCATCTGCAATTGCGTCTAGTTCAAGAATTCCCACCGAACCAGCATTCCACTTGATATTGACATGGGCCCACAAAGTGAAAACCTTAGAGAGATCATCAAGGAGCAACAGGCAGACATTGATGCCTTGTCCACCAACTTGGATAGAGCCCAATGCACTATACAGTATTTGGAGCAGAGGAACAAGCAGCTCGAGGATCAGCAGGTGGTGATGGAGTTACAAAACATTCGGCAAAGCCGCCAAGCTACCCGAAGGAGGAGGGTGGAGTTCACTTTCCTAGAGCAAGAGATCAATGCCGATAGGGAGTCATGGCTCGAAAGAGTCAATATCCACTTGGAGAGGAAGCTGGAGAAGGCGATAAATGAGAAGAATATGCTTAGAAATTTGTCATATCATTATTTATCCTGGAACTTGGTGTGCCAAGCAAGAATCAGGAATTTCAAAGCAAAGTTGAAGATAGCATCAAGGAGGCGAAAATAGGATGAAGAACTTCAGATCTTGGCTGAGGCTTCCTTGGCTCATCACATCACTTGATAGAGAAGACTTAGCCCAAATTTCAAGAAATTTGGAGCAATTTTTTGCATTTTTGCAAATTTTTGGCACAAAAAACAGGTTTTTCTGCCCTATGCGCCGCACCACGTGGTGCTCGCTTTTTCTAGAGGCCTCCAAATCTCAAAAACTCAGCATTTTTGGATTTGTCATGCAAAATTACACTTTTCTACCTATGGCCAAGAAATTTGGGCAAGTTTTGAGCCCTCAAAAGGTTAAAAAACACTCAAAAAATGACCTCACTGCCCCTATTTTGACACACAGGAAGCAGTGTTGGGGGAATGGACTTTTGGGGGGGCAAATGGAGGCCAAATTAGAAAATTGGGACACCCTATATTGGTGAGACTTGTCGCTCCATTAATCAAAGGATTAGTGAGCATGCAGCTGACCTCAAGCATAGAAGAACCAAGTCTTCCGCTTTAGCTGAGCATGTAGAGAGTACCAAACATCATGTTTTCATAGAGGAGGTGAGTGTTATCGCTAAGGTTTCGCAATTCCATCACCAAAAATTTAGGGAAACCCTTGAGATTGATAAAAGACCGAACAATCTCAATAGAGAAAACGGATGGAAGATCAACAGTTGCTAGATCCTAGCCCTCTCTTCCTAATCGTTTTCTTCCCGTCCTCACCTTTTTTTTTTCTTTTTCTTTTGTATCCTTCTTTTTTGGGCCTTTAGTCTTTGTTGTGATTTTGAGTCCCAACCCTCTCCTCTTAGTCGCTCTTCAAGCTTTTGTTATCTATTACAAGATATGTATATAGGATATTTAGGAGTATTATGATAACACTATTATATTAATCATTTCATAACTCTAATAATAACCTGATATCAATTTAGGATATTATGACAGTTAAAAAAATAAAATAAATAAATAAATAAAAATAAAAATAAAAATAAATAAATAAATTTAGAAGTTATTAGTAGATATTATGAAAAGTTTTAGGGGTTTAATTATTCTTATTTATTTATTTTAATTTAAAAGTTATTGATAGATATTATGAAAAAAATTAGGGGTTAAATTATTCTTATTTATTTTTTATCTGTTTTATTTATTTTTTATTTAGTTTTTTTTTTTTATAAACTAACTTTGTAATAATCTATTTAAATTAATTTCTATGATATTTTATTTTATAATTAATTTATAAAATATTTCCCTTTATCTTATATATATATATATATATATATATATATATATATATATATATATATTTAATGACTTTTTAATTAACTATTAAATTAAATTAATTCATTAGTTTACTTTTCAACTAGCTACTAATTTAAATTAATTAATTTATTTTCCTTTAAATAAGAATATAACTAATTAAATTTTTGATATTTATTTAGATTAACTTAATTATTAAAATATAGGTCATGCCCTTAATCTTGTCCATGTAACGTCTCCTGGTCAAATTTAGCCATTATATATCCATTTGATGTTTTGCTCCACCTATTTAATATGCAAATCTAAATGATTCTTCAACTTGTCTTGACGATGAACCACACTGGTTGGTTCGAAACCCGCCCACAAATGAAATTTTATGTGGTTTATGCTGAAGAACCTCTCATAAATTTGATATGGATCACAGAAGCCTCAATTCAACAATATAATTGTTATTATTATTTTTTTATAATTTTATATTATTAGATTATTTAAATAATATAATAATAACATAATATTATTATGAGTTATTCTTATTATTAATTAATATATATTAGGTGTTCATATAATTATTATAATATTGATATAGCATTTATATAGTAATATATATAAATAATCTCGTTGTTAATATTTATATAGTTATTAATAATCCTAAATACCCATAATAATTATTAATGTGGTTAATATAAGCCTATCGGCATATATCAACCACATTGGAAAATGTGGTTGTATATATGCTTCATATACGCCTATTAACCGTATTGGTAAATATGGTTGTGTCATATTGGTAAATATGGTTGTGCTAGTTTATAGCTACTAATGTGACAGTGGTGTAGATACATCTCAAAAGTAATTATATATATTTTTTCTTTTAGATTTAATAAAAAAATGTTATAAAATTAAACTCAAATAAAATATTTTGATTGTGAAATGGGAGGTGGTTTTTGGGCATGTTGTATTGATGAGCCATATTATTGGCCCATGGTATTGTAAGAAAGTCTATTTACAAGTTAATAATATCTATGGAAAAGTGGACATGAATATTCATGGTTAAACATATTGTTATATTGTAAGGATTAAAGTTTTGATGTGTGTATTAATTAAATTTAAATATGGTTCCACAATTATTAATTTATTTTATAAGGTAAAATAAATCTTAACTTATGGTTGCTACTTATAAGTTATATATTTTAATGTAATATGTATATTATAATTTTCTTTTAACTAAAAATTTATTCGTAATTTTAAATGTAACAAATTGAATTTTATTATTTTTATTTCTTTTATCTTTTTAAGGACACTATAACATCTCCCCTATACTAAACTCTATATTACCCTTACCCCACATGTAAATGTTTTCCAATCATATATGTATTATGAATTGAACATATTAATATATATTCAGTGAAATTGTTGACAAACTTTCTTACATTACACCTACACATCACTCATGTACTAGGAAAGCATAATTACAATGTAACAAATTGAATTTTAAATTTTTAAGGACACTACAACATCTCATAATTACAATGTAACAAATTGAACTTTAACTTTTTAAGGACACTACAACATCTCCCCCATACGAGCTCTATATTACTTTTAACTAACATATAAATGTTTACCAAACCTTTATGTATTATGAATTGAACATATTAATATAAATTCAACATATCACGCGGTGAAAATGTTGACAAACTTTCTTAGGCAAAATAATTATTATTAAAATAATAATATCCAAGTAAATTTAAAATAATAATATAATTTTAAAAAATATTAATAAATTAATTATATATTTTATGAATTATTGTGTGTAGAAATAAAAATTTATGCTGTATATTACTTTTAACCGACATGTAAATGTTTACCAATCCTTTATGTATTATGAATTGAATGTATTACTATAAATTCAACATATTAAGCACTAAAAATGTTGACAAATTTTCTTACATTACACCTACACATCACTAGACACAATAATTAGTATTATTAAATTAATGGTATCCAAAATTAATGGTATCCAAATAAATCTAAAGTAATAATATAATTTTAAAAAATAATAATAAATTAATTATATATCAAATGTTCTATTGTGTGTAGAAATAAAAATTTATGGTATAAATTTATAAAAATTTATAAATTTTTCATTTCTTGAAAGTTTAAAACTTAAAGATAATTAAATTTATTTTAAATCCATAATTATTATTATGAAATTAATAATTTAAATATATATATATATAAATATGTTTTTACTAGGTTAAGTTTATTGGATGGAATTGGAATTGGATGAAGATGTTCTTTGTGATAATTTATTTTTCTCAAAGTGGCTTCCATCCTGGATCCCTCTCCATGAGGTTTAAACCAAGACCTTGCAGGAGCTAAACTCGAGTCAAACCAACTAATTGGGCTACACCGCATAGATTCTCTTGCAAGGTATAATTGATAATGTTTATGTTTTTTAATCTAATTAATAATGTTTTTATATGAGATTTGATTTATTTGATTTATATTTAAATGGTAAAGTTTTTGTATGAGATTTGCTAATATATATTTTAGGTAGTGACTTTAATAATTTTTTTAAAGTTTGAAATTTTATTAATTGATAATGTCTTTATATGAGATTTGATAATATATAATTTAGTGTAATGACTTTAACAACTTCTTAAAGTGGGAGAATTACATATTCCACAACTTGGTATAAAGTTTGTTCAAAAGAATTCAAATATTTAATAACATGCTTAAAAAAAATAGGATATATGTAATAAGTTAGTATATAATAATTTAATGTTTTCATATGAATTCTTTGGGAAACACTTTTATGTTTATCTTTATTGTGATTTGTATTATTGTATGGATAGTAATTACACCAATACACATTTTCTTTACTGGATTGGGGTGGACAAACACTGTTCACCGAGCCAACCCAAAGCCTTTATCTTCATCCCTCGGACAAATAGAAATTTGAAATATGTCACAATTTGAATGGAGTAGAAATTTGAAATATGTCACAAGTTGAATGGAGTTCGCTTTGGGTACATTCCTGACCTGGCATGCCTGATGCCTCTGTATTGCTACGACCTCTGCCTCACGCCTCTGTAGTGCTACGACCTCTGCCTGACACCTCTCCGCCCCCAGCCTCCCAACTCCCGCCTGCATAAAATCTACCCTCGAAACCCTCAACCCGACGCCGTTCCACAGAGCCAAAGTAGCAACAAGAGGAGGGGCGACCCCGGGTCGTCGTCGTCTTCTAGAAATAACAGTTTGTGTAACTGCAGAGTTTCTCACACTCTTCTTCTCATGCAAGGACCTCTCCTTTGATCTGTCCTTTTCTGGACTCCAACTTAATTTACAAGCGATAGCTGTTTGAGTCCTCTACGCGATTCAGGAAATACCCTAGACAGGGGAAAAAAAATAGAAAAACAACAAGAAAACTGAGTAGCCTAATTGCAAATATAGATATAATTGAGTTTCTTGTGGTCATCAATGCTTTCCTGTTAATTGAATGGAATCATCAATCACACACTGTGTGGAACATTTTTCTCTTAAAACACATACATTGATCATTTTCAATAAAAATAACACCTTGTGATAATAAGGGAGAATAACTGTAATCTGGTAATAGAAAATAACCGTAAAGGAGAATAATCTTAATCGTAAAAGAAAATAATTTTATTAAGGATTTTGTCATCTAGTAATAGATGCAATGGATGAAATTGAATGTCGCCGTAAAGTTCTTCAACGACCTTCTTCTTGACGCATTCGTTGTGGAGATGTTTTCAATTTCTTTGCTTTCTGGAGTTGAATATAGCCATAAAGTCCTTTATCGGCACATTTTTGACGCTTTCTTTGCATTCACTATCCAATCGCTTTCTTTCAATTTCGTTGTTTTCCCTTCTGTGTTGTCTGTCACGCTGCAATCAGAAATTATTATGTTTCTAACGTAACGGATTAAATGAACGTCATTTACATATTGTAGTTTTAATTTTTAATATGGTGTTCGTGTGTAGTAAAAGGGGTAAGCATGTGGTGGATCCTATAGGAATCGATGAGTAAATTCGTCTAGTCTAATCTATTATTAGTATTTTGATTTGAATTACGTGCCATTCGATTAAAATTTTCTGATAGCTGAGTCTGACCATTTGATTAGAATTTTCTGATAGCTGACTCTGACCAGCAGCAACCGGACAACTGAACCACTTTTTCTGAACGGGTTAACCCAAAAAAAAAGCATTATTACCTTGTAAAACAACAATTATTTATTTAACCTCTTATTAGACAACCTACTCACACTAAAAAATAAAATTAAAACGACGTCACAACCAGAAGCCTTTTCTAAAAATTTAAAATGGCGATCTGAAATTAAGGATGAAAAAATTCAAATGGGTAATTCATATCTTTTCATGAGAATCCCCAAAGAGACATCTCAACAACTTTCTTTAGACAAGCCTAAAAAAGAAAGCCACACCTCAAATGCATTTTAAACCAATAAATATTAATATTTAAATAAATATCAGAACATATAAACAAATAAAAATGTAGATTAACATATATTAGTATTAACAAACAAATATTAGTATTTAAATAAATGTTAGTGCATATAAACAAATAAAAATGTAGATTGCTATATTAGTATTTAAATTAATATTAATATAAGTGGGACACCCTATTATTAAGACATACCAAAGCAAATCCGGATCTTGATCGCCTTCCTCTCTACGAAAATCCCAATATTATTACAAGAATCGTTTACAAAGGAAGTTCTATCATTCCCGTGTTCAAAGCTCAATCATGTCCTGTGGGTTTTGAGTATATTGAAGATCTTGAATTTGATGAGCAATTTGAGTTGTCTTTGTTCGAAACCAAATCTGAAAGTGTCATTGCTTCAACTGCCTTAAATCCTGAGTTTGTTAGAAATCTCGAAACTGAAAGGGTAAATAAATCTATTGATGATTATATTTTGAACAAGCTCCAGACTACAATTGTGGCTTCGAATATTGTTGATTTCCTAGAGACTACTTCTGCTACCCTTCGGTCATCTGCAATTGCGTCTAGTTCAAGAATTCCCACCGAACCACCTTTCATTCCTACCATTCTTGTGCAGCCTACTATTTCTGATAAAAAATCCACAGTAGTATCGCTTCCATCTACTCCTTGTACTCGTAAAATAGCCAAGATTGCTTCACCTCCACATACACCTCCTCATATTCCCCATACATCAGCTCCACCTACTCCCCCAACATCCCCAAGACCGATTGCAAATCCACCAAGAACAATGACTGCTCATTTTGCACCTCTTGTACTGCCTCAAAATTTGGATGATATGTCCACCGATTATCAAAGCAAAATTCCTTTGTTTGATGGAACTCCTCATGGTGTCACGATGCAGCAACATGTGGACAGAATGACGGATTTCTTCGATCTTCATGAGATTGATGCAGAAAATGTAACCATGAGACTTTTTATACAAACATTTGGTGGTGAAATAAGGAAATGGTTTAGGGCCTTGCCGGCTACAAGCGTCACTACATTGGCCAATCTACAGAGACAATTTTTAGACCACTCGGAAGTGAAGAAAAATCCCCTTCAGATTCTTTCCGAATATGAGCACATCAAGCGGAATGCTGGTGAGTCTGTTCAAGATTACTGTATTAGATTCAATTTAGTCTACAATGCAATCCCTGATCATATGAAGCCACCCATGGGCCTAGCCTTGATTAAGTTTCTGGATGGTTTTGGTACTGATATGGCTTACCAATTAAGAGAAAGAGATACGGCTACTTTGGAAGACATGCAGAAGATTGCGGTCAGCGTTGAAGCAAATCTGCTGGCCAAGAGAGCTAAGGCAAGAGCTGAAAAGAATGTCACAATTAAAGAAGAGTCTTCCTCGTCAGATCAATTGCCTCGAAAGGTGGAATAGATGCTTGATAGACTGAAACTCGACAAGTCTGAACCGTAGATCAGAAATCCTAACTTCCATGGCTAGCAGCAGCCCCAATACAGGATCAAACAAAGAGAGCAGTGAGCCCAAGATCAAGTAGTGCAGCAGCAAGTGCAGACACCTCTACAACAGAATGTTGTACTTGGTCCGGAATCAGAAGAGGAGGAGAATGTGATTGGAGAAGAAAATCATTTCTTTACGCCCGATGAGATGCCAATTTACATCACTGAAGATGAGTACTCTGAGAATCCAGCTGAACGAGGGGATGAAAATTTTATTTTGGATCCTACCTTTTCAGCCTGAGGTAAATCTAGACACTAACATAGTGGCGACCATACTAGGGAATAAATTATTTGTTTGTTGGTATTCTTCGTTTTATAAACTACAAACGGAGCCTGAAGATTAGCCAAGTAGCCTTCGAAATGCTTTTGCTTTGCATTAGTGCAAGTAGATAAACGCTACTTCAATTAATCTCCGGTCTAGTCTTATAAATGGAGTATCTAACTTGCAGATCACCGGGGGTACATCTAAGAATTCTAAGCTTTTGGATGATAAGTTTAGGATTTGATAGGCTGAACAAGTTGTTAATGTCCATTTGATCTCTTGAAAATAATAGCACACTGCCTTCCAGAAGACATACCAGAGAAAATCCGGATCTTGATCCCCCTCCTGTCTACGAAAATCCCAATCTTATTCCAAGAATCATTTGCCAAGGAATTTCTATCATTCTTGTGTTCAAAGCTCAATCGTGTCCTGTTGGTTTTGATCAGAAACAGTAGGCTGCATAGGAATGGTAGGAATGAAAGGTGGTTCGATGGGAATTCTTGAACTAGACACAATTGCAAATGACCCAAGGGTTGTAGAAGCAATCTTTATGAAATCAGCAATATTAGAAGCCACAATTGTAGTACGGAGCTGGTTCAAAATATAATCATCAATAGATTTATTTTCCCTTTCAATTTCAATATTTCTAACAAACTCAGGATTTAAGGTAGTTGAAGCAACGACACCTTCAAATTTGGTTTCGAACAAAGACAACTCAAATTGCTCACCAAATTCAAGATCCTCAATATACTCAAAACCAACAGGACACGATTGAGCTTTGAACACGGGAATGATAGAACTTCCTTGGCGAATGATTCTTGGAATAAGATTGGGATTTTTGTAGACAAGAGGGGGATCAGGATCCGGATTTGCTCTGGTATGTCTTCTGGAAGCGAGTGTGCTATTATTTTCAAGAGATCAAATGGACATTAAAAACTTGTTCAGCCTATCAAATCCTAAACTTATCATCCAAAAGCTTAGAATTCTCAGATGTACTGGGGTGATCTGCAAGTTAGATACTCCATTTATAAGACTAGACCGGAGATTGACTGAAGTAGCGTTTATCTACTTGCGCTAATGCAAAGCAAAAGCGTTTCGAAGGTTACCTGGCTAATCTTCAGGCTCCATCTGTAGTTTATAAAATGAAGAATACCAATAAACAAATAATTTATTCCCCGGTATGGTCGCCACTATGTTAGAGCCTAGATTTACCTCAGGCTGAAAAGGTAGGATCTAGGGCGAACATCAAACCACACTCAACCTGGTAGCTAGCCCTACCAGGTCAAGAGAGGGCTCTCTCCGGGTCAATCTCAGCAAAATATGATCTATAGGGGCTTGAGATGACTGAAATATCTGTTGATCTTAGACTAGGTATGAGTGCAAAAGAGTTTTATTGAATAAAAAGATGATTTTTTGGCTCAGATGTAAAGATAGATTTTGGGCGCGTCGATTGAGGCTTAGTCCTGCAGAGATCTCAATGGGGCAAGGTAGGCAATCGTTTTGGCACTTAAAATTCAATGAGATGGAAGGAATAGACAGGTGAGGTGTTGAAGTGGGCAAGAGCAATCATGAATCCTCGCCAAACAACTGAAAACATCAAATAACTAAAGCAAACTTCAAGTAGAGCACTGCAATTTCAATGGATTCTACTTACACTCTTATTTGTTTAGTTCAGAAGAAATAAGATAGATAATGGCATACAATCACATAAACAAATTCACAATTACAAGGAGAAGCACTGTACCAAGACAAATTGCCACATGAATCCTAAAGAGTGCTGCAAATCCTGGTCTCAATTCCCTTGCCAAAATGAAAATATGAGTGTACAATGAAGCTCAATGCTTTCTCAAGAGTCCAACCATGATAATGACTGAAAAATAACATAATATAGACAAACATAGCCCATTATTGCCTCTAGGGGTCAAGCTCATAAGTTTATGGGCTGATCCAACTGATTCCAAACTGAGAACTAGAAACTAGGCAACATAACAGCATGTCTCTAGAAACAAGGGAATTGATTCATTCGGTTTCAAACAACCTCTAAACAGATGAATCTACGTATACAAGTGAAAATCAAACATATTTACATCACAATCCATCACTTTTCATCAAATTACATCATAAATTTTCCATTAGAAAAGTGAAAAAGTCAAACTAGGCGAAGCTAGGCGAAAAACAGAGCAAAACTTGGTCAAACTGGCAATTTTTTCTCTATGCGCCGCGCCTGATTCTCTATGCATAGCGCCTGTTTGGACCCACTTTTGGAGGCCTTCCCGATGTCAAAATGAGCTCCATGTGTACTTGCTGGAAGGGTCTACTAGTCTACTTTCTAACCCAAGTGGAATTTTCCAATTTGGCCTCCATTTTCCCCCACAAAAGTCCATTCTCCCAACACTGCTTCCTGTGTGTCAAAATAGGGGCAGTGAGGTCATTGTTTGAGTGTTTTTTGAACTTTTGAGGGCTCAAAACCTGCCCAAATTTCTTGGCCATAGGTAGACAAGTGTAATTTGGCATGAAAAATTCAAAAATGCTGAGTTTTTGAGATTTGGAGGCCTCTAGCAAAAGCAAGCTTCACGTGGCGCGGCGCATAGGGTAGAAAAACTTGTTTTTTGCGCCAAAATTTTTGCAAAAATGCAAAAATTGCTCCAAATTTCTTGAAATTTGGGCTGTGTCTTCTCTATCAAGTGCTCTGATGAGACAAGGAAGCCTCAGCCAAGATCTGAAGTCCATCCTCATTTCACCTCCTTCATGATCTCTTCAACTTTGCTTTCAAATTCTTGATTCTTGCTTGGCACACGAAGTTCCAGGACAAATAATGATATGACAAATTTCTAAGCATGTTCTTCTCATTTATCACCTTCTCCAGCTTCCTCTCCAAGTGGATATTGACTCTTTCAAGCCATGACTCCCTATCGGCATTGACCTCTTGCTCCAAGAAAGTGAACTCCACCCTCCTCCTTCGGGCAACTTGGCAGTTTTGTTGAATGTTTTGTAACTCCATCACCACCGGCTGATCCTCGAGCTGCGTGTTCCTCTACTCCAAATACTATATAGTCCATTGGGCTCTATCCAAGTTGGTGGACAAGGAATCAATGTCCGCCTGCTGCTCCTTGATGATCTCTCTAAGATTTGAACTTTGTGGGCCCATGTGAGTATCATCACCCTCAATGAGGATGAAATCAGTCTCTCGGTCACCAGATGGTCCTTCCTCTTGTAGAGGCCTCTTGCCTTGGTCCTGAACCTACTGTACTGATGAAGGAAGCAAGGCACCTTCCACCCCAGGTGGAGATAACACTCGCTTTGCTGCTACAAACAACCGTCTAGTACCCCTCTGATAGGAGATAAACACCAGCACACTAGCGGTCTCATGGCCCTCATGCTGATAAGAAGGTCCACCTGTCTCATGCCCAACCTTTGAAGGTCCCTGTGAAGCTCTGAAAAACTCATGAGAGATGAAGTCATCCCAAGCGATGCCCTGTAAACCAAGCTGATGAACGACCACAATTTTGATGAGAGCAAAATGATAAACACTGTTGAACTGCTGCTGAGAGGTCTTGTGCTGCACAAGAGTGGTCATCTTCTCTATGTTTCGGCATATGAAATACGGAATGTTCATCATCCGTACCCGAGTAAAATACATCAGCAGCCTGATATGATAAGAATACAAGCGGGAGAACCGGCCCTCACAGGTGAAATACTTCATGATGAGTTTCATTAAAGGAGCATATTCACCCTTGAGGAACCGAAAAGGAAACCCTCTCTTGAGTTGTCTCAAAAAACCGTGTTTGATGTATGGTTCATAGTGTTTCCGGTCAATTTTTTGCCTCTTGTTCCACGATTCTCCAATGTTTGGTATGTCAGTTGCCAATGAAATGGTATCTGGTGCTAATGTGAAAGTGACACCAGCAGGAGTGGCTTGATCACCATGTAAATGAAACACAAATAAGTGTGCCAACTCATGATGAAACTGAATATTAGCAACCTTCTCGCAAAATTCATAACATGAATGATGCTGGAAACAAAATATGGCAAGAGGGCAGGCCTGTAGCTCGGCAAGAGTGCTTGGTTCTTCTCTGATATGTCTACCACCTCTATGAGGCCTCCTGGGTGCATGTCCCTCCGTGGGTGAGTCACTTTGGGTCTCCCCTTCGTAATCATATGAAGGATCAGATGCCATAGCTGCTGGTAGACAAATTGCCTTGGAGAAATAGGTGCTAATGTGTCAAACTATGTTGGACTGCCTTTGATGATTGTTTGACATCTGCTACCAAGGGAAAACAATGAAACAAGGGACTGTAAGGAGAGGGAAAAATAATGGGAATTTAGGGACTGTTGGGATAGAGTTAGTTAGGGAAATATGGGATGTTTTGGGAGTTTTTGTATAGGATTAGGGTTTGGGGTTTTACATTTAGGATTTTGGGAAAGGGAACTTGGGATAGGGGATTAATAAATTTAGGGGGTAGGGGAACTTTAGGGAACAATGAAATCAAGGGAAAAATAGGATAAGGAAGTGATGGAGGGATGATAGACTTGGTAGCAAAATGGTTAATCAAACCCTAGGCAGCAAGTTTCTTGGAATTTCAAATGGTAGGGTTTGATGTTTTTTTTAAACCATTACCATTCATCAACCACCATAATATAAGTAAAAAATTGGATGAAACACAATGATGGAGGCTCTACCTGGCAAATTCGTGCGATTTTTGGTGATTTGGGAGAGTTCTGGGAATTTTTGGGCTCTTTAGCTGTATGCGCCGCGCATTCAGCCCAATGCACCGCGCCCTCCGTATGCAACATGCCCGTGTTATTTTACACTGGGTCCTGAGGCCCAATGCACCACATCGGATGAGTGCGCCGTGCCTCCTGCCCAGTGTGCCGCACCCTCAACTTACAATGATTTTTACCCAATATCCTCACTTGCTCACAAAAATAAATTTTTGTTCTTCCTCTTTGCTCTTGGAATTCAAATGAGCTTTCAACACTTGGAGACATGTTTTATACATGGTCTTTTCAAATTTAATTTTTCCAAAACCCACTTTCATAATGTTTTGCAAATAACTTTATTTCAACCTCTATTTTTGGACGTTTTCACTGCTTTTTCACTTTGTGATGAACTTAATGACATGAGTTTTGCTTGTTTTGTAGGTGTTGGAGCTTTTGGGCTAAGGAAAGAAACCAGGGTGTAGATGATAGAATTTACAATGAGGAAAAAAAAAAATTCATGATTTTTTTTACAATGGAAGCTAAATACTCTGTTTTCTCCTCAAAACAGAGTTTTGAGGAAAAACACATTTTCCAACACTTGGCAATGAAATTTATTGATGTTGCAACCTCCTCATGGCCTACTGCTAGTTATTGGACACTTTAACACATTTTTGGACGAAACCCTAATGAAACCCTAGACCTAATTGACCACGAAACCGCAAAGATAACCTTTGCAATTTTCGAGATAAAAGGGAGATTGTATATGTTTTTAAATGAACAAACATGAGCCATCAGGTAGATAACATGAGGGGAATTATAGGAATGCCACTACCGTTGGATGATCTATGCGCCTAATGGAATGAAAATGACTGGGCGGGACACCTAATATGAAATGCAATAAGAGGATTTGATCTCGGACGGAGGGATGAAAATAAAAACTCTAACATTGGCTCCAATGGGGATGGTAGCTCCTTGGAGGTGCCAAGAACTACAGATCTCAGGGAAAGCAAGCAGTGCCTTTGTCCGTTGGGCTATGCAGTCAATAACTTCGACACAAAAAAACTGAACTCTTGACTGAAAGACTTAATTTCAGGACTGAACGTGACTCAAATTGACTCATTTTCAAGACTGAAATTGACCGAAAGACTTGACTCTAACAAACCAAACCAAAATTGAAATCAAACTTCAGCTTTATGGCCTTCACCTTGGGCCCCAAGTTGAAGAATGAAAACAACACACTCTTGCAATGGAATTTAAATAAACTGTTATATACAATGATGAATAGGACAGCAGAAAAAAATTTATACAATATATCGTTTGAGGAGCCGACCATTGATCGGTCCACTAGGATAGTCTTCGCCATTGAGCTCTTGCAAAAGGAAAGCATTCTGGCCCCGATGTGCAGCAATCTTGTACGGTCTTTTCCAAAGATTTTCAAATTTGCTGTGTTTACCCTTCTCTTCATTCCTTGCATCCCACTTCAACATGATGTCTCCGATTTCAAACCTGTCTACCTTGGCTTTCCGGTCATATATCCTCTTAATTCTTTCCTACAGCTTGGAAGTATGCTGAAATACCTCCTCTCTAGTTTGCTGCAAATGTATCATTTGGTTGATCCTCCACTGCAAACCATCATCCTCGCTGCCAGCTTCTTGCAACAATTTTACCATCTGGACTGCCAAAGATGTCGGGAAGACTATGTCCACACCGTACACAAGCTCAAAAGGAGACATGCCGATAGATTTCTTTTGACTTAACCTGTCTGCCCAAAGTGCATTGACCAACTTTTTGTGCCAACTCTTCCTGTTAGTTTCCTGTAGCTTTTTGATGATATTGACAAGAGATTTGTTGGAGGATTCCACCAAACCATGACCTTGTGGGTAATAGGCAGTCAAATGCCCCAAAGTAATTTGATACTTATGACAAAAGTCAATCATTCTTTTCTATTTAAAGGCTGCTACATTGTTAGTGATCAACTTATTTGGACATCCAAAACGAGACAAAATGTTGTTTTCAAGAAATGAAATAATTACCGAATCGGTGGCTTGCCTTGTAGGAATTGCCTCAATCCATTTGGTGAAATAATATGTCGCTGTGAGGATCCACTTATGTTGTGCTGAAGAAGAAGGATGAATCTCACCAATAAAATCCAAGCCCCACTGTTGAAATGGAGTGCTTACTTCAATGGGCTTGAGTGGTAAAGGCTGCAACTTCCGCTTACCTTGAAAAATTTGACATTCGTGACAGCTGGCCACTGTTTGTACACATCAGCAAATAGACTTGGCCAATAATACCCTGCTTTCAAGATTTTATTGGCTGTTGTCTTCCAGAAAATATGGCCTCCGCAATCTCCCTTGTGAAAATATTCCTTAACTTGTTTTGCCTCTTCTTCTACCAAACAATTTAGCAGAACACCACCGGGATCTTTCCAATAAAGTGCACCATTCATGATAAAAAAATTTGCAGCCTTCAACTTAAATGTCCTACTTTTGTTCTTGGCCATTCCGGGAGGTGATGACAGATTTTGAAGCACATAAACAATGTCCGAATACCAAGGAGACAAGAGGAAAATTTCTAATACCTGAGTGGGCAAATTTTCTTCGTCTTCCTCGGACATAGCCGCAATTAGATTAATGTCCAAGGCATGTAGATTTGACTCAGCCATGAGTTTAGCCAACCCATGTCCTTTAATGAGCTTTGTCGGTTTGATTTCTACATCATATTCCAGCAATGCAGTGATCCATTTGCTCTCCTTCCTTCTGGATCTGTTTTCACTAGGACACCTTTGATAGCGGCATTAGGAATATAAGCAAGGATGTGAGAATGAAAAATATAAACAGATAAAAGCATGTTAATGTGTATCACTTTTTCCCTTTTTGTGGCAAAGAAGTTTTATAAAAATAAATGGAGTTGGAATGTTTACTCTTAAATTTACAAAATCATCAAAAACTAGGTGGTGGTAAAAGAAGACAAAACATGTCAATTTAAATTCAAGTTCATGTGATATTTTTTCTAAAATTTAATATATAATTTTTATCTAATTTATTCATTTTCTTTAAAAGGTATCATTAATATTTTACATAAATTTTCAAGTAGTGACAAAACCGCGACCCCCCATTTCTCTATTGATTTATGTTTTTTAATTCCAATTTCTTTAAGAGATGTGTTGTAAACATTCTAAAGATTGCTAAACAAATTTAAAAATAAAAAGTAAGCATATTTTTTAATTATTATTAAAATACTAGTAAAAATGATCATATTTTCGTATATATAAAACGGCGACCCAAGAAACTACCCTTTCAAGTTTATAAAATCAATTTTTTTTAATAGAAATTTGAAAATAACATATAACACAATGTTAAAACTATTTTTTGAAAATTTTTAAAATATATTTTATATTTTTTATAATAAAATTTTTAATTATGATTATAATAACGTATTTTATATTATTCAAAATATAATATATAAAATTATTTGTTTAGAAATTCTACTTCTATTTTTATATATATTTTTAAAGAGTTTTAGCATTTCATTTAACTTTACATAAAGTTATTTATATTTTGTGAGTGATTAACCATATTTTTTACCAATATTTACTATCAGTTGACTTATTTGCAAATTTAGTATTTACTTTTTATAACATTATTTATATTTTCTAAACCCATTAAATAGGTTCACTATAGCTTTTACCAAAATTTATTGTGAGTTAGCTTTGTTACAAATTTAGCATTATTTTTTATAATTAACAAGTATGAAACTCAACTCATTTAATTGATATTTTTATATTATTTTTTTGATCTTTTTTCATTTGAGTACTTTTTTGCTTTTGCCATATAATGAGACACATTAACATGCTTACCCGAAAATATTTTAATTCTTTAACCAATGCAAGGGCCTATTTTTCAATAATATTATACTTCAATGCCACATCCCTTATGATTTTGTTGAAGAATGAAATTGGTTTTTCGAGCTAGTCTCTCTTCTACATCAAGACCGCTGCCATAGTATGATCTGAGGCAAAGGAAAACAAAATAAAATCCTAAGTATAGTCTGAGATGATCAAAACTGGGGCTGAAGAAAGAGCTGATTTCACCAGATTTAAAGACTTAACTGCTTCCTCAATCCACCTTACTGCACTATCCTTTTTCAGCATGTTTGTGATTTCTCTTAAGTGTTCTACAAGATTGGGCACAAAGAAATGTAAGAAATTGATCTTACCATTGAAGGAATGGATTTATTTCTTACTTTGTGGGAAATCAATTTTTTGAATGGCCTCTGTTAGCACCTGAATCTGCCCTAGGCTGAAGGAAGGCAAAATTCAGGGTAACCACAAACCACGCTCAGTCTGGTAGCTAGCCCTACCAGAACAGGAGAGGGCTCTCTCCTAGTCACACTCAGTGAATAGATAAGCAAACATGGTCTGAGGTGACTTACAGTGGAGTATTGATCTTAGGCTAGTAAGTGAATATGGATACAAGAAACAATTTTTATGAATGACTGAGCTTCTGGGATGGTATGGGACCAACGGTCGGCAAAGAACAGAGAATTTAATACAAAGGCACAGATTACTTTGTGAGGCAAGGTAGGCGGAAAGTGTAGCAATTTAGTTTGGAATAATGCGGAACGGAGATATTTCTGAGGAGTGTGAAAATGGCATAGGAACATGAATCCTTTTCAACAGAAGAAGAAAACTAAACATGAAATTTTCCCACAGGCAGAGAAATAAAATTGAATTCTACCTAATCTCACTCAGAAAATTTCAATGGAAATGAAAATTAATTGAATTATGAAACATAACGAAATACATATGAAAACATAAGAGACACATTTTCTACACTCACAACCACAAGAATCTCATGAAACAGAGCCGCTGCCTTTCATTAATTCTCTGTCAAAAATATACAGTGAAGAAACAGAGTTTCTTTCCCACAGTCTCCCAGAAGTTACAAGCCAACCAACCCTTTGCAAATAGCTTGCATACAATATATAGAATGTGCCATGAAGAGATAGAACGCCCAAGGGTTGGGGAGTTACTCGAATCATTACAAAATGGAGGTGAAGAGCCAACCATCAGCTACAGGTGCAGCGTTACAAACATGACAAATGGCTTGGGTGACCGTTTGCCTTCCTTCGCCACTTGGATAGAAGCCAATATGGGGAAAAAATACTTTAAATGCCACCTTAGGTGCCAAAAAACCGAAGTGTAGATGAGCGGGCCCACTTGGAGAAGTCGCGAACCGAAATTTCGCGAAACGGAAGCAAATTTGGCAATTTTTCCTGTGTGCGTCGCGCCATTTTCTTTGTGCGCTGCGCTAATTTAGATCCTTATTTGAGGCACTTTCAGGTGTCCAAAATGTACCCAAGTGTGCTTGTTGGAAAGCTTGTCCTGTATACTTTCTAACTCAACTGGAATTTCTGAATGTGGTGGTCATTTGCCCCTCCAAAACTTCATTCTCCCAAGACTTCTTCGTGTGTGTTAAAAAAGGGGCAGAGAGGCCATTGTTTGGGTGTTTTTGACCTCCTGGAGACTCAGATCTTGCCCAAATTTCTTGTCCAAGCACCAGTAGTCGTGATTTTCCATGCTGAATCCAAAAATGCAAACCATTCTTCATTTAGAGCTCCCGATTTTTAGCGCCGCGGCACAGGGAGAAAAACTGTCTTTTGCCCAAAAATTTGTCATGTGACCAAAATTTCCCCAAATTCTTTGAAATTTGGGCTGGAGGTTCTCTATGGAGTTCTATGTTGTGCCAAAGGAGCCTCAGCCAAGATTCGAA
This sequence comes from Pinus tabuliformis, assembly GCA_031772625.1. Classification (NCBI taxonomy): domain Eukaryota; kingdom Viridiplantae; phylum Streptophyta; class Pinopsida; order Pinales; family Pinaceae; genus Pinus; species Pinus tabuliformis. The sequence continues at coordinate 1,170,740,478 of CM062809.1, forward strand.
GCCGATCTTGCTCTTTTGCCTCTTTGCCACTTTTTTTGCTTTGCTCAATTTTGCCTTCAAGCTCCTTATTCGGGCCTTTGCACTCATGTTTCGTGCCCTGTAATGGAAAGCCATGTGTCTCAGTAAGGCAAGGTCCTGATCGGCCTCGTCCAGTAGCCTCTCCAAGTGCATGTTGACTCTCTCGAGATTGGCCTCCTGATCCTCATTGATCTCTTGCTCCAATGATCTGAGCTCCATAATCGCCTGCCAATCCTCTAGCTGTTTGTTTCTCTGCTCCAGGTACTTCATGTTCCACTTGGACCTCTCCAAGTCAAGGGATAAGGCCTCAATTACTGGTTGCTACTCCTGGATGATCTCTGTAAGCTCTGCATTTGTTGGTTCTGTATCTGTCTCATCATTATGGAGGAGAACGAATTCGGTCTCTCGTTCACCTGATGGCCCTTCCTCCTGCACTAGCTCCTTGCCTCTGCCCTGCTCATGTGATGCTGATATCGGAAGCGACGCCCCTTCCACCCCAGGTGGAGATAACACTCGCTTTGCCGATGTAAAGAAATGTCAACTGCCTCTCTGATAGGTGATGAATACTGGCATAGTAGCAGTCTCATGGCGCTCATATTGATGTAATGGACCACCTATATCATCCTCTGCCTCTGATACTACCTGTGGACTGTTGAAGAAGTCATGAGAGATGAAGTGCTCCCAATCAATACCCTGCAATCCCAACTGATGATCCACCAAAATCCGGATAAGAGGAAAGTGATAAACACTGTTGAGCTACTGCCGAGGGGTCTTATGCTGCATGAAATTTTTCATCCTCTCTATGTTCCCGCAAATGAAAAATGGGAGGTTCATCATCCACACTCTATTAAGGTGCATGAGCAACCTGATGTGATAGGTATAAAGGCGAGAAAACCTCCCCTCGCAACTGAAATACTTCATGATCAATTTCATGAGCGGAGCATACTCATCTCTCAAAAATCTGAATGGGAAAACTCTCGTGAGCTGCCTCAGAAAACTGGCCTTAATGTAAGGCTCACAATGATGCCTATCCACCTTTTTCTTCTTATGCAATTGTTCTCCAACATTTAGTATGCCTGTTGCCACTGATATAGTTTCGGGTGTCAATGTGAAGGTGACCCCGGCCAAGGTAGACTAACCTCCATGTAGGTGAAGCACAAACACACGGGCCAACTCATGATGAATTCTAACATTTGCCACCCTCTGACAAAATTCAAAACATGCTAGGTGTTGGAAACATGACATAGCAAGAGGGCATGCATGCAACTCAGTGAGGGTGTTTGGCTCATCCCTAACATGTTTGCCACTCCTATGATGTCTCTTGGGAGCCTGTTCTCCTGAAGCTATATCACTATGAGTTTCCACCTCATACTCTGATGAACCCTCAGATGCCATGACTGCTGTTTATAAACTATATTTTAGGATGCCCCTTTGATGATGGTGAAGTTGGGTGTTGTTTGTGATATCTTCCACCAAGTGGAACAATGAAACAAGGGGGTATTAAGAGGGGAGTAATGTAATGGGAATAGGGGTTATAGGGAGAATTTTGTTTAGGGATTTGTAGGGATTTTGGGTATTTTGATAGGTTAGGGTTTGGGGTTTTAATAAGGTAGGGTTTGGGGTTTTTATTGAGAAATAGGAGGAGGGGAAAGGGAATATGAGTTTGGTAGTGTTAGGGTAGTGATAATAGGAAAAATGGCATAAGGGAATACGGAACAGGGGTAGGGTAGGGAAAATAAAGCCTTGGCAGCGACAACACAATGGCACAACCCTAGCAAAATTGTTTCTTGGTGTCTTCTTGTGTTTAACTTTATGAAATGTTTTTGCATTCAATCACCAGCAATAAATCACCATATCTTTATTAAATTTGATGTGCAAGTGAGTTTGAGAGCCTACCTTGCAATTAGAGGGGCTTCACCAAAGATTTGAGGGAGTTTTGGCACGTTCTGGGCACTTTGTCTCTGTGCGTTGCGCGCAAAGCCCAGTGCGCCATGCGCTGTGTGTGCACCGCACTGGTTAGAAATTAACACTGTGGGCGGGCTCTGTGTGCGTCGCGCCCCTGCCTATGTGCGCCGCGCACCCTGAAACTTCCTCCAACTGCTCCAAATCACGTGCTTGCACACCCACTACTTTGCAATGCTTCTCTAAGCTCTTTGATTGCACAATGACTTGGATTTAGGTGGGAGTTTGTATATGAATACTTGGAGGTCATGATTTAAATTGCTTTTTCAAAAAACCCACTTTTCTAATGTCTTGTTTGACACTTTTTCACTGACTTTAATACAACCCTGATTTTCACTTTTTCTCTGAATTTTGGCTCAAATGATGAAATTTTCGACACTTTTTGCAGGGATTGCATGATAGAGCATTTGGCCACAGAAACCATGACTGCACCTATAGAAATCAACTGAAGACTCTTTTTGAAAATTTTGTCATCAATAGCACTGTTTGACTTTTCTTCAAAACGGAGTTTTGAACAGTCGAAGTTTATAAATATCACGATGAAACTCGGCGGATCATTACTTTGCAAGGTCATCACTCTGGCCTGCATGGCTTTACTGGACATATTAAAGACCAAATTGTTTAATTCCTAGACCAAATGACCAAAAATGACCTTTGTCCGTTGAAGGACCAGACCTTGACTGTCATGGACTTTGGTGATTATTGACACAAGACCTAAGCCAGCAGGAGCCAGACATGAGGGGAGATGACTAGCATGACCTTCTCCATCAGATCATGGCATGCCCCTAGCGGAATGCAGCTGAGTGAATGGAGCAGGACACCTAAAAATGAAATGCATAAAGAGTTTTGATCTCTGACGGAGGACTGACCAGACCGACTCTAACATTGGCTCCAATGGGGGATGGTATCTCCTTGGAGGTGCCACGAACAGCAGATCTCTGGAGGAGCTAGACAATGCCTTTTGTCCATTGGGCTATGGAGTCATCATTTCGACTAACAACACAGGACTTTGACTTATTTATGAAACTGAAATGACCAGGAAATTGACTCAAACTTGACATTGAAATGACTCAAAAACTAACTTGACAGACTAAAACCAAACAGAAATAAAAATGGTATTTACAATGACAGTGGAAGCAGCGTTAATAAAATAAAAAATGGTACTGCTTGAGCAGCAGACCATTGATCGGCCCTCCTGGACAATCTTCCCCGTTCATTTCCTTCAGAAGGAAGGCATTCTAGCCCCTATATGCTACAATCTTTAAAGGACCTTTCCAAAAATTCTCGAACATTCTGTGCTTACCTTTCTCTTCATTCCTTGCATCCCACTTCAGCACCACATCGTCCAACTGAAATTTATCTGCCTCTACTTTTCTATCATAAATTTTCTTTATCTTCTCCTGCAATTTGGATGTGTTCTTGAAAACTTCTTCTCTTGTTTGCTGCAAGTGGACCATTTGATTCAACCTTCTCTGCATGGGATCTTCTTCACTGTCGGCCTCTTGAAGAAGTCTGACTACCGAGGCAGCGAGAGAGGTAGGAAATATTGTATCAACTCCATAAACAAGCTCAAACGCTGACATACCAATGGATTTTTTCTCACTGATCCGATCTGCCCAGAGCGCATGGACCAACCTCTTATTCCAGCTCTTTTTATTTATTTCCAGTAGCGTTTTAATGATGTTGACCAATGATTTGTTCGAAGACTCTGCCAATCCATTGCCTTGTGGATGATAGGAAGTTGAGTGACCCAAAATGATATGATATTTATGACAAAATTCTACCATCCTTTTTTATTTGAAAGCTGTTGCATTATCGGTGGTTAACTTATTCGGACAACCAAAGCGAGACAAGATGTTATTTTCAAGAAATGAAATGATTACCATATCTGTAGCTTGTCTGGTGGGAGCTGCCTCAATCCATTTCGTGAAATAATCTGTCGTTGTGAGGATCCATCTATGCTGACCAGAAGAAGCGGGATGAATTTCACCAATGAAATCCAACCCCCACTCCTGGAAAGGAGCGCTCACCTCAATAGGCTTAAGTGGCAAAGGCTGTAATTTCTATTTTCCTTCGAAAATCTGACATTTATGACAGTGCTTGACCATCTTGTACACATCAGCAAACAACATCAGCCAATAATACCTTGCTCTCAAAATTTTATTTGTTGTTGACTTCCAAAAAAGGTGACCACCACACTCTCCTCCGTGGAAATCCTCCATGACTTTCTTTGCCTCCTCTTCCACCAAACAATCTAACAAAATGCCACCGGGATCTTTCTAATGCAGCGCAGAATTTAAAATGCAAAACTTGGCATCCTTCAACTTGAGTGTTCTCGCTTTATTTCTAGTCATGCCGGGCGGTGGTGATAGATTTTTTAGCACATATATTATATCTGAATACCATGGGGACAGAGAAAACATTTAAATACCTGAATGGATGATATTTCCTCGTTCTCATCAGACATAGCAGTGATCAGATTTATGTCCAAGGCATGCAAGTTTGATTCGGCCATTAACTTCACCAACCCCTGTCCTTTGACCAGCTTTGTGGGCTTTATTTCCACATCATATTCCAACAGGGCTGTAATCCATTTGTCTCTTCTTCCTTCCAGATTGGTCTGCACTAGAACATCTTTTACAGCAGTGTTAGGAACATAGGCCAGAATATGAGAATGTAGAATATATACCCGAAAATCCTTCATGCCTTCACCAGTGCCAGGGCTTGCTTCTCAATGATGTTGTACTTTAAAGCAGCATCTCTTATAGCCCTACTGAAGAATGCTATGGGTCTTTCGTGATCATCTCTTTTCTATAATAATACTGCTGCCATAGTGTGCTCCGAAGCAAATGAAAACAATATGAAATCCTGAGTGTAGTCCGGGCTTACTAGAACTGGAGCTGAAGAAAGGGCCAATTTGACCAAATTGAAAGATTTTACAGCCTCCTCTGTCCATTTCACTTGTCTTTCCATCTTGAGCATGTTGGTCATCTCTCTTAAGTGTTCAACAAGATTAGGCACAAAGCGACGCAGAAAATTCATCTTACCATTGAACAATTGTATCTCTTTTTTATTCCGGGGCAGATCGGTTTGCTGAATTACTTGCACACATGCTGGGTCAATATGAATGCCATATTTTGAGATAATATGCCTGAGTAATTTGCCTTCCTCCATGGTGAACAAGCTCTTCTTCGGATTCAACAACAATCCATATTTTCTGCACTTTTGAAAGACAGTTTTTAGATGGTGCATGTGTTCTTCATCAGACTTGGAAAACACTGTTAAATCATCCAGGTAAACCACCAAAAAGACATCCCTCTCATTTGCAAAAGCCAAGTCCATTGCAGGTTGAAATGTGGCATCTGCATTCTTTAAACTGAAAGGCATTTTGGCGTAATGAAAGGCTCCCCATGGAGTGGTGAATGCTGTCTTGTCTCGGTCATCCTCATGGACAAAAATTTGGTTATATCTGGAATAACCATCAAGTAGTGAGATACGAGATGCCCCCACTACTCGCTAAAGTATATGGTCCATCTTGGGCAGTGGATAGTTGTCCTTCAATGAAACTTTATTGAGATTTCTGAAATTGATGCACAAGCGGATCTCACCTGTCTTCTTTTGTACGGGCACCAAGTTAGAGATCCAATCTGAAAATCTGATGGGCATAATGATACCTGACTTGTATAGCATGTTTAGCTCCTTTCCAATAGATGACAGCAACTTTCGATTTATCCTTCTCAGCTTCTATCTGAATGGTTTTTGATTGGGCTTGATGGGTATAGTGTGTTGAATTATATTGGTGTCATATGTCTTTAAATCAGAATAGTCCCAAGCAAACACATCTGCAAATGAAGCCATCAAACTGATGTATTTGTCCTTGATCTTTGGCGGAAATGCTTTGGACAATTTTACCAACTTAGGATTGGCAGCTGTTCCGATGTTGACCTCTTCTACACCCTTCTTTGTTGGCTGCAATGTTGGCTTGCAGGCTACATCATCTTGATCAAAAAGTTCTTTTAAAGGTATCAAGCCTTTAGGAATAATGTTATTCTTCAGCTGCAACATGTCCATTTCATTGATCTGTACCATTCCCTTTACCACCATCATTTTCTACATCAATTGAGGTTTCTTGGAACTTGCCTTTGTTTTGCAGAAAATCCTTAATCTCCTCATCATCTTGAAACACTTGCCAATATCTCTGATTGTCTGGAATGGTTGGACGATGCTTGACATGGATTTCAAATTTATTGCTCGAATTCATTGGGATTTTCAAACTACTTGCTGCCTTGGCAAGAGCGTCAGCAATACTATTTTGTATACGGGGCACACATGTCAAGGTGTATTCTGAAAACAATTTTAGGATGTCTAGAACTACATTACGGTAGGCCCGCATCCTAGGATGCTTTGCTTGATACTCGCCTCTGACCTGCTTTATTACCAATTCGGATTCGCCATATACCGAAATCCTTTTAGCATTCAGCTTTCTTAAAATCTTTAGGCCAGCGATCAGAGCTTCATATTCAGCTTCATTGTTTGAACACTCAAAAGCCAACTTGTAAGAGCAAACCCTCACGTTACTAGGCACTTTGTTTGGGGCGGAGAAAGGACTGTGTACCCAAATTCCAATTCCAGTGCCATCATTTCCCACTGCTCCATCAAAATCCATGGTCCACAAACCTTCTTCATCCTCTTGCAAGTGCTAGAAGTCTGTTTTTTGTGCCTTGTCTGCTTGCTGTCCATTACTTTCAGCTGATTGTCCAACATTGTTCTGTTGTTCTTGTCCTTCTTTCTTTAAAATTTCTCTGAAATTTTCAGTTATTTCTAGAATATTATCTGCTTCTACTAACTGACTATCTATATCATTTAAACTATTTGAATACAAAACAAAAGACTCTAAATCTGTATGTACATAGTTAATTGGATGATTTATTGGTTTCTCCTTGTTGGTGGTCATATATTTCATTTTTTGTTCCCGATATAATTTTCTCATTTGTCCAAACACCGAAATCGTTGCATAGGATAAATCTAGCTGTAGTGTCCCTTTCAATTTCGCTAACCAAGACCTAGAAAGAAGCATGCCAAACCTTGGAGGAATATCTGCCACCACCACATCCACCAAAACATTTTTCATGGGAAGTTGATCCAAACTCACTACCAAGTCTTTGATGAGTCCTATGCATCTTACTCTGCTGGAATCAAATGAATAAAGATCGTGGTATTGCCGGGTGATGTCCAAACCGAGCTTATCCATGATAGCCTTGGGCATGAGATTGTGAGAGGATCTGGAATCGAACATGGCATTATGTAACACAAAATCATGCAATCTTAAACTGATATAAAAAGGTGGCACATCGCTATCAGGAGACTCACCATTCGATGCTGGCCCAAAAATCATTTCAGGCTAATCGTCTTCAACATTCACCATGTCAGACATTGGGTCCAAATTCAACATCTTAGATATTTGTCCTCTATAACTGTTGTTTTTCATTATTTCAGTCAAGGGGATGGATACCTTTAACTTAGAAATCTCATTCTCTAAGTTAAAAGCGGGACTCTTTTCTACCTCTTTGACTGGGATTTCCTTCCATTTCCTTTTCTTTTGATGCGGCTTGCTGATGTGAATGTTCTGCTGGTGTTGATTTACTGCTCTTTGGACCAATCGCATCCTTTCCTTTCTTTTGTGTAGCTGATGAATCATTCTTTGCTGCTTCAACCTCCTTCTTTTTCTAAATTGGTTTGGCCGACACATCTATGTTTCTAAGTGAATATCTCTGCTGCTGTGTGGACAGAGCATTCATATACCCCCTTTGATATTCCTCTGATTCTTCTTGTAGAACAGTGTCACTAGCTAGAATGAAATCTGCATCTTTGTGCGCAACTGAACTCACCACACACTCTTCTTCTTTCGTAATGTAAGTAGGCAGCTCATCTGGAGTAAAGAGGTGGTTTTCTTCACCTATTACATTCCCGTCCTCATCTGACTCCAGTCCATGCACAAAATTCTGCTGCAAAGGTGTCTGTACTAGCTATTGTGCTGCATGCTCTTGGGTTTGCTGATCTCTCTGTCTTATTCTATATTGTGGCTACTGCTGGCCACGGAAGTTAGGATTCCTAACTTGTGGCTCAGGCTTGTCGAGCTTCACCCTTTCAAGCATTTGCTCTACCTTTTTGAGTAATTGATCCATTGAATAAGACTCTTCCTTAACTGTGACTTTCTTTTCTGCTTTCGCTCTAGCTCTCTTGGACAACAGATTTGCTTCAACGCTGACCGCAATTTTCTGCATGTCTTCCATTGTGGCTGGTTCTCTCTCTCTCAATTGGTAGGCCATGTCAGCATCAAAACCATCCGGAAATTTCATCATAGCTAGTCCCACGGGTGGCTTTAGATGATCTGGAATTTCGTTGTAAACTGCATTGAATCTAACACAATAATCTTGGACCGACTCACCAGTGTTTCGTTTGATTTGCTCATATTCAGCCAGAATTTGAAGGGGATTCTTTTTCACTTCCCATCAATTTAAAAATTGTCTTTGTAGTTCAGCCAAGGTAGCGATACGTGCTTCCGGCAAACCTCTAAACCATTTCCTCACTTCACCTGCAAAGGTCTGTACAAAGAGTCTCATTGCCACATTCTCCGCATCTATCTCATGAAGTTCATAGAAGTCTGCCATTTTATCTACATGCTGTTGAGCAGTAATGCTGTTAGGAGTGCCATCAAAAAACGGGATTTTGCTTTGATAATCTGAGGGCATATCATCTAGAACTTGGCGCAGAACAAGGGGTGCGAAATGGGCAGCCATCACTCTCGGTGGATTTGGCCTTGGAGGTGTTGGAGGAGTGTGCACAGTTTGTAAGGGGCCGGCAATTGGAGTTTGAGGCTATGTCGCAATATAATTATCAATTAATCAGTTAGCTCTTTCTGTTTCTAGATCTACAGGAAATTGAGGATTGGGGACAGTATAATCAACAGCCCTTTCGAAGTTAGACTCAAACAATGATATTTCAAACCGTTTGTAAAACTCAAGCTCTTCAAGATACTCAAAAGTATCAGGACATGAATGAGACTTGAACACGGGAGTTATGGTGCTTTCTTGACGAAGGAGTCTTCAAATCAAATTGGGATTTTCGTAGATATGAGGAGGATCCAGGTCTGGATTGGCTCTGGTATATCATCCCGAAGCCAGCATACTATTGAGAAAAATCACAGGACACAAGCAACTTACTCAGGATATCCAATCCTAAGCTCATCATCCGTAAGCTTAGAATTATTATGAAACAAGGGTATTTGATTTCAGTTCGGTCCCCAGTATGGTCGCCACTATGTTAGCACCTAAATCTGCCCTAGGCTGAAGGAAGGCAAAATTCAGGGTAACCACAAACCACACTCATTCTGGTAGCTAGCCCTACCAGAACAGGAGGGGGCTCTCTCCGAGTCACGCTCAGTGAATAGATAAGAAAAAATGGTCTGAGGTGACTTACAGTGGAGTATTGATCTTAGGCTAGTAAGTGAATATGGATACAAGAAACAAATTTTATGAATGATTGAGCTTCTGGGATGGCATGGGACCAACGGTTGGCAAAGAACAGAGAATTTAATACAAAGGCACAGATTACTTCATGAGGCAAGGCAGGCGGAAAGTGTAGCAATTTAGTTTGGAATAACGCAGAACGGAGAGATTGCTGGGACTGTGAAAAGGGCATAGGAACATGAATCCTTTTCAACAGAAGAAGAACACTGAACATGAAATTTTCCCACAGGCAGAGCAATAAAATTGAATTCTACCTAATCTCACTCAGAAAGTTTCACTAGAAATGAACATGAATTGAATTATGAAACATAACGAAATACATATGAAAACATAAGAGACACATTTGCTACACTCACAACCACAAGAATGTCATGAAACAGAGCCGCTGCCTTTCATTAATTCTCTGTCAAAAATATACATTGAAGAAACAGAGTTTCTTTCCCACAGTCTCCCAGAAGTTACAAGCCAACCAACCCTTTGCAAATAGCTTGCATAAAATATATAGAATGTTCCATGAAGAAATAGAACGCCCAAGGGTTGGGGAGTTACTCGAATCATTACAAAATGGAGGTGAAGAGCCAACCATCAGCTACAGGTGCAGCGTTACAAACATGACAAATGGCTTGGGTGACCATTTGCCTTCCTTTGCCACTTGGATAGAAGCCAATCTGGGGAAAAAATACTTTAAATTCCACCTTAGGTGCCAAAAAACTGAAGTGTAGATGAGCGGGCCCACTTGGAGAAGTCGCGAATCGAAATTTCGCGAAACGGAAGCAAATTTGGCAATTTTTCCTGTGTGCGCCGCGCCATTTTCTCTGTGCGCCGCGCTACTTTGGAGCCTGATTTGAGGCACTTTCAGGTGTCCAAAATGTGCCCAAGTGTGCTTGTTGGAAATCCTGTCCTATCTACTTTCTAACCCAACTAGAATTTCTAAATTTGGTGCTCATTTTCCCCTCCAAATCTTCATTCTCCCAAGACTGCTTCCTGTGTGTCAAAAAAGGGGCAGAGAGGCCATTTTTTGGGTGTTTTTGACCTCCTGGAGACTCAGATCTTGCCCAAATTTCTTGTCCAAGCACCAATAGTCGTGATTTTCCATGCTGAATCCAAAAATGCAAACCATTCTTCATTCGGAGCTCCCGATTTTTAGCGCCGCGCACAGGGAGAAAAAACCTGTGTTTTGCCCAAAAATTTGTCATGTGACCAAAATTTCCCCAGATTCCTTGAAATTTGGGCTAGAGGTTCTCTATGGGGTGCTATGTTGTGACAAAGAAGCCTCAACCAAGATTCGAAGTCGATCTTGCCCTTTTGCCTCTTTTGCCTCTTTTGTTGCTTTGCTCAATTTTGCCTTCAAGCTCCTTATTCGGGCCATTTCACTCATGTTTCGTGCCCTATAATGGAAAGCCAGGTGTCTCAGTAAGGAAAGGTCCTAATCAGCCTTGTCCAGCAGCCTCTCCTAGTGCATGTTGACTCTCTCGAGATTGGCCTCCCGATCCTCATTGATCTCTTGCTCCAATGATGTGAGCTCAACTCTTCTCCTTTGAGGAGCTTGGCGATGCTCATGAATGTTTTGCAGCTCCATAACCACCTGCCGATCCTCTATATGTTTGTTTCTCTGCTCTAGGTACTTCATTTTCCACTTGGCCCTCTCCAAGTCAAGGGATAAGGCCTCAATTACTGATTGCTACTCTTGGATGATCTCTGTAAGCTCTGCATTTGTTGGTTTTGTATCTGTCTCATCATCATGGAGGAGAACGAATTCGGTCTCTCGTTCACTTGATGGCCCTTCCTCCTGCACTGGCTCCTTACCTCTACCATGCTCATGTGATGCTGATGTCGGAAGCGATGCCCCTTCCACCCCGGGTGGAGATAACACTCGCTTTGCCGCTGCAAACAAGTGTCTACTGCCTCTCTGATAGGTGATGAATACTGGCATAGTAGCAGTCTCATGGCACTCATACTAATGTGATGGACCACCTATCTCATGCTCTGCCTCTAATACTACCCGTGGACCGCTGAAGAAGTCATGGGAGATGAAGTCCTCCCAAACAATACCCTGCAATCCCAACTGATGATCCACCAAAATCCGGATAAGAGCAAAGTGATAAACACTGTTGAGTTGCTGCGGAGGGGTCTTAGGCTTCATGAAATTTTTCGTCCTCTCTATGTTCCCGCAAATGAAAAATGGGAGGTTCATCATCCACACCTTGGTAAAGTGCATGAGCAACTTGATGTGATAGGTATAAAGGCGAGAAAACCTCCCCTCGCAACTGAAATACTTCATGATCAATTTCATGAGTGGAGCATACTTATCTCTCAAACATCTGAATGGGAAAACTCTCGTGAGCTGCCTCAGACAACTGGCCTTAATGTAAGGCTCATAATGATGCCTATCCACCTTTTTATTCTTATGCCACTGTTCTCCAACATTTGGTATGCCTATTGCCACTGATATAGTTTCGGGTGTCAATGTGAAGGTGACCCCGGCCAAGGTAGACTGACCTCCATGTAGGTTAAGCACAAACAGATGGGCCAACTCATGATGAATTCTAACATTTTCCACCCTCTGACAAAATTCAAAACATGCTAGGTGCTGGAAACATGACATAGCAAGAGGGCATGCCTGCAACTCAGTGAGGGTGTTTGGCTCATCCCTAACATGTTTGCCACTCCTATGATGTCTCTTGGGAGCCTATTCTCCTAAAGCTGTATCACTAAGAGTTTCCACCTCATACTCTGATGAACCCTCAGATGCCATGGCTGTTGTTTATAAATTGTATTTTAGGTTGCCCCTTTGATGATGGTGAAGCTGGGTGTTGTTTGTGATATCTGCCACCAAGGGGAACAATGAAACAAGGGGGTATTAGGAGGGGAGTAATGTAATGGGAATAGGGGTTATAGGAAGAATTTTGTTTAGGGATTTGTAGGGATTTTGGGTATTTTGATAGGTTAGGGTTTGGGGTTTTAATAAGGTAGGGTTTGGGGTTTTTATTGAGCAATAGGAGGAGGGGAAGGGAATATGAGTTTGGTAGTGTTAGGGTAGTGATAATAGGGAAAATGGCATAAGGGAATAAGGAACAGAGGTAGGGTAGGGAAAATAAAGCCTTGGCAGCGACAGCACAATGGCATAACCCTAACAAAATGGTTTTTTGGTGTCTTTTTGTGTTTAACTTTATGAAATTTTTTTGCATTCAATCACCATTAATAAACCACCATATCTTTATCAAATTTTATGCACAAGTGAGTTTGAGAGCCTACCTTGCAATTAGAGGGGCTTCACCAAAGATTTGAGGGAGTTTTGACACGTTCTGGGCGCTTTGTCTGTGTGCATCGCGCGTAAAGCCCAGTGTGTCGCGCGTTGTGTGTGCGCCGCACTGGTTAGAAATTAACACTGCGCGCTGGCTCTATGTGCGTCACGCCCGGTTTGTGCATCGTGCCCCTGCCTGTGTGCACCACACACCCTGAAACTTCATCCAACTGCTCCAAATCACGCGCTTGCACACCCACGAATTTGCAATGATTCTCTAAGCTCTTTGATTGCAAAATGACTTGGATTTAGGTGGGAGTTTGTAGATGAATACTTGGAGGTCATGATTTAAATTTCTTTTTCAAAAAACCCACTTTTCTAATGTCCTGTTTGACACTTTTTCACTGACTTTAATACAACCTTGATTTTCACTTTTTCTCTGAATTTTGGCTCAAATGATGAAATTTTCGACACTTTTTGCAGGGATTGCATGATAGATCATTTGGACACAGAAACCATGACTAAACCTGTAGAAATCAACTGAAGACTCTTTTTGAAAATTTTGTCATCAATAGCACTGTTTGACTTTTCTTCAAAACAGAGTTTTGAAGAACAGTCGAAGTTTATCAATATCACGATGAAACTCTGCGGATCATTACTTTGCAAGGTCATCACTCTGGCCTGCATGGCTTTACTGGACATACTAAAGACCAAATTGTTTAATTCCTAGACCAAATGACCAAAAATGACCTTTGTCCGTTGAAGGACCACACCTTGACTGTCATGGACTTTGGTGATTATTGACACAAGACCTAAGCCAGCAGGAGCCAGACATGAGGGGAGATGACTATCATGACCTTCTCCATCAGATCATGGCATGCCCCTAGTGGAATGTAGCTGAATGAATGGAGTGGGACACCTAAAAATGAAATGCATAAAGAGTTTTGATCTCTGACGGAGGACTGACCAGACTGACTCTAACAACCTCCACCCGAGCTAGATTGATGCGAATGCCTTCCTTTGAGATAATATCCCCAAGAAGCTTGCCTTCATCCATGGCAAACAAGCTTTTCTTTGGATTGAGTGAGATGCCATACTTCCTACACCGCTGAAAAACAATCTTCAAATGATAGAGGTGCTCTTCATCTGTATTAGAGAAAACTGTTAAGTCATCAAGATAAACAACTAGAAAAAACATATTTTTCATTGGCAAAAGCTATATCCATGGCCCACTGAAAGGTTGCACCAGCATTTTTCGATCCAAACAACATCTTTGCATAATGAAAAGTTCCCCACGGAGTGGTGAACGTTGTTTTGTCATGATCATCCTCATGGACCAAAATTTGGTTATAACCCGAATAACCATTGAGTAGTGACATCTGTGATGCTCCAACTACTCGCTAAAGTATGTGATCCATCTTGGGCAATGGATAATTGTCTCTCAAGGAAACTTTGTTCAGATTTCTAAAATCAATGCATAATTGAATCTCACCTGTCTTCTTGTAGATGGGAACCAAGTTTGAAATCCAATCTAAAAATATGATAGGGACTATGATACCAGCTTTATACAACCTATTCACCTTCTTTTCGATTGAGGGCAACAGCTTTGGATTTATTCTTCTTAGCTTTTGGCGAAAAGGCTTTTGATTTGGCTTGATCGGGATCAGATGTTGAATTATGCTTGTGTAATATGCCTTCAAATCTGAATAATCCCAAGCGAATACAGCAGTAAAAGAGGATAAAAAACTGATATATTTTTCCTTTACCTGTGGGGGCAATGCTTTTGATAATTTCACCATCTTGGGATTTTCAGCTAATCCAATATTCACATCTTCAACTCCCTTTTCGGTTGGCAGCAAGATTGGTTTTTTAGCCACATTGTCCTGATCGAAGAGCTCATCTAAAGGTATTAGACCTTTAGGAATGATGTTGTCTTTGAGTTGCAAAACTTCCATCTGATTAACTTCCATATTCTCATCACCATCATCATATTCCATATCAATAGAAATGTCCTTGAATTTACCTTTATTTTGCAAAAATTCATTGATCTCATCATCATCTTGGAACACTTGCCAATACCTTTGATTGTCAAGCACAGTCAAGCGATGCTTCACATGAATCTCGAACTTATTGTTTGAGTTCATAGGAATCTTCAAATTGCTGGCTACTGTTGCAAGTGAATCTGCAATGACATTCTGAGCATGGGGCACACAAGTTATAGTATAATCAGAAAATACTTTCAAGATATCCAACACCGCATTGCGGTAGGCCCACATTCGAGGATGCTTCGCTTGGTACTTGCCTTTCACCTGCTTGATAACTAACTCGGAGTCGCCATACACTGAAATCCTCTTAGTATTTAATTTTCTAAGAACTTTCAAACCAGCAATCAAAACTTCATATTTAGCCTCATTGTTTGAACAGTCAAAAGCTAATTTATAAGAGCAGACCCTTACATTACTTGTCACTTTGTTTGGGGCGAAAACCGGGTTGCGTATCCAATTACCAATTCCAGCACCTTCCCTTCCTACAACGCCATCAAAGTCCATACTCCATAGGCCTGTTTCATCCTCTTCCAAATGTTGAAACTCTTTTTCTTTACCTTGTTGTCCATCAATATGTTGCTACTGTCGGACTGCTGATTTTTTAGCGGTGCCATCAAGTCCTTGCCACTCTTGTCTCAAGATTTCTCTAAAATTTTCAGTAATCTCAGGAATGTCTTCTACTTTCACTAGAATTCATTGAAAGTGCAATGCTCTACTTGAATTTTGCTTTAGTTGTTTGATGTTTTCAGCTGTTTGGGGAGGATTCATGATTTCTCTTGCCCTCCTCAACACCTCACCTGTCTTTTCCCTCCATCTCACTAAAATTTAAATGCCAAAACGATTGCCTACCTTGCCCCATCGAGATCTCTGCAGAACTGAGCCTCAATCCCCACACCCCAAAATGTGTCTTTCCCTCTGAGCTAACAAATCACCATTTTATCAAATCAAACTCTCTTGCACATATACCTAGCCTAAAATCAGAAGATATTTCAATCATCTCAAGCCTTATAGATCATCATTTGCTGAGATTGACCCAGAGAGAGCCCTCTCTTGACCTGGTAGGGCTAGCTACCAGGTTGAGCGTCGTTTGATGTTGGCCCTGGATCCTACCTTCTTCAGCCTAAGGTAAATCTAGGCACTAACAACATCTAAGAGGTAAACTCCATAAATTAGCTTGGGGATGATTAATTTTCTCCATTCTACTAGTTATTGGAACGCCTCGTCTTGAGTTAGTGAGAATACGGTTTTCTAGAATTTCTCTTGTGAAGGACGTTGAAATGTATCAGCCTAGGAGGACTCTCCATCATGTTCTCTATTATCCCCCATTTTCTAGAAGTATTGGCTATGTTACAGTATTAAGGTGGATATAATCTTGTTTTGGGAACTTGAGTATGCTTTAAGACCAATCAAATATCTATACTTCTCCCCTTGCATTTCTAGCTCTTCTCCTAGGTGTGCTTCCTCCATCATGACATTCAGATCCTGGGGTCGATGACAAGTGTGTTCGGGTCAGGTGTTGAGAAGAAACCTTAAGAATTTTTATATTAAAGGGAACTCTCTAGATTATGTAAGCTTTTCCCCCTCTTTTTAGGAGAAGTTTGACAAAGAACATGTTGAATTGAAAGTAGAGATATCTGACTTGCAATTAATGTTGAAACATCAAAGCGAATCAAAACATGAAATTATGGACCAATGGAAAAACAAAGCTGGAAAATTGCACACATGGAGGACGAGGTAGAGGATGTGAGAAGCAAGATAAATGATCTTTAGTTGCATATGGTCATTCCTAACACCCCTTCAAAAGAAATGGGCCTGGGATTTGACTTGAATCGACCATTTGATCCTGGTAACTAATAGGATAATTTCAAGACTAGTTTTTATTGCATATTTCTCCTATCACAATTTTTCCATGTATATACTAGTAGAAAAATAAGAGTATTTCTACTTTGTAGAGATAGTAATGAAAATTGGGAATGGTTAGATAGTTTGAAAGTGTCAAATTTGATGCCCAAAGCTACACCTACAATGTAAATTCTCCCCGGTACTTGTCACAACCAGGCGTGGGTTTATTAGAAAAGGGTATTCACTTCTGTTTAAAAAAATATAAAAATAAGTTAACTAAGGTCTGAGTTTTATAAATGTAACTAACCAATTTCAATAATAAATAATAATCAAATAACATTAAAAATTGAAATAAAAATATTAATTAAAAGAAGGAAAGTTATGAATGGAAAATAAAATGTTAGTTTCAAGGTTTTTATTTTATTTTAGTTGATGTAAGAGTGTAAAGGAAAGTTGCTATGTTAACCATTAGACAAAGCCCCATGTGAGCATAAATTATATCATAAAATGTAAATATTAATTCATTACATTTCTATTATTAGAGTATTGTTGTATTCTATACCTTTTAATTATAATACCATTTTTCATCCCATGCACATATAAATATATACACTAGTGAGAATTAATCTTCCTATCATCCAATATTATACTTTCATTCTCAAGACATAATCTTCCTATCATCTAATCTTATACATTTATTCTTCTGTAAAAGGAGGTTTGAGAGGCTTTCTTCTCAAAGAGTCTTATTTTTCGTTGTTTATTATCGATTCTTATATATATTCCTCAAGTTGTGGACCTACTCCTTTGTCTATTTTCAAGTTATTGTACTGCCTTTTGTCTAGCACTTGTTATTAGAGACTATGATCCTAAATAATTTTCTTTTTAAATCAAGCCATTTGTAAACATTACCTATAACGTCTTACTCAAAAGCTTGAAATAATGAAATTTTGAAAAACCTGACGAAAATTACTAACATAATTTCATGTTCTATTTATTTATATCTATTTAGATATAGCATGTGGAAGTTATACTTAAAGAGTAGTCTATAAGTTAGTTTTAAATTAATAATTTTGGAATTTTCACTTGGTTGTTATTGTTTCTTTTCTTTTCCTTTTTCCTTTTCTAAGTTTTAGACTGTAACGATTTTAGTATCATGAGGAGTATATCAAGTATCTTCAAGCATCCAAACATGAACATACAAAATCATACAATGAGACTATCATAGCCTGAGATTTAAATATGTAAAATATTTATACTAATATGAATATATTGTAATGGCAAACAAATGGAGGAGGGACTTCCATTCTCCACCAAACCATAGGCTAGCTACACTACAAATTTCTTGCAATTAACCACCCTTGAGACAAAACAAAAGTATAAGGGGATGCTTTCTCGGGAAATTAACACAAAGATTATTAGAAACCCATAATTTAGAGTCCATTGTCCTTGTCATTGAACAACTACCCTCTTTTAGTAAGCACCACAGTGGTTCATGTATTTCTCTCAAGTGAATAAGAGGGATTCACAAAAGTTACGTATTGCAACTTTATATTTGGAACCAAATTAGTTTTTATGGTATCAACGGCTTTGCTCTCGTAAACAAATTATCACTTGGGCAATTTTTATGGAAGAATTGACAACACATTATGAGGATACAAAAAGCAACACTTTTTTTAGCCAATTGATAACTCTCAAACAAAAGTGTTCAATGGTAGAGCACATTGAGGACTTTCAAAAATTGAATATAAGGATAAATGATATTCTATAGAAGCAAAGGATTGATGTCTTCATAGGGACTTTAAAGGATAACGTTCAACATGAGGTTCATTTTTGGGAACCTAATTCATTCGAGGAGGCATTCAAGTTGGCAAGATAAATTGAAAGTGAAATTATGGCAACAAGGAAGTCTACCCCTCACAACTATAAAGATGGAAGTGTTGTTTCTCCTAGCCTTCCACAACCTACAATGGTTACACCACAACAATTGGAAGAAAAAAGAGAAAAAGGACTTTGTTACAATTGTGATAGCAAATGCAGTAAAGGTCATAAGTGTGCTGAGAAGAAATTATTTTACATAGAGTATGAAGAGGAGGAAGAAAATGATCAACAAACATCAAAAGAAGAGGATATACGCCAGGACCCAACCCCAGAGGAAGACGAAATGAATCAGACCATATCTTGTAAAGCATTGGCAAGAATTACCACTCCTCAAACTCTCAAGATTGAAGGACATATCAAGAAGAAAAAGGTGCAAGAAGTGAAAGATCACATTGAGAAAGAAGAAATGAATCCAACCATATCTTGTAATTCATTGATCGGAATTGCCACTCCACAAACTATCAAGATAGAAGGACATATCAAGAAGAAATATGTTCAAGAAGTGAAAGATCACATTGAGCATCAAGAAATGACTCTGACCATATCTTGTAAAGGATTGGAATAAATTACCACTCCTCAAACTCTAAAGATAGAAGGACATATCGAGAAGAAAAAGGTTCAAGCAGTGAAATATCACATCGAGCATCAACAACAAGTTCTCCAACTTTTAAAGGATAATGCCACTTTGGTGCAAAATCAAAGAATTGTTCATTTGTGTAATGTAAAGGAGGTTTCCCCCTCGAAGTGGTTGAATTCTAAGGCATTGATCTACCTTTTCTATTTTTTTGTGAGCTAGTTTCATAACAAATTCCATGTCTCTAATTTCCTTTCAATGCAATTTATGGAAGGTCGAAAAGTAGTGTTTGGAATTTAATGTAGCTAGGAATGTGGATTCTAAAAATCAAAGTGATTAGCTATGGGCTCACTTAAGGAATCCCCCCCTGATGTTTTTGTACCCATGATTTCCTCTCCTCAAATCAACCGCCAATTACAACTCACATTTAATTCTTTAAGTCTTTCCAAGTTCTATTCCATCAAGTCATGAATCTCATTATGGTGACACATAGTCATGTTTACAAATTTGGGGGTGAAGGTAAAAGGGTTGTTATAGACACCATCTTCTTAAGACAACATCATTGTTTGTGTTCTATAAATAAAGAACAAAAATAAATAATAAGATTTATGCTTATAACTCTTACATATGTTTGTACATTAAACAAAAATAGGTACATAACCCTCATTTTATCTACCATATCCCAAGTTTCCTCATCTAGTCCAAATTTTTTCCATTCCACTTTGACCTGCTCTATTATTCGAATGCACACTGCAGTTTTCCTCCAACCTTAGATGCACATTGGGTCTAGTCATAATTGTCCCTCAGATTCCACATGTATCATTGATTAGTCAATGAAATGATTAGTGTCATATACATATTTTTTAAGGAAAAATAATATTGAGAGGGGGGTGAATCAGTATTATCAGATCAATAATTTAATTTCCCAAAAAAAATTATATATGCTACTTCAGCTAAGTTAACTAGCGTGTATGCACGACTGTAATTAAAGAAATAGTGTATATGTAGAGAACTTTTGGTTTAGACAGTTTATCATGTATTGAACTTTAACTAGTATATCAGAGATTTATTAGACATTGCAGTAAAAGCAGAATAAAGCATCACACATAAGCAACACAAAATAACACCAAGATATAATGTGGAAACCCAATGTGGGTAAAACCCACCTGCTGTTGTCATTTTTGTCTTCCTTTAATAATAAGAAAATATGTTTACAATCTTGTACTAGTGCAGACTCATAGCAGTATGCAGGCACCCACCTGCAGAAGGCTACAAACTTCTCTCGTTCTCCAACTACTACTAGAAGGGAGCTACAGCCCCTAGCTATCGTACTAGCCAATATGTTTACTAGTACATAGGTGCCACCCTACAGAAAACTCCACTCTTCTACCAAGGACCATGTTTCATGAATTTTTAGACTAGATACTCCTAGAACACAACACCACAATCTAAAGGCCACGTTTCATTCATTTTTCATACTGGACCCATCAACAACATCATAATCATCAAGTACATCTACTTCAACCAATCACTGAAACTCAATCATCATAACATGAATCTGATCATTCAGAATACTGTCACCAGAACACAGTCACCAGAACCCAAAGCAGAACCTAGAACTCTGCAATAGCAAACAGAAACAACTGAAACATACTTCATAAGGTATACGCTACTTCCATGTGTCAAACCAGGGTGTATACGTGCTTTTATCAAAGCCAACCAGCGTACACATTCGTAAATATTAATTCAAAATTTTGCGGCTATTCTAGACTTCAGTTATACCCAGATCATAACATTTATAGAATAACGCATGTGTCAATATTAAGATCTATACTATACATTATCAAACCATATAATGATAATTCATTTCAAGCCTTAAGATCCTGATCTATTATTACATCTTATGCCTCATCAACCATGAAGGTCCATCCTTGGTTCAGATCAAGCAAAGCACCATACGCTAATAACCTACATACTATATTTCACACTTCATCAGATATTCGATACTTGCACAACTTGGCCTAATGATCTTCTCCTCCTTATATAGTTTTAGGCCTTTCTCAATACCATGGATCAAAACCACTTAGGACCAATACCTTGGACCAAATACCTAGGGTCAATACCTTAGATCAAATACCTTGGACCAATACCATGGATCAAAATACCTTGGACCAAATACCTCAGACCAAAAACATAGTTTTTCAACATATACGCACTTTTCCTTCTGTGAAAGTGTGTGTGTACGTATACCTAACTTGTGTTCAGAGAACCTGCGTGTATACGCAACTTGGTCAAGTTGAACCTACATATACCTCTCTTTCTTCATTCTTTGTAGTATGATGTGTAGTTCTTTGTTGTTGACATGTTGCATCGTGTTCTTTCATCTAAGTGAGTTGCCATCAAGGACAACACCTGTATCATAATGCCAACAATCTCCCCCTTTGGACTCGATGGCAAAAACAATACCAAGTCACTCTCTCCCTTTGACATCAAGGGCAAAGGGTGGACCAAGAGAATTTCTCTCTTTGACATACATTATGCTGGTCATGCCCCCCCTGAGTACATGCTGAAATCTCTAATTGAGCTTCTCTTTTGTACATGCCGAGATGCATTGTCCATGCTCTTCCTGAGTACAAGTAGAGTCTGCAAAAAACTATTTTCTAAAAGAATGACTCTATAACTCAACTATGTGAGGATGACCTTCCTATCACCAATGGCTCATACATACATCCATCTCCCAACCGAGTGGGGATATACCAAATTTGACTCATCCACCCAACCAAGTGGGGATATACCAATTGTTTATACATGACAGGAATAAGAAATATTACATCATCCATCCCATGTAAAGTGGGGATACAAATTACATCATTTTTCAAAGAGGACTCATATCACTTTCTAGACTTTTACATGACTTGAGTAACAAATGGTATAAATATCTAAAGCCATAGCTGGACTCAGCAACCATATGCCAACAATGTTGAATGGACATGAAGGCTAATGCTCCCCCTAAACCTGTGCTACCTGTGCATTGTTAACGGGTCAATGATCAAGGCATCTTTGTCAATTAGATAAAATTAATGAATAGAGCATATATACATTAATCATCCCTATCAGATCCTACCCCACTGTTTTTCTTGTCTGAAACACATATATGCTCCTTTACCCATAGAAACCTGCGTGCGTACGTGAATCCTCTTCATGAAACATGTATATAATAGCCTTTTTCTGGAAAAAGAAATGGATTTAACATCAGGATGATGCAACAACTACTCCCAGCTTTTGTTTGAGATATTAAAATGTCTCTCTGGGCAGTGATTTAGTGAATGTATCAACAACCTCTTCTTTGGAGGGAACATATTCCATTTTGACCTTTTGTTCAAGCACTTGTTCACGCAGAAAATGGTATTTGATGGGTATGTGCTTGGTCTTGGAGTGCATGACTGGATTCTTTGAAATACTGGTGGCACTTGTATTATCACATAGAATGGAGATGGATGGAGTGCATGTGATTTGAATGTCTTGCAAGGTTTGCATCATCCAAAGTAGTTGTGTGCAACAAGATGTAGTAGCCACATATTCTGCTTCAACTGTAGATAGCGCAATTGAACGTTGTTTCTTGTTGAACCAAGACACTAACCTGGAACCCATATAAAATGCACCACCACTAGTGCTTTTTCTATCATCAATACTTCCTGCCCAATCTGCATCTGTATATGCATGAAGAGTGAGATCTGTATCTCTAGGATAACATAAACTAAAGTTTTGTGTTCCTTGAAGATATTTGAAAATTCTTTTGACTGCCTGAAGGTGTGATTCCTTTGGATTTTCTTGGAGTCTTCCAACTATTCCTACTACATGCATGATGTCAGGTCAGATACCTGTTAGATAAAGCATACTGCCAATCATGGATCTATAATTTGGTTGATTTACTACTGCTGATTCATCATTTGAGCTGAGACTACATCTTATTACCATTGGGGTGCATACATGTTTAGAATCTTCCATGCCGTACCTTTTCAAGATCTATATGAGATATTTGGTTTGTGAAAGAAAAATACCATCTTTATTCTGTTGAACTTGTAGACCAAGAAAATAGGTAAGTTCACCAAGCAAGGACATTTCAAATTCTTGCTGCATTACTGAAGCAAAATTCTGACTCATGGATTCTTCATTGCTACCAAAAATGATATCATCAACATAAACAATAATAATTAGAAATTTATCAGTGTCAATCTTTGTATATTGATTGCTCTCTGTTGAACCTTTTGAAAAACCTTTTTGATGTAGATATTTGTCAAGACGGTAATACCAGGCCCTTGGAGCCTGTTTCAGACCATAGAGAGTCTTTTTTAGTCTGCATACAAGTTTTGCATCATTTCCAAGAATTATTCCTTCTAGTTGTTCAATATAAACTTCTTCTTCTAAATCTCAATTAAGGAAGGTAGATTTTACATCCATTTGGTGTGCTTTGAATTTCTGAAAACTAGAAAGAGAAAGAAACATCCTTATGGCTTCAAGTCTAGCAACATGTGCAAAAGTTTCTCCAAAATATATACCTTCTTGCTGAGCATACCCTTTACAAACAAGTCTGGCCTTGTTTCTAATGACTTCTCCATTTTCATTCAGCTTGTTTTTGAATATCCATTTAGTTCCTATAATATTTTTATCATGAGGTCTAGGAACTAATTCCCAAGTATTCTTCTTTTCAATTTGCTCAAGTTCTTCATTCATGGCCTTGACCCAACATTCATCTTTGCATGCTTCATTTACATTTTGAGTGTCGATGGAGGATAGTAATGCTAGATAGCTTGAGGTTTCTATAATAGTTCTTCTTGTCTATACACCTGCCTCTTTTTCCCCTAAAATTTGAGTTTCTAGATTATTTTTCTGAACATACCTAGAGGGAGTCTTTTCTTCTACTGTTATCTCTTCTTTTGGTGCTTCATTGGTTTCTTCTTCAATATCATCATGATTTGATGTGGGAAAATACTCCCCGTCTTCTTCATTGCCATAATCTTCTGTTTTTATTTGTTTTCAATTTTTGCATGCTTCATCAACTACAATATCAATACTTTCAACAATTTTTCCAAGTCTTTTATTATAACATTTATATCCTTTACTTCGGGAAGAGTAACCAAGAAGAATACCTTCATCTGCTCTGGGCTCAAACTTACCAAGTTTTTCATCAGTCCTTTTGATATAATATTTTCTTCCAAAAACCTTAAAGTATTTTACAGTAGCAGTCTTACCATACCAAATTTCATGTGGAGTTTGAGTGCTATTTACCCGAGCATTTGCCTAGTTGAGAATAGTTATGGAGGAAAATGCAGCTTCACCCCAGAAGGTTGCAGGAGTTCTAGATTCATCTAGCATAGCTCAAGCCGTTTGTTGAACAATTCTACTCATCCTTTCTACCACTCCATTTTGCTGAGGATTCCTTGCGGTGGAGAATTGCCTTTTTATTTCATGTTGTTCACAAAAGTCAAAGAATTCATCCAAGGTAAATTCCCCTCCTCGATCAAATCTGAGGCATTTGATTTTTCAATCTGATTCATTTTCAACCAAATCTTTGAAGGCTTGGAACTTTTTAAATGCTTCATCTTTATGTTTTAGCAGACCTATCCAACACATTCTGGAAAAATCATGAATGAACAAAATAAAGTATTCTTCTCCATAAGGTGATTTTTTCCTTGATGGTCCACATAAATCAGTATGAACAAGCTCAAGAGGTCTACTAGCTGACCCTTCTTCTTCACTAAAGTGAGCTCTCGTTTTCTTACAGAATTGACATGGTTTTCATATTGTGTTTTTAGGGATGTTGATATCTGGAAGATCACGAACGGCCTTGAATATACATTCTTTTCTTATTTGAGAAAAGCTTAGATGTCCCAATATTCTATGCCACGACTAGTTTTCATCATTTTTTCTTAGATAAAATTGTCGTTGTCCTCCCTTGAGTATGTATAAGTTATTTGGAGTGTTTTTACCTGATCACAGTCTCCTCTGTATCAAGTTCATGAACAACACATTCGTTTGATCGAAACACAACTTCATTTCCTTGATCAAACATTTGACTGACACTCAACAGGTTATGCTTTAAACTGTCTAAATACATAAAATTTCTAGCGTTAACCTTTTCTTTCAAGAAAATAGATCCTTTAACTTTTATGATATCAGGAGTTCCGTTTACGAATGAGGCATTTTTTTCCTTTTCTAAGGCATATATGAGTGAAGTTTTTCTTTGTCACATGTCATGTGTTTTGAGCATCCACTGTCAATGTATCACTGATTTTCTTGTCCCTCTGCATACAAGGCTATGCCACATCTTTTTTATTGAAATTCTTTCCTTCTCCATATCTTGGGATTTAATGGAGTTTGCTCCTTTTGAGATGATTTCCGAAATTTTCTCCTACATTCAGATTCTTCATGACCAAAGTTGTTACAGATTGAGCATTATATTTCATTTTCAAGAAGAGAAAAGTTATTATAGGAACTTTTCTTCACCCCTGTTACATTACTTTGATTTCGTGCTTCTCTATTCATGATGGTTTTGTAAGAAACACATTGAGCAGCTTTGTGTCCAAAATTATGACATGGAAAACATTGCCCATTAAAGAAGTTTGTGCGACTATTGAATCTATTGACTTGGTGATTGTAGTTTCTATTGATATTCATCTTTGGAGCAAATTGAGTGAGATTGGGTGTGGCCTCTATTCATCCTTGGAATAAATTGAGTCTGATTTACTTGGTGTTCTGCTTTATTCCTTTTTTGACAATTGTCATACTGTTCACTAGTCTTTGCTGCCTCAAGATAACTTTTAGTGGAGATTGACGACTTATGTGATTGATATGCTTCTTCAGTATATACAAGACTTGTTTTTATCAGAGGATAACACTGCACTTTGATAATTTCATCTAAGGTTTCTGATCCTTTAGCAAATATAAGATTAAGAGATTTTGTTTCTCAATATCCTTTCTTATACCCACGATTTCACATTCTAGTTTTTCATTGTCTTTTTCCTTTTCAGCAAGTTGGTATGTCAAGGTATCTATAATCATATTCTTTTCTTCTAAACAAATTTTGACTTTAGAAATTTCTTCATGAAGGTCATCTTCTTCTAAATCATCCCAAAAATTATCATTTTCATAAGCCATTAGAAGTCTATAGTCATTATTATTTTCATCTTCATCATTATTTGATAAACCATCGCTATCTTCATGAGTATAGTAACTTCTTTTTTTTACAACTTGTTTTCTATTCCATTTTGCATATTCCTTCCCTTTTTCATTTTTATCTTTATGAGGACATTTGGTAGCATAATGACCGAATATGCCACAAGGAAAGCATTTGAAGGGTAGCTTACCTCTAAATCTTCTGGAACCCCATTAAAGCTTCTTGACAAAGTTTACCTCATTTTTTTCTTCTGAAATATGTCCTGATTCATTGTGTTATTCCTTTCCTCTTGTTGAAGCTTTAAATGTGGCTTCTCTCATATCTGATGGACCTCCTTTTCTCATCTCAAAGGAAGTTAAGATTCTGTGAAGCTGTGTCATAGTGATAGTCTACAAATCTTGTTTCTCTTTAGTGGCAGACACTTTTGATTCAAATTTAGCAGACAAGGATCTCAAAACTTTACCAACTAAGGTAACTTCCTTTATATCTTCACCCAGATTCTTCATACAATTAAAAACCTCATCTATATGTAAGAAGTAACTAGATATACTCTCATCATTGTGCATTTTATTAGTTTCATACTAAATTTCGAGAGTTTGAAGTTTCACACATTTTACTTGAGAGTCTCCTTCGTAGCTCAGAATGATTTTTTCCCATATTTCTTTGGTTGATTTGATTTGCATGACTTTGATAAAATCTGATTTTGACAGAGTTCTCAATAAGGTATTGACAGCTCTGGCATTGGTTTCATATTGCTTCTTACCTGCCATATCTGTAGGAATTGCTGGTGGAAATGTATATCCTCCTTGCACAATTTCCCAGACATCCATTCCAAGTGATTGTATATAGGTTGCGGTTCTTATTTTCCAATAAACAAAATTGCTCCCATCAAAGATTGGTGGTCTGATGGATCCCACACTTTCTTGATTACTCATGATGATGGATCTCCCTTCAAGCGATCAAGCTTCTTTTGAAGTACCTTCTCTGATAACAATTGTTGGAAATAATGCTGAGAGGGGGTTGAATCAGTATTATCATATCAATAATTTAATTTCCCAAACAAATTTAGATACACTACTTCAGCTAAGTTAACTAGTGTGTACACACGACTATACTTAAAGCAACCCACGTATATGCAGAGAACTTTTGATTTAGATAGTTTATCATGTATTGAACTTTAACCAGTATATCAGAGATTTATTAGACGGTGCAGTGAAAACAAATTAAATCATCACACATAAGCAACACACATGAACACCAAGATATAAGTTGGAAACCATTGTGGGTAAAAACCACCTGTTGTTGTCATTTCTATCTTCCTTTAAAAATAAGAAAATCTGTTTACAATCTTGTACTAGTGCAGACTCATGCCAGTACACAGGCACCCACCTATAGAAGGCTACAACCTTCTCTCATTCTCTAGCTACTACTAGAAGTGAGCTACAACCCCCTATCTCTTGTACTAGCCAATATGTTTACTGGTACATAGGTGCCACCCTACAGAAAACTCCACTCTTCTGCCAGGGACCACTTTTCATGAATTTTCAGACTGGATACTCCTGGAACACAATACCACAATCTAAAGGCCATGTTTCATTCAATTTTCATACTGGACCCATCAACAACATCATAATCATCAAGTACATCTACTTCAACCAATCACTGAAACTCAATCATGATAACCTGAATTTGATCATTCAGAATACTGTCACTAGAATACAATCACCAGAACCCAAAGCAGAGCCCAAAACTCTGCAACATCAAATAGAAACAATTGAAACATACTTCATAATCTATACGCTACTTCCATGTGTTGAACCAACAAGTATACGCGCTTTTATCAAAGCCAACCAGCGTACACATCTGTAAATATTAATTCATAATTTTGCAGCTATTCTAGACTTCAGTTATACCGAGATCATAACATTTACAAAACACATGCATCAGTATTCGGATATAAACTATACATGATCAAACCATATAATGATAATTCATTTCAAGCCTTAAGATCCTGATCTATCATTAGATATTATCCCTCATCAACCACTAAGGTTCATCCTTGGTTCAGATTAAGCAAAGCACCATAAGCCAATAACCTGCATACTAGATCTCACACTTCATCAGATATTCGGTACTTGCACACCTTGGCCTAATGATCTTCTCCTCCTTATATAGTTTTATGCCTTTCTGAATACCAAGGATCAAAACCACTTAGGACCAATACCTTGGACCAAATATCTAGGGTCAATACCTCGGATCAAATACCTTGGACCAATACCATGGATCAAAATACCTTGGACCAAAAACTTAGTTTTCAAGCATATACACCCTTTTCTTTCTGTGAAGTGCGTGTTTACGTATATGCGACTTGTGTTCAGAGAACCTGCATGTATATATGCAGCTTGGTCAAGTTGAACCTGCGTATACCTCTCTTTCTTCATTCTTTGTAGGCTGATCTGTAATTCTTTGTTGTTGACATCAAGGACAACACATGTATCATAATGCCAACAAATAAATGTTAAATACTTTCTGTGATTTTACAGTAGGCGGTAAGGCTACTCTATAAGCCATTGGTCTCATTCTTTCCAAAATCTAAATGACCCAAAAACATTTGGTGCTAACTTAACACAAGACCAAAATTTCAGTGAGCTCTTCCTTAGTCTAATGTGGCGATATACATTCTCTCTAACATGGAATTCTTTGTACATTCTCTGTTAAATTGCATAACCCTTTTTCCTATCCTAGGAAGCCTTCAATATTTACTTTATATTGAGCACTTATTTCGCCATTTCCTTCAACATGTCAAGTCCAAGAACCACTCCATTCACTTAGTCACCATAGTTAATGGGATTGTTACACTTTTGGTCAAAATGACTCATCTTTAGTGACTGTTGATACCAATTTTTGTAGGAAAAATCAACTAATGGTAGGAATTACTCCCACCTCATTGGATAATGCATAGAATACATCCTCAACATGTCCTATAAAATTTGATTTACCATTTTTGTTTGACCATCTGTCAAATTCTGATATGCTTTAGTAAAAAATAGCATTGTCTGAGGGCAAGAAAACAATTCCTTCCAAAATTTTGATATGAATTAAAATTCTCAATCTAAAATTATATTCTTAGGTATGTCATGTAATCTAAATATTTATTTCATGAAAATTTGAGTTACATCAGTGGATTTGTGGGTGGAATTGACAACTATAAATTGGGATTCTTTGATTAACTTATATACTATCACCATAACAACATCATGTTGTTTGGATGTCTTTAACAATCCTATAATATATTCCATAGATATGACTTCCCATTTCCACTCATGTATTGGGATTGGCTAAAATAATGTCACTAGGTGCCTACATTCTACTCTAGCCTATTGGCATTCTAAGCACCTAAGAATGTACTCATCAATATCCTATTTATTCCCATCCAATAATACATTTTATTTATGGTTGTTACCATTTTCTTACAACTAAGATGACCTAAATAAGTTCTCTTATGAAATTCATTCATTATTAGTTTCTTCAAGTCAACTACACAAGGCACATGATTTGGCCTATCTTGGAACAACAACATATCATCATTATGACCGTGCAATCCTTGCTTATTGTTCCCTCTAGTTCTTGTTGTAAAAATCCCTTCACGTGCTTGAAATTCTCATCATGCATCAATTCCCCTTTGATCCTATCTTTTGTGTCAACTTCACAAGTGCTCATAGCTGGAAAGTCAACCACTTGTAGACTTCTACAAAGTATATATGTTACATTGCTTTCCTTACGCTTAATATGCTTGAACTCAAAATCAAACTCAATAATAATGGATAACCATATGGTTTGTCTTGTGTTTAAATTGATCTAACCAAATAAGTATATTTGTCCTTTATGATCTAACATCGCAACAAACTTTCTCGCAAGCAAGTAGTTCCTCTGCATCTATAGTTCCTTAATGATATCTACTAGCTCCAAGTAACGAGTGACATAATTTGTTTGGTACTCATTTAGTTTCCTTGATTCATAATAGTTTACATGTCCTTCTTGCACATGTACTCAACATATTACTTCCTTACATGCATCTATGCATACCAAGAATTGTTTTCTTTGTTCTACTATGCTCAAAATAGGTGACATGTGAACAACAACTTAGGCTATTGAAACCTAGCTACACGCTGTCAAGTCCATTGAAATTTGAATCTTTTCCTTTGTAATGTTGTGATTGGATGCTCAACCTTTGAAAATATCAAATGAACCACCAATAATATTCAACCAATCCCACAAAGGATCTAACCTCTATGACATCTCGAGGAGTTGGCCACTCTATTATGGCCTTAATATTTTCGCAATCCACTGCTACTTCTTCCCTTGAAACAATATGCCTCAAGTATTGAATTTTTTATTAGAAGAAAGAACATCTTTTGAGCTTGGAATACAACTTATGCTTCCTCAACAACTACAACATTGCCTTCAAAATCTCTTCATTCTCTCTAATATATTTTTAGTCAGTAGGGATTTCATCCACAAAAACCAATACAAACTTTTCTAAACATGGGCTACGGATGTTGCTCATTAGGAACATAAGTGTGGCAAGGGAATTTGTGAGCCCAAATGGAACCACAACAAATGTATGGTGCACATATATTGTCCTTAATGCAATATTGTGAATTTATTCATCTTTAATTTGGACTTGATGATAACCAAATCTCAAAAATATTTTAGAGAACATTGCATCCCATCTTATTTGATCAAATAAGCTATCAATTTTAGCAATTGGGCGATTGTTTTTCACTGTAGCTTTATTTAGTTTCTAGTAATCAATGAAAAAGCACAACATGCCATCCTTCCTCCCTAGGAGCAACATTGGGGCTCCCTGGGGTGGGACATTGGGTTTGATATACCTATTATCCATCATCTCTTTTAGATGCAACTTTAATTTTACTAATTCTGATGTGCTCATACGGTATGGAGCTTTTAAGATTGGCACTACATAAGCAATCAACTCAATGGAGAAGACAATTTCCCTCTTGGGTGGTGATCCTAATATTTCTTCCAAAATTTGGTCACTAATCTATTCCAAAATGGGGTTATCTTCCATTCTCGACTCATTATACTATATCATGATACTCACTTTGACCACATATAAGGAACATCCCTTCCAACTACATTTCTTTAATTATTTCACTGAGATGTTCCTAACTAACGCAAGATTCCTTACTCCTTGAAGTACTCTTTCTTTGTCTCCATTATTTAGGCATTTTAGTGACTTCTTATAACAATCCACCTTAGTTTAATGGGTTGATATCCAATCCATTCCCATCGACACATGATATGAGCTCAACAATAATGATGCAATCAGAAGCCAAACTTCTTACAAAACCGAAATCACCCCGCGGATCACCCTTTTTAATACAATATGACTGTATTTATTTTAATCGAAATACATTGAAAAACCACAAAAAACATTGAGTTATACCTTTTGTTTATTGGCGCACTCGCCGTACCCAAAGTCAATGCACCGAGCATTTGTGACCATTGATCTGGAGTGATGAGATATGATGGTCCATATCAAATCGCCTTATTGGCAATTGCAGTTGCAGGATCTACATTTTTGGTGCTTCCCATTGGCAGAGGTCTAATGTGATTATCGCTAATCGTTATTGGCGATCGCACTGCTTAACACTTCACCGCTCCCGAACGCCAATGCGATAAC
The DNA here is from genome assembly GCA_031772625.1 of Pinus tabuliformis. Taxonomy (NCBI): domain Eukaryota; kingdom Viridiplantae; phylum Streptophyta; class Pinopsida; order Pinales; family Pinaceae; genus Pinus; species Pinus tabuliformis. The sequence continues at coordinate 1,170,772,454 of CM062809.1, forward strand.
AACTTCGGACCCAATAGACTATCAAACCTTCCCTATAACATTTCGCGTCCAGATATGTCACGATATCAGAGTTCGGCGATGCAACAAGTCATTTCTTTTATACTGGAGCGATGCGATTTGGGTTCCACGGACCCGATAGCATTAAAAACTTCCGCCCATAATAATTTGAAGTTTGGATTCTCAATCTAAATGTATTTTGCCCCCGATACTTAGTGTATTTTGGGTTTTTCGCTTGTGGAACCAAAATGATAGAATGAACTCACCGATTGATCTTTTAACACAATGTTTCTATTATAAAGTATGAAAGACACAGAGCTAGTGCCGGTACCATTCGAATACAGAGAAAACCAAGCATTCGAGGCCTCCATGACTGTTTATATAATTATGCCCACAACACTGATTTATTCATAATAAAAAAATTATAGAGTCTCGGCCTTAGGCCTGATTACACAGAAAAATACCTCTGTCTCAAAATACAATCCACTCACTATCTCTCTGCTCTCGCTCCACTCTCTTTCACTCTTGATTCATTTCTTTCTCTGTATATACACACATAAACACATAATTACAAGTTTGAGGCTCTCTGCCCCTTTCTATCCTGCTTATTGTAGTTAGCGGCCTTCTTCTCCTAAGCTGCCCGTAGGCTTACAATACTCTCCAATCCTCTCTAATCCTCCTCCTCTCTCTAATCTTATTTTAGAAAAGAAAGTAAACACATATATGTTTTTTCTAACAATTTCCTCCCGCAAATGAAGGAATTCACTATATTTTAAGAAATCAATCCCTACTCTAACTAATCATTCTAATTTCTTGGCTTAATCTCCACACAGGGAGGATCACTTGCCGTTTATTCCCAATTCAATTCGAAATTAGGCAATAATTAACTACTTACATTTATTTGAAATTAATACAAATTAAACAACCAAGTCTTCCTCCAAACTTGCATTAGCCACAACATGTGACCACTCCATCACATTGTTGCCTAGGCCTAGATGCTCTTGCATCAGACTCCCAAAGTTAAAATTAATCACGATCTCCTAATCATGTACTTCTAATCTGTGTCCTCCTGGATCCCATACTTGGTTTGATAGTCTGTCCTTGGTTACCGATGTTGTTTGTTTTTCTCCTGGTCTCCATATTTTATGCTACAATGCCCCATTAGCTTTGATCTCACTATCTGTTGTTGTCTTATCCATATATCTTACTCTTCTTTGCTCGTCATTACATTTTATGACAGGCTCCCACATCTTAATTTGCAGTTTTCCATTTCCTTCACCAGTACCATTATTTCTAGCCAATCTTCCTTTCTTCTTTTGTCCTTTATTTTTTTTATTGGAATGCTATTGTATGAGTCTCCACAACTCATCCAATTCTTTGTCCACTTGACTTCTCATATGTTGAATACTACTCTCTTGCAACTGAATGTGTTCTTGCATAAGAACATCATAATCTCTGTGCCAATATTTCTCCATATACATTCCTGAAATGTACAAATGCCTTCTCCATTGATCCCCTGCAATAATTTCAGTTCCTTCTTCTAGTTCCTCATTCATAGCTTCATTACTTCTTACTTCAATTCCCAGTATGCCTGCAATTCCACAAATTTCCTGAAAACTCATAATTCTTCCTACTTGCTTAGGTACTTGAAATGCCTCTTCTTCTAGTAACATAATTTCTACACACTTAATGGTTATGGCATCCTATTTATCTATTTCTAAAATGTCATCTCCAGCCTCTTCTTCATCAATAACTCTTTGTGTTATAATAGTAATCCTGTTACTATCATCTCTTGTACTCATTTCGAGTTCAACAATTCCATACTGTAAATTCAACACCATTTCATCTTTCTGAGACATTCTGATCTTACCCTTCATTAATTCAATATGATCTTCAAAATTAACTCCTTGGTTTAGATTGACTTCACATTTCCTTGTTCCTGCATATAAATCTCCATCAGAATTAATCAATTCAATAAACACAAATGCTTTACATTACTTCCTCATTATGCCAACACTTCTAACAACTTCTTTTCCATATTTATCATCCATGACAATTTATTCATTCTCATTCAGTTCTGGTTGTACAATCCGATCACTTATTCTTTGGTTTTCTTGCCTCTTCTCTAAAAGACTTGACTCATGCCACAAATCTGCCATCTCATTTGGAATTTCTCCCAAGAGCTCTGCAAGATCTCTACTATCTTCATTGTCTGCAACATTTGTCTTCAGTCCTTCTTTACTCTGGATTTCTTCAAGGTCAATAATATTCAATAATTGTTTAACATCTACAAAGTCTTATATATCAACCTTTAGCAGTTGTTCTCCTTTGGCTTCAGTCTTCAATAGTTGTCCGATATTTGTATAATTCATTACAACTATGTTTAACAGCTGCCCTTTCCTCTGCATCACAAGATTATGTGAATTTACTTCCTCTAACTTCTGAAACACCATATTTTTTATTTTCCTTTTCCTTATGGAAACATGAATCAGTTGTCTTACTTCAGTGTATCCTGCATTTACACATAAATATTAGTTTCAAAAATATGAGACACCAATGTCTTCATAATATTCTCCATTTGGTTTTTATTAGCTTCATCAATTTTCTTGAGAAAACCCTTTGTTCCATATTCATATGAATTAATCTCTTCCTTTCCAAACATTCCTTTGATCTCAATAATTCATTGGTCATCCTCCTTCTGACTTATCCCTTGGATGTCTCCTGACTGGACATTTTCCTTCACTTGACTGCAACTTTTCTCCTTATTCTTCCTATGACTGTGAGCAGTCATCTCTTCACCTCTTAATATAACAGCTCCCAATAACTGCTTATCTTTCCTCAAGTCTACATGACCTGCAAATATACAACAATCATCAATTTTAAAAAAATAATACCTTCCAACCTCTTTTGATGCTTCAAGCACCAATCCTCCATCGTAGATATTTTCGATTTCAGCAGATCCTCTTTGCTGTAATTCTATTTCTTTGAATCTCTCCTTCTCTAAAAATTCAATATGATTTTTTTCAAGTTTCCTGAACTCGTTCGTCAGCTTGCCATTCTACTTCTGTTGCAATAGCTTCCATTTGACCCTTTTCTTCATTCTCCAACTGTATTTTCGCTCTTCACTTGTCTTTTTTTGTACTGTTAGACTAATCTCTTATTCTTCATTCTGCTGCTAGTTGCTATACTTCTACAATCTAATGCCTTCCTCAAATTCATTCTCATGTTGCCGATCATCTCTTTTAAATCACTGGTTCCTTCCATCTTCATCACGCTGGTTTAATACTTCTGTCTCATTCATGTCTCTGAGGACATAACTTCCTTGTTGTTCTTGATCTTTCATCTCACCTTCCAATAACCTCTGCTCAATTTCTCTGATTTCAGCATCATATTTATTAATGTTGTCTTCCATACCTATAGTCACATCATTAACTGAAGAGTCTAAACATTTACTTAACTCTATAAATGTCAGAGACATTTCATTCTTATCATGCATGGTAACCATAATCTCCTCTTCATCAGGTTCTGAAAGCTTCATTTCTCCTTCAAATTCCTAGAGCAATCTTTCCAAGAATTCTAATTCCATGTGAAATCTCTCCAATAGTTCATCACAACATCCATTCTCAGCTTCATTCTCTTTCTGGCAATCCTCTGGAGCTATCCTGTTTTATACACTATCATATTACAAACTTCTTTCATCAATTTCATTAAAAAAATTCATTTGTTTACCTCCTTGGAATACCACTATGGCATTTTCATTAGAATTTTGTTCTATCAACTTCATCTGACTGTCTCACACCAAACAGAATTACATATGAACTCTTTCTGCTGCAATAAATCAACATCTTCTTCCTCTAAAAGGCATTCTCCATCATACTTCACCTTAAGAGCTTCATTCCTGTTTGGGATAGTTTCACCAAACTATCCATCATCCTCTGCATATCCTGCAAACATACATAAACTATGAGAATTAAAATCACAAGGCTTCATTGCCTCATCTGCTTCCCTTGTCATCATATTTTCGAGTTGTTCTGAGCTATGCCAATAGTACATGAGATCTTCAGCTGATCCCTCAGTATCCTATTCACCCAACATTTCACCTTGTTCTGGTCTACAAATGGAAACTTCCATTTCTACCTCTACTTCTCTGAGGTTTTCCATAAACCAATTTACCTGTCTTTGCTGCAGCATTCTCTACAACTTAGGCCACTTCACTGGCTTTCTCTTCAATACCCGACCTTGTCCTTGGTTCTCCTCTAGAAGCATTACTAACACATCGAATTCTTCTCTTATTTCAGCCATTTCCTTGTCAATCTTTGCTTGACTCATCTGTTTCCAATGGATTTTTTGAGCATTCTTCTCCTTCATCTTGTAGCCTTCTTCTGAACCTTCTGTTTGACTCTCCATAGCCATCTTCTTTTCTGTGTGAGTTTCTACACTTGCAACCAATCAACTTCCTCCTAAGTTGATCTTCTCACCAAGTTTCTCCTCTGCCTGCCTCCAAGTCCACTTTCCTTAGAACTTGCACTCAGCAATATTGCTCTCTCTCTGGTTGCTACACTCACTACTCTTAAGGACTCCTCTGTCCTTATCTATTCCAAGCCTCAGTTGGAATAAGGTTTAGCTACAATCTCTAAGAACTTCCCAAAAGTTCTTCTACAGTCTCACTACTGTAATCTTGTACCCAACATTGCCATTCATTCAACTACTGCTACTTTCATACCTTTGTATCATAAATCTCCATAAGCCCGACATCCTTCTCATAGGAAAGTTTCTTCCTTTTTCTTGCTCTAATACCAAAATGACGCAATCAAAAGCCAAAATTCTCACAAAACCCAAATAACCCCGTGGATCACCCTTTTAGTACAATGTGACTGTATTTCTTTTAACCTAAATACAATGAAAAACCACAAAAAAATTGATTTATACCTTCTTTTATTGGCGCGCTCGCCGTACCAAAAGTCAACGCACCGAGGATTTGTGACTGTTGATTTGGAGCGATGAGATCTAATGGTCCAGATCAAATCGCCTTATCAGCAATCGTAGTCGTAGGATCTACACTATCGACACTTCCCTTTGGCAGAGGTCTGATGCGATTATCGCTAATCACCATCGGTGATCGCACTGCTTAACACTTCAACGCTCCTGAAGGCCAATGCGATAACGAATTCAGACCCGATAGACTATCAAACCTTGAATATAACATTTCGGGTCCAGTTATGTCGTGATATTGGAGTTCAGTGATGCAACAAGTCATTTATTTTATACTAGAGCGATGTGATTTGGGTTCTATAGACCAAATAGCATTAAAAACTTCTTTGAAGTTGAGATTCTCAATCCGAATGTGTTTTGCGCCCGATATTTAGTGTATTTTGGGTTTTCCACTTGTGGAACCAAAACAATGGAATGAACTCATCGATTGATCTTTTAACATAATGTGTCTATTATAAAGTATGTAAGACACAAAGCCAACACAACTATCATCCAAATATAGAGAAAACCAAGCATTCGAGGCCTCAATGACTGTTTATATACTTATGCCCACAACACTGATTTATTCATAATAAACAAATTATAGAGTCTCGGCCTTAGGCCTGATTACATAGAAAAATACCTATGTCTCAAAAATACAATCCACTCACTGTGTCTCCACTCTTGCTCCACTCTCTTTCACTCCCGATTCATTCCTTTCTCTATATATACACACATAAACACATAATTACAAGCTTGAGGCTGTCTGCCCCTTTTTGGCCTGATTATTCTAGTTAGCGGCCTTCCTCTCCTACGCTACTCATAGGCTTACAATACTCTCCAATCCTCTCTAATCCTCCTCCTCTCTCTAATCTTCTTTCAGAAAAGAAAGGAAACACATATATGCTCTGTCTAAAAATTTCCTTCCACAAATGAAGGAATTCACTATATTTTAAGAAATCAAATCCTACTCTAACTAATCATTCTAACTGCTTGGCTTAATCTCCACACAGGGAGGATCACTTTCCATTTATTATCAATTCAGTTCAGAATTAGGCAATAATTAACTACTTACATTTATTTGAAATTAATACAAATTAAATAACCAAGTCTTCCTCCAAACTTGCATTAGCCACAACCTGTGACCACTCCATCACATTGTTGGCTAGGCCTTGATGCTCTTGCATCAAGTAACAAAGTGAGGGTCATTGTTGTGTACATGCCACCCAGTTCTAGGTGTCACTATTCCACCCAATATATGACTTTCATTTTTGTCTTCATGTCTAGTTGGATCAGGCACAACTTTGCATGGTGCTTGCTTTGGAATTTGCAGATGCCTACAAGTTTTAGACTGATATAATTGAAATTTGAACATAAATTGATTAAAATTTAAATAGATATGTTGGTGATCATACCTTCCATTTCAATCGTAATAGCTTAATGATTTTATTTTGTGTTTTCCATTGCCACATAAATATGAGATATGTTTTGTGTTGCATCATTCATTGTCATTGCCTCTTGGACATTATACAACCTCTTGTTGTCTTTTTGTTGGAGAGGACAATCCTTCTTCTTATCATACTATAATGGAATTCTCTTTGGATCCTCATCCTCTTATCTCACTATTTAATAAGGTGATATCTAATAGAAATAGTGAAACTCTTACCAGGAGTGGGGAACTTAACATTTTTCCCTCCTTTCTTATGCCCTAAGGATTTTGGTACTTCTATTTTAAAACTAGTTTTTTCCTTCTTCTTTGAGTCTATTTCAAATACAACCATATCCTTGGATTGATTATAACGATACTCAGCCTTTCGGACAGTTTCCTTCAATGTCCTTAGATCATCAAAATCAATGCTATATTGGAAGGACTATGGTAACCCATTGAGTTACTTCTGGATATTCACCTTCTCATATTTAATATATGGCACATACCTCAACAACTCCAAAAATATATTGGTAGAAGCATCCAATGGAAGCTTCCCCAGCTTATGTTCATGAGAATATTTAATTCTGTTGTGATAGTACCTTTCAGACAAGTAGTTATAAAAAAAATAATTTTCAAAATTTCTCCACGATAGTTCATTTTCTATAATTCCTTTGACTTTTCTAAGATCTTCCCACCGTATATAAAATTTCCCCTTCAAGTTGAAAATGGTTACCCTAGCATTCATGTTTTTAGATAGTGACAGATATTGAAATATTTACTTAATCCCAATAGTGAGGATTATTCCTCTTCAACCTTCTTAATTTCTTCGTCATAGGCAGGGGGGTTTTCTTTATTGAACTCTTTCGATATTTGTCTATTCTCACTTCTCCTTTGCTATTTGTGTCTTCTGGTTAAAGCACTAGACAACTAGTCATAGCTGCTTGACTCTTTTTTCGAAGTGGTAGGTCTGGTATCTCCACTCATTGTGGGTTTACTTGCATTCTTATTAGTTTTTAATCCATGATTTAATATTTTAGATGGATTTTACTTGGATTTATGTTTTCCTATATAATTGTCACCGAGCTTATGTTTCTTTTTCATTTGTAGATATGATAAGATATGAATTCATCTATGATTTCCTTCCTTACACTTTAATGACATTTTCATTATTAGCCTTATAACTTCTTAATTTAGCTCTCAAATTCTTGAGGGTATTAGTTGGGGCCATGGAGTAAAATTTTAAAATTTCTTAAACTTTACCTATATATGAGGATTGAATGCACTACAAGATAAGATGGAATATTATATGGGATAGGTAGACACTATGTAGGAGGAATACCATGCAGATAAATTAGATTCCCATCTATATAAGAATGCGTGTAGAATCAAATCATGAAAGTTAGGATCTAAAGGTGTTATGAAAAAGTGAAAAGAATCTCCATGATGAGGCATTGTTGGAAGATATCTACTGAAATAGGAAAGATGGTGGGTGGAGAAGAAACTGTTAGAAGATATTTGAATATGGACCAAATGTTGAATAGGGCATGTGGGATAGCTAGACTATCCTGTCAGGGACCATCACAATAGTTAGGTTAACATAGGATATTGGTCGAGCTGGAGAAAATTTGGATGAATGATGATGAGGATGATGGTGTGGATATATAAAACGATGAGACTTATTAATCTCATAGGTTAGCCGTCACTTATTTAAGCCAATCAGCTAGTCACGTAGTGGAGAATATTTTGGTCAGCTAGTGTTTTGTTGTTGCAGATTGTTGCCATTTGACCAAGTCCCTTTGATAGTTTTATGTCTAAATTTTTGTGCTCAAGTATCCAAGTTGGTATTGTGTTTGAATGTTTGGCATGAAAAAATCTAGTTGATACTCTATTGTGTTAAAGTTTGTAATTTTCTTTAATAACATGGATGTTAGGATGCCATGGCACTTTATGGAGTATCCGTTTGTAGCACAGTGCACATCCTTTTTATGAACTAATTGAAGTTATGATTGGGTTGTTCTCTATATCTGTTTATGGTTTTACTAGATCCAAAAATATGATTTATGCATGCTCTTTATTATTTCTTCTCTGTATAATGAATTTTGTTGGATTTGTGCTTTCATAGAGCGTTGCATATCATAGGAACTAAGTGCACTTTTCAGAACGTTGTCATGTGTATTTTAGGATTTTAGAAAACTAGCTTATAAGTCTCAGAATGTATGTGTATAGATCCCATTTGATTGCAAAAACTTAGTTCTAGCAATCCTCCATATACACCTTGGGTGAGAGTTCATCCACTTCGTGCGTGATGCCAAAAGGACCGGTGCTAGAGAAGGTTTTGTTGGGCAATACTACGTGCCAAATCAGGTCTGACTAACCTCCTGCCAACAATTGTTTCCACTGTCGAGACTGAGATCATTGTATGATGGGATTATCACGTAATAAGGACGTCAGAGCCATGGAACCTAAAGAAGGAATAAATCACATGGTGGTTTAAGTAAAAGCAACATGAGTTTAGGGTAAGTGAGATAAAGGACCAAAAAATCAACACAGAAGATTGGTTGTAGAAATACATTCTCACTAAGTTCCATGAGATATTTTTGCAAAATTTATGATGATATTGAAAGAGTGGATTCAATGGCTACTAGATAGGAATCAAACCTACCAACATGTTGGACTATGACAATGGACTCCAACATCGGTGAGCCAATTGAAAGTGTTGAACAAGATTTTGTAGGTTTTAACCCTGTATAGAAATTACCTGCATACGAATTCTAAATCACAGGAAAATAAACAATGCGAGAGCATAACACATAGAACACATATACAAAGAGATTTTCCCCTGGATCCCAAAACCGGGACTACTAGCTTGATTTTTCATTATATTCCTTTCAATGTTACAATACATATTTATACATGCCGAAGCATCCAATACCATGGACCAAAAACCATCGCGTCCAAAACCATGGACCGAAAAACCATAGGTATGTTCTCCCAACCTAATATAGGGTCCAAAAAAAAAAAAATTCTCAGGGCACTGCCCCGAACCCCGTAGAGGGAGGATACCCGCCCCCCTCAAACCCCCCAGACATGGGGGACTGCCGCCCCCCCTGTGACCCCCCCGCTATGCAATCGGCGCAACGAAGGGGGGGCTCCGCCCCCCTTTAACTCCCCGGTTCACTACGTAGGTTAGTCGTGGAAAGAATATAACACAACCCAACAATCTCCCACTTGTTGTTTTTTTTCCACAGGGGGCCACAGGAGAGCTTAGTCATTTTTCCAACCCTGAAATGCCCATTGTTTCTCTACACCAAAAGAACTTCTCAGAGATCACAAATTTTGTCAATGCATCTGCAGTATTCTTCAAAGTGTCCACCTTTACCAGCAACACCTTTTTGTCTTCTATCATATCCCTCACAAAGTGATACTGAACATCAATGTGCTTTGTCTTTGAATGATAAGCAGGGTTCTTTGCCAAGAAAATTGCACTTTGGCTGTCACAGTCTATTCTTATAGCTCCCTGTACTAACCCCATACTTGAACACAATCTCTGCAACCAAACTGCTTCCTTGCTTGCATGAGTGGCTGCCATGTATTCTGCCTCTGTAGTTGATAGTGCCACTATGGATTGTTTCTTACTCATCCAACAGACTGCACCTCCAAATAGGTTAAACACATACCCACTTGTAGATCTTCTCTCATCTAGATCTCCAGCCCAGTCTGCATCAACAAAGCCACGAATATCCAACACTCTGTCCAATCCTGGTCTTCCTTGGTAGCACAAACCATAATCACTAGTGCCACGCAAATACCTGAAAACCCGCTTCACTGCAGTCCAGTGCTCCTTCCTTGGTTTTGACATAAACCTGCTCAATACTCCCACTGCGTGTGCAATGTCTAGTCGAGTACAGACCATTGCATACATCAGGCTACTGATTACACTTGCATATGGAACACGGGACATGTCCTCTTCCTCTTCTTGTGTCTTGGGACACTGTTCAGCAGATAACCTCACACATACAGGAATAGGAACCTTCACTGGTTTACTATCCTGCATATTAAACCTCTACAGTATTGTCTCGACATACTTCCTCTAGTTTAACCAGAGCTTCCTCTTTGCCCGATCTCTTTTAATTTCCATGCCCAAAATATAGTTTGTAGCACCAAGATCTTTCATGTCGAATTTGGAGGACAATTGGGTCTTCAAATCCTGGATAATTTCTTTGTCATTTCCAACCAACAACATATCATCCACATACAAGACCAGATAAATAACACGGTCACCAATTAATTTAAAATACACACAGTGATCTTCTTTGCTTCTGGTGAAGCCAAGTCCCCATATAAATGTATCAAATTTCTGATACCACATCCTTGGTGACTGTTTTAACCCATACAGAGACTTCTTTAACTTGCATACCAGTTCTTTCTTACCCTTCACCGCAAAGCCTTCAGGTTGCTTCATGTAGATTTCCTCTTCCAAATCCCCGTGAAGAAATGTTGTCTTCACATCCATCTTTTCTACCTTAAAATCAAAAGCAGCAACAATAGATAAAAGTAACCTAATAGAAGTTACCTTGGCAACAGGAGAAAAAATATCACCAAAATCAATTCCCGGCATCTAGGAATAACCTTTTGCTACCAACCGAGCTTTGTATTTCTCCACCTTCCCTTCTGCATTTGTCTTCTTTTTGAACACCCATTTGCTGCCAATGGGTTTCCTTCCAGCCGGCAACTCCACCAGATCCCAAGCCTCATTTTTGTGCAAAGATTCCATTTCATCAACCATGGCCTCTTTCCAGAGTTTTCCATCCTCTGAACTCACTGCTTCCTTCACAGTTCTGGGATCATCATCAGTAACAGACAAAGCAAAATTTGAACAGAAAGCAGATGGACTATACCTTTCTGGCTGCCTTCTTTCTCGAATTGATCTTCTCAGAGCCGGAGTTTGTGGCTCTTCATCTTCTGATTCCTCCTCTGTTGTAAAGTCTGATTCTTCCTCCTTTAGCTCAAACTCTATCTTCTCAGGTTCCTTTGGTTGGACTTCATGTTTAATAACATCTTTTACCTCTCTGAACACCACATCTCGGCTGTACACAACCTTCCGTGTGACTGGGTTCCAAAGCTTATAACCTTTTAAACCATCCTTATACCCAATAAAGATGCACTTTTTAGATTTACTATCCAACTTGGTTCGTTTCTCCTTTGGAACATGTACATATGCATCACATCCAAATACCCTAGGATGTGAAAGAGAGGGTTTCTTACCAGTCCATACTTCTTGTGGAGTCTTATCCTCCAACGTTGATGAAGGTGACCTGTTGACCAAGTAACATGTAGTATCCACTGCCTCTGCCGAGAATTCCTGTCCTAACCCGACACCACTGAGCATGCTTCTTGCCCTTTCCATCAATGTCTTGTTCATTCTTTCAGCGACTCCATTTTTCTGAGGTGTATATGGAGTAGTCTTCTACCGTGCTATACCACACTTCTTACAGAATTCTTCAAATTCCTTGCTGCAAAACTCTCCACCATTATCTGTCCTCAGCACCTTTATCTTCTTCTCTGTCTGATTTTCCACTAGAGCCTTAAATTCTTTAAACCTGTCAAAGACTTCAGATTTCTTCTTAAGGAAATATATCGATGTATTCCTTGAGAAGTCATCTATAAATGATACATATTACACAGACTTACCCAGTGATGGAACTTTCACATGTCCAAACACATCACTGTGCACAAGCTCTAATATCTATTTCGCCCTCTTAGCACCAGAGGGGAAACTCACTCGATTCTGCCTACCATATACACAATTTTCACAGAAATCAAAATCCAGAGAGCTATTACTCATACCTTCTACCATACCTTTACCATGAAGTATTCGAAGGCCCTTCTCTCCAATATGTCCAAGCCTTTGATGCCACAACATGGTCTTCTCTCCAGAGACCACTAGATGTTTAGCTCCACTTTCAAGAACCATAGAACTATTGCACCCATCAACAACAGTGCTACCTTGCAGCTTGTATAGATTTCCAGTCCGAACTCCCCGCATCAATACCAGTGCTCCCCGAACCATCTTGCAGGTATCCTTCTCGAACACTGTTTTTACACCTGCATCATCCAACTTAAGCGCGCTTGAGACAGAGGAGTTCTGGGATGGGTGACCTCCTGGGAAGTCCTGGTTACCGGGTGCAAGCCCCGGAAGTGATGATTGATGCTATGTGATTCGTTCTCCACATTTCACTAGTTTCAATCCCACTTCTTCACCCCTGTGAGCATCACCCGATGCAATGAGTGCTAAGTGAACTATTCAAAAATCATGAGAAATTAGTCAGTTACGACTACCTCTCATGGAAATGGTCATACGTTTGAATGACTTACTTAACGCAGTTGAATCCCAAAAATGATATCTAATATAATGCACTGCGTAAATCCCCCATACTTAAATTCAAAAAGAGTCAAGGGATCTCTACTTGAATGGTTCATGAGGCACAATACTTGCTAAGGTTTTGCAAATGGGGTAGCAAGCTAAGTGGGCTTGATTGTGGGGAAAACTCCACAGTTAAGCGCGCTTGAGCCAGAGGAGTTCTGGGATGGGTGACCTCCTGGGAAGTCCTGGTTACCGGGTGCAAGCCCCGGAAGTGATGATTGATGCTATGTGATTCGTTCTCCACATTTCACTAGTTTCAATCCCACTTCTTCACCCCTGTGAGCATCACCCGATGCAATGAGTGCTAAGTGAACTATTCAAAAATCATGAGAAATTAGTCAGTTACGACTACCTCTCATGGAAATGGTCATACGTTTGAATGACTTACTTAACGTAGTTGAATCCCAAAAATGATATCATCCAACTTGCTTACAGAAATCAGATTTCTGGCCAATGCAGGAATATGCAGAACACCCGGAAGTGTTCTAACCCTTCCACCTTGCAACTTCAACTTTATTTTTCTGCGACCAATGATTCTAGCCTTCCTATCATCTCCTACGAAGACATCACCACCATCGTATTTCTCATACTCGCAGAACCACTCTCTATGGGGAGTGAAGTGAAAGGATGCACCTGAGTCAATCAACCATGCCTCATAATCTACATGTGTACTTGAAGAAGCCAAGTACGCATCCCCACCTTCATCTGAGGTGGTTTTCACCTCTGCAGAAGGAGCATCATCATATCCCTTTCCTTTATCAGGAGCTTTAGATTTACAGTCCCTTTTGAAGTGCCCTTCCTTTCCTCATTTCCAGCACACCACCTTTACAGGTTTTCCTGGAGATTTAGATCTCCCTCTAGGTTTAGATCTCCCACTCGATGACTTATTTTTGTTTCTTTTCTGGGACCGTCCTCGTATAGACAAGGCATCACCATTCTGGCTCTCCATATTTTTCCGTCTCATCTCCTCCGTCAGCAAGCCTGAGACTATTTCATCAAACTGTAAAGAAGTTGCATTGCTACCTATTGCAATAACCAGACTATCCCACGAATCTGGTAGAGAACACAACAAACTGATGCACTTATATTCATCTTAAATTTTAATATCAACAGATGCTAACTGACTTACCACAGTATTAAATGCGTTAAGATGCTCTGTCACCGAGTCTCCATCTTTCATCCTCAGGTTATACAGCTTTTTCCGCAGGAACAGTTTATTCACCAGAGACTTAGATTCGTACAAAGTCCCTAACTTGTCCCACAAAGCCTTCGTCGTAGCTTCCCTTGATACATTCAACAATACTGAATCTGAGACACACAATCGTATTGTGCTCTTTGCCTTCCGATCCAACTTCTTCCATTCTTCATCAGTCACTCTCGTTGGTTTAGTACCTGGATCTACCGCAATCCACTGATCTTTATCCACCAAGAGATCCTCCATCTTGAGTTTCCACAACTCAAAACTCTGACCATTGAACTTCTCGATCTCTATCTTTCCGCTGCTCACCATCTTCTTTCACCATGAGAATCGATCTCACAGATCTCCCGCTGAACAGGGTCTACCACAGGCCCGAGCGAAACCCCTCAGCAACAAAGGCATCCCCTTGAAGCCAAAACAGCTCTGATACCAAATGTAGGTTTTAACCCCGTACAGAAATTACCTGCATACAAATTCTAAATCACAGAAAAATAAACAATGCGAGAGCATAACACATAAAACACATATACAAAGAGATTTTCCCCTGGATCCCAAAACCGGGACTACCAACTTGATTTTTCATTATATTCCTTTCAATGTTACAATACATTTTTATACATGCCAAAGCATCCAATACCATGGACCGAAAAACCATAGGTAGGTTCGCCCAACCTAATATAGGGTCCAAAAAAAAAATTTCTCGGGGCGCTGCCCCGAGCCCCGTAGAGGGGGGCTACCTGCCCCCCTCAAACCCCCCCGCTGTGCAATCGGCGCAACAAAGGGGGGGCTCTGCCCCCCCTCTAACCCCTCGGTTCACTACGTAGGTTAGTCCTGGAAAGAATATAACACAACCCAACAGATTTCTCATGTTGTGGATTTTTGGTTTGAAAGTGTACTCGAAGGATACATTGTTGAGTTTGTAATTGAGTGAATAGTGACACACAACATAACATAGATAAACTTCTTGCAGGGCCCCTGAGGAAGATATATCTGGTCGATACCTCTGGCCTTGAAAATATTATTTTTTTTATCATGAAAATTTGTTGATGGTATATGATGTCTTGAATGGCTAAGTTGTTTGCATGCTATGGCAAAGTTGGGGGAGAAATGGGAGGTGGTCTAAGGCGAGGATACCTTGGATGGAAGTAGAGAGGGGAAAGGATTAGGAAGTTATTAAAAGAATGTGTCAGATTTAGAAGGTGTGTGGAGGAGTTGCAGATGGAAGGAACCATCAAGATAGGATGGAGGTAGAGGAAATGGATGGTGGCACGTTGAGAACTAGATGAAGGTTTTGGCGCAGTAATGTGGAAGGAATCTAGTCAATGCTAATGCCTTCCACAAGGAGAAGTTTAAGGAGAGGGGCAAGAAAAAGCCACTAGAGGATGAGAAGTAGCGCAAGTGACCAAAGCCCTAAAGGAACGTAGTTCATCACACTTTGCATTGAACCATAGGAGGGATAATACCAACACCTTAGCCCGAGGAGTATAAAGTTCATGCATCCCAATCAACCTGGTCAAACCATGCCTTATGTCGATCCCACTATCTTGTTCGCTTTTATGAATATTGAGGTAAGTACTTAACATAACATCATGAATATTGTAGTAGGTAATCAGATGCAGGGAGGCAGAGGTAGTAGTAGTACTGGAGTTCGAAGAACATCAAGAGGATTGTCACAAAGTATTCCAGTATAGTTTGCTACATAGAATAGCATGCATTTGTCTAAAGATGTATCAAGTATAGGAGGAAACACTTTGTTGGGAAGCACTTCACAGAGCACAATGGCAGGAGTAAATTTGAGGATTCCTTTGTTCCATGGTGCTAGGAAGGAGGAACCAAAACAAGAATTGTTTTGTTTGTGAAGTTATTTTGATTGTAAAGAGAGTCAAAGACATGCAAACTAGGATCATGCAACTAGAGATTACATTTAGGGACTGTGTGTTAACTCGGTCAATGAAGTATAAAAGAACGACTCTATATGGGAAGACTAGGTCATTGGATGATATCAAGAAGGATCTTATCAAGGAGTTTTAGAAGTAGAAGTCAAAATATCAATGCATTATGGAGATGAAAGAGATTAACTAGGTTCTAGATGAGTATTTTTAGGATTTCAACCAAAGATTCCAAATTTTGAAGGATAGGTTAACCTTTGAAATCCCAAGTGTGTAGCACAGGGAGTGGTTCATTTTCAGACTACCCCAACACATTAGAATTCCCTTAACACAGTAACGAATTATTTCATAATCAAAGGAAATCGAAATTGTGCTAAAGCTAGAGACCTCTCCAGCAAGAGCTGGGGAAAGTAGCAGAATAGTGCAAGTTAAAACTCAACTTGTCATGCTAACTCTTCAGCTGCAATATTTGACTAAGGGGAAGGAGAATCACGAGGAGGTATGGTATATTATCTACAAAATGGAAGGAAACCATGAAAATGAGTGTAAGCTACTAATAAATTACATGGAAATAAGTGTATCTAACGTGCATTTGCAAGGAAGAGGCCTTTGGTGTGAGGTCTTCGAGTCTAGGGTCACACCGCGCAGAAATTCCCTATGATGTAGAAGTATAAAACTTTAATGTGCAATTTTTATTATTATTATTGCATATCTATTGGACATGATGTACACCATTGCCATCAACTAGATCCAATGCACAAGTGTAATTTGGACTCATTTTGAGTGTAAGTACAAAAGGGAAATGAACCATTGACAACAAGCTACAACCAACAACGACATAGTGAGGTTGGATAGTATAACTAGTCAGGTTGAGGACAAGGAATGACCACTAACGGTCTCGAATGACCAACAAGAGTAAGAGAATGATTTTGAAGGGGTCAAGGTCCCATTGTATGTTACAATTGTGGTCAATAGGGGCACCTTGCACATGAAATTCCTAAACCATTCTGAACATGCACCTATTAAAAGTGTTGGACCATGCAACAAAAGAATGCAACTAGTTGCTTACAAAGTGGTGAAAAAAGAAGGGGCCAAATGTTCATATGATCATTATTGAACCGTTGATAAATCAACCACAAGTAGGAGTCGTAATGCAAGGTGGTGCCAACATAGGGGATGATGCTACAAAGAAGGGGACCAATTAGCCATAGTTGGTAAGGAAGGTTGTTGAACCTCCTCTGAAGTTTTATCCAATCAAGGAGAAGGTGAAGTTCAAAGAAGGGTGAAAAGAAATTTTCAGAATAGGATAACCAGGAGAAGGTTCAGGAGCATATTACACCTTTTGCATATCAAAAAGCTACTCATAGAAAACCAAAGGCAAAAATTGTATAAAAAAGGTTTTTTATTTAATTTTTAATTATCTATTTATAAAAAGATATATTACTTGTTTCAAAGAACTTCAATTTTATAGCCTAACAACTAATGAAAATTTCCAAAATACATGAAGTGACTAGCTATTTTATTTATTGTATATTCTATAGCCTAATAAAAAAACTCCAAAAAATAAATGATCACTTATATTTAACCAAAAAAAATACCTCTATCCCTAAACAATTTGATTTACTAAAACTATATACATGTCGAAATATTAGAGAAATAAATAAAGGAAAAAATAGAACAATTTAAACTAAAATTATTCATTAAAAAAAAGTCATTTTAAGAAAATTACATTTAACTCATAAAAACATAATAAAATGATAAAATATTAAAATTATTAAATTTCATAATACTTGAGAATTAAAGAAAAAACAAGTTTTTTCCATTAATGTCAAACCTCAAACTATATAAATTATTAAAATAACTTAATGAAAATACTAGAGCGACACAAAATTAAAATCACTAAATTTCATGATGTTTCATTAAAGAAGGAAGCTTTTTTCATTTAATTAGTGCCAAAGATCAAAGTATTGAAATACCAGGACTAACAATTCGATGTCTCACTTTAAAAAAAAATGAGATTTCGCCAATTTTACAATCCAATCGTGGCCATTTAATGATTCTAAATTATTATATTATTTTTATTTAAGCAAGTATTCTGAAAACAGTTATTCTTTTTTATAATTTTAATTAAAATAGTTATTATTTTTTTATAATTTTAATTCAAATTATTTATTAAAAAAGTAAACGTGTATAAATGTAATATAAATTATTACACTTTTCTAGACTTTGTGTCCATAAACTTTTGGCCAAATATGTTTGTTCCTAAAATTAAAAATAATCATTTTGTCTCTTTAGAAAATAGGACAATTATCTTAAGAAGTTGTATGACTCTCTCCACACTATGGGCATCATCTTAAACACTTTTATTAAGGAAAAATAATTTTTTCTAGAAGACGTTGATTATGGGATTAAGAAGCTCGCTAATGGGAAAGCTAATGATATTGAGGGATGTCAAGCTGAGATCTTTAAAATGAGAATATCTATCTTCATTCCTCATCTCCACAAGCTTCTCAATTTGGCTGCACAGCATGGCTTCCCTGAGCTTTGGATGCAAACTCTTATTGTGCCTATTTTTAAGAATGGGGACAAAAGTGTTCCCTCTCACTACAGGACCATTGTGATTAGCCACATCTTATCCAAGCTATATTAGCTCATTTTGGAAAAGAAACTTAACCTTTCACTTGAAAAACATGGTAAAAGAGCTAAAGAGAACGATGGTTTTAGGAGACATCACTCGATTATCGACCATCTTGTCACTCTCAGGATAATTGAAAAGGAATGTCACAATAGTAAAGAAAATCTATTTTGTTGTTTTATGGACTTTAGAAAATCTTTCAACACTGTTGTTTGAGATAAGCTCTGCGAGAGACTTGAAGAGATCATGGTTCTACTAAACTGTGGATTGTTGTGATCCGCTCTACGAGACTGCCATTTCCAAGCTTAGGACCAACAAAGGGTGATCTAAAGATATTAAATGCAATATTAGGGTTAAGCAAGGGTGTCCCCTATCTCCTACCCTTTTTTGCATTTACATTGATAAGCTTGAAGAGTGTCTGGAAATTGCAGGATGCAAGGGCACCGAACTCACTGGTATAATCATTACTCTTCTCCTTTATGTTGATGATATCGTTCTTCTTGCAAAAAGCCATGATGACCTAGACAAGCAGCTTAAGATTCTTCATATGACAATTAATAATGACAAGACTAAAGTCATGATCATTAAATCAAAAAAGATCACTCATGGTAATTTCATATATGATAACCATTTTTTAGAGCAGATTTATTCTTACAAATATTTTGGTGTTGACTTTCCTCATCAGCTCAACTCGAATTATAGCATCAAGAAAATGATTATTGGAGGTTGGAAATCTTATTAAGAGCTTGAAAACAATTGTAAGTCTGTCGATCTTTGCATTTGGAGTTAAAAAAAGCTTCCTCTTTGAGACTCTCGTCACCCCTATTGTCTTATATGGATGTGAAGTTTGGGGTTGCAATATATCGAGAGAGTCATGGAGAATGTTTGAGATGATTCAAAAGCAATTCTTAACCTACAACCTAAAGATCGAGGAAAATAACCCCTATCCTATCCTCTTGATCAAAGTTGACATGTCTGCCATTGAAAGTATGACTATGTTTAGATATCTGATGTATAAGAAGAAGCTTTACAACATGGAATCCAAGAGGCTCCCAAAAATTGCTTCTAGCTTTAGTCAAAATCCCCACCTTTGCCTCAAGTGCGGGAGGAATAAAGATGCCCAATCTTTGCTCAAACATTGGGGGATTAAGGAGAAGATCATCATGGGAAGGAAGGATAGTGTCAAAGATACTATTACGTTTAATTTTAAGGACAAGTTGTGGGATCATAAGTTGGTGGAGGGTAAAGGGAAGCTCACATACTATAAGGAGGTGATCAACTACGCCCTTGATAACTAAAATTATCTCTCTGTGTTGACCAACACTAAGAAAAAAATGAACCTTGCTAGGATAAGAACTAATTCTCATGAGCTTCGAAGTGAAACAGAGGGGTGGTCTACTCCCAAGACTCGCTTGGATGATAGAATCTCTCATATTTGAGATACTAAGAAGGTGGAAAATGAAAAACACTTCCTTTTAGATTGCATAACTCTTACTCATATTAGCTAAGATTTGCCACACTTCCAAACTTCTTGACTTATTAAGTCATCCCAACTATAGCTATCTTGGAGAGCTTCTTTCTCTTCTTTTTTATCACAAAAACAAGATTTTGAAGAATTACACTTAAATTCTCTTTCTTTTCTTGAGGTCCCTATTAATCTTAGTGGACGAATCATCATCATCATATAATATTAATCAATCATGATATCCATCATAATATTATAATAATAATAATTTATAAATTAAAAATAAACCTATTAAAATAGTGTAATAATATAATTTTCCTTTCATTCTGTGCCCATCATAATTTAATAATTTTAATGCATATTAGAATATAATAATATTTTAATAATTTTAATGCATATTAGAATATAACAATTTATATCACTGCAGTTGTATGATTATATCAAAAACCATGGCTCGGCCACTCTATCATTAATCAAAATGTATATTGGAAAAGGCATTGACCTCAATCAAAATCGGTTTTCTAGATTTTCACTTGAGCAACAAACTGGAGTACAAAACGCAAACCAAAATCTGTTTTTTCCTGATTGCCTTCACTGATAATAAATATAAAACGAGGAAGTGCAATTAATATAAAAGTTTCTCTCTCAGTTACTATGCGCATATCCACCTTCTTTTCCATAAGGCAAAGCAGCGACTAGCTGAATCGTGGTGCCCTCTTATTCATCCAGGAATCCATGATCACATCAACAGGATGACAATGACAATACCGATGACGATGCTCTGCCAACAATATCTTTAACAAATTCTTCAATATTTCCATGGGAAGATCCGCCTTCTCCCATTGCTTCCCTTGATAATTTCTTCCACCGTAAAGCGTTCTCCCTGAGCTCAGCACCCAGTTCGCCTTCCATAACCATTCTTATACTTTTTTCCACAGCCTCCTTCCCTACGAGTCCGTCTGCTGATCGTTTATCTAATCTTAGTCCTGTCTTCCATTCCTCCCCAATGTACCGTGAATTCGTAGTCTGATCGCTCCATTGAGGCACAGCCAAAAGGGGCACCCCCATAGTGAGGCTTTCCAGCGTCGAGTTCCACCCACAATGCGTCATAAATGCACCAACGGACGCATGAGAAAGCACTTGCAGCTGTGGACACCACGGAACAACTAACCCTTGCCCGGATATTTCCGCCAGGAAACCCTCGGGCAAGTTTTCTTCACTGTTAATCACCCCATTAGAGGAAGATGGACGAATGACCCATATGAAGGAATATCCAGTAGCCTTCAGCCCAAGAGCTATCTCCTCAGTTTGTTCTGCGGAAAGAACAACAATGCTTCCAAAGGAAACGTACACAACGCTTGCCGGTTCCTTCGTACTCAGCCAATCCATGCAGTTTGTGGTTTTCCACATATCTGCGCCCAAGTTTGTATCGTCGTCATTCTGTACATCCAAGAAAGCCGAGGGTATGAGAGGGCCGACGGTGCGAATCGGAGCTATCGATTTCATCGAGTTGATTTCTTCGTACTCAAGTCCCTCGAACGAATTTCCCAGTATCCACGTTGCTTCAGATAAAGGATTAAACTCATCAAGAACAAACCGCAAGAGAAACCCATCGGAATTAGAGGGTTGCACAAATGACGGCAAGTCTGATACTTTGAGCAGGGGCAAGCCGGGTATTTTTATCAGGTCCGTCGGCTTCTCTGTTCCGTCTCCCGTGATTGCTGAAAAGAAGAAATAAGATTAAATCAACCCAAAATTCAATAAGAAGGGCTATAAATAACTGGTCTGCCATTCGGAAGTTAATGTGTGGGGTTGTTATATATAAGTTATGCATATTTACCAAGCTATAGGTCTATTAATTCAAAGCATACCTAGTCCTCTGTTGAAATGGTAATAGATGGAGTAAACTGCACAGGATTGCGTCCAGAAAAAAGCGAGGGGAATATTAAATTTCTTTGCAATTTCGGGAACCCACGAAAGGAGGGCGTCATATACGATGCAACAAATATTGCTGCCTTTAGCGTTTAGCCTCTCTATGAGATTTGCTAACGTAAGTCCTCCCATTCTGCACAGCATGTCGAACCTCATCTGGCGGTCCAAGGACTTGGACCGATTGAAATCCAGCGGAAGTCCATCCGAGATTGTTTCAAACTGAAAATTCACAGACTTGTTTGGCGCCCTGGGCACTGCATCTTGCGCCCGTAAGATGCGCTCTCGGTTCTCTTCGGTCGTAACAAATGTGACCTGCAGATTTTTAGATGCGAGCCGCTTGGCAAACTGCAGCATTGGATTGATATGACCCTGCCTCGGATAGGGCACCACCAAAACGCGAAGATTGCTGTACAGGAGCCCCCCTGAAGATTCCATTCTCCTAAGCGATTACCACAGACAGTCACCAATATAATGATACATTTAGGAACGGCAACAGGCTTCCAAATTTAAACGATATATTTTCGCTGTACTGGAGGAGTCTTATGCAACCGCAACAATAACGTCTCATCACAGGAACGTGCCAGCGCCAGTGCCGTGCCAAAGGGATCACAATGGCTCGTAGTGGAATATGACGGTGAGGAAGGACGGATACCTTAATGGAATTGTTCCCAAGGAGTAAAACGACAAAAGATATTACAAAAGCGCTGACGTAATATTTTGGTGGCCGTGCTACCAACTCTTGGAAAATTATTAAAAAGTCTTCGAGAAGGATAAGTGAGGGTCGACATAAGATTCCGCGTGCATCGCACTAACTTTGATCGCGTGAGACCAATAATTGAGTTGGGATTACTCCTTGTGAACGGACGTTATAAAGGTTTAAAACGGTAAGTCCAATTGAAAAAAAATGATAAATATTTATTTTGTCAATTCATCATAATTCAAGGTAAAGGCGTAAGTTTAATTCCAGTTTTTCAAAGTTATATTTATAAGTTTCTGAGTAATTTTTTTTTATTATCCCACAAATAATTTTACAAATAAATAATAATAAATTTTTTATTATCTAAATAAAAATAAAATAATCACTAAAAATATAACATGTTTTATAATTTAAACCATTATTTCTCATTTAATAAATATAAATATAAATATATATATATATATATATATATATAATTTGAATTTAATCCCACTAAAATATTACTCTACATTTTGAATTTAAAATTAAGCAATGCCGTGAATGTGTTAGTCTGAATTTCATCCGAAGAGTAATGGCTTGGCCTTGCCTGTGTGTGTTTGGAGGTGGTACTCCTCTCTCTCAATTATCACTAGCCTACAGATACACGAGGACGAACATAAATGTGATTACATACACTATACACTTTCACCCTGATAAAATAAGGACTTCTTAGAAGTTTTGGTATTTTTTTGGATTAATATTGTAATGGTTTAAATTTAAGTGATCTTAAGTATATTGTATTCATTTATATTTGAAAATATGTAATCATGATTGTGAAATTGAGTTTTGATTAATAGCAGTATAAAAATTATATTTATGTGTATATTGAAAGTGAAAATTATTTTACTTTATATTTTATATTTATATTAAAGTTAATTATCAAAATATGTTTGATATAGAAAAAAAATGTTAAAAAATTTAATAAGCCATATAAATATTAAAAAAAAAAATCATAGGCTTGTCAAGACTATATCTTTCATGTTTAAATTGGTGACTTCACATTAAAGAATGCCTTAATAAAACACCTCATCAATGTTTATCCAAAATCTAGTAGACATTATATATATATATATATATATCCAATGTTAAGGTCACAATTAAGCTAGACACCAAATTGGTGTATGAGATCCTTTTGTTTGTGGGAAAAAAGACCCACCTCAACGATTTGACTACTAAATCCACAAAAACATACATACTCTTCCCCTCTGGTTTTGAATATATATATATATATATATATATATATATATATATATATATATAATACTTTTTGTAAAGTAATTTTTTCATTAATTTGAAAAGTTGAGAATTGTGTATCAGATTACATAATACCACTCAAACTCTTGCAAGGGAGACGAGAACAAAATTAAAATTAGACTATCTTTAAAGAAATAAGAACCAATTGGAATGTGACAACAAAAGAACTAGAACAACTACTACTAATATGCAAGACAAATTAGCCAAGTACAAAAGAGACGCCAAACATAGAAAACATAGCTTTTACGCCACAACTTCCAAATTTGATCCTTGTACCAAGACAAGGGATATAGGATCGGCGAAAGTCTGATTAACTATAGGGGGGGGCCAAGTTGACTCTCAAGTGACTCCATTGTTTTATCCACCTTACACAGATCACTATGGTTATGCTCGAGAGGGTGGAGAATATTTAATTGTGATTCTTGAGAAAAAATATCTTTAAGGCCACAAGTTCCGAATTTGATCCTTGTACCAGGATGGGGGCTCTCAGATTAGCTATAAGGGTAGGCCAACTTGACTCCCAAGTGACTCCATTATTTTTTCGAGCTTGTAGATCACTATGGATATGATTGAGAGTGGAGGACATATAACGGTGATTCATGGTGGTCCAAAGTTGTTCTACCCATTTAAGGTTCCTGTTAGCCTTGAGGTGTTGATCCAAACAAATCCAAAACACGCTCTAAGTCTTCGAAATCTTCTTAAAATCATTCAAAAGATCAAAACCGTCACATAAGGGGAACCTTCAAATAGGCAAAAAAACACTATCGAGAGGCGAAAAACGAAAGAAAATAGTGAAATAAGGCTTAGCGGTGGCTTACAACAACTTGGCTCAGCAGCCATCAGATATGATCGATCAACGGTCTAGATCTAATTGGTGAATCGCAATCGGCAAGCAACAATAGAGCATTCACCAAAAGGCCCGGGGTTATCACGATATGCGATTGCTATCAATCCCATCGCGATATCACAATCAAAGAAACACAATGGAGTGGGGCTTCTACCTATATAAAGCACTGATGCGATAAATATGACCCAAAAGGGTTCTTTAAGGCTATTGTATGTCATTTAAAATCCGCCCAAGGCCATTTTTTATGGGATTTTTAGTGTTTTAATGAATTTCTAATATACAAAGGGACAAGCCATTTGCGACATGCGATAGCGATTCACAGGCGCACCCGATAGAGAATAGACCGGATTTGAGGACATTTGAAGTCTCGGTGAACAATGTTTTTGGTGGATTTTCATAGTTTGAATGCATTTCTCTGTGTTAATAAAAAGCGGTTGTTTCAGGGATTCCAAAGGCCCGATGCACTCATCCATTGCAGAATAGGTGGCCACCTCCCCTTAAGACGTTATGCAATGATTATTTAACACTAGAAGAGGGATTCGAGGGGACAATGGTCGGGAGACAGAAAGCCGAAAAAGGGAAAAAGCCATAGAACGATGCAGCTGAACCAACAGAAGTGATCATGGAGCAATGCTGGCACGAGCAAGCTACTTGACAGCGTGAAGAAATTACCAGAATTTGGTTATTGTGTTTATTAGAAGACAGAGGGGATAGATTAAGACATCTCAAGCCTCAGAGCATTTGAGACCATTGTAAAAAGCCTATAAATGGCTGAAAGTTTGAGGGATTAGAGGTTCAACTTTCAAAGACCATGGATACTCTATTCCTCCTACTGTCTCATATTCATTCCAGTAATACAAGCTTCTTTTGTTGTTATATGTTCAATCACCATCTTTCCCTCTGTTCTAAGATTGTACTTGAATGGGTTATTCATGTTTTATTTTCTGTCGAATGCCAGATAATTGTCATCTTATCTCTACGTTGATAAATTATATTTGTAAGCTTCATTTACTTTATGTAGCTATTCATTCATTTGTGTTTATGTATGTATCTGCTGGGACAGTCAGGATTCTCCATCTATTCATTGGATCTATAAACTATTGAGCATTAGTGGTTGAAAGCCTTGTTAAGCTGAGGGTGTTCATGCATGTTTTGAGTGAAAATAGAATTGAAAAAGTCATCTGACTTGATCCAAACCCAAATCCATTCCAATAGTTCAGAGAACGATATTGAAGATTTATATGTTTCCAGGCATCTCCGAGCTACAACCTAGGAGAGCTTCTTGGAGTGCTAACATAATTGGCATCATTGCTGGGGAGAGGAGACTGAAGCTTAGCTTCCCTGGGGGACGACACAGATCCAACTTTGATGAGAGACAAAGTCTGGACACTATTTCAGTTGTAATCATCTATCTGGAGACTCTACTGGAGGATGAACCTCTTGGAGATTTCACTCCATAGTTCTGGCTCAGTTTGTGAGGCATACTAGGAGAAATCCTCAGAAGCCACAGGCTGATCTAGTACCTAACCCTGAAAAGATCATCAAAGAAAGAAAGGCGTTGCAAAAAGGAGCATCAGGTTCAGGTAGTTCTAAACAATATTATATATCTCTTCAAGAAAATCCTGTAATAGAACAAATACATGTTGAGATTATAGCATCTAATACTAGCAGTTAAAAAAAATCTCAGAGATTCATAGAGCTCCTTATTCTTTAGGTTCTCCTTTCGCTCTAACCCGAAGGAAGCCTCTCCTCCTATCCATCATACTCATTAGTCCTACCAGTCACTCCTCAACCCTCTACCATTCAGACTTCCAGTACCCTTATAGCCACCACATCTATGACAGGACCACAAGCACCTACCAAAATAGAAAGAACCATAGCTGCTACGTATGGACCTCTAGTACTGCCCACTCCTTTGAATGCCATGCCTACTAGAGAATATCATAAGTATAGGCCTAAGTTCACTGGGACTGAAGGTGTTACAACAAAGGAACATCTTGAATCATTCTATATCTATGCTGGTAACCTTGACACTAGTGAAGATGATGTATGGATGAGAGTCTTTGTCCAAAGTCTAGATGGAGAGGCTAGAAAATGGTTCAGAGAACTGACCCCAAGGTCTATAGCCAATATTGAGGCTTTAGATGATGCATTCCTAAAGCATTGGGGGACAAGAAGGATCTACCCTACTATGACACTGAGTTTGGGAACCTAAAGAGGGAAAATGGTGAGTTGTTGTCTAATTTTAATAAGAGGTTTAACTACATGTACAACAAGATACCAGCTGAAGTAAAACCCACCACTACCTCTGTCAAACTCACCTATGCTAGTGCCTTTGATTCTGACTGATGTCTACTATTGAGGGAGAGGTGATTTTCTACCTTAGATGATATGCAGGATGCAGCCTTGGGAGTAGAATCAACATCATGGCTGCAAAGAAGCTTAAGGGAAATGTTGATAGAAGGAGACAGAGGGGCGAATCTTCATCATCTTCGGATCCCAAGATAGATAAAATGACCAAGATGATAGAGTCATTAGCCTCTGAAATATCCAAATTAAAGGTTGAGCAACATCCTGGGAAAGGAAGAGTTCCTAATACCTTTGCTCCAAGAAATCCAAATCCATATAGAAGAGCTAATGAGCAGTTGCAGATTCTACAAAGAAGCAAAGATGCCAATGAAGACCAAAGGGTGAATACCCCTTTCCAGAATGTAGTCATGGAAGAGGAGTAGTTTGAAGAAGATGATGAGATCCATTGTCTGGAAGACAAAGGCAGTGCCTATTTTTTTACCTCAACTGCCTATGAAAGGTCATTTTTCAATGACTAGATCAGCCAAGAGTGGGATGGTGGAGCTGTTTTAAAAACTAATGATCAACACAGATATGATCTGAGGTCGAAGATGAATAATGCCAAGGAAACTCTTGCTTAGAGAGTTGTTTTTCCTGCAATACAGCAAGCTAAAAAGCGAAAACGACTGGCAGTTGATCCCATCATCCTCAAATCTCCAGCTCACGAGGTAAGAGGCCTTGACAAGTCTCCTTCTCCTTTCAGTTTTGAATCAGAAATTTAGAAGCTAAGCATACATATACCTCTGATTGAACTAGTGAATAATGAATCCTTCAAGAGATCTATCCTCGAGGCCCTTGAGCCTAAAGCCATCCAAGCCTCCACTGACTATGTAAATCTGCAAGACGACAAACCAGCTGTTGTTCTCAGCCCAATGATTGAAAATTATGATGACAACTCCCCATCATTCTATGTATATTTGACTATTCATGACAAAATCCTTCACAACTGTCTTCTAGACATAGGAGCCAGCCATAATCTAATGCCCAAGGCTGTCATGGATGAGTTGGGCCTTAACATTACCAAACCTTATCATGACCTATTTTCTTTTGACTCTAGAAAAGTGAAATGTTTGGGATTAATAAAAGACCTAGCCATCACCTTATCTTAGTTGCCCATGAAGAGCATGATGATGGATATTTTGGTAGCAGATGTACCCCCCAAGTTCGACATGTTGCTTTCCAGAGGTTGGATCAAGAGATTAGGCAGAACATTGCAAAATGATCTGTCCTATGCTACTATCCTAATTTGTGAAGGTGAAAGTAGGATATTATACAGAGACGCTCAGTTGGCTTATATCATTAGTGTGGAAAGGAATCCCACTAATCATCCCATCTATGTTGTCGACACTAATTTTGGAGCATGTATTCTTCAGATTGAAGAATCCGATTTGGCCTCCATGCAGCTTAGGAAACCGGTTTGTCAAATCACAGAGGAAGAAGTCCCACAAATTTGGGACATGTTCTTTGATGGAGCTTGCTCTAAGGAAGTTGCAGGAGCAGGTGTAGTCCTTATGTCCCCCACACAAGAATGCATTCATTTATATTTCAAGTTAACTTTTCAGGTCACAAATAACATAGCAAAGTATGAAGCCTTGATATTGGGCTTAAATGCTGCTAAAGAAATGGGCATAAAAGGTCTGAAATTGTTTGGAGATGCAGACCTTATCATTCAGCAGGTGAACAAAACCTTCCAAGAAAAGCATCCAAGGCTGAAAGCATATAGAGATGAGGTATGGAAGCTCACAGGTTCTTTTAATAGTTTTAGCATTTCTTACATCCCTAGAATGAAGAACCAGCTTGTTGATTCCCTTGTTGCGTCTGCTAGCACATTTATTCCTCCTTTGCCTCTTAAATTGACTTATGAAGTTAAGGTGAAATATAGACCATCTTTTCCTGATAATGTCAAATACTAGAAAGTTTTTGAAGATGATGAAATTAATAAGTTTTTACAAGTCATTGATGAATTTTTTGAAATGCACTTCGACCGGGAAAATGAAACCATTTAAGAATGCAACTAGTCCAAGCTAAAGGACGAGATTGGGCGGGAAAGCATTGTTCAGCTGCCTAGTAACTATATACCCAAAGGATTGGTGCCCTTGGAGAAGTTGTTTGATCATAATGATGTACCTTATAAGTCTGCCAAAAAAGAAAACGAGTCTGTAGTTCATAGACAAAATGTAGGGAGTACAGCCCAGCCAAAGTACATAAATTTGTCCACTCACTTGTCTTCTGCCCAAAGTTCCAAGTATTGCACCCTGATGAAACAATTTGCTGATATTTTTGCTTGCGAATACAGTTATCTTAAGACCTATGACACCAACATCATTCAGCATAAGATCCCACTAGAGAAGAACACCATCATTTTTAAGCAGAAGTTAAGACCTATCAGTCCTCTCTTATTGCCTTTGATTCAAAAGGAAATCAAGAAGTTGTTGGATGCCAAGATCATAGTTCCCCTAAGGTATTCAAAGTGGATAGCTAACCTTATGGTATTAAGAAAGAAGAATGGAGAAATCAGGCTTTGTGTTGACTTCAGGAATTTGAACAAATGCTCTAAAAAAGACAACTACCCCCTGCCTAAGATGGAACACTTGCTGCAAAAAGTTTCAGGGGCTAGAGTTATGCCTTTCTTAGATCGATTTTCAAGTTACAATCAGATTGTTGTACATCTAGAAGATTAGGAAAAGACCGCCTTCACTACTCCTTGGGGCACTTTCATGTACTCTAAGATGCCTTTTGGACTGATGAATGTTGGGGATAATTTTCAGAGGGCCATGGACATAGCCTTTGTGGGAGAGAAGGACAACTTTGTCCTTATTTACCTTTATGACATAACAGTCTTTTCCAGTAGTCACAAGGACCATTTGCAACATTTGAAGAAGTTGTTTCTAAAATGCAGACGGTTTGGAATTTCTGTGAACCCAAAGAAGTCACAGTTTTCTCTAAAAGAAGGCAAACTTCTAGGACATATTATTTATGCTAAAGGTGTGAAGATCGATCCAGCAAGATTTCAAGCAATTCAGACATTGTCCATCCCAAGGTCAAAAAGGGACATTCAATCTTTCCTAGGTAAGATTAAATTTGTCAAGAGGTTTATTCCAAACTTTGTAGAACTAGTGAAGCACATCACTTCCATGCTAAAGAAAGGATCAAAAATAAAATGGACAGATGGTGCAAGAAGCTCTTTTGAAGCCATCAAACAAGCTATCATGGAATCTCCCACTCTAATCAGCCCAGATTATACCATGGAGTTTTATATCTTCTCTTTTGCCTCTTATGATACACTTGCAGTAGTTCTATTGCAGAAAAATGATGAAGGTGTAGAGCACCTTATGGCCTTTTTTAGCAAAACTCTGAGGGATGTTGAACGAAGTTATGACTTTAATGAAAAACAAGCTTATGCTCTCACAAAATCTTTAAAGGCATTTAGAATTTATATTTTTCATTCCAAAGTGGATGCGTACGTACCTCTAGCCTCAGTAAACGATGTTCTAACTCAGCCAGATATTGATGAAAAAGGAGCTAAATGGATTGCGAAATTCATAGAGTTCAACATAGACGTGAAGCCCACCAAGCTTGTTAAAGGCTAGGGCTTGGCTAAGCTTCTATCTAAGGAAAATTGCAGTTTGTTAGCCATCAATTGCATGAGTTCAAATTTAGGTGGTTAGAAAATAGAGGAAGTAATAGAAGAACAAGAGCAGAATCAGTCTTTGGTTGAAAATCTAGCCACCTGTGAATGGGGTTCCATTGTAGTTCATTTTTTGCACAAGCTAGAAGTCCCTCCAAGGCATAGCTCAAGTCAAGCCCGGGCCATTAAGCTCAGATCAAAAAAATTATGCATTAATAAAAACTTGCTTTATTGGAAAGACCCATCAAGTATCCTCTTGAGATGTCTAGACAAAGGACAATCTGTGGAATTCATGCAACAGTTCCATTCTAGCATCTGTGGAGGGCATAATTATTGGAAAACCACAACCCACAAGATCCTGAGAGCTAGGTATTATTGGCCTACTCTTTTCTCTGATGTGTTTTCTTTTGTGAAGTCTTGTGACAAATGTCAGAGGTTTGCAGGAAAACAACAGCTAAAATCTTTTCCCTTGAAGCTAGTGCATGCCAATGATACCTTCCAGCAGTGGGGCTTGGACTTCATAGGTGATATCAATCCACATTCCAGTGGCCATCACAAATGGATCTTGTTAGCAACTGATTATTTCACCAAATTGATTGAGGCTATACCGACTAAAAATGCTAATCATAAAGTTATTGAATGGGAATATTTTCACTAGATTTGGTTGCCCAACCAAACTAGTCACTGATAATGCAGCAGCTTTTAGGGCAGAAGAATTGGTGGACATGTGTGAATCCATGGGCATTCATTTGGTGCATTCTACCTCATATTATCCTCAAGGCAATGGCCTCGTAGAATCATCTAACAAGAGTCTTGTAAGGATAATAAAAAAACTATTGGAGGACAACAAAAAGAACTGGAATTCCAAGTTGAATTTTGCACTGTGGGATGACAGAGTTACCAAGAAGAAGTCCATAGGAAATTTTCCATTTAAGCTGGTTTATGGCACTGATGTTGTTTTTCATATCCAGTTGATTCTCCCTATGGCCAAATTCTTGCAAGAAGAACATGATGAAGAGAAAAACATGGTGAGGAGAATGAATAAATTAGTTGAATTATAGCAAATCAGAGAACAACTAGTTGAGAAGTCAAGAATTCATCAAAAGAAGATCAAAGAAACCTTTGATAGAAAGACAAAAATGGATAGTTTTTAGGTTGGTGACTGGGTTCTAAAATGGGATGCATTGGAGGAAAAGAAGGGAAACCATGGTAAATTTGATGCCTTATGGATAGGACCATTTGTCATTGCTCAAGTTCAGATAAACAATATGTTCATTTTTCACAATTTGGAGGGGGAAGGTGTTTTTGATGGCCCAATCAATGGGCAGTTTTTGAAGATTTACTCCATATGAGGCTTTAAGGCCTTAATATTGTAATAGATATTTTCAATTTTTGTTTTCTATGCAAATAAACTCCATGCCCAATGGAACACTAGGAGATGAGTTTGTTTGGGTTGTTACTAGAAAGGAAGTAGTCTTTAGTTCTTGAAACCTCACAGGGAGGCTTTCATCCCCAGAAGGAGCCAGCGTTAGCCCTGAGGTGTTGATCCAAAGATCCAAAACACTCTCTAAGTCTTCGAAATCTTCTTAAAATCATTTAAAAGTTCAAAACCGTCGCATAAGGGGAACCTTCAAATAGGCGGAAAAACACTATCGGGAGGCGAAAAAGACAAGAAGACAGTGAAATAAGGCTTAGTGGAGGCTTACAACAACTTGGCACATCAGTCGTCAGATCTGGCCGATCAACGGTCCAGCTTTGATTGACAATTCACAATTAGCAAACAACAATAGATCATTCACCAAACGGCGTGGGCTTATGGCGATATGCAATTGCGATCAATTGCATCACGATATCGCAATCGAAGTAACATAATGGAGCGGGGATTATACCTATATAAAGTTTCGGTGCGATAAACCGGACCCGAAAGGGTTCCTTAAGGCTATTGTATGTCATTTCAAATTCACCCAAGGCCATTTTTATGGAATTTTTAGCGTTTTAATGAATTTCTAAAATACAAAGGGACAGACCATTTGCGACATGCGATAACGATTCACGGGTGGACCCAATAGAGAATAGATTGGATTTGAGGACATTTGAAGTCCGAGTGAACAATGTTTTTGGTGAATTTTCACATTTTGAATTCATTTCTCTGTGTTAATAGAAATCGTTTTTTCAGGGATTCCAAAGGCCTGATGCACTCATCCATTGCAAAATAGGTGGCTACCTACTCTTAAGGCGTTATGCAATGATTATTTAATGCCAGAAGGGGGATTCAAGCGGACAGAGGCCGGGAGACTGAAAGTCGAGAAAGGGAAAAGGCCACAACATGATGCAGTCAAACCAACAGAAGTGATCATGGAGCATCGCTGGCACGAGTGAGCTACCTGACAACATGATGAAATTACTAGAATTTGGTTACTGTGTTTGTTAGAAGACAGAGGGGATAAATTAAGACAACTCAAGCCTCAGATGGTTCGAGAGCATTGTAAAAAGCATATATATGGCTGAAAGTTCAAGGGATTAGAGGTTCAACTTTCGGAGACCATGGATACTCTATTCCTCCCAGCGTCTCATCTTCATTCCAGTAATACAAGCTTATTTTGTTGTTATATGTTCAATCGCCATCTTTCCCTCTGTTCTAAGCTTGCACTTGAATGGGTTATTCATGTTTTCTTCTCTATTGAAAGCTAGATAACTGTCATCTTATCTCTACGTTGATAAATTAGATTTGTAAGCTTCATTTAGTTTCTGTAGCTAGCCATTCATATGTTTTTATGTGTGTATCTACTGGTACAGTCAGGATTCTCCATCTATTCATTGAATCTATAAATTGTTGAGCATTAGTGGTTGAAAGCCTTTTCAAGCTAAGGGTGTTCATGCATGTTTTGAGTGAAAATAGATTTGAAACAATCATCTCACTTGATCCAAACCCCAATCCATGCTAATAGTTCAGAAAATGAAATTGAAGATTTACATATTTCTAGGCATCTCTGAACTACAACCTAGAAGAGCTCCCTGGAATGCTAACAGTGCCCATCCCAAAATACAATTGATATATATATATATATATATATATATATATATATATATATATATATATATATTAGCTAGTATAAACACTCCATAACATTAGCTACTTCAATACTTGTAAGTCAAATTAACCATACAATGCGAACACTTCATAATCGATCACTTTACATCATATGAAGCATACGATTTATTTAATCAACTCCTTCAATGTGTTTATACCAAATGGGCCATGCAATGAGTAAATGGCATATGATTATTTAATTACAATGACCCACCATGCCAAGGGAATTGATTCAACCTTAAAGGTAACATTATGCAAACCCGAAATAACATTAAACTCTAATCCTGTTAAAATATAAATCTACCAAATTTCGCCTGCATAAATCGCTTGTACAACAGTACACTAACTCCATGAGCTTCCAAAACATCATATGGAAATAAGAAAATATACAGTTGCAAGTGACCTGTTGCAATTCCATAATTAGTCAGTCCACGAACAAACATGTCTGCTACAACTATGTGCTGGAATGAGCCCATAGGGATGATCCTCCACCTAGCATGTTAAGTGTGATGCAGGAAAGTGTTCCCTCTGCAGACAGAGGAAACCCTTCTAGCCCTAGAGTGGGTCTAATCACAAGCAAGGACAAATCAACAATAGCTTTCCTTAAATAGTCATAGTTGGAGGCCTACCTCAACTGGTGGTCAATGGAGTTCCGTTGTGCTGCTCCAACTTCCGCTTCCTTCCTAATGAGTAATCAACCTGAAACAATGCAAATGAAACAAAACAAAGCACGTAACCAGAACAACAATGATCTATTTACTCACAAAGTCAAGAAGTCATGAGCTATCAAGTACATTACATACAAGACATAGGAAAACATCATTGATTGCATTAATTATGAATTAAGAGTAAGCTTAGAACCAAAGTCTTGATGTCACAAGCCTTCTCAGAAGGGATCCAACTAGTATGTTCCTCAAGCATTCACTCTTGAAGATCGATCTCCCAATACACAAGTCTCTCTCACTCACAAGTTTTACACAAGATTAAAGGCACTTCACAACCTTCCTCAAGCTATCAACAATCCCACACTTGTCACACTCACACCAGCTATCTAGTAAACTCACAAATACTAACAGCACTATCAGCAACCACTCCAAAGACTAATAACTCCAAAACTAGTAGCACATAGCAATGGTGGGAGTTTACATAGGAGAAGGAGTCTCCATGAAAGGTGGGAATATGAGCTTATCTCCAAGGAAGGTAGCACAAATGACGGAACAACCACGCCAGAGAAAGGAGGGCGACATAAACTAGGCGAACAGCCAGGTCTGGAGTCATCTGGAAGGCCAATTGTTGGAACAAATTCACCCAATCTGGATCATCGCGGGCACGTAACTAGCCTTCCGCACTGACATCACTATTGAATAACGTAGCTATTCAGGTCATCGCGGAAGATTACAAGCGACAGTTTCGCTGGCACATAAAATCCGACCATCGCAGGAATCAGGTGTATCTCTGCGATGGAAGCGCTTCTGGACTGTTTTGGAGCACCCTTCGGCATGTTTATTTAGCCAACAGTTTATTTAGCCAACAGACGCGATGAGTCAGAAACCTTTGGAAAAGTGGGTCA
The DNA here is from genome assembly GCA_031772625.1 of Pinus tabuliformis. Lineage (NCBI taxonomy): Eukaryota > Viridiplantae > Streptophyta > Pinopsida > Pinales > Pinaceae > Pinus > Pinus tabuliformis. Next base: position 1,170,807,869 of record CM062809.1, read on the forward strand.
TTTGGCAACATCAGAGAGCATTTGTCTAACATGAGCATGAATGAATTTGGACACATGACACAGTGGGAAGACTGGAGGGAAGATAGTGACAACTTACTATGTAACAGATGCCCCCTAAAGTATGAAGCCCAAGAGAGAGGGAGGGGTGAAATGATTTACGAAACGGACTGAGCTGGAACACCATTGTGGAGCGATAAAAAGGTGTCTTTTAAACTCCTAATTACCTTCACATTAATTATCAACCCAGGGACGACTTTTTATTTCAAGAGTGTACTCAGTCTGAGGCGGCTATTTACTCAAGAGTAATGTTTTGCAGTATAGTTCTTAAAATGCAAAAGTAAATGAAAGCTTGCAAAAGAAATCTAACAACAACATAAACTCAAATGCTCTGAAATCCAACTATTCACTCAGCAAACATCAATTGAGGATACAGTAGCAATAACTCATTCCTCTGGATATTGATGCAATTGAAATCAAACTGGAACAAGACAATCAATCTGGGAACGAGGAAGCAATAACCAATGTTCTCTACAGTTGACAGTCCTGCTTTAAAGCAATCAAAAGGAAATTGAACTTGAACTAAAGTTGCCATTGAAAGTAAACTAGGAAAACTCTTTAAAAGCAAACTAGTGCAATTAATCAATAGAAATAAACAACAAAGTAAATGGGTGCATGTCTACAACTTAACTACTTCAAAAGGCTAAATCACACCAAGCATTGCATCAGTCAAAGGTTCAGTAGCAATAACCCATCCCTCTAGAAACTGATGGAAAGGAAATTAGAGCATGGACCATAGGTCTGGGAGGTAGGCAGCGACTGCTGAGGCTCACTACAACCTTAGACCTTCTCTCACACCAAAGCAGCAAATGCAAGTAAATGGAACGACAGAAAGTAAAATGGAACAGCAAATAGGAAATGGAACAACAAGTCTAAAATGGAATAGCAGTAAATGGAACAACAATCAAATATGAATGTACAACAATCCAAATCAAGCACGCAACACACTTATCATTAAAAGGGACAGTAATCTGAGCTTCGATACAATATGCATGAATCACGACCATGAAATAATAGAACGGCACTTCCGAATAAACATCAGTCATGATTTAAGAATAAATCATACGTTAGTACCAATTCAGGAATATACAGCGCAGTTAACTTGTAATCTGTAAGGAACAACAATGCTATATGATTTGCCAAAATAAACAATAATGTGATGCATAGCATTCCCTGTTGTAAGTAACAATAATATTCAATCAAGTATAACAGAGCCGATATGTAAAATGGTAAAGTGCGTCAGATTACTGAACAGAGTAAAAGAAAAGAGATCAAACCACACATGAAGCATAAAGATATAATACAGCAGCAGCAACGTACTCCACCAAAGGCTGGTCCCTTAGCCGCCAGTGAATGCTGCTGGGTTACTTCAGGATCAAAGATGAATTGGCAACTAGATTTATATTAAAATATCAAAGCAGAGTTACTGTGGATTACAACAAGAAATCTCTCAATCTCTCAGCCATTATCCATTCTCTCTGCCATCCTCAATTCTGAATCTCTAATTCATCGTCAATTCCATCATTCGAATCCCTCTGAAATCACCATGAGATCACCCCGAAATCACTCTAAAATCACCCTGAAATCACACTGAAATCACACCCCTCTCTGATCTCTGTTGTGATTTAAATAAAGAGAGATCAGAGAGCAGTTACAATCAAGATAAGTACAACATGATTTCTATTACAAAATTAGATTGTTTTCAACCAATCAATAAACAAGAAGATATATTTCCATCCAGCTTTCAACAAGAGCAAGACGAATTTGGCTTTGCAGCTGAGATTTGGAGGACGGCCGCAAAAACAAATCTGAGAAAATCGTGCTCAAATAACCCTACGTTTCTCTCAGTACAAGCCGAATTTAGGTAAACCGTTCTTTGCCAAAGTTAATTGGGCCCGTTCTGGACAAAACCCATGTTCCAGATTTTCCAGATTCTGCTTCATTTGCTCAGAATCTCAACCGCAAAACCGTCACTTCTTATTCCAGCGAATTTCTGAGTTGGCACTTTTAATTATCAAATCTTCAATCTGGAAATTATCTTGGAGGCTAAAAATGGTGAATAATGTTACAACTGATTTATTAAAACTATCATTTATAAAATCATGCATAATCATCAATTTATTAGAAATAAAGGAGAATAAATAATATTCATCCATGAGAGCATAAATCATTTATAAAATGGATTTAAATGATAAATTATAATAGATGATATAATATAGAAGAGTAAAAGTGGATGAAATAAGTGTTACAAAGTGGTCGTATTCATGGCCCAACAACCATTTAGAAGAACCTGCATGAAAGTACAACTAATATCTCTGATAATGAAGTACATGTAGTCTAGGCATGGGCACAACCATCCAAAAGACATACAAAATAGGTCTGTGTTATGGACACAGGCATCCAGATAATGAGACCATGATGATGATAAAGGTATGGTCACAGCCATCCATGAAAACTCAGGTATGGTTGCAACCATCCATCAATAAGTCATGTAATCATGAAACCAATCCACGCAGCCCGAACATTCATAATCTGAGTTCGGGGTCTTGAACACATCCGATCATAGTACAAATTCTAACACGCGAATAGATGTGTTGAGGTTGAGCATGATAGAACATCGCTTGATTACTGGTCAATAATGAAAACCGTTAACAAGCGCGAGAGAAACCACCAATAATGCCAATGGCTCTCAAGGTACTTTCTAGCACAATCTACGAAGTGTGAAAAAGGAGCTGAAGTCAAACACTTGTGGAATCACCCAATCGACGACCAATGATGAAAGTTGATAGTCAGGTGCGAAAAACTTGCCATTGAGGCATGCAAGCTCTAACGTACCAAAGGGGATGTCTAGATCATTCTCCTGGATAATGAGCTGATGTCGACAGGAGATGACCCATTGCAGGAGGGCCATAATTTTTCCCCCATCAATGACACGAGGTAAGGAACAAGTGGCAGCTGGTGAAATAGAGTATCAGAGGAGAAGGCGAGGGTGTGAACTGTAGAAGGAATATACTCTTCAACATATCGCCGACATGACTCCAGAGGGAGGTGGCAGCATTTAGGCACCAATGGATCAGAGGCTCGAAGGAGATGACATGAATCGAATGGAATGAGGCTAGAATGATAACCCAAACCCGCGGAAGTCCAAATGACGATGTATGGATGTCCCAACCCGACAAGAAGCAAAAGTGTCAATGTTCAAGAGTGACTAGCTACCATAGACAATCAATGATAAACCTGTTGTGGAGTCCAATCTAGTAATAGTTTAACGAGCCCTAGGAAGGAGAAGCTTGAATATCATCATGGTGACGAGTCCAATGTCGTCAGGGTTTAACGAGTTCAACATAGGTAAAACTCAAAGTATTTTTCATATTTAGAGGGTTTGAAAAAGACACGGAAAAAAAAACTCCAGGGGGGTCCTTTTTCGTAGAGTTTTGTCTCTCGAGCCCGAAAAATTATAAAAAAATACTCGACAGAACTGCCTGACCATTACGATCGAGGAGTACCTTTCGTAACTAGTGACTTCGACCCGAAAAAGTAAAAAAGTGGTCAGAAGCACATCGTTTCGCAACCAATAACGAGCTTGAAACGACAAAAGCCTGGCAATCTTTTTGTCATTAAACGGTCGGAAAAGAGCTTAAAGGCGACCGACTCTTATTTCTTTTAACGAGTCAAGAGGGAAAACTCAGCAATCTTTTCGTCTTTAAACGGTCGGAAAAGAGCTGAAAGTAGACCTCCATTTTTATTCTCTTTAACGAGTCAAAAAGGGAAAAATACTCAGCAATATTTTCATCTTTTACGAACAAAAAGAGCTTAAAGGAGACTTGTCCTAGAGGAACTTGTGGTATAAAGGGTAGCAACTGGTTCCGGCAATGGTGGAACTACTCAAAACATGTAATGGTCAAGAGGTTGGCTAATAAAACCACTCATCGCTGCAGTTCCTCAGGAAGGGATAAACAATTAAGTGAAAGCATATGATCAGCCAAAGAGATGGTGGCGATGGAATGTAACTACCAAGGTTCATCTAGCAAAATTTAGTGGATAAAAACGACAATCACGAGGTGTAAATAAGGTATGGGTTCATTTTTACACAAGCTTGAACCATGGAGAACTCTGCTTGGATTCGGTTTCATGTTTACGCAATCTTGAAACGAAAAACTATGCTTGTTATAAGTTCGCATGCCCCTAGCATAATGACGCGAATCGAGGTACATGCCCCCCAAGCTTCATTGCATTCAACGAGGTGGATGGAATGAAGGTTCACGTTCGAGATCTTAGAAAGACTCGACTTGGATTTTGCGAGACCAAAGACTCGATTTGGAAAGGGAGTTGTTGCATTTTTTAATGAGGTTGACATAATGAAAAAGAAGTATCCTCATAACCCTTGTTTCATTTTTTAACGAGGTTGACATAAGATCAAGAACTTTCCTCAAGACTCCTTGTTTCATTTTTAAACGAGGTTGACACAGGAACAAACTATCCTCATGACACCTTGTTTCATTTTTTAACAAGGTTGACACAAGATCAAAACTATCCTCGGACCCTGTTCATGGACCACATGAGAACATGGCTCCCAAGAGGTCTTCACAGGATGGAAGAAATGCACTCTGGGAGGAATACATGTCATGATGCACCAATGACAGATCAGGTTCCAATGCCCCCAGTACATGATGTACGAGACCATCTGCATGATCATCTGCAGAGGCGGAGATAGAACGGGTAGCCACATAATTAACCTGTGGCAAGGAAGGTATTGCTGGTGAGCAAGAACCAATAGGGGGTGATGGCTGCGCAGGAGGCACCGGGGGACTAACGAACGATAATTGATCGATGGTCACCATTCTTCCATCGTGTGGAAAACAAGCCACACGGAAAAGTGAAGAGACGAGGGCCCCCATGGCATAAATATAGTCACGGCCAAGGAGAAGACTAAAATTCGCACCTTGGACAACCATGATGTCTATATAGACGGTTTTTCCCCCCAAAGTAATAGGCAACTTTGGGAGGATTCCCACAGGTTGACAGGGTTCTCCGTTGAATGCCAACAGATTCTGTGTGACCAACACAAGCTGTGGGGAACCCAAAGCTTGCCAAGTAGTGGAAGGCATAAGACTGACAGATGAACCTTCATCCAGGATAGTGCCAGGTACTGCCTAATCGTAGGCGTATACTGTAATCTTGGAAGGCACAGAGGATGGAAGGCGAAAAGTAGTCAAGTGACTCCAATCGAAAGTGATGGCCAAAATACTTGGTGCGGGAATTGTATGATTGCCCCCGTGCCCTACAGGAACCGTAGAAGGACTCCCCAGATCAGCTGCGATAGGAGAGTCATTTTCGGACTCTGGAGAATCTGATGAGACGAGAAGAACATGAGCATTATTCTCTTCCGAGACAGAGCGATCAACAGGTGGTGAACCTAAGTCGACACTCTTTCCGACCAATGGTTGGTCTGGAACAGGCTGAGCACAGCCAGGCTCAGAAGAAGGAGGACAGACAAGAGAAGATTCTACGTCAAGCTCTTTGTCAATGGAAGGAGGGTCTGAAGAAAGTTGTTGATAACCAACTGGAAGTTGGGGTGAAGAAGCTGTAAGACTTTCCAAAATGGCGGAAGCTTTATCCATGAGCGGACAAAGGTGAAGGGGATGGAGGCCTTCAAATAGCCTACAGGGGAATCGAATCTTCTCGTCCTTCTTACTGTTGCCAGTTGCTAGGATGGCATCGCCTTGAGCTTCATAGGATGATGAGGGATGAACCGGATCATGAGACCATACTTCTAGGATCCTTGGAATGCCAGGACAATCACAAAGAAGATGGTCACCCTTGCATAACTTACAAGGAAACTTAACCTTCCACGGAGTAGCAAAAGGTGGTTCGACCTGGGATGGACTTGGAGCAGTAACTGCATAGGTGGCCTTGGATTTATCAGAATTCTTCTTCTTCTTTGTCTTCTTAGGCTCCTGGTTACTTAATGTGAAACTTTCACCAAGCGAAGGAGGAGAGGAGGAGGAGGAAACAGGGGAAGAAGGCGTAAGCTTAACCTTAGAATCAACATGTCTTGGTTCGGACGAAGGAGACAGTGGAACAGGAGTCATGATTCTCGGGACCATCGAGGTTGAAAACAACCATGCGGGCAAACCGATGGTTAACCCAGGCAAAGACAAGGTTGCCATATATGGAGCACCGACATTCCCAAATGAAGGAAATGGACCAGGATTTCCATCCGGGGGAAAATCTTGGCCAGTAGACTCGGGGAATGTTGCCATCGAGAACGAGAAAGAACCCTACTCAAGCTAACACAAACAAGATCTAAGCGGGTAAATGTGAATCGTGGCCAAATAAATTTTAAGACACAGGAACAAAACTTGACCTTCTCATTTTTAAAGAGTCGAGAAAAGGACAAAAGATGACTCTAGTCGCCTTCAAATATTTAATTAGCTTGAAGTGACAAGTGCTCAGATGGACCTTTTCTTTTAGGGAGTTCGAAAAGGAATGAAAGTGACTACTCTGGAGAACTAGGCAAAAGGTTTACCAAACAAATCTGTAAAACTGCATATACACCTTGGCAGTCATATGAAAACCAAGGAATTTCTGTACGGTAGTCAATCTTCTCGAATGCTGTGTTCGGTGCGTTACGGCTTGTAAGGAGGTAGACACAGCTTCCTATGGATAAAGGATGATAACCTAGTGGGGTCTCCCCATATACTCGACGGTACGTGGGAGCACAATTTCGTGCTAGATCACTACTGAGTAACAGAAGGAGGAATCACCCAACCTTGAGTGGAAACAAATGTGACTAGGTTTAATGACGCTGGAGCACGTCTGTAGCCTAGACCTATAAATGTGTGCGTTATGTTCCAATGCGTTGTTAGATTTATTCAGTTCATTTTAAAGTTGATCTTGGATTATGTTTCAGTTTTCAGGCCTTACCGTATGTATATAACAAAACCTAGGATGCAGCTAGAATGAATGAACTATCCTTTTTCTTTGATGAACACCCACCTATGGGACGGTAGAGAGATTATTCCCAAACCAAGAAAACCAATGCAAAAAAACAGTCACTCAATGCAAACAGACATCAATCGCTAAAGTGAACGGATACTACTAATGAGAGATATAATCATTCGCTTTTCAATATGCAACTTGAAATGAAAATTCACTTTCACTTTCGCATGCTAATTGAAATGAAATCTTTTTGATTTTGATGTCTCTAATCTAAAAGAAACCAATAAGCAACAACAAATGTGGAAAAACGGTTGATCCAAACAATTGTAAACTATGTCCCGGTAGTGAAGAGAAATCGAAACAATGCCGAGATTGGTCCAATAGCAATCACTAAACAATCAACCAAAAGTAAGCAAAGGGGAAGGCTCAATCAAACCGACATCAAACAACAAACGAATCCTTGCAAACAAGAAACCAAGCGAAATTGATCCAAAAGACTTGAAACAATGAAACAAACAAGAAATCAAGCGAAATTGATCCAAAAGACTTGAAACAATGAAACTAGGTCACAAAGCAAGAAAAACAAGATTCATTTACCAAAGCTCATAAGAGAGTGCCTCAAACTCTAAACAGTGAAAAACAAGTCATCAAACAAGTGAGCACAGCAAGGGACTAACAAGACTGATGGATTCAGGAGGCAGAATTGAAAAAATCAATTCTACAGCAATCAGCACGGGTGATACACAAGCAACAAGCGCTGATAAAGAGCACACCACAGCAATAGAGCGATGTCAGTGCAAAAGTACATGACTTTCCCGCGATGGTCCGATTTAGAGAATCGTCGCGCCTGTTAAGTGTAATTACGCAATGAACAGGATACTAAAAAGGGGTGGCGCTATGAAAGCGCGACTATTAAATCAAAAGCTGCGATGATGTTCAAAACAGTAACAGGCGAACCAAAAACTCCCAAACCAAAGACAATCAATCTTTAATCAAATAAGGGCATTTCCCAGATCAGGCCAGGAAACTCAGAGGATTGGTAACTAATCCCCAAAACTTCAAAAGAGACCAAAACAAAACATCAAGACAAGAGTAAACAAAAAAAGAACAAAGGCCAAAACTCCCCAGTGGAGTCACCAATTTGCGATGCAGGAAAGTGTTCCCTCTGCGGACAGAGGCAACCCCTCTAGCCCTAGAGTGGGTCTAGTCATAAACAAGGAGAGATCAGCAATAGCTTTCCTTAAACAGTCATAGTTGGAGGCCTACCTCAACTAGTGGTCGATGGAGTTCCGTTGCACTGCTCCAGCTTCCGCTTCCTTCCTAATGAGTAATCAACCTGAAACAATGCAAAGGAAATACAACAAAGCACGTAACCGAAACAACAATGATCTATTTACTCACAAAGTCAAGAATTCATGAGCTATCAAGTACATTACATACAAGACATAGGGAAACATCATTGATTGCATTAATTATGAAATAGGAGTAAGCTTACAACCAAAGTCTTGACGCCACAAGCCTTCTCAGAAGGGATCCAGCCAGCATGTTCCTCAAGCATTCACTCTTGAAGATGGATCTCCCAATACACAAGTCTCTCTCACTCACAAGTTTTACACAAGATTAAAGGCACTTCACAACCTTCCTCAAGCTATCAATAATCCCACATTTGTCACACTCACACCGGCTACTTAGCAAACTCACAAATACTAACAACACTATCAGCAACCACTCAAAAGACTGAGAACTCCAAAAATAGCAGCACATAGCAATGGTGGGAGTTTAAATAGGAGAAGGAGTCTCCATGAAAGGTGGGAAGATGAGCTTATCTCCAAGGAAGGTAGCACAAATGACGGAACAGCCACACCAGAGAAAGGATGGCGACATAAACTAGGCCAACAACCAGGTCTGGAGTCATCTGGAAGGCCGACTGTTGGAACAAATTCACCCAATCTGGATCATCGCTATTGAATAACGTAGCTAGTCAGGTCATCGCGGAAGATTACAAGCGACAGTTGCGTTGGCACATAAAATCCGACCATCGCAGGAATCAAGTGTACTTCTGCGATGGCAGCGCTTCTAGACTGTTTTGGAGCGCCCTTCAGCGTGTTTATTTAGCCAATAGACGCGATGAGGCAGAAACCTTTGGAAAAGCGGGTCATTTGGCAACATCAGAGAGCATTTGTCTAACATGAGAATGAATGACTTTGGACACACGACACAGTAGGAAGACTGGAGTGAAGATAGTGACAAATTACTGTGTAACAGATCCAAACCCCGATCCATTCCAATAGTTCAGAAAACGAAATTGAAGATTTACATATTTCTAGGCATCTCCGAACTACAACCTAGAAGAGCTTCTTGGAATGCTAACAATGCCCATCGCAAAATAAAATTGAAATATATATATTTTTTTAGCTAGGATAAACACTTCATAATATTAGCTACTTCAATACTTGTAAGTCAAATTAACCATACAATGCGAACACTTCATGATCGATCACTTTACATCATATGAGGCATACGATTTATTTAATCAACTCCTTCAAAGTGTTTATACCAAATGGGCCATGCAATGAGTAAATGGCATATGATTATTTAATTACAATGACCCACCATGCCAAGGGAATTGATTCAACCTTAAAGGTAACATTATGCAAACCCGAAATAACATTAACCTCTAATCCTGTTAAAATATAAGTCTACCAGATTTCGCTCGCATAAATCGCTTGTACGACAGTACACTAACTCCACGAGCTTCCAAAACATCAAATGGAAATAAGAAAATATACAGTTGCAAGCGAACTGTTGCAATTCCATAATTAGTCAATCCACGAACAAAAACGCCTGCTACAACTATGTGCTGGAATGAGCCCATATGGATGATCCTCCACCTAGCATGTCAAGTCCCTCATCCTAATCGCCTAGCATTTGGCATGTGAAATATTTGTAGCCTCTGCGACCGTTGTGTGGACATTTTCACTATAGAAAAGCCTCTCTTGCAACTAACCCTGCTACATTATATACGACTCCCTCGCCCAGGGCACCTGCAAATTTATGGATCGACCCCCACGACCAATTGCTTGGCACAACATTGATGAGTGAGGTCTCATGGGTTGATTGGTTAGCACCACAATATTGTCAAAAAAAAAATTCGTGAACGCTGAGGAGAGTAGTCTTGCTAATAATTCAGTTGCGGCAAAGATATCCCAACTACAACTACACAGAGGCATAGTAAACCATGGAATTTACTCACTACAGAATAGAGTAAAACATAGTAAAGCTTGGAACAACACAATAAAATTTAGGGTTAAATTCTAATTCATGAAAATACATTCATATGAGACTGTATCTCAATCACCAAGTAAAAACAAAGGTTTATGAGGATTTACACTTCACCATGAGTTGCATAGTAACACACAGTAAAACATAGACTCTCTCTCTCACTTGAGCGCTACAAATAATTGGTCTGCCATTGGAAAGTTAATAAATTCAACAAGAGCGGCTAAAATAATTGGTCTGCCATTGGAAAGTTAATGTGTGAGATTGTTGTATATAGACTATGCATATTTACGAGGTTATAAATCTATTAACACACCAAGGATGTACATATTCGGATAATGTATTTTCTTAAATCCAAAAGTAAACATATACAGCTAGTCTCATTAATATACTTATAGGCCAATAAATATTGATTATCTTAATTGTTAGACTTACCTAAATCTTAAAATTGGCATATACAACACGTGTAGTAAAAGTTAATGTACATACCTAAATCCAAAGATGAATCTATATAACACGGCACAATTATTGTCAACAATTATTTTTTTCCGTAAAAGAAATTGGAAGATTTTTTGGATTTTTTGGCGGTGGAAAATTTTGAGGTGAAATTTTGATTTGTGTTATTTAAATCTGGTTTTTTTATTGTATATATCAATTCAGCACCCTGAAAAACTTCTAGGACATTTTGATTGTGTAAAATTATGTATCAAATTTGTGATTTCAATAAATTCCTCCCAAACTGTAGAAAAAAAAAATAAACCAAAAAAAAACTTAAAAAAAATCACACTAAAGCAAGTCTAAAGCAAGTCTAAGATAAGTCCAAAGATATTGACTTAATTTAAAGCATACCTAGTTCTATGTTGAAATGGTAATAGATAGAGTAAACTGCACAGGATTGCGTCGAGAAAAAAGTGGGGGGAATATTAAATTTCTTTGCGATTTCAGGAACCCAAGAAAGGAGGGCGTCATATACGACGCAACAAATATCGCTGCCTTTAGCGTTTAGCCTCTCTATGAGATTTGCTAACGTAAGTCCTCCCATTCTGCACAGCATGTCGAACGTCATCTGGCGGTCCTTGGACCGATTGAAATCCAACGGAAGTCCATCCGAGATTGTTTCAAACTGAAGATTCACAGACTTGTTTGACGCCCCGGGCACTGCATCTTGCGCCCGTAACATGCGCTCTCGGTTCTCTTCGGTCGTAACAAATGTGACTTGCAGATTTTTAGATGCGAGCCGCTTGGCAAACTGCAGCATTGGATTGATATGACCCTTCGTCGGATAGGGCACCACCATAACGCGAAGATCGCTGTACAGGAGCCCCCCTGAAGATTCCATTCTCTTAAGCGATTACCACAGAAAGTCACTAATATAATGATACATGTAGGAACCGCAATAGGATTCCAAATTTAAATGATATATTTTCGTAGTACTGGAAGAGTAGTATGGCGACTGCAACAATAATGTCTCATCACAGGAGTACTGGAGGAGTATCACAGGAGCACTGGAGGAGTAGTATGGCAACTGCAACAATAATGTCTCATTACAGGAGTCATATTCAAACATTGTCTCTACAAAATTTTTTGAATTTTTTTTCCCTGAATTCTTGTCACTTTTGGTGGTCAGGGCAATTCCTCTTCCTCGTCACATGACTCTCTCAGTGCGTAGTCTAACGAGGCGGAAGAGTTGCCCATAAAGTTATGGAAATTCCAGTGATATTTTGAGAAAATCCAGCAAGATTTTTTTATAAATCCAAGATATAATGGTTAAACTTCAAAATTTTAAGTGTTTTAAACGTTTTTGATGGTGCTGAATTTACTTCTACCATAAAAACACTATTCAAACACTGTGTCTACAAAATTTTTTGAATTTTTTTACCCAAATTCCAACCACTTTTGACTCTCCAGCCAATTCTTCCCCTTGTCAGACGATTCCGATCAAAATGGCTCGTAGTGGAATATGACGGTGACGAAGGACAGACACCTTAATCGAATTGTTCCCAAGGAGTAAAACGACAAAATATATTACAAAAGCGCTTGCGTAATATTTTGTTGCAGTGCTACCCCACTCTTAGAAAATTAAAAGGTCTTCGAGAAGGATAAGTGGCCGTCGAGATAAGATTCCGCGTGCATCGCACCGAACTTTGATCACGTGAGACAAATAATTGAGGTGGGTTACTCCGTGTGAACAGAGCGTTATAAAGGTTTAAAACGGTAAGTCAAATTGAAAAAAAAAATGATAAATATTTCTTTGGGCAATTCATCGTAATTCAAGGCAAATGGGTAAGTTTAAATAGAGTTTGAAGTTTTTCAAAATTATATTTTTAAGTTTTTGAGTAATTTTTTTTAACAAAGTATATATCAAATGAAAAGTTTTGTGCGTTTCCTTTGTGTGTTTGTTACATAGTTACCAAGTTCGGCCGTACTGCAGAAAAAAATTCGAAAATTCGCCGGTTCGATTCGATTTGCGAATTAATACGTCAATTCGAGTTCGGTACGGTGTATTAGATATTAGGTTCACAATTATAAGTTCATGGATTAACGGATTAAGACCAGTGCAGATTTTTATGCATTCATGAATCATAAGCATATTGAATGGTATTTAATAACAATATGTTTCTCCCATGCGAGACATAATGGCATAGAGCTATAATAGTTGCCTATTATAGGCCTGAACTTGCACTTAATTCTGGATAGGTATAGTTGAAATGAAGTTTTAATAGCAAAGCTTGCTTCCAAAGCGTTCTTCATAGAGGAGCACTTGTATTTATGGTAATCTACTAATCCTCCAAACAATGAAGATCGCTACAAAACTCATAATTAAGCTTTCTCTTCTTTATCACCGCTGGTGAGATGCAGAGAATGCTGGAGTTATTGGAATCATATGACCCTGGGGTGCTCTGTCCGCTACCACAGCTGCTGCTGCAGCAGCTAAAGGTAGCGTCCAGCACTCCATCTGGGCTGCCAGGAACAGGAATATTGATGGTGCTGCTCTTTCTTTTCAAACCCAAAGAGAAACTGCCCAAGGATGACCAGTGCAGATTTTTAATCGTAACGAGATTTTTAGCTTTCCATTTACGGTTCAAAAACTTTTCGGATCTATGAAATGGCAAAGATTATGGTTAAGATCTCATTTTATGCAATAAGAATTTTACAGGGAATTTCTCAACAACTTAGTAATTAGAGATTTAGATTTCCATACACGGTTAGAAATTTGATTATTTTAATTTTAGTTTGATTTTGATATTTTATTATACATTATTTACAAATTATTTTACCACATAATATGGTATAATGGAAAATAAATTACTAATACAAAAATCTAAATTTTTTATTAAATAATTAATTTAATTAAAAATAAATCAATATTATCATTGACATTAAATAATATAAATAGCTCTTATACATATTGAGAGATGAGTTAGTAATTTCTATATAATTGCAACTAAAATAAATATAACTTCTATTTTAACAAGAATTATGAAATAATGAATTGGTTGCGAATTGGTACCTCTTTTGAAAAAATCTAATTTCTATATCGTGTTAAATGAATAACTCTTTAAAAAAAAAAGAAGATAAATCAATATTATAAAAAATTATAAAACATATAAAATGGTAAGCTTCCAAATCCACAATTTTTATAAAAAAAAAAATAGAAAAACAGTAACTTCTATATTACAAAAAATTATAAAATGGAAAAATTCATTACTATAAAAGATATAAAATGGTAAGCTTCCAAATTGACAACTTTTATAAAAAAAATAAAATAGAAAAACAGTAACTTCTATATTATAAAAAATTATAAAATAGCAAAATTCAGTTTACAATGGATAAGACTTATAAAAAATAGAAAAAAAAAAGATAAATCCAATATTAAAAAAAAGAATATTAAGTATTTGTAAGACGTATAATGTCGAATTTTTTCCGTATTGAATTTTATAGTGTCGAATTTTTTCCGTATCGAATCGAATTCGAATTGGAATTCGAATTCGAATTCGAATTCGAATTTGGTAACTATGGTTTGTTATGATAAGTAGAGTATGCATCTATGATAGGAAAAGTTTTATGTATTTTTTAAGGATAAGTAGAGTATTTATTAGGAATTTGTTTGGGGTTTGTTAAGGGCTTATTTTTTTCATTTTTGGATATAATGAAATGGTCTAGTGGAAAAATTGAAAGTTTGTTTTTTAAGGATTATTCGTCAAATGGTCTAAAACCTAGCATCTGGTGGGGTGAAAATTTGTTAGCTTAAAGATCGATAAGTAATTCTAGTGGTTTTCTTTGAATAAAATCAATTTACATTCTCAAATAAATTCTTAAATAGCAGCTAATAATAATTATCCCACAAATAATTTTACAAATAAATAATAATAAATTTTCCCACTATCTAATAAAATATTCAGTAACAATATAACATGTTTTATAATTTATGAAACATTATTTTTTTTAATAAATAAATATATATTTTATTCGAATTTAATCCCACTATTTAAAATTAAGCAAAGTAGTGAACGTGTTAGTCTGGATTTCATCGAAAGAGTAATAGCTTCGCGTTGCCTTTGTGTGTTTCGAGGTGGTACTCATGTGTCTCAATTATCACTAGGCTACACATGCACGAGGACGAACCTAAATGTGATTATATACACTGAACCTAAATGTGATTATATACACTGAACCATGATAAAATAGGGACTTCTTAGAAGTTTTGTTTTCTTTAGGTATTCTTTTGGATTAATATTTTAATTATTTAAATATAATTTAAGTGATCAAGTATATTGTATTTATTTATATTTGAAAATATGTAATCATGATTTTTATGAGTCTTATATTGATATTGAGTTTTGATTAATAGGAATATAAAAATTATATTTATGTATATCTTAAGATGATTGAAAATGAAAATTATAAATAATTTTCATTTTCTATCTTATACTCACATTCGATTTAATTATCAAAATATTTTTTACAATGTCAACTTTTTTGTTTTAAAAATATAGAAATAATAGACAAAAAAATGTTAAAGCATTTAATAAACCATATAAATATTATAAAACAATTTTTTTTTCATAACCTTGTGAGGACTACATCTTTCATCTTTAAACTTGTGACTTCACATTAAGGAGTGCCTTAATAAAACACCTTATCATGGTCTATCCAAAACTTCGTAGACATTATAAAATAAATTATACATATATAATCCAATTTTAAGGTCACGACCAAGTGAGACATCGAATTGGTGTAGAAATCATTTTGTTTGTGGGACAAGAGACCCGCCTCCACGCAACAATTTGACTGCTAAGTCTACAAAGGCATGCATACTCTTCCCCTTCCGGTTTTGAGTATATATATATATAGATATAGATATATATAATTCTTTTTGTAAGGTAGATTTTTCATTAATTTGTAAAAGTTGAGGATTGTATATCAGATTACATAATACCACTCAAACTCTTGTAAGGGAGACCAGAAGAAAGTTAAGATTGGACTATCCTTAAAGAAATAAGAACCAAATGGAATGTGGCAACAAAACTAGAAAAAATACTCCTAATTTGCAAGTCAAGTTGGCCAAGTACAAAAGAGACGCCAAACATAGAAAACATAACTTTTAGGCCACAAATTCTGAATTTGATCCTTGTACCAAGACAGGGGCTATAGGATTGGCTAAAGTCTGATCAACTACAGGGGGAGGCCAAGTTGACTATCAAGTGACTCCATTGTTCTATCCAGCTTGCACAAATCATTATGGATATGCTTGAGAGGGTTGAGAATATCTAACTATGACTCTTGAGAAAACACAACTTTTAGGCCACAAGTTCTGAATTTGATCCTTGTACTAGGATGGGGGCTCTCGGATCGGCTAAAGTTTAATCAGTTATACGGGTAGGCCAAGTTGACTCTCAAGTGATTCCATTGCTCTGTCTAGCTTGTGCAGTTCACTATGGATATGCTTGAGAGTGGAGGATATATAACTGCGATTCATGGTGGTCAAAAATTGTTCTACCCATTTAAGATTCCCAAGGCAAAATACAATTGAAATATATTTTGTTTTTTAGCTAGGATAAACACTCCATAATGTTAGCTACTTCAATGCTTGTAAGTCAAATTAGCCATTCAATGTGAAAGCTTCATAAATCGATCACTTCAAGTGTTTACATCATATGAGGCATACGATTTATGTAATCAACTCCTTCAAAGTGTTTATACCAAATGGGCCATACAATGAGTAAATGACATATGATTTTTTAATTACAATGACCCACCATGCCAAGGGAATTGATTCAACCTTAAAGGTAACACTATGCTAACCCAAATAACATTAACCTATGATCCTATTAAAATATAAGTCTATCAGATTTCGTCAGCATAAATCGCTTGTAGGGAAATACACTGTAGCTCCACAAGCTTCCAAAACATCAAATGGAAATAAGAAAATATGAAATTGCATGCGACATGTTGCAATTCCACAATTAGTCAATCCATGAACAAATACGTCTATTACAACTATGTACTGGAATGAACCCATAGGGATGATTCTGCACCTAGCATGTCAAGTCCCTCATCCCAATTGCCTAGCACTTAGCATGAGAAATATTTATAGCCTTTACGACCATTGTGTGGATGGTTTGACTCTAGGAAAGGCTCTCCTGCAACCAGCCATGCTACATTATGTATGACTCCCTCGTCTAACGCACCTGCAAATTTATGGATCAACTCTCCCGACCAAGTGTTTGGCGCAACATTGATGAGTGAGGTCTCACGGGTTGACTAGTTGGCACCACAATCTTTGTCTCATACATAATCAACTTCACATATAGCGTCTCGATCTATGGCCCAAACCTCTGACCTTGGATTTTATGGCCTCTCGATTTTCTTGCTATGGTGTATTGATTACAAGGCATGATGGCCTTCGGTGTTCCCACACTATGGGCCTTCGACCAACATATTAGATATTTCCTTTTAATGTGAAAGTAATTAGCGTAAGTTCATATTGTTTTTTCCTTTTAATGTGAAAGTCGTCAATGTATGTTCATATTGTTAGACACTTAATCCTTTTGATTGAGATTTGGGTTGTTATGAGATTAGTTATTAGAGTCCAAGAAAACCTGGAAATTGAATCAACTATTTTCATATTGTATTAATATGTACACATTGTATGATTTTCATATTGTATTAATATGTACACATTGTTCATCATTCTTTGTGATTATTATAATAAAGTTGATTTGATTTTCCACCAAATTGTGTGTTTAACCGTGGTATTAGAGAGGAGGTTCATTTCCCCGATTGACTAAATTGAGCCACAAGTATTGTGGCCTTCCAGAATTGATCCACTAGTTTTGTGGCATTGAAGAGCATATCTTTTGGAGTGTTTTGCAGAACATTCATTGTTAAGTAGCTGTTTTGTGTGAATAATCTCTATTTCCATTTTGTGTTTGACGAGAAAGCATATTTTGCATATTGCATGAAGGAGAGGCATTTCTTGAAGTCATTGGACACGTTTGAGAAGACATTTTTTATGCAAAGGAGAGCCATCCACGTTGCTTGGGATTTGGACCATAACACAATAGATAACACCCTGAATTATCATAGGTCTTAGTCACAAACTCTACCTCTACTCCATGCGCTCCATGCCTAGCCTCTAGGGAATTCTTTCTGACAACCCATTTTTTTTGTTTTTTATCTAATCTCCGGTGTTGCTCATTGCATTTTTTTCCTCTAATGTATATTATGTTTCTATCTTCTATGTTATTCCTCCACATTAATTCTTTTCTTTTTCCCCAACTTAGTGGTCTCCTTGTCCTCACTCCATGAGTGAGATTAAGATGGCCACAATTCTCTACCAATGCCATCAAATGCCATGTCTCCAATTTCATGTCAATGCAGTTTATGGAAGGTCAGCAAGTAGCGTTTGGAATTTAATGTAGCTAGGAATGTGGTTGTTGAAAATCAAAGCGGTTGGCTATGGGCTCACTCAAGGAATGAAAAAACCTCCCCCTCATAGTTTTGTATCCATGATGTCCTCTCTTCAAATCAGCCACCAATTACAACTCATAATTAATTTTTTAAGTCTTTCCAACTCCTATTCCATCAAGTCATGAACCTAACTATGGTGACACATAGTCATGTTTACAAATTTGTGGGTGAAGGTAAACGGGTTTTTATAGACACAATCTTCTTAAGACAACATCATCGTTTGTGTTCTATAAATAAAGAACAAAAATAAATAATAAGATTTTTCTTTTAACTATTACATATGTTTATACATTAAACAAAAATAGGTACAAAACCGTCATTTGATCTACCATATCCCAGGTTTCCTCATCTAGTCCAAAGTTTTTCCATTACACTTTGACCTGCTCTATTACGTGAATCCTGTTAGCACTCAGATTTTCCTTGAAGTTGTTGGGAAGAGGAAAGGGGTTCGAGGTAACCACAAACCAACTTTTAAGTACATAATCTAGCTAATATGTACTCAAAGAGGGCTCTCTCTTTATGATTTAGCTTGGTTTTAAAAGATATTAGGCTAGTTATGAAAGTTTAGGGGTTTTGATTGTGTTTATGTGGTGAGATTCAATAGCAGAGGGGTAGGACTGAGTAGTTTAGGCCATTGGGCTAATGGAGTCAAAGAAGATAGCTTAACTGGATTTGGTTTCTTAACAAAGGATGGTTTCACAGGGCAAGATGGTCAAACAGGGAATACATAAAGACTTGGAATAGATGAAATGGACTCAAAATGGGTGAAGGGCAATTAAGAACCCTTCAACCTATTTGAAAATGGAACTTGAATGATTACTAATAAATAGAATTTGAGTATTCTTTACTAAATAATCAAAGTGAATAAACTATAAAACAAGAACAATTAAGATTTCACTGTTTATGCTAGTTCAGAAGAAAACATTGAGAATAATAATGATTGAAATAGATTGCAATCAAGCATTTCCAAATTATTATTTTCCGTTTATCATTCAGATATGAAACATAGATGATATAATAAACAAGGAAAACTTTAAAACATAAGGTATAGAGGACTTATTGATCTAGTGTTTGACTCAAGAAATCTGTGAAAAGTCCTTTGCATCAATTTTTTATCCAGCAAGCCATACAAAAGTTGGTCCAACAACACTTTATTCCAAAATAATCAGTATTACCGTAAGGTCTAAGAATCCACCCTCAATACTCCAATTGAGGGAGTATTTATACAAAAAAATTACAAAAAATATCTCATAACAGAGTGAGATATATTCTAGGCTGACTATGAATAAGTTACAAGAAAATAGAGACAAATGGTCTCGAAGATAGGACAACAGGTGAGCTGAAGTTGTGCTGTTCTTATTCTTATGAGTGTGTTGGAGGCAGGCCCTATGATTTGGCTTGCTGCTATCTTCTTTGGTAACTCTGTGCTGGTTGCCCTGTTTTCATTGATACTCTTTACCTATTATGATACACTTCGACCTGTTTGATCTCTATTCATATTTTTTACCATTACTTACTACAGTAAATGACCAAAATTTACATTTTACCAAGGATAATTTTACAAAATTTCCAAGATGTCTTCCCATCATTTTGCTTCTAGAAATCTATTTTTCTGAATCTTTCTCAAGCTCTCATCAGTTTCTGTATATCTAAAAAAGGTAGGCTGAATTGGGAACAAGTGCTTTATCTCCTGCATGACATAAGAACAAGTTCTCCAGACTGTCATAGAGAACTCTGCCCATAGGAAATGATTTGTTGCTGATGCACTTGTTGAAGAACCTGCTTGGTTGCCTGCATACTGATCCAATTTCTCCACGTAGTCTATATGCCTCATTAGTTTATCATTAATAACTAAAGGACTTGGCAACCCTTTGCTCTGCAAAACATCAAATATTTTCATGAAGGCATTAATTTCTTCTTGCATGTCATGGCACCTTCTTTCTAAGTTCTGCATCAAAGTTCTTTTAGTAAAGACTCTTTTGATCTCCAAAATTGTCCCTGTTTTATCTTGAATGTCCAACTCTTCAAGCTGGTACTTATTCCTAGTATTCAAAAACTGTATGAGCCTGTTAGCTTCCTCAGGCATATTTCCTAATTCTGCCCTTGTCTTTTGAATTTCTTCTCGAGCTAGTTTTACTAAATCAATTTGCTCAAAGATTATTTGAATTGATGGCCAAGCATCATTTATTGATTGAGTGATGTTGGTCCAAAGAATTTTCTTGATTTCTAACAGAGGCTTGTCAAAAGTAAGATCTTTTTCCAATGATTTCACTTTGTTTTCTAATACTTTAATCTCTCTTGTCTTTTTTGCAGCGTTTATTTTTTAGAGATCATACCTTTGCTCTAAGTTGGCATATTGCTCCTTTACCTTATTTAGTTATGAAACTTGTAGTTTTAGGTCCTACATTAATTTTATTAGCTCCTCTGTGCTCAAATTAGCAATGCTACCCTGTGCTACTCCCACTGTTCATGTTGTTGTTGTACCTGTAACTGCCTCTGCTGTGACTGTTGGAATATTTGTCACCAATGCTAGTCCAAGAGTTGATGGGACTATAGTTGAGACTACTGGTATCACATTGGGAGGCTGAGAGGTCGAATCTCCCTGCTTGTCCTTCAATGCTTTCTCAAGTTCTTGCTCAGTCTCATTTAGTATTTCATTAAGTTTTAAGAGAAAATCCATCAGTTCTTCTTCAGAATTTTGCTTTATAACCTTAGCAGTTTGTGGATGCTTGGAAGGTCGCAGTTTTAATTGTTTCCTTAGGGCCGCAATATCTTCATCTTTCTTTTTGATCAAGGCTTTTGTATCCTTAACATCTTTGGGATCATGACCCAATCCAATAATTATTTCTTCTAAGGACATTATTCTGTTATCTTTGGCCTGAGAGGAGGCCTTCTTCAAGTGTAATTGAGCAGTAGTGTTATCCAAAGAATTTTGCAACCTTTGGGCCATCGTTGCCTTACCACTCAAGGTTGAGTAAATCATTTTTCCAGTTTGTTTATGCAATTCAATTTGATCCAAAGGATGAATATCCTTTGCCATGACTTCAAAATTTGTTTTGATATAATCTGGTGCTGATTTAGGATGCTACACTTTTGGCTTGAACTAGCTCATTATCATCTTGCCTTCTTTGATGTCATAGGCTGACATCAATCTTTGTCGATTTGTAGGGGCCATTTTCAAATATTGGTTATAAACTTGAAGTCTCAATGGATCATTCCTGGCCTTTATTTCTGTAAATGTTTTCTTAATATCTAAGGCATCTGTCCCTGGTGGCCTGAAAGAAGATGCCTCTGCACTTTGTTGTCTTTCTAGCTCCTACCTTTATGAGCTAGTGGATGTTCCTCCCGCTGGAAAAGTTTTTTGGCTCTCTACTCTTTCTTTGTTGGAATTATGAGACAAGTGTTGTCCTTGATGGCAAATCACACAGGTGATAGATCATAGTGCAGCAGGTCAGTAGCAGAGAGTTGATGATCATACTACAAAGAATGAATAAAATAAGGTATACGCAGGTTCCTCTTATCGAAGTTGTGTATACATGCAGGATCATCGATCAAAAGGCATGTATGCGTATACATGCACTTTCATGCAAGGGAAGGCACGTACATTGGGTTTTGGTCCATGGTATTAAGTCCTTGGTATTTGGACCTATGGTTTTGGACCATGGTATCTCGTCAGAAGTGTTGATCCCAAGTATTGGGTCCATGGTATTGATTTGTTATGGTTTTGGACCATGGTATTGAGTAAGGCCTAAGACTATAAAAGGAAAAGAAGATCATTAGGAAAAGGATTGAGAAAGTCTTGAATACCTGATGAAGTATGAGATCCAGTATGCAGGTTATGGGTTGATGATGCATTGCTTGATCTGAGCTAAGGAGGAACCTCACTGGTTGATGGAGAACAAGATCTAAGGAAAAATCGGGATCAAATGGATTGAAATGAACTATCTCTATATGGTTGATTATGCTTATTATAGATATGTATATTGACGCATGTAATGTTCTGAACTGGGTATAACTTAAGTTTGAAATAGCTGCAAGTCATGATTGAATATTTATAGATCTGTACACGGGTTGTCTTTGGTGAAAGCGCGTATGTACGCGGGTTTGGTTCATCGTAGTAGCGTATATATTATGAAGTATGATATTTGAAGTTGCAGTTGGGTCTGATTGTTATTGCAGAGTTCTGTTGTCTGCTCTGTGTTCTTGTGAATGTGTTGTTGACAAGGTTTCAGTGTTTCAGTGATTCAGAGATTGATGATGCTAGTATTGATTGATTTTGTGCTTCAATGATATTGATGGGTCTAGTATGAAAATTGGATGAAATGTGGCCTTTAGATTACGGTGTTGTGCTTCAGGAGTATCCAGCATGAAAATTTATGAAACGTGGTACCTGGAGGAAGTAGAGAAGGTTGTAGCCTTCTGTAGGTCAGCACCTACGTACTAGTACATCAGCTAGTACAAGAGCCAAGGGGGTGGTAGCTCCCTTCCAGTAGCAGCTGGAGAACGAGTAAAGGTTGGAGCATTTCAGGAGGCTGGCACCTACGTACTAGTAAATGGATCGGCTAGTACTAGAGCTAAAGGGGGTTGTAGCTCCCTTCCAGGAGAGTCTAGAGAACGAGAGAAGGTTGTAGCCTTCTGCAAGTAGAAACCTGCGTACTGGTATAAGATTGCACCAGTACATTGTAAAATGAAGTTTCTTATTAAAAGAAGATAGAGATGACTTGCAGCAGGTGGTTTTCACCCACATTGGGTTTCCACCTTATATCATGGTGTTCATGTGTGCTTCTTGTGTGTGATGATCTGTTTTATTTTACTGCACTTGCTTACTATTCATATGGTTAATTAAGTTCTGATGCACTAACTAAAGATCAAAATTTAATGGATTAACTGAATCATAAGTATTACGGATATACGCTAGTTGCATTAGACACACTCGCATATACACACGGGTTATATTGACTGAAGTAGCATATATGTATCTAAGTAAGGAAATGAAAACGTTTTATTGATTTAATAATACTGATTCACCCCCCCCCCTCAGTATTATTTCCAACATTCTTCCCTCTGACAATCTATAGTTTCTTCAGCAAATTCCTCGTTTGAAAGGGGATTTAGTCTTTGTCTTTTTGTTCCAGGCTGTCCTGAAGGTTCACTGGCTGGGGTTGTTGTTTCCCTGTCTCTTTTTTTATTTCTTTCCTCATTTAGAGGAGTTTGCAAAATTGGAGGCTCTCCCGTATTGATCTGAATGGGAGGAGTATGTAATTGAGCCCGTTCTTTGGAAGTCTCAGGCTGCTTAGACATTGTAGACTATTATGTGGTTTGAAAGCTAGTCTCTAATTCCTTGCCCTTTAGTGTTCTTGTGGCTAGTGTGCTTGTTTCCTGTGAAGGCTGTTGAGAGGTTCCAGCACTGGAGGCACCAACTCCATATCTTTGAGATAACTCAAATAGTACCTACCCAAAAGAATCCAGGTCAAGCATTTTCTCAAGATCTCTCATAATATTCTCAATATTGACCTATACACTATCATGTTCTACTAGGGTCCCTTCCCTCCATTCATCCATATTTGAAAATTTTTCAATCTCTGGAATTATAAGGTGAATGTATGGTGACAACCTATTTTTCATTCTCCTATCATAGATGAAACCATTAGGGTCATATGGCCTCCAACCAAAACTTTTGTGAAACTTAAGATGATCTTCTAGAATTTTCTCTGCTTCTTTCCATGCTTCCCTATCATTGCAGACAAAAGGGCCTAACTGATTTTTTATTCTGAGTTGAGCTTTCTTTTTGGCTTTGTAAAAATGAACCATGTCTATATGTATCATTTGTCTAAAATACTCCAATGCAAATAGTCTCATTGGAACATATTTGGGTAACTTGAAAGGGCAGAGTTCACATCCATATATCCGGATCTCTGTATGGTTCTTGTATAGGTACCAATCACCTACTCTGTATTACTTAGAGAGCTGTAGGATTTTCTTGATGTCACCACTGATTCTAGGAGGGGAAACCCCTGTCAATAGAGTGGTTGCAGGATGAACAAATTGGTCAATGAACTCATTGTATGAGTAAGGAGACTCATAGGATGCATGGAAGATGGGGCTCCAAAAGGTAACAGACCTTGGATTTCCTTTATTGTCAAGTTTCTTCACAGGGAAAGGGAAGTTCTATGACTGATAATACAACATAAGATGATAAATGAAAGTGGTGTATTTAAAGACTCCTTCATTGTCCAGTCTTAGGAATTGGTCATGAATTTTATTAGCAATATATGAGGCATAATCATATTCAACAGCTGGGGGTTGTCCAGGAGTAAAAATTGACAACAACACTAAGGTTACATCATCAACATACTCACTGGAGTTGAATCCCATGATTAAGGCTATCATATCAACAATGAGTTTTCCTATGTCTGTGAAGAAAGTCTGTAGATAGGGAGGTGGTCCTTTAGGCTAATGTTTAGGGTCCATGAAAATCTGACAGATGCGAGTCAATTCTGATTGAGATAATTGGGAAGATTTCTCAAGTAAATATCCCATAGAAAGAGGAGTGAGAGCTTGTTCAGGGGAAAATTGCAACATTTAATTAATGGATGCAACTGTTATGGGGAAAATGACTGTTTGACTTGGGGACATGACAACTCTGAGATTAGGGTCACAGTTTTCCTAGCATTGATGAATAAGATCAGGGAAAACATGGACTGAGGGGAGAAAATACCTAGGAAGGTTTGATTCCCACAGTCCCAGGATATCTGAGCCATTTAGGTATTGGTCTCTGGCTTGGCAAAATATTTTCAAGTGGTTTTTGTCAGTGGATAAGTCTCTTATCTGAAAGTCTTTATCTACAAGACGCAGATAGTCTAAGTCTTTATGAGGGGCATTCATGGGTGCAACAGACAGGGCCATAGGGGTTTCCATTTCTGGTTCTTGTGGATTCAGAAAGGAATTTGGGTTTCTAGTGAAAGATGGGCAAATTAACTGATCTAGGAACTTACATTGGCAAAATAAAGATTGAACTTGCAATGAATTTTGCCTTTCTTTGTGGATTTTATGCTGTAAAACTAAACTTGCAAGGTTTCAGTGGAAATTAAATATCTGTATTTGAGGAATGAATAGAGTAATGGCCGGTGCTGACGGTGGCTAACAGGTTTTGGCTGCGTCGGTTGCAATTTTCTTAGCAAGGTGGCAGTTTGGAAGCTTGGAAGGTTGACTTGAACGTTGTTTGCATGGGAGCATGGTTGCAGTACAGGATAACAAAGAAAATGACACTTTGTTGGTTTTATTAACAAAGTCAAAGGTGGCGGGAATTTTATTACTCGGGCGGATGATGTAAGCAGGAAAGGACATTTTATTGCATGCAGAGGGCGGTAAATGGTATGTGATCGCACCGCATTTGGAGACGGGCAGGTTTTGGCCAAGAGCCAGCGATCCCATAGGTTTTGCGACGCATGGCAGGGTACTATACAAAAACCACTTTGTGATCGCTCGCTAACGTGCGGTCACAAAGTCATGCGTGATATTATTAAGGACCGTTGGATGACGGAAGCGCGATCAGATGGCTGACAGGAGGCGCGATACGACGGGGTTTAATGTGCGCGGGCCCGACCCAATTAAAAATTATTTAATCATATCGGGTGCAATATGATTGGTTGGGAAGGGTTCTTAATTAACCATGAGGGTCAATTAATCAATATTAATGGATTGGGGGGATTAGGCTCTTAATGAAAAACAAATTAATTCATTAATCCTTTTTTAAAAGTTGATTATGGTTATAATTAACCGGGGTAGGATATATAAAAATGTGGGGATTTTAATATAAAATAATATGGGAAAGGTAATACTTGTGCGGGATTTATATAATACATAGGTTAATAGTTGATATGACCATGTAAATGTAAAAAGTGTTATGTAAAACATTAAAATGAGTATTTAACTTCGGCTTAAGTGGAAAAATGAGCTTTTATGTGATATCGGGTATTTTTCCTGAGTAAAATAGGATTTTACATAGGAAAAGACTTATGAGAGTGAATGAATGATGATTTTAAGTACTTAGGTTTTTAAATTATTGGGCTGAGGGTCTGGTCCCTCCAGAAGTCAGAGAAATGCTCTGAGCCCCTCTAATTTTCAAATACTTTAGTATTTAGGGGGAATTAGTAAAAAGTTTAGGGAAAAATGAGAAGGGGAGTTAATTATTTTGACCTTGTCTTGCTCGAAATGCATCAAGTGTAATGTTTGCCTTGCACTTGTGATGAAAGTGAAAATTAACACATCTAGGGACATTATCCATTACATGTAATTCTGCAACATCATCTACCTACCCTACCTACTTTAATGTGACATTTTTTTCTCCTTTATTAGGGTGCACTTGGACTAGCAAACTCTTATCACACTTTCTTTTCTTTTACATGCGAATATCTATCTCAATCTAACCTTATTACATCCAAGGGCTCAGATTAAACTGTTGAGCTCCTTTTATTCACTCTACCTATCTACTTATCTGCCAAGATTAAACAGTTTGGTAAGATTTTATTCTCTATCTCTAAGGCATAAAATTCAAATATGAACTTGCCAAGCTTAAGCTGTTTGACTGTTCATCAATTGTGGCATAAGTTACAAGTTGTACACAAATTGTTTATTAGATAAGAGTAAAAATTAGTGGCATTTAGACTTGCACTCTTTCCTTGGTCTTTCTTTTGGTAGGGTTCATTTTCTTTCACTTTTTTGACCATTTTATTGTTTTCATCCTTTGATTTTTCTTTTAAGGTATACCCTCTTTACATTTTTTAAATTTTTTGATTTTTTTGACAATATGGAAAACCTTTGCAACAAGTAAAGGTATGAACATATTACATAGTCCATCAAGTTAATCATTAAATATGACACCTATTGGTATAGGATCATAACACTGGCTCCACTTGGGGATGGCTTTTCCTGGTGGAAAGTCAAGAACAACAGGTCAGATGGCCACTGAATGATTTTGACTGAACTGTGAAATGTTCTTTTGCTTGTTGCTTTATTGTATGTATGATAGTGATACTTCTGAAGCTTAGGGCATTCTCTTCGGGCTTCAACTCCAGCAAGTTACTATCCAATCCAAACTGTGACATTACTAAGGATATAGTATGTACATGCTAAAATCAAGATACATTAAAAAGTAGGATCAAAGTAATTTTTCAACATCCGACCATTAACTGGCCCTTCTTTTGTTTCTGTCCCATCCAAGTTTTTCAAATAATAAGTATTGTTTCCTTGTAAGGCATGGATAATAAAAGATCCTTTCCATAGGAAGTCAAACTTCCCATGTTTTCCCTTGTTCTCTCTCCTGGAATCCCATCTTAAAACTTTGTCTCCAAGGTAGAAATCTTTTACCTTGGTTCTTTTATCAAATATTTTCTTAAGCTTCTCCTGCAACACTTGGGATATTTGATACACTTCCTCTCTGGTCTGTTGCAGATGGATGGTCTGGTTTATCCTCCTTTGAATATCATTAGGTTCCACCTAAGCTTTTTGAAGTAATTTCATTACAGGAACTCCTAAAGATGAAGGAAATACAACCTCCATGCCATAGACTAACTCAGAAGGGCTAGTTCTAATAGATTTCTTGGTGGTGAGTCTGTCTGCCCATAGTGCATTTGTAAGTTTCTTGTGCCAATTTTTCTTATTCTCCTCCAATAATTTTTTAATAAGATTAATGAGGCTCTTATTGGAAGACTCAGCCAGACCGTTACCTTGAGGGTAATAGGCTGTGGAATGGCCTAAAGTGATATGGTACTTGTTACAGAAACTTATCATTTTCTTGGATTTGAAGGTAGCAACATTCTCAGTTATGATTTTATTATGACAGCCAAATCTAGATAATATGTTGGTTTCTAGGAATCCTATAATCACTGTATCATTGGCTTGTCTAGAAGGAATGGCTTCTATCCATTTGGTGAAATAGTCTGTGGCAGTGAGAATCCATTTGTGTTGGCCAGAAGAGGGAGGATGGATTTCTCCAATGAAGTCCAAGCCCCATTGTTGGAAGGGATTTTCAGTGGAAATTGGTCTCAGGGGTAAAGGTAATAGTTTTCTCTTACCTTAAAAAATTTGACATTTATGGCAAGCAGTGACAAATTTCTTTACATCAACGAACAAGGTTGGCCAATAAAATCTAGCCCTTCGGATCTTGTCTGCAGTTGATTTCCAATAAAGGTGTCCACCACAGTCTCCTACATGAAATTCTTGGAGAGCCTTGTCAGCTTCTTCTTTTAATAAACAATTCAATAGAATACCTTCATGATTTTTCCAAAAAAGAGCATTATCTAAAGTACAAAACTTTGAAGCTTTCATCTTTAAAAACCTTTCCATTGTTTTGGATAACCTTGGAGGAGCCTGCAGGTTTAATAATACATAAATTATATTAGCATACCAAGGTGCATCTAAGAAGGCTTGGATGATTTGTGGAGTCACCATCTCTTGTTCATTATCGAGTTCATTAATGTCCAGGGCTTGACAAGTTGTTTCAGTCATGAGCTTGGCCAATCCCTATCCTTTTATAAGCTTTGTAGTTTTTATTTCAATATCATACTCTAATATAGTAGCAATCCATTTACCTCTTTTGCCCTCAATTCCATCCTGGGTTAAGATGTCTTTGACAATAGTATTTGGTACATAGGCTATTACATGGGAGTACAATATGTAGACTCTGAAGTCTTTAATAGCTTTTACAAGTGCAAAAGCTTGTTTTTCCATGATTTTGTATTTTAATGGTGCATCCCTAAGTGCTTTACTAAAAAAGGCTATGGGTTTCTCACATCCTTGATCATCCTTTTGTAGTAAAATAGCTGCTATGGTGTGTTCTGATGCAAATGAAAATATTATGAAGTCTTTATCAAACTTTGGACTTGTAAGGACTGGTGTTCTGGTCAAAGCCATTTTAATTTCTTCAAATGCTTGTTTGGCTTCAACTATCCATTTAATACTTGAATCCTTTTTCAACATATTATTAAGCAATCTAATTAATTTAGCTAAGTTAGATATGAATCTTCTCAAAAAATTAATCTTTCCTAGGAAAGCTTGAAATTCTTTGACATGTCTAGGGTGGGGTATTTACAGAATGCCTTCTATTCTAGCAGGATCAATTATAATGCCATCTTTGGAGATGATATGGCCCAAGATTTTACCTTCTTCTAGACCAAACAAGGACTTCTTTGGATTCAAATAAATACCATATTTTCTGCATTTTAAGAATACTTGTCTAAGATGATCCAAATGTTGCTGATCTGATTTAGAAAAAACAGTTAAATCATCTAGATATATAACTAGAAAATCATGAATTTATTTTGAAAATGCTATGTCCATTGCTCTTTGGAAGGTTGCTCCTGCGTTTTTAAGTCCAAATGGCATTTTGACATACTTCAATGTGCCCCATGGGGTTGTAAAAGCAGTTTTTTCCTAGTCATCAGGATGAACCAGGATTTGGTTATAGCCTGAAAACCCATCTAAAAGTGAAATCCTAGAAGCACCTACTACCCTTTGTAAAATGTGATCCATCATGGGTAAAGGGTAATTATCCTTCAAAGAAACCTTATTTACATTTCTTAAATCAACAAATAATCTGATTTCTCCAGTTTTCTTCCTAGTAGGTACTAAATTAGACACCCACTCTGAAAACCTAATAGGAGCGATTATCCCTGCTTCATATATTCATTTGATTTCTTTTTCAATTAAGAGCAACAGTACAGGGTTAATTCTTCTGAGATTTAGATAATTTTACCATTTTCGGATTTTCTTCAGTTCCCAAGTTATATTCCTCAATATCTACTTTTAATGGTTCCATCTTAGGTTTCTTTGGAATATCATTAAAATCAAAGAGATCTTCCAAAGGAGTTAATATTTTAAGCAAATGATTGTCTTTTAAATTAATGACTTCAGATTCTCCTTCAATAATCTCATCAATATCCATTTATTTAAGGTCCTTCATTTCTTTTATGGTGAACTTTGTTGGATGAAGCATTTGAATTGCACTTTCTATTGAAATGTCTGTTTCTATCCTATTTGTTTGATCAAACTCACTAACTGTATCTACATTTATGTTACTGCTACAAAATTCTTCATCTAAAGTCAAGAAATTATTAATCTTCTTATCACCATCAAACACTTGCCAGTTCTTTAAATTGTCAGGTATGGCTGGTTTGTGTCTAATCTCAGTTGTGAACTGATGATTAGGTTCGAATGGTAATTTGCAGGTGCTGGCAAACATTGCCCGACTATGAGCTTGCAAGTTATGTTTTCTTGGGATTTTAGCAAGCTTAGTTTCCAGAAATTTATTGAGAATCTCTATCACTGTTCCTTTGTAATATTTCAATCTGGGATCATTTTTTGAATACTTCCCTTTCATTTGTTGAAGTATTAAATCAGAATCTCCTAGGACGATACCCTAATTGCCCCAAATCGTTTTTGACAAGTTTAAGACCTAGCAACAGAGCTTCATATTCTGCCATATTATTGGTGCACTTGAAGTTTAATCTGTAGGCATGGCCTTCAGCATGATCATTTTCAAGGTTGTGCACCCAAACTCCTACTCTTGCTCCTAGTTTGTTAACTGAACCATCAAATTCTAAATGCCAAAGAATTTCATGTTCAAAATTAGTATCAGGAGTCTCATGAATCTGCTTAATAGGGAGATCTGGTTTTTTACTTCATTCCGGTTTCTCCTGTGTATCTGTTGTTTCATTGTTCTCGGAGATTTCCTGGATTTGAACACTAGACTTTTCATTTGTAATTTCTTTTAGTTTTGTTGCTAAAACTTCTAATTAATTTGAGGAATCACTTTCAGCATTGTAAAGAATGAAAGAATCCATATCAGAGTGTACTGAGTAGATAGGGAAATTTTGGGGTTTCTCCTGACTACTTACTACATATTTCATTAAGGTTTTTATGTATAGTTTCTTAGGTTGACCGAACACTGAAATAGTAGCATAAGACATGTCCAATTGTAGAGATCCTTGAAGCTTTGCACCCCAAGATCTGGACAATAGCATGCCATACTTTGGTGGAATATCTGCTACTACTATGTCCATTAAGATTGTTTTGGCAGGATATTGAACTAATGATACACACAAGTCTTTGATTAATCCCAAACATCGCACCTGACTCGAATCAAAAGAAAAGAGCTCTTTGTATGGCCTGGTGATGTCTAGGTTTAATTTCTCCATTACAGACTTAGGCATTAGGTTATGAGATGCCCCAGAATCAAACATGGCATTATGAAGTATTTTATCATGTATGTTTAAACTTACATAGAAAGGAGGAATTCCTCCATCTACTGGTTTTCCATTTACCTCAGGGCCAAAGATTAATTCAGGTTGGTCATCAAAAACATTTACTGAGTCTTCATTAACAGAGATTTTGAGTGATCTATTGATTTGGCTTCGGTAGACATCATGTTTAGCTAATTTAGACAATGGAACAACTATTTTTAATTTTCCTACTTCAGTCTCCAGATTAAAAGGTTTTTCAGTCTGAGTTCTTGTATTTTGGACAGTTGGATTCTCTTTATCTTCTATATTCTCTGTGTTTTTCTCCTTTCAAGAGTGGGGTTATGGGCTAAAGTTGTTTCCAAATCAACTTCTGGAGGTTCTTCCATGTTTCCTTTGGAAGGAAGAGAAGTGGAGAGTTGTCTATTATTTGGTTGATTATCGGATACATCTTCAATAATTGGGTTAGCTGGATTAGGATCTGTTCTAGAAAGAATATGTACAGGGGTGGTATTGGCCTTACCTTTGTTGGGCTATTTTGTAGCTTTTTGTCTGTTTGTTTTAGGGACATCAATTCTTCTACTCCTCAGATTATATTGCTTGTGGACTTCATAAATGGTTGTATCATATCCCTCCCTGAAGTCAAATGATTCACCTGACTGAGTTTGGAATTGTTTAAGAATGTGAGCTTCTTGATCCTCTTGGGTCAAGAAAACTTGTTGTTCATTATTGATTCCCATCAAGTTTATTTGAGTATCTTCTGATGGTTCATCAGAAGTTTAGGCTTCAACATAATTTTCTTGGAATGGGGGCCTAATATTTTGGTCAGGCCCAGTCTTTCCAGTGTTCTGGTTTTGGTTTTTCTGAAATTTGGATTTCTCCCAGTATTACTTGGTTGACCATCCCAAGGGGATTTCCTTTCAATTGTTTCTACTCTATCTCCTAGCCTATCCATCCCTTTAATAATAGCATCCAGTTTTTGTTCAAAGGCCGAGGGTTCTTCTTTCAATGGTATTCTCCTTTCACTTATGGCTTTAACTCGTTTAGATATTAGGTTGGCTTCAACACTGACAGCTATACTTTGCATATCTTCTAAAGTCTGAGGAGCTCTTTCCCTAAGCTAGTATGCCATATCAGAGTCAAATCCATCAGGGAATTTGATCAATGCCAAATCTGGAGGAGGTCTAAGGTTTTGAGGGATAGCATTGTAAACATTATTGAACCTAGTGCAGTAATCTTGCACAGTTTCTTGTGTTCCTCTCTTCAAGTTTTCATATTCTGATAAGATTTGGAGAGGATCTTTCTTATTTTCCCATATATTTAAGAATTTTCTATAAAGGGTTTCTAGGACATTTATACTATTGGCAATGAGAGCTCTAAACCAAGTTCTAAATTCTCCAGTCAGACTTTCAACAAATATTCTCATTCTGACATCATCTGTATCTATTCCATATATCTCAAATTAATCAGTCATCTTTTCGGTATGTTGTTGTGCAGGGTAAGTACCAGAGCCATAGAAAGGAGTGATTTTACTTTGATAATCTTGGGGCATAGCCCCTGGATTGGCCGATAATACCAGAGGAGTATATCTGTTTTCCATTGCAGTGGATAGTGTTGAAACAACAGCTAGGGTTGGTCTTGGAGTGGTGGATGGAGGGGTGGAAGGGGTGGCTTGAGGTTGAGATGTCTGAGGTGTTGATGATGGACTTGGAGAGGCTGTAGTGATCACAGAAAGATTTGGTGTTCCTTCAGAGGTAAGCTCAGATTGCATGGAGTTCTGCAAATGTATGTCAAGATGTGAAGTGACAACTTCAAGTTGTCAATCTTCAATAAACATTGGGTCATGAATTGTGTGGGCTAACCGAGAGTCAGAAAAGGTTACAAATAAAGAGGTCTCAAAATACTCATCAAAGGGTTCGTCCTCAAGGTAGATCCACTTCACAGGATAGGATCTTGATCTGTATAGAGGCTGAGAACTAGTAGAACTTTCTTGGCTTTCTTGTCTCCTAAGAATCCTAGGGATCAGATTAGGATTTTCAAACACAGGTGGTGGATTTGGATTAGGATTAGCTCTAGTGTAATGAGTCCTTTCTGAAGCTAGGTTTCTAGGTATATTTTTGGTTTTTTCTCTAAATGGGTTGGACAATACAACTTCAATAGTTTCTTTAAGAGGCTTTAGGTATGGGATTTGAACTTTCTCAAAGACTTATTTGACAAGAGGAACTGATCAAGTATTTGAAACCAGATGTTCAATCCATAAACTAGACCGGAGATAGACTGAAGCAGCATTCATTTACTTATGCAATTGCAAATCAAGAGAAGTTCAAAGGCTACCTGGCTACCTTCAGGCTCCGTTTGTAGCTTATAAACTAAACAATAGTAACAAACAAATTATTCAGATCCCCAGTGGAGTTTCCACTATGTTTACACTCAGATTTTCTTTGAAGTTATTGGGAAGAGGAAAGGGGTCCGAGGTAACCACAAACCAAATTTTAAGTACAAAATCTAGCCAATCTGTACTTAGAGAGCGCTCTCTCTTTATGATTTAGCTTGGTTTTAAAAGATATTAGGCTAGTTATGAAAGTTTAGGGGTTTTGATTGTGTTTGGGTGGTGAGATTCAATAGCAGAGGGGTAGGACTGAGTAGTTTAGGCCATTGGGCTAATGGAGTCAAAGAAGATGGCTTAACTGGATATGGTTTCTTAACAAAGGATGGTTTCACAGGGCAAGATGGTCAAACAGGGAACAAATAAAGACTTGGCGTTATCACTCAGGTTGTTCCCCAAAGTTGTATAAAAGGGAATACGGCCGAGGTAACCAAAGACCAATCTTTTAGATACAGATTCTAGCCAATCTGCATCCAAAGAGGGCTCTCTCTTTATGATTTAGATTTGTTTTGAAATGTGTTAGGCTAGTTATGAAGTCCAATGGTTTTGCTTTGGGTTTGGATGGTGGAATTCAATAGAACAATGAGGCAAACTGAATAGCTCAGTCCATTGGGCATGATGGAGTCAAAGAAGGATGGATTTATGGATTTGGTTTCTTAATAGAGGATGGTATCATAGAGCAAGGTAATCAAACATGGAACAAATATAGGCTAAAATCAGATGGAATGGACTCAATTGGGTGAAGCGAAGTTAAGAATCCTTCAGCATATTGAAAGAGGGAAAATGGATGATTACTCTTAAGGAACAGTTAAGAATTCCTTAGCAAATAGTCAAATATGCAAGAATCAAGAAGCAGGAGCAACTAAGAATTTAGTTCTTATATTAATTCTGAAGAAAACACAGAGAATAATAAAGATTGAAGACAGAGTGCAGTTTAAGCAAATTCTGAATTAATCATTTTCTTTACCATTTAGATTATGAAACACAGATGATATAGTAAACAAGAAAACTGTAAAACATGAGATATAGGGGACTTATTGATCCGAAGTTTGATTCAAGAATTTTGTGACAAGTCTTCTGCATCAATTCCTTATCCAGTAGGCTAGACAACAAATGGTTCCAACCGCTTTTTACTCCAAAAAATTTCAGTATTACAGTAAAAAAACTATGAATACCCACCAAACCCAAATACTTCGTTTGGGGGCGTATTTATACAAAATATCAAAATATCTTACAAAATATCTGATAGAGATAATATCTAGTGATGACTAATCCCTTTTTTACAAAATATAGAGACAAACAGTCTCGAAAACAGGGAAAAGATAAATTGATGCCATGTTGGCTGCTCTGTCTTTATCGGATGTGCTGGATGCAGGCTCCGCAAGTCAGTTTACAGTTGTTTTCCACTGATACTCTGTGTTGGCTGCTTCGCTTTGTCAGATGTTCTTCAATCCTGTTTCAATACACTTTGACCCATTTGATCCTCGTTCATCTCTGTTCATCTTATCGTGGAAAAATAACCCAAAATTTACGTTTTACTTAAGAGAAATTTATAAAATCCCCAACATGTCTTCCCACCATTGTTGCTCTAGCAATTTATGCTTCTGAAGTTTCCTCAGGGTTTCATCAACTTCTGTATATCTGAAAAAATTAGGCTGGAGCTGAAACAGATGTTTTACCTCATGCTCAATATAAAATAAGTTCTCTAAGTTATCATAGAGAGTTTGGCCTGTGGGGAGTGCTTTTACTCGTGAAGCACTTGTTGATAAATTAACTTGATCAACAGCATATGTGTTCAACTTATGTACATAATCTGTGTGTTTCATAAGCCAATCATTATTTCCTAAAAGACTTGGTAGTCCTTTCTCTTACAAAACTGTAAACCTTTCCATGAAAGAATTAATTTCTAATTGCATATCCTGGCATCTTCTTTCCAAATTCTGCATTAAAGTTCTCTTGGTTAGAACTTTTTTGATTTCCAAAATGGTGCCTGTCCTATCTGGGATGCCGAGTTGTTCTAGTTGTTCCCTATTTCTGTTATTCAAAAAATGTATGAGCCGGTTGGCTTGATTAGGTATTTGTCCTAATAAAGCTCTTGATCTTTGAATTTCTCCATGTGCTGTATTCATTAAGTCAATTTGCTCATAAATAGTTTGGATAGATGGCCAAACATTACTTAGGGATTGATTGATGTTGGTCCAAAGAATTCCTTTGATTTCTGCCAGAGGCTTATCCATAGTGAGATCCTTCTCTAATGTTCTCACATTATTCTCTAATGTTTTAACCTCTCTTATTTTCTCTGCCACACTTATTTTGGAATTATCATAACTCTTTTATACTTTTGCCAATTGCTCTTTCACTCGTTTCAATTCTGACACTTGGAGTCTCAATTCTTCCACGGCCTTTATCAATTCTTCTGTGCTCATATTAGTACTGTTGCCTGGTGCTGCTCCTAGTAATGATGTACCCATGATTGCCTCTGTTGTGGTTGTTAGGACATTTGGGTCCAATGTTGATATAATTGTTGAGGGGACTGCAGTTGTGACTGTAGGAATTACCTCAGGTGGCTGGGAGGTCGACTCTCCCTACTTCTCCTTTAATGATTTTTTGAGTGCCTGCTCTATATCAGTTAATATTTCATTGAGTTTCATGAGCAAGTCCATCATGTCTTCTTCTGATTTCTGCTCTATAATTTCTGCATTCTGAGGGTGCCTTGAAAGAGGAAGCTTCAGCTGTTTCCTCAGGGCAGCAATGTCCTCTTCTTTCTTCTTGATTAGTGCCTTTATGCCTTTAGCATCTTGGGGGTCATGCCTCAGTTCCGTGATGATCTCTTCTAATGATTTGATTCTATTATATTTAGCCAGAGAAGAAGCCTTTTTCCAATGTAACTGAGTTGTTGTGTTGTGTAAGGAACTTTGTAACTGGTGGGCCAACATTGCCTTATCAGCCAGTGTAGAATAAACCATTTCTTCAGTCTGCTTGTGAAGTTCAATCTGGTCGAATGGATGAATGTCTTTGGCTAGGACCTCTAAGTTTGTTCTGATGTAATCTGCTGCCAACTAGGGTTGTTGTACCTTTGGCTTAAAATAACTCATTAACATTTTTCCCTCTTTAATGTCATAAGAAGACATTAACCTTTGCTGGTTTGAAGGGGCCATCTTCAAGTATTGATTATACATCTGAATCCTCATAGGATCATTTTTAGCTTTGATTTCTATGAAAGTACATTTAATGTCTGAGGACTGTTTTCTTTGTGGCCTGGTGGACGATACCTCTACACTGTGCTGCCTTTCTAGCTCCTACCTATGTGAGCTAGTTGATGTATCCACCACTGGGGAAGTCTGTTGTCTGACTACCCTCTAACCTCTTAGAATCTTTGTCGTTTCTTCAATATTTTCCTCTTCTGACAGAGGATTCAGTCTTTGTCTCTTTACTCCTGGTTGTTCAGTAGGTCCACTGATAGGTGTGGCCTCTTCCCTCTCTCTCTTGTTGCTTCTTTCCTCATTTAGAGGAGTTTGCAATGCTGGTATTTCTGCTACTTTAGATTGGGGTGGAGGAATTTGTACTTGCTCCTGTTCTTTGCACCCCCTTAGCTGATCAAACATTATTGGCTGCTCTGTAGTTTCTACCTCTTTGCCTTTTGAAGTCCCTGTGACTGATGTGCTGGTTTTCTGTGCAGGTTGCTGAGAAGTTCCAGCAGAGGATGTCCCAACTCCTGATTGTTGAGGCCGATTGAAAGATACCTAGATTGCGGAGGTAAACTACGAATTCGCAGGTCAAATGGAGTAATTTCGAGCATGACGCTGGAGTTTCTTGGCTGGGTGATGGGCTAACTGCTCGAACAGCCGACCAGACGTATTTTGCATGGAGCACAGTTTGCAGAGAATCGGGGAAAAAATGACATTTTGTTGTTTATTTAACAAAAATTGAGTTGGCGGGTATTTTTGGCATTTATTGAGCGGATGATGTCAGCACGACGAGACATCTTGTTGTGTAGCAGAGGGTGGTAAGCGGTTTTACCCCAGACGGCTTATGGGCTAAAGTGGTTTCGGACAGGAGGGCCACGAGCAGCGCTGGAGTGTGATGCATGTCCTGGTACGGGCGACGATACCACCAATCTCCCGGGTAGTAAAATTCGGTGGATGGAGGGCTAGCAATATAGATCTCAGCCGTTGGATGCGAGGGTCGAGATTGGACGGACGATGCTTTGCGGAGATGGCAAATGGTTAAGGCGTGGGACCGACACACGACAAATTAAAGTTTTATAATGCATTGGGGTTTTTACAATTGGTTTGCGGTGTTGTGGATTTGGTTATTTAATTAAGCAGAGGTTAATAAATCCCAATGTTGCGTGCGGTGAAAACTATGGTTTATAGTCAAACCGGGGGGCGGGATATTAAATAATGCGGGGTTTTATATATATGTACATATTACGGAAAAGCGGAAAAACTATGGGGATTTATATAATAAAGGTTGATTTGTAAATTTTTAATATGAAATTTTGAAATACAAGCGCTGAGTATAATGTTTTTAAGAAACTCAGGCCAAAAGGAAAAAGGAGTCTATACACGGAATATGACAATTTTTCCTAAGTGAAGTAGGAATTCACTTAGGAAAATGACGAAATGAAATGAGATGGAGTGACTTTAAGGATATTAGGTAGATCTTAACACCATTTGGGAAATTAGTAAATGATTTCAGGGAAAAACATGAGGGGAGTTAGTCATGCCTCGCTTGAGTTTCTTAAAAAATATAAAACTGCCATAGTACCTGTGATAGAGGTAAGATTATCATTCTGAGAGACAAAATCAATCACAAGTCTCTTTCTGCAACATCAAAACTGCCTACCCAGCCTACTGTATGTAACATTTTCCTTCTTTTGCTTTGGGTGCACGTGGACTGGCAAAACCTCATCAATTTTCTTTTCCTTGCATGATAAGCCTATCTAAGTTTGCCCTTATTTCTTCCAAGGGATCATATTAAATAGTTGAGCTCCTTAGCTTCTCTACCTACATACTTATCTGCCAAGATTAAACAGTTTGGACGTATTTTTATTCTCTATATCTAAAACAAAAAATTCAAACATGAACTGGCCAAGATTAAGCTATTTGGCCATTCATCAATTGTGGTAAAAAGTTCAAGAAGCTGTACATGATGCTTTACTTATAGAAAATGAAATAATAGTGGCATTTAGAGTTGCACACTTTCCTGGTCCTTTTTATTTGGGGTTCATTTCTTTTCATTTTTTATTTTGACCATTTATCTTTTCACCCCTTGATTTTTCTTTTAGGGTATACCCTCTTTACATTTTTTTATTTTTTTTATTTTTTGGGAATATGGAAAACCTTTGCTGCAAGAAAAGGTATGTACATATTGCAGAGCTAATCAAGTCAATCATGAAATATGACACCTATTGGTATAGGAGCATAACACTGGCTCCACTTGGGGATGGCTTTCCCTGGTGGAAAGTTAAGGACAACAAGTTAGATGGCCTTATAAACAACTCTTGCTGTGCTCTGAAATCTTCCCTTGCTGGAAGTAGAAAACTATACAAAAGGATCATGTAAAATATACACATATTTTTTTTTGAGCTGATGTAAATAATTGTAGATCTATTTTGGATAGTCTTCTTGGATTTTTTGTTCTCATGTTTTATGCTCCCAAGTCTTCTTCTGCAATCTCTGATAAACTGAAATTAGGCAAAGCAAAAAATGGTAAAGTTCCTTTATTGTTTTTCAAAATTTTCTGCACATTCCTCCTCATTCTTATTGCTGTAAAAAGCTGCAGAAACTGAACTTCCTTATATACAAGTTAGAGTCAGGATATATCAACAAATTGGATCAAAATAGTGTTTCAGCATTCGACCATTAACTGGCCCTTCTTCCGTTTCTGAACCATCCAGGTTCTTCAAAAAGTAAGTATTGTTTCCCTGTGAGCCTTGGATAATAAAAGGTCCCTTCCATAGGAAGTCAAACTTCCCATGTTTTCCTTTGTCTTCTCTCCTGGAATCCCATTTTAAAACTTTGTCTCCTAAGTAAAAATCTTCTGCCTTGGTCCTCTTATCAAATATTTTCTTGAGTTTTTCTTGTAACACTTGGGATCTTTGGTACACCTCTTCTCTGGTCTGCTGCAAATGGATGGTTTGATTTATTCTTCTTTGAATGTCATTGGGCTGCACCTGAGCTTCTTGCAGTAATTTCATTACAGGGACTCCTAAGGATGAAGGAAATATAGCCTCCATACCATAGACTAATTCATAAGGACTAGTCCCAATGGATCTTTTGGTAGTTGATCTGTCTGCCCATAGTGCATTGGTAAGTTTCTTGTGCCAGTTTTTCTTGTTTTCTTCCAAAACTCTCTTGATAATATTAATCAGGCTTTTATGGGAGGACTCAGCTAGACCATTACGTTGAGAGTAATAGGCTGTGGAATGACCTAAGGTGATGTGGTACTTGTTACAGAAACATATCATTTTCTTGGATTTGAAAGCGGCAACATTGGCAGTTATGATCTTTTCAGGACATCCAAATATAGACAAGATGTTGGTTTCTAGAAATCCTATGATCATTGAATCATTGGCTTGTCTACAAGGGATGGCTTCTATCCATTTGGTGAAATAATTTGTGGCAGTGAGGATCTATTTGTGTTGGCCAGAAGGAGTATGAATTTCTCCAATGAAGTCCAAACCGCATTGTTGAAATGGTCTTTCAGTGGAAATTGGTCTAAGGGGTAGAGGTAAAAGTTTCCTCTTGCATTAAAAAATTTGACATTTATGACAAGCAGTTATAAACTTCTTGACATCAGCGAACAAGGTTGGCCAGTAAAATCCAACCCTTAGGATTTTGTCTGCAGTTGATTTCTAGTAAAGATGTCCACCACAGTTCCCTGCATGAAATTCTTTGAGAATTTTGTCAGCTTCATCTTTTATTAAAAAATTTAATAGAATACTTTCATGATTTTTCCAAAAAAGAGCACCATCTAAAATACAAAATTTTGAAGCTTTCATTTTTAAAAACCTATTCTTTGTTCTGGATAACCCTAGAGGAGCCTGCAGGTTTAATAATACATGAGTTATATCAGCATACCAAGGTGATTCTAAGAAGGCCTGGCTGATTTGTGGAGTCACCATTTCCTGTTCATTATCCAGTTCATTAATATCCAGGGCTTGGCAATTGGTTTCAGTCATGAGTTTAGCCAATCCCTATCCTTTTATAAGCTTTGTGGGCTTTATTTCAATATCATACTCTAATATAGTAGCAATCCATTTACCTCTCTTGCCTTCAATCCCCTCTTGGGTCAAGATATCTTTGACAACAACATTTGGTACATAGGCTATTATATGGGAGTATAATATGTATACTCGGAAGTATTTAATAGCTTTCACAAGTGCATAAGCCTGTTTTTCCATGATTGGGTATTTCAACGGTGCATCTCTCAGTGATTTACTAAAAAAGGCTATGGGTTTTTCACATCCTTGATCATCTTTTTGTAGTAAAATAGCAACAATGGTGTGTTCTGATGCAAATGAAAATATTATGAAGTCTCTATCAAACTTTGGGCTTGTAAGGACTAGTGTTCTGGTCAAAGCCATTTTAATTTCTTGAAATGCTTGTTTAGCTTCTAATGTCCATTTAACCTTGGAATATTTTTTCAACATATTGTTCAACAATCTAATTAATTCAGTCAAATCAGGTATGAATCTTTTTAAAAAGTTATTTTTTCCTAGGAAAGCTTGAAGTTCTATGACATTTCTGGGGTGAGGTACTTATAAAATGGCTTGTATTCTATCAGGATCAATTTTGATGCCATATTGGGAGATTATATGGCCTAACAGTTTGCCTTCCTCTAGACCGAACAAGGACTTCTTATGATTTAATGAAATACCATGTTTTCTGCATTTTAAAAACACTTGTCTCAAATGATGTAAATGTTGTTGATCTAATTTAGAAAACACAGTAAGATCATCTAGATATATGACTAGAAAATCATGAATTTCTTTTGCAAAAGCTATGTCCATTGCTCGTTGGAAGGTTGCCCCTGCATTCTTAAGTCCAAATGGCATTTTAACATATTTGAAAGTTCCCCATGGTGTTGTAAAAGTAGTCTTTTCCTGGTCATCAGGATGGACTAGAATCTGGTTAAAGCCTGAAAACCCATCCAAAGTGAAATCCTAGAGGCACCTACTACCCTTTGTAAAATGTGGTCCATCTTAGGTAACGGGTAGTGGTATTTCAAATAAACTTTATTTACATTCCTTAAATCGACACACAATCTGATTTCTCCTGTTTTCTTCCTAGTGGGTACTAAATTAGACACCCACTCTGAAAACCTGATAGCAGCAATTATCCCTGCTCCATACATTCTTTTGATTTCTTTTTCAATTAAGGGGAGTAGTACAAGGTTGACCCTTCTGAGCTTTTGCTTGAATGGTTTTTGATTTTCCTTGAGGGGTATTGTATGTTGAATTATAGAGGTTTCATAAGATTTCAGATCTTCATAGCTCCAGACAAAGACATCCTAAAATTCTTTGATCAGTTCAACATATTTAAGATTTTGCTCAAGGGGCAAAGTTTTGGATAATTTGATCATTCTTGGATGTTCTTCAGTTCCTATGTTATAGTGTTCAATGTCTGCATTTAGAGGCTGCATCTTGGGCTTCTTTGGGATATCATTAGAATCAAAGAAATCTTCCAAAGGAGTTAATCCTGTAGGCAAATAATTGTCTTTTAAATTAATAACTTCAGATTTTTCTCCGATAATCTCA
This sequence comes from Pinus tabuliformis, assembly GCA_031772625.1. Lineage (NCBI taxonomy): Eukaryota > Viridiplantae > Streptophyta > Pinopsida > Pinales > Pinaceae > Pinus > Pinus tabuliformis. Next base: position 1,170,850,509 of record CM062809.1, read on the forward strand.
TCGATGTCTACCTTTTTAATATCTTGCAACTTTTTATTGGTAAATTTCGTTGGATGAAGTATTTGAGTTGCACTTTCTACTGAGATGTCTGTTTCAATTTTATCTATTTGATCAACCTCACTAATATAGACACCCGATGCAATGAGTGCTAAGTGAACTATTCAAAAATCATGAGAAATTAGTCAGTTACGACTACCTCTCATGGAAATGGTCATACGTGAATGACTTACTTAACGCAGTTGCATCCCAAAATGATATCTAATATAATGCACTGCGTAAAACCTGCATACTTAAATTCAAAAAGATTAAGGGATCTCTACTTGAATGGTTCATGAGGCACAATACATGCTAAGGTTTTGCAAATGGGGTAGCAAGCTAAGTGGGCTTGATTGAGGGGAAAAACTCCACAGTTAAGCGCGCGTGAGCCAGAGGAGATCTGGGATGGGTGACCTCCTGGGACGTCTCGGTTACCCCGTGTAAGCCTCGGAAGTGATGATTGATGCTATGTGATTCATTTCACTAGTTTCAATCCCACTTCCTCACCCCTGTGAGCATCACCCGATGCAATGAGTGCTAAGTGAACTATTCAAATATCATGAGAAATTAGTCAGTTACGACTACATCTCATGGAAATGGTCATACGTGAATGACTTACTTAATGCAGTTGAATCCCAAAATGATATCTAATATAATGCACTGCGTAAAACCCGCATACTTAAATTCAAAAAGAGTAAAGGGATCTCTACTTGAATGATTCATGAGGCACAATACATGCTAAGGTTTTGCAAATGGGGTAGCAAGCTATGTGGGCTTGATTGTGGGGAAAAACTCCACAGTGAAGTGCGCTTGAGCCAAAGGAGATCTAGGATGGGTGACCTCCTGGGATGTCCTGGTTACTGGGTGCAAGCCTCGGAAGTGATGATTGATGTTATGTGATTCCTTTCACTAGTTTCAATCCCGTTTCTTCACCCCTGTGAGCATCACCCGATGCAATGAGTGCTTAGTGAACTATTCAAAAATCATGAGAAATTAGTCAGTTACGACTACCTCTCATGGAAATGGTCATACGTGAATGACTTACTTAACGCAGTTGAATCCCAAAATGATATCTAATATAATGCACTGCGTAAAACCCGCATACTTAAATTCAAAAAGAGTAAAGGGATCTCTACTTGAATGGTTCATGTGGCACAATATATGCTAAGGTTTTGCAAATGGGGTAGCAAGCTAAGTGGGCTTGATTGTGGGGAAAAACTCCACAGTTAAGCGCGCTTGAGCCAGAGGAGATCTGGGATGGGTGACCTCTTGGGACATCCTGGTTACCGGGTGCAAGCCTCGGAAGTGATGATTGATGCTATGTGATTCATTTCACTAGTTTCAATCCCACTTCTTCACCCCTGTGAGCATCACCCGATGTAATGAGTGCTAAGTGAACTATTCAAAAATCATGAGAAATTAGTCAGTTACGACTACCTCTCATGGAAATGGTCATACGTGAATGACTTACTTAACGTAGTTGAAACCGAAAATGATATCTAATATAATGCACTGCGTAAAACCCGCATACTTAAATTCAAAAAGAGTAAAGGGATCTCTACTTGAATGGTTCATGAGGCACAATACATGGTAAGGTTTTGCAAATGGGGTAGCAAGCTAAGTGGGCTTGATTGTGGGGAAAAACTCCACAGTTAAGCGCGCTTGAGCCAGAGGAGATCTGGGATGGGTGACCTCTTGGGACGTCCTGGTTACCGGGTGCAAGCCCCGGAAGTGATGATTGATGCTACGTGATTCATTTCACTAGTTTCAATCCCACTTCTTCACCCGTGTGAGCATCACCCGATGCAATGAGTGCTAAGTGAACTATTCAAAAATCATGAGAAATTAGTCAGTTACGACTACCTGTCATGGAAATGGTCATACGTGAATGACTTACTTAACGCAGTTGAAACCCAAAATGATATCTAATATAATGCACTGCGTAAAACCCGCATACTTAAATTCAAAAAGAGTAAAGGGATCTCTACTTGAATGGTTCATGAGGCACAATACATGCTAAGGTTTTGCAAACGGGCTAGCAAGCTAAGTGGGCTTGATTGTGGAGAAAAACTCGACAGTTAAGCGCGCTTGAGCTAGAGGAGATCTGGGATGGGTGACCTCCTGGGACGTCCTGGTTACCGGGTGCAAGCCCCGGAAGTGATGATTGATGCTATGTGATTCATTTCACTAATTTCAATCCCACTTCTTCACCTCTGTGAGCATCACCCGATGCAATGAGCTAAGTGAACTATTCAAAAATCATGAGAAATTAGTCAGTTACGACTACCTCTCATGGAAATGGTCATACGTGAATGACTTACTTAACGCAGTTGAATCCCAAAATGTTACCTAATATAATGCACTCCATAAAACCCGCATACTTAAATTCAAAAAGAGTAAAGGGATCTCTACTTGAATGGTTCATGAGGCACAATGCATGCTAAGGTTTTGAAAATGGGGTAGCAAGCTAAGTGGGCTTGATTGTGGGGAAAAAATACACAGTCAAGTGCGCTTGAGCCAAAGGAGATCTGGGATGGGTGACCTCTTGGGATGTCCTGGTTACCGGGTGTAAGCCCCGGAAGTGATGATTGATGCTATGTGATTCATTTCACTAGTTTCAATCCCACTTCTTCACCCCTGTGAGCATCACTCGATGCAATGAGTGCTAAGTGAACTATTCAAAAATCATGAGAAATTAGTCAGTTACGACTACCTCTCTGGAAATGGTCATACATGAATGACTTACTTAACGCAGTTGAATCCCAAAATGATACCTAATATAATGCACAGCGTAAAACCCGCATACTTAAATTCAAAAAGAGTAAAGGGATCTCTACTTGAATGGTTCATGAGGCACAATACATGCTAAGGTTTTGCAAACGGGCTAGAAAGCTAAGTGGGCTTGATTGTGGGGAAAAACTGCACAGTTAAGCACGCTTGTGCCAGAGGAGATCTGGGATGGGTGACCTCCTGGGACGTCCTGGTTACCGCGTGCAAGCCCTGGAAGTGATGATTGATGCTATGTGATTCATTTCACTAGTTTCAATCCCACTTCTTCACCCCTGTGAGCATCACCGGATACAACGAGTGCTAAGTGAACTATTCAAAAATCATGAGAAATTAGTCAGTTACGACTACCTCTCATGGAAATGGTCATACGTGAATGACTTACTGAACGCAGTTGAATCCCAAAATGATATCTAATGTAATGCACTGCGTAAAACCCGCATACTTAAATTCAAAAAGAGTAAAGGGATCTCTACCTGAATGGTTCATGAGGCACAATACATGCTAAGGTTTTGCAAATGGGGTAGCAAGCTAAGTGGGCTTGATTGTGGGGAAAAACTCCACAGTTAAGCGCGCTTGAGCCAGAGGAGATCTGGGATGTGTGACCTCCTGGGAAGTCCTGGTTACCGGTTGCAAGCCCCGGAAGTGATGATTGATGCTATGTGATTCATTTCACTAGTTTCAATCCCATTTCTTCACCCCTGTGAACATCACCCGATGCAATGAGTGCTAAGTGAACTATTCAAAAATCACGAGAAATTACAGTTACGACTACCTCTCATGGAAATGGTCATACGTGAACAACTTACTTAACGCTGTTGAATCCAAAAATGATATCTAATGTAATGCACTGCGTAAAACCCGCATACTTAAATTCAAAAAGAGTAAAGGGATCTCTACTTGAATGGTTCATGAGGCACAATACATGCTAATGTTTTGCAAATGGGGTAGCAAGCTAAGTGGGCTTGATTGTGGGGAAAAACTCCACAGTGAAGCGCGCTTGAGCCAGAGGAGATCTGGGATGGGTGACCTCCTGGGACGTCCTGGTTATCGAGTGCAAGCCCCGGAAGTGATGATTGATGCTATGTGATAGATTTCACTAGTTTCAATCCCACTTGTTCACCCCTGTGAGCATCACCCGATGCAATGAGTGCTAAGTGAACTATTCAAAAATCATGTGAAATTAGTCAGTTACGACTACCTCTGATGGAAATGCTCATACGTGAGTGACTTACTTAATGCAGTTGAATCCCAAAATGATATCTAATATAATGCACTGCGTAAAACCCGCATACTTAAATTCAAAAAGAGTAAAGGGATCTCTACTTGAATGGTTCATGAGGCACAGTACATGCTAAGGTTTTGCAAATGGGGTAGCAAGCTAAGTGGGCTTGATTGTGGGGAAGAACTCCACAGTTAAACGCGCTTGAGCCAGAGGAGATCTCGGATGGGTGACCTCCTGGGACGTCCTGGTTACGGGGTGCAAGCCCCGGAAGTGATGATTGATGCTATGTGATTCATTTCACTAGTTTCAATCCCACTTCTTCACCCCTGTGAGCATCCCCCGATGCAATGAGTGCTAAGTGAACTATTCAAAAATCATGAGAAATTAGTCAGTTACGACTACCTCTCATGGAAATGGTCATACGTGAATGACTTACTTAACGCAGTTGAATCCCAAAATGATATCTAATATAATGCACTTCGTAAAACCCGCATACTTAAATTCAAAAAGACTAAAGGGATCTCTACTTGAATGGTTCATGAGGCACAATACATGCTAAGGTTTTGCAAATGGGGTAGCAAGCTAAGTGGGCTTGATTGTGGGGAAAAGCTCCACAGTTAAGCGCGCTTGAGCTAGAGGAGATCTGCGATGGGTGACCTCCTGGGACGTCCTGGTTACCTGGTGCAAGCCTCGGAAGTGATGATTGATGCTATGTGATTCATTTCACTAGTTTCAATCCCACTTCTTCACCCCTGCGAGCATCACCTGATGCAATGAGTGCTAAGTGAACTATTCAAAAATCATGAGAAATTAGTCAGTTACGACTACCTCTCATGGAAATGGTCATACGTGAATGACTTACTTAACGCAGTTGAATCCCAAAATGATATCTAATATAATGAACTGCGTAAAACCCGCATACTTAAATTCAAAAAGAGTAAAGGGATCTCTACTTGAATGGTTCATGAGCCACAATACATGCTAAGGTTTTGCAAATGGGGTAGCAAGCCAAGTGGGTTTGATTGTGGGGAAAAACTCCACAGTTAAGCGTGCTTGAGGCAGAGGAGATTTGGGATGGGTGACCTCTTGGGACGTCCTGGTTACCGGGTGCAAGCCCCGGAAGTGATGATTGATGCTATGTGATTCATTTCACTAGTTTCAATCCCACTTCGTCACCCCTGTGAGCATCACCCGATGCAATGAGTGCTAAGTGAACTATTCAAAAATCATGAGAAATTAGTCAGTTACGACTACCTCTCATGGAAATGGTCATACGTGAATGACTTACTTAACGCAGTTGAATCCCAAAATGATATCTAATATAATGCACTGCGTAAAACCCGCATACTTAAATTCAAAAAGAGTAAAGGGATCTCTACTTGAATGGTTCATGAGGCACAATGCATGCTAAGGTTTTGCAAATGGGGTAGCAAGCTAAGTGGGCTTGATTGTGGGGAAAAAATACACGGTTAAGCGCGCTTGAGCCAAAGGAGATCTGGGATGGATGACCTCCTGGGACGTCCTGGTTACCGTGTGTAAGCCCCGGAAGTGATGATTGATGCTATGTGATTCATTTCACTAGTTTCAATCCCACTTCTTCACCCCTGTGAGCATCACTCGATGCAATGAGTGCTATGTGAACTATTCAAAAATCAAATTAGTCAGTTACGACTACCTCTCTGGAAATGGTCATACATGAATGACTTACTTAACGTAGTTGAATCCCAAAATGATACCTAATATAATGCACTGCGTAAAACCCGCATACTTAAATTCAAAAAGAGTAAAGGGATCTCTACTTGAATGGTTCATGAGGCACAATACATGCTAAGGTTTTGCAAATGGGGTAGCAAGCTAAGTGGGCTTGATTGTGGGGAAAAACTCCACAATTAAGCACGCTTGAGCCAGAGGAGATCTGGGATGGGTGACCTCCTGGTGTTGTTGGGAAAAGTATCCAATATGGAATGACCCTATCCCACTCTAAGGGTGATAGTACCTCAGCAACAACTGAATGCAAAGCTATTCAATATTACTTCTTTATGAGATGTAAGAGAGAGGAGAAAGAGATCCACTAACCGTTATCTTCCGCTAATGATTGATCCAATCTTCCCTCTTCGCTGCTTGCTCCCAGCTCCTTGCTCTTTCACTGGCCCAACTACACAAAGATCCTGTAAAAGGACAAGAAAAGGAAACTACAAGAAGCATACATCCATAATTGATTTAAGGATTAGAATAAATCAAATACACAAGTATCAATACGCCACAGAGACACATGCATATAGAAGAACCTCAAATGCTTTATTAATGGAAGAAGTAAAGTTCTGAGAGTGTTACAACTATAAGAGGCCCAATCCAGCAACACCTCCCAGCAGAAAGAAATCTCATCTTCACCTCCTTTAAGCAAATCACCCAATAGTTTTATGCACAAACCAACAACACTTCCTTACATTCACAAGATTCCAGCCTCCCTAGACCTCATGAGAGAGCTCTATATATAGGAGTTTTGGAGAAAGGATGAGTCAGCTTGAGCTTGGCATGAAGCTGACTAGTGTCCTCTCCCACTTCAGTTATACTTCAGTTCTTGAGTCCACTTAGAGTTTCCTGCTTCCACTTGGAGATCTAGATCCTCTTACTCATCACAAGGCGAATTCCCTGATCCAAGTGTCATTTTGGAAGCTTCCTGGGCACTTGACACCTTGCAGAATGACTGTGCCACTTGGCCAATCTCGCCCATCCCAGGTAGCCTTCATTACTATTGACATTCAGCGCATGTACAGAGTGGAGCAGTTGACATTCAGCGCAGATGCTCAGTGGAGCAGCTGACATGATCCAGAATTAGCTTATTTTTGAGTGTTTTCAGGTGGAGAACTGATATTTAGTGCTGTGGTTTGCTGACCTTGTTCCTCTAGGGGTAGGAACAGCATGTTTAGGGACTTTGGATCCCTCAGATTATTGACATTTCATGCTTCATGCTGTTAGGCACAAAAATGTCTATAACAGTTGCCCCCTAAAGTATGAGGTCGTTTATCGGGTGAAATGCTTTATCAGGAGGATTCGAAGTTCATTCAATCGCTGAGAGGCACCCTGTAATAAAATACAATACAATACATTATTTTTCATTCTGCTTTCATGATCTAGCTGATGCGGGCATTCCCATGCTCAGCTTTATAAATTCATTTTGGTACATAGAACAGACGATCGTCTGATGGTAGACAGATAATTCTCTGCTGAAATTATCATCCTTTGAGTAGGTTGATCATCTGTTGCAATGATGTACGTATCAAATGTCTTTATTTTTCCTGAATATATATCGCAGCCTGGATGGATGAAACTAGATCCGGGGTCTTCAAACTCATTCGATCTTCACTCTAAGTACAAGTCGATCCATGTGAGAATTGCGCTGAAGTCGAACATGGAAATACATCGCTTGATTAATGGTCAATAATGTAAACCGTTAACAAGCGCGAGAGGAATCACCGATAATGATAATGACCCTCAAGGTACTGCAGTACAATTCACGTGGTGTGAATAAAGGACTTGGCGTCGAACACCACGCAAAATCTTCTGGTCGAAGGTCATTGATGTACACCTGTCGCCGGAAGTGAGAAACTTGCCATTGAGGCATGCAAGCTTCAAAGTACTGAGGGGGGTGTTCCTAGATCAACTTCTTGGATAATGAGCTGAAGTCGACAAGAAGCGATCCGTCAAAGGAGGGCCTTAATGAATCCCACATCAGTGACACGGAACGGAGCTAATGATTTTAGTGGAGGTGAAAACAATCTGTGAAATATGATTCAGGGTGGCGATCATGGGTGGATGAAGGATAATGTATGGCAGTGGATGGGACACGGTTGACTCTTTCTGAACGACATCTCTTGAACATATAACGACACTGATGTGATGGATCGGTAGCATTACCCCAAATGTGGATGGTTTAGCGAGGACCATGGTGATGAGACCGGTGAATGAAACAACCCAACCCGATGTGATACGGAGGACAAAGTGTCATGTTCAAGAGCGACTTGCTACCATTAAAGCTTTGAGGTTCTCCCAATTTTTCCCCAGTCATTTCTGACCAGTACCTCTTTATTTTTGTCAAGCTTGAGGAGGATAACATATGCTTGTTCTATAACCTGCCCTTCGGGCAAGCCCATCGCTATGTTTTAACGAGCCTAGCGATAGGGAAACTCGTTCTCGTCTAAAGACAAGTTTGTCGCTATTTAATCATTTTAACGAGTCTAACGACAAAGAAAACTCGGTCCTTTTCATTTTTAGAGAGTCTGAAAAGGTACAGAAAGTTAACTCCAAAATTCTTTTTCATCATCTAATCCCTTAAGTCCGAAAAAGTATAAAACAATACAGAAGGGATGATTTTTCGATAACTTTAACGAGCCGAATAAAACAAGCGCTCGACCTTTTTGTGTAATAATCCCTTAGGTCCAAAAAGATTAAAATCTAGAGGAGGGATAGCTCTTCCAGTCACTTTAACGAGCTGGAAGGCAAAAACTCGGCGAACTTTTCATATTTTACGAGTCAGGAGAAAAGAGCTCAAAGAAGACTCGTCTTTTGAGGAACGAGTGATAAACAGGGATAGCAGCAGATTCCAGGTACAGGTTGGAATTTTCCAATCATGGCAGTGTCACAAGGATGGCTAAGTGAAATCACTCTTCGCAGCTGTTCCTCAAAATGGGTAAACAATCATATGGGGGTGAACGATCGGCCAAATGGAATGGAGGTGGCAAGTGCAAACACGACCAAGGCTTTTTATGGCTAATAAATTTACGATCACAATGGTTATTTACCGGAATAGGTTCATTTTTTAATGAGCTTAAACTCTGGAAGAAACTATTGCTCACGCTTTTCTATTTTTTAACGAGCATAAATTCCACGGTAAAACTGCTCGATTCTCGCTTTTCTATTTTTTAACGAGCATAGATTCCGCGGTAAAACTGCTCGATATACCAGTCATAAGATAAGAAATGTCTCCTGTGAGACTCCAATTTTTATAGAGCTTGCGCCTCACATAAGCTATGCTCCCTCTCATCCTTTCTTTATGCAAGTTCGGAAACGGCTAATCCCAAAAACAGATAAATAACCGCTCCTAGCTTGCACTCCAAAAGGTTTGCATGCCCCCAGGTATAAAGTACAATTTCAAGGCTGCCCCTACTTATCCGATAAAACATTCGTTTTAAAGGGTGAGGCTTGCCTCTTTCTGGTTACCCAAAGATTGTTTTGTTAACACCATCAAACGAAAACACTTCCTCGGCACTGTCTACCGATGTAGACAATGGTGAATGACCTTTGCCAGACAAGTAACCTTATCAAAAGAATCTTGTTCTAGAACAACCCCTCTTCCTTCCACGGATGGGGTACGGACTAGTCATATTCCTTCGCGGAAATTCTACTTTATACCCAAGGTTTCCTCTGCCCGAAGCAGACCAGGATGCATGCCCCCTGGGTTCCACTCCCATCTTTCCGAATCATTCGCACTCATCAGGAAGGAGGACTGGGGGGGGAGACATTTCTTGGGTGAATAGACCATTGAGGGTTGGTATTTGACTATTTGCGATGCGTGATCCCGGAAATGAAAGTTGGTCTACGAGCTTGACCATTCTTCCTTCGTGTGGAAAACACATTACTCTAAAGAGTGAGGAGACTATAGCTCCCATGCAATATATATAGTCTCGTCCAAGGAGTAGGTTATAATCCAAGGGTCCTTGAACAACCATCACGTTCATTTGAACGGTCTTCCCTTTCAATGTAACAGGTACATTGGGGAGGATCCCTAATGGTCGACTGGTTCCTTTATCAAAACCCGAGAGATTTCTTATCTCAGGTAAAAGCTCCGGGGAACCCAGTGCTTTCCAAGCAATAGAGGAAAGGATACTCACAGATGCCCCTTCATCAATGATAGTTCCAGCCATTACCATTCTGTAGATTTGGACTATGATTCTGAATGGTATACTGGCTGGCAACCGGGGTCTGCCTAGTTGGTTCCAATCAAAGGACACAACCAGGTTGCTTTGTGGTGGGACCGAATACACGGCCGGATATGACCCTGACGATGTTCCTTCCTGCGATAAAGGAATGGGCGCATTGCCCTGATGCTCATCAGAATCTGTGTTGATGAAAAGAATCTGGATGGTGTCATCCTTATTCTCTTCGGTGAGGGTGTCATTTGAAGATGAATCTTCAGTGACGGTGTCATTTGAGGATGAAACCTGTGAAGGAAGAACCGGGTCAACTGCCGTATAGACCTTTAGACTTTCGTCTGGTCTGGATTCAGTAGGTTCATTTTCAATGACTGACTCTTCAGCTGACCACTTGAGCGGGCCAGCTATATTTTCAACCAACGAAGGACTTGGCACGAGTTTTTTGTATCCAGGAGGAAGCATTACCGGTGAAACCGGACGATCTTCCAAAACTCTCTTCGCTTCGTCTAAGAAGGGACAATGGTGGATGGCGTGATTGCCTTTACACAGTTTGCAGGGGGATCTTGCTCCCCCTCTTTGTCTTGAACCTTCACTTTCGCTGGTTGACGGTAAGCATTCAACATGGCTATCAGAGGTTGACGCTCCCGAATTGTGCAAACGAGGTGACCAGTCCCTTAGTATCCGGGGAATACAAGGACAATCTCTATGGAAGTTCCTCTACATATGACACATGGCGATTTAGGCCCGGTCTGTGCTGTGTGTGGATTTTTGTCAGATGTCTTTTGCTTGCCCCCAGTCGCCTTAGGCTCCTTCTTCTTCTTCTCCTTCTTCTTCTTCTCCTTCTTCTCCATGGGAACTTGGCTTTTTCCGGCTCTACCTTGCGAAGATGGAGGATTAGAGGAAGAGTTATAGGAAGTAGAAGGCTGGTGGGTAGCTCTAGACTCATCTAACTGTTGACTCGACTGTTCAGGAACCGTGGTGTTCTGAACTACATTGGTTGAGAATAGCCAAATTGGCAGGCCAATTGTCAGTTCTGGAAGCGACAATGTAGCCATGTGGAACGCCCCAACCAAATAATTCCACATGATGGAAATCCTAGTCCTTTCTCCTCTTGGGGAGAAGTTGTCCCCAGTGGAGTAGCCAATTTGTTGTTGGGAAAAGTATCCAATACGGAATGACCCTATCCCACTCTAAGGGTGATAGTACCTCAGCAACAACCGAATGCAAAGCTATTTAAGATTACTTCTTTATGAGATGTAAGAGAGAAGAGAAAGAGATCCACTAACCGTTATCTTCCGCTAATGATTGATCCAATCTTCCCTCTTCGCTGCTTGCTCCCAGCTCCTTGCTCTTTCACTGGCCCAGCTACACAAAGATCCTGCAAAAGGACAAGAAAAGGAAACTACAAGAAGCATACATCCATAATTGATTTAAGGATTAGAATAAATCAAATACACAAGTATCAATACGCCACAGAGACACATGCATATAGAAGAACCTCAAATGCTTTATTAATGGAAGAAGTAAAGTTCTGAGAGTGTTACAACCATAAGAGTCCCAATCCAGCAACACCTCCCAGCAGAAAGAAATCTCCTCTTCACCTCCTTTAAGAAAATCACCCAATAGTTCTATGCACAAACCAACAGCACTTCCTTACATTCACAAGATTCCAGCCTCCCTAGACCTCATGAGAGAGCTCTATATATAGGAGTTTTGGAGAAAGGATGAGTCAGCTTGAGCTTGGCATGAAGCTGACTAGTGTCCTCTCCCACTTCAGTTATACTTCAGTTCTTGAGTCCCCTTGGAGTTTCCTACTTCCACTTGGAGATCTAGATCCTCTTACTCATCACAAGGCGAATTCCCTGATCCAAGTGTCATTTTGGAAGCTTCTTGGGCACTTGACACCTTGCAGAATGACTGTGCCACTTGGCCAATCTCACCCAGCGCAGGTAGCCTTCATTACTGTTGACATTCAGTGCAGGTACAGAGTGGAGCAGTTGACATTCAGCGCAGATGCTCAGTGGAGTAGCTGACATGATCCAGAATTAGCTTGTTTTTGAGTGTTTTCAGGTGGAGAACTGATATTTAGTGCTGTGGTTTGCTGACCTTGTTCATCTAGGGGTAGGAACAACATGTTTAGGGACTTTGGATCCCTCAGATTATTGACATTTCATGCTTCATGCTGTTAGGCACAAAAATTTCTATAACACCTGGGACGTCCTGGTTACCGGGTGCAAGCCCTGGAAGTGATGATTGATGCTATGTGATTCATTTCACTAGTTTCAATCCCACTTCTTCACCCCTGTGAGCATCACCCGATACAATGAGTGCTAAGTGAACTATTCAAAAATCATGAGAAATTAGTCAATTACGACTACCTCTCATGGAAATGGTCATACGTGAATGACTTACTGAACGCAGTTGAATCCCAAAATGATATCTAATGTAATGCACTGCGTAAAACCCGCATACTTAAATTCAAAAAGAGTAAATGGATCTCTACCTGAATGGTTCCAAAGGCTGAGTGTCAGGAGGGTCAGTAGTAGGTAGCATAGGTTAAGTTATAGTGTCAGGAAGGTCCAAAGGAGTTTCAAGATCCCACCAAGGTCCCGGAGGGGCTTGCGCTTCCTAGTGCAAGGAAGAAGGTCTAGTAGTTTGAAGTTACCAAGGGTGAGGTCATATGCTGTAGGGCGTAGGTTGTTCCAAATGAGGCACAATACATGCTAAGGTTTTGCAAATGGGGTAGCAAGCTAAGTGGGCTTGATTGTGGGGAAAAACTCCACAGTTAAGTGCGCTTGAGCCAGAGGAGATCTGGGATGTGTGACCTTCTGGGAAGTCCTGGTTACCGGGTGCAAGCCCCGGAAGTGATGATTGATGCTATGTGATTCATTTCACTAGTTTCAATCCCACTTCTTCACCACTGTGAGCATCACCCGATGCAATGCGTGCTAAGTGAACTATTCAAAAATCACGAGAAATTAGTCAGTTACGACTACCTCTCATGGAAATGGTCAGACGTGAACAACTTACTTAACGTAGTTGAATCCAAAAATGATATCTAATGTAATGCAATGCGTAAAACCGGCATACTTAAATTCAAAAAGAGTAAAGGGATCTATACTTGAATGGTTCATGAGGCACAATACATGCTAAGGTTTTGCAAATGGGGTAGCAAGCTAAGTGGGCTTGATTGTGGGGGAAAACTCCACAGTGAAGCGCGCTTGAGCCAGAGGAGATCTGGGATGGGTGACCTCCTGGGATGTCCTGGTTATCGGGTGCAAGCCCCGGAAGTGATGATTGATGCTATGTGATAGATTTCACTAGTTTCAATCCCACTTCTTCACCCCTGTGAGCATCACCCGATGCAATGAGTGCTAAGTGAACTATTCAAAAATCATGAGAAATTAGTCAGTTACGACTACCTCTGATGGAAATGCTCATACGTGAATGACTTACTTAATGCAGTTGAATCCCAAAATGATATCTAATATAATGCACTTCGTAAAACCCGCATACTTAAATTCAAAAAGAGTAAAGGGATCTCTACTTGAATGGTTCATGAGGCACAATACATGCTAAGGTTTTGCAAATGGGGTAGCAAGCTAAGTGGGCTTGATTGTGGGGAAGAACTCCACAGTTAAACGCGCTTGAGCCAGAGGAGATCTGGGATGGGTGACCTCCTGGGACATCCTGGTTACGGGGTGCAAGCCCTGGAAGTGATGATTGATGCTATGTGATTCATTTCACTAGTTTCAATCCCACTTCTTCACCCCTATGAGCATCTCCCGATGCAATGAGTGCTAAGTGAACTATTCAAAAATCATGAGAAATTAGTCAGTTATGACTACCTCTCATGGAAATGGTCATACGTGAATGACTTACTTAACGCAGTTGAATCCCAAAACGATATCTAATATAATGCACTGCGTAAAACCCGCATACTTAAATTCAAAAAGAGTAAAGGGATCTCTACTTGAATGGTTCATGAGGCAAAATACATGCTAAGGTTTTGCAAATGGGGTAGCAAGCTAAGTGGGCTTGATTGTGGGGAAAAACTCCACAGTTAAGCGCGCTTGAGCCAGAGGAGATACGGGATGGGTGACCTCCTGGGACGTCCTGGTTACCTGGTGCAAGCCTCGGAAGTGATGATTGATGCTATGTGATTCATTTCACTAGTTTTAATCCCACTTCTTCACCCCTGTGAGCATCACCTGATGCAATGAGTGCTAAGTGAACTATTCAAAAATCATGAGAAATTAGTCAGTTACGACTACCTCTCATGGAAATGGTCATACGTGAATGACTTACTTAACGGAGTTGAATCCCAAAATGATATCTAATATAATGCACTGCGTAAAACCCGCATACTTAAATTCAAAAAGAGTAAAGGGATCTCTACTTGAATGGTTAATGAGGCACAATACATGCTAAGGTTTTGCAAATGGCGTAGCAAGCTAAGTGGGCTTGATTGTGGGGAAAAACTCCACAGTTAAGCACGCTTGAGCCAGAGGAGATCTGGGATGGGTGACCTCTTGGGACGTCCTGGTTACCGGGTGCAAGCCCCGGAAGTGATGATTGATGCTATGTGATTCATTTCACTAGTTTCAATCCCACTTCTTCACCCCTGTGAGCATCACCCGATGCAATGAGTGCTAAGTGAACGATTCAAAAATCATGAGAAATTAGTCAGTTACGACTACCTGTCATGGAAATGGTCATACGTGAATGACTTACTTAACGCAGTTGAATCCCAAAATGATATCTAATATAATGCACTGCGTAAAACCCGCATACTTAAATTCAAAAAGAGTAAAGGGATCTCTACTTGAATGGTTCATGAGGCACAATACATGCTAAGGTTTTGCAAATGGCGTAGCAAGCTAAGTGGGCTTGATTGTGGGGAAAAACTCCACAGTTAAGCGCACTTGAGCCAAAGGAGATCTGGGATGGTTGACCTCCTGGGACGTCCTGGTTACCGGGTGCAAGCCCCGGAAGTGATGATTGATGCTATGTGATTCATTTCACTAGTTTCGATCCCACTTCTTCACTCATGTGAGCATCACGCGATGCAATGAGTGCTAAGTGAACTATTCAAAAATCATGAGAAATTAGTCAGTTACGACTACCTCTCATGGAAATGGTCATACGTGAATGACTTACTTAACGCATTTGAAACCCAAAATGATATCTAATATAATGCACTGCGTAAAACCTGCATACTTAAATTCAAAAAGAGTAAAGGGATCTCTACTTGAATGGTTCATGAGGCACAATACATGCTAAGGTTTTGCAAATGGGGTAGCAAGCTAAGTGGGCTTGATTGTGGGGAAAAACGCCATAGTTAAGCGCGCGCAAGTCATGGAAGTGATGATTGATGCTATATGATTCATTTCACTAGTTTCAATCCCACTTCTTCACCCCTGTGAGCATCACCCGATGCAATGAGTGCTAAGTGAATTATTCAAAAATCATGAGAAATTAGTCAGTTACGACCACCTCTCATGGAAATGGTCATACGTGAATGCCTTACTTAATGCAGTTGAATCCCAAAATGATATCTAATATAATGCACTGCGTAAAACAGGCATACTTAAATTCAAAAAGAGTAAAGGGATCTCTACTTGAATGGTTCATGAGGCACAATACATGCTAAGGTTTTGCAAATGGGGTAGCAAGCTAAGTGGGCTTGATTGTGGGGAAGAACTCCACAGTTAAGCGCGCTTGAGCAAGAGGAGATCTGGGATGGGTGACCTCCTGGGACGTCCTGGTTACCGGGTGTAAGCCCCGGAAGTGATGATTGATGCTATGTGATTTATTTCACTAGTTTCAATCCCAATTCTTCACCCCTGTGAGCATCACTCGATGCAATGAGTGCTAAGTGAACTATTCAAAAATCATGAGAAATTAGTCAGTTACGACTACCTCTCTGGAAATGGTTATACATGAATGACTTACTTAACGCAGTTGAATCCCCAAATGATACCTAATATAATGCACTGCGTAAAACCCGCATACTTAAATTCAAAAAGAGTAACGAGATCTCTACTTGAATGGTTCATGAGGCACATTACATGCTAAGGTTTTGCAAATGGGGTAGCAAGCTAAGTGGGCTTGATAGTGGGGAAAAACTCCACAGTTAAGCGCGCTTGAGCCAGAGGAGATCTGGGATGGGTGACCTCCTGGGACGTCCTGGTTACCGGGTGCAAGCCCCGGAAGTGATGATTGATGCTATGTGATTCATTTCACTAGTTTCAATCCCACTTCTTCACCCCTGTGAGCATCACCCGATACAATGAGTGCTAAGTGAACTATTCAAAAATCACGAGAAATTAGTCAGTTACGACTACTTCTCATGGAAATGGTCATACATGAATGACTTACTTAACGCAGTTGAATCCCAAAATGATCTCTAATGTAATGCACTGCGTAAAACCTGCATATTTAAATTCAAAAAGAGTAAAGTGATCTCTACTTGAAT
Organism: Pinus tabuliformis; assembly: GCA_031772625.1. NCBI lineage: Eukaryota > Viridiplantae > Streptophyta > Pinopsida > Pinales > Pinaceae > Pinus > Pinus tabuliformis. The sequence goes on from CM062809.1 coordinate 1,170,866,968, forward strand.
GGTTCATGAGGCACAATACATGCTAAGGTTTTGCAAATGGGGTAGCAAGCTAAGTGGGCTTGATTGTGGGGAAAAACTCCACAGTTAAGCGCGCTTGAGCCAGAGGATATCTGGGATGTGTGACCTCCTGGGACGTCCTCGTTACTGGGTACAAGCCCCAGAAGTGATGATTGATTCTATGTGATTCATTTCACTAGTTTCAATCCCACTTCTTCACCCCTGTGAGCATCACCCGATGCAATGAGTGCTAAGTGTACTATTCAAAAATCATGAGAAATTAGTCAGTTACGACTACCTCTCATGGAAATGGTCATACGTGAATGACTTACTTAAGGCAGTTGAATCCGAAAATGATACCTAATATAATGCACTGCGTAAAACCTGCATACTTAAATTCAAAAAGAGTAAACGGATCTCTACTTGAATGGTTCATGAGGCACAATACATGCTAAGGTTTTGCAAATGGGGTAGCAAGCTAAGTGGGCTTGATTGTGGGGAAAAAATCCACAGTTAAGCTTGCTTGAGCCAGAGGAGATCTGGGATGGGTGACCTCCCGGGACGTCCTGGTTACCGGGTGCAAGCCCCGAAAGTGATGATTGATGCTATGTGATTCATTTCACTAGTTTCAATCCCACTTCTTCACCCCTGTGAGCATCACCCGATGCAATGAGTGCTAAGTGAACTATTCAAAAATCATGAGAAATTAGTCAGTTATGACTACCTCTCATGGGAATGGTCATACGTGAATGACTTACTTAACGCAGTTGAATCCCAAAATGATATCTAATATAATGCACTATGTAAAACCCGCATACTTAAATTCAAAAAGAGTAAAGGGATCTCTACTTGAATGGTTCATGAGGCACAATACATGCTAAGGTTTTGCAAATGGCGTAGCAAGCTAAGTGGGCTTGATTGTTGGGAAAAACTCCACAGTTAAGCATGCTTGAGCCAGAGGAGGTCTGGGATGGGTGACCTCCTGGGACGTCCTGGTTACCTGGTGCAAGCCGCGGAAGTGATGATTGATGCTATGTGATTCATTTCACTAGTTTCAATCCCACTTCTTCACCCCTGTGTGCATCCCCGAATGCAACGAGTGCTAAGTGAACTATTCAAAAATCATGAGAAATTAGTCAGTTACGACTACCTCTCATGGATATGGTCATACGTGAATGACTTACTTAGCGCAGTTGAATCCCAAAATGATATCTAATATAATGCACTGCGTAAAACCCGCATACTTAAATTCAAAAAGAGTAAAGGGATCTCTAGTTGAATGGTTCATGAGGCACAATACATGCTAAGGTTTTGCAAATGGGGTAGCAAGCTAAGTGGGCTTGATTGTGGGGAAAAACTCCACAGTTAAGCGCGCTTGAGCCAGAGGAGATCTGGGATGGGTGACCTCCTGGGACGTCCTGGTTACCGGGTGCAAGCCCCGGAAGTGATGATTGATGCTATGTGATTCATTTCACTAGTTTCAATCCCACTTCTTCACCCCTGTGAGCATCACCTGATGTAATGAGTGCTAAGTGAACTATTCAAAAATCATGAGAAATTAGTCAGTTACGACTACCTCTCATGGAAATGGTCATACGTGAATGACTTACTTAACGTAGTTGAAACCGAAAATGATATCTAATATAATGCACTGTGTAAAACCCGCATACTTAAATTCAAAAATAGTAAAGGGATCTCTACTTGAATGGTTCATGAGGCACAATACATGCTAAGGTTTTGCAAATGGGGTAGCAAGCTAAGTGGGCTTGATTGTGGGGAAAAACTCCATAGTTAAGCGCGCTTGAACCAGAGGAGATCTGGGATGGGTGACCTCCTGGGACGTCCTGGTTACTAGGTGCAAGCCTCGGAAGTGATGATTGATGCTATGTGATTCATTTCACTAGTTTCAATCCCACTTCTTCACCCCTGTGAGCATCACCCGATGTAATGAGTGCTAAGTGAACTATTCAAAAATCATGAGAAATTAGTCAGTTACGACTACTTCTCATTGTTAACGGGAAAAGTGTCTACTCATAACGCCCCTATCCCACTAAGGCGTGACAGTGACCTTAGAAACAAACAAGGAAAACTACTTTCGTATTCTTCTTTATGAACTATAAACGAAGAGGAATATGATGAACCAACCCGTGCCTTGCGCTAGTTCTTTGATCCAATCTCTCTCCTCTTTGACAGCTTCCAGCTACCTGCTCCCTTACTTGCCCAGCTTCAACAAGTTCCTGTAAGATCACAAAAGAAGAAAACTACACAAAGACATGGATTTATATTCATAAATAGCTTAGGATCAGATTTAAGCTAAACATACAAATGTAACAAACATCAATGAAACACAAGCATGTAGGAGAAACTCAAACACTTTTATTGATATAACAAGAAGGTCCAGGAGGAGTTACAACCGATGATTCCTAATCCAGCATCAACCTCCCAGCAAAGGAATCCCCTCTTCACCTCCAACAAAGCATAAATCACCCAATACTCTGATATCTATCTCAAAACCAACAGCAATTCTCTGCAATGTACAAAATTCCAGCCTCCGGATCTCTGGGATGAGGGATCCATATATAGATGTATGCAAAGAGGATGAGTCAGCTTATGATCTGACTAGTGGCTTCTCTCTGTCAGTTCTTGCTTCCACTTGGAGACTGAGAGCCTCTTACTCATCCTTGGTCGAACTCAGTGAGGCAAGTGTCATTGGGGAAGATTCTGGAAGCTTCCATTGTCTGTCCACCTCGCGGAATGACACTGCCAGTTGTCATTTCCCGCTCAACACACCCTGGTAGTGCATTTAGGTGCGTTGCAACTCACCTAGCTAGTGTACTTGGGTGATATGCAAGGCAGCTAGCTAGTGGAGCAGCTGAAATGATCCTGATTTGACTGATTCTGAGCAGTTTCTAGTGGAGAACTTCTGGCAGAAGCTGTAATTTGTTGACCTTGTTCCTTTAGGGGCCGGAACAACACTTTTAGGGACTTAGGATCCCTTGGTTTATGGACATTTTATGCTTAGAGATGTAAGGCACAAAAATGTCTATAACACTCATGGAAATGGTCATACGTGAATGACTTACTTAACGCAGTTGAATCCCAAAATGATATCTAATATAATGCACTGCGTAAAACCCGCATACTTCAATTCAAAAAGAGTAAAGGGATCTATACTTGAATGTTTCATGAGGCAAAATACATGCTAAGGTTTTGCAAATGGGGTAGCAAGCTAAGTGGGCTTGATTGTGGGGAAAAACTCCACAGTTAAGCGCCCTTGAGCCAGAGTAGATCTGGGATGGGTGACCTCCTGGGACGTACTGGTTACCGGGTGCAAGCCTTGGAAGGGATGATTGATGCTATGTGATTCATCTCACTAGTTTCAATCCCACTTCTTCACCCCTGTGAGCATCACCCGATGCAATGAGTGCTAAGTGAACTATTCAAAAATCATGAGAAATTAGTTAGTTACGACTACCTCTCATGGAAATGGTCATACGTGAATGACTTACTTAATGCAGTTGAATCCCAAAATGATATCTAATATAATGCACTGCGTAAAACCCGCATAGTTAAATTCAAAAAGAGTAAAGGGATCTCTACATGAATGGTTCATGAGGCACAATACATGCTAAGGTTTTGCAAATGGGGTAGCAAGCTAAGTGGGCTTGATTGTGGGGAAAAACTCCACAGTTAAGTGCGCTTGAGCCAGAGGAGATTTGGGATGGGTGACCTCCTGGGACGTCCTGGTTACCGGGTGCAAACCCCGGAAGTGATGATTGATGCTATGTGATTCATTTCACTAGTTCAATCCCACTTCTTCACCCCTATGAGCATCACCCGATGCAATGAGTGCTAAGTGAACTATTCAAAAATCATGAGAAATTAGTCAGTTACGACTACCTCTCATGGAAATGGTCATACGTGAATCACTTACTTAACAAAGTTGAATCCCAAAATGATACCTAATATAATGCACTGCGTAAAACCCGCATACTTAAATTCAAAAAGGGTAAAGGGATCTCTACTTGAATGGTTCATGAGGCACAATACATGCTAAGGTTTTGCAAATGGGGTAGCAAGCTAAGTGGGCTTGATTGTGGGGAAAAACTCCACAGTTAAGCGCGCTTGAGCCAGAGGAGATCTGGGATGGGTGACCTCCTCGGACGTCCTGGTTACCGGGTGCAAGCCCTGGAAGTGATGATTGATGCTATGTGATTCATTTCACTAGTTTCAATCCCACTTCTTCACCCCTGTGAGCATCAACCGATGCAATGAGTGCTAAGTGAACTATTCAAAAATCATGAGAAATTAGTCAGTTACGACTACCTCTCATGGAAATGGTCATACGTGAATGACTTACTTAACGTAGCTGAATCCCAAAATGATATCTAATATAATGCACTGCGTAAAACCCACATACTTATATTCAAAATGAGTAAAGGGATCTCTACTTGAGTGGTTCATGAGGCACAATACATGCTAAGGTTTTGCAAATGGGGTAGCAAGCTAAGGGGGCTTGATTGTGGGGAAAAACTCCACAGTTAAGCGCGCTTGAGCCATAGGAGATCTGGGATGGGTGACCTCCTGGGATGTCCTGGTTACCGGGTGCAAGCCCCGGAAGTGATGATTGATGCTATGTGATTCATTTCACTAGTTTCAATCCCACTTCTTCACCCCTGTGAGCATCACTCGATGCAATGAGTGTTAAGTGAACTATTCAAAAATCATGAGAAATTAGTCAATTACGACTACCCCTCATGGAAATGGTCATACGTGAATGACTTACTTAACGCAGTTGAATCCCAAAATGATATCTAATATAATGCACTGCGTAAAACCCGCATACTTAAATTCAAAAAGACCAAAGGGATCTCTACTTGAATGGTTCATGAGGCACAATACATGCTAAGGTTTTGCAAATGGGGTAGCAACCTAAGTGGGCTTGATTGTGGGGAAAAACTCCACAGTTAAGCGCGCTTGAGCCAGAGGAGATCTGGGATGGGTGACCTCCTGGGACGTCCTGGTTAGTGGGTGCAAGCCCCAGAAGTGATGATTGATGCTATGTGATTCATTTCACTAGTTTCAATCCCACTTCTTCACCCCTGTGAGCATCACCCGATGCAATGAGTGCTAAGTGAACTATTCAAAAATCATGAGAAATTAGTCAGTTACGACTGCCTCTCATGGAAATGGTCATACGTGAATGACTTACTTAACGCAGTTGAATCCCAAAATGATATCTAATATAATGCACTGCGTAAAACTCGCATACTTAAATTCAAAAAGAGTAAAGGGATCTCTACTTGAATGGTTCATGAGGCACAATACATGCTAAGGTTTTGCAAATGGGGTAGCAAGCTAAGTGGGCTTGATTGTGGGGGAAAACTCCACAGTTAAGCGCGCTTGAGGCAGAGGAGATCTGGGATGGGTGACCTCCTGGGACGTCCTGGTTACCAGGTGCAAGCCTTGGAAGTGATGATTTATGCTATGTGATTCATTTCACTAGTTTCAATCCCACTTCTTCACCCCTGTGAGCATCCCCCGATGCAATGAGTGCTAAGTGAACTATTCAAAAATCATGAGAAATTAGTCAGTTACGACTACCTCTCATGGAAATGGTCATACGTGAATGACTTACTTAACATAGTTGAATCCCAAAATGATATCTAATATAATGCACTGCGTAAAACCCGCATACTCACTAACAGTGTCCGTGTCAATATTAGTGAGAGAAGAGTCTTATTTTAGGGTCAAGAAGTTGTTAATCTGAATATCATTGTCAAACACTTGCCAATTATTTACATTATCAGGTATGGCTGGCCTGTGTCTAATCTCAGCTGTGAACTAATGATTGGATTCAAATGGCAATTTACAAGTGTTGGCAAATGTTTCCAAACTGCGAGCGTGAAAATTATTTTTTCTTGGAATTTTTGCCAGTTGTGTTTCTAGGGATGTATTAAGGATCTTAATTGCAGTTTCTCTGTAAGTGAGATCTTAATCTGGGATCATTTGTGAGGAACTTCCCTTTTATCTATTGAATGACTAAATTAGAGTCTCCCAGAAGCGATACCCTGATTGCCCCTAAACTTTTAATGAATTTAAGTCCTAGCAACAGGGCTTCATATTCAGCCATATTATTGGTGCATCTAAAGTTTAATCTGTAAGCATGCCCTTCAGCATGATCATTTTCTAGATTGTGTACCCAAGTTCCTGCTCTTGCCCCTAATTTATTAACCGAACCATCAAATTCTAAGTACCAAAGGATCTCATGTTGATAGTTAGTACCAGGAGTCGCAGAAATTTGTTTACTGGGGAGATTTGTTTTTTAGTTTCATCTGGTTTTCTTTAGTGTCTGATATATCATTGTTCTCAGAAATTTCTTGAATTTGAACAGTAGACTTTTCATTTATTATTCCTTCTTGTTCTAATGCTAAAACCTTGGCATCAGCTCGAGGATTAATTTCAACATTGTATAGAATGAAGGAGTCCATGTCAAAGTGTATGGAGTAGATGGGAAAATTCTGAGGTTTCTCCTGACTACTTACCACATATTTTATTAAAGTTTCTCGGTATAATCTCTTTGGTTGACCAAATACTAAAATAGTAGCATATGACATGTCCAACTGTAAAGATCCTTGGAGCTTTGCACCCCAAGATCTAGACAACAACATGCCATATTTTGGTGGAATATCAGCTACCACTATGTCCATTAAAATGGTCTTGGCAGGGTATTGAACTAATGAAACACATAAATATTTGATCAATCCTAGACATCTGACCTGGCTTGAGTAAAAAGAGAATAAGTCTTTATATGGCCTGGTAATGTCTCGGTCCAACTTCTCCATTACAGACTTAGGCATTAAGTTATTAGAAGCACCAGAATCAAACATGGCATTATGAAGTACTTTATCATGTATGTTCAGACTTACGTATAAAGGAGGGACACCTCCATCTACTGAATTTCCATTTACCTCAAGTCCAAAAATTAATTTAGGCTGGTCATCAAAGAGATTTACTGAATCTTTGCTCTCTGAAATTTGAAACGATCTGTGAATTTGAACTCTGTAGAGATCATGTTTAGCCAATTCTATCAATGGAATGGCTATCTTTAATTTGCCTATTTCAGTGTCAAGATTGAAAGGTTTTTCAGTTTGAATTTTTGTATTTGGGACAGTGAGATTGTCTTTTTTTGCTTTATTTTCAATGCTTTTTCCTTTTTCAGGAGTGGTGTTACGGGCTAAAGTTTCTTCCAAGTCAATTTCTGGAGGTTCTTCCACCTTTCCTTTGGGAGGATTGGAAGTGGAAGGTTGTTTGCTAGGGCCTTGATTGTCTGATACGTCTTCAACTACTAGATTATTTGGGTTAGGAGTTGTTCTAAGAAGGGTTTGTACAGGTGTGTTATTTATCTTAACTTTGTTAGGTTGCTTGGTTTCTTTCTGCTTGTTGGTCTCAGGGACATCTATTCTTCTGCTCCTCAGATTGTATTGCTTGTGAACTTCATAAATGGCTATATCATATCCCTCCCTAAAATCAAACGATTCACCTGGTTGAGTTTGGAATTGTTTAAGAGTGTGAGCTTCTTGGTCTTCTTGGATGAAGAAAACTTGTTGTTCATTATTGAGACCCATTAAGTTGATTTGAGTATCTTTTGTTGGTTGATTAGAAATGGAGGCTTCAGCATAATTTTCCTTGAATTGGGGCCTAATGTTTTGGTCAGGCCCAGTCTTTCCCAAATTAGGGTTTTGGTTTTTTCTGAAATTTGGATTTCTCCCAGTATTAATCGGTTGACCATCCCAAGGGGATTTCCTCTCAATTGTTTCTAATCTATCACGAAGTCTATCCATTCCTTTAATAATAGCATCTAATTTCTGTTCAAAGGCAAAAGGTTCTTCTTTGATAGGTATCCTCCTTTCAGCTATGGCTCGAGCTCGTTTAGAAATCAGGTTGGCTTCAACACTGACAGCTATACTCTGCATCTCTCTAAGTCTCGAGGAGCTCTTTCCCTAAGTTGGTATGTGTTGAAGCCCTGAAAATCGGGTCGACGATAAAGGGGATACCCGCCCGGTCCGGACCTTGGTTGGCAGCTCCTTATCTGTTTGGTATAGCGGGTCCGACTAGGGATAATGAGACCAGTTTCCAAATCTATGGGTGTGTGTGTGTAGAGTTGGATGTTGCTGATCTAACAGTCCCTATCTAAGCTATTCTAATTCAAGCTTTAATCTAATTCTATGCTATTGTAATATAATAAACAACACATCTAAATCTATGCTAACCCGGGATGTAATTCTTCTATTATGCGATCTAAAGAAATTTCAAATGACAATTGGTAATAAAGATCATTCAGCGATTATAAGAAAGGAAATCAATTAAGATGAACCACTTCACATAAAAAGTTAGGTGAAACAGTTGTGAACAACATATCGCATAATAAGCTATTCATACATTAAACATAAATAAATAGCTACCACCGTACAAAAGTGCCAAATGATAACTCAAGCATTCATGCAATAACATATAAACAACTAAAACTGTATATCACTTTAACATATAAGCAGAAATGGTCAAGAGATTAAAGTACCATTTATGACTGGTCCTACTCATAAGCTTCAAGTAATAATGATTTATCTCTCCTTGCTCTAACATCTACTAACAGTACAAAAGTGCAACATCAGTAGCAGATATCAAATGCAAACATCAACAAATCTTTATCCATTCATTCACCAAAACCTCCTCTGAGGGTGCAAAAGTGCATGTTCAGAGGACAAGTTTTTGATAAATTTCTGGACCCTTCTCTAAATGCATGAGAAGGGTTAAAATACTACTTCCTAAATCTAATAATATTTTATTTACAAAAATTCAGGATGCGGTTTTCAAATGACCACCCTTTTTCTAAGCAAGATTTAAAGTGAAAATTAAATTCAAAACTAAACTACTTTTGTATCTGGTCTTTAAAACTGCACGCATTCAACATTTGTTTAAGGAGAGTCAGCTAGCTGACTTCTGCTTTGATCTGGGCTGAGAAAATGAAATCGATGAGAGCTGGCACCACCTTTTCGGCCGCATTTATGATACATTTCACAGTCATCCACTGACTATGCGGCTTTACCAAGTATGTCCAGTAACATTCCCAATTTAACCTGTTTAGTGCTTGGATTGCTTTTCCCTTTTCTTGCGCTCTCTGCTTCCATTCCGTCTCTAGTTGTAGTTTGTTTGGTAAATACCCCGGGGTGGTTTCTGCGATCAAATTTGCTCTGTGAAAATTCTCATTTACACAGTCAATAAGAATGCTTGCTGTCGTGGCTGCTGTTTCTGTCGCTTGTTCTACCTCCCTGATTTGATTGTCCCACTTGTTAAAGAGCAGCTCTTTATGATTCTCATTTATCCTGGGTGTGCCTGCTCTTTTTCCCTCATCTTCATCGTTCCAAGCCAAGTACTCAGTCACTCGTTTATCAATTAGATCATAATCACTTCGTAAGTCGACCACTTGATTAGTGATCTTATCACTCATTTCGCAATAATAATTCCACTGTGATATCTTTTGGCCCAACACTTCTTGTTGCTGCAGTAGTTGTTCATTCAAGGAAAGAGATTCTGAAATAAACTCTGTAAGCTTAGGGTCGTCCCTGTGCATTTCTTGTACATCCTATAAATATTTTCCCTTCTTGTCCAAACTTCTCTGATAACTTATCTGCATTTGCTGGAAGTGTTCCTGCAAATTTTCAAGCTGTTTGTGTGCCTCATTATTAGTATTGGCTTGTTGTAATTGTAGTTATAGTACCTGTATTTGATCTTCTCACTCTTTCAACAATTGTTGTACTTCTGATGCTTTGTCAATAGTCGCAGAGGCATACGCTCCTGCGATCTGAGATAGTTTGGTGAGATTTTCAGTCAGATTACTGGCAGGATCTTTCCATAAGACGTCTAATTGCTCAGCATCCTGAGAGAGTGTATTTTCTAACTTCCTTTTCTTTCTCTGTCTTCTTACCACTGCTTTATGTTGGAGACTATAAAATATATCCAGAGGGGGAATTTCTTCTATATTAAGTAGAAGCTCAGAAGATGGAGCGATAGGAATATGCTTTGTTTCTGAGACATCGCCGACTATGGTTGGGACCACTTCCTGTGCTACCTGTGTATTGCTCATAGGTGTTTTTGGGGCTTGTCCTTCAATATTGATCAGTTCGTTGAAGGTTTCCCATTCCTTATCTAATTTTGTCGTGACGGGTGGTGCTTTAATGACGAGAGGGGGAGGATCTCTTTGCGGGGAGGTAATAACCTGCTGTTGTGGAAGTTCCATTGACTGAGCGGTGTCCTTAGCTGACTCTTCACTCCTATCTTGGTCGTTTCCAGATCTTTTAGAATGTTCAGGAATTTCTTGTACAAAATTAGATTTAGATCCGTTAGTGCTTGAACTCCCACTAAGACTAACGCTTGGAGTTGGTTCTCTTGCATACAGGCGCATCTTTTCTAGAGGAACACTAGCGAGTCTTATTTCCCTGTATACCATGAACTTTTGAAAGTCTTCTGGAGACAATTGCAATTGGGCTTCACACAAAATTTCTTGAAATGATCTTTTATTTTGGAATATATCATCAAATAAATCCTTTTTCGCAAAGAACACTTTTATCTTGACTGTAGTTGTGAAATTATGGGCAACCTCATTTGGGTCAAATGGTCTTCCCGGGAATTTAAATAGTTGTAGACACGTCATATTCTGTACTTCAGTGAACGCGTGGCCTACATCAAACAGCGAAAAGGCCCCACAAGACACACGAAAATGTGGTGATATAGCCTTCTTTTTGTCGTTTAAGTCTTTAGTTAGGCCGCCTTCTGAACAGGTTTGATATGCAATTTCTCGAGCTAGGAGCTTATCAGGGATATACAAAGGTAGAACATGAGGGGGTACAATACTTCCAAAAACTCTAACATAAGTAAACAATTCTTCTCCGAACCATCTTGCGATGGGGAGGATATCTATCTGTGCTTTAGGCGAGCACCTCGGGGGTTCTTTATCATACAAAATTCTATACAAGGGCAGGATAAGTCCGTGACAAATCTGGTAGAAATATGGAGTGAACTGAGAGTCCCACAATATCTTATGATATACATGGATGGGCAAGGGGTCTTGAGTTGTCCACTTCCAACCCATAATAGGGAACTTAGAAACATAACATATTGAATCCATAACATATGCGGCTAGGTAAAAAGGAGGATAAATCCTTTGAGACGTAGATCTTTTGGACCGGTAACTGACAATAGCCATGATTAGGTTATCAAATAAAATCTTGGCCCAATCTACAATAGTGGCATTTGTGGCAGCATCTAGTAATGGTAACCATTCGGACGAAAATTTGTTGATATCTGGCATTCCAAATAATCTACAGAGCATGGCAGCAACAAAACAATATGGGGAGGTAAGGGAACCGGTACTGTACATACCGTGTTTATCTTTCTTGAGCGGTTCATCTTTTCTGGACCAGTCTTTGGTGGTCTCCGACAGGTTCGGGTTCTCCGGCACAAATTTTTCTATGAATTGCGTATTATAAGTTGCCTGCGGCTCAGGCAAATGATACATAAGATTTAAATCCTGCGCAACGAATGACCCGATGAGCCCTTGACCATGAATCTTGAACTGTCTATTTTTCATTTCTGCGCTATCAAGTATCCACTTGATCATGTCTGTGTATGGGAGAATTTTGGGCCTCGCTGCTATCCGGTGTAGGAATGAGCATGCTAGCTCTTCTAGGGATGCTTCCGAAGAACTCTGTGAGCCCGCGACAGCAGTAACTTTCATTACTCTGGGATTCTCTTCTTCGAGCAGTCTGTACATGCCTTCCCACGTAGCTATTCCCGCGTCTCTATTACAAGCCGTATCTGTATACAAAGGTGCCATTTCCTTTTCTTCGGAGCTCTGGGCTTTGTTTTTCTTCCCCATTTCAGCCTGCGTATTGCTTTGAATCGTCCTTCGTTCTCCGTTCCTGCAATTCACAAGTGAAATGGAAATGAATGACCCGGACGGGTGATGGGAGAGTTTTAAATGCCGCAGACATACCAAATACACCACCTTACGTGAAGTGATTCTTTGAAAAGCACGCGTCCATATTTTATTAATAACTGGCAACTAACTCCTGTATTAGCATTTAAAGCGCGTAATTATGTGTCAGCTTATGGCAAGTAGCTTTTCTTGAATATTGTGCCCGAACGGTCTGCGATGGAGCGATTTTGCGATTTGCTTCGCAACATCGCAGATCGCACCATTATAATAACGTAAAATCGCACAAATGTAATATCACAGCGTTGGTCTGGCTTGAAATTGCAACCATCACTATATCGTGATATCACAGATCGCAGAAGTTTATGTATGACAAATTTAGTTAACCTGTTTCCTGCGATATGCGATCTTGCGATCGGCGTCATCGCAAATCGGTAAATCTTAAAGTTTTTCTTATGAGTTTTACTTATTGCGACACGATAGTTGTTTAATACCACAATCTCGCACATGCCGGGATTGTACTTGTATGGTGGGGTTCTACTACCGTTGTACGATGCGTTTTTAGAGATTTCTTCCTCATCATAAAATTAAGGTTTTAAGTATTCAAAGGAGTTTCCTAAGCTCACAATGGTAACTTTATTTTGAGGAAAGGAAAGTTAAGTCCTACTCTTGCTTTTCCTAAATTTTAACTAAGGGTCCCCACACATTTAGTATTTTGGATAACACTTAAATTAGAAGGGGGGGTTGTTTCTGGTCACAAAAATTGGCGATTCACTTGGGAGAACCAGTTATCTCTGTTTTTCTATTGAATTTTCCAAACTTATAAAACAGGAAATTTTTCAGAAAATTAAACTTCATTATGGAAAGATAAAGCACATTATGCTCTAAACTATCAATGATATTTTGTTTCAATCTTCCTCTACTTCAACTATTAGCTTCCTCAGGCTAGTCCTTGTATTTATATCAGCCATTACTTGGTTTTGTAAAGATAAAACAAAGTATCCTCTGTATACCAGTTTTAAATATGCTCATCTGTTGTAGGTAGAGCCTCAGCTGCCAGCAGGCGTTTATAGCCTCGACAGGGTTACCTGTTACCCAGTAATGATCCTGTATCCTACTCAAGGTGACCTACAACTTTCGAAGAAAAATCCATATCCACACTTATTACTTTGATTTTCTTTTTTATTCTTAAAGAACAATGTCTTGGTTTGGTAGCCAAATTATGACACAGTCACTCACTTGATACATAACTTTGCTGAAAAGGCTGGCTCGTGATGAGACCCCTTGTCTTTTGATTGCAACAATCTTGAGTCATTGACCTGTTGTGGTAGACAGTATTAGCAAAGTCAGCAAGTTATAATATCTGTGATAATGATAAGCCGGCTCGTGATGAGACCTCTCATTCTTCAAGATAAAGTGTATCCTTGGATTATTTCTCTGAAGGCCGCGATTTCCTTAGTAGGGAGGAAATCATTGTTTCCTTAAGATAGCTTTGGATGACAATAATAGAGTTTTTGGAAACAACTGTTCTACAGAGAACCTTTATTTTTTTATTGATACCTTTCATTGTACTGAGATAAAACAATTTCTTTACTAAAGGTTGCTATCGTCAAACTTTATGAAGTTGAAACTAGTATTATATCTAGGCTAGAGTCTTTAACTGTATCTATCAATAATAAAGATCAGTTTTCCAAAAGATTTGCTATTTATACAAGCGAAGAGTTCAAAATTTGAAAGAGAGTTGGCATCTTTTAGTAAATGTCAAATGTTGTCAACGACAGTAGATTTTATTGGGGACTAACATATTTAAGGAAATGAGTGGTAACCACTCCCTTGGATTATGTACATGATAGGGATAGTTACTTCTCTTATTTTTCCTGCCAACTGTTAAAAATAAACTATCCACCTAACAACCTGGCTAAATTAATTCTACTCCTATTTTAACTATACACAAAAATTTGGCTAGGTATAATGATATTTCCAGTGTAACCATCTTTCCATTTTTATTCCTACATGTGTATACCTTTTAAACATCAGTATTAAGAATAAATTTTTTTCTCGACTGAAAATGTTGAATGTGGAATTAGAAAGTGTTATTGTGGTCAGAACTCTGCTTGAAATCTCTTTCTCATGAAATCTTCTTTCCAATTGGATATCTATTGGATCATAAAAATCAGGATGAGTTTCCATTATGGATTGGTAATCGTGCAATAGGAAAGATGACAGGTTGGGTTGTAAATATGAGTTTTTGGTTTTTATAGCCTATATTCTATTATGTGTGAAAGTTAGGCCTTCGACTTTTTCTAATGAAAGGAAAGTTTCCAAATATATTTCAATGAATGAATCAATGAAGAATGGATGGAAATTTCTCAAAAGACAATTATCAATTAACCTGAATTGTCGGAAATTTTCCAAAAATACCTTCTTTTGTTGATGATGTTTTGGATAAGATAGAAGTTTTTCAAGAAAAGCTGATATTGATTGGACTTGGAATCGAAAAAGTTCTATATTTCCTTGACACAATTCAATTTTCCAAAATGGTAAAACATCACTCAAATGTTTGTCAGTAAGGTGCTCAGTATGCCATAGTAATCTATCAAGAGTCTGAAAATTAAAATTTAAAGCAAAATCCGATTTTATACAAAATGAGTGCAAGCGAAAAAGAATGCAATGACTATCTGTACAACTAGTGTTATAGCACAACTGGGATTGTTTTGAAATATTTTCTCTTTCACAAGGATTGGCTAGAATTATGGGATTCAAGTAATTTCGAATTCCATCTTGTGAATTAGAAAACAAATTATGATTGGGAACATGCATGAAGGTTTGTTCATGATATGAATCATAGATTGGAATACTCTCTTGGGTAGTGAAATCATGTAAATGATCTGCTACTCTGGAACGAGGATTGGATGAAATAATTCTTGAATTAGAATATCCCTCATTCTCAGATTTCTGTTGATTTACTCGAGATAAATCAACGTCTTCATCATCAAAGTAGTTATCATAAATGACTTCACAAGATTCCCTAGATTTCTCTTTTTCATCCAGTATATTCAAACAAGAAGGGTCAAGTCGTTCATGTTTGTAAATGACAAAAGGGTGTTCTATAGCTGCCTCTTTATCTTGAAAACCTAATGGTGATTCATTTAGATGATCCTCTGTACTTTCTGAGATATCATTAATACTGAGGGGGGGGGAATTATCATCATTAAAAACATCAGGATAAAGAGAAAAATGAGACTCTGAAATAATGCATTTGAAAATATCTTCGTGTGAAAGCTCTTGTTCATCACATTCATCGTAGGCTTCGGGCTTTAGATCATACCTTTGTGTGCTCATGTTTTTTGAAAGAGGATTACTTTGCTGTTCTAACCTTGGCATTTGCATTTGTCGACTTGCGACCATATTATCTGACCTTGTCTCAAAGTTGCTTTCTGGTTCCAAGGCAGGCTTTCTTCCGACATTCCTGCTTTTGTCTTCTTGTATTGGATCAGGCATGTCCCCTAAGCTTTGGGAAGTTTCTTCATCATGACTTATTCGCACATCCAAATTGGAATTCTCATTCACATTAGAAGAAAATGGAACAAAGCTTGGACTAATTTCTACTGGATCGGGGATAGGAGGTAGGGAATAGTTATGCTCAACACAATCTAATGATTCTTCATTCATGAGTTCATTCTCAACATCATATTTCAAACAATTAAGATGAAATCGAATATTAAAATCTCTAACAGACTCATCTTCTTTGCGTAGATATTCAATTTCATCATATACCTGATCGTAATCATAGCAATCAAATTTACAAATGAAAGCCGTGACAAATTGGTCCCAGCTGTGAATTGAGGCAACTGGGAGGGTTCTACACCAGTTTCTAGCTTCCGCTATGAATGTGAGAGTAAAAATTCTGCATAAAATGCCTTCATCAATTCCTTGAAAATTTGAACTTGAAACATTTTGAATAAATTGAAGGGCATGATTAAAAGCAGAAGAATTACTCTTACCATTGAATTTTACCTGAGACAAGAGTCTTACCACTTCGGGTGGAGTGTTGGAAGAGGCATGAACATGGGTACAACTCCAAATGGGAAGTTTTGGAGAAACCATCCTAATTCAAATGTCAAAATTGCAAACAAACTCCAACATGCAACATGTTTAGGCCCTCCTTCTAGCGCCAAATATGTTGAAGCCCCGAAAATCGGGTCGACAACAAGGGGGATACCCGCCTAGTCCGGACCTTGGTTGGCAGCTCCTTATCCGTTTGGTATAGCGGGTCCGACTGGGGATAATGGGACCAGTTTCCCAATCTATGGGTGTGTGTGTGTAGAGTTGGATGTTGCTAATCTAAGAGTCCTTATCTAAGCTATTCTAATTCAAGCTTTAATCTAATTCTATGCTATTGTAATCTAATAAACAACACATCTAAATCTATGCTAACCCGGGTTGTAATTCTTCTATTATGCGATCTAAAGAAATTTCAAATAACAACTAGTAATAAAGATCATTCAGCGATTATAAGAAAGGAAATCAATTAAGATGAACCACTTCACATAAAAGGTTAGGTGAAACAGTTGTGAACAACATATCACATAATAAGCTATTCATACATTACACATAAATAAATAGCTACCACCGTACAAAAGTGTCAAATGATAACTCAAGCATTCATGCAATAACATATAAAAAACTAAAACTGTATATCACTTTAACATATAAGCAGAAATGGTCAAGAGATAAAAGTACCATTTATGACTAGTCCTACTCATAAGCTTCAAGTAATAATGATTTATCTCTCCTTGCTCTAACATCTACTAAGAGTACAAAAGTGCAACATCAGTAGCAGATATCAAATGCAAACATTAACAAATCTTGATCCATTCATTCACCAAAACCTCCTCTGAGGGTGCAAAAGTGCATGTTCTGAGGACAAGTTTTTGATAAATTTCTGGACCCTTCTTTAAATGCATGAGAAGGGTTAAAATACTACTTCCTAAATCTAATAATAGTTTATTTACAAAAATTCAGGATGCGGTTTTCAAATGACCTCCCTTTTTCTAAGCAAGATTTAAAGTGAAAATTGAATTCAAAACTAAACTACTTTTGTATCTGGTCTTTAAAACTGCATGTATTCAGCATTGGTTTAAGGAGAGTCAGCTGGCTGACTTTTGCTTTGAGCTGGGCTGAGAAAACGGAATCGATGAGAGCTGGCACCACCGTTTTAGCCGATACATTTCACAGTCATCCACTGATTATGCGGCTTTACCAACTGCTCTATATCAGTTAATCTTTCACTAAGTTTCATGAGCAGGTCCATCATGTCTTCTTCTAATTTATGCTCTATAATTTCTGCAGTCCGAGGGTGCCTTGAAGGAGGAATCTTCAGCTATTTCCTGAGGGCAGCAATGTCTTCTTCTTTCTTCTTGATTAGTGCCTTTATGCCTTTAGCATCTTGGGGGTCATGCCCCAGTTCCGTGATGATCTCTTCCAATGATTTGATTATATTATCTTTAGCTAGAGAAGAAGCTTTTTCCCAATGTAACTAAGTTGTTGAGTTGTCTAAGGAACTTTGTAACTGGTGGGCCAACATTGCCTTGTCAACCAGTGTAGAATAAACCATTTCTCCAGTCTGCTTGTGAATTTCAATCTGGTCCAATGGATGAATTTCTTTGGCTAGGACCTCTAATTTTGTTCTGATGTAATCTGCTGCCGACTGGGATTGCTATACCTTTGGTTTACAATAACTCATTAAAATTTTTCCCTCTTTAATGTCATAGGCAGACATTAAACTTTGCTAGTTTGAAGGGGCCATTTTCAAGTATTGATTATACATCTGAATCCTCACAGGATCATTTTTAGCTTTGATTTCTATGAATGTCTGTTTAATGTCTGAGGACTGTTTGCTTTGTGGCCTGGTGGAAGATACCTTTACACTGTGTTGCCTTTCTAGCTCCTGCCTATGTGAGCTAGTTGATGTATCCACCACTGGGGAAGTCTGCTGGCTGACTACCCTCTCACCTCTTAGACTGTATGTCGTTTCTTCAATAATTTGCTCTTCTAATAGATGATTCAATCTTTGTCTCTTTTCTCTTGCTTGTTCAGTAGGTCCACTAATAGGTGTGGCCTCTTCTCTGTCTCTCTTCTTGCTTCTTTCCTCATTTAGAGGAGTTTGCAATGCTGGGATTTCTGCTGCTTTAGATTGGGCTGGAGGAATTTGTACTTGTTCCTGTTCTTTGGACCCCCCTGGTTGATCAGTCATTATTGGCTGCTCTGTAGTTTCTACCTCTTTGCCCTTTGAAGTCCCTGTGACTGATGTGCTAGTTTTCTGTGCAGGCTGCTAAGAAGTTCCAGCAGAGGATGTCCCAACTCCTGGTTGTTGAGGCCACTTGAAAGATACCTGGATTGCAGAGGTAAACTGCGAATTTTCAGGTTGAATGGCAGACTGCCGAGCACGACGCTGGAGTTTCTTGGCTGGGTGACGGGCTAACTGCTCGAGCAGTCGACCGGATCTATTTTGCATGGAGTACAGTTTGTAGAGAATTGACACGAAAATGACATTCTATCATTTATTTAACGAAAATTGAGTTGGCGGGTATTTTTGGCATTTATTGAGCGGATGACGTCAGCACGACGGGACATCTTGTCGCGTACAGGAGGGTGGTAATCGTTTTTACCCCGGACCGCTTATGGGCTAAAGTGGTTTCGGACGGGAGGGCCGCGAGTAGTGTCGGAGTGTGACGCATGTCCTGGTACGGGCGACGATACCACCGATCTCCCTGGCGGTAAAGTTCAGCGGATGGAGGGCTAGCGATATAGATCTCAGTCGTCGGATGCGAGGGTCGAGATCGAATGGACGGCGCTTTGCGGAGATGGAAAAATGTTAAGGCGCGGGACCAACCCATGATACATTAAAGTTTTTTAATGCATTGGGGATTTTACAATTGGTTTGCGCGGTTGTGGGTTTGGTTATTTAATTAACGAGAGGTTAATAAATCCCAATGTTGCGTGCGGTGAAGACTATGGTTTATAGTCAAACCGGAGGGTGGGATATTAAATAATACAGGGTTTTATATATATGTACATATTACGGGAAAGGGGCAAAACTATGGGGATTTATATAATAAAGGTTGATTTGTAAATTGTTAATGTGAAATTTTGAAATACAAGCACTGAGTATAATGTTTTTAAGAAACTCAGGGCGAAAGGAAAAAGGAGTCTATACAAGGAATATGACAATTTTTCCTAAGTGAAGTAGGAATTCACTTAGGCAAATGATGAAATGAAACGAGCTGTAAAAAGTTAAACAAGCTGTACATGATGCTTTACTTATAGAAAATGAAATAATAGTGGCATTTAGAGTTGCACACTTTCCTGGTCCTTTTTATTTGGGGTTCATTTCTTTTCATTTTTTCTTTTGACCATTTATCTTTTCACCCTTTGATTTTTCTTTTAGGGTATACCCTCTTTACATTTTTTAAATTTTTTGATTTTTTGGGAATATGGAAAACCTTTGCTGCAAGAAAAGGTATGTACATATTGCATAGCTAATCAAGTCAATCATGAAATATGACACCTATTGGTATAGGAGCATAACACTGGCTCCACTTGGGGATGGCTTTCCCTGGTGGAAAGTTAAGGACAACAGGCCAGATCGCCTTATGAACAACTCTTGCTGTGCTCTGAAATCTTCCTTTCCTGAAAGTAGAAAACTATACAAAAGGATCATGTAAAATATACACATTTTTCTTGAGCTGATGTAAATAATTGTAGATCTGTTTTGGATAGTCTGCTTGGATTTTTTGTTCTCATGTTTTCTTCTCCCAAGTCTTCTTCTGCAATCTCTGATAAACTGAAATGAGGCAAAACAAAAAATGGTAAAGTTCCTTTACTGTTTTTCAAAATTTTCTGCACATTCCTCCTCATTCTTATTGCTGTAAAAAGCTGCAGAAACTAAACTTCCTTATGTACAAGTTAGAGTCAGGATATATCAACAAATTGGATCAAAATAGTGTTTCAGCATTCGACCATTAACTAGACCTTCTTCCATTTATGAACCATCTAGGTTCTTCAAAAAGTAAGTATTGTTTCCTCGTGAGGCCTGGATAATAAAAGGTACCTTCCATAGGAAGTCAAACTTCCCATGTTTTCCTTTGTCTTCCCTCCTGGAATCCCATTTTAAAACTTTGTCTCCGAAGTAAAAATCTTCTGCCTTGGTCCTCTTATCAAATATCTTCTTGAGTTTTTCTTGTAACACTTGGGATCTTTGGTACACCTCTTCTCTCGCCTGCTGCAAATGGATGGTTTGATTTATTCTTCTTTGAATGTCATTGGGCTGCGCCTAAGCCTCTTGCAGTAATTTCATTACAGGGACTCCTAAGGATGAAGGAAATATAGCCTCCATACCATAGAATAATTCATAAGGACTAGTCCCAATGGATCTTTTGGTAGTTAATCTGTCTGCCCATAGTGCATTGGTAAGTTTCTTGTGCCAGTTTTTCTTGTTTTCTTCCAACACTCTCTTGATAATATTAATTAGGCTTTTATTGGAGGATTCAGCTAGACCATTACCTTGAGGGTAATAGGTTGTGGAATGACCTAAGGTGATGTGGTACTTGTTACAAAAATATATCATTTTCTTGGATTTGAAAGCGGCAGCATTGTCAGTTATGATCTTTTCAGGACAACCAAATCTAGACAAGATGTTGGTTTCTAGGAATCCTATGATCATTGAATCATTGGCTTGTCTACAAGGGATGGCTTCTATCCATTTGGTGAAATAATCTGTGGTAGTTAGGATCCATTTGTGTTGGCCAGAAGAAGGAGGATGAATTTCTCCAATGAAGTCCAAACCCCATTGTTGTAATGGTCTTTCAGTGGAAATTGGTCTAAGGGGTAGAGGTAAAAGTTTCCTCTTGCCTTAAAAAATTTGACATTTATGGCAAGCAGTTACAAAATTCTTGACATCAGTGAACAAGGTTGGCCAGTAAAATCCAACCCTTAGGATTTTGTCTGCAGTTGATTTCCAGTAAAGATGTCCACCACAGTCCCCTGCAAGAAATTCTTTGAGGATTTTGTCAGCTTCTTCTTTTATTAAACAAATTAATAGAATACCTTCATGATTTTTCAAAAATGAGCACCATCTAAAATACAAAATTTTGAAGCTTTCATTTTTAAAAACCTGTTCTTTGTTCTGGATAACCCTAGAGGAGCCTGCAAGTTTAATAATACATGAGTTATATAAGAATACTAAGGTGATTCTAAGAAGGCCTGGCTGATTTTTGGAGTCGCAATCTCCTGTTCATTATCCAGTTCATTAATATCCAGGGCTTGGCAATTGGTTTCAGTCATGAGTTTAGCCAATCCATGTCCTTTTATAAGCTTTGTCGGCTTTATTTCAATATCATACTCTAATATAGTAGAAATCCAGTTACCTCTCTTACCTTTAATCCCCTCTTGGGTCAAGATATCTTTGACAACAACATTTGGTACATAGGCTATTACATGGGAGTATAATATGTATATTGTTATGAAACCAGCTCAAGAAAAGATAGAAAAGATAGATCAACGCCTTAGAATTCAGCCTCTTCGAGGGGGCAATCTCCTTTACAATACATAAATGAACAATTCTTGGATGATACAAATGAAAAGACCTCCTTTCTATATATAGGAGTCTAAGGGGTCATAACATAATCAGAGCCGACATAACAATAATAATGTAAGGGCACAATAATAAGAATAGTGGGCTTCTATGGGGCACAATAGTAACAATATGGGCACTACATGGGTACATCAATATACTAAGTGGGTTATACTAATAACAATAAGGGGTTACACTAGTAGTATAGGGGCCTAACATGCCCCTCTCCTTCAAAAAACGTTGTCCTCAACGCTTGAGTAGTTCTTGATGCTTCTGTATAAAATTCTTGTCCTCCCATGTGGAATATTCAGCGGGTAAGTTCTTCCACTTGATGAGATACTCTGAAATTGATCAATTTCGTAGCTGTTGGGTTCTTGTTTCTGTGACTGCTCCAGGTTCCAATATGATTTTTCCTTCCTCTTCAATTTCTGGCAATATTGTTTGAATTGGGATCTTTTGCAACTTTTGAATAAGTGGCCATACTTCTTCATCCTTCTTCCATTCATCCCTTGCTTCGTTTATCCAATCTGGTTGGATAATATAAATAGCACAAAACAATGCTTCCACATCCTCATCCTTGAAGATTCTTCCCATTCGGTAAGGTCGCCATTTTTTAAGTGCATGTAGTATTGCCAACATTTCCTTCTCATTAATAGCTTGCTTGAGATGTAGCAGTAAAAATACCCAATCACCTACATCAAAACATTTTTCACTACGATGTTGATCTACCTGTTGTTTCGTTTGATTTTTCACTGAAGTGGCATTATCCTTTAAGAGTTGGAGAACTTGTTGTTGATGCTCGATGTGATCTTTCACTGCTTGAACCTTTTTCTTCTTGATATGTCCTTCTATCTCTAGAGTTTGAGGAGTGGTAATTTCTTCCAATCCTTTACAAGATATGGTCGGATTCATTTCTTGATGCTTGATGTGATCTTTCACTTCTTCAACATTTTTCTTCTTTATATGTCCTTCTATCTTGATAGTTTGAGGACTGGTAATTTCGAACAATGAATTACAAGATATGGTTGGATTCATTTCTTCTTTCTCGATGTGATCTTTCACTTCTTGCACCTTTTTCTTCTTGATATGTCCTTCTATCTTGAGAGTTTGAGGAGTGGTAATTCTTGCCAATGATTTACAAGATATGGTCTGATTCATTTCTTCTTTCTCTGGGGTGGGGTCCTAGTGTATATCTTCTTTTTTTGATGTTTCTTGATCATTTTCTTCCTCCTCTTCATATTCTATGTAAAACAATTTCTTCTCAGCACACTTATGACCTTTAGTGCATTTGCTATCACAATTGTAACAAAGCCCTTTTTCTCTTTTTTCTTCCAATTGTTGTGGTGTAACCCTTGTAGGTTGTGGAAGGCTAGGAGAAACAACACTTCCATCTTTATAGTTGTGAGGGGTACGCTTCCTAGTTTCCATAATTTTTCTTTCCACTATGTCACAAAGCCCTTTTACTCTTTCCAATTGTTGTGGTGTTGCTCTAAAGAAGGTGTTGCTCTTTGTATCCTAATAATGTGCTATCATTTCCTCCATGAAAATTGACCACGTAACAAGTTGTTTACGAGAACAAAGCCCTTCGTACCATAAAAATTGATCTGGTTCTAAATATGAAGATGCAATACATACCTTTTGTAACAGTGGTACACCATGTAGATCAAAATATTGCTCCATCTAAAGTATCCAATTTACCGGATCCTTGCCATCAAACTTCCTCATCTTGTTTTTTCTTGATTTTAGGAGCTCGACCTTGAAATGACTGTAACTCTGTACTTTTGGATCTTTAAGTTCTGAAATTGTGACCTATAGTAGCCCTCTCTGTCCTCTTTCCAATGCCACCAGTTTGATCCAAATTCGATTCTCTAAGAAAGAGTTATGCACAATCTCCCAAGATGACCTGATTATAGACCTTTCCAGAAGAGCGAAATTGTATGATGTGCCACGTGTCACTGTTTCAACCTTTGGATCTGAAAAATGCACACAAGAAACTACAGCCTGTTCTCTTTCCGTACCTTCTTACGAAATTTCAATCCAATTCCCATAGAGAAAGTTATGATTCGTTTCCCGAGGTCACCTGTTTGGAATGCAATTCATGAGTCTGCAAAAATACCAAATTCCATAGATCATATCTCCACAAATATAGCGCGAAAGGTTCTGAAATTCGGACCCGAGGTTCAGCACAATTTCTTCTCAAATGGGTTTTTTTTGCAACTTTAGAAATTTCACAGAAAAACAGTTATAGCGAAAATTCCACGATGACCTGTTTGGAGCAGCGAAACCCTAGAATCCAAAGCTCTGATACCAAATGTTATGAAACCAACTCAAGAAAAGATATAAAAGATAGATCAACGCCTTAGAATTCAGCCTCTTCGAGGGGGCAACCTCCTTTACATTACATAAATGAACAATTCTTGGATGATACAAATTAAAAGACCTCCTTTCTATATATAGGAGTCTAAGGGGTCATAACATAATCAAAGCCGACATAACAATAATAATGTAAGGGCACAATAATAACAATAGTGGGCTTCTATGGGGCACAATAGTAACAATATGGGCACTATATGGGTACATCAATATAATAAGTGGGTTATACTAATAACAATAAGGGGTTACACTAGTAGTATAGGGGCCTAACATATACTCGGAAGTCTTTAATAACTTTCACAAGTGCATAAGCCTATTTTTCCATGATTGGGTATTTCAGCGGTGCATCTCGGAGTGCTTTACTAAAAAATGCTATGGGTTTTTCACATCCTTGGTCATCTTTTTGTAGTAAAATAGCAACAATGGTGTGTTCTGATGCAAATGAAAATATTATGAAGTCTCTATCAAACTTTGGGCTTGTAAGGACTGGTGTTCTGGTCAAAGCCATTTTAATTTCTTGAAATGTTTGTTTAGCTTCTAATGTCCAATTAACCTTGGAATCGTTTTTCAACATATTGTTCAGCAATCTGATTAATTCAGTCAAATCAGGTATGAATCTTCTTAAAAAGTTAATTTTTCCTAGGAAATTTTGAAGTTCTATGACATTTCTCGGGTGAGGTATTTGTAAAATAGCTTGTATTCTATCAGGATCAATTTTGACGCCATATTGGGAGATTATATAGCCTAACAGTTTGCCTTCCTATAGACCGAATAAGGACTTCTTAGGATTTAATGAAATACCATATTTTCTGCATTTTAAAAACACTTGTCTCAAATGATCTAAATGTTGTTGATCTGATTTAGAAAACACAGTACGATCATCTAGATATATGACCAGGAAATCGTGAATTTCTTTTGCAAAAGCTATGTCCATTGCTCGTTGGAAGGTTGCCCCTGCATTCTTAAGTCCAAATGGCATTTTAACATATTTGAAATTTCCCCATGGTGTTGTAAAACTATTCTTTTCCTGGTCATCAGGATGGACTAGAATCCGGTTAAAGCCTGAAAACCCATCCAAAAGTGAAATCCTAGAGGCACCTACTACCCTTTGTAAAATGTGGTTCATCTTACGTAATCGGTAGTGGTCTTTCAAAGAAATTTTATTTACATTCCTTAAATCGACACACAATCTGATTTCTCCTGTTTTCTTCCTAGTGGGTACTAAATTAGACACCCACTCTGAAAACCTGATAGGAGCAATTATCCCTGCTTCATACATTCTTTTGATTTCTTTTTCAATTAAGGGGAGTAGTACAGGGTTGACCCTTCTGAGCTTTTGCTTGAATGATTTTTTATTTTCGTTGACGAGTATTGTATGTTGAATTATACAGGTGTAATAAGATTTCAGATCTTCATAGCTCCAGGCAAAGACATCCTAGAATTCTTTGATCAGTTCAACATATTTAAGTTTTTGCTCAAGGGGCAAAGTTTTGGATAATTTGATCATTTACGGATGTTCTTCAGTTCCTATGTTATAGTGTTCAATGTCTGCGTTTAGAGGCTGCATATTGGGTTTCTTTGGGATATCATTAGAATCAAAGAAATCTTCCAAAGGAGTTATTCCTATAGGCAAATAATTGTCTTTTAAATTAATAACTTCAGATTTTGCTCCGATAATCTCATTGATGTCTACCTTTTTAAGATCTTGCAACTTTTTATTGGTAAATTTCGTTGGATGAAGTATTTGAGTTGCACTTTCTGCTGAAATGTCTGTTTCAATTTTATCTATTTGATCAACCTCACTAACAGTGTCCGTGTCTATATTAGTGCAAGAAAAGTCTTATTTTAGGTTCAAGAAATTGTTAATCTGAATATCATTGTCAAACACTTGCCAATTCTTTACATTTTCAGGTATGGCTGGCCTGTGTCTAATCTCAGCTGTGAAATGATGGTTGGATTCAAATGGAAATTTACAAGTGCTGGCAAATGTTGCCAAACTGTTAGCGTGAAAATTATATTTTCTTGGAATTTTGGCCAGTTGTGTTTCTAGGGACATATTAAGGATCTTAATTGCAGTTTCTCTGTAAGATCTTAATCTGGGATCATTTGTGAGGAACTTCCCTTTTATCTGTTGAATGACTAAATTAGAGTCTCCCAGAAGTGATACCCTGATTGCCCCTAAACTTTTAATCAATTTAAGTCCTAGCAA
Organism: Pinus tabuliformis; assembly: GCA_031772625.1. NCBI lineage: Eukaryota > Viridiplantae > Streptophyta > Pinopsida > Pinales > Pinaceae > Pinus > Pinus tabuliformis. The sequence goes on from CM062809.1 coordinate 1,170,893,173, forward strand.
CCGGGCTTCATATTCAGCCATATTATTGGTGCATCTAAAGTTTAATCTGTAAGCATGCCCTTCAGCATGATCATTTTCTAGATTATGTACCCAAATTCCTGCTCGTGCCCCTAATTTATTAACCGAACCATAAAATTCTAAGTACCAAAGGATCTCATGTTGATAGTTAGTACCAGGAGTCGCAGAAATTTGTTTACTGGGGAGATCTGTTTTTTAGTTTCATCTGGTTTCTCTTTAGTGTCTGATATATCATTGTTCTCAGAAATTTCTTGAATTTGAACAGTAGACTTTTCATTTATTATTTACTCTTGTTCTAATGCTAAAACCTTGACATCAGTTGGAGGATTCATTTCAACATTGTATAGAATGAAGGAGTCCATGTCAGAGTGTATGGAGTAGATGGGAAAATTCTGAGGTTTCTCATGACTACTTACCACATATTTCATTAAAGTTTCTTGGTACAATCTCTTTGGTTGACCAAATACTAAAACAGTGGCATAGGACATGTCCAACTGTAAAGATCCTTGGAGCTTTGCACCCCAAGATCTAGACAACAACATGCCATATTTTGGTGGAATATCAGCTACCACTATGTCCATTAAAATGGTCTTGGTGGGGTATTGAACTAATGATACACATAAATATTTGATCAATCCTAGACATCTGACAAGGCTTGAGTAAAAAGAGAATGTCTTTGTATGGCCTGGTAATGTCTAAGTCCAACTTGTCCATTACAGATTTAGGCATTAAGTTATGAGAAGCACCAGAATCAAACATGGCATTATGAATTATTTTATCATGTATGTTCAGACTTACGTAGAAAGGAGGGACGCCTCCATCTACTGAATTTCCGTTTACCTCAGGTCCAAAAATTAATTCAGGTTGGTCATCAAAGAGATTTACTGAATCTTTGTTCTCTGAAATTTGAAGTGATCTGTTAATTTGACCTCTGTAGAGATCATGTTTAGCCAATTCTATCAATGGAATGGCTATCTTTAATTTGCCTATTTCAGTCTCAAGATTGAAATGTTTTTCAGTTTGAATTTTTGTATTTGGGACAGTGACATTATCTTTTTTTGCTTTATTTTCAGTGCTTTTTCCTTTTTCAGGAGTGGTGTTACGGGTTAAAGTTGCTTCCAAGTCAATTTCTAGAGGTTCTTCCACCTTTCCTTTGGGAGGAGTGGAAGTGGAAGGTTGTTTGCTAGGTCGTTGATTGTCTGATACGTCTTCAACTACTGGATTATTTGGGTTAGGAGTTATTCTAAGAAGGGTTTGTACAGGTGCGTTGTTTATCTTAGCTTTGTTAGGTTGCTTGGTTTCTTTCTATTTGTTGGCCTCAGGGACATCTATTCTTCTGCTCCTCAGATTGTATTGCTTGTGAACTTCATAAATGGCTGTATCATATCCCTCCCTAAAATCAAACGATTCACCTGGTTGAGTTTGGAATTGTTTAAGAGCATGAGCTTCTTCGTCTTCTTGGGTCAAGAAAACTTGTTGTTCATTATTGAGGCCCATTAAGTTGATTTGAGTATCTTCTGTTGGTTGATCAGAAATGGAGGCTTCAGTATAATTTTCCTGGAATGGGGGCCTAATGTTTTGGTCAGGCCCAGTCTTTCCCGAATTAGGGTTTTGGTTTTTTGTGAAATTTGGATTTTTTCTAGTATTACTCGGTTGACCATCCCAAGGGGATTTCCTCTCAATTGTTTCTACTCTATCACCAAGTCTATCCATTCCTTTAATAATAGCATCTAATTTATGTTCAAAGGCAGAAGGTTCTTCTTTGATAGGTATCCTCCTTTCAGCTCTAGCTCGAGCTCGTTTAGAAATCAGGTTGGCTTCAATGCTGACAGCTATACTTTGCATCTCTCTAAGTCTCGAGGAGCTCTTTCCCTAGGTTGGTATGCCATATTTGAATCGAATACATCAGGGAATTTGATCAAGGCCAAATCTAAGGAGGTTTGAGATTTTGAGGAATAGCATTGTAAAAATTATTAAATCTGGTACAGTAATCTTGGACAGTTTCTTGGGTACCTCCCTTTAAGCCTTCATATTCTGATAAAATGTGGAGAGGATCATTCTTTTTCTCCCATCTATTCAAGAAGGTCAGATAAAGAGCTTGCGGGTCATTTATACTGTTTGCAGGGAGGGCTGTAAACCTTGTTCTGACATCTCTAGTTAAACTTTGAACAAATACTTTCATTCTGACATCATCATCATCAATCTCATAGTTTTCAAAATAATCTGTCAATTTCTTGGTATGTCGTTGAGCTGTGTAAGTGCTAGTATCATCAAAATAGGTGATTTTAATTTGATAATCTTGGGGAATTGCCCTTGGATTTGCAGGTAATTGCAGGGGAGCATATCAGTTTGCCATGTTTGCAGATATAAGAGTGACAACTGGAAAGGCAGTGACAACAGTGGAAATGTGTGTTGTAGATGGAGGAGTGGGAAGGATAGTTTGAGGTGCTGATGGGGAACTTGAAGAAGCTGCAGTAATGACAGAAAGATTTGGTGTTTTCCCAGAGGTAAGCTCAGATTGGATAGGGTTCTGCAAATGTTTGTCAAGGTGTGAACTAGCAGAATTTTCTTGGCTCTCTTGGCTTCTAAGGATCCTAGGAATCAGATTACGATTTTCAAAGACAGGTGGGGGATTAGTATTCGGTTTTAATCTAGTGTAACGGATCTTCTTTGGAGCCAGTTTCTAAGTGTATTTTTGGTTTTTTCTTGGAATAATTTAACAATACAACTTTGATAGTATCTTCTAGGAATTTTTAGATATTGGAACTTTGAACTTTCCTAAAAGACTTTTGAAAAAAGGAACTGATAAAAATTTGAAAATAACTGTTCAAACAGATAGTAGTAACAAACAAATTATCCAGATCCCCAGTGAAGTCACCAATAATGATATCACTCAGGTTGTTCCCTAAAGTTGTATGAAAGGGAATACGGCCGAGGTAACCACATACCAATCTTTTAGATACATATTCTAGCCAATCTGCATCCAGAGAGGGCTCTCTCTTTATGATTTAGCTTTGTTTTGAAATGTGTTAGGCTAGTTATGAAGTCCAAGGGTTTTTATTTGGGTTTGGATGATGGAATTCAATAGAAAAGTGAGGAAAACTGAATAGTTCATTCCATTGGGCATGATGGAGTCAAAGTAGGATGACTTTATGGACTTGGTTTCTTAACAGAGGATGGTATCACAAAGCAAGGTAGTCAAACATGGAACAAATACAGGCTGAAATCAGATGGAATGGACTCAATTGGGTGAAGGGCAGTTAAGAATCCTTCAGCATATTGAAAGAGGGAAAATGGATGATAACTGTTAAGGAGCAGTTAAGAATTCCTTAGCAAATAGTCAAATATGCAAGAATCAAGAAGCAGAAGTAACTAAGAATTCACTGCTTATATTAATTTTAAAGAAAACACAGAGAATAATAAAGATTGAAGACAGAGCGCAGTTTAAGCAAATTCTGAAGTAATCATTTTCTTTACCATTCAGATTATGAAACACAAATGATACAGAAAACTGTAAAACATGAGATATAGCGGACTTATTGATCCGGAGTTGGATTCAAGAATTCTATGACAAGTCTTCTGCATCAATTCCTTATCCAATAGGCTAGACAACAAATCGTTCCAACTGCTTTTTACTCCAAAAAGTTTCAGTATTACAGTAAAAAAACTATGAATACCCACCAACCCCAAATACTTTGTTTAGGGGGTATTTATACAAAATATCAAAATATCTTACAAAATATCTGATAGAGATAATATCTAGTGATGACTAATCCCTTTTTTACAAAAGATAGAGACAAATAGTCTCGAAAACAGGGAAAAGATAAATTGATGATGTGCTGGTTGCTCTGTCTTTGTCGGATGTGCTAGATGCAGGCTCTGCAAGTCAGTTTACAGCTGTTTTCCATTGATACTCTGTGCTGGCTACTCCGCTTTGTCGGATGTTCTTCAATCCTGTTTCAATACACTTTGACCCGTTTGATGCTTGTTCATCTCTGTTCATCTTATCGCGGAAAAATAACCCAAAATTTACGTTTTACTTAAGAGAAATTTACAAAATCCCCAACATGTCTTCCACCATTGTTTCTCTGGCAATTTATGCTTCTGAAGTTTCCTCAGGGTTTCATCAGCTTCTGTATATCTGAAAAAAATTAGGCTGGAGCTGAAATAGATGTTTTACCTCATGCTAAATATAAAATAAGTTCTCTAAATTATCATAGAGAGCTTGGCCTATGGGGAGTGCTTTTACTCCTGAAGCACTTGTTGATGAATTAACTTGATCAACAGCATATGTGTTCAACTTATGTACAGAATCTGTGTGTTTCGTAAGCCGGTTATTGTTTCCTAAAAGACTTGGTATTCCTTTCTCCTGCAAAACTGTAAACCTTTCCACGAAAGAATTAATTTCTACTTGCATATCCTGGCATCTTCTTTCCAAATTCTGCATTAAAGTTCTCTTGGTTAGAACTTTTTTGATTTCCAAAATGGTGCCTATCTTGTCTGGGATACCGAGTTGTTCCAGCTGTTCCCTGTTTCTGTTATTCAAAAAATGTATGAGCTAGTTGGCTTGATCATGAATTTGTCCTAATAAAGCTCTTGATCTTTGAATTTCTCCATGTGTTGTATTCACTAAGTCAATCTGCTCATAAATAGTTTGGATAGATGGCCAAACATTACTTAGGTATTGATTGATGTTGGTCCATAGTGAGACCTTTCTCTAATGTTCTCACTTTATTCTCTAATGTTTTAACCTCTCTTATTTTCTCTGCCACACTTATTTTGGATTTATCATAACTCTTTTCTACTTTTGTCAATTGCTCTTTCACTCGTTTCAATTCTGACACTTGGAGTCTCAATTCTTCCATGGCCTTTATCAATTCTTCTGTGCTCATATTAGCATTGTTGCCTGGCACTGTTCCTGCTGATGATGTACGTGTGATTGCCTCTGTTGTGGTTGCTGGGACATTTGGGGCCAATGGTGATCCAATTGTTGAGGGGATTGCAGTTGTGACTGTAGGAATTACCTCAGGTGGCTGGGAGGTCAACTCTCCCTCCTTCTCCTTTAATGCTTTTTCGAGTGCCTACTCTAATCTTTCACTAAGTTTCATGAGCAGGTCCATCATGTCTTCTTCTGATTTCTGATCTATAATTTCTGCAGTCCGAGGGTGCCTTGAAGGAGGAAGCTTCAGTTGTTTCCTCAGGATAGCAATGTCCTCTTCTTTCTTCTTGATTAGTGTGTTTATGCCTTTAGCATCTTGGGGGTCATGCCCCAGTTCCGTGATGATCTCTTCCAATGATTTGATTATATTATCTTTAGCTAGAGAAGAAGATTTTTCCCAATGTAACTGAGTTGTTGTGTCTAAGGAACTTTGTAACTGGTGGGCCAACATTTCCTTGTCAACCAGTGTAGAATAAACCATTTCTCTAGTCTGCTTGTGAAGTTCAATCTGGTCCAATGGATGAATGTCTTTGGCTAGGACCTCTAATTTTGTTCTGATGTAATCTGATGTTGACTGGGGTTGTTGTACCTTTGGTTTAAAATAGCTCATTAACATTTTTCCCTCTTTAATGTCATAGGCAGACATTAACCTTTGCTGGTTTGAAGGGGCCATCTTCAAGTATTGATTATACATCTGAATCCTCACAAGATCATTTTTATCTTTGATTAATATGAAAGTCCGTTTAATGTCTAAGGACTGTTTGCTTTGTGGCATGGTGGACGATACCTCTACACTGTGCTGCCTTTCTAGCTCCTGCCTATGTGAGCTAGTTGATGTATCCACCACTGGGGAAGTCTGCTGGCTGACTACCCTCTCACCTCTTAGATTGTCTGTCGTTTCTTCAATAATTTCCTCTTCTGACAGAGGATTCAATCTTTGTCTCTTTGCTCCTGGTTGTTCAGCAGGTCCACTGATAGGTGTGGCCTCTTCTCTGTCTCTCTTCTTGCTTCTTTCCTCATTTAGAGGAGTTTGTAATGCTGGGATTTCTGCTGCTTTAGATTGGGCTGGAGGAATTTGTACTTGTTCCTGTTCTTTGGACCCCCCTGGCTGATCAGTCATTATTGGCTGCTCTGTAGTTTCTACCTCTTTGCCCTTTGAAGTCCCTGTGACTGATGTGCTGGTTTTCTGTGCAGGCTATTGAGAAGTTCCAGCAGAGGATGTTCCAACTCCTGATTGTTGAGGCCACTTGAAAGATACCTGGATTGCAGAGGTAAACAACGAATTTGCAGGTCGCATGGCAGATTGTCGAGCACGACGCTGGAGTTTCTTGGCTGGGTGACGGGCTAACTGCTCGAACAATCGATCGGATGTATTTTGCATGGAGTACAATTTGCAGAGAATCGGCGTGAAAATGACATTCTATAGTTTATTTAACGAAAATTGAGTTGGCGGGTATTTTTGGCATTTATTGAGCAGATGACGTAAGCACGATGGGACATCTTGTCGCGTAGAGGAGGGTGGTAAGTGTTTTTACCCAGGACAGCTTATGGGCTAAAATGGTTTCGGACGGGAGGGCCGCGAGTAGTGCCAGACTGTGACGCGTGTCCTGGTATGGGCGACGATACCACCGATCTCCTGGGTGGTAAAGTTTGGCGGATGGAGGGCTAGTGATATAGATCTCAGCCGTCGGTTGTGAGGGTTGAGATCGAATGGACGACGCTTTGCGGAGATGGCAAATGGTTAAGGCGCGGGAGCGACACACAATACATTAAAGTTTTTTAATGCATTGGGGTTTTTACAATTGGTTTGCGGGGTTGTGGGTTTGGTTATTTAATTAACCAGAGGTTAATAAATCCCAATGTTGCGTGCAGTGGAGACTATGGTTTATAGTCAAACTGGGGTGTGGGATATTAAATAATGCAGGGTTTTATATATGTACATATTACGAGAAAGAGGAAAAACTATGGGGATTTATATAATAAAGGTTGATTTGTAAATTGTTAATATGAAATTTTGAAATACAAGCGTTGAGTATAATATTTTTAAGAAACTCAGGCCGAAAGGAAAAAGGAGTCTATACAAGGAATATGACAATTTTTCCTAAGTGAAGTAGGAATTCACTTAGGCAAATGACGAAATGAAACGAGATGGAGTGACTTTAAGGATATTAGGAAAATCTTAACACCATTGGGGAAATTAGTAAATGATTTCAGGGAAAAACATGAGGGGAGTTAGTCATGCCTCGCTTGAGTTGCTCTAAAAATATAAAACTACCATAGTATCTGTGATAGAGGTAAGATTATCATTATGAGAGACAAAATCAATCACAAGTCTCTTTCTGCAACATCAAAACTACCTACCCAACCTATTGTACCTAACATTTTTCTTCTTTTGCTTTGGGTGCACTTGGACTGGCAAACCCTCATCAATTTTCTTTTCTTTGCATGATAAGCCCATCTAAGTCTACCCTTATTTCTTCCAAGGGCTCAGATTAAACACTTGAGCTCCTTAGCTTCTCTACCTACATACTTATCTGCCAAGATTAAACAGTTTGGATAGATTTTTATTCTCTATCTCTAAAACAGAAAATTCAAACATGAACTGGCCAAGATTAAGCTATTTGGCCATTCATCAATTGTGGTAAAAAGTTCAACACGCTGTACATGATGCTTTACTTATAGAAAATGAAATAATAGTGGCATTTGGAGTTGCACACTTTCCTGGTCCTTTTTATTTGGGGTTCATTTCTTTTCATTTTTTCTTTTGACCATTTATCTTTTCACCCTTTGATTTTTCTTTTAGGGTATACCCTCTTTACATTTTTTAAATTTTTTTATTTTTTTATGAATATGGAAAATCTTTGTTGCAAGAAAAGGTATGTACATATTGCAGAGCTAATCAAGTCAATCATGAAATATGACACCTATTGGTATAGGAGCATAACACTTGGAATAGATGAAATGGACTCAAAATGGGTGAAGGGAAGTTAAGAATCGTTCAACCTATTTGAAAAGGGAACTTGAATGATTACTAATAAAGAGAAGTTGAGTATTCTTTACTAAATAATCAAAGTGAATAAAGTATAAAACAAGAGCAATTAAAATTTCACTGTTTATGCTAGTTCAGAAGAAAACATTGAGAATAATAACCATTGAAAACATATTGCAATCAAGCATTTCTGAATTATTCTTTTTCGTTTATCATTTAGATATGAAACATAGATGATATGAGAAACAAGGAAAGCTTTAAAACATAAGGTATAAAGGACTTATTGATCCTGTGTTTGACTCAAGAAATCTGTGAAAATTCCTTTGCATCAATTCTTTATCCAGCAAGCCATACAAAAGTTGGTCCAACAACACTTTATTAAAAAATAATCAGTATTACAGTAAGGTCTAAGAATCCACCCTCAATACTCCAACTGAGGCATTATTTATACAAAAAAATTTACAAAGATTATCTCATAACAGTGTGAGATATATTCTAGGCTGACTATGAATAAGTTACAAGAAAATAGAGACAAATGGTCTCGGAGATAGGAGAACAGGTGAACTGATGTTGTGCTATTCCTATTCTCATGAGTGTGCTGGAGGCAGGCCCTATGATTTGGCTTGCTGCTATCTTCTTTGGTAACTCTGTGTCAGCTGCCCTATGTTCACTGATACTCTTTACCTGTTCTGATACACTTCGACCTGTTTGATCTCTGTTCATCTTTTTTACCATTACTTACTACAGTAAATGACCAAAATTTACATTTTACCAAGGATAATTTTACAAAATTTCCAAGACGTCTTCCCACCATTTTGCTTCTGGAAATTTATTTTTTTGAAGCTTTCTCAGGGTCTCATTAGTTTTTGTATATCTGAAAAAGGTAGGCTGAATTGGGAACAAGTGCTTTATCTCATGCTCGACATAAAACAAGTTCTCCAGACTGTCATAGAGAACTCTGCCTGTAGGCAATGCTTTCGTTTCTGATGCACTTGTTGAAGAACCTGCTTGGTTGCCTACAAACTGATCCAATTTCTCCACATAGTCTATATGCCTCAATAGTTTATCATTAATAACTAAAGGACTTGGCAACCCTTTGCTCTGCAAAACATCAAATATTTTCATGAAGGCATTAATTTCTTCTTGCATGTCATGGCACCTTCTTTCTAAGTTCTACATCAAAGTTCTTTTAGTAAAGACTCTTTTGATCTCCAAATTGTCCCTGTTGTATCTTGAATGCCCAGCTCTTCAAGCTGGTACTTATACCTAGTATTCAAAAACTGTATGATCATGTTAGCTTCCTCAGGCATATTTCCTAATTCTTCCCTTGTCTTCTGAATTTCTTCTTTAGCTAATTTTACTAAATAAATTTTCTCAAAGATTATTTGAATTGATGTCCAAGCATCATTTATTGATTGACTGATGTTGGTCCAAAGAATTTTCTTTATTTCTGACAGAAGCTTGTCAAAAGTAAGATCTTTTTCCAATGATTTCACTTTGTTTTCTAATACTTTAATCTCTCTTATCTTTTCTGCAACATTTATTTTTGAGAGATCATACCTTTTCTCTAAGTTGGCATATTGCTCCTTTACCTTATTTAGTTCTGAAACTTGTAGTTTTAGGTTCTCCATTGATTCTATTAGCTCCTCTGTGCTCAAATTAGCAATGCTGCCCTGTGCTACTCCTATTGTTCTTGTTGTTGTTGTACCTGTAACTGCCTCTGCTGTGACTAATGGAATATTTGGCGCCAATGCTGCTCCAAGAGTTGATGGGAATATAGTTGAGACTACTGGTATCACATTGGGAGGCTGAGAGGTCGACTCTCCCTGGTTTTCCTGCAATGCTTTCTCAAGTTCTTGCTCAGTCTCATTTAGTATTTCATTAAGTGATAAGAGCAAATCCATCAGTTCTTCTTCAGATTTTTTCTTTATAACCTCAACAGTTTGCGGATGCCTGGAAGGTGGCAGTTTTAATTGTTTCCTTAGGGCTACAATATCTTCATCTTTATTTTTGATCAAGGCTTCTGTAGCCTTAAGATCTTTGGGATCATGACCCAATCCAATAATTATTTCTTCTAAGGACATTATTCTGTTATCTTTGGCCTGAGAGGAGGCCTTCTCCAAGTGTAATTGAGCAGTAGTGTTATTTCAAGAATTTTCCAACCTTTGGGCCATCATTGCCTTACCAGTCAAGGTTGAGTAAATCATTTCTCTAGTTTGTTTATGCAATTAAATTTGATCCAAAGGATGAATATCATTTGCCATGACCTCAAAATTTGTTCTGATATAATCTGCTGCTGATTTAGGCTGCTGCACTTTTGGCTTGAAATAGCTCATTATCATCTTGCCTTCTTTGATGTCATAGGCTGACATCAATCTCTGTTGATTTGTAGGGCCCATTTTCAAATATTGTTTATAAACTTGAAGTCTCAATGGATCATTCCTGGCCTTTATTTCTGTAATTTTTTTCTTAATATCTAAGGCATCTATCCCTGGTGGCCTGAAATAAGATATCTTTGCACTTTGTTGTCTTTCTAGCTCCTGCCTCTGTGAGCTAGTGGATGTTCCTCCAGCTGGAAAAGTTTGTTGGCTCTCTACTCTTTCTTCCCTCTGACTATCTGTAGTTTCTTCATCAAATTCCTCCTATGAAAGGGGATTTAGTCTTTGTATTTTTGTTCCAGGCTGTCCTGAAGATTCACTGGCAGGGGTTGTTGTTTCCATGTCTCTCTTTTTATTTCTTTCCTCATTTAGAGGAGTTTTTAGAACTGGAGGCTCTCCCGTATTAATCTGAGTGGGAGGAGTATGTATTTTAGCTTGTTCTTTGGAAGTCTCAGGCTGCTTAGACATTGTAGATTGTTCCGTGGTTTGAAAGCTGGTCTCTAATTCCTTGCCCTTTACTGTTCCTGTGGCTGGTGTGCTTGTTTCCTGTGAAGGTTGTTGAGAGGTTCCAGCACTGGAGGCACCAACTTCTGATCTTTGAGATAACTCAAATTGTACCCACCCAAAAGAATCCAAGTTAAGAATTTTCTCAATATCTCTCATAACATTTTCAATATTGACCTGTTCACTATCATGTTCTACTAGGGTCCCTTCCCTCCATTCATCCATATTTGCAAATTATTCAATCTTTGGAATTCTATGGTGAATGTATGGTGACAACCTGTTTTTCATTCTCCTATCACAGATGAAACTGTTAGGGTCATATGGCCTCCAACCAAAACTTTTGTGCAACTTAAGATGATCTTCTAGAATTTCCTCTGCTTCTTTCCATGCTTCCCTATCATTGCAGACAAAAGGGCCTAATTGATTTTTTATGATGAGTGAGCTTTCTTTTTGGCTTTGTAAAAATGAACCATGTCTGTATGTATCATTTGTTTGAAATACTCCAATGTGAACAGTCTCATTGGAACGTATTTGGGTAACTTGAAAGGGCAGAGCTCACATCCATATATTCGGATCTCTATATGGTTCTTGTATAGGTACCAATCACCTACTCTGTATTGCTTGGAGAGCTGTAGAATTTTATTGATGTCACCACTGATTCTAGGAGGGGAAACCCCTGTCAATAGAGTGGTTGCAGGATGAACAAATTGGTCAATGAACTCATTGTATGAGTAAGGAGACTCATAGGATGCATGGAAGATGGGGCTCCAAAAGGTAACAGACCTTGGATTGCCTTTATTGTCAAGTTTCTTCACAGGGAAAGGGAAGTTCTCTGACTGATAATACAACATAAGATGATAAATGAAAGTGGTGTATTTAAAAACTCCTTCATTGTCGAGTCTTAGGAATTGGTCATGAATTTAATTGGAAATATAGCAGGCATAATAATATTTAACAATAGGGGGCTATCTAGGAGTAAAAATTGACAACAACATTAAGGTTACATCATCAACATACTCAACGGAGTTGAATCCCATGATTAAGGCTATCATATCAACAATGCGTTTTCCTATGTCTGTGAAGAAAGTCTGCAGATAGGGAGGTGGGCCTTTAGGCTAATGTTTAGGGTCCATGGAAATCTGACAGATGAGAGTCAATTCTGACTGAGATAATTGGGTAGATTTCTCAAGTAAATATCCCATAGAAAGAGGAGTGAGAGCTTGTTCAGGGGAAAATTGCAACATTTCATTAATGGATGTAGCTATTATGGGGAAAAGGATTGTTTGACTTGGGGACATGACAGCTTTGAGATTAGGGTCATAGTTTGCTTGGCATTGATGAATTAGATCAAGGAAAACATGGAATGAGGGGAGAAAATACCTGGAAAGGTTTGATTCCCACAGTCCTAGGATATCTGGGCCATTTAGGTATTGGTCTCTGGCTTGGCGAAAGATTTTCAAGTGGTTTTTGTTAGTGGATAAGTCTCTTATCTGAAAGTCTTTATCTGCAAGAGGCAGATAGTCTAAGTTTTTATGAGGGTCATTCATGGGTGCAACAAAAAGAGCCATAGGGGTTTCCATTTCTGGTCCTTGTGGATTCAGAAATGAATTTGGGTTTCTAGTGAAAGATGGGCGAATTAACTGATCTGGGAACTTACATTGGAAAAATAAAGATTGAATTTGTAATGAATTTTTCCTTTCTCTATGGATTTTATGCTGTAAAACTAAACTTGCAGGGATTCGACGGAAATCAGCTAAATACCTGTATTTGAGGAATGAACATAGTAATGGCTGGTGCTGACGGTGGCTAACAGGTTCTGGCTGCGTCGACTGCAATTTTCTCAGTAAGGTGGCAGTTTGAAAGCTTGGAAGGTTGACTTGAACGTTGTTTGCATGGGAGCATGGTTACATTACAGGATAACATAGAAAATGATTCTTTGTTGGTTTTATTAACAAAGTCAAAGGTGGCGGGAATTTTATTATTCGGGCAGATGGCGTAAGCGGGAAAGGACATTTTGTCGCATGCGGAGGGCGGTAAGTGGTATGTGATCGCACCATGTTTGGAGATGGGCAGGTTTCGTCCGGGAGCCAACGATCCCATAGGTTTTGTGACACGTGGCAGGGTAAAGTGCAAAAACCGCTTTGTGATCGCTCGCTAACGCGCGGTCACAAAGTCGTGCGTGATATTGTTAAGGACCATTGGATGACGAAGGCGCGATCAGATGGCTGATGGGAGGCACGATATGGCGGGGATTAATGTGCGCGGGCCCGACCCAATTAAAAATTATTTAATCGTATTGGGTGCAATATGATTGGTTGGGAAGGGTTCTTAATTAACCATGAGGGTTAATTAATCCCTATTAATGGAGTGGGGGAATTAGGCTCTTAATGAACTACAAATTAATTCATTAATCCTTTTTTAAACATTTATTATGGTTATAATTAACCGGGGCGGGATATATAAAAAAGTGGGGATTTTAATATAAAATAATACGGGAAAGGTAATACTTGTGCGAGATTTATATAATACATAGGTTAATAGTTGATATGACCATGTAAATGTTAAAAGAACTAAGTAAAACATTAAAATGAGTATTTAACTTAGGCTTAAATACTCATCCAATAATACATTTTATATATGGTTGTTACCATCTTATTACAACTAAGATGACCTAAATAAGGTCTCTTATGAAATTCATCCATTATGAGTTTCTTCAAGTCAACTACACAAGGCACATGATTTGGCCTATCTTAGAGCAACAACATATCATCATTGTGACTGTGCAATCCTTGCTTATTCTTCCCTCTAGTGCTTGTTGTAAACATTCCTTCACATGATTGAAATTATCATCATGCATCGATGCCCCTTTGATCTTATCTTTTGTGTCAACTTCACAAGTGATCATAGCTGGAAAGTCAACCACTTGTAGACTTCTACAAATTATATATGTTACTTTGTTTTCCTTACGCTTAATATGCTTGACCTCAAAATCAAACTCAATAATAAGGGATAACCATATGGCTTGTCTTGTGTTTAAATTTATCTAACCAAATAAGTATATTTTTCCTTTATGATCTAACATCACAACAAACTTTCTCGTAAGAAAGTAGTTCTTCCACATCTATAGTGTATTAATGACATCTTCTAGCTCCAAGTCATGAGTGACATAATTTTTTTGGTACTCATTTAGTTTCCTTGATTCATAATAGTTTACATGTCCTTATTACACATGGACCCCAGATATTACTTCCTTACATGAATCTATGCATACCAATAAGTTTTTTCTTTGTTTTACTATGTTCAAAATATGTGACATGTGAGAAACAACTTAGACTATTGAAACCTAGCTACACACTATCATGTCCATTGAAATTTGAATCCTTTCCTTTGTAATGTTGTTATTGGATGCTCAATCTTTGAAAATATCAAATGAGCCACAAGTAATATTCAACCAATCCCACAAACGATCTAACCTCTATGACATCTCGATGAGTTGGCCACTCTATTATGCCCTTAATATTTTTAGAATCCACTTCTACTCCTTCCCTTGAAACAATATGTCACAAGCAATGAATTTGTTATTAGAAGTAAGAACATTTTTTGAGCTTGGAATACAACTTATGCGTCCTCAAAAACTACAACATTTCCTTCAAAATATCTTCATTCTCTCTAATAAATTTTTAGTCAGTAGGGATTTCATCCACAAAAACCAATACAAACTTTTCTAAACATGGGATAAGGATGTTGTTCATTAGGAACATAATTGTGGTAAGGGAATTTGTGATCCCAAATGGAACCACAAAAAACTTATGGTGTACATATATTGCCATTAAGGCAATCTTGTGAATTTATTCATCTTTAATTTGGACTTGATGATAACCAAATCTCAAATGTATTTTAGATAACATTGCATCCCATCTTATTTGATTGAATAAGCCATCAATTTTGGCAAGTGGGTACTTTTTTTTCACTGTAGCTTTATTTAGCTTCTAGTAATCAATGAAAAACCACAACGTGCCATCCTTCTTCCCTGGGAGCAATATTGGGGCTCCCTGGGGTGAGATATTGGGTTTGATATACCTATTATCCGTCACATCTTTTAGTTGCAACTTTAATTTTACTAATTTTTGTGTGCTCATACGTATGGAGCTTTTAAATTTGGCACTACATAGGGAATCGACTCAATGGAGAAGACAATTTCCCTCTTGGGTGGTGATCCTAATATTTCTTCCAAAAGTTGGTCACTAATCTATTCCAAAATGGGGTTATCTTCCATTCTGACTCATTATTCTATATCATGTACTCACTTGGACCACATATAGGGAACATCCCTTGCAGCTGCATTTCTTTACTTATTTCACTGAGATTTTCCTAATTAAGGCAAGCTTCCTTACTCCTTGAAGTACTCTTTATTTGTCTTCATTATTTAGGCATTCTGGTGACTTGTTATAGAAATCCACCTTAGTTTAGTCGGTTGATAGCTAGTCCATTCCCATCGATACATGATATGAACTCAAAAGTAACAAAGTGAGGGTCATTGTTGTGGACATGCCACCCAGTTCTAGGTGTCACTATTCCACCCAATATGTGACTTTCATTTTGGTCTTCATGTCTAGTTGGGTCAGGCACAACCTTGTGTGGTGCTTGATTTGCGATTTGTACAAGCCTACAACTTTTGGATTGATATAATTGAAATTTGAACCTAAATTGATTAAACTTGAACTAGATATGTTGGTGATCATACCTTCCATTTCAATCATCAACACTTAATGATTTTCTTTTGTGTTTTCCTTGCCACATAAATATGAGGTATGTTTTGTGTTGCATCGTTCATTGTCATTGCCTCTTGGACATTATACAACCTTTTGTTGTTTTTTTGTTGGAGTGGAAAATCCTCCTTATCATACTATAACAGCCTTCTCTTGGGATCCTCATCGTCTTATCTCACTATTTAATAAGATGATATCTACTAGCAATAGTGAAACCCTTACCATGAGTGGGGAACTCAACATTTTCCCCCCCTTTCTTATGTCCTAAGGATTTTGATCCTTCTTTTTTAAAACTAGTTTTGTCCTTCTTCTCCGATTCTATTTCATATACAACCATAGTCTTGTATTGATCACAACAACACTTAGCCTTTCGGATGGTTTCCTTCAATGTCCTTAGCTCATCAAAATCAATGCTATATTGGAAGGACTATGGTAACCCACTGAGTTACATATGGATATTCACCTTCTCATATTTAATATATGGTACATACCTCAACAACTCCAAAAATCTATTGGTAGAAGCATCCAACGTAGGCTACCCTAGCTTATGTTCATGGGAATATTTAATTTTGTAATGGTAGTACCATTCAAATAGGCAGTTATAAAAAAAAAATACTTTTCAAATTTTCGCCACGATAGGTTATTTTCTCTAATGCCCTTGACGTTTCTAAAATCTTCCCACCATATATAAAATTTTCCCTTCAAGTTAAAAATTAACCTAACTTTCATGTTTTTAGATAGTGATGGACATTGAAATATTTCTTTAATCCCAATACTGAGGCTTCTTCATCTTCAACCTTCTTAATTTCTTCGTGATAGGTAGGGGGGTTTCTTTCGACATTTAGCTCTTATCACTTCTCCTTTTCTAGTTGTGTCTTCTCGTTAAAGCACTAGGTAACTTGTCATAGTTGCTTGACTTTTTTTCGAAGTTCTAGGTGTGGTTTCTCCACTCATTGTGGCTTTAATTGCATGCTTATTAGTTTTTAATCCATGATTTAATATTTTAGATGGATTTTTCTTGGATTTATGTTTTCCTATATAGTTGGCACCAAGATTATGCTGCTTTTTCATTTGTAGATATGACAAGGCCTAAATTCATCTATGATTTCCTTCCTTACACTTTAACGATATTTTCATTATTAGCCTTATAACTTCTCAATTTAGCTCTCAAATTCTTGAGGGTATTTGTTGGAGCCATGGAGTAAAATTTTAAAATTTCTTAAATTTTACCTATATATGAGGATACAACGCACTACAAGATAAGATGGCATATTATATGGGATAGGTAGACACTATGTAGGAGGAATACCATGCTGAAAAATTCGAGTCTAAGCTATATAAGAATATGTGTAGAATCAAATCTCAAAAGTTAGGATCTAAAGGTGTTATGAAAAAGTGGAAAGAATATCCATGATGAGGCATTGTTGGAAGATATTTACTGAAATAGGAAAGTTGTTGGGTGGAGAAGAAACTGTTAGAAAATATTTTGAATATGGACCAAATATCGAATAGGGCATGTGGGATATCTAGACTATCCTGTCAGGGACCATCACGATGGTTAGGTTAACATAGGATAGTGGTCGAGCGGGAAAACATTTGGATGAATGATGATGAGGATGATGGCGTGGATGTATAAAATGATGAGACTTATTCATCTCATGGGCTAGCCCTCATTTGTTTTAGCCAATCAGCCAGTCACTTAGTCGAGAATATTTGGTCATCTAGTGTTTTTTTGTTGTAGATTGGTGGCATTTGACCAAGTCCTTTTGATAGTTTTGTGTATAAATGTTTGTGCTAAAGTCTCCAAGTTGGTCTTGTGTCTGAATGTTTGATGTGCACAAAGCTAGTTGATACTCTATTGCATTGAAGTTTGTAATTTTCTTTACTAACATGGATGTTAGGCCGGTGAGCCACTTTATGGAGTATCTCTTTGTAGCACAATGCACATCCTTTTTATAAAGTAATGGAAGTTATGATTGGGTTGTTCTCTATATTTTTTTTATGGTTTTATTGGATCCAAAGATATCATTTATGCATGCTCTTTGTTATTTCTTCTCTTTATAATGACTTTTGTTGGATTTATGATTTCATAAAGTGTTGCATAGCATAGGAACTAAGTGTAGTTTACATAACCCTGTCATGTGTATTTTAGAAATTTAGAAAAATAACTTATATGTCTCAGAATGTATGTGTAGGGATCCCATTTGATTGCAAAATCTTAGTTCTAGCAGTCCCCCATATGCACCTTCGGTGAGAGTTCATCCAGTTTGTGGGTGATGTCGAAAGGACTAGTGCTAGAGAAGGTTTTGTTAGCCAATATTGCATGCCAAATTAGGCCTGACTAACCTCGTGCCAACAACTGTTTCTATTTTCGAGACCAAGATCATTGTATGATGGGATTACCACATAATAAGGACATCGGAGCCATGGAATCTGAAGAAGGAATAAATCACATGGTGGTTTAAGTAAAAGCAACATGAGTTTAGGGTGAGTGAGATAAGGACCAAAAAATCAACACAGAATATTGGTTGTAGAAATACATGCTCACTGAGTTCCATGAGATATTTTTGAAAAATTTATGATGATATTGAAAGAGTGGATTCAATGACTACTAGATAAGAATCAAACCTACCAACATTTTGGTCTATGACAATGGACTCCAACATGGGTGAGCCAATCGAAAGTAGTAAGAAACAAGATTTCTCATGTTGTGGAATTTTGGTTTGAAAGTGTACTCGAAGGATACAATATTGAGTTTGTAATCGAGTCAATAGTATTAAAAAACATAGCATAGAAAAAATTATTGCAGGACCCCTGAGGAAGATATATTTGGTTTATACCTCTAGCCATGAAAATATTATTTTTTTATCACGAAAATTTGTTGATGGTATCTAATGTCATGGATGGCTCAGGTTTTTGCATGATATGGGGATGTTGGGGGAGAAACATGAGGTGGTCTAAGGTGATGGAAGTAGAGAGAGGGGAAAGGATTGGGAAGTTATTGGAAGACTATGCTGGAAATAGATGGTGTGTGGAGGAGTTGAAGATGGGAAGGAATCATCAAGATATGATGGAGGCAAAGGAAATGGATGGTGGCACATTGAGAACTGGACGAAGGTTTTGGTGAAGTTATGTGGAAGGAAGCTAGTCAATGTTAATGCCTTCCACAAGGAGAAGTCTAAGGAGAGGGCAAGAAAAAGCCACTGGAGGATGACAAGTAGCGCAAGTGACCAAAGTCCTGAAGGAACGTAGTTCCATGACGACTTCACTCAATGAAACTTTGACCTATCACGTGCATTCGTGGAATATTAAATATTACCCTTAATTTCTAAAAATCACATGATTTAACCCCCTACCAATACGAACCCAATACACCTTCCCAATTTTTGGCTCTGTGACTCTGCATTTGGGTGGGTTAGCTTAGGGTTAGATTAAATTTAGTTTTTCTTGGTTTTTTCAGTAGGACGCACCCTCTGAGTATTGCACAGTGCGTCCCTGTACGCACTGTCGCTGTGTGCACAGAGCGGGCCCGCACCTGTCTTAACGGGTTGCCTGCGTCCCCTGCTAAAATTTAAGAAAATTCCATTTTTTGCATTTTTTCTCTTAGATTTTGCTTTTTCTTAGTTTTTACTGCCCAGATCCATTAGTCTCTTGTCAAAGATCTTCACCTAAGCTTGTTTCATTGGCATTCCTGCTTTAAGCTTTCATCAATTGGGTGTTTTGAGTCTCTTTTTTGAGAAATTCTTGATTTGATTTCCTTTGGTCATTACTTGGAGGTTTGTCTCAGTCTTTTCACAATTTTGCATCTTTTTGCTTTTGTTTTTGCAAAAAAAAATTCCCCCTCATTCGCCGGGGGGGGCTAAATTGTGTATGAGTGTTAATCACCTTTGAGTGTTTTTATTTTATGATCTTTGGAACTCTCACCCAATCTTCTCGACTTTCACTTGATTGGTTCTTAGATTACATTAGAATCGTCTTGTGTTTGAGAATTCTCTTGCATAGATCACATTTGCATAATTAGAATTTTCATTTTCAGAATATGAATGAAAAATGTGCATAGATTACATTTGCATACTTTTCAAGTGAATTGTGCTTAGATTACAATTGCATAGTTTACATTCTGAAAAAATCAATCGTAGATTTAGATCAGTTTTCTTTGATTTGGATTTACACGAAAATAAAAATAAAAATAAAAATAGTTTGGAATTGATTTGCATTAGTTTTTCTTGATGAAATTAGCGCATTAGAGAATTTGTTATATTTTCTCTTTGTGATCAATTTTTTGCATTGTTGGAAGTGAATGGAAACTCTCTCCTTACTTTAGTTAGGATTCATGGAATTGAAAAGATTACATTATCATATTCAATTGCATTCAGTTGAGTCGGGTCATAACACCATTGGTTTCATATCCATTTACCCATTTGAGTAATAACAGCCTTAATAACACAACGCTTAATTAAAATTCATTTAGTAATTTTTACATTTCTAGGGCTCTGATACACCAACATAGCTTAGGCTAGTGTCTTGGAGTAGGAGAGTAATTAACTCTCCAAGACAGCAAAACCAAACAGGTAGCTCATCTTGTGGTAGGATAAATCCGACTGTTTCATTTGTACTCTGGGAAAGCTCCTCTTAAAGGAGAAGCACAAGCTCGTGTCCGAACCAGTGAGGGGATCAATCCTCCCTCGTTGGGAACGACGCCAGACACGCACGTATTACAAACGGTAAACCTCAGATTAACCATTGTCGAGGAGCCAGGGGTCACTTGTCGGTAAACCTTGGATTATTGTCAAGGAGCCGGCAAGGGGATTGAGCTTGATACTCTGCCCTTGCGTGCTGTCAGAGTGTAGACTGTTCCCCCAGGTGCATTTGTTGCTGTTGGTAACCTTAGTGACCATTATCTTTAGGGTTCTACCCAAGGTGACGGTGGAGGGAAGATCCCACTGTACCTGGAGCAGACGTCGACTAGACTCACTTGGATTTTCTGGGGGGTTCACTTCACTCGAGACGGTTAAAAGTGGAGGAACTTGGTCCAGTCTATTCATTAAGCAGGTTGTTGGGGTAACTGTTCCACCCACCACTTCTGTACTGAATTCGGCGATGTTGGGCTTCATCACCAACTAGTGTTTTCGGTTCGGAAGGCTACTGTTTGTGTATGGTTTGACTCCTAGATTTGATAGCGCATGTTAATTTGTTTGTTTTTATTTTTAGAGACCATAGGTGTGAACTGTGGATTTTAATTGTTAAGTGTGAATTGTTAATTGTTAATTTTAGTTTTAAATTGTTAATAAAATTCACTGAAGTTGAATATAATGGCAAATGTTCCGGAATTTACCAACCTAGGAACCCCTCCTAATGAGAATCCTAGTACTTTTCCTTACTTTGGAAATGTTGGTCCTCCTTATATGGCTACTTTGTCATTACCTGGATTTACAATAGGTTTACCGATATGGTTATTTTCAACTTCGTTGGCCCATAATACTCCAATTGTTCCATCTCAACCGGATGCTTCACCTCAACAGAGTTCACCATCTCAAAATCACCACCCTTCTGTTGACCCTTTACCTTCTTCGCCTAATTTTTCTTCCTCCATTTCTTCCTCTTCGCCTGGTAAAAGCCTTGATGCTAGTAACCAGGAGGCTAAGAAGAAGAAGAAAGGGAAGAAGAAGAAGAAGAAGAAGAAGCAAGATAAGAAAGAAGTCAACCAACCAACCACAGCTGTAAGTGTTAGTTGTGTTGAGGAAAATTCCGACATGCATCGTAAACCCAAATACCCTTGCAGGCTTTGTAAGGGTGACCACTTCCTTGTCAATTGTCCTGGTATTCCAAATGTCTTGGAAGTATGGTCAGAAAAATCTCATCAACTTTCCATTGATCCATCAACCAGTGATAGTCAGGTTCCTGGGAAAAAGGGTAAAGTTAGGGTTCCTTGTAAGTTATGCAAAGGGAGTCATCTAACTCACATTTGCCCTCACATGGATGAAGCCTCAACATTGTTGGAAAACCTTACTGTTCCACAGCAAGAATTTCCAACTGGTTACCGTAAACTTTCTCCCAACCTACCGTCAACTGACGGAGTGATTGATCTAAATTCAAGTACAGTCGATCACACTCTCCCATTGGAGAGTGAAACTCATGTCACTCAGGTGGATGATCAATTAGTTGATCAAGTGGTCGATTCAATTTCACATTCGGTCGATCCCACTTTCCCTTTAGAGAGTGAACTTCCGCTCAGGTTCTTCTTGTTACATCAGATTCTTCTATGTCGGGGGGCATTTCACCTGTTTCTACAGAACCCCCTCCAAGCACTGAGGTCTTTTCCTTTGATTGGAATAGACTGACAGAACCTCGTCTTCCTTCCTCCATCCCTTTCCAAATCATTGTCAAGGCTGGTGGTAGGGACATACATCGTACTCAGGTAGATGAAGGTGCTTCTGTTAGTATTTTATCCTCAACTGTTTGGAAAGCTTTGGGTTCCCCTCAGCTTGCGCCTATTACGCAGAATCTGAAAGCTTTTAACCGAACCATTAGTGAACCTTTAGGGATCCTTCCTAATTTTTCTATTACCTTGGAAGGTAAAACTGTCTGTATTGATCTTATGGTAGTTCGAGGTCCCTTGGATTTCAATTTACTCCTTGGGCGAGACTATGTTTATGCAATGAAAGTTGTCGTATCGACACTCTTTCGCGTGATGTCTTTCCCTCACAATGGCAGTATTGTGACTGTAGACCAGCTTTCGTTCCCTAGTCTTGTTTCAACTACCAATAATATGACACCCCTAAATGTTCCTGATTCTAAAGTGGTATCTGCCCTGCCACGGGTTAATTATGTGGCAACAGGTCCCATGTTTTTAGTTACTGATGTAAGTGAGCCTCTCACTGTTTGCTCATCTTCCTTTGATTTAGATCCGGTAATTGACATGGAAAACTCTATGGGATTACTTGAACACGATGTTCTTATCCCTTTTGAGTCCCTTGACATGTGTTCCTTCCAGAGGAGTATTCTTCCTTCTGATGAAGACCTCTTGGAAGCCATGATCAAGGTGTGTCCATTGACATGTCTTTCTTCCAGTTGGAAGCCATGATCAAGGAGTGACGAGGATAGTTTGTTCCCGTCTCAACCTCGTTAAAAAATGAAATTGGATGCTGTGAGGACAGTTCCTTTTCCTATGCCAACCTCGTTAAAAAATGAAACAGGTGTCCACGAGGATAGTTTGTTCCTGTGTCAACCTCGTTAAAAAATGAAATAGGGTGTTGTGAGGAAAGTTCCTTTTACTGTGTCAACCTCGTTAAAAAATGAATCAGTGAGTACGAGGATAGTTTTTTTCCTGCATCAACCTCGTTAAAAAATGAAACAGGCTAAAATGAGGATAGTTCTTTTACTGAGTCAACCTCATTAAAAAATGAATCAAGTAGATTTTAGGATATGTAGATAGATTGTAGAAAGTAGGATTTTGAGGATAGTTCCTGTTACTGACTCAACCTCGTTAAAAAATGAATAAGGTATGGGGATAGTTCTTTTCTTGTGTCAACCTCCTTAAAAATGAAACAACTCCCTTTTCAAGTTAAATATTGAAAGTAAACCTTCATTCCTTTCATCCATCTGGTTGAATGCAATGAAGCCTGGGGGGAATGTACCTCGCTTTGCATCATTATGCTAGGGGCATGCGAACTTTTTGAGCATAGTTCCTTGTCTTGTATCAAGCTCGTTAAAAAATGAAACAAGGGTAGGTTAAGTTGGTAGATTGTTGAGAGTAGTTATGAGCATAGTTCCTTGTCTTGTGTCAAGCTCATTAAAAAAATGAAACAAGGATTTTAGTGCATAGTTCCTTGTCTTGTGTCAAGCTCGTTAAAAAAAAGGAAACAAGGAGTCATGAGCATAGTTCCTTGTCTTGTGTCAAGCTCGTTAAAAAATGAATCAAGGTTTTTAGAGTAAAGTTTTTTGTTAGGTAGATTGTAGAGAGTAGTTATGAGCATAGTTCCTTATCTTGTGTCAAGCTCGTTTAAAAAATGAAACAAGGGTTTTGAGGATAGTTCTTTTCCTGTGTCAACCTCACTAAAAAATGAAACAACTCCCACAAGTCTTTCCAAGATCTTGAAAGTACAGCTTCATTCCATCCACCTCATTGAATGAAATGAAGCTTAGGGGGCATGTACCTTGGTTTGCGTTATTATGCTGGTGGCATGTGAACTTATAACAAGCATAGTTTTTCGTTTCAAGCTTGCGTAAACATGAAACCGAGTTCGAGCATAGTTCTTTTCCTGTGTCAAGCTCATTAAAAAATGAAACAAATCCTCCTCTACTTGAGTCGAGAGTTTGACTAGATCTCATAAATGTTAAGTATTTAGGTTAGTTATTTCAGTTTTTTGCATAATTTTCTTATAGTTTTAGGTCGAGTCTTTCAAATGATCTCGTAACTCAACCTTCATTTCGTCCAACTGGTTGAATGAAATGAAGCTGGGGGGCATGTGCTCTAGAAGTTATGCTTAGGGGGCATCAAGCACAGTTTTCTCTCTGTTTCAAGCTTGTGAAAAAATGAAACTACTTCGAAGCATAGTTTTTCCCTGTTTCAAGCTTTCGTAAAAATGAAACCTATCTCGAGTCAATTTCAGTTATTTTCAAGACTCGTTAAACTCATGAAAATACCGAGATTATTTTGCTATCTTTCATTCTCGTAAAACAAATGAAAATGCCGAGTTCTTTCCATCTTTTCCTACTCGTAAATTAAATTGAAAGTCGGCCATATGAGTACATTTTTATCATTTTTTCGAACTCATTAAAACTTTAGAAAAAAATGAAAACCATGAGTACATTTTTATCATTTTTTCGAACTCGTTAAAACTTATGAAAAAGTGAAACCTTGGAGTTCTCTTTTAAGCCCTTTTTTGACTGCTAAAATATGAAAAGATTGCCGAGCGTTTCTTTTACACTCGTTAAAACGAAATTAAAAGACGGTCCCCTTATAGCCCTTTTCTGACCGTAAAAACAGGAAAAGATTGTCGGGTTTTTGTCGTTTCAAACTCGATACGGAAATAAAACGACGTGTCCTTGATCGCTTTTTACTTTTCAGGTCAGAGACACTAATCATGAAAGTACTCCTTGGTCGCAAGATCAAGCGGTTCTCCCAGGTATTATTTTATACTTTTTCGGGCTTGGGGGACACAAATTTACGAAAAAGTTCAACCTGGAGTCTTCTTAAGTTTTTCAGACTCTCTAAAATTAAAAAACGCTGAGCTTCTCCTATACTGGACTCGTTAAAATTTCACAGTAAAGGACCTGTTCAATTACAAACAGGAATGAACCACTCCTTCCTAGGGTTCGAATCAAAACTAGGTTGGACTCATCCGAAGGATGAGCTTATAATCAAGCATATGTTATCCTCCTCAAGCTTGTTAATAATAAAGAGGTACTTGCCAGAAATGGTGGGGGAAAAGAGAGAAGAATGAGCCTATTTGTTATCTTTTGTCTCAAAAGAAACTTTATTACCACTCTTGGACACGACACTTTTCGTTCACCTGGGTTGGGAAATCCTTTACCTCACAGTTGATCAAACCACTTTGAAAGTCTTCAGCCGGGTTCCGAGGATTAACTTTGAGTTATTCATCACCAAGCCATCTGTCGTGTCGTTATGTGTTCAAGAGGTCTGCAAGCAAAACTTTCATCTGCAAAACACTTGTCATCCATTTGACCATCCCTGAGTCAATCCTTACAGCAACATTTCTTCAACTTGAACAATGATTTCGTGTTGTGGGCTTGCCTGCAACGGGTCGCTTTCTATCGACATTAGCACATTATCTAGAGAGATGACTTAGAAATCGTCAGTACCTTGAAGTCTGCATGCATCAATGGCAGGTTTCTCGCCTTTGACGTTAGTTTACATCATTGACTTTCGATCGAAGGATTCCGTGAAATGTTCGACATCAACTCATTCATTCACATCTCATGGATTGTACTGGATACTTTGAGAACCATTGACATTACTGGTGGTCTCTCTCACACTTGTTAACAGTTTTCATCATCGACTGGTAATCAAGTGGTTTCTACCATGCTTGACATCAACTCATTTATTCGCATGGCTAGAATCGTACCAATTCAGGAAGCGGAAATGAAGACCCTGGATCTAGTTTCCACCATCCAGGCTGCGAGGAGTTTTGTATTCATTATCTAAGTAGACTAATCATAAACAGATGGTTGCGCCCATACTGTGTCTACAAAAGTCTATGATTATGATGTACTGCAAGATCATTCCTGTATCCGAGTAGTTAGTCTGTTAGTTAAAGTTTTAATCTGAGTATGGGAATGCCTACCTCAGTGATGATATAATCTTATGCATGTATTTTGTGTTGAAAATTGTAGGTTCTGACCAGGCTCTCCACGAGATAATCCTTGAAATGATAAAGCGCTTCACCCTTCCTAGATAATACAAAACCCTAATCTATTACAGGCTTCGCACTTTATGGGGCAATCTGTTACACTAAAAAATGTCACCATGACTATTTACAGTTAGTATGGCTCTATCAACAGTCATGCTATCCTCTTAGGCAAGTCTTATACCTCTGCTCTCCATGTCAAACTCCAAAAAAGAGAGAAATTCTTTATAAATGTATTCATCTCTGGGGACGCAGGTTCTCTCAACCTTACCTGCGGGGACGCACCCAATGTTCACAAAAGCTGTGTCTTTGGACGCTCTGTATGTAAAGGGGCAGGTGCATCCCCCTGTAAAGGTTAAAATGCGCAAGTTTCATCTTTAAAAAGTTACTTGTGGTCATTTCTAGAGCATTCTAGAAGGTTGTTCGACGTGTATTGAGCGCCTCCAGATGGTTCATGCACCCCTACCAAAGAGGAACTTATCCCATCAATAAGGGAACTATCCCATCCAAAGAGGGGATTATCCCATTGATGGTGGACCTGATTAACTTCCTCTTGAGCACTATAAATACAGGCATTGGGCTAGAAGGAGAAGAGGTTGGAAGCTATACATTTCTAAGGGTAAATGCTGCAGGAATTAGGACTCCCATTTAGAAGCTTGTGAGGAGAGATTGCCATCTTTGCTTGTTCTATTTGGAAGTGGGTGAGCTTTGTCAAAGTAAAGGAGAACCCTTGATGGACCCTGGGAGGGACTTGCACAACACCAAGGCTCAGGTTGTATTTGTTCCTTTTGTTACCTATTAATGCAAATGAGTCCATTCTTCTCAATAACTTGTTATTTATGAGTTGTTTCATGTACTCCTTGGTCTATGTGTTAAATATGTTTTATTCTATGAGATTATCAAGTGCTATTTAATCGTTTGATTGTTAGTGTATGTAGGTTTCAAAGTGAAGGAGGAGCTCATCCGGATCAGCGGAGCTGGACTGCTACAACAGCGTTGGACTACAGGTAGGATCTAAACACTTGATTTCCCATGTAGTAAATGCATGTTTAGAGAAGGATTGCTCTTGTTTGTCTTGTTTGTCACTAGAGAGTCTTAGGCTCCTAGGGAGGTTGGTTGTGTCCGCACAATCGACTCTTTCCGCCTGACACTCTGCTACAAACTTCAGATTTGGAGGACCAAATATCAGCTCGGCCATGTGTTTATGCAGACAAGGGAGCTCGCAGCAGTCATTCACCTTCTTCTCCTTTGGTTTCTTCATACCCCATAGCCCCACCATCTTTGTTTCTTTTTCTCCTGAAACCTCTTTGTTCCCTGTTCAAACACTCCATTTCACCTCTAAATCGCTGTGAAAGCCTATGTTCTTTCGGCCCCCGAGCGCTAATTTTGAATCGTCATATGACCGCGGTAACATGACCGCGCGCCTACCCCACTATTCCTCACCGTTAAATCCCCACCGTCGATCGCACATCACCCGATCTAACAGTCTCTGCCTTTTTCCCCTGCACATTAAACATCATGCACGTTCCCCACCATCCGACCGTCCATCACGCAATCGGACGGTAGTCGCAAGCCCCGCTCGCTCGAGTTGCCTGCTCGTTAACCCGTGGGGAAAGCGGTTTCCCGCCTGTCGCGGAAGCCACGTGTCGCAGTTCTATTACATCGCTTCCTCGCGTACGAATACCGCCGTAGCTCCAAAGGTGGTGCGATAATTACTGCCACCGCCCAAAACTGCCGTCCCCGCCAATTAAACCCCGCACAACTTCCGCCCCCGATCACCGTTGGATCTACCCGCCCACGATCCAACGACCCTCATTTGTTCTCTCCCGCTTCTTCCCGATAGCCCTTGCCAATCAATCTCCACCGTCCATCTGCAAGATCCAATGGCTCACAATCATTTTCACCTCCATTTCCTCCCGATGCCCCCCCGCCAATAGATCTTTGCCGTTCATCCATGTGATCCAACGACTGATGTTTTTTCCTACCCTCCATTCATTCCCCATGCAGTTTTCGTGTCTTTGGCCTGTTTTGTGCTCCCGAAAGACCAAGGTGGCCAGCTACCTGTACCCGGCGTAGTTAATCTTCAACCACTGCATTCAAGGGATAACATGGCTAAGAAGGAAAAAGGACCGCCTCGATTAGTTACAAGCATTTATCAGTTATGTCATTTCTTCCATACTACATGCCACCTGTTCAGGAAGGACAACGAAGCTGCAGAAAAGGTCAATTTGTTCATTAAAGCCAACAGTTCATAGCAGAAGCTCCATCAGAGAGTTAAGGTGGTTGGTGGTCCATTATGACCCCTCCACGCATAGAATATCAAAATATCTTTGTAAACAAACTCTATATATACCCAGAACGCAGATGTAATCAGGGTTGATGGTTATAGTTTTGATGTAAGGTTCAACCTCTAGAGACTGTAACTACTTTGATACTTGCAGCGTCTGGTCTTCCTTTTCAGCTAATACAAGCTTCTTTTGATGTTAATTGCTCACTTTCCACTTCTATTCTGTTCTAGGCTATGCCTGTTATGCATTTATTTGTGTGCTCTTGATATGTAGCATTAGAGTGGCTGTCATCCCACCTCTGTGTTAGAATCTAGTATGTATCATTGAATTTGTATGTAGGTTTCTGTTTAGCTGGTGCCAGAGAGCTGTCATCCTGTCTGTGCATTAGGAAATAGATTTGCAGACCTTTTACTGGTTACAACTGGCCACCATAGGGTCTTATGCATCTACTGGTGCGGTCAATATTCTCCATGCTCACCTAATCATCAAACTGGAGTAATTGGTGGTCTAAAGCCTTGTAGTCTGGGGGTGTTCACCCATGTCTAGGGTTAAGCATAGTAGAAGTGGTTATCTAGCTTGAATATGCATCATTCCTTCCATTTATCCATTTCCAACATTTGTTGAGTTTGTAATGTTCCCGAGCATCTCTGAGATACAACCTAGGAGAGTTTCTTGGGGTGATAACATTAATTGGCGTCCTTGCCGGGGAGAGGAGATTGAAGCTCAGCTTTCCTGGGAGAGTGACACATTTCCAAACTTTGATGATAGACAAGGTTTGGGCACATTTCTAGTTGTAATCATCTATCTGGTGACTCCACTGGAGGAAGACCAACCTTTGGTGACTCCATGTTATAGTTCTCGCACAGTTTGTGAGGCATGCTCGAAGAAATCTTCAGAAATCACCAGCTGAACCAGTGCCTGATCCTGAGAAGATCGTTAAGCAGAAGAAAACTTTGCAGAAAGGAGCATGAGGGTCAGGTAAGCCTTAAAAATCTTATGTATCTCTGCTAGTGAAAAGTCACCTTTAGAGATTCATTCAGCTCCTTATTCTTTCATTTCCCTTTCGAATCTCAATCCAAAGAAAGCACCCATGTTGTCCGTCTTATTCCTCTGTCTCTGTCATCCTTTTCATTGATCCATTCTACTGAGTCTACCCATATCCTTTCACCCACCTCAGTCATGGTAGGTTAGCAAGTTGTTACAAAGATAGAAAGAATCGTTGTTACTAGGTATGGACCCTTGGTCTTGCCTGTCCCTTTGAATGCCATGCCTGCAGGAGATTATCAAGAATTTATGCCTAAGTTTACTGGTACAGAAGGAGTAATAGCTGAAGAGCATCTAGAGTCCTTTTATAGCTATGCTGATAACCTG
This sequence comes from Pinus tabuliformis, assembly GCA_031772625.1. Taxonomy (NCBI): domain Eukaryota; kingdom Viridiplantae; phylum Streptophyta; class Pinopsida; order Pinales; family Pinaceae; genus Pinus; species Pinus tabuliformis. Next base: position 1,170,922,799 of record CM062809.1, read on the forward strand.
GGTATCAATGAAGAGGATGTGTGGATGAGGGTTTTTATACAAAGCCTAGATGGGGAGGCTAGAAAATGGTTTATAGAATTACCCCCTAGGTCTATTGCAGACATTGAGGCCTTAGATGATGGTGTTTTTAAAGCATTGGAAGAACTTGCAGAGGGAGAATGGTGAGCTGTTGTTTGATTTCAACATCAGATTCAATCGTATGTACAGCAGAATGCCAGCTGAAGTGAAACCCACCCCTACTTCTCCTATGCTCACTTATGTCAATGCCTTCGACTCTCAATTCTGCCTGCCGTTAACAGAAAGAAAATGTGCTTCTTTGGCTGATATGCAAGATGCAACCTTTCAAGTAGAATCGAACATTCTGGCTACAAAGAGACTTGAAGGTGATGCTGATAGGAGAAGACAGGGAGGATAGCTCTCATCATCCTCTGATCCTGAGATCGATAAATTAGCCAGGATGATTTAGTTATTAACCTTTGAAGTTTCCAAGTTAAGAGTTCAGCAGCATTCAGGAGAGGAGCAGTTGCAGATTCTGCAAATAAGTAGAGACACAAACGAAGACCAAAGGGTGAAAACCATTTTTCAGAGTATAGTCATGGAGGAAGAGCAATATGAAGAAGAGGAGGAAGTCCATGGTTTGGAAGATAAGGGCAGTTCCTCTTTCCTAACCAGAGCTACTTATGAAGAAGAATTATCCAAGGGAAATGCTCATCAGTTTGTTGTACCTGTAGAACAACAAGCTCATCAGCAGAAGCAAGTAGCAGGAGGTCCCACCATCATTGAAGAAGCTGAGCTTAAACTCAGCCCATCTTCTCATGACTATGCAGATCTGCAAATTAGCCAACCTGTTTTTGTCCCCTGCCCAGTGATCAATAAGGGAGAAGAAAGCTCCCCATCATCTTTTGCTTCTCTGTTTGTTCAAGTGACAATCCCACAAAGTTGCCCCTTGAACTCTGAGGCGGGCCATAATTCAAAGCTCAAGGCTGACACTAATCATCTCAGTCTTGATATTCTGATGCCTGCTCAGATGGCCTCCACACAGATTGAAAAGGCAGCTTGTGAGGTGACAGAGGAAGAGGGTACACAGTTTTGGGACTCCTCCTTGGATGTAGACTATTCTAAAGAAGATGAAGGAGCAGATGAGGTCTCTGTGTCCTCCACACATGAACACATTGGTACAACATTCATATTAATTGTGTAGGCCACAGATGACAAAGCTAAGTACACAGCAACCATGATTATTCAGTAGGTGTACAAAGGCTCCCATGAAGAACATCCAAGGATGAGAACGCACAGAAGGGGAATGAAATTTGATCTATGTCTACCTATTAAGCTCAAATGTCCTAAGCGTTTTGAGGTACATGATCGAATAAATCCAGTTTTGCAGCTCTATGATGAAGGGGCCGAGAGAAGGAGAAACAATTTTGGTGGCCCAGCAGATGGGCAGTTTTTGAAGTTTTAAGTTTTCAAGCCTTAATGTTGTAATTGTGTTCTTTTTATTATAGACATAAATAGACTCCATGCCCAATGGAATACTAGGCATAGTTTTTTAAGCTGGTTTTGTATGAAGGCATTGGTATGCAATAATTGAGACCTCACAGGGAGGATCTCATCCCCAGAAGGAGCCAATGTTAGCTCTGCTACAAACTTCGGCATTTGGAGGACCAAATATTAGCTAGGCCATGTGTTTATGCAGAAAAGGGAGCTCGCAGCAGTCATTCACCTTCTTCTCCTTCGGTTTCTTCATACGCTATAGACCCGCCATCTTTGTTTCTTTTTCTCCTGAAACCTCTTTGTTCCCCGTTCAAACACTCCATTTCACCTCTAAATTGTTGTGAAAGCCTATGTTCTTTCCGCCCCGAGTGCTAATTTTGAGTCAAGATATGACCGCGGTAACATGACCGCGCGCCTACCCCACTATTCCTCACTGTTAAATCCCCACCTTCGATCACACAACACCCGATCTATTGGTCTCCGCCTTTTCCCCCTGCACGTTAAACCGCGTGCACGTTCCCCGCCATCCAACCGTCCATCGTGCGATTGGACGGTAGTCGCAAGCCTCGCTCGCGTGAGCTACCCGCTCATTAACGCGCGGGGAAAGTGGTTTCCCACCCGTTGCGGAAGCTGCGCGTTGCAGTTCTATTGCATCGCTTCCCCGCGTACGAATATCGCCGGAGCTCCAAAGGCAGTGCGATAATTACCGCCGCCGCCCAAAACCGCCGTCCTCGCTGATTAAACCCCGCACAGCTTCCGCCCCCGATCACCGTTGGATCTGCCTGCCCGCGATCCAACGACCCTTGTTTTTTCTCTCCTGCTTCTTCTTGATATCCCCTATAAATCAATCTCCATTGTCCATCTACAAGATCCGATGGCTCACAATCATTTTCGCCTCCATTTCCTCCCAAAGACCCCCGCCGATACATCTCCGTCGTTGATCCATGTGATCCGATGGCTGATGTTTTTTCCTGCCCTCCATTCATTCCCCATGCAGTTTTCGTGTCTTTGGCCTGTTCTGTGCTCCCGAAAGACGAAGGTGGCCAGCTACCTATACCTGGCGTAGTTAATCTTCAACCACCGCATTTAAGGGATAGCATGTCCGAGAAGGAAAAAGGAACGCCTCGATCAGTTACAAGCATTTATTGCTTATGGTATTTCTTCCATACTACACACCACTTGTTCAGGAAGGACAACAGAGCAGCAGGAAAGCTCAATTTGTTCATTAAAGCCAGCAGTTTATAGCAGAAGCTCCATCAGAGTGTTAAGGTGGTTGGTGGTCCATTATGACCCCTCCACGCATAGAATAACAAAATATCTTTGTAAACAAACTCTATATATACCCAGAACACAGATGTAATCAGGGTTGATGGTTGTAGTTTTGATGTAAGGTTCAACTTCTGGAGACTGTAACTACTTTGATACCTGCAGCGTCTGGTCTTCATTTTCAGCTAATACAAGCTTCTTTTGCTGTTAATTGCTCACTTTCCACTTATATTCTATTCTAGGTTGTGCCTGTTATGCATTTATTCATGTGCTCTTGATATTTAGCATTAGAGGTGCTATCATCCCACCTCTGTGTTAGAATATAGTATGTATCATTGAATTTGTATGCAGGTTTCTGTTTACTTGGTGCTAGAGAGTTGTCATCCTGTCTGTGCATTAGGAAATAGATTTACAGACCTTTTACTGGTTTCAGTCGGCCATCATAGGGTCTTGTACATCTGCTGGTGTGGTCAGTATTCTCCATGTTCACCTAATCCTCAAACTGTGAGTAATTGGTGGTCTAAAGCCTTATAGTCTGGGGGTGTTCACCCATGTCTGGGGTCAAGCATAGTAGAAGTGGTTATCTGGATTGAATATGCATCATTCCTTCCATTCATCCATTTCTAACATTTGTTGAGTTTGTAATGTTCCCGAGCATCTCTGAGATACAACCTAGGAGAGTTTCTTGGGGTGATAACACCAACAACATGCTCAACTAGAAATGAAAATGATTGATTTTCTTAATTCCAAATCATCTGAGGAATTAATAACTATGAAACTGGAAGAAAGGACATAGTTGGTTCTAGAAATTAACAATATGGTGGAGAAAAATTTCTATAGGAAAATAACAAAATATAAGATTGGTGAAATTACGCAATCTGTTATGAAATTTAATACAAATTTTGATAAGGCGATGAGGGCATGATTTCCCTCCTACTGGGACCAATAGGGAAACTTGCTTCCATTGGATACTTATGAAGTTTTGTTCTGGAAGCCAAAAGAAAGATTAAATCTTCTCATAAGAAGACAACAGTTCTCGAAGGGTCAACCATTGTCAATTACCTTCACAGGGACTTTCAACTATTGTGGTTGATTAAAACTCTTTTTACAGAAAATCCATCTTACAGCTGAATCACCAATTTTAGAATGGCTCATACAAGGTTTATCAAATGTCCAAGTTTAGCGATCACAATATGTAAGAAATGCAGAGCATGGATGTCTCCAATAGTAGCAGTGACATAAACTGGAACTTCTACAAGCGAGCTTGCACAAGAATCACAAGTGCTCTAGTAAAAGATAGCCACCTGAATTCATTTTATGAAATATTGAAAATATTTTATTTGTAATGGTTACACAATTTTGTTGTCAATTTTACAAAAATCTATGTTCTCAGAAGGACCGAGTAGGGATGAAGTAGTTTTAAAATAGCTTAGAAGTTTTGTGATACTTAATAGTTTTTATAACTATCACCATCGTAATGTAACTACAAATTTATTGAAGTTACAGTGCCTGTAATTTTTAGCTAAATAACCTTAATACACACTCCTCTTTTCTGCAAGTTCAATTCTTAGTCTTTAACATTTTCTACTAAGGTTTGTGGAATTTTATTTTGTAATAGGTAACCCTTTGTTTTGGAATTTTTATCATTTCTTTCTACCACTCTGCTATAGCTTCGAATCATTTTCATTGTGAGTGAGGCCATCTTTAAAAGTGTTTTATCCAAGAAAAAATCTTTAACATTACCTGTGGAATAGTCTTCTGAAATATGATACTAGAACAACAAATAAATCTATTATCTGTATGTATGGATGTTCTAGGAAATTACCTCTACTCAACGAGAGGTTTTCTCTAGGGTTACCACACACGTGATGTCTTATCATTTGTAGTGTTCTTTTAACTCCCTCAATGATGGCTCTATTCGTTTTCATATTTTCTAATGTATGCTCACTGCTACAACAACAAAATGGTACATTGAATTACCTCGAACTTCATTTTATAACTTTAGCACCTTGGCTACCACATTCTTGACACATTTCCAGTTACCCATTTGGTATGAGACTGGAACTGAAATTTTAACCAATTTCAAACAATCTAGTGCCACTCACATCTCTAATCACATTCATGAGTGGCGACGTCATCGTCATTTGGTTAAAAATTTTGTTCATAACCAATTGTTAGTGAATGGTTCATTAAGTCTCTATTTCCATCTATCACATAGACATTGCCAAAGGCAGAGCCATGACTGAAGAGAAGGTAATTTCTCTTGCCCAATAATTGGACCTCAGCTATACCCAATATGGAACGCTTTATGATAAGATACCAAATTCTCCGCAACTTTCTAATATTTTTCCTCAAAATCCTAGTAAAGAATCACATGTTGTTGATGGCATGATTGGTTATAGCAGCCATCAGTCAATGAGTAAACCATCTGATTCAACTCTTGTTGTGACTAATCAAGGCCCTCTTTCCACTCTTTCGACTTTTACTTTCGATATCAATGTCATTCAATCATCCAAAGGAAAATCTCAACAACTAGGAAGTAAGAAGAAAGGCAAAGGTAAGAAGAATGAATATAACGCTTCGCAGGATAAACAAAACAATCAGTCTTCTGAAGAAAAGCGGAAACCCCATTACCCATGTTTAATTTTTAATGAGGAGAATTTCACTAGCAATTTTCGACACCGAGAAGAGGTGAATCAATTCCTTAAATAATCTTCTACACCCATTACATTGCCATACCCATTTCCAACTCAGGAGACCATTATGTTTGCCTAAATCTCGCTTCCACTAAAAAAGTTGTTACGTTTTTTCACAATGATTAACTACAATATCAAACTACTTAGTCTCACCTTATGATATCAAATAACATGCAAATTAGGCCAAAAAAAATTAGCATATACAAAGAAACATCTAGCAAAATCTAGGAACTAACATAATTAATTCACCACCACAAGTACTTAATTGTCTTGTGAAATAAAGGAATATTTAAAACTATGGCTTATTTAAGACTATCTAAAATAAAATGATCACCTGAAATTATGAGATATACTTACCAACATGAAATAAGTGGAATTAGAAAAATAAATGTGTCATTTCACATCTATGAGGAGCATTTGGATTATGTAAAATAATTAAAATGAGTCATGCTTTTTATCAATGCAATAATAAAGTAATCTTGAATTTCATTTTTTATCGGAAAATAACTCCCAAGTTTCTTTGAGAAACTCATTCCCATTTCTTGGGATTCAAATTTTTTAGTTACTTCAACTATGATAGTGTAAGTTAATTTGAGATATAAATATTATTATTACAATCATTTGAATTAACTTGAAATTTTTCAAGAACCTCTATTCTTTGTTGTAATATTAACATTTAATATCCTATAAAGTAGGGATGACCTACCAATAAGGGGGTTCGCAAAATGATAAACCATTGGCCATGATTCCATTTCCATTATGGTTTGCACAAAAAATATGTCACACGATTTGTCAAATGAAGCCAGATAGAAGCCCTCAACCATTTTGGCAAAATAATACCCTCATTCTCAGCATCAAAGTCAAAGTATGTTGTATAAGATTTTTCCTTACTGATAAAGTTTGACATAGTGTTCCGATGTATTACATGTAAAGTTGATTCTTTCATAGTCTTAGGGCAAGAGTAGTTTAATAGTTCATTGTAAGGTTAGTTAAATGAGTGTACAACAACCTTGATGGTTGCACTAGGGCTTGAACTAGAGATTAACTATTCCTTAAAAATAGAAATATAATGTTTAAGAGAGAAAGAATTGGAAGAAATTGTCCATGCAACATCAATCTCTCGAATGCTTGGTGGAATATCTTACATTTTGTATAGGATAGTGGGAAATGCTAAGATGAAATTTGGACTAGGACATGTGACTGAGTGGACAGACTAGTTACATGGTCATCTTATGTAACATACAAATTCGATAATGAAGAGAATGGCTTTAGAGTGGGTTCCCCTTTCGGCGCCCAAATTTACCACTATCAAACTATTTCTTGTATTCGATAGGTATGTGCTCTGTTTAGGCTTCTTCTATGTTCGCATTCCTTCTTATTATATACACTACACAAATGCTTTAACTATGGGCATGGACTAGGTTAATGATTAAGACAATGTTAGCAAGCTTAATTATGATAGAGCATATAGGCTTTGTTGTAGATAGGGTTTAAAACTTCAAATACTTTTCTGCAACATACCATGTGTCCTTAAAATTTAGTGTCAAATAAGAAGTGCACTCACTCTTTGGAGTGCAACCTCCGAGTATCTTTTATTTAAGCCTAAACAATGATGGCCTAAAACAGGTTAAAGCGTTATTTTTTTAGATCAATTTCCCTAAGCCCTACCCATTAAAGTAAGATATAACACACTTTCACTTGTCTGAGAGAGAGAGTTGTGCAAGTACATTTCACCCTGATATATGGGAGTACACTCACCTTGAAATTGGGGCCTTTTCACTTTTCTAACTGACAAAAAAATTACAATGTGGTTGAATCTTTTGTTAGAAAAATAATTTTACGAGGAGAAAGGAACTCAAAAATCGGTTGCGGCAAAGTAGGCAAGGTCAACTTCAGTTGCGGAAAGGTAAATCTTAGGTTGTGGTGAGGATATCACAACCACACAAGGACTTAATTAAAACACAAAGTTCACTCATGGCAAAACAGAGTAAAATAAATGAGGTTGCAAAAAAGGGAAAAACAGAGTAAAATAAATGAGGTTGCAAAAAATTACTTGTGTAAAATTAAAACGATAACGCAACTGACCGTACTTTATATTATATGTAAAAACATAAAGAAATTACATTTGCGTGGTAAATGGAGGCTACAGGTCCAAGTGAAAAACAAAACATACTTACTACGATTTATGCATTACTAGGTTGCGGAGTAAAAATCTGTAAAACTGCGTAAAACTGGTTTTCAGGTGCCCACCAAAATTTCCTCCACAATTTTCTCCTCACTACCTCAGAGACTCTCGCTCCCTAACTTGCGCAACATGCCCAACATTACAAATGACTTTTACTTGCATATTTGTCTTAACATACGAATTTGACATTAATTACATGACAGAGAAAATATTTAATACGAAACATGGGCAATTTTACATACGAGTTTTTTGGAGTGTGGGAAACACTCGAGGAATGAATGTTTGACCATATCTATTTATTAAACTTCATTAAATGCTTTAACTTCTATGATATGTTGTGGAATGGTCTGCTCTGAACTTCTGTTCTAACTCATATTCTTCTGCTTGCAAACAATATCGTAACCGTGCAGTGGTTGACTGGGCAAGCATGGCGTTTGTCAGTTTGTTTAAGGTGGTGGTTGTGATTATTCTTTCCAACACCCCCCCTTAATCGCAACTTCTGCCATTGACAATTCCAAAACTGTCTCTGAGATAAACAAAACTTTCATGTGGCAATGGCTTTGTGAAAATATCATCAAATTGTTCCTGTAACCTGTAGTGTTGCAACACAATTTCATCATTGTTAATCAACTCTCTAATAAAATGATATTTAGCATCAATGTCCTTGGTTGTCTTATGAAACACATAATTCTTTGACAATGCAATTGTGGATTTGTTATCACAAAAAATAGTTGTCACTCCCTCTTGGTTGTGGTGAAGATCCCTCATCATCCTTCTCATCCAAACTACATGACACACTACTATTGTTGCAGTGACATATTCAGCTTTTGTTGTTGACAATGAAACTATCGGCTGCTTCTTGGAGTCCCATGAAATGGCTCCTGAACCCAAATTAGAAACATAATCCGACGTGCTCTTTCTGTCATCGACACTTCCTACCCAATCACTGTGAGTGTAACCGATTAGTCTGAAATTGCTTGCTGCAGTGTACAAAATGTCATACTATTTTTTCCCATTAACATACCTTAGAATCCTTTCTGTTGCTTACCAATGCATCTCCTTGGGTGTCTCCATGAACTTCGACACCAAACTCACTGCATACATTATATCCAGCCTAGTGGCGGTCAAATACTTCAAGCTACCTATCATACTTTTGTATAAAGTTGGATTGACATTTGCTGCTGCAATCTTATTTGCTCAATTTCAACCCCATGACAGTTGGAGTTGGTGCGGGCTTGCTATTCTGCATCTTAAACCTCTCCAAAATTTCTGCTACATACCTTGATTCAGAGATAAAAATTCCATTTTCTATTTTCTTCACTTCTATGCCCAAAAAGTATCTTAACAACCCCAAGTCAGTCATTTCAAATTCATTCTTCATGACTTTTATGAAATCAATTATGAGAAAATCATCACCGCATGTAAAAATTAAATCATCTACATATAAGATAGCAATGTTAATCTTACCATCATTCTCTTTGATGTAGACAGTAGGCTAACCATCACACTTGTCGAAGCCATTGTCCAACAAGTAGGCATCTATCCTGTTGTACCATGCTCACGATGCTTGCTTCATCCCACAAAGAGATTTCCTCAACTGACACACTTTTTCTTCTTTGCCTTCTACCTCATAACCAGGCGATTACACAACATACACTTCCTCTTTCAACACTCTATTCAAGAACGTTGACTTTACATCCATTTGATACACTTTCCATTTATGTTGCGCAACAATCACCACAACTGTATGCATCTTCTTCATCATCGTGACTAGCGCGAACGTCTCCTCATAATCTCTTCCATGCTGTTGCTTGTATCCTTTGACAAGTAGCCTTGCTTTGTGCCTTTTAATCTTCCCATCGGCATTGCTCTTGGTCTTATAGACCCACTTCAATCCAATGACTTCTTTTCCTTGCGGAAGGTTCACAAACTCCCATGTGTCATTCCTTTCTATTGCTTCTATTTCTTCCTCCATTGTTGCAACCCATTTTCTTCTTTCACTGCATCTTCAAAATGGATTGGGTTATCTACATGACAAAACAAAGCAAATAATGAATTCAGACCAACGCTACTATCAACTTCATCTTGCTCATAAATTTCATTTAAATTTCTGAATTTTGGTATTCTTGTGCTTGTTGAAGATGGGCTTGACATGTCACTTGGTGTTGTGCTTTGCGGTGTGCTTGGAGAAGCACTTGCTTGACTGCGTGACATTGTCCTATTATTTGTTTATTGTGTTGTTTGTTGCCTATTTTGTTGAGCTTGAATAGGAGTAGAGGGAGTCACTCTTGAGGAATTTCTTGCTGCTCTAAATTCATCTTTGTCCTCATGTGGTATACATGCTTTCACATTGATTTTCTTCTCTAAACTTCCATCCCATGATTCCTCTTCTATGAACTACACATCTCTGTTAATTATGACTTTTTTGGTTGATGGATTGTAGAGATTGTATGCCTTGGATTCATCATTGTATCCAACAAATATACATTTCTCCCCCTTGCTGTCCAATCTCTTCCTCAACTCATCTGAGACATGTGCATATACCACACAACCAAGAAATCTCATGTGAGTGACACTATGCTTTCTTCCACTCCATGCCTCTTCAGGAACCATATTTTGGAAGCTTTTGGTTGGAAATCTATTCAAGATATATGCTGCACATGCGACAACCTCAACCCAATAATCATTTGGTAAATGCTTTGCCTTCAACATACTCCTTGCCATTTCCATAATGTTCCTATTCTTCCTTTCCGCCACACCATTTTGCTGAGGTGTATATCTTGTTGTAAATTTCTTGTGAATTCCATGTTCCCTACAAAAACATAGGAAATCATTTGAGATGTATTCTCTATCTCTGTTAGTCCTAAGGACTTTGATGTAGTGTCTGCTTTGCTTCTCAACAAGAGTCTTGTACTGGCGAAAGTGCTCAAACACTTCACTTTTCTGTTTGAGGAGATAGATCCATGTCTTCCTTGTGTAGTCATATATGAAGATCAATACATAGTGGCTGCCACCAATTGATCGTGTCTGCATTGGTCCACATAGATCTAAGTGGACAATCTCCAAAAGTGCCTTTGCCCTTACTGACTATCCTGCTGGAAATGTCTCTCTATGTTGCTTGCCGAAGATACATCCTTCACATAGGCTGTTTGGTTTTTCTATGAGTGGCAAACCCTTCACCATGCCTTTCCTATGCAGAAAATTCAAACCTCCAAAGTTGAGATGTCCAAATCTCAAATGCCATAACCAATTTTCATCTTTGACCTCTGCCTGAAAGTTCACTTGTGTGGCAGCTGCTTCTTTTCTTCCATCCTCTAGTGAGTTCATTAACAATTGTTCTTGTGCACCTTCCTCTTTCAAATCTGATCTTATCTTTAGGGGAAACATTCTATTGTTTATCATCTGCACCTTTGCAATTGGCTCTCTGCATGGAGGCCTATTTGAAATTGTGCACACATCATTTTTGAAGAAGACATTGTAGCCCTTTTACATGAGCTGTCCAATGCTTATGAGGTTATGCTTCAGATTAGGGACAAAGTAAACATCTGAGATGTACTTCTTCTCTCCCTTCTTTGTTAAGATATTAACTTTTCCTTTTCCCATGAAAAAGACTTTGCTATCGGTCCCTAATGTCACTTCAGATTTCACACTTTCATCTAGATTGGAAAACATTTCTACGCTTCCTAACATATGGTTGCTACACCTTGAATCTAGATACCATATATCACTCTGTTTTTCTTGTGCTACACTACAATGTGAAAACATGCTACCATGGTTCTGATTATCTTTTGTGACATTTACACTTGGTTTGTTATTAATTTCATATTGCTTCTTTCTACATTCATTTGCATAATTACCATACTTCTTACAATAATGACATTGAACTTGAGATTTATCATACCTCTAATCTTTTGCTTGATTTAGGCTTGGGCCTTGACTTCGATTTTGATTGTTGCCTCTTCCACTTGAGCTTGATGGGCTGCTTCTTCCACCTCTGTGTGGGTTTCTTCCTCTTCCTATAGCATATGACCTTCCTCTGCCTCTACCTTGACCAAATGAAACTTCTGTCTTGAAGGCATGCTCCAATGAGGCGTTTGTTGCTCTATTCAATCTATGTTCATGTGAAGTCAATGATGCATGAAGCTCATCCATTGAGAATTGTGAGAGATCCTTTGTCTCTTATATGGCCACAACAATGGCAACAAACCTTGCTAGCAAACTTCTCAAAACTTTCTCAACTATTGTTCTTTCTTTAATTGTCTCACCACGAGACCTGATTTGAGTAACCAACCCAATTACATGTGTAAAAAACAAGTCTACATTCTGAGACTTTTTCATACAAAGTGTTTCAAAATCTCTTCTCAACATTTGTAATTTTGTTGTCTTGACTTTTGTCATGCCTTGGTAAGTTTTCTAGAGGGTGTCCCATGCTTCCTTGGACTTCGTTGTTGTTGCATGCCTTGGGAAAATACTTTCATGAACTGCTTGAAAATATAAAATAGGTCTTTTGAATCCTTCTTCCTATTTTCCCTCAATAGATCTCTTTCTCCTTGAGATAAGGCATTATATGTTGTTGTATCTGCTGGTTCTTCAAAGCCATTCTCCACCAAATCCCAAATATCTTGAAATGAAAATAGGGCCTTCATTGTAATAGCCCAATAACCATAATTTTTGCCATTAAACTGAGGTATCTGAGGATTACTCAAGCTTTTGCTTGATGTTTCCATTTGTGAGTGAAAAAAAAACTTTCTACTTGCTAGTAAAGACACTTCAAAAATTCTGCCCTCAAAACAAATTTAATTACTAGTAAAAACCCTTTTTTTTACACTAACAATATTTAACCCGCTCTGATACCATGTTAGAAAAATAATTTTATGACGACAAAAGAACTCAAAAATCGGTTGTGCCAATATAGGCAAGGTAACTTCAGTTGCGGCAAGGTAAATCAAATCATCTTAGGTTGCGGCCAGGATATTGCAACAATACAAGGACTTAATTAAAACACAATCAAATCTTAGGTTGCGGGGAGGATATCGCAACTGCAAAGGGACTTAATTAAAACACAGAGTACACAATCAAATCTTAGGTTGTGGCGAGGATATCGCAACCGCAAAGGGACTTAATGGAAACACAGAGTTCACTCACGGCAAAACAGAGTAAAATAAAAGAAGTTGCGGAAATTTACTTGTGTAAAATTAAAACCATAACTCAACTCACCACACTTTATATTATATGTCAAAACATAAAGAAATTGCATTCGCGTGAATAAATAGAGGCTGTAGCTCCAAGTGAAAAACACAACAAGCTTACTGATTTACCCATTACTGGGTAAAACTGGCTTTCAGGGGCCCACCAAAATTTCCTCCATGATTTTCTCCTCACTACTTCACACACTCTTGCTCCCTAATTTGCCCAACATGCCCAACATTACAAATGACTTTGACTTGCATATTTATCTTAACATACGAATTTGACATTAATTACATGACATAGAAAATATTTAATACACAACATGTGCAATTTTACATAGTAAATGATTTTCTGAACTTCATTAAATGCAACACTCTAGTAATGAATGTTTGCCCATATCTATTTATTAAACTTCATTAAATGCTTTAACTTCTGTGATTGTTGCAGAATGGTCCCCTCTGAACTTCTGTTCTAACTCCTATTTTAAAACAAAATCGCAACCGTGCAGCGGTTGACTAGGCAAGCATGGTGTTTTTAAGTTTGTTTAAAGGGGTGGTTGGGATTATTATTTCCAACATGTTCAGTCATTATGCCAAAAACATGATGTAAATGCACAATTTTTTTTGTTTAATTACAAAATAACAACCAACATTCTATGGAAACAATGATCATCATCAACTAGCTAATAACTGACAAAACACAAATTTTTCCAAAAGAATTCTGGTTGAGGAAGTTGAGAAAATTGCACAAAACCAAATCAATCAAAGCTCAAAATTGCATCCAATATAAGTACCAATTCTCTACATCTATCCACACATTCAACATACAAGTTCACATAATTCTTCCCTAGAAAAGGTTGGAATGCCACGAGGACAATAGTTCATATGTGGTTCTTCTTACATTTTACCTTGTTCATTGTGGCTTCAAACTTGGCCGGGCTTCCTAACACCACGAAACCTGCACTCCGGCATCAATTTCCGCTGACCCAAGCCCCTACACACACCTCACAAGTCCATTTCTATACCAATAATGCAAGTGTTATAGACATTTTTGTGCCTTATAGCTTTGAGCATGAAATGTCCATAATCCAAGGGATCCTATGTCCCTAAAGATGTTGTTACAGCTCCTAAAGGAACAAGGTCAACCAATGACAGCTTCTCCCAGAAGTTCTCCACCAAAAACCACTCAGAAACAGTCAATTCAGGATCAATTCAAGTGCTCCACTAGCTGCCTGCGTTGCAAAGCACCCGAGTACACTGTCTAGGTGCGTTGCAACGCACTTGAATGCACTACCCAGGTGCGTTGAGCGGAAAATGACAAGTGGCAAAGTCATTCAACGAGGTGGAAAGACTATGGAAGCTTCCAGAATCTTCTCCAATGACACTTGCCTCACTGAATTCGACCAAGTGATGAGTAAGAGGCTCTCAGTCTCCAAGTGGAAGCAAGAACTGATAGAGAGAAGCCACAAGTCAAAACATAAGCTGACTCATCCTCTCTGCTTACATCTATATATGGATCCCTCATCCCAGAGATCCGGGGGCTGGAATTTTGTACTTTGCAGAGAATTGTTGTTGGTTTGAGATTGAGATTAGTACATTGGGTGATTTATGCTTTGTTGGAGAAGAGGAAGGGATTCCTTTGCTGGGAGGTAGATGCTGGATCGGGACTCACTTGGTTGTATCTCCTCTTGGACTTTATTATCATATCAATAAACTATTTGAGTTTCTCTTACATGTTGTGTATCAATGATGTTTTGTTATATTTGCATGTTTAGCTTAATCTGATCCTGAGCTTTTTATGAATGTATATCTATATCTTCGTGTAGTTTCTCTCTCTTGTGATCTTGCAGGAATTCGGTGAAGCTGGGCCGGTAAGGGAGCAGGGAGCTAGGAGCTATTGAAGAGAGGAGCGATTGGATCAACAAACTAGCGAAAGACACAAGTTAGTTACATCCTTTCTCCTCGTTTACATCTCATAAAGAAGAATACTCAAGTAGTTTTCCTTGTTTGTTGCTAAGGCACTATCACACCTTAGAGTGGGATAGGGGTGTTCTGAATAGATACTTTTCCCAAAAACAAATTGGCGACTCCACTGGGGAACGTATCTAGTTAGTTTATTTGTGTTTCTATTGTTGTTCTTCTCATAACCTTAGGTGTGCTGAATTGAACTGCATTTGCCATTTACAAATGCAAAGTAGAGATCTGCCACTCTAGTCCACTCACTGGGCCTGTTTATGATCTGAACAAGCTGATCCACAAATGCTCTAACTGCCCTTTGTGATAGCTCTTAGTCCTCCTTTAAATCGTCCTTCTAATTATACCTTATTGATAGCTTTTATCCGGCCAAAACCCATAGATTAAACTGCAAACCGTGACCCAGAACCCAGAGACAATTCTCGTTTCTGCTTCAGCGCAGGCTCTGTGAAGAGACTCTGCATTTCAACGCAGGTCCCGAGAGGGCTACCTACGCTGGAATTCAGTTTCTCTATGCAACAGGTGCGCTGATCAGCCTTTGCCCTGTGCAGCTGTGGTTCTTTGCATCCTTGTGTTCAGTTTTATCTCTGTTTTTTGCAGCCTGTTATCAGTGTGTGTACCTATCTGAAAACCCCTTTTCTATGCCTTAATTCTGCCTCAGTTGTATAAAAGAAACTGTATTTGTTTTTGTGTATTTGTTACATCATTTGCAGTTTCCCATTACAAAAGTAAACTAGTCATATTGTCGCTCTTAGATCTAGACCTGTCGTAAGTGTCGTTTCGATCTTAGGAGAAAGTTTGTTGTTGTTGACAGTTGATTGCGCTTTTACTTTTGTCTTTTGGTTTGAATTTATGAATTTCTAAGTGTCGAAACAAGTGTTTACTTCAAAATCATAAAGTGTCGTAATCGTCTTTTTGATTTCAAAAAGAGACTTGTTTGTGTTTTCGCTTGAAATCGAATTCAAATTTTGTACAACAACTTTCTTTTTAGGCATCAATATTAAGAAAGTGAAAACAAATACATGCATTTGTGCATTTGCATAATGATAGTTTGTATGGTTTGATTTAGGAAAAGTGCATTTGCAGTGTGCTCTTTTCTCTTTGAGAAAATATTGTGTCTTTCTTTTCCCCTTGTAGCTAGGATTTTCGTTGTTGAAAAGAGATAAAAGCTTGCTTATCATCTTTAGACTGCATTTAGGAATTGTATCTACATCTCGTGGTGATCCAAAAAGGAAAACTTCTAAAAAGATCAACTTAAAATAAATTGAATGAACTTAACAACGCTTTGTAACTTAACGCACAACATAGAGGTCTAGGCTAGAGACGTGTTCCGGCGTCGTAAAACTTGGTGACTGTCGGCCTCACTGATGGTTGGGTGATTCCTCCTAAGAGACGATAAGCGCCAGTACGGATTGTGCTCCCACATACTGTCGAGTATATATTGGGAGACCCCTATAGGCATAAAACCTTTATCCATAGGAAGCCATGTCGGCCGCCCTACTGATCGCAATGCACTGAACACAGCATTCGCGAAGATTGACCGCCCGTACCTTAAAAAGTATTCTGCGGTTTTGCGATTGGTTTGGCACACCCTCTACCTAGAACACCAGAGCAGTCCCTTTCGTTCCTTTTCAGACTCCTT
Source organism: Pinus tabuliformis (assembly GCA_031772625.1). Taxonomy (NCBI): domain Eukaryota; kingdom Viridiplantae; phylum Streptophyta; class Pinopsida; order Pinales; family Pinaceae; genus Pinus; species Pinus tabuliformis. The sequence continues at coordinate 1,170,939,245 of CM062809.1, forward strand.
AACGGAAAAGGTCCATCTGAGCACTTGTCACTTCAGGCTCATTAAAAATCGAAGGAGACTAGAGTCATCTTTTGCTTTTTCTCGACTCTTTAAAATTGAAAAAGCAAGTTGTGTCCAAAGCGTCTAAAATTCATTTAATTCGGAAACATATTTCCCCTTTTGTATTTTAGTTGATCGAGTAATCCGAAATCGTGGAAGAAAGTCAATTGAAACCTCGTCGTTCACGGAGGCTTACGAGTCAACCGTCTTTGTCTCCGAAATCGAAAACAGTACAGACAAAGCGAACTCGTTTAACCGGTTCGAAATCTCCTATTAAAGTTAGAACAAGTGTTCCAACAACATCCGAGATTCCGGTTACTCCAAACATTTCTGGAAACCCTGCCGCTACAGAAGAATTTCAACAGCCACAGAGGGACAGTGATACTGATCCTAGTCTGAGAGTAAACACTTGTGTTACTGAACCAGTTCCATCTGCAACCGGTTCGGAGAGTCTTGCTCTTCAAACATCTGTCGCTGTCGATTCAACCCCTTCTTCGGCACCAAAAATATTTTACGGACCTGACGGTCTTCCCCTTCCACCTGGTTTGATTGCGATAGAGGAAATTGTAGAAGATCCGCAAGCAGGTACTCCAACACACTTTGGAGTCAAGGTCACTCTATTTCCTTCTTCATTAGAAGTTGGTCTACCACCAGCGGAAGTTCCTATGGAATCACTAGGAAATCTTTTGGATAGACTCCAAATGTCTGAACAACCGTTGACATCCAGGACTGTGTCGTCCGATACAGCAGTTGCACAGCCTCCTACTGCTACTCCAATGATGTTCAATGGTATACCATCTGTCCCGGCAAGTTATCAACAACAAGTCGGAGTCCCATCAGGGACTGCTTCGACGACATGGTTAGTTCCTATTTCTTCATCCGGATTATCACCTGGTATTTCTTATGTTGAAACTCAACAAATTGATCCAATGTGTCTTCAAAGGCCAATCTACCCTTTAAGTACTGGATTGCCACCATATGGAGGGCAGTATGCCTTTTCATTTTTCCCTCCCGGAGAACAACCATATGGGAGTTTACAACAAAGTTCAGGTCAAACTGGAATTACATCCAGCGGTTGGGTACCAATACTGCCTCAGCAACCAAGGGTTGCATATTCAATGCAACCAGTCCACCTTGTGTCGAATATTCCCACTATACCTGGTATGGTGATTGTGTCGCAAGTACAAGCGCTACCTGTTGCATGTTAACCCCAAGTTTCTCAGGTTGCAATACAACAACATCTTGTCTCGACAACTCAATCACAACCTCAGGTTAGTGCCTCCTTATCTGGAGCGACTCAGGCTCAAACAAGTACTATGACTCCTCATCTTGGTCAATCATCCAGTATTGGACAACAGAAAATGGTCCAACAACCAGGGCTGGTTCAATCTCAACAACCGCAATTCCAGCAATCATATCAAGGACCTGAGCAACAAGTCTTTGTAAGCAATGGGCAACTGCATTTCCAAAGCGGTTATCAACAACCATACTATAATGGTTATTCCCATCAACCTTGTCAAAGTTTCCAGCATCAAATACATTATGCTGGTATTCAAAGACCCACTGCTCAAGCGATTCCATCTTATCATGGGTATGCTTCGCCTAACCTGAATCAACAGTTGCCCTTTGTAGCAACTCTAGAATTACCAGATCTAAACCGGCTGACAAATGATCCAATTGCTTATGCCCCTTGGTGGCCAGCGATTCCGCATAAACTTCCGTCAGATATTCCTAAATTTAATGGAAATCCGGGTGAAGATCCGTCGAATCACGTGATGACATTTCATCTGTGGTGTTCATCAAACACCCTGAATGATGATTCGATAAGACTTCGCCTTTTTCAGAGGACGTTAACTGGTCCGGCGGAAAAATGGTACATTGAATTGCCTAGAGCTTCATTCGACAACTTCCGTACCTTAGCCACGACTTTCTTAACCCATTTTCAATTACCGATAAGGTATGAAACGGGAACGGAACTCCTAACCAACTTCAAACAGACAACGGCCACTCACATATCTGATCATATACATGAGTGGCGACGTCGTCGTAGGATGGTAAAAACGTACGTTCCCGATCAGCTATTAGCTGAATGGTTTATCAAGTCCTTACTTCCTACAATCACGGAAGATGTGGCAAAGGGGGGAGTCGTAATGGAAGAGCAAGTCATCGCTCGTGCGCAATATCTGGACTTGGTCTATACTCAGTCTGGCACGCTCTACGACAAAATACTTGACGCCCCTAGACCGGAATTCTCAATTCCTCCTCCTCCTAAATCAAAAAATGACTCTCACGCCAGCGATGGCATGATTGGCACGACAAACGCGAAATCGACAAAGGCTACGTCCAAGAAAGCCCGTAAGATTTCAGATCAAAATGCAAAAGACGAACTTCTCGCCTCGGAAGTAAATGCCGACAAGGGCAAACAACTGAAACAACCAGGGGGCAAGAAGAGAAAGAAAGGGAGAAAAAAGAAACACGATAAAGCTTCTACAAACCCTTCTGGGAAAAGGAAACCCCCTGCGGGGTGTCATAAATGCGATGAGGATCATAGGACGAGAGATTGTCAACATAACGCTTAAGTTAAGAAACTCTTTAAGAGTTCAAAAACCTCGGCAGTATTAACTGATCCGTTTCCAAACCCGGGAACCAAAATGGTTGCTAATCAAAATGCTTCTCGATCCCAAGTTCTTATGTTGTCTATCTCAGAGCAGCAAAATGATGCTTTGACAAGGAATAAAGATTACGGGAATCCACAGCTGTCGAATAACAAGGCTAATGAACAACCTGGTAGTTCGACAACAACTTTGACTGAAGTTGTGCCACCCATCATTCCTGAACCAAAGATAAAGTCACCAAAGGGAGTAGTACACAAATCGACATTTAATCCTAGTGCAAAAGTAGCACAAAATTATAATATAGTAGAGGACTTGGCCCAATCGCCATCCGCTATGTCGACACTTGAGGTACCGCAAAATTGCCCCTCCCAAAAGCAAGCTTTATTATCAACAATAGGTGGGATTGGCCCAATGGATTCCAATCTTGTGGCCTTTGACCATAAAGGATATGACCCTCAATTACCAGCTCAACTAGCTTTCCTTATTCAAGTGAAAGCCCTCAACAAAACTGTTCATCGAACAATTATTGATGAGGGGGCATCCACATGTATTATGTCGATGAGTTGCTGGAAAAATTTAGGCTCAGCACCCTTGTCGTGATCTTCAAAAATGATAAAAGAATTTGATGGACGATCATACACTCCATACGGGATTTTAAGTAACTTGAAAGTTGAACTAGGGGGCAAAACAGTAGAAGTTGATGTTGAAGTAATCGACGGAAACCTCGATTACAACATCCTACTGGGAAGGCCCTGGATATATGCCACAGCCGCAGTTGTGTCGACCTACTTCATGAAAATTGCATTTCCCTTTCAAGGAAGAATTACAATCATCGACCAACAAAAATTTCTCCCCAACAGTTCACAAGTTACGGGAAGCATTCCAATGATCCATGGAAGCGATCATCCGCTTCAAAATATTGGAATAGGCCTCCTAAAAGACCCTGCCTTAATGGGTACTTTTGCCCTACCGCCTCCAAGTAACCTGGCGAAAGTGGCCACAGTGGAAACCTACAATATGAAATCTTCTATATCTAATGGATTCGGAAGATTCCTAAACATTTTGTCAGCATGGATCATCGCCCTAATAGAAATATTGTAGCAATCAATTTTCTCGGCCTGGGGGGCAAACCAAAATCAACACTCATCTAGTGTTTGGATAGATAGGTCTAAGGAAAATGGCACCTCTTCAAATCCTTCGTCACTTGTACATTCTACAAACGGAGGAATCATTCAATCAATGGTAATTGACGGGGCGCCATGGAATGATCCCCACCATCGTTCCCTTCTCTCGGATTGCGGAGAAGACACTCAAGATGACCTTTATCATCCTTCAATTTTTGATTTTCTATCAAATACTGTAAATACAGTGGATTATGAGGATAGTTCTTTTACTGTGTCAACCTCATTAAAAAAAAAATGAAACAAATCCCCTTTCCAAATCTCAAAGGTAAACCTTCATTCCCACCACTGAGTTGAATGCAATGAAGCTTGGGGGGCATGCTCCTCGATTTGCGTTATTATGCTGGGGGCATGCAAACTTATCACGAGCAGTGTTACTGCGGGGTTCAAGCTCGTTAAAAAATAAACCCGCCACGAGCAGTGTTACTGCGGGGTTCAAGCACGTTAAAAAATAAACCCGCATCGAGCAGTTTTAGCGCATAGTTCATGCTCGTTAAAAAATAAACATAAGATCGAGCAAGTGTTTCAACCCGCGTTTAAGCTCGTTAAAAAATGAACTATCCTCCGGTAAATAACCACCGTGAATGTAACATTATCAGCCATTAAAGCCTTGGTCGTGTTTGCACCGTCACCTCCACTTTTCCATTGGCCGATCATTCACCTTCATATGATTGTTTACCCATTTTGAGGAACAACTGCGAAGAGTGATTTCACTAGCCATGCTTGTGACACTGTCGTGCTTGGAAAATTCCAACCCTTACCTGGAATCAGCTGCTACCCATTTTATCACTCGTTCCTCAAAAGACGAGTCTTCTTTAAGCTCTTTTCATTTGACTCGTAAAATATGAAAAGATTGCCGAGTTTTGGCCTTCCAGCTCGTTAAAGTGACAGGAAGAGCTATCCCTCCTCTAGATTTTAATCTTTTTGGACCTGAGGGATTATTGCACAAAAAGATCGAGCGCTTGTTTTGTTCGGCTCGTTAAAACTATCGAAAATTCATCCCTTATGTATTGTTTTATACTTTTTCGGAGCTAAGGGATTAGATCACGAAAAAGGACTTTTAGAGTTAACTTTACGTACCTTTTCAGACTCTCTAAAAATGAAAAGGACCAAGTTATCTTTGTCGTTAGACTCGTTAAAAAGATTAATAGCGACAAACTTGTCTTTAGACGAGAACGAGTTTCACTATCGCTAGGCTCGTTAAAACATAGCGATGGGTTTGCCCGAAGGGCAAATTATAGAACAAGCATATGTTATCCTCCTCAAGCTTGACAAAAATAAAGAGGTACTGGTCAGCAATGACTGGGGAAAAATTGGGAAGAAACTCAAAGAACCTTTATTGGTAGCAAGTCGCTCTTGAACATGACACTTCCACTCCGTGCCTGAGTCGGGTTGGGTTGTTTCATTCACCGGTCACATCACCATGGTCTCGCCATACCATCCACCTTTGGGGTAAATGCTACCAATCCATCATATAAGGGTCACCGATATGTTCAAGAGAAGTCATCCAGAGAAGTCAACCGTGTCCCATCCACTACCATACATTATACTTCATTCTTTCATGACCGCCACCCTGAACCATATATCATCAGATCGTTTTCACCTCCATCAAAATTATTTGCTCCGTTCCGTGTCACTGATGTGGGATACATCAAGGCCCTCCTTGTTGGCTAGTTGAATTGTTTATGAATTAAACATTCAAGTACCACATTAATTGTCAACCAGGGAAAGTCTTTTTATTCCAAAGGCTACTGCGTACTATATGTACTCAAAATCTAAAAGCATTGAAAAGTTGTAGTATACGTGATTTTTACGCTATGTCATTACAGTACTTGTTAAAGTAAAAGCAATTAATTAAAACTACAAATCTGGAAAATGAAATGATGGATGCTCTGTTGGCAGAGGATCAGGACCCTATCCTCCAGACGGGGACGTTCAGCACCTGCCCCTGTAATCAGATTTACTAATGCACACTGCACTCTCATTCACCAGTGAGAAACAAACTCAAGTGATTAATGAAACAGAGTACTAGCAAAACAGAGAATACCAGAGGTAATGCTATCAAATCCAAGCAGAGTACCAGAAAGAAACTATTGCACACTTACACACTTGACAAGAAAGTAAATGGGCGAATCTTGTGAGGAAGGTGGGCCCAGTCCCTCTCACAAGATTCCCCAGGAAAACGAAGACTGGATTAAATACTCAAAACAATTTTATATTCATCTGCCAAAAAGATTTAGATACAATAAAGTTCAGACTTGCTGATGTTCTCAGAATCTCTTCTTACAGACTAACCATAGACACTGACTAATCCCTTTTTCATGTAGATGTCTCCTCTTTATAGAGGAGACATCTATTACAATAAAGTATTACAGCCCATTCAGTTAACCCATCTTATCAAAAATAAGCAATTCAGAACGTTGTTACAACATTATGATAATACGTTCTTTCTTGAGTTCTGGCTGTTACGCAGTGGGTAACTGACTTTGACCGTCTTCTCGGGATCTTCATATTCCTTTGCCATTTCCCCATGTTGTTCCTGATTTAGGCCATGCTGACTGTGTTCTTCTTGCTTTAGATCTCCGCTTGATTATGCCACGTCAAGGTTCTTTAAATAGTTGCCATCTGTTATTCGCGGCTGTTACAAAATAGCTTCCTTTAGGTGATTGATGTTGCTGACTGTAGCAACTACGGAGTTGCTGCTTCTGGTGTTGCAACAACTGCGTAGTTGTTGTTTCTGGTGTTACAGCAACTGTGTAGTTGCTGTTTTTGGTGTTACAACAACTATACATTATAATTCCTGCAAGCTTAAGGCAATTACTTGACAATTTAGTCAGCGTTTCCAAGGATAAGTATAAAGATATTCACGAATATGAAATAAACAATTAAACATAGATATGTGGGAGGTTACTTCATACCTTGGGGTCATTATGTCATTATAAAATAAAAGCTTTCAACTTATGACTGCAAAAGGATAATAATACGGCAAAAGATAAGGTCAAAAATAGGTCAATTGTGAGTCCCAACATCCCCCCCAACTGAAGAGATTGCATGTCCCCATGCAATGGCTACTCTGAGTCTGAGTCGGAGAACTGGGACGAACAATGCAGATTACTAAGACAATAGCTGTAGGGAGTAACATCAAACTTGTCTCTGAAACCACAAACAGTTCGTATATGCTTCCATGCTGCTGCTTCCTCCCTGTTAGAAAGTCCAAACTGGCCCTTATACTGATCACCAGACAACCATAAAAGTGGGAATTTAAATTTATAACCCATCCAATTTTCAGCACAACACTGCATGCATTCAACATACTGAGGTACCCTTGAAAGTGCTACCTGCAGATTTGATGGGTTATACGGGTGATATTCCTTCCTTTCTGCGGGGCAGTTATCCCAAAACAGTTTATTTGCTTTAACAGCCAAGGATGCTTTGGTCTTTACATACTGCTGACAGTTTGTTAGGACCTCTGCTTGCAGTCTCATGACATGATCCTTCATATCAGAATCGCTTACCATTTTTAAATGTTGTGAAATGAAAGTGGCAGCGTTTTGTGGTTCAGCTCGAATCCACAGAAGACAATTCTGTTCGTTTTGGTGGCCTGAGACATAGGCATTCTACCAGGTAAGTTGATTAGCCAGAAAGGAGATGAAGGCCCTCAATTGTATGTCACCCACCACAGGTATCATGTTCATGTTCGTTTCTTCAGACACGGCCTCATTATGGAGGTATAGTTCACATAGCAAGTTCTGATCACTTTTGGGTGCCTCTGCAAAGGTCTGCATAAACTGTTCTGCTGTGACCACTTGATGAGGCCTCCCATCTTTGATAGCCTTCAGCTGAATGAATGCAAGTCTTTCCCTCAAAAATGTAGCATAGTTAAAAGAGTGTTTCCTCGTGGCGAGCATTCTTTGACATAACTCAAACATCTGGGACATTCTGTGTTTCAGTTCCTTGATTTCTTTATACTGGGCCCTACACTGTTCCAGTGCTTCCCAGTTCTTATAAGCATGATCAAACCATGTCCCCTTTTGTTGTTCGAATGCTTTGCCTTGAGACTGCTGATATTCTCTCCACCATCTACCTTTTAGTTCCTGAAAACTTTTTGTTTCTATACATGCATCACTAACAGTGGGGAGCTCCGTTTGCATACAGGCATCAATCATGGTCATCTACTCTGTTGAAGTGGGCTAGGATGATCCAGCATCTCTCTCTTCATTTCTGACCAGAGTTTCTTCTTCCTGTTGGACTAATCCATTTTGCTCCAAATTGATTTTGGTGGACTAGGGTGAATCTGTCTCTTTTTCTTCATCTTCTCCTTGCTTCTTGCTGGGCGAATTCAATTCTTCTTTATTCCCTTCTGAAAATATTTTCTCTTCCTCCATAATAGTCTGGGTAGGCCGTGATGAATCTGTATCTTTTTCTTCTTCTTCTAGCTCCTTAGCAACTTGAATAGGGCTAGGTGAGTCCAGTTTTTCTTCATTTCCTCCTGAGATTATTTCTTCTTCCATAATACTCTGGGTAGGCCATGATGAGTCTGTGTCTTTTTCTTCCTCCTCCATAATGCTCTGGGTATGCCGGGGTGAGTCTGTACCTTTTTCCTCATGTTCTTCTATATCTTCTTCTTGTTCCATAACACTTTCAATGTTTCTTTCTTCATTTCCTGGTTCTTGTGTAGCTTCTTCTTGCATAGCAGATTGGGTAGGCCGTGGTGAATCCTTGTTTTCCTCTTTCTTTTCTTCCTCCATAGTGTCGGGAAGCTCCTCTGTTTGTTCCTGTGCAGTCTCTGAAGAACTTACTGGTTCTTGTGTGTCAGTAAGCTCCTGGTCTTGTGCAGTTTCAGATGAACTCACTGGTTCTTGTGTGTCAGTAAGTTCTTGATCTTGGTCCTGCATGTTCTCTGGATGACCTGTTGGTTCTTGTGTAGCAACAGGTCTCTCTGACTGCACTTCTTCTGAAGATCCTGTTGGTTCTTGTGTATCAACAGGTCTTTGTGACTGCACTTCTTCTGAAGATCCTGTTGGTTCTTGTGTAGCAATAGGTTTTTCTGACTGCATTTGTTCTCAAGATCCTGTTGGTTCTTGTGTAGCAACAGGTCTTTCTGATTGCATTTCTTCTGAAGATCCTTTTGGTTCTTGTGTAGCAACAGGTCTTTCTGACTACATTTCTTCTGAAGATCCTGTTGGTTCTTGTGTAACAACAGGTCTGTCTGTCTGCACTTCCTCTGAAGATCCTGTTGGTTCTTGTGTAGCAATAGGTCTTTCTGCCTGCATTTCTTCTGCAGATCCTGTTGGTTCTTGTGTAGCAACAGGTCTTTCTATTTCAGCAGAGAATTGTGGGATTTCTACTTCAGCATCAGCAAACTCCTTTGTTTCATTTTCAGCCTCGGAGGCTTCCTTTATTGGTTCTTGTACTACCTTATATCCTGCCTGAGTATATATTTCACCACAATTTGTACACGTATATTCGTTATCTCTACTTTTCTCTGCTGCAGACACTACCCTTGCTAAAACATGCAGGCTGAATTCATTCTGATATGCTTCCCTGACCCTTATTATCTCTTCCTGGTAGTCCTGAATCTGAGATTTCAGAAACTCAATTTCTTCTTGCAGGGCGGGTATAGTAGGCTGATCCTGTGAGACGGTAGATTCCAGTGGGGGCAGAGGTTCTGCTTCGTCAATTTGATCAGTATTCCCCACAGGTGGTTCTTGTGTGTCACCTGGGGTAGTGGTTGTTTCTTGTGTTGCAACCACTTGGTCACTATCATTTTGGGTGTCGGCCGCTGGTTCTTGTGTTTTCGCTGTCTTAAGATATGATTCCACGAAGCTATGAACGCTCTGCATCTCAGCCTCTGTGGGTGAGGGAGAGGGGTTTCGAGGAGTGGCTGGAGTGCGGATTTTTAAAGCGATTGGTGGTGAACTGGAGGAATTAGGGGATTCAACTACTACCGATTTCCGTTTTGGTAGAGAGGCAGGGAATTGAGGTGTTTTTCTCTTCCTGCTGGCTTTTAAGGTTGGAACAGTAGTCGGGGTAGTAGGTGCTTTGGTTGAAACCCTCGTTCTTCTTCTTTTTGCTGGGGTTTTCTTTACCTGCTGCATTTTTCGTTTAAGCTGAGTAATTGGGATAAAATCGTCGGAATCATCAATAGAAATACTGAGTATGGGAGCAGAAGAATTGGTTCTTTTGGGAGACGTGGTTAATTCCGCTGCTGCTTGTTCATTCTCTGTGACATGCAGGGGTGTTTGCTGGGGTTGTTCGGGAATATGCTTTGTTTGCTGAGGGTTTTCCAAAGGGGTTTGTTCAAGCATGTCATCTGTTTGTTGAGGAGGCTCTTGGTCTTGCTGAGGTGTGTCCTCAGCTTGACGAAAAGTTTCCTCTTCTTGATGAGGACTTTCATGCTCAGGCTGTGGAATTCCTTCCTCCAGATGGGGATTAATGGGGGGTGGAGGGATGTTTAGAGCGAGAGCTCTGTTAATCAGTAATTGGATTAAGCGATGGTGTTTTAGGGAGAGAACTAGATGCTTCGCTTTCATAGCATATCGTGCCATATTTTTGAGACAACCCAGCAAATAATATGGCATGTTCAATAATTGACCATTTCTTAAATGATTTAACAGAATGAAGTCGTGCTGGTAGATTACCTGGTAACGACCTCCGAACGTCAGATATTGCTTGACGAATTCAGCGACTTTTGGCCATGGTTGAGGTAACGACCGTAGTGCTACACCTCTGCCTTTGGTTTCTACTTCCTCGCCTGGTCGGAGAAAGTCTTGCTGTGCATTCAGAATCAGGTGCTTTCTGCTGAACCACCGTGTACCAGTAGCTGGGAGTCCGGTGACTTCAGCTATGATTTCTTCCGTGACTGGAACTTGAATTCCTTGGATGACAGAGAATCCTTCTGTCAAATTGAATGTGAATTCCAGGACTTGCTGCTCGTCAAATTCCGGAAGTCTCCTGAAATACTCTATCCATCTGGCTTGCAAGAAAATCTGGTAAATTTCCGGAAAGAGTTCCAGGACTGCTGTCGTAGCTAGTTCATGAGTAATGAGGGTTCCTCCCATGGCTGTTGTCTCGGTAAATCTTCAGAATTCAGAGCCGAGCTACCGATTTCAACTCAGAGTATACATCACAAATGGTAACATGCCATAGTTTTTACATACAACCGGGAGAATTAAGGGTGGCGGTGGTTGGCGTGGTTTGTCATTATGGGAATTGCTTCGGTAATCCCCCCCTTCCTACGTGTAAATGATATGATTGGGAATGCAATCATTTGATGGACCTATCAACCTTTTTCCGCTTATCTATTATTTAATGCTCATTCATAAACGTGCGTACCTTCGTACTTTACCTTTTTGATCGCTGCGTCAAAAAGTCTTTTCTCGTCCGCTGTCAAATTATAATAATTATTTGCGGATCTGAAAGCACAGGAATATGGGTGATTTGTAATGATAATGACGGGAAGTGACAGTAAGGTGCTGTAATCATCGCGAGAGGTGGTATATTTTGTGAGGGAAGGATATTTCATGATCGGGAAGCAATATCGTGGCACCGGGACTGGTGTTGCAGCAACAGAAAATTACCATTGGGGCAACATGGATGGTGTTGCAGCAACAAAGATGGTGTTGTAGCAACGGGAAGTGGTGTTGCAGCAATGGGAAATGGTGTTGCAGCAACGGGGAATGGTGTTGCAGCAACGGGAAATGGTGTTGCAGCAACGGGAAATGGTGTTGCAGCAACAGGAATTCGGAGTCCACACAGTAATTCCTTTCGAGACTTTTGTTCTCAGCTACTTCCCCATGCTAACATCTGCAAAATACCGAAATGTAATATCGCAATCCTTGGCAGGATTTATTAGTTTCTAAAAAAAAATGTCTAATCCTAAAAATTACATAAATAATAGAAATTCAAGTGCTTTGAGGGACAGCAAGTTCCCCTGGAAAAGAATACTGTTTTATTGCCATGCAAGTGGCTTTAAAGTCCTCTTTGGAAACCGGCCACTGATATAACCGAAGTCGGTAGCCATTCACTGACAGTGGTGTTCTGCTTCTATCAATTGTTAATAGTCTAACCATTCCATTTGGGAAAACAATATCCACTTCATACGGCCCTAGCCATCTTGTTCTCAGCTTCCCTTGAAAGTTCTCGAAACGTGAATCATAAAGTAGAGCCCAGTTACCTTTCTGGAACTGCTTTTGCTTAATGGTTCTGTCATGTCATATGCTCCTTTGTTGCTGTATCATAGTTGTTTGATGGACGGCATCCAGTCTTTTCTCGTCCAATTCCAGCAAATGCTGCAACCTGGCTGTCTGTGCATCAGTTAAATCAAGGTTAACAGCTAAGGCAATTCTTAAGGTTTTAATTTCAAACTCTACAGGAAAAATAGCATTCTTTCCAAAAACCAATTCATAGGGTGAAAATCCTGTTGTGTTTCTCCAAGTAGTTCTGTAGGCCCAAAGAGCCTCGGGCAAGCGCTGAAACCAGTCCCTTCTATTCTCCTTTATTGTTTTTGTTAAGATAGCTTCTATGACCTTATTTGTGCTTTCCACCTGCCCATTTGCTTGGGGGTGGTAAGGTGTGGTCATCTTATGCTTGATATGATATTTTTGGAGCGTATCTTTGAAACCGTGAGAATTGAAAGGAGGTCCTCCATCAGTGACTAATTCTCTGGGTAGTCCAAATCTAACAAAGATTTCTTCAAATAAGAATGTTAGTACTGCTTCTTCATTAGCTTTAATGAGTGCTTTGGCCTCTACCCATTTAGTCATGTAATCTGTGGATACTAAAATGTAAACTCTTTGATTAGATGGAGGATTAATGGGACCTACGAAATCTAATGCCCATTTCTCAAAGGGTTCGAGAGTTACCTGGGGATTGAGTGGCATTTCATCCCTATGGTTCGGCTGGCCCATTCTTTGACAGCTGTCACAAGCCTTCACATATTTTCTAGCATCTTTAAAAAGTGATGGCCAGTAATAACCCATTCTAAGTACCTTGTGAGCTGTTGTTTTATCTGAAAAATGTCCTCCACAAGGACCATCGTGACAAGCTTTCAATATGTCATAAACCTCGTCTTCCCCAATGCATCTCCTGATTTCTTGATCTATTCCTGTGTGGAACAGACACCCGCGTATCCAGCTGTACCTAGCACTTTGCTGGATGATCTTCCTTCTTTCCTTGTGTGATAGGTGTGATGGTAATTTTCCTGCAACTAAATAATTGGCAATGTCTGCATACCAAGGTGAGTGAGCAGATACTGCAAATAGATACTCATCAGGAAAAGAATCATCTACTGGAACATTTTCATCAGTTTTTAAATGAGAAAGAAAATCAGCAACTACATTTTCTTTTCCCGGCCTATCTACAATTGTGATATCAAATTCCTCTAATAGTAATAACCGCCTGGTGACTCGAGCATTTGTAATTGATTTATTCATTAAATACTTGATGGCCGAGTGGTCAGTATGCACAAAGGTAGTATAGCCAGTAATATAATGCCGAAATTTATTAATAGCATAAATAACTGCTAAAAATTCTTTCTCAGTTACTGTATAATTTAGCTCAGCTGGTGTCATGTTTTTGCTGATGAAATAGATAGCATAGGGGAGATTGTTTTCTTCCTGACCCAGGACAGCTCCAATTGCCGTATCTGAGGCATCAGAGGAAATATGAAAGGGTAATGCCCAATCAGGTCCTCTCAAAATAGGAGCTGTGGACAACTGATGCTTAAGTTTATTGAATGCATTCTCACAGTCATCAGTCCACTTGAATTCAGCATTTTGCATTAATAATACAAACAAAGGAGAAGCTATTTTAGAAAAATCCTTAATGAATCTTCTGTAATATCTAGCATGTCCTAAAAAACTTCTCACCTCAGTTTGTGTCTTGGGGATAAGAAGGTTCTGAATGACCTGAATCTTAGCTGGGTCGACTTGAATTCCTAAAAATGAAATGAAATGACCTAGTACAATACCCTGATTCATCATCATGTGGAACTTTTCAGTGCTTAAAGCAAGGTGTGCTTCTATGCACCACTTAAGTACTTTTTCAAGGTTTTGCAGAGCATCTTCAAAGGTCACTCCATAAGGAGTAAAGTCGTCCATGAATATTTCTAATGAATCGTTTAACATATCAGAAAAGATTCCTATCACCGCTCTCTGAAACGTCGCTGGAGCGTTACACAACCCAAATGGAAGTACTCTATAGGCAAAGGTTCCCCATGGGCTGGTAAATGTGGTTTTGTCCTGATCCTGGGGTGCAATCCTAATTTGGTTGTATCCACTAAACCCATCCAAGAATGAGAAGAATTTCTTACCTGCTAAATTATCCAATACTTGATCAATAAAAGGTAAAGGGAAATGATCTTTCTCGGTTGCTTTATTTAATGATCTATAGTCTACACATACTCGCCATTTCCCATTCTTCTTTGGTAAAATTACGAGTGGAGAAACCCACTCACTGTCAGATATTGGATATATAAATCCTGCATTTAAAAGTTTTTGGAGTTCCTCCTTCACAGTTTCTCTAAGGTTAGGGTTCATTCTTCGCTGGGGTTGACAGACTGGCCGGGATCCCTCCTTAATATATATACGGTGAGTACATAATTCAGGGGAGATCCCTTTCATGTCTGTGTAGTCCCATGCAAATGCCTCTTTGTTTGCTTGGAGTAACTTTATTAATTTCTGTTTTTCATCATTAGTCAAATCAGGATTTATATTCAGCGTTTTACCAGGTTCAATTTCAACTGTTGTGCTCTTGGAAGGGTTGCCTAATGCTGTCTGGCATAAGTTTTCATCTTTCATATTTTGCTGGGATTCAGGTTCTAGGATTGCAGCGAAGTGGTTAAATGTTTCTGGATTAACCGAAGAGGGTTCAGAAATAAAACTGCTAATTAGTTCATCTTCGGTGGAGTCTTTAAAAGTCAAAGCTTGCCCAATAGTTAATATCGGTTGGGTTTCCTCATCCTCATAGTCTACCCATATGGAATTGTCACTGTTAATCATGGGAGTGGCATGAGGATAGAGAGTCAGTTGTTTGGTTTCTTGTCCATTGGAGATGGTCATTGATCCAGATCTGTAGCCAACCAAGGTCTCCCTAGAATCAACGGATGACCCCCCAACTTTGTTTTAGTTTGTAATACCACAAAGTCGACCGGGTAATTCCAAGATTCTACAGAGATTATAAGGTCTTCAATGACCCCTTCAGGTTTGATCGTAGAATGGTCAGCTAATTCTAAGATAGTAGGAGTTTCCCTGATAAAGTTTTTTAGCTGGAGCAATTGAGTTGTTTCGAGTGTCATGATATTTATTGCAGCTCATAAGTCTACTAAGACCTTAGAGATAAACGTTTTTCCGACCTGTATTGTTACTGTAGGGTGACCAGGGTCACCATACTTCACAGGATATTGTTTTTCAGTCATTAAGGCAGTTAATTCCCCCATCACATGAACTGTGAGGGGGTCTTTAGCCTTCCTTCCAGGTTTCTTTACACAAATGTCTCTAATAGTTCTAGCATATATAGGAACATCCCTTAGTGCTTGCAATAATGGGATTTTGAAATACAAGTTCTGTAGCTCTCCTAAAAGATTGAAGGTAGGTTGTTCAGGTGTTTTAGTGAGAGTCAGCCTTTCAGGGAATGGTGGATCTACTGTTTGGTCATTATTGTTAGGTGCTGATTCTGCTGTGTCAGCACTATGGTTAGTTGGTTTCTCTTTTCTAGCCTCTTCTTTGTCAGAGTCCGTAATATCATCTATAATAGGTTCGACTATTCTCCCTGAGCGAAGGTGAATATCATTACATTGCAGGGGAGAGATAGGCTGATTTTGAATGTCAATAACTTGCAGGGCTTTATTATTATTTGGATTGGGGTTAGGTTGTACAGGCAGCTGTGGTCTCATTGCCTGATTATTCGGAGGATTATTAGATGGTAAGGAAAGAGATTGTTGTTGTTGAGGAAAAAGTATCTGTTGGGCTGCCCAGTTTGGGTTCCATTGATTAAAATATGGTTGCTAGGGAGCCCAAGGATTCCACATAGTAGGGTCAGGAAAAGGAATATTTGGTTGCTGCATGAGTGGAAAGTTCATTGTGTTGAAGGGTGGGTATTGCATTTGATTCATGGGTGGGTAAAAAGGAGAATTATTATTCCAACGATTGAAAGTTGTATTAGAGCTCGTACCTTGTCTTTGCGGCCATTGCCTCCTCTGTGTCATTAGGTACACTGCTTCAGCTTCTTCTTCAGTTGTTTGCAGTGCTGCTTTGATTCCAGGCAGAGAGGGGCATTGCTGTGTTTCATGATCCTTCTCGCAAATTGTGCATATAGGTATCCTATCCAGTGGGAATTCTCTAAGTGGATGTTTTTCTCTGCATTTTGAACAGAAAATTGCCAGAGCAGCTTCTGCTTCTGCCTGTTTCTTCTTGACCTGCAGAGCATCAATTTGTGAAGCAAAAGAACTTAGCATTTCAGTTTTAAATTCGTCTAATAAGTTACCTATCTCAGCTCTTGTTGCTCCTCCACTGGCTGACTTCTGAACCCTTGAATACACATTATCTCTGCTTTTTGATCTGCCTGCCGCTCCCCTTGAACACCGCATACAGAGCTTAATAATTTCATCAAAGGGTTCTTTAGAAATGTCCCCTTTTCCAAGCATGTTCAGCATGTCCAGGCAATCATCTCTTACCCCTTTCAGCAGTATGGTCTTCAAAATGTCTTTGCTCATATTAGGATGATCAGACCGCTGCAGATTATACTGTAATCTTTCCACGAAATCTTCCAAATTTTCGTCCTCTTTCTGGACCATTTTAAACAATTCTTCCTTTCTTTCTCTTGTCCGGCAGTAGTCTTGATACTTAGCCAGAAATCCCTCTTTCATCTGGTCCCAAGTGGTGATTTCCTGAGCTCCTAAGCTCATAAACCACCTCAATGCGTTCCCTTTTAGTGTTGCTGGAAACAATTTCAGCTTCTGATTAGGACTTATGTAATCATAGCTTCTACACAGTATGTCGAATTCAAAGAGGAATTCGTCCGGGTCTTCGGAGGATAACCCATGAAAATTGGGTAATGCCGAGAGTGGAATATTTTTCATGGGGGTTGTTCCTCTCGGGAGCTCTCCAATAGGGAATTCCAGGGTAGAGAGCAAGTTTTCCCCTCTCCCTTCTGTTCTGTTATCCTCCATTGGTCTTTTCCCTGAATCACTCGCTTTATCTTCTGTGTCTTCTGTTTCTTCAGGTTCCTCTACTGGTTCCTCAGTGTACTCTGGTGCTTCCAGCTTCCTTTCAGGTCCTATTACTTCCTCCGTCTGTTGGTCTGTTTGTGAGGAGTATTGGATCTGAGGTCTCCGGGAACTCGTCCTCTGTGATGCTTCGGCCTTAGAGATGATTTCGTCAATGTAAGTCTTCCTTCCTCCTTTGCCGCCTGTAAAATTAGGTTTCTTGCGTCCTCTCATACACCTGTTATTTTCACAAAGAAACCATTAATGCTTTTAGAATGCTTTAGTTGCCTTCCCCGGCAACGGCACCAAAATGTTGGCTAGTTGAATTGTTTATGAATTAAACATTCAAGTACCACATTAATTGTCAACCAGGGAAAGTCTTTTTATTCCAAATGCTACTGCGTACTGTATGTACTCAAAATCTAAAAGCATTGAAAAGCTGTAGTATACGTGATTTTTACGCTATGTCATTACAGTACTTGTTAAAGTAAAAGCAATTAATTAAAACTACAAACCTGGAAAACGAAATGATGGATGCTCTGTTGGCAGAGGATCAGGACCCTATCCTCCAGACGGGGACGTTCAGCACCTGCCCCTGTAATCAGATTTACTAATGCACACTGCACTCTCATTCACCTGTGAGAAACAAACTCAAGTGATTAATGAAACAGAGTACTAGCAAAACAGAGAATACCAGAGGTAATGCTATCAAATCCAAGCAGAGTACCAGAAAGAAACTATTGCACACTTACACACTTGACAAGAAAGTAAATGGGCGAATCTTGTGAGGAAGGTGGACCCAGTCCCTCTCACAAGATTCCCCAGGAAAACGAAGACTGGATTAAATACTCAAAACAGATTTATATTCATCTGCCAAAAAGATTTAGATACAATAAAGTTCAGACTCGCTGATGTTCTCAGAATCTCTTCTTACAGACTGACCATAGACACTGACTAATCCCTTTTTCATGTAGATGTCTCCTCTTTATAGAGGAGACATCTATTACAATAAAGTATTACAGCCCATTCAGTTAACCCATCTTATCAAAAATAAGCAATTCAGAACGCTATTACAACAGCATGATAATACGTTCTTTCTTGAGTTCTGGCTGTTACGCAGCGAGTAACTGACTTTGACTGTCTTCTCGGGATCTTCATATTCCTTTGCCATTTCCCCATGCTGTTCCTGATTTAGGCCATGCTGACTGTGTTCTTCTTGCTTTAGATCTCCGCTTGATTATGCCACGTCAAGGTTCTTTAAATAGTTGCCATCTGTTATTCGCGGCTGTTACAAAATAGCTTGCTTTAGGTGATTGCTGTTGCTGACTGTAGCAACTACGGAGTTGCTGCTTCTGGTGTTGTAGCAACTGCGTAGTTGTTGTTTCTGGTGTTACAGCAATTGCGTAGTTGCTGTTTTTGGTGTTACAGCAACTATACATTATAATTCCTGCAAGCCTAAGGCAATTACTTGACAATTTAGTCATCGTTTCCAAGGATAAGTATAAAGATATTCACGAATATGAAATAAACAATTAAACATAGATATGCGGGAGGTTACTTCATACCTTGGGGTCATTATGTCATTATAAAATAAAAGCTTTCAACTTATGACTGCAAAAGGATAATAATACGGCAAAAGATAAGGTAAAAAATAGGTCAATTGTGAGTCCCAACACTCCTTTGACGGATCGCTTCTTGTCGACATCAGCTCAGTATCCAAGAAGTTGATCTAGGAACACCCCCTTCAGTACTTTGAAGCTTGCATACCTCAATGGCAAGTTTCTCACTTCCGGCGACAGGTATACATCAATGACCTTCGACCGAAAGATTTTGCGTGGTGTTCGACGCCAAGTCCTTTATTCACACCACGTGAATTGTACTGCAGTACCTTGAGGGTCATTATCATTATCGGTGATTCCTCTCGCGCTTGTTAACAATTTACATCATTGACTGGTAATCAAGCGATGTCTTTCCATGTTCGACTCCAAAACATTTCTCACATGGATCGACTTGTACTTAGAGTGAAGATCGGACGAGATTGAAGACCCCGGATCTAGTTTCATCCATCTGGGCTGCGATATATATTCAGGAAAAATAAAGACATTGACATGTACAGCATTGCAGAATAGATAATCATCCTACCAAAAGGATGACGATTTCATCAGAATCATCAGTCTACCATCAGACGATTGTCTGTCCTATGTACATAAAAATGAATTTATAAAGCTGAGCATGGGAATGCCCGCCTCAGCTAGATCATGAAAAACAGTATGAAAAAATAATGTATTGTATTGTATCTTATTACAGGTCTCCTCCCAGCATTGAATGAACTTCGGATCCTCCTAATAAAGCATTTCACCTGATAAACGGCCTCATACTTTAGGGGGCAACTGTTATAGACATTTTTGTGCGTTACAACTTTGAGCATGAAATGTCCATAATCCAAGGGATCCTAAGTCCCTAAAGATGTTGTTACAGCTCCTAAAGGAACAAGGTCAACCAATGACAGCTTCTCCCAGAAGTTCTCCACCAAAAACCACTCAGAAACAGTCAATTCAGGATCAATTCAAGTGCTCCACTAGCTGCCTGCGTTGCAAAGCACCCCAGTACACTGTCTAGGTGCGTTGCAACGCACTTGAATGCACTACCCAGGTGCGTTGAGCGGGAAATGACAAGTGGCAGAGTCATTCAACGAGGTGGAAAGACTATGGAAGCTTCCAGAATCTTCTCCAATGACACTTGCCTCACTGAATTCGACCAAGTGATGAGTAAGAGGCTCTCAGTCTCCAAGTGGAAGCAAGAACTGACAGAGAGAAGCCACAAGTCAAAACATAAGCTGACTCATCCTCTCTGCTTACATCTATATATGGATCCCTCATCCCAGAGATCCGGGGGCTGGAATTTTGTACTTTGTAGAGAATTGTTGTTGGTTTGAGATTGAGATTAGTACATTGGGTGATTTATGCTTTGTTGGAGGAGAGGAAGGGATTCCTTTGCTGGGAGGTAGATGCTGGATCGGGACTCACTTGGTTGTATCTCCTCTTGGACTTTATTATCATATCAATAAACTATTTGAGTTTCTCCTACATGCTGTGTATCAATGATGTTTTGTTATATTTGCATGTTTAGCTTAATCTGATCCTGAGATTTTTATGAATGTATATCTATATCTTCGTGTAGTTTCTCTCTCTTGTGATCTTGCAGGAATTCGGTGAAGCTGGGCCGGTAAGGGAGGTGGGAGCTGAGAGCTATTGAAGAGAGGAGCGATTGGATCAACAAACTAGCGAAAGACAGAGGTTAGTTACATCCTTTCTCCTCGTTTACATCTCATAAAGAAGAATACTCAAGTAGTTTTCCTTGTTTGTTGCTAAGGCACTATCACACCTTAGAGTGGGATAGGGGCGTTCTGAATAGTTACTTTTCCCAACAACAACAAGTCATCCGTTTTTTTTATCAGGTGCAGAGAAGGAAACAGGCGATTCTGGAGAATATTTGCTATAACCTTCTACAAGCTGGAGGCAGTGTTTTTGGAGCGTTTATACTGTGCAAAAAATAGGTTGTTTCCTTCCACTTGAGGTTTTCCAAGACCAACCCTTTAGAATCATCCTCGCACTCAAAATGGGAGTCAAATACAGATTTCAATTAGTGCTTGAAATGGAAGTCTATGCTTTACATTTATTTCTATAGTGAGAATTCAGACACAGGAACTAGCCATGGGTTTGAAGGTCAGCGATGTGAAGTTTGTTTGGGTTTTTTTGACACCATATGACTCTGGATCGAAGGCGTTCTCATCGACCATGGATTTCCTCCGCTGGGGCTTCTATGATCATCTGGTGGAGAAGATGCAGGGGTTTATTATTCTGCGGTGAGTGCATCAATTGAGCATTCTGGCACACTTACCAGTGATGGATTTATCTCCCATTATGGATGGGGCATTGTGCTAGAGATGATGATGATGGGTTTTCCCTTGATCACCTGGTTAGTGGCTCTTCGCAGAGCAACACTTCAACTCTAAATTTGTGGTCGAAGAGGCCAAATCATGAAACTTCATTTTTAAATCCAGATCCAAATGATCAATTCAACTTTTGGCCGCCATACCATTCTTATTTCTTTTGTCTTAAATTTTTTATTAAAACAATTAAAATAATTAAAACAATTTTATTTTTTAATTTAAAATAATTAAAATAAAAATATTTGTGTTTAGGCAAGATTTATTTTATGTAATAGTGGGTGTACCGGGAAAATGAAAAATGAAAAAAAAAACCTTTTATAACTAATTATTTAGTAAATCAATCGGGAATGGTGAAATTTTTTATTTTATTTTCCATGTTCTCTAACTTTTTAACAAAAGTAGCTGTATCGCATATAGATCAAATTTGATATAAAAAACAGTGATAATTAATTGAATATGATTTTATAATACAAAATCTCTTTACCTCTCCTTCCCATCTTAAAAAATCTCTAAATCTATTAAATATATTTATTATATTTTCTATAAACACATTATTAAAATTTATAAAAAGTGATCCATTACACTGCCATCATTTCAAAAATAAAAAATAAAAATAAATCCACGACAATGATATTACTCAAAATAGGTATTACATTTAATATTACATCAGGCTTAACTTTAGTGCTAAATATTATTTTCTGAACCCGTCAATTCTACCCCTAAATTACTCAAGCCATGTGCATTCCCACACCTAATTTACTCAATCATGTAATAGCATAAACTCTGTTACATCTGTTTTATTACTCTCTTACATCTCTCATAATTTCAATATCAAGGATGACATAAGGTAGGTCTCTTTGCTTACATTAGGCATCATTGTTATAATTTCATGAAGAGACTGAATGGGCTACTCATTGGAATAATCTTAGGAAGAGCCTGAATGCGCTACTGAAATCTGACATCGACTCAACTTTTATACGAGCATAATTCATAGTTTATTACAGCAATACTATGTATTTAGTCTTTTTCGATTTCATTGAATCTCCTTCATTAAATCAGAACAAGTTAACCAGAAGTCGACGATGCTTTGGCAGCAATCTCCTCGACAAATTCTTGGATATTTGTGTCTGAAGACCCGCCTTCCATCATCGCTGCACTCGCTAGTGTCTTCCACCGTAAAGCGTTCATCCTTAGTTCAATGCCACGCTCACTTTCCATGACCGTCCTGATACCTTTCTCCACTTCGTCCTTCCCAACCAGTCCATCTACTGATCGTTTACTCAATCTCAATCCTGTCTTCCATTTCTCTGCAATGAATAGAGAATCAGTTATCTGATCGCTCCATTGGGGAACCGCTAACATGGGAACTCCCAAGCTGAGCCCTTCTAGCGTCGAATTCCACCCACAGTGTGTCATAAATGCACCCACAGATGCATGAGAAAGGACTTCCAGCTGAGGACACCATGGAACGACGAGTCCTTGTTCGGAGATTTCGTCCTGGAAACCCTCCGGCAAGTTTTCGTCCCTCTGACTCTGCCCTTTTGAACAGGATTGACGAATAACCCATATAAAGGAATACCCACTGGCCTTCAACCCAAGAGCTAACTCATGATTTTGTTCTTTCGAAAGAACCGCAAGGCTTCCAAAAGAAACGTACACAACGCTTGCGGGTTGTTTAGTATTCAGCCAATCCATGCAGTTTACCGTTTCCCACATATGTGGAACGGAGTCTGTGTCTCGTGGACTTAGTCCGTCCAAGAAAGCAGAGGGTATGAGGGGACCAACAGCGCGGATGGGAGCTGCCGTTTTCATTGAATTTATTTCTTCCGATTCCAGTTCGTTAAATGAATTTCCAAGAACCCATGTCGCCTGTGGCAGAGACATAAATTGATCGGCTACGACCCGCAGTACACTCGCGTCGAGACTTGAAGCTGGTTGTAGAATGGATGGCATATCAGAGAGAGTCAGCGGCGGAAGTCCCGGTATTTCTATTCCACCCGTTGCCTTTTGTGTTTCTTCCAACTGGGCAGCTGAAAAGAGGAAGAGCATCAAGTTAGAAATAGAAGTAATGACACCACGATGAAAAAGTATAGATTTCGATGCGATTTTTTTAATATAAAACTTACCCAGTTTTCCATGGACAAAATGGTGATAGATGGAATAAACTGCACAAGATTGCGTCCAGAAAAACGCCGAAGGAATCTTAAATTTCTTCGCAACCTCCGGAACCCATGCAAGAAAAGAGTCATGAACGATGCAAGAAATCTTGGGGCCTCGAGCATTGACACTCTCTATTAGATTTGCCAACGTCACTCCTCCTGTCTTGTCTAGCATCTCCGTTAAAATCACCAAGTCGTTCCTTTCAGAATCCGAAGTTAGTCCGTCTGGGATTGTCTCAAACCGAACTTCCTCGGACTTCTTTGAGGCACCGGGTGTTGCTCCTTGCGCTTTTAACATCCGCTTGTGGTTTGCCTCAGTTATCACAAAGGTGACCCCGACATTTCTAGAGACCAGACGTTTGGCAAACTGCAGCATTGGATTGATATGGCCTTGCCCTGGAAAGGGCACCACCATAACGTGAAGTTGACTCTTCTCGGCCCCTTCCAAAAACCCCATTCTCCTAAACTCCAACGACTAACAACGAAAAGTTACTAAAATTACTGCCTTTTTCTGAAGCTCTGGACTCTTCTCAGTAAGCTTGCCTGATGCTCCTCCCCTGGAGCTGATTTATTTCAATGCTTCCTCATTTTAATAATATGTGGTCTCTTTCACAGAAAACAATTAAAAAACAAACAGTGATGTCCCCACACTCTAGGTAGTGAGGTCACGGCTTACTCTATGCGTACTACTGTATGAGACGCACTGAATAAAATTGCGAAATGGTCTACTTAAATCAATAACCAATTTCTCGTCGAACAAAAAAATCAAACTACGACTACAATGTCTTCCTAACAGTCTTCAACTTCACCTAACAGTCTGTCGAAATAGAGCTACATAATACAAGGAAAGGGAAAACGCTTGCCTACATGTATTGTCGTGTAGTAGCAGAAGTCTGCCCCATTCCCTTAAGGACAAAAATGATGTTGAGTCGATCTTC
Organism: Pinus tabuliformis; assembly: GCA_031772625.1. Lineage (NCBI taxonomy): Eukaryota > Viridiplantae > Streptophyta > Pinopsida > Pinales > Pinaceae > Pinus > Pinus tabuliformis. Next base: position 1,170,963,333 of record CM062809.1, read on the forward strand.
ACGCCGATATCTTCATACGATTCGTTGGACGATAAGTTTCGGGAAAATGTGCATAGAGAAGCCGTGACCATAAAATGCACTATAATGATTTGTCTACCGTACAATTGCATAAATTAGTATATTATAGGTATGGCTTTAGACGAAAGCAACGTGTATCAATGAGTCTATCCCGCTTTAATTTACTTCATAGTTTTTGTTTGTTTTTGTAAGGTAAGTATTCTTATTTAAAATAAAGTTAAGTTAACAGGGGAGGTGACATTAAAGAAACAAGATTGCATAGCTAGCTGTCCTTGTTGCTTAGTTCAATTATTGAATTTGGAAATGTATGAATTAACTATTGTATTTGAACAGGGGCTATTTTTTAGATATTTTTGCATAGTTTAAGTATCCTTAAATTAAGAGAGAGATTTTTCCGCGAAAATCACATGGAAAATCATTTGTCTACGCGTTTCGAACCAACAAGTGTGGTTCATCGTCAGGACAAGTTGAAGAAACAGATCCAGCTAAGCAAGTTAAATAGGCAGAACAGAGACTCCTGAGCGACGGCTAGTTTGACTCAACGACCAGGGTCAAAAATATTTTAGGACCAAAATATAAATTGAAGTTTCTTTGTTTTACATAAGTTTAATAAAAATTATTAGAAATTAGTTAAATAAAGGACCCTAAAAACAATATAAATATAAACTAATATTATTTAAAATACTATTAAAATTAGGAATAATAATAAATAGATGAATAAAAGAATTAACAAAGGTCAAAAAAGGGGGGGGGGAGTTAGTTAGGAAAAATAGTTAAAAATATTCAAAATAAAACAAGTAAATAGATAAATGAACAATAAATTGGAAATTAAAAATTAAAAACTAGTTGTAGCGAAAAACATAAAAATAATAATAATAATAATAAAATAGTAAATAAAATAATAAAAATAATAAAAAACAAATCAACACAAAGGACCTAAAAGACTATAAACACTATAAATAAATAAACTAGTTGTAGCGAAAAACATAAAAATAATAATAATAATAAAATAGTAAATAAAATAATAAAAATAATAAAAACAAATCAACACAAAGGACCTAAAAGACTATAAATACTATAAAAATTATCGAAAAAGTTAATGGAAGAAAACCAACGAGGTTGGAAAAAATAAGACAAAAATGGTAATCATGAAACGAATAAATAATAAGAATAAAATAAAAAGGTTAGTTAGAAAAATAAGTTAAAAAGACTTTAGAAAATAAATTAATAGAACAAATAAATAGATAAAACAAGTGAATAGATAAATAAAACAAGTAAATAGATAAATGAAAAAGCCAGGTTAAGACGAGGATAGGTTAGTTCGGAATTTATTTAAAATATTAAAATAAAACAAATAAATAGATAATGGAAAATTAAAATCGAAATGAAAAAATAAATAAATAAACTAGTTATTGCGAAAAACATAATAAAATAATAATAATAATAAAATAGTAGATGAAATGATAAAAATCAAATCAACACAAAGGACCTAAAAGCCTATAAATATTATAAAAATTAACGGAGAAAACCAACCAGATTGGAAAAATAAGGACATAATAGGAACAAAATAAAGGTTAGTTAGAAAAATAATTTAAAAAGGCTTAGAAAATAAAATGACCGAACGAATAAAAATTAAAATAAAGACCAAAGAAAAAGTCTAAAAATATAAGAGGGAGGTTAGTTAAAAAGTAATAACAGAACAAATAAATAATGAGAGTTGGTTCACGAGACCTCACGATAGGTATTCGTTTCTATTTCTTAGGTTATGGTTCTAACTTTCCTAAATCTATCATTGCTATATAATGTGTGATGTACATGGACAATGTAAAGCATTCTGCAGAGCTAGACTCTCCTCGTTCAGAGTCTCTTTCATAACGCTGACCAATGGCTATCTTTTTATTAATTCAAACATCACTTTTTAACATGGTATGAGAGCTACAGGGCTGAGAAAACCTGTACGCTGAGTGAAGGATTTGCCAGGTGCGATTGAGGCGAAATTGTCGCATGGTTTGAGGGAAAAATTACGTCGATCCCACTGGGGAGACTTCTGCGTGTTTTTATTTTGCCGATCGTCGCGAATCTCTGTTGTACAATTGCGTCGATCATCGCAAATCCGTGGTACTAAATCACGCCGACTGTGCAAACAAAGGGGGTTGCGTCCTGGCGGTGGCTGCCAAGAGAAGGCTACATGAAGGCCGTCTAACATTTGACTCAAGCAAGGCCGTGGCAATCCATCGTGGCTGTGTGGAGAAAGGTCATGGTAAAGGCCGTGGTAACAAATCAATGAATTGTCGTGGTGAAAGCGCACAGTGTGGTGGAGACTTGCCCGAAGGCCGGGTGGAGAGGGCGCGTAAACTGCAAGGAATCACCCAGTACTAGAGGCTATTGAAAATACCAGAAATCAGACTCGCAGAGATCAGCGATTTCTGTCTTTGACATAGATCTCGGGTAGATCTAACATTTTTTTTTTTTCTATCAGTTTTTTTTTTAAATCGTCAAGATGAATAATCAAATGATTGAAGTATACTTGAATGAGCATAACAAGCTCGATGGCTCCAATTATGCGAATTGGAAATTCAAGATGTAGACTCTGCTAGAAGTGTAGAGTGCTTGGACGATTGCAAATGGGGATGAGCAGAAGCCAGCAGCTGGATCAGCATCGATCCCAGATTGGGAGAATTGAGAAGGTAAAGCAAGGATGTTGCTGAAGATGTTAGTGAAAGACTACATCATACCACATATCAGAGAATGTAAATCAGCAAGTGAAATTTGGGGAATATTGAAGGATTTGTATGAGATCAGGAATACAAATTGTCTTATGTTGCTGAAGAGCAAGATCTTATCCCTGAAGATGGAGGAAAATGAAACAATTCCTTCCTTCATAGCGAGGATCAAAGATCTGAAGAACAAATTGGTAGACATTGGTGATACAATTGCAGATACGGATCTAGTAACCATTACCATGAATGGAGTGACCGATGACTACCAAATGTTTATCACCGGGATAAATGCGAGAGAGAAGATCCCAAAGTTTGAAGAACTGACAGGAATATTGATGCAAGAAGAAGAAAGAAGATCGACTTTGAAGCCCCAGAGTGTTGATCTTGCGTTGATGGTGAAAAAGAACTTCTTCAAAGGAAAAGGAAATCCGCAACAACAAAATGAAGGAAACTCATAGAAAAGACCAAATCAGACTCAAGGTATGCATCCGAATAGAAACAACTTTTAAATTAAATGTTTTTGTTGCGGAAAACTTCGTCATATCGCTAGGGAGTGCAAGAAAAAGATATATCATGAACAACAGCAGAAGCAGAAACAACATGTGAGTCATCTCACAAATGATAATCATGAGCAGACTTTTAGATTGTTCATGGCAGACTTTGATGAGAATGTTGATGCAGACATCTGGTATGTAGATTCGGGAGCATCAACACATATGATGGGGAAGAAGCAATGGTTCAAAGATTTTAAAGAAATCAACGACAGAGCACAAATCTACCTAGGTGATGATAGAAGTCATGAGATCAAAGGGTGTTGAAAAATTTCTGTCATTTTACCTAATGTACTGTAAGAAAAATTCATAATGTCATGTATGTGCCCGGTGTAACAAAGAACTTGATTTTTATATCCATGATTATAGATCAAGATCTCAAAGTTGAATTTTTTAAGTCTAACTGTTATATTAAAGATCTGTTAGATGGCATGAAGACTATTACTACAGGAATTCGAACAGGAGGTCTGCGCTAACCCTTGTTTCATGTAATAAATTTCCTTTTTATGCTTTTCTCTCTAATTTACTTGGTTCTAGTTCATCCTCCTTGTGTCCCTAAGTGTGTCTTGGTCTCTCATAAGCCTTCATGTTCTTTGCTTTTGGTTTTTAGTTCATTTGATAAAAAAATATTTAGATTTTGCATTGTTCTTGTCATTAGGTCATTAGCAAACTCATTGCTTGATCATTGGATTTCTTGAAGGAATTGGTGTTTCAGTCATCATTCTGAATAGTTTCCTTTATCAATGATTAGGAAAATATCTTAGTTTTCACCTGAAAATTAAGTGGAATTGAAAAGAAAAATCTTATGCATCATGCATATCATCTAGGGTTTTGTAAGTGAAATTGTAATTAGGAACAATTGCATTAGGGGAATTTCTTAACAATATTGTCATATGCATCTTGTATGTTCCATAGTCTTTGTTCTCTTCCCTCCCATACATATATTTTCATTGAAAAGAAAAGTTTTATTTCATCATGCTAGCTTGCATTTTAGAATATTCAGGTGAAATTCTGGGTGAGCCTTGAAAACCAAAACGTAATTCAAGATAAACTTTAAAATTTATTAAAGTAATCTTAAGGAGAATTTGTAACATTAACACAAACATCTAGAGCCCTAGGCTAGATACGTGTTCTAACGTCTATAAACATAGAATTTATCGCTTTTTGTGAGTGTTGCATTCCAGAGGTGATATCCAATTCCATGTACATAAGTGTATCATATCATTCTCCACATACCTCAGAGTATATTGGATGCTTCTCCACGCATGAAAAGTATATGGGAACACTCTCATTGTAAAGTTACACATTAGACAACACTAACATGGACTTCAATTCCACGTACCATCGAGTATATTTTGGAAGTCCACCATCGGTTGGTATCCTCACCATAGGTAACCGAGTGGGCCACCTTATACACTATGATACACCGAACACAACATTTAGGGAGATTTCCTACCCATACTACAATTATTGGTTCTCCAATATTGTATATCGCAATTCACAGTTGCTTGGTAAATCTATGATGCCTAGTTTATCCTCTTTGAATTATTTTTTGTGCTAATTGTTAAAATTTATTAACCCAATTTGGAATAAGAAAACCCTACCCTTTGTCATTTACGTAGAATGAAAAATAAGAATCCTTTTTCACTTGAGGAAACTCATGGTTGTCTTTAGAAGCATAAGAAAATGCAGACTACTGAATCTAGTACTTCAAGAGCTATAAATTTTGGTCCTCCATTTGAGATAGATCCACCAGAATCATCTTTTCCTATGAGTACAGAGCCCAAGATTACCTAACCATTGGTTGGTGAATTCGACACATTCAAAACCGAGGCACCTGAAATCTCATTACTTGAGGTACCTCAGTTATCTTCACCTATCATTTTATGACCATCCTGTTCTCTTCCATTGTCTAAGGCACAACCCTAAACTATATATCTTGGACTCAATGGTCAATTACTTCCACCTGGTCTTGTGAGTATTGAAGACATTCCACATGAAGAGCCTCACCCCTCCTCTCCTATTTGAGTAGGGACTCATTTTTATCAGGGTCATCCTTTTCCTTCTCCTCATACTCCATCTCAACCTCCTTTGTCTAGTTATTTTCATTTCAACTCGCCTTTCAGTTTTCCTTGACTATATTATTTGGGACAATTAACCATGACTAAATATTCTATAGTCTCTCAGCCTCTATCTAGTACCATGACTGAGACAACCCAAGTTGCAACATCATCCATGTTTGTAACATCACCAGACACATTTGTATGGTGGCTCGTCTGTCCCAACTAGTTAGAAATATTTGTCTTGTACCTTCTCTGGTGCAGCATCTAGTCCATGGATCTATCTAATGTCATCTACATAAGGAATTCCATTTGGAACATCTTTAATCATTGTTACATAGTCTTCTCCTCTTCCTCCAGCCACACCTACATTTCGCCAGTAGATTGGTCCTTATATTAGTGGGTACTGACACCTACAACAACCCAGTCCACCTCCTATTGGGAACCCTCCTCTAAGGGGGAAATTTCCTTTGTATTATCCTCCTCTTTCCGCAAGGGGAAACCTATTGTAGGGAAATTTCCATCTCCTCAAGTTAGTTCTCAGCCTCATATGAGTCCTCCACATTCGGGAATGGTTATTAATGTTTGGAAACCTACCATGCCTATACAACCTGGTTTGATTGTGGATTCATCTTTAGTTTCTCAACCTATTCCACCTACATCTCAAATTCTTGTTCAACGACTTATATCTCCACTCATTCAAATTCAAATGAATGTGATCCAACCTTTATATGATGTACCTCTAACGCAACAAATTCCACCAGTATCTAGCGCATCTCGAGCCATGTATACCCAACCTTTTCAAGGTGACTTCCAATAAAAACAATTTGGACAGGCCATTCCTCAAACTCAAATGGGTCAAAATGTATATGATATGGCACAAGCACAACCTAACCAACCTTACGCTGGGATGATGCAAAATCCCACAGGGAAATAATGTCCAACGTATTAAGGTATCTTTCAAATGCCTTATGGTCATAAAGTCCAAACTAAGTCGTTTCAACCTTTACAAGGTTATTGTTACACTGAACAACATGGTTATGTGTATACTGGTTATCAAAATCCTCCCTATCCCAGGACACAGGTACATATTTCTCAAGCTATCGTATCTTATCCAAGGTATCCTCCACCGAGGCTGAACAGGTAGTTACCATTTGTAGCAACTCTGGATTTCCCAGATTTGACCACGCTCACCGATTACTATATTTCCCATTATCCTTGGTGGTCAGTTATTCTTACGAAGTTTCCTAGTGATATTCCTAAATTCAATGGAAATCTTGGAGAACACCCATCCACGCACATTGTTGTAGCTCGTTTTCACTAGATCATATATGTGAAAGAGGAAAATCGTATATTTCAATATATATATATATATATATATATATATATATATATATATATATATATATATATATATATATATATATATATATATATATATATATATATATATATATATATATATATATATATATATATATATATAATTAAAATCAAAAGTTTATTTAGGATGAGATTTTGTTTTTGAAAAATAAAAGGTCGGTTAATGTTAAACTGAGATGATGCAAAATTAATTAAGGATGTGCTTGTTGGGGCCCTGGAGGGATTCAAAGGAATGAAAGGTTAAATGTTGTTCATGTTTTTCATGTCGCTTCAACAGGGATGTTTGGCCTTCACCACAGAGGAAACCCGACATCATAAATTGCGCAAAGGATGTGGATAGGGGTGCCCCCATAAAAAATCAGCGGCAAACAATTGACTCTAGATCAACAACCAAGATCTGGAGTAGGACCACCCAAATACTGTCCCACTTACCACCATTGGTGCTCCCATGAATGGTAGAGGGTTACCACCAAGGGTCTGCGGCAAGCAAGCATGACTGTTTTTCACCATCGACACATCACCGCCACATCATCCCATCCTACCACATCATCCATGTCACATCATACAAATTACCACTGCCACGTCACTCTATACGCCCGTCAGCCCCACATTTAATATCGCACTTTTCTCATTTTCCTGTAAAATCATGTTTTCTACTCGTAAAACTTACATTATTTATTTTGTTTTTGCGCATTTGTAAGAATGTCCACATCTTCCAGCTTATCACACTTGGATTCCAACATCAGCCATCAGTATTCAGTTACTTATACAATGTGTTCTTCCACTGAGTTCTTTAAAAAGGTCAAAGAAAGTTTCCATAACTAGCTTTGCAACCCATATTCCCCTCATGGACACAGAAAGGGATATCTTTGACCTGGTTTTCTCCCTAAATTTGATGGAACTCCACTAGAACGTTCTAGCAGGCTAAATTTATTCTTCTTTATACACTGTATTGGTCAAATTATGCCTTTTCTTGACCATAATTCCCAAAACATACATTTACCCTAAGTTTATCACTTGGTTGGTTTCTTCGTTGTATCTCCAAAAATGTTTTGTAATGAAAGAAGTAGGAGAAAATATCTTTAAGGTATCTACCATACTAATTCAAGAACATCTAGGTCTTCTCTCTTTAGAACTTTGAACTTCATCTATAGAAGACACCCTATTAACAAAATTTCAAAATTTTTCTGTAAGAGGCTATTCACAATTTTCATTTTATCTTTTGCTATTAGGACAAGTTTTATCTACTGAACCAACTCATCTTCCCCTAGAAACTTTTAATGAGCATGTTAATCCATATTTACGAATAATTGCTAAGGTTTTGGTAAGGGGTGGTACTTCTGTGGTCGACCGTGATGTGCTAGGGATGTTCAATTTAATCATGCAACTTGAAACTATTCTTGATATTCCAATTTTCTGGGAAGTTTTAATAAACTCTCATTTGTCAAATTTGAATCTCACTGGTTGTTTTAGGTTTCCATCACTAGTGTTTTAGTTGTTTCTTTATGTTCATGTGGAAATATTTATGCATTTAGGCCTGAACATAATGGATGTCCATTAAAGAAAACAATCAATAGTAATCTGGATAGATATTGTAAGAAGTATCCCTAATCATGAAGGTTTTGTATATTTCACTGCCTCTTTCATGTTATTTATTTTTTCCATTATAAACAGTTATGTTCGACCACGTCTCTTACCAAAATCCCAATCCTTTTTACAAATTAGAAAATATGTCAAAGTAGGAGATTAGTTTCAATTTGAATATTATGTTGAGATTAGATTATATGGAGCAGAGGTTGCCCCTTACAGGATTCCTTCTTTTGTGGCAATGATATTGTTTTCTCTAGAATTCATTAGACAAAGTATAAATGTGGATGAAGCTCATTTTGTAGCAACAAAGAAGGGCTACTTATTCAAGTTTTCCAAGACTGTTGGGAATTTCATTGTTCATAATATGAAAGCTATGGAATAAGTTGAGATAATACTTCAAGAAATGAAGTTCCAAAAAGGGGAAAAGTTGCCTTATGATCCTCACCATATCATTTCAAAAAGAAGGATAGAGAATTTTTATGGTCCCTACACACATGAGTCCAGACTAGAAATTGAGAAGCTAGCTAATGGTGGTAAGTCTAAAATATAAAGAGTAATGGAGATTGATACTCTCCATCCTATTGAAAAATGCTTGAAAAGAGAAATTGAAGAGATAATTGATCTAGATGATGAAACAAGTCAAAACTCTAAGAAGCCAAGATTGCATGAAAAGGAGAAGGAGTCTGAGCCTCTAGTTATAAGTTCCTCTATTGCATCTGGTTTTCAATTGCAATTGGGAGAAGTGATATGCAAGTCGTCTTACCCTGTTCCTAAAAAATCTTCACAAAGTTTTATTTCAGTTTTAAAGGAGATGTATAGCCAAATTGAACAAAAGAACAAGAAGATTAAAGAAAATGTTGTGTCCTAGCTTGAAGCTCAATCAATTTCAAGGTATCATACCAGATTGTTATCATCGATAGATTTACAAAGAAATCAACTGAAAATGTCTCTTTCTCACGCATCTAATTTAACTGTTTCTTCATCAACAACTTTCAAAATTGTAATTCTAACTATTGATGCAAAGGAGATTTCATTGCCTGATAAAATCAACTTACATAGGTAAACTAGACAATTGATTTATAACGATTTGAGTAAATCATCCCTAGCAGCAAATACGACCAAAGCCTTATTGGGAAAAGTTGTAGATCAATTAAAATTTTTAAAGGCAAACTCCAAAGCTTTATTTACTCAAAATGAAGAGTTGAAGAAACTAATTGTCAAAGTTAGTGTCAATACCAAAGGTAAGTTTGTTGTCTAGAAACTCTTACAAGGGGCAGAGTCATAAATCTAGGTGCTTAGGAAGAAGTTGAAATTGCCTATTATAGAACATGTCATGGCTCAAGAGGTAGCCTAAGTGGAGAAGGAAAAGGATATTTTGACGAAAGAGCTGCTGGAAAGAAACAATGAAGTGGTTGCCTTGAAAGAAATGAATACTAGCTTACTACAAAAGCTGGATACTCATGTCCGCACGATTCGAGTACATCCATATCCAGAGGATCCAACTGACAAATTGACTAGGGTTATGACTGAATTAAAAATTTTAGAGGATGACATTAAGAAAATGGAAAATAACTTGGATGACACAAAAGAACTTTTTGAAGATTAAAGAAAAAGAATTGACTATGGCAAAGGACATTGTATCAAAGTATCAAAATTATTCAAACATCCTGCAATCAAATTAGGGAGTTGAGAGAAAAAGTAAAGGGAAATATGTCACTCATACAGGCCAGAGAGATAATCTGGAATGATATCATTCAACAAGTAAAATCTATCTGGGACAGTATATTGATAATGATAGAGGAGAATATGATTTTAGGGACCTCGGAAGCATCATTTCCTCACATAAAGAGAAAATCCAACTGTTAGTTCTGCTACAAACTTCGGCATTTGGAGGACCAAATATCAGCTCGGCCATGTGTTTATGCGGAAAAGGGAGCTCGCAGCACTCATTCACCTTCTTCTCCTTCGGTTTCTTCATACCCCATAGCCCCACCATCTTTGTTTCTTTTTCTCGTGAAACCTCTTTGTTCCCCGTTCAAACACTCCATTTCACCTCTAAATCGCTGTGAAAGTCTATGTTCTTTCGGCCCCCGAGCGCTAATTTTGAGTCGTCATATGACTGCGGTAACATGGCCGCGCGCCTACCCCACTATTCCTCACTGTTAAATCCCCACCGTCGATCGCACATCACCCGATCTAACAATATCTACCTTTTCCCCATGCACATTAAACCTCATGCACGTTCCCCACCATCCGACTGTCCATCACGCAATCGGACGGTAGTCGCAAGCCCCGCTCGCTCGAGCTGCCTGCTCGTTAACCTGTGGGGAAAGTGGTTTCCTGCCTGTCGCGGAAGCCACGTGTCGCAGTTCTATTACATCGCTTCCTCGCGTACGAATACCGCCGCAGCTCCAAAGGTGGTGCGATAATTACCACCGCCGCCCAAAACTGCCGTCCCCACCGATTAAACCCCGCGCAGCTTCCGCCCCCGATCACCGTTGGATTTGCCCGCCCACGATCCAACTACCCTCATTTGTTCTCTCCCACTTCTTCCCAATAGCCCTTGCCAATCAATCTCTGCCGTCCATCTGCAAGATCCGATGGCTCACAATCATTTTCACCTCCATTTCCTCTCGATGCCCCCCCGCTAATAGATCTTCGTTGTTCATCCATGTGATCCAACGGCTGATGTTTTTTCCTACCCTCCATTCATTCCCCATGCAGTTTTCGTGTCTTTGGCCTGTTCTGTGCTCCCGAAAGACCAAGGTGGCCAGCTACCTGTACCCGGCGTAGTTAATCTTCAACCACTGTATTCAAGGGATAGCATGGCTGAGAAGGAAAAAGGACCGCCTCGATTAGTTACAAGCATTTATCAGTTATGTCATTTCTTCCATACTACATGCCACCTGTTCAGGGAGGACAACGGAGCAGCAGAAAAGGTCAATTTGTTCATTAAAGCCAACAGTTCATAGCAGAAGCTCCATCAGAGAGTTAAGGTGGTTGGTGGTCCATTGTGACCCCTCCACGCATAGAATAGCAAAATATCTTTGTAAACAAACTCTATATATACCCAGAACACAGATGTAATCAGGGTTGATGGTTATAGTTTTGATGTAAGGTTCAACCTCTAGAGACTGTAACTACATTGATACCTGCAGCGTCTGGTCTTCCTTTTCAGCTAATACAAGCTTCTTTTGTTGTTAATTGCTCACTTTCCACTTCTATTCTGTTCTAGGCTATGCCTGTTATGCATTTATTCATGTGCTCTTGATATGTAGCATTAGAGTGGCTGTCATCCCACCTTTGTGTTAGAATCTAGTATGTATCATTGAATTTGTATGTAGGTTTTTGTTTAGTTGGTGCCAGAGAGCTGTCATCCTATCTGTGCATTAGGAAATAGATTTGCAGACCTTTTACTGGTTACAACTGGCCACCATAGGGTCTTATGCATCTGCTGGTGTGGTCAATATTCTCCATGTTCACCTAATCATCAAACTGGAGTAATTGGTGGTCTAAAGCCTTGTAGTCTAGGGGTGTTCACCCATGTCTAGGGTTAAGCATAGTAGAAGTGGTTATCTGGCTTGAATATGCATCATTCCTTCCATTTATCCATTTCCAACATTTGTTGAGTTTGTAATGTTCCCGAGCATCTCTGAGATACAACCTAGGAGAGTTTCTTGGGGTGATAACATTAATTGGCGTCCTTGCCGGGGAGAGGAGATTGAAGCTCAGCTTTCCTGGGAGAGTGACACAGTTCCAAACTTTGATGATAGACAAGGTTTGGGCACATTTCTGGTTGTAATCATCTATCTGGTGACTCCACTGGAGGAAGACCAACCTTTGGTGACTCCACGTTATAGTTCTGGCGCAGTTTGTGAGGCATGCTCGAAGAAATCTTCAGAAATCACCAACTGAACCAGTGCCTGATCCTGAGAAGATCGTTAAGCAGAAGAAAACTTTGCAGAAAGGAGCATGAGGTTCAGGTAAGCCTTAAAAATCTTATGTATCTCTGCTAGTGAAAAGTCACCTTTAGAGATTCATTCAGCTCCTTATTCATTCATTTCCCTTTCGAATCTCAGTCCAAAGAAAGCACCCATGTTGTCTGTCTTATTCCTCTGTCTCTGTCATCCTTTTCATTGATCCATTCTACTCAGTCTACCAGTATCCTTTCACCCACCTCAGTCATGGTAGGTCAGCAAGTTGTTACAAAGATAGAAAGAATCGTTGTTACTAGGTATGGACCCTTGGTCTTGCCTGTCCCTTTGAATGCCATGCCTGCAGGAGATTATCAAGAATTTATGCCTAAGTTTACTGGTACAGAAGGAGTAACAGCTGAAGAGCATCTAGAATCCTTTTATAGCTATGCTGATAACCTGGGTATCAATGAAGAGGATGTGTGGATGAGGGTTTTTATACAAAGCCTAGATGGGGAGGCTAGAAAATGGTTTATAGAATTACCCCCTAGGTCTATTGCAGACATTGAGGCCTTAGATGATGGTGTTTTTAAAGCATTGGAGGAACTTGCAGAGGGAGAATGGTGAGCTGTTGTTTTGTTTCAACATCAGATTCAATCGTATGTACAACAAAATGCCAGCTAAAGTGAAACCCACCCCTACTTCTGCTATGCTCACTTATGTCAATGCCTTCGACTCTCAATTCTGCCTGCCGTTAAGAGAAAGAAAATGTGCTTCTTTGGCTGATATGCGAGATGAAACCTTTCAAGTAGAATCGAACATTCTAGCTACAGAGAGACTTGAAGGTGATGCTGATAGGAGAAGACAGGGAGGAGAGCTCTCATCATCCTCTGATCCTGAGATCGATAAATTAGCCAGGATGATTGAGTTATTAACCTTTGAAGTTTCCAAGTTAAGAGTTCAGCAGCATTCAGGAGAGGAGCAGTTGCAGATTCTGCAAATAAGTAGAGACACAAACGAAGACCAAAGGGTGAAAACCCTTTTTCAGAGTATAGTCATGGAGGAAGAGCAATATGAAGAAGAGGAGGAGGTCCATAGTTTGGAAGATAATGGCAGTTCCTCTTTCCTAACCAGAGCTGCTTATGAAGAAGAATTATCCAAGGGCAATGCTCATCATTTTGTTGTACCTGTAGAACAACAAGCTCATCAGCAGAAGCAAGTAGCAGCAGGTCCCACCATCATTGAACAAGCTGAGCTTAAACTCAGCCCATCTTCTCATGACTATGCAGATCTGCAAATTAGCCAACCTGTTTTTGTCCCCTGCCCAGTGATCAATAAGGGAGAAGAAAGCTCCCCATCATCTTTTGCTTCTCTGTTTGTTCACGTGACAATCCCTCAAAGTTGCCCCCTGAACTCTGAGGCAGGCCATAATTCAAAGCCCAAGGCTGATACTGATCATCTCAGTCTTGATATTCTGATGCCTGCTCAGATGGCCTCCACACAGATTGAAAAGGCAGCTTGTCAGGTGACAGAGGAAGAGGGTGCACAGTTTTGGGACTCCTCCTTGGATGTAGACTATTCTAAAGAAGATGAAGGAGCAGATGAGGTCTCTGTGTCCTCCACACATGAACACATTGGTACACCATTCATATTAATTGTGCAGGCCACAGGTGACAAAGATAAGTACACAGCAACCATGATTATTCAGCAGGTGTACAAAGGCTCCCATGAAGAACATCCAAGGATGAGAACACACAGAAAGGGAATGAAATTTGATCCATATCTACCTATTAAGCTCAAATGTCCTAAGCTTTTTGAGGTAGATGATCAAATAAATCCAGTTTTGCAGCTCTATGATGAAGGGGCCGAGAGAAGGAGAAATAATTTTGGTGGCCCAGCAAATGGGCAGTTTTTGAAGTTTTAAGTTTTCAAGCCTTAATGTTGTAATTGTGTTCTTTTTATTATAGACATAAATAGACTCCATGCCCAATGGAATACTAGGCATAGTTTTTTAAGCTGGTTTTGTATGAAGGCATTGGTCTGCAGTACTTGAGACCTCACAGGGAGGATCTCATCCCCAGAAGGAGCCAGTGTTAGCTCTGCTACAAACTTCGGCATTTGGAGGACCAAATATTAGCTAGGCCATGTGTTTATGCAGAAAAGGGAGCTCGCAGTAGTCATTCACCTTCTTCTCCTTCGGTTTCTTCATACGCTATAGCGCCACCATCTTTGTTTCTTTTTCTCTTGAAACCTCTTTGTTCCCCGTTCAAACACTCCACTTCACCTCTAAATTGTTGTGAAAGCCTATGTTCTTTCGGCCCCGAGTGCTAATTTTGAGTCAAGATATGACCGTGGTAACATGACCGCGCGCCTACCCCACTATTCCTCACCGTTAAATCCCCACCGTCGATCACACAGCACCCGATCTAATGGTCTCCGCCTTTTCCCCCCAGCACGTTAAACCTCGTGCACGTTCCCCGCCATCCGACCGTCCGTCGTGCGATTGGACGGTAGTCGCAAGCCTCGCTCGCGTGAGCTGCTCGCTCATTAACGTGCGGGGAAAGTGGTTTCCCGTCCGTTGCGGAAGCCGCGCGTTGCAGTTCTATTGCATCACTTCCCCGTGTACGAATACCGCCACAGCTCCAAAGGCAGTGTGATAATTACCGCCGCCGCCCAAAACCGCCGTCCTCGCTGATTAAACCCCCTGCAGCTTCCGCCCCCGATCACCGTTGGACCTGCCTGCCCGCGATCCAACGACCCTTGTTTTTTCTCTCCCGCTTCTTCTTGATAGCCCCTGTAAATCAATCTCCATTGTCCATCTACAAGATCTGATGGCTCACAATCATTTTCGCCTCCATTTCCTCCCAACGGCCCCCGCCGATAGATCTCCGTCGTTGATCCATGTGATCCGATGGCTGATGTTTTTTCCTGCCCTCCATTCACTCTCCATGCCGTTTTCGTGTCTTTGGCCTGTTCTGTGCTCCCGAAAGACGAAGGTGGCCAGCTACGTGTACCCGGCGTAGTTAATCTTCAACCACCACATTCAAGGGATAGCATGTCCGAGAAGGAAAAAGGAACGCCTCGATCAATTACAAGCATTTACTGGTTATGGTATTTCTTCCATACTACACACCACTCGTTCAGGAAGGACAACAGAGCAGCAGAAAAGCTCAATTTGTTCATTAAAGCCAGCAGTTTGTAGCAGAAGCTCCATCAGAGTGTTAAGGTGGTTGGTGGTCCATTATGACCCCTCCACGCATAGAATAACAAAATATCTTTGTAAACAAACTCTATATATACCCAGAACACAGATGTAATCAGGGTTGATGGTTGTAGTTTTGATGTAAGGTTCAACTTTTGGAGACTGTAACTACTTTGATACCTGCAGCGTCTGGTATTCATTTTCAGCTAATACAAGCTTCTTTTGCTGTTAATTGCTCACTTTCCACTTCTATTCTATTCTAGGTTGTGCCTGTTATGCATTTATTCATGTGCTCTTGATATTTAGCATTAGAGGTGCTATCATCCCACCTCTGTCTTAGAATATAGTATGTATCATTGAATTTGTATGCAGGTTTCTGTTTACTTGGTGCTAGAGAGTTGTCATCTTATCTGTGCATTAGGAAATAGATTTACAGACCTTTTACTGGTTACAGCCGGCCATCACAGGGTCTTGTACATCTGCTGGTGTGGTCAGTATTCTCCATGTTCACCTAATCCTCAAACTGTGAGTAATTGCTGGTCTAAAGCCTTGTAGTCTGGGGGTGTTCACCCATGTCTGTGGTCAAGCATAGTAGAAGTGGTTGTCTTGATTGAATATGCATCATTCCTTCCATTCATCCATTTCCAACATTTGTTGAGTTTGTAATGTTCCCGAGCATCTCTGAGATACAACCTAGGAGAGTTTCTTGGGGTGATAACACCAACAACATGCTCAACTAGAAATGAAAATGATTGATTTTCTTAATTCCAAATCATCTGAGGAATTAATAACTATGCAACTGGAAGAAAGGACATAGTTGGTGCTAGAAATTAACAATATGGTGCAGAAAAATTTCTATAGGAAAACAACAAAATATAAGATTGGTGAAATTATGCAATCTGTTATGAAATTTAATACAAATTTTGATAAGGCGATGAGGGCATGATTTCCCTCCTACTGGGACCAATAGGGAAACTTGCTTCCATTGGATACTTATGAAGTTTTGTTCTGGAAGCCAAAAGAAAGATTAAATCTTCTCATGAGAAGACAACAGTTCTCAAAGGGTCAACCATTGTCAATTACCTTCACAGGGACATTCAACTATTGTGGTTGATTAAAACTCTTTTTACAGAAAAGCCATCTTATAGCTGAATCACCAATTTTAGAATGGCTCATACAAGGTTTATCAAATGTCCAAGTTTAGCGATCACAATATGTAAGAAATGCAGAGCATGGATGTCTCCAATAGTAGCAGCGACAAAAACTGGACCTTCTACAAGCGAGCTTGCACAAGAATCACAAGTGCTCTAGTAAAAGATAGCCACCTGAATTCATTTTATGAAATATTCAAAATATTTTATTTGTAATGGTTACACAATTTTGTTGTCAATTTTACAGAAATCTATGTTCTCAGAAGGACTGAGTAGGGATGAAGTAGTTTTAAAGTAGCTTAACAGTTTTGTGATACTTAATAGTTTTTATAACTATCAACATCGTAATCTAACTACAAAATAAACTTTAGAGAACCATTTTAGGTTTTGAATTTTTGACTTTAGAAGAAAATAATTTTCTATGTAATGTTTCTATCATTTCTTGGGGAATAATAAAGCTTTCAAGGTGATTCCAAGTATTACTTTGAATCTGATATGTGTTCATGTTCTTTGTAAATCATGTATTTTCTTTCTTCCATGTAAAAGAGTAATGAAGATGCTGGTTGTTTTTATCATACAAATTTACTGAAGTTACAGTGCCTGTAATTTTTAGCTAAATAACCTTAATAAACACTCCTCTTTTCTGCAAGTTCAATTCTTAGTCTTTAATATTTTCTACTAAGGTTTGTGGAATTTTATTTTGTAATAGGTAACCCTTTGTTTTGGAATTTTTATCATTTCTTTCTACCACTCTGCTATAGCTTCAAATCATTTTCATTGTGAGTGAGGCCATCTTTAAAAGTGCTTTATCCAAGAAAAATTCTGAAATATGATACTAGAACAACAAAAAAATCTATTATCTGTATGTATGGATGTTCTAGGAAATTACCTCTACTCAACGAGAGTTTTTCTCTAGGGTTACCACACACGTGATGCCTTATCATTTGTAGTGTTCTTTTAACTCCCTCAATGATGGCTCTATTCGTTTTCATATTTTCTAATGTATGCTCACTGCTACAAAAACAAAATGGTACATTGAATTACCTCGAGCTTCATTTTATAACTTTAGCACCTTGGCTACCACATTCTTGACACATTTCCAGTTACCCATTTGGTATGAGACTGGAACTGAAATTTTAACCAATTTCAAACGATCTAGTGCCACTCACATCTCTAATCACATTCATGAGTGGCGACGTCATCGTCATTTGGTTAAAATTTTTGTTCATAACCAATTGTTAGTTGAATGGTTCATTAAGTCTCTATTTCCATCTATCACATAGACATTGCCAAAGGCAGAGCCATGACTGAAGAGAACGTAATTTCTCTTACCCAATAATTGGACCTCATCTATACCCAATATGGAACGCTTTATGATAAGATACCAAATTCTCTGCAACTTTCTAATATTTCTCCTCAAAATCCTAGTAAAGAATCACATGTTGTTGATGGCATGATTGGTTATAGCAGCCATCAGTCAATGAGTAAACCATCTGATTCAACTCTTGTTGTGACTAATCAAGGCCCTCCTTCCACTCTTTCGACTTCTACTTTTGATATCAATGTCGTTCAATCATCCAAAGGAAAATCTCAACAACTAGGAAGTAAGAAGAAAGGCAAAGGTAAGAAGAATGAATATAACGCTCCGCAGGATAAACAAAACAATCAGTCTTCTGAAGAAAAGTGGAAACCCCATTACCCATGTTTAATTTGTAATGAGGAGAATTTCACTAGCAATTTTCCACACCGAGAAGAGGTGAATCAATTCCTTAAATAAACTTCTACACCCATTACGTTGCCATACCCATTTCCAACTCAGGAGACCATTATGTTTGCCTAAATCTCGCTTCCACTAAAAAAGTTGTTACGTTTTTTCACAATGATTAACTACAATATCAAACTACTTAGTCTCACGTTATGATATCAAATAACATGCAAATTAGGCCAAAGAAAATTATCATATACAAAGAAACATCTAGCACAATCTAGGAACTAACATAATTAATTCACCACCACAAGTACTTAATTGTCTTGTGAAATAAAGGAATATTTAAAACTATGGCTTATTTAAGACTATCTAAAATAAAATGATCACCTGAAATTATGAGATATACTTACCAACATGAAATAAGTGGAATTAGAAAAATAAATGTGTCATTTCACATATATGAGGAGCATTTGAATTATGTAAAATAATTAAAATGAGTCATGCTTTTTATCAATGCAATAATAAAGTAATCTTGAATTTCATTTTTTATTAGAAAATAACTCCCTAGTTTCTTTGAGAAACTCATTCCCATTTCTTGGGATTCAAATTTTTTAGTTACTTCAACTATGATAGTGCAAGTTAATTTGAGATATAAATATTATTATTACAATCATTTGAATTAACTTGAAATTTTTCAAGAACCTCTATTTTTTGTTGTAATATTAACATTTAATATCCTATAAAGTAGGGATGACCTACCAATAAGGGGGTTTGCAAAATGATAAACCATTGGCCATGATTCCATTTCCATTATGGTTTGCACAAAAAATATGTCACACGATTTGTCAAATGAAGCCAAATAGAAGCCCTCGGCCATTTTGGCAAAATAATACCCTCATTCTCAGCATCAAAGTCAAAGTATGTTGTATAAGATTTTTCCTTACTGATAAAGTTTGACATAGTGTTCCGATGTATTACATGTAAAGTTGATTCTTTCATAGTCTTAGGGCTAGAGTAGTTTAATAGTTCATTGTAAGGTTAGTTAAATGAGTGTACAACAACCTTGATGGTTGCACTAGGGCTTGAACTAGAAATTAACTATTCCTTAAAAATAGAATTATAATGTTTAAGAGAGAAAGAATTGGAAGAAATTGTCCATGCAACATCAATCTCTCGAATGCCTGGTGGAATATCTTACATTTTGTATAGGATAGTGGGAAATGCTAAGACGAAATTTGGACTAGGATATGTGACTGAGTGGACAGACTAGTTACATGGTCATCTTATGTAACATACAAATTTGATAATGAAGAGAATGGCTTTAGAGTGGGTTCCCCTTTCGGCGCCCAAATTTACCACTATCAAACTATTTCTGGTACTCGATAGGTATGTGCTCTGTTTAGGCTTCTTCTATGTTCTCATTCCTTCTTATTATATACACTACACAAATGCTTTAACTATGGGCATGGACTAGGTTAATGATTAAGACAATGTTAGCAAGCTTAATTATGACAGAGCATATAGGCTTTGTTGTAGATAGGGTTTAAAACTTCAAATACTTTTCTGCAACATACCATGTGTCCTTAAAATTTAGTATCAAATAAGAAATGCACTCACTCTTTGGAGTGCAACCTCCGAGTATCTTTTATTTAAGCCTAAACAATGATGGCCTAAAACAGGTTAAAGCGTTATTTTTTTAGATCAATTTCCCTAAGCCCTACCCATTAAAGTAAGATATAACAAACTTTCACTTGTCTGAGAGAGAGAGTTGTGCAACTACATTTCACCCTGATATATGGGAGTACACTCACCTTGAAATTGGGGCCTTTTCACTTTTCTAACTGACAAAAAAATTACAATGTGGTTGAATCTTTTGTTAGAAAAATAATTTTACGAGGAGAAAGGAACTCAAAAATCGGTTGCGGCAAAGTAGGCAAGGTCAACTTCAGTTGCGGAAAGGTAAATCTTAGGTTGTGGTGAGGATATCAAAACCACATAGGGACTTAATTAAAACACAAAGTTCACTCATGGCAAAACAGAGTAAAATAAATGAGGTTGCAAAAAATTACTTGTGTAAAATTAAAACGATAATGCAACTGACCGCACTTTATATTATATGTAAAAACATAAAGAAATTACATTTGCATGGTAAATGGAGGCTACAGGTCCAAGTGAAAAACAAAACAAACTTACTACGATTTATGCATTACTAGGTTGCAGAGTAAACTTCTGTAAAACTCCGTAAAACTGGTTTTCACGCGCCCACCAAAATTTCCTCCACAATTTTCTCCTCACTACCTCAGAGACTCTCGCTCCCTAACTTGCCCAACATGCCCAACATTACAAATGACTTTTACTTGCATATTTATCTTAACATACGAATTTGACATTAATTACATGATAGAGAAAATATTTAATACGAAACATGGGAAATTTTACATAGTAAATGATTTTCTAAACTTGCAAGTGTTTTGGAGTGTGGGCAACACTCGAGGAATGAATGTTTGACCATATCTATTTATTAAACTTCATTAAATGCTTTAACTTCTGTGATATGTTGCGGAATGGTCCGCTTTGAACTTCTGTTCTAACTCATATTCTTCTGCTTGCAAACAAAATCATAACCATGCAGTGGTTGACTGGGCAAGCATGGTGTTTGTCAGTTTGTTTAAGGTGGTGGTTGTGATTATTCTTTCCAACACCCCCCCTTAATCGCAACTTCCGCCATTGACAATTCCAAAATTGTCTCTGAGATAAACAAAACTTTCATGTGGCAATGGCTTTGTGAAAATATCATCAAATTGTTCCTGTAACCTGCAGTGTTGCAACACAATTTCATCATTGTTAATCAACTCTCTAATAAAATGATATTTAGCATCAATGTCCTTGGTTGTCTTATGAAACACATAATTCTTTGACAATGCAATTGTGGATTTTTTATCGCAAAAAATAGTTGTCACTCCCTCTTCGTCATGGTGAAGATCCCTCATCATCCTTCTCATCCAAACTACATGACACACTACTATTGTTGCAGTGACATATTCAGCTTTTGTTGTTGACAATGAAACTATCGGCTGCTTCTTGGAGTCCCTTGAAACGGCTCCTGAACCCAAATTAGAAACATAATCCGACGTGCTCTTTCTGTCATCGACACTTCCTACCCAATCACTGTCAGTGTAACCGATTAGTCTGAAATCGCTTGCTGCAGTGTACAAAATGTCATACTATTTTTTCCCATTAACATACCTTAGAATCCTTTCTGTTGCTTGCCAATGCATCTCCTTGGGTGTCTCCATGAACTTCGACACCAAACTCACTACATACATTATATCCAGCCTAGTGGCGGTCAAATACATCAAGCTGCCTATCATACTTTTGTATAAAGTTGGATTGACATTTGCTGCTGCAATCTTATTTGCTCAATTTCAACCCCATGACAGTTGGAGTTGGTGTGGGCTTGCTATTCTGCAGCTTAAACCTCTCCAAAATTTCTGCTACATACCTTGCTTCATAGATAAAAATTCCATTTTCTATTTTCTTCACTTCTATGCCCAAAAAGTATCTTAACAACCCCAAGTCAGTCATTTCAAATTCATTCTTCATGACTTGTTTGAAATCAATTATGAGAAAATCATCACCGCCTGTAAAAATTAAATCATCTACATATAAGATAGCAATGTTAATCTTACCATCATTCTCTTTGATGTAGACAGTAGGTTGACCATCACACTTGTCGAAGCCATTGTCCAACAAGTAGGCATCTATCCTGTTGTACCATGCTCACGATGCTTGCTTCATCCCACAAAGAGATTTCCTCAACCGACACACTTTTTCTTCTTTGCCTTCTACCTCATAACCAGGCGATTACACAACATACACTTCCTCTTTCAACACTCCGTTCAAGAACGTTGAATTTACATCCATTTGATACACTTTCCATTTATGTTGCGCAGCAATCACCACAACTGTATGCATCGTCTTCATCATTGTGACTAGCGTGAACGTCTCCTCATAATCTCTTCGATGCTGCTGCTTGTATCCTTTGACAACTAGCCTTGCTTTGTTCCTTTTAATCTTCCCATCGGCATTGCTCTTGGTCTTATAGACCCACTTCAATCCAATGACTTCTTTTCCTTGCGGAAGGTTCACAAACTCCCATGTGTCATTCCTTTCTATTGGTTCTATTTCTTCATCCATTGTTGCAACCCATTTTTCTTCTTTCATTGCATCTTCAAAATGGATTGGGTTATCTACATGAAAAAACAAAGCAAATAATGAATTCAGACCAACGCTACTATCAACTTCATCTTGCTCATAAATTTCATTTAAATTTCTGAATTTTGGTCTTCTTGTGCTTGTTGAAGATGGGCTTGACATGTCACTTGGTGTTGCGCTTTGCGGTGTGCTTGGAGAAGCACTTGCTTGACTGCGTGACATTGTCCTATTATTTGTTGATGGTGTTGTTTGTTGCCTATTTTGTTGAGCTTGAATAGGAGTAGAGGGAGTCACTGTTGAGGAATTGCTTGCTGCTGTAAATTCCTCTTTGTCCTCATGTGGTATACATGCTTTCACATTGATTGTCTTCTCTAAACTTCCATCCCATGATTCCTCTTCTATGAACTACACATCTCTGTTAATTATGACTTTTTTGGTTGATGGATTGTAGAGATTGTCTGCCTTGGATTCATCATTGTATCCAACAAATATACATTTCTCCCCCTTGTTGTCCAACCTCTTCCTCAACTCATCCGAGACATGTGCATATACCACACAGCCAAGAAATCTCATGTGAGTGACACTATGCTTTCTTCCGCTCCATGCCTCTTCAGGAACCATATTCTGGAAGCTTTTGGTTGGACATCTATTCAAGATATATGCTGCACATGCGACAGCCTCAACCCAATAATCATTTGGTAAATGCTTTGCCTTCAACATACTCCTTGCCATTTCCATAATGTTCCTATTCTTCCTTTCCGCCACACCATTTTGCTGAGGTGTATATCTTGTTGTAAATTTCTTGTGAATTCCATGTTCCCTACAAAAACATAAGAAATCATTTGAGATGTATTCTCTATCTCTGTTAGTCCTAAGGACTTTGATGTAGTTTCCGCTTTGCTTCTCAACAAGAGTCTTGTACTGGCGAAAGTGCTCAAACACTTCACTTTTCTGTTTGAGGAGATAGATCCATGTCTTCCTTGTGTAGTCATCTATGAAGGTCAATACATAGTGGCTGCCACCAATTGATCGTGTCTGCATTGGTCCACATAGATCTGAGTGGATAATCTCCAAAAGTGCCTTTGCCCTTACTGACTATCCTGCTGGAAATGTCTCTCTATGTTGCTTGCTGAAGATACATCCTTCACATAGGCTGTTTGGTTTTTCTATGAGTGGCAAACCCTTCACCATGCCTTTCCTATTCAGAAAATTCAAACCTCCAAAGTTGAGATGTCCAAATCTCAAATGCCATAACCAATTTTCATCTTTGACCTCTGCCTGAAATTTCACTTGTGTGACAGCTGCTTCTTTTCTTCCATCCTCTGGTGAGTTCATTAACAGTTGTGCTTGTGCACCTTCCTCTTTCAAATCTGATCTTATCTTTAGGGGAAACATTCTATTGTTTATCATCTGCACCTTTGCAATTGGCTCTCTGCATGGAGGCCTATTCGAAATTGTGCACACATCATTTTTGAAGAAGACATTGTAGCCCTTTTGCATGAGCTGTCCAATGCTTATGAGGTTATGCTTCAGATCAGGGACAAAGTAAACATCTGAGATGTACTTCTTCTCTCCCTTCTTTGTTAAGATATTAACTTTTCCTTTTCCCATGAAAAATACTTTGCTATCGGTCGCTAATGTCACTTCAGATTTCACACTTTCATCTAGATTGGAAAACATTTCTACGCTTCCTAACATGTGGTTGCTACGCCTTGAATCTAGATACCATATATCACTCTGTTTTTCTTGTGCTACATTACAATCTGAAAACATGCTATCATGGTTCTGATTATCTTTTGTGAAATTTACACTTGGTTTGTTACTAATGTCATATTGCTTCTTTCTACATTCATTTGCATAATTACCATACTTCTTACAATAATGACATTGAACTTGAGATTTATCATACCTCTAATCTTGTGCTTGATTTAGGCTTGGCCCTTGACTTCGATTTTGATTGTTGCCTCTTCCACTTGAGCTTGATGGGCTGCTTCTTCCACCTCTGTGTGGGTTTCTTCCTCTTCCTATAGCATATGACCTTCCTCTGCCTCTACCTTGACCAAATGAAACTTCTGTCTTGAAGGCATGCTCCAATGAGGCGTTTGTTGCCCTATTCAATCTATGTTCATGAGAAGTCAGTGATACATGAAGCTCATCCATTGAGAATTGTGAGAGATCCTTTGTCTCTTATATGGCCACAACAATGGCAACAAACCTTGCTAGCAAACTTCTCAAAACTTTCTCAACTATTGTTCTTTCTTCAATTGTCTCACCACGAGACCTGATTTGAGTAACCAACCCAATTACATGTGTAAAAAACAAGTCTACATTCTGAGACTTTTTCATACAAAGTGTTTCAAACTCTCTTCTCAACATTTGCAATTTTGTTGTCTTGACTTTTGTCATGCCTTGGTAAGTTTTCTAGAGGGTGTCCCATGCTTGCTTGGACTTCGTTGTTGTTGCATGCCTTGGGAAAATACTTTCATGAACTGCTTGAAAATATAAAATAGGTCTTTTGAATCCTTCTTCCTATTGTCCCTCAATAGATCTCTTTCTCCTTGAGATAAGGCATTATATGCTGCTGCATCTGCTGGTTCTTGAAAGCCATTCTCCACCAAATCCCAAATATCTTGAAATGAAAATAGGGCCTTCATTGTAATAGCCCAATAACCATAATTTTTGCCATTAAAATGAGGTATCTGAGGATTACTCAAGCTTGTGCTCGGTGTTTCCACTTGTGAGTGAAAAAAAAACTTTCTACTTGCTAGTAAAGACACTTCAAAAATCCTACCCTCAAAACAAATTTAATTGCTAGTAAAAACCCTTGTTTTTACACTAACAATATTTAACCCGCTCTGATACCATGTTAGAAAATAATTTTATGACGACAAAAGAACTCAAAAATCGGTTGTGCCAATGTAGGCAAGGTAACTTCAATTGCGGCAAGGTAAATCAAATCATCTTAGGTTGCGGCCAGGATATCGCAACCATACAAGGACTTCATTAAAACACAATCAAATCTTAGGTTGCGGGGAGGATATCGCAACTGCAAAGGGACTTAATTAAAACATAGAGTACACAATCAAATCTTAGGTTGTGGCGAGGATATCACAACCGCAAAGGGACTTAATGAAAACAGAGAGTTCACTCACGGCAAAATAGAGTAAAATAAAAGAAGTTGCGGAAATTTACTTGTGTAAAATTAAAACCATAACTCAACTCACCACACTTTATATTATATGCCAAAACATAAAGAAATTGCATTCGCCTGAATAAATGGAGGCTGTAGCTCCAAGTGAAAAACACAACAAACTTACTGATTTACCCATTACTGGGTAAAACTGGCTTTCAGGGGCCCACCAAAATTTCCCCCATGATTTTCTCCTCACTACCTCACACACTCTTGCTCCCTAATTTGCCCAACATGCCCAACATTACAAATGACTTTGACTTGCATATTTATCTTAACATACCAATTTGACATTAATTACATGACATAGAAAATATTTAATACACAACATGTGCAATTTTACATAGTAAATGATTTTCTGAACTTCATTAAATGCAACACTCTAGTAATGAATGTTTGCCCATATCTATTTATTAAACTTCATTAAATGCTTTAACTTCTGTGATTGTTGCGGAATGGTCCGAACTTCTGTTCTGACTCCTGTTTGCAAACAAAATCGCAACAGTGCAGCAGTTGACTAGCCAAGCATGGTGTTTTTAAGTTTGCTTAAAGGGGTGGTTGGGATTATTATTTCCAACATGTTCCGTCATTATGCCAAAAACATGATGTAAATGCACAATTTTTTTTGTTTAATTACAAAATAACAGCCCACATTCTATGGAAATAACTGACAAAACACAAATTTTTCCAAAAGAATTCTGGTTGAGGAAGTTGAGAAAATTGCACAAAACCAAATCAATCAAAGCTCAAAATTGCATCCAATATAAGTACCAATTCTCTACATCTATCCACACATTCAACATACAAGTTCACATAATTCTTCCCTAGAAAAGGTTGGAATGCCACGAGGACAATAGTTCATATGTGGTTCTTCTTACATTGTACCTTGTTCATTGTGGCTTCAAACTTGGCCGGGCTTCCTAACACCACGAAACCTGCACTCGGGCATCAATTTCCGCTAACCCAAGCCCCTACACACACCTCACAAGTCCATTTCTATACCAATAATGCAAGTCATCCGTTTTTTTTATCAGGTGCCGAGAAGGAAACCGGCAATGCTGGAGAATCTTTGCTATAACCTTCTACAAGCTGGAGGCAGTGTTTTTAGAGCGTTTATACTGTGCAAAAAATAGGTTGTTTCCTTCCACTTGAGGTTTTCCAAGACCAACCCTTTAGAATCATCCTCGCACTCAAAATGGGAGTCAAATACAGATTTCAATCAGTGCTTGAAATGGAAGTCTGTGCTTTACATTTATTTCTATAGTGAGAATTCAGACACAGGAACTAGCCATGGGTTTGAAGGCCAGCGATGTGAAGTTCGTTTGGGTTTTTCTGACACCATCTGACTCTGGATCGAAGGCGTTCTCGTCGACCATGGATTTCCTCCCCTGGGGCTTCTATGGTCATCTGATGGGTTTATTATTCTGCGGTGAGTGCATCAATTGAGCATTCTGGCACACTTACCAGTGATGGATTTATCTGCCATTACGGATGGGGCATTGTGCTAGTGATGATGACGATGGGTTTTCCCTTGATCACCTGGTCAGTCGCTCTTCGCAGAGCAACACTTCAACTCTAAATTTGTGGTGAGGCCAAATCATGAAACTTCTTTTTTAAATCCAGATCCAAGTGATCAATTCAACTTTTGGCCGCCATACCATTCTTATTTCTTTTGTCTTAAATTTTTTATTAAAACCATTAAAATAATTAAAACAATTTTATTTTTTAATTTAAAATAATTGAAATAAAAATATCTGTGTTTAGGCCAGATTTATTTTATGTAATAGTGGGTGTACCGGGGAAAATGAAAAAAAAAAAAAAAAAAAAAACCTTTTATAACTAATTATTTAGTAAATCAATCGGGAATGATGAAATTTTTTATTTTTTTTCCATATTCTCTAACTTTTTAATAAAAGTAGCTGTATCCCATATAGATCAAATTTGATATAAAAAACAGTGATAATTAATTGAATATGATTTTATAATACAAAATCTCTTTACCTCTCCTTCCCATCTTAAAAAATCTCTAAATCTATTAAATATATTTATTATATTTTCTATAAACACATTATTAAAATTTATAAAAAGTGATCCATTACACTGCCATCATTTCAAAAAATAAAAAATAAAAATAAATCCCCGACAATGATATTACTCAAAATAGGTATTACATTTAATATTACATCAGGCTTAACTTTAGTGCTAAATATTATTTTCTGAACCCGTCAATCCTACCCCTAAATTACTCAAGCCATGTGCATTCCCACACCTAATTTACTCAATCATGTAATAGCATAAACTCTGTTACATCTGTTTTAATACTCTCTTACATCTCTCATAATTTCAATATAAGGATGACATAAGGTAGGTCTCTTTGTTTTTCGTGGAAAACGGGTAGGTCTCTTTGCTTACATTAGGCATCATTGTTATAATTTTATGAAGAGACTGAATGGGCTACTCATTGGAATAATCTTAGGAAGAGCCTGAATGCGCTACTGAAATCTGACATCGACTCAACTTTTATACGAGCATAATTCATAGTTTATTACAGCAATACTATGTATTTAGTCTTTTTCGATTTCATTGAATCTCCTTCATTAAATCAGAACAAGTTAACCAACAGTCGACGATGCTTTGGCAGCAATCTCCTCGACAAATTCTTGGATATTTTTGTCTGAAGACCCGCCTTCCTGTTGGAATTTAATTCCAACTGCAACAATGAACAGCTGCACAGGAATCTGATTTGCAGTAAATGTTAAAGGTGTTCGGTGCAGCCAAGTCGCCTTTGATATTTTTGCACATAAATATGCATTAAAGTTTCAGCTGATTTCCCCTGCAGACAGCCGACTTGATTTTGATAAAGGCATCACCGCCTTGCTGCAATAAATTCTGAGATAAACATTAGAAGATATTTTGTAATAGTTTATTGTTTTAATCAGATATTTTTCAGCATATAAATACCGCACAGCAGTTCTGTTTTTAAGGTTAGAGAGAAAGATAGAGAGCAGAGGAGAGCACGCAGCAGCGTGAGTATAGTTTTCTGTTAGTGAATATGGAAACGCAGCACACAGCAGTGTTAAGAGTTTAGCAATATAGCGCAGCAGCGCTGGAATGTAATTTCTGTGTTTTGAAGAAAGAATGTGCAGCAGCATGAGCTCACATGAAAGAAGCCCTTTTGCACAGCAGTGCAGGGACTGAAAAGTAAGAGAGAGCAGCAGCGTTAGAAGAAGCAGCAGCAGCAGCTGAAGAATCACACAGAGCAGAGGAAAGCATGCAGCAGCGTGAAGAAGAGGAAGAAGAATAATTTCAGAAGAGTGAAATGCACAGCAGTGCAGAAATTTGAATGTAAAGGCAAGGTCAAAGAAGAAAGCCTCCAGACCTGTTAAAAATGTGTTCCCCCTTTCTACTAAACTAGAAGGCAATCCATTAGACTACAGTCTATTTGAAGTTCCAAAGTTTGATGGAAACTTTGATGTATGGGAAGTAAAGATGAGGGCTTTCCTAATGTTTGAAGGGATTGAAGTCTGGGAGTCAGTGATTGATGACAGCAATATGGATAAAGAATCCATGGAGTATGATGCACAAGCAGCAAAGACTATCTTGGATGGTCTCCCCGATTCAGTGAAGAAGAATCTTGGAAAATATACATCAGCAAAGGATATATGGGAGAGACTGCATGACCTTCATGCAAAGGGAGCACTGACCATGACAATGAGTCAAGAAGAACCCATCATAGGAGCTGAAAATGAAAAGCTTGACCTCATCAAGCTTCAAGTAAAAGAAAGGGATGAAGAGCTTGCCAAGATTAAGAAGGAACTTGATGAAAGCAAGAGGAAGCATCATGAAGAAGTCATGTCTATGACAAATCAGTTGAACAGAGCAAAAAAGCAGGAAGACGCCTTGTCAAGTCAACTTGAACAAAGGCACATAAGAGTGAACAAACTTGTAGAAGAGATTGGACAGTACAAGGCAGAGGTCTCCTCCCTTAAGTCCGAACTACAAGAAGCCAAGAAGCAGGCAAAAGGAGCTGAAAAGAAAATGGAGAGCAGTCAAGCAGAAATCTCCAAAATGAAGTCTGATATTATCTCCCTTAAAATAGTAGCAGCTGAAGCTACTCGTAGCAAGGAAGAAACTGAGGGACAACTAGCAAAGAAAAATAATGAATGTGAAAAGTTAGAAGAAGAGATTGTCCTCCTCAGGAAGAAGGTTGAAGGGATGAACAAGATCATGAAGAGCTCTCAAGCCTTGGATGATATGCTCAGCTATCACAGATCTCCATATGATAAATCAGGACTTGGGTATGTAGGTGAACCCTCAAAGAAGGATGAGGATGCTTTAAGCAAAGGAGATGTGAAGAAGTCAGAAAGAAGGTATGATGCTCCTAGTTCCAGCAAAGGCAAGGAGAAAAATGAAGGCTGCAATAGAAGAAATCCTGCTCCAAGCATAAAACCAGCTACAAGAAGAAATGTAGCTGATGTCAAAGAGGCAAGATGCAATGGTCATCAACAAAGGATCTCAAGGCAGCAAGGCTTCAGAAGTACATCAACGAAACCTCCATCTCCCAGGTACCAAAGTTCATTTCTTGGTTATTGTTATGCTTGTTCAAACTTTGGTCATATGGCAAAAGACTGTAGAGCATTTTATGGAGATAGATGTTGTGGTCCTCGACAATCTCCAAGAAATAATTTTGCAAGAAGAAATCATGAATTTTTATTCATGAACAATGTTGAATGTTTCAAGTGTCATAACATTGGGCATATGGCACGTGACTGTAACTTGACATGGGCCTTTACACAAGCTAAACCCATGCAAAAGAAGAAAGTTACACAAGTATGGAGGAGGAAGAAAACACAGTCCGAAAGTCCCTTGAGCTCTCTAGCTGATCTAAGTTTTTTTTGAGAAGATTCTGCTGAAAGAAGATAAAGCATACACTAAAGGGGAGCTTGTAAATTTTTGTTTGCTGAACTGTATTAACAGTCATTTGTTGATGGAGGATGTATTGCAGCGCAGCAGTTGCAAATGAAACTTTTGTTAATCCCTCTAAAAGGTAATATGCAGCAGTGATGAAATCAGCAATGTTTTTGCTTTGTGTTTATGCAATATGCACAGAAATGCATAAAGAAGAAAAGATGGCAGCGTTGAAATGTAGAGAGAAGCAGCGCAAGAAGAAAAGTATTCAAAGCAAGAAGATCCTCACAGCAGTGGGAAGACAGAACATAAAACAGCAGATTTTTAATGCACACTGAATGAATGAGAATGTGTGTGGCAGCAGAAAGCCAAAGGAATTGCACAGTAGTGCATTGTGTAAAAAAAAAAATGAAGCTGAAGATTGTGTGAAGCAAGGGTGTAAAAAGAAAAGGCAGCACCCCATGTTAATTTTTTTTTTTTTTTTTTGTTGTGTGGAGAATGCAGCGCAAAACAGCGTGATGGCAAGAAGGAGAAGCACAGTAGTGCGAAGAAAATGAAACCAGAACTAAGAGAGAATGAAGAAATGTGTTTTTACACAGCAATGCAAATAAGAAAATGCAGCAGCATGAAAATTTTTGTTGAAGAAATGAAAGGTAGTGGCACAGCAGCAGTGCGAGTGTAATCAATGAAGGGGAGCACACAGTGCGTATTTTTGTTGTTAAATGTGAAAGGAATGCGCAGCAGCGCAAGAGCAATTTGAGAAGTTATTTTATGCACAACAGTGCAGTGATAGAGAGAGTGCTGAAACAGCAGTGCTGAAACAGCAGTTGCTGAGACAGCATAATGAGACAGTGTTGCTGAGACAGCAATGCTGAGACAAAGTTGCTGAAACAGAGTGCTGATAGAGAGTTGCTGAGATAGCAGTGCTAAGACAGCTGTATATGCAGCAGCATAAATGTATTGAAAGTTTTACACACAGCAGTGTAATGTTTTTCAGGAGAAGACAGAGTCTGTAATGAATAGCAGTATAGAGCATATTGCAACCTGAGTGCCATTGTGAAGAACAATGCGAATGAAGATATTTTCACACACAGCAGTGTAAAATATCAGGCAGACACAGTAGTGTCAATTTGGACAGATTGAAGTGCCTCTGAAGTAGGCATGTTGAAATCCCTCTGTTAAGAGGAAGATTCTCTCGCTGTGTTTTGGAGCAACAATGCATTCTACAGGCGTGTTTCAGCAACTGTCTGCCAGATGCTGAAACACGTGTTTCAGCAACAGCCTGTGTGGCTGAAACTGTAATTTTCTGAGATAACAGAAATTGGTTGTGGAACTGAAGCGTTCCTTGGTGAATCCCTCTGTTGAGAGGAAGATGCTTTTCAGCATAGTCTCAGGTAAACCCCTCTATTAAGAGGAAGACAATTTTAATTGGTTGTGGAACTGCATCAGAAGCAGTTGGTGAATTCCTCTATGAGAGGAAGTGTTTGGGTACAATTGAATGCCCAGCAGTTGAAATTAAGGGGGAGTGTTGGAATTTAATTCCAACTGCAACAATGAACAGCTGCACAGGAATCTGATTTGCAGTAAATGTTAAAGGTGTTCGGTGCAGCCAAGTCGCCTTTGATATTTTTGCACATAAATATGCATTAAAGTTTCAGCTGATTTCCCCTGCAGACAGCCGACTTGATTTTGATAAAGGCATCACCGCCTTGCTGCAATAAATTCTGAGATAAACATTAGAAGATATTTTGTAATAGTTTATTGTTTTAATCAGATATTTTTCAGCATATAAATACCGCACAGCAGTTCTGTTTTTAAGGTTAGAGAGAAAGATAGAGAGCAGAGGAGAGCACGCAGCAGCGTGAGTATAGTTTTCTGTTAGTGAATATGGAAACGCAGCACACAGCAGTGTTAAGAGTTTAGCAATATAGCGCAGCAGCGCTGGAATGTAATTTCTGTGTTTTGAAGAAAGAATGTGCAGCAGCATGAGCTCACATGAAAGAAGCCCTTTTGCACAGCAGTGCAGGGACTGAAAAGTAAGAGAGAGCAGCAGCGTTAGAAGAAGCAGCAGCAGCAGCTGAAGAATCACACAGAGCAGAGGAAAGCATGCAGCAGCGTGAAGAAGAGGAAGAAGAATAATTTCAGAAGAGTGAAATGCACAGCAGTGCAGAAATTTGAATGTAATTTGTTTTTTTTATGTTCATCTGTGTGGAACAGAATCGTTCCTTAGTGAATTTCTGAAGTAGATGTTCAGCAATAGAAGTTTTTGAAATTCCCTCTGTATGAGGAAGACAAATCTGTAACAGTTAGTTTATTTTGATAAATACAAGTTAAATTTTTCCTGTTGCTGTTATACTGTCATCGTTGCTGAAACACGACGATCAGCGTTGCTGAAACAGCTCGTAACTCAAAAAATTACCTGACGTCAAAATTACGTTGCTGAAACACCGTTGCTGAAACACCTGTTTCAGCAACTGACAAAATTTCCTGTTGCTGAAACACCGTTGCTGAAACACCTGTTTCAGCAACTGAAAAAAAAAACTGTGTTGCTGAAACACAGTTTCCAGCAAGCGAATTTTTCTGTTTTTCTGTGTAAAAACAGAGTGCGATTTTTTGTCTGTTTGTTATGGGATTTATCAGAAAATTCCAACACTTCCATCATCGCTGCACTCGCTAGTGTCTTCCACCGTAAAGCGTTCATCCTTAGTTCAATGCCGCGCTCACTTTCCATGACCGTCCTGATACCTTTTTCCACTTCGTCCTTCCCAACCAGTCCATCTACTGATCGTTTACTCAATCTCAATCCTGTCTTCCATTTCTCGGCAATGAATAGAGAATCAGTTATCTGATCGCTCCATTGGGGAACCGCTAACATGGGAACTCCCAAGCTGAGCCCTTCTAGCGTCGAATTCCACCCACAGTGTGTCATAAATGCACCCACAGATGCATGAGAAAGGACTTCCAGCTGAGGACACCATGGAACGACGAGTCCTTGTTCGGAGATTTCGTCCTGGAAACCCTCCGGCAAGTTTTCGTCCCTCTGACTCTGCCCTTTTGAACAGGATTGACGAATAACCCATATAAAGGAATACCCACTGGCCTTCAACCCAAGAGCTAACTCATGATTTTGTTCTTTCGAAAGAACCGCAAGGCTTCCAAAAGAAACGTACACAACGCTTGCGGGTTGTTTAGTATTCAGCCAATCCATGCAGTTTACCGTTTCCCACATATGTGGAACGGAGTCTGTGTCTCGTGGACTTAGTCCGTCCAAGAAAGCAGAGGGTATGAGGGGACCAACAGCGCTAATGGGAGCTCCCGTTTTCATTGAATTTATTTCTTCCGATTCCAGTTCGTTAAATGAATTTCCAAGAACCCATGTCGCCTGTGGCAGAGACATAAATTGATCGGCTACGACCCGCAGTACACTCGCGTCGAGACTTGAAGCTGGTTGTAGAATGGATGGCATATCAGAGAGAGTCAGCGGCGGAAGTCCCGGTATTTCTATTCCACCCGTTGCCTTTTGTGTTTCTTCCAACTGGGCAGCTGAAAAGAGGAAGCGCATCAAGTTAGAAATAGAAGTAATGACACCACGATGAAAAAGTATAGATTTCGATGCGATTTTTTTAATATAAAACTTACCCAGTTTTCCATGGACAAAATGGTGATAGATGGAATAAACTGCACAAGATTGCGTCCAGAAAAACGCCGAAGGAATCTTAAATTTCTTCGCAACCTCCGGAACCCATCCAAGAAAAGAGTCATGAACGATGCAAGAAATCTTGGGGCCTCGAGCATTGACACTCTCTATTAGATTTCCCAACGTCACTGCTCCTGTCTTGTCTAGCATCTCCGTTAAAATCACCAAGTCGTTCCTTTCAGAATCCAAAGTTAGTCCGTCTGGGATTGTCTCAAACCGAACTTCCTCGGACTTCTTTGAGGCACCGGGTGTTGCTCCTTTCGCTTTTAACATCCGCTTGTGGTTTGCCTCAGTTATCACAAAGGTGATCCCGACATTTCTAGAGGCCAGACGTTTGGCAAACTGCAGCATTGGATTGATATGGCCTTGCCCTGGAAAGGGCACCACCATAACGTGAAGTTTACTCTGCTCGGCCCCTTCCAAAAACCCCATTCTCCTAAACTCCAACGACTAACAACGAAAAGTTACTACACAAATTACTGCCTTTTCCTGAAGCTCTGGACTCTTCTCAGTAAGCTTGCCTGATGCTCCTCCCCTGGAGCTGATTTATTTCAACGCTTCCTCATTTTAATAATATGTGGTCTCTTTCACAGAAAACAATTAAAAAACAAACAGTGATGCCCCCACACTCTAGGTAGTGAGGTCACGGCTTACTCTATGCGTACTACTGTATGAGACGCACTGAATAAAATTGCGAAATGGTCTACTTCGCTTTCTAACAAATCAATAACCAATTTCTCGTCGAACAAAAAAATCAAACTACGACTATAATGTCTTCCTAACAGTCTTCAAATTCACCTAACAGTCTGTCGAAATAGAGCTACATAATACAAGGAAAGGGAAAACGCTTGCCTACATGCATTGTCGTGTAGTAGCAGAAGTCTGCCCCATTCCCTTAAGGACAAAAATGATGTTGAGTCGATCTTCACGCCGATATCTTGATACGATTCGTTGGACGATAGGTTTCGGGAAAATGCACTATAAAATGCACTAGAGAAGCCGTGACCATAAAATGCACTATAATGATTTGTCTACCGTACAATTGCATAAATTAGTATATTATAGGTATGGCTTTAGACGAAAGCAACGTGTATCAATGAGTCAATCCCGCTCTAATT
This sequence comes from Pinus tabuliformis, assembly GCA_031772625.1. Lineage (NCBI taxonomy): Eukaryota > Viridiplantae > Streptophyta > Pinopsida > Pinales > Pinaceae > Pinus > Pinus tabuliformis. The sequence goes on from CM062809.1 coordinate 1,170,998,758, forward strand.
TACTTCATAGTTTTTGTTTGTTTTTGTAAGGTAAGTATTCTTATTTATAAAGTTAAGTTAACAAAATAGGGGAGAGTTCACACTCATGTGACATTAAAGAAACAAGATTGCATAGCTAGTGTTTTTGGTCGTTTAGTTCAATTATTGAATTTTGAAACGTATAAATTAATCATTGTATTTGAAGAGGGGCTACTTTGTAGATACTTTTTCTTAGTTTAAGTATTCTTAAATTGTTAGAGATAATGGAGAATATCCTAGAATAGTGAGAGTTGGTTCATGAGACTTTAGGTGAACTGAGGTGAAATCATTGCGTGGTTTGGGGGAAAAATAGCATCGATCCCACTGCGATACTTCCGTGTGTTTTTATTTGCCGATCGTCTTGAATCTATAGTGTATAATTACACCAATCGTCGCAAATCCATGGTGCTAAATCATGCCGATTGTGCAAACAAAGGGGGTTGCGTCTTGTCGATGGCTGTCGAGAGAAGGCTACATGAAGGTCGTGTAACATTTGACTAGAGCAAGGCCGTGGTAATCCACCGTGGCAGTGTGGAGGAAGGCTGTGGTAAAGGCCATGGTAACAAATCACTGGAATGTCATGTTGAGAGCACACAGTGTGGTGGAGACTTGCTCGGAGGCCACGTGGAGAGGGCGCGCAGACTGCAAGGGATCATCAACGAGTACTAGAGTCTACTGAAAATACCAGAAATTAGACTCGCGGAGATCAACGATTTCTGTCTTTGACATAGATATGGGGTAGATCTAACATATATATTTTTTCCTCTCAAATTTTTTAAAAAATCATCAATATGAATAATCAAATGATTGAAGTATACTTGAATGAGCATAACAAGCTTGATGGCTCCAATTATGTGAATTGTGAATTCAAGACGGAGACATTGCTAGAAGTGCAGAGTGCTTGGACAATTGCAAATGGGGATGAGCAGAAGCCAACACCTGCATCAACATCACTCCTAGATTGGAAGAAGCAAGAAGGTAAAGAAAGAACGCTGCTGAAGATGTCAGTGAAAGACTGTATCATACCACATATCAGAGAATGTAAATCAGTAAGAGGAATTTGGGGAATATTGAAGGATTTGTATGAGATCAGGAAAACAAATCATCTTCTATTCCTTAAGAGCAAGATCTTATCCCTCAAGATGGAGGATAATTAAACAGTTGCTTCCTTTATAGCGAGGATCAAAGATCTGAAGAACAAATTGGCAGACATTGGTTATACAATTGCAGATACAAATCTAGTACCATTACCATGAATGGTGTGACCGATGACTACCAAATGTTTATCACTCGGATAAATGCGAGAGATACAAATCTAGTACCATTACCATGAATGGTGTGACCGATGACTACCAAATGTTTATCACTCGGATAAATGCGAGAGAGAAGATCCAAAAGTTTGAAGAACTGACAAGAATATTGGTGCAAGAAGAAGAAAGAAGATCGACTTTGAAACCCCAGAGTGTCGATCTTGCGTTGATGGCAAAAAAGAACTTCTTCAAAGGAAAAGGAAATCCGTAATAGCGAAATGGAGGAAACTCACATAAAATACCAAATCAAACTCAAGGTATGCATCCAAATAGAAACAACTCTAAAATTAATTTTTTTTATTGCAGAAAACTTGGTCATATCACTAGGGAGTGCAGGAAGAAGATATATCATGAACAACAGCACAAGTAGAAATGACATGCAGGTCATCTTGCAAATGATAATCATGAGCAGAACTTCAGATTGTTCATGGCAGACTTTGATGAGAATGTTGATGCATACATCTGGTATGTAGATTCGGGAGCATCAACACATATGACATGGAACAAGAAATGTTTTGAAGATTTTAAAGAAATCAACGACGAAGCACAAATCTACCTAGGTGATGATAGAAGTCATCAGATCAAAGGGTGTGGAAATGTTTTTGTCATTTTACCTAATGGTACTGTAAGACAAATTCATAATGTCATGTATGTGCCCAGTGTAACAAAGAACCTGATTTCTGTATCCATGATTATAGATCAAGATCTCAAAGTTGAATTTTTAAAATATAATTGTTATATTAAAGGTATGTTAGATGTCATGAAGACTATTGCTACAAGAATTCGAACAGAAGATATGTACAAATTGGATGTAAGACTCGCACCAATTTGAGCTTTGAAAGCAACGAGTTTGAATACAGAAAAGTTGTGGAATCAGAGATTTGGTCATATCAACTACAATGATTTGTTGTTACTTCAAAAAAAGGAAATGGTAAGAGATCTTCCTATGTTAAAAAAAGTGCATAATGATTGTGATGTTTGTACATTAGGAAAGATGCATAGAGAGGAATTCCCTGTTCGAGTAGAGAAGAAACAAAGAGACATACTTGAATTAGTGCACACAGATCTTGTGGGCCTATGCAAACAAATTCATTAGGAGGTGCACTGTATATTTCACTGTTTATTGATGACTACACAAAATTTTCTTCAGTATATTTTTTGAGTAAGAAAAGTCACACATTTGAATACTTTAACCAATTCAGAAACATGATTGAAAAGCAAACAGGGAAGCATATAAAAATTCTCCACTCCTATCAAGGGGGACAATATAGGAAGGATGAACTTATCAAGTATTGCAAAGACCCTGGGATATTACAGCAATTCACAGTACCCAATACTCCTCAGCAAAATGGAGTAATGGAAAGAAAGAACAGAACATTGGTGGAATGTGCTAGTCCAACATGTTAAAAGGTAAGGATCTTTCTAATGGTTTTTGGGCTGAAGCATTGAATACTGCAGTTTATTTGAAAAATAGGAGTCCTACAAAGAGTCTTGAGTTTAAAACTTCTTATGAAGCATTATATGGATTTAAACATGTAGTAAAGCATTTAAGAGTGTTTGGGTCTAAAGCATTTGCCCATATTCCAACGGAAGACAGAAGACAACTAGATTCAAAAGGCATCAGATGTACCTTTATAGGGTATTGTTCACAATATAAAACTTATAGATTATTTAATCCCTCTACTCACAAGATTTTTGTTAGTAGAGATGTCGTATTCCGTGAGAAACATCATGAAGAATCTGATAAGTGCAACGAGGAATGGGATATTTTGTTCTTGGTGGAAGAAGGAAGTGATGAATTATGTGACAGAAATGAACAACATAAACAACAGCAATAGCATAAGGAAGGAAAAGAATAGAATTCGGATGCAGCAGTCAAGCCATGTCCAGCAAAGGAAACTCAGAATAGGTCAGAAGCTACACCAATGCTCAGAAGATCAGGTAAGCAGACTCAATTTCCTACTAGATACAGGGAAAATGCTTTTATAACTAGTCTGATTAATGTTGTTTAACCTTCTAGTTATAAGGAAGCAAATGAATGTAGTGAATGGAAAACAGCTATGGAACAGGAATATGAATCTATAATCAGGAACAACACTTGGGAGCTGGTTGAAATTCCTAGAGGGAAACAAACCATAGGTTCTAAACGGTTGTATAAACCAAAGATCAATGCAGATGGAACCATAGATAAATTAAAAGCTAGATTCGTAGAAATGGGGTATTCACAAAAAGAGGGCATTGAACATGAAGAAACCTTTGCCCTTGTAGCTAAAATTAATACCATCGGAATGTTGATTTCTTTAGCTACTAAGAAACATTGGATAATTCACCAACTAGATGTAAAGTCTACATTTTTAAATGGAGAATTGAAAGAGGAGGTTTATTTAGAGCAACCTGAGGGGTTTTTCCAGAAAGGGAAAGAACATCTAGTCTGTAGATTAAAGAAAGCTCTTTATGGACTAAAGCAAGCTCCTAGGTCCTAGTATGAAAAGATTGATTCATTTTTTCTGCAACTTGGCTACAACAAAAGTAAAAACAGCCCTGATCTATATACCATGAAAGATGAACAGGGGTGCATAGTGTTGATTTCTTTGTATGTGGATGATTTAATTATTACAGGTGATGTTATTACTCTAATCAAAGAAATCCAGCAACAAATGTCACAGGTGTTCGAAATGAAAGACCTTGGTGAATTAAGATATTGTTTGCGTCTTGAGATCTGGAGAGATTTAGGACAAACTTTTTTGTCCCAAGGTAAGTATGTCAAATGTCTACTAGAAAGATTTAGGATGGATCAGTGTAAGGCTGCAGTAGTACCATTACAACAGAACATTAAACTTCAGAGGGAGGATGGTTATAAAGAGGCAGATGCGACACTTTACAGACAATTGGTTGGGAGATTAATTTACCTAATCACTACTAGACCAGATTTGGCTTATGAATTCAATGTGCTAAGTCAATACATGTCCAATCCACTTGAGAGTCATTGGAATGCAACAAAATGTGTATTCAGGTATCTACAAGGTACTATAGACTATGGTATTATTTATACTGATTCCTCTGATGTTAGATTGACGGGATTTACAGATTTCGACCGGGCTAGAAATTTAGATGACCGCAGATACATAACAGGCTATGCATTCAACATTGGATCTAGGGTGATTACATGGAGCAACAAGAAACAAAAGGCAGTTTCCTTGTCTTCAGTAGAAGCAGAGTATCAAGCTATGTGTGTAGCAACGTATGAGGCAATTTGGTTGTGGAGAATTCTCCAGGATGTCGGGGAAGAATAGAAAGATGCAACAACAATAGATGCGACAATCAGAGTTCAATCAAACTTGCTAATAATTCGGTGTTTCACAAGAACACTAAACACATTGATACACAATTCCACTTTGTCAGGGAGAAAGTACAATAAAAAGAAATCCATCTTTTATATTGTAATACATGTGATAATGTTGCAGACATTTTCACTAAGCCTCTTGGAAAAATTAAGTTTGAAATGTTTAGGGAGATGTTAGGCAGATTTTTGAACCCCTTCTCCATTTAGGGGGAGTGTTAGAGATAATGGAGAATATCCTAGAATAGTGAGAGTTGGTTCACGAGACCTCAGGATAGGAATTAGTTTCCATTTCTTAGGTTATGGTTCTAACTTCCCTAAGTCTATGATTGCTATATAATGTGTGATGTACATGGACAATGTATAGTGTTCTGCAGAGCCAAAATCTTCTAGTTCAGTCTCTCTTTCGTAGAGCTAACTAGTGGCTATTTTTTTATTAATTCAAACATCACTTTTTAACATAAATTAGAGTAAGGAACAAATAAGACATACATGAATGAATGAATAAAGTGTTCTTTGGGGGCCATAAAATACTGCTAATGATGAGACTTAATACTTTAACATTGAAACAAAAATTTTAGAACCATACTTCCAAACAAAAAATGTTTCTACCAAAAGTAGTAAAACAAAATTGATATTGAACATTGAAACAAAAATGTTTCTACCAAAAGTAGTAAAAAAAATATTGTTATCTTGCATTGGAAATCTGCTAACTAAATCTGCTAACTAAAACTGCTAACATATACATATATATAACCTCCCCTCAAATTTTATTTTTACACAATATTACATTTGTACGAATACATATCAATATACTCAAGATAAGCATCACAAATATATATGAATATACTAAATATGAACAAAAATTATATGTGTGGAAACAAACACTCAAGTAGAGATTTTTATCAAACATAATAAACGAACTAATAAATTAAGAAATTATTGATGTTGTAATGTTTTATGTAATAAAGACACAATTACATTACTAATTTTAGGTGATATAATTTTTAACAAAATTATGATATATATTTTTTTAATAATGTGTTTTTGAATGCATAATAATTTAAAGATATTTCAATTAAATTTTATTTGATTTTAGGCAAAATTCATTAGTGACAATCTGACCATGACTTACATAACTAGATTCCAATGTATTGTAAAAAAATTAAAAAATTTACATTTGCATTAATTACCTTATGACATTTCAAAATGAATGAAGTATTTGGCAAAACTCATATTAAAAATGTCATTTAAACAATATAAAACTATAATTTAACTAACATCTATATCAAATACATTGAAAATAAATATGATTAAAATCTCTCTCGGTGAAAAATAGGTATTTCAAGGTGTATTTCAAGAACCAATAGATTAAAAGTTATGTAATCTAAGTACTGTAAAATAATAATTTCGCTAACTACTAAATTTTTCTAATAATTTCTATATTTCTCAAAATGAAATGCATTATTTTTTATTTGATAGTTTTTTTTAATATGATGTAATTTGTTATTTTATATGATGTAATATGTTATTTTTTAGTATATATGACAATTTTATAATTATATCATTCTAGAAATTGAAATTTAATATAAGTTTTAAAATGCAAAACAACTAAAAAAAGATTCAAAGTTACCAAGTAATTAAATACAAAAAAAATAAAAATATAGGGCATTTTAAAATTTTGAGTTAAAAAAAATAATTTCCAAAATATTTAACATGAATTTGGGGAGACACTTAAGCCCATTGCACCTTCTTACTTTTACTTTTAGTTTAAAACCTCTTCATGAAATTAGAAAAAATTCACGAAATCCACCATTTAAAGAAACCTATTTTGTTGGTTTGAAAAATTACTGAAACCATTTGTAGCATCGGCACTTCAAAACATTTTTTTAGTTTTCATGACTTCATTTTATCATGATTTCCCTGTCTAACCAGATTTGTGATATTTGATATTTATTGAAAAGCTAGATCACTTCAAACATTAATTCCTTCACTTTACTTCACAAGAACATAGCCATATATAACATTTTATTTGTTGCTAATATAAATTATATTTAATAGACAGTGAAAATAATATAAATTATATTTAATAGACAGTGAAAACAATATGAATATAATATAATTTAATTAAAAGTAAAATGAAAAATAAACTTTTTGGATGAATGATATGTTATTAATAGATCGTACTCCCTCTTTCAAATTGTGTCAGTGGATCTTAATAATAGATTGACCTCTCTGGCATATTCTATGCAATATATAAGTGAGTTTGTGGTCTCTACGACTATGGTCTCATCGACGAAATAAATTCTATGGTGTCATCGGTTGTACACTGTGATTAATCCATCAACGTTCATTATATTTCTTGCTAATACAAATTATCCCCAATAGAGAGTGAATATAATATGAATATAATACAATTTAATTAAAGTAAAAAGAAAAATAATATTTTTGGATGAATGCTATGTTATTAATAGATCGTACTCCCTCTGTCAAATTGTGTTTGTGGATCTTAATAATAGATTGACCTCTTTGGCATATTCTATGCAATATAAGTGAGTATGTGGTCTCTGTGACTATAGTCTCGTCGGTTGTAGAGTGCGATATAAATTCTATGGTCTCATCGGTTGTACACTATGATTAATCTATCAACGTAAGAACGACAATGACATTATCACTACAAAATAAGACCCCAAACAATTTAACCAATAAGAATGTAGAAAAGTTAGATTTAAAAAAAATAAAAAAATAAATAAATTTAAATTTTCTTAAATGTAAACATTAGATAAGGTCGTTTAATTTTTGGTCAAATTAAATTTAATGTCAACATCAATGCATTTTGAATGTGTTATTACCCTGTTGTGGCAGAGAATAATAAGACTGGATGCAAAATTATAATTTGAAAACCATTTATTAAAATAAGTTATTAATGTTCATTAATCGAGATAAAAACCTAATTTGAAAGTCAAGGTTACTAAAAGCCTAAATAGGAAACTCAAGATAGTAAACTTAAAAAATATTTGCAATAGTCCATAGCTTCAATTTCAAGAGCTTCTTTGTTGTTACTAGGTGTGCAACCAATATGAGGAGGGATGCCTAGGTGAGCTTCCATGCAACTCAGTCTTGTATTTAAGGACTACAAGGAGGGCTACATGTCGTCCAACACTAATATAAAATTCAATTTAGCCTGTCCTTCTCCACTAGGCCCTTGCCCAACAGTAGTTTAAGATGCCAATATATACCTACAATTGACATGTATTGGTTATGCCTACCGCAGGTATGACCTGTGTCAGGTACCTTGTCAATAATGTAATACGCGATCTTAGTGTCATTGAGGAACCTACACTTGCATGTTATCTTGTTCAACCTACTTGATTTCCTCCTAAATGGCCAACCGTTATGCTCCCTATAGTGTTGATTAAAATTGGCAACGCTTGTTTAGGCATATCATCTCTTTTATGCCCCGTGGAATGTAGCACCACATCTCACCGGTGCCCATTCACAAGGCATGATGAGAGTCAAGGGAAGAGAAAAGGGCTAAATAAGACCAAGCGAGAGCACAAGAATAGGAGGAGGGAAGAAGAGAGCCCGAAGAAACTTTGTTTTACAATAGAGATAGGAATGGGAAGGGGTTGTGAGACTGCACAGTTCAAGAAAACAAAGAGTTGTGAGAAGGGACAATAAAAAGGAAAATGAACTAGAAAACCAAAGGAAGCAAAGGGAAATGAAGTTTATTTAGAGTAGATATTTAGCTAGCTAAGGAGAGGTAGAGAAAAAACTAGTAAATTACAAAGCCACAACAGAGGAATGGGAAGACGAAGAAGGATATAACTAGAAAATACCAAACTTATATAAGAACCTAGAAATATCACCTTCTAGAGAAGATGACAAATGAACACCACCCATGAAATGAAGTGCCTTAATGTCAACTTCATAGCACCATTGGTGGATAAAGGACTACAACTAACATGCAAGTTGAAGCCACTAAAACAAATAATTGAAAGCTTCTGCATGTAATGATAGAATATCATAAATTGTGTATCAAAGATAGGGCTAAATGATGGTCTTGAATCTCTAGGAACATGACAGATATATATGCAATTTCCATCTTAGAGAATCAAAATTGTACTAGAACTTGCATTGAATTCTATTAAACCATGTTTCTTGCTCATGAATAACCAATCTAGGAATTAAGGCTCATTAATACTCTTGAGGAGGGTGGATGTATTTCCATGTGTCATCCTATAAATGCTTAGTGGTTTGGTGGCAATACACTTCAACACCTGTCTCCTTATTAGTACTAAGAATGTACCATCCCCGGGAATAATGACCCTCAAGGTTCCAAAGTTAGAAGGTGTCTTGAAGAATCCAAAGAATCAAAAAGAAAATTTAAATTAAGTCTCTAAAAAATTGTCCGTGAAGACCAAGCCATGGGCATGCCCGAGAAAAACCTTACCCTGTGGGCACCAGTGGGTGAGCACCAACATGGCACAGAAGCACGCGTGCATGGAAAAAATAGGTGTTAGAGCACCGACATAGGAAAAGTGATAGGTGTCGAGATCTAATAGTGGGCGCGTCAATCGATTTGATGACCTACAACAACCTGCACCACCAATATGGTCAGACTTTAACATGGATGAGGGGCGTGAAGAGGGACACTTGGTGCCCTATTGTGCTCGCCGTGTAATTTAAAAACTTTCAATCATGAGTTTGTGGGCTATGTGAAGGGCACCATGTGGGCATCCCATTCATTCCAAGCCTCCACATAGACTTTTCTGCCATGTTGATTCTTCCACACATAAACCTCCTACACCGTTAGTCGCTCACATGTGGCATGGCCCATGTCTTGCTGATGTAATCATGACATCAACATGATGTTAGCCCAAATTTTGTGCCCAATGAGGCCGCAACACATGTGAGGAAAAAAAATGTAAAACGGGCTTATTGGCCCATTTTTTCGTTATTATATTTTATTTTTCCTCTATCTCCACTCTCCCACTCGTAAAACTTAACTTACTGATTTTTGCGCAACCCAAGCCCAAGTTCATGACTCTAGGTTGGAAATTCACTCTCTAATTACGAATTCTTGCTAATCTCTCATTCTAGCCAAATTAGGAAGAATTTAATATTTAAAATAAACCATAGGCCCTCCTCACGATGGATTGTCAGACGGAATAAGTCGATCTTGCGGACAAGATAGACCTTCCTAGAATCTAAAGAAGACCTAATGACAAGCAAACCAACCAGACACTATCTTTCTAAATATGCTTTTATAAACAATGGCAAATAAGTGTTTTTAGGGCCTACCTTAGGTCCAATGCAAGTTTGTGGATGCCCTCGCTCCTTCGATCCAAATGAGCTCCTTTGTCGTGAATCTGCAAACACAAACAAGGCAAACAAATTAAATAGCACCTGAAAAGCCAATATCATAAAACATATTTAACATGAAAGTCAAGGAGTCCATGAAACAAATAACATGAGATACTTGTTGAGAAAAATGAGTTTGATTGTATTAATTCAAAAGAAGAACTTTACAACCTGTGCCTTGACGCTGTACAATCTCCTCCCAGGGTCCAGCAAGAAGTCTCCCCTACTTTGACAAGTTTCACTCACTCCCTAATGAAGCTAAAAAGGTATGTGATCTCTCCTCTTAAGCTCAACTAGGAAGTCTTGATTTCACCAGCATTTACCCTCAAAAATGTTCAGCTTCTAACCTCCCCAGCAACCAGCCCAATGCCTGAATTTATAGTGCAATGGAGGGAGGTTACTAGGTCCTCCTTCAAAGGGATAAAGCCCTCCTTCAAAGGGATAGCTCCTCTCATCAAGGGATTAGCTCCTTCTCTTTTGGGATGCATGAACCACCTCAGAGCGAACAATCCACGTCAAAATTCCTTCTAGAATCCTCTAGAATTAACCCAAAGTGAGTTTTTTAAGATAAAACTTGTGCCTTTTGACTTTCACAGGTGTCCGCACCCACACCTTTAGGGACAGAGCAGGTAGGTCAGCAATTTTTGTGAACAGAAGGTGCGGGACCGTAGGTAATAGTGAGAGAAAGTGTGGAACCAGAGTTTTATTGATTTTTAATGTCTTTCTCCCATTTTCAAAGCTTGACTTGAAGAGCTGAGGTCTGAGACTTGCTTAGGAAGACAGTACAAGTGATGATAGACCCATACTGACTGCAAATAATCATGTGATGATATTTTTGTGTAATAGATTTCCCCCTAAAGTGCGAAGTCTGTAGTAGATGAGGATTTCATTTACCATTTAGGAAGAGTGAAATACTTTATCATTTCGAGGATCATCTTGTGGAAAGCCCGGTTGGAACCTGTAAAAACATTCAATGCAAGATATATATATGAGATCATATCATCGCTGAGGTAGGCATTCCCATGCTCAGACCAAAACTGACTAGAAAACTAACTACTGCTCTGATACATGAATGATCTTGTAAAACATCACAAGTATAGACTCATGTGGACACAGTATGGACGCAGCCATCTGTTTATGAATAGCCCATTATATAATGAATACAAAATTCCTCGCAGCCTGGATTGTGGAAACTAGATCCAGGGTCTTCATTTCTACTTCCCGAAACAATACGATTCTATCCATGCGAATGAATGTGTTGATGTCGAACATGGTAGAAACCACTTGATTACCAGTCAATGATGTAAACTGTTAACAAGTGTGAGAGAAACCACCAGCGATGTCAATGGCTCTCAAAGTACCCAGTACAATCCATGAGATGGGAATAAATGTGTTGATGTCGAACATGTCACGGAATCCTTTGATCGAAGGTCAATGATGCAACCTGTCGTCAAAGGCGAGAAACCTGCCATTGAGGCATGCAGATCTCAAGGTACTGACGATTTCTAGATCATCTTTCTAGATAATGAGCTGAAGTCGATAGAAAGCGATCCGTCGTGGGCAAGCCCACGACACGAAATCATAGATCAAGTTAAAGAAATTTAGTTGCAAGGGCTGACTCAGGGATGGTCAAGATGGATGACAGATATTTTGCAGATGAATGGCTTATTGGCAGTGACCTCTTGAACACATAATGACACGACAGATGGTTTGGTGACAGTTGACCCAAAATTAATACCCAGAAACCGGCTGAAGACTTTTAATGAGGTTTGATCAACTGTTAGGTAAACGATTTCGCAACCCAAGTGAATAAAAGTGTCGTGTTCAAGAGTGGTTACAAAGTATTAGAAACAAGCTCATTTTTCTCTCTTTTCCCCCACCATTTCTGGCAAGTACCTCTTTATTTTTGACAAGCTTGAGGAGGATAACATTTGCTTGATTATAAGCTCATCCTTCAGATGAGTCCAACTTAGTTTAAATTCGAACCCTAAGAAGGAATGGTTTGTTTCTGTTTGAAATTGAACAGGTCCTTTACTGTGGAAATTTTAACGAGTCCAGTATAGGAGAAACTTGGCGTTTTTCAATTTTAGAGAGTCTGAAAAAACTTAAGAAAACTCCAGGGTTGACCTTTTTCATAAGTTTGTGTCTCCCAAGCCCGAAAAAGTATAAAATAATACTTGAGAGAACCGCTTGATCTTTTACGACCAAGGAGTAGTTTTCGTCATTAGTGCCCTTGATCCGAAAAAGTAAAAAAGTGATCAATGACATGTCGTTTTATAACCAATATCAAATTTGAAACGACAAAAATCCGGCAATATTTTCATGTTTTTACGGTCGGAAAAGAGCTGTAAGTGGACCATCTTTTAATTCTGTTTTAACGAGTTTAAAATAAAAACTCGACGATCTTTTCATGTTTTAGGAGTCAGAAAAAAGCTTAAAGGTGGCTCTAAATGTTTTTTCGTCGAAAATGATAGATTTCGCCTGAATAATCCGTTATCCTGCACAAAAACACAAACATTACACATACATGTTTGAAATGGATAAAAATGTCGCAAAAATACCTTTCCAAAGTGAAACATAAACAAATTTGCAATTTATTTACTCAAAAAACTTATAAAAAGGGCCTTTGTCAATTCATTTTTACCGTTTGAGTTTTGGGTGAGAAAATAGTGCTTTCATTCAGAAAAATTCCCGTGAAGATTGTGGAAAATCCAACCGTCGGAATCGAACGCCGTCTTCTCCAAGTAATCCACATCATCTTACTGTTCATTTTTAACCGTTTCAATTTTTGTTTTAGTCATTCATTTCATTTTTTGGGAGGGTTTTTAGGCTTAAAACCCGCGCGCGGGGGCTCGTACGTTTCCCACTGCTGGCCTGCGGACCCCGACTTTTTCTCCATTTGGAAAAAGCCAGGGGTCCGCACCTTCCATGTAGACAAGGTGCGGTCCCATGCACTGTGTCTAACCCGGAGGGTGCGGTCCTCGTTGCAAGGGTTTTAAACCCAAAAATTCTCAAAATTGGACCAAACAAAATAGTTTCTAGCAATTTAATTTATCTTTATACTTGATGCAGAGAGTACATCATGCTAGATTGGCATGAACGAGAGCATGAGAACGTGGATGCCGCCGCATGGAATCATCAGCCTTCACTTGATGCTTTGAGGGCGTGCGGCTTGTACAAATTCTGGGCCATTCCTGGCATGAGGGCTCAAGTGGATTTCTTACAGTGGTTGGTTGACAGATGGAGCATACAGGAGCATTGCTTCTTCATTGTTGGCCACTAGCTCGAAATCGAGCTGGCGGACATATAATTCTTGACTGGTTTGCCTAAGAGTGGCGAAGACTTGACTCTGTTTGGGTCTGGGCCAGGTGGCCAGTCTGTCGATAGCCTCCGGCTAGAGTATTGCAACAGCCAGGCTAGACACAAAGGGATAGACATAAAAACCATATCCTGTCTTGAACTCATGGTGATTGCGTTTACTTTCACCAGACTTTGCGAGGCTGCCGCATTACATATTGCCACCGGATCCCAGATGCGTAGGACAGTTGATTGCTTTCAAGGCACCATCTTCAACGAGTGCGATAATGTGTTGACCAATCTGAAAGGCCAATTGACCAGGGCCAAAAACGAACAACTAAAGACCTTTGGTTATGGGGCTTTGGTTGTGAGTTTTGGTCTAGAGAGGGTTCCCATGTTGATCCCGCAGCACCTTACTGTTGGAGCTGGGCTTCCTCGAGAGCCCAACTGATGCGATGGGTCGCAGTTATGGCCCGTCACCCGGATGAGAGGACAGAGGTTGCTCGATTCAAACCTGAGTATTTCCAATGGCTGGAAAAACAGGTCTTTTCTATTAAGGACTTCCCTTACGCTGGGATAGATTTTCGTGGTGACCCAGACATGGTTCTTCCACCAGGAGAGCAGTGGGATGACTGAGGTAAAATCATTTTCAACATTTTTCCTATTTTAATTTTTTTTATTATTTTTCCATTGTCTCAAAACTGATAACAAAAGTTTCAAATGTAGATGTGGGTCCACAGCGACCAGCTGCTCTCCGGCCTTACGAGAGGAAACAACCAGTCGCAGCCGCGCCAGCCCCACAGGACGAATCAGCAGAGGTTTTGGCCGAGTTGGAGGGTCATCTCGAGCACTTGACAGGAGATATTCCGGAGACCACTATAGATGACATTCTTCGTCGACTTCAGCGCTATGTGATTGGGGTCCCGGGACCTTTTAGGAGGTTCCTTTGCAAGGTGGCCTGTGCAGTGGTTTCTTATCGAGATCATCACCAATGATAGGATGATCGCCTATTGTGGGCACATATGACATTTTTGTTTTTGTACTTATAATTTTTGCCGATCATAAGGTGTTTTTCAACCTATGATCGAGGACGATGTATTTTTTGACACACTCCTATATATATATCAATATTACCGGCTTATCTTGTAAATCATGTTATTGAATGGTTTTAAATTTACATGTATGATTATTGCAAATGTCTATTTAACATTCGAGAAGCAATTGCATCTGCTAATGTATTTAAAGATCTTGGAATATGCTGATATTCAATATAATCAAATTCACGTTCCAAGAGACGCACTCTCAAAAATAATCTTAATAACACTAGATTTCTAATGGCATACACTTTATTAAGCTGTAATAAAAGGAGTTCAGAATCTAACCTCACTATCAAACTCTGAATCCAAAATGAAATAGATTCACATAATAACTCAATCACTGCACTATACTCGGCAATGTTGTTCGTTGTTTGACCGAGGCTTACCCCATGCATAGATACTAACTCGTCAGAGGGCGAATAGATAACCCAAGCTGCGGAACAAATGTTCCATGTATTACGACAAGCACCATCAGCGAAACCAATGTATGTTTGGAGAGGCATCGACATCTGCAATATCAAGAGTAAAACCAAGATAAATAGGAATAATGACGAAAAAAACACTCTCTAAGCTAAGCACACTTGTTTAAACTAAAACACACAAGCTAGAAAGAAAAACTATCCTAACTAAAAATCTCCATACCCATTCTTTAAGCATAATACCTCTTCAAGTAAAGACCATTTCCGGGTTTACCCAAAGAGTCCCCGTCAAAGTCTACCAATTCATAGGCCCCTTTTTCTAGCTTTCGCTTGACAACATAGGGATCATGCCACATAGGAACGAATTTTCCAGCACCTAATTTATCATTAGCTTGATCGTAAACTAAGACTAGATCTCCTTCTGAAAAATTTCGAGGGGTCACATTTCGATCATACTGAGCTATCATGCGTTTTGCGAGTCTCGATTGCCAATGCAGCATCACGTCGATTCTCATCTAATTGAGCCAAGTATAACATACGCTTTTCCTCTTCGGAAGTGGCTGGAAGTAACTCGATGGCCATTTTCAGTGACGGGATTTCACATTCAATGGGTAACACAACTTCCAAACCATAGACTAGTTGGAAAGGCGTGAACCCTGTTGATGTTTTTACTGATGTTAGGTACACCCAAAGCGCTGAAAATAACATGTTATGCCAATTCGACCGATGAATCCCAATGATTCGTCGGATCATGATAACTAAAACTTTGTTGATGGATTCAACCAGACCATTAGCTTGTGGATAATAAGGGGTTGAGCTATCATGACACAAACCAAGCTGGCCTGTAAGTTTGGTCATCATAACGTTTCGAAAATGACGCCCATGATCAGTGATTATTGCTTGTGGGACACCAAACCTAACCATTATATGATTGAAAATGAAAATTGCAGCTGTCTTGTCGTCTGCCTCAAATGTAGGCATCGCCTCGGCCCACTTGGTAAAATAATCTACCGCAAGGATGATATACACATGCCCCCCGGCCGAGTGAGGGTTACATGTAATAAAATCGATATCCCATTTGGCAAAAGGACCAACGACAATTATAGGGTGGAGAGGAGTAGGTGGAGCTTGCATCGTTCAATCAAAAATTTGGCAGTTGTGGCATTTTCGGACCGCCGTAATACAATCTTTAAATAAAGACGACTAGAAGTAGCCAGCGCGCAATATCTTTTGGGATGTGGCATACCCAGACATATGACCGCCACACGCTCCAGAGTGACAGCCATTTAGAACCCTTTCAGCTTCCTCGTGAGTTAAGCAACGTTGAAACACAGAGTCCGCCCCATGGCGATAAAGAGTATCTCCAATAATCCTGAATTGTTGGGACTGGAATCGAATTTTTCGACGTTCGGACCTTGAAATTTCTGGCCGAAAGGATTGGGTCTGGAGATAAATGATGATATCCCCATACCATGGATCTAAAGTGCTGATTAGAAACAAGGATTCGTCCGCAATGGGCTCCTCCACCATAGTTTCCGTGTCAGCACGCGGGAAGTCACACATTAACTCCGCAAAAACTAAAAATTTCTTAGACTTGGATTTCTCAAATTCCAAGTCGAACTCTTGCAGGATAACAATCCATTTAGAGTACCCGCCCCCTAGCAATTTCTTGGTCAAAATGTAGATCATAGGGTTGCAATCCGAAATTACTGTAGTTTTACGTAGTAAAATGTAGTGACGAAAACGTTGGACAGCTTGAACGGCTGCCAATGCCAATTTCTCCACATGTGAGTATTTTAGCTCAGCTGGATTTAAAGTTTGACTAAGGTAATATATCACATGTTCAGTTCCGAATTCATCTTCCTAAACTAAGACCATTCCAATGGTGGAATGAGAGGCGGCGAGATACAAGAAGTAATCCTGGTTGTAGTTGGCAGGATGCAATAACGGTGCATGGGTCAACGCGTGTTTAAGTGCATCAAAAGATTTTTGAGCTATCTCATCCCAATAGAATGGAGTATTTTGTTTCAACAACCGGGTAAAACCCTTTGTAACCTCAGCGTAGTTAGGAATGAATCGTCGTAAAAAGTTTGCCTTCCCTTGCAAACTTTGGAGTTGGCGAAGACTCGAAGGAGGAGGCAATTTGACGATAGCTTCGACCTTCGAGGGATTGACGTGAATGCCGGCTTTCAAAACTATAAACCCCAGTAATGAACCCATTTCTATACAGAAAACACATTTGTGTGGGTTCAACCGAATCCGATAATGCCTACACCTCATAAAGATTGCTCGTAAATGGACGAGGTGATCAGCTCGATGTAATGAATGAGCAGGCAAGTCATCGAGATACGGTTGCACAATGTGCTTGATGTCATGAAACGCATAAGACATGGCCCTTTGAAAAGTTGCTCCGGCATTCTTGAGCCCAAAAGGTAACTTGCAATAAGCAAATGTCCCCCATGGACAAATGAAAGCCATTTTTGGTTGATCGGCAGGTAGAATATTGATTTGATTGTATCAGGAAAAACCATCCATGAAGGAGAATATTTCGCTGCCGGCACAATCATCAATAATTTGATCGATATAGGGAGTTGGGCAATTGTCCTTTGGACAGGCTCGATTAATGTCCCTATAATCGATGCATATTCTTATTGTTCACTACTTTTTGTTAACCGGAACAATATTCGATACCCAATCCGTTAATGGGATCGGATAAATGAAACCTGCTTTCAGTAATTTTTCAACTTCTGCTTTAATTGCAGCAGCTTTTCTTGGGTGAATCTGATGCAAACGTTGCCGGACGGGTTTAGCTGTCCGGGTAAGTCTTGATCTCATGAACGAAAATCGCGGGATCAATTCCTGACATTTCCTCATAGGTCCAGGCAAAAACATCACGGAATTCTTGAAATAGGGCCTTATACATCTGAATTTCGTCATCTGTACACGAGGCACCTATATGAATGTTCTTAATGATTCCAGGCTTAACCGAAATATCAATAGGAATAGTTCGAGAGATGTTTCCCAAATTTAACTCTGAATCGTGATGTTTCATTGGATTCTGAGGTTCCTTGACATATTCAGTTGTAAAAATTGATGAGTAATCATTTTCAAAACGATCATTCTCGGGTAAAACTGAAGACCTGTGATGGAGATCTTCCCATGGTAAATCATCTACACATAGGATTTCACGAATTTGCTCATCTGAGTGATCAAGTTCAGAAAACGTGATTAAATCCGAGGTTGATGTGAAAAGTGATTCCTCATGGACCACATTCATGAAGTCAATTTTGGTTGAAGTTGGGTCGGTAAACGATTGCACGACCTCATACGCAATTTCATATGGACTCAAAGGCATGACATCACCAAATGAGTCTATCTCAGATTCAGAAGGAATGATCCAAGGATCATCATAAACAATGGTGTCTGATGTAATCATATGAATGGTTGCAAATGAAGACGATGCGTTGATCGGAGGAAAAGGAAAAGTTCCCAGTAAACCAACATCTTTAACTAGTCCTACTCCAACATCCTTATAAGGGATAGTCGTTTTACCGACATGCTAAATACTCTCAGAAGAGGCTGGGTTGGATCAAAAGTAAGCCAGCTGGTCTATTGTTACGATCTTTCCATTATGAGGAAACTTTATAACCCTAAAGACCGATGAAACGAACGCTGTCATAGCGTAAGACCAACTTCGACCCAACAGAAGGTTGTAATCTAGAGGGGCATCAACCACCTCCACATCTAGACTAATGGTTTTTCCTTCAACCCCAGGCAAATCCTATAGAATGCCAAAAGGATGAAACCCACGACCAACAAAGGCCTTTAGAATCATCGGGGATTGATTTAGCGAAGGAGAACCAAGCGATCTCCAACATTGTATCGACATAATACACGTTGAGGCTCCCTCATCAATTACAGTCCGATGAATAGGCCTGTTTTTTACTATCACTGGAATCTGGAAAGCCATTTGATGAGGCAAATGCAGTGTACTGTTTTCTAGATAGAAAATTATTAGGTTCGAGTCTTGAACGTCAACAGCTCCTATAGCCGAAAAAAGTAATTTACGTTGTGCTGGACATGATTGCAGCACTTCCAAAGCTGACATTGCTGAGGGTGAAACAACTAAATCCTCAACAATGTTATAGTTCTGAGTCGCTCTCGCATGTGGATTGAAAGCTGACTTTCGAAGTATACCCTTGGCGGGCGGTTTGATTACCAAGTCTGGATTAGGTTTCTCGATCTGTAGTGGATCGGAACTGGGAGCTGAGGTTGATGGATTAGAATGAGAAGATTCTGCTTCTTTACCATCAACAGGACTTTTACTACCATAATCTTACGATCGAGTCGCAATCCTAACATCGGACATCATCAGTATGGGTTCTTCATTGGCACTCGAGGAAGAACCTATCATCTTACTGTCTTGAGCCGGAAAAGGATCCTTCAAAGCAGCAGGAGTTTGGGAACCTTTGACAATATTCGCAACCTTTGCATGATGAGGGCAGTCTCTTGTAAAATGTTCATCATCACAAATGAGACAAGGATAACGAGGTTTGCGCTTTTCATCATTGGATTCTGATTTTTCAGGTTTCTCCTTTGAACTTTTGTCCGTTTTGTTCTTCTTCTTTCCTTTCTTCTTCCCACTGGATTTTGATTTGGCTGTAGATGACTCTACAACGTGAATATCGACGGAAATCTCTGCAGAAGAATCTCCTGTTGGAGAATCAGGCAAGGTTATGATAGGAGAAGAATTCTTGGAAGATTTCTTCTTACTTTTAGTGTTAACCATACCAGTCATACCATCGGCGGCATGAGATCCCGAAGGAGCTGTAGCGATTTGATTTTGCTTGGGAAGATCGGGGATTTTCTCGTGTAACGTACCTGACTGAGTATAGACCAAGTCAAGGTACTGTGCTTGAGCAATTACTTGCTCCTCAGTAACAACTCCGGCTTTAGCTACATCTTCAGTGATCTTTGGCAACAAAGATTTTACAAACCACTCGGCCAAGATCTGATCCGGAATAAACACCTTCACTAAACGCCGTCGATGTCTCCACTCATGAATATGATCTGAAATGTAAGTGGATGTCGATTGTTCTAATGAAGTTAACAATTCCGTGCCATTGTCATATTGGACTGGCAACGGAAAATGAGTTAAAAATGAGGTAGCTAACTGACTAAAATTATAAAAAGTGCCTCGCGGTAACTCAATGTACCACTTGGCCGCGAGACCAATTAGAGTGTGCTGGAAAAGTCTAAGACGGATTGAATCATCTGAAATGGAGTTAGACACACACTAGAGGTGGTAAGTCATCACATGGTTCGACGGGTCCTCTCCTGATTTAACTTTGAACTTAAGAATGTCACTGGGCAACTTATTCGGCATTGGCGGCCAAAACGGAAGATAATTAATGGGATCGTTCGTTAGGCGCGACAAGTCAGGCAAGTCCAAAGTTGCGATAAATGATAACTGACGATTAGGATCCCTAAAACTCTGGGTCATGAGACCAGCCCCAGGAGGAGGATATCCGGGATAACTAGGAATAGGAATTGCGTTTGGGATATTGTATCCTCTCAGAAAACCAGGATTAACCGGACCGTACTGGGGTTGTTGATAAGTGTACCCAGGGTACGGTTGATACTGATAGACTGACTGTTGCACAACAGGACCGAATTGGTACTATCCCTGGTACGGTTGATAAGTAAATAAGTAAATTGTGGTTGACTTGTGAAAACCGTACTTGAACCAGGTTGTCCTACAGGCATCTGAACCGAAGTTTGAATCGTGGATCCAGACGGTGGTAAAGATGTCTGAGGAGTAGATACAGGAACAGTAGAAACCGGAACTGTTGATACTCCGGAAGTAGGTTGGGTAGATTGAGCAGATGTTGCGGCAGTTGTAGCAGTCGTTTGAGGCGGAGTACGAGGTGTACTAGGCCCAGACTGAGAAACTACTGAAGGTACAGAAGTTTGAATGTTAGACTGGACTAGTTGCTGGGGTGTACCAGAAACTAAGGGTTGTCTAGTTTGAGATGACAACTGTACATTTGGCTGCAATACCTATTGAGTTTGCGATGGATCCCACACGATATTCATTCCGGGGTACTGACCCATAACAGGTTGAGAAAATTGAGGACCATAACCAGGTTGAGGGTAGGATTGATAATTTAAAGGTACATTTCCCGTTCCTTGAACATACATTTGACCGAATGGTGGTTGGAAACCTTGGTTCGAATACTGACCTTGGGGTTGATACCCTTGAGGCATGTACTGATATTGGGGTTGACCTTGAGGTATAAATTGATACTGGGGTTGACCTTGGGGTAAATATTGAGTCTGGGGTTGACCTTGAGGAACGTACTATCCCGTAGGTATGTACTGTCCTTGAGGTTGCCCCCCAGATGAAAATTGGGTACCTTGAGGTTGGCCCCCAGGCAGTAACTGGCCACCTTGAGGTTGAGGATTGGGAATAGAACCTGACATCATAAGAATGTCTTCTATGCTCAACGTCTTAGTACCATTGCTTCCAGTTAATAACCCTTTCTCAATGCGTTGAGGAGATGCTCCCGAAAAAGTACCAGAAAGTGACTGATACCCAGAGGGAACAGAAGGATTGCCGTAGAAAAAGGATTTGGGCGATTGAGTAAACATGGATGACTGATTCGACATATTTAACGGAGGATAATAACTTCTAGGTGTTGGGTGATAAGGAGCGTGAGGTGGTGAAAAACTTAACCCTGGGTTTTCTAAGAAATTAGTCAAAGAAAGATACCAAGTACTGCTCCTAGGTGGACCGTAAAAAATTGATTCACGCTCCCTTAGCTCAATAATAGGTTGATTTTCAGGGATAGGGATGCCTACTTCTTCTTCCGGAGTAGCAAGTTCTTCAATAGCAATAAGTCCAAAAGGAAGATCTTGGGTGATTACTCTTTCTACCCTAGGTGAACCAAGACCACTAGAAGCTGGAGAAACAAACCCTGATGTCGGAGTAGCAGCAAATTCACTTTCAGGCTCGGATATTTCAGGTTCCTCACCTATATCACTATTAGATGAAAAGCTACCAGTAACTTCAGAAACAGACACTGACTGTGGATTATAATCTGTCACTAACGTTTGAAAATCATGATGTATTATCAAAGAAGATTCTCCTTCTTCAGGTGATCCAACTCTACTGTCTCTAGGAGTTACGAGGACTTTTAAGCCTTCAAGCCGGCTTGGAACTTCCTCAGGAGGTTAGCCTCGAAGTCTATGGGACTTCCTCAGTAATTCAGCCACGTTTAAAAACTCAGGAGATTGGCCCCGAAGTCTACGGGACTGCCTTGGTAATTCAACCACAGTTAAAAACTTTTAACTACTTCAAACGCAAACAAAGTAAAATCTCAATGAAAACTACCTAAAGCCTCTAAAGAACCAAACAAATTTGAATCACACGCCTAAAGAATCTAGGAGATCAAACACACACAAACAGTAACTTTTTGTACTGAAAACACTAGTTGGTGATGAAATCCAACGTCGCCGAGTTCAATACAGAAATGGCGGTTGGAACAGTTACCCCAGCAACCTCCTTAATGAATAGACTGGCACAAGTTCCTCCACTTAACCGTCTCGAGTGAAGAGAACCCCCTAGAAAATCCAAGTGAGTCTAGCCGACGTCTGCTCCAGGTACAGTGGGATCTTCCCACCACTGTCACCTCAGGAAGAATCCTAAAGAATATGGCCACTAAGGTTACCAACTGAAACAAATATACCTAGGGGAATAGTCTACGATCCGATACACACGCAAGGGCAGAGTAGCAAGCTCAATCCCCTTGAAGGCTCCTTGACATAGTCCAAGGTTTACAACAAGTGACCCCAGGCTCCTCGACAATGGTTAATCTGAGGTTTAGCGTTTTTAATACGTGAATATCTGGCGTCGTTCCCAATGAGGAAGGATTGATTCCCACACTGGTTTGGACACGATCTCGTGCTTCTTCTTTAAGAGGAGCTTTCCCAGAGCATAAATGCAACAATTGGATTTCTTCCCTACCACAAGAAACAACTACTTGTTTGTTTTTACTGTCTTGGAGAGTTAATTACTCTCCTACTCCAAGACACTAGCCTAAGCTAATTTGGTGTATCAGAGCCCTAGAAATAAAAATGTTACTAGATGAATTTTACTTTAAGCATTATTTTTATTGGTTTTTGTTTAAGTCAAAAGGTACAGAGATGAAACTCGTGGTATGAAGACTCGACTCAAAATCACCAAAAATGCACCTAAGATGATTTAAACAATCTTTTTCTCTTCAATGAACTTCTAAACTAAGAAAGAGTTTGAGAATGCAAATACTTTGTAAACACAAATCCTTCTTAAGAAACAAATTAAAAGAAGAACTTTTGTCCTTTCCAATGCACTCAAAACGAGACAACTAGTTATTTCACAAAAATTTCCCTTTTTCGTTTCAAAGCATTCAACCACTACAAAAACAAACTTTTTCCAAAAGAGAATTTTTATTTTTTTATTATAAAACACTCAAAACTATGGAAATGACTAACTTTGAGATCTATAAATTATAAAAACCTATTTGAAGTCAAAGCCTACAAGATGTCTTTTTTAATGATGTTTTACTTAGCTAGATGTGAGCTAAGGACCAATTTATGCAGAATCACAAATCAGTCAAGAACAACCAATTTTATTTCCTTTTTGAAAATGAAAATCTAAACTTTTAAACACAAGCTTTTCGAAGTTTTGTAAAGAGAAAACTCAAAGCGGATTCCTCAACAAGGGGAGATTTCATAAATGGTTAGACTCATAAGAAGGCTGGTAGACACCAAGGTGATCTGAAGTCCGTACAACTTCTAAGCTCAGAGCCACTACACAACCAAAATGAAAAACAAACCCAACAAGCAAAACTCCTAGGAATTTCACCTAAAACCCTAACACTAATGAAATCAACCTAAGGAAAGCTTCTGACAAGTTATATGCAGGTCTGGGCAGTGGATAACAATTTCTAAACAAAAATAAGCTGACTAACAGAGGAAATCTTAGGTTTTTCAAAATTTTGACAGGGGCCGCAGGCCCACAGTTAACACATGTGCGGTCCCGCTCTGTGCTAAAAGCAAAGGTGCGGATAGGTACACACTGTGTCAAAAGGCTAGGGTGCGGTCCTCTCCCAAAGCTATGAAAAATGAAAAATAACCCTAGATCTACAAACTCTACGCAATTTTACACACAACAAGCCAAAAATAGAAACAAAAACATAGTTTCTCAGGTCAAAGTAAAAACAAGGAAAACGATCAAGTCCCCAGCAGAGTCGCCATTTTGTCACACAGAATAAGTCAATCTTGCGGACAAGATAGACCTTCCTAGAATCTAAAGAAGAACTAATGACAAGCAAACCAACCAGACACTATCTTTCTCTAAATATGATTTTATAAACAACGGAAAACAAGTGTTTTTCGGGCCTACCTTAGGTCCAACGCAAGTTTGTGGATGCCCTCGCTCCTTCGATCCAAATGAGCTCCTTTGTCGCGAATCTGCAAACACAAACAAGGAAACAAATTAAATAGCACCTGAAAAGCCAATATCATAAAAAATATTTAACATGAAAGTCAAGGAGTCCATGAAACAAATATCATGAGATACTTGTTGAGAAAAATGAGTTTGATTGTATTAATTCAAAAGAAGAAGAACTTTACAACCTGTGCCTTGACACTGTACAAGCTCCTCCCAGGGTATAGCAAGAAGTCTCCTCTACTTTGACAAGTTTCACTCACTCCCCAATGAAGCTAAAAAGGTATGTGATTTCTCCTCTTAAGCTCAACTAGGAAGTCTTGATTTCACCAGCATTTACCTTCAAAAATGTTCAGCTTCTAACCTCCCCAGCAACCAGCCCAATGCCTGAATTTATAGTGCAATGGAGGGAGGTTACTAGGTCCTCCTTCAAAGGGATAGCTCCTCTCATCAAGGGATTATCTCCTTCTCTTTTTGGATGCATGAACCACCTCAGAGCGAACAATCCACGTCAAAATTCCTTCTAGAATCCTCTAGAATTAACCAAAAGTGAGTTTTTAAAGATAAAACTTGCACCTTTTGACTTTCACAGGGGTCCGCGCCCACACCTTTAGGGACAGAGCAGGCAGGTCCACAGTTTTTGTGAACAGAAGGTGCGGGACCGCAGGTAATAGTGAGAGAAAGTGCAGAACCAGAGTTTTATTGATTTTTAATGTCTTTCTCCCATTTTCAAAGCTTGAATTGAAGAGCTGAGGTCTGAGACTTGCTTAGGAGGACAGTACAAGTGATGATAGACCCATACTGACTGCAAATAATCATGGTGACGATATTTTGGTGTATCATGGATCATGGGCCTCTTTCATAATAAATCATTCTCTTAGTGAATATATTCCTTATTTTACACAACTAGTCATCCAAGTTCTTTCACAAGCTAAATTTACCTCAACATTTAACCTTGGCATGTACCAATCACTCTTACAGTTTAAATTTTTTAAATAAGCTTCCATCCACCTCACTGACCAATCTCTTGTGGCCATGTGGCACATACTCATTCACTGGTTAATCACACAAAAAATCCCACTTTTTTCCTTTTCTTCATTCTACCCAGGTCACCGAGTTCTCTTATCATCAAATCATGCTCTTCCAATGGCCACCTCTTCTACACTAAGATCTACTTATTTCCCAATGGTTGAGAAAACCAAGGGCCTTGACTTATATGGAGATGATACAAATGTCTAGGACCCACTGATAACTACTTGTGACATGAGGATGGCCATCCATTTGTTATAGAGAAACTGAGATATAATTGGGTACGACAAAAAATTTGTCTACTTCAAATATGGTCCTAGCAATAATCCAACAAGTGTATCACTTCCCATAAATGGTATCTTGGTGTGTCAACCATGACTTTCCAAATCAAAGAGTTACTTTATCATCTCAAGTAGACAAAGAAATAATCAAAGTAACACCATAAGTGATTGCATACATTCTCTCGTTCCCAGATAGAACATGTTTGCAAAGGTTGGATAAAGAAACACTTGAAGAGAAGTGGAATGTTCTTTTTCTAGAAATAAAGTAACAAATGGTTAGTTGGTATATCAAGGAGGGGGTAATTTCCCCTTCAGGTCCTCCTCCCTGCCCGCTCACAGTCCTTCATTTTGTTGTATCTCCTAGAGTCATCCTCAGATTGCTTGCAAGACCAGTGCATGGGCACATCTAAATTTGGAGTGTATCAAATGATTCTCAGTGAAGGGAGACCTCACATATATTTTATATGTACATATAATGGGTTGGTTCATTCGCCTAAAGGAGTAAGACATGAATTTATGGTACATCTTCACATATACAAATCTCATAAATATGCTTAAAACAATGGAGACCGAGTAGTTCAAGGACTTACAATTTAATAAAAATTTGTAGAGCAATGATAAAGGATAAGGATAAAGAGAAACTCCTTATATGGAGATTAGAACATCAATAATTATATGCTTAACACATAGAGCATGCAGCTTTAATAATTCCTACACTTATTTGAGTTACAGGAAGATAGAATGGATGAAGGAGGGACTGAATGTTATGATTCATGTAGCACAAATTTAAATATATAATTTCAATAATCCATATAGGCACATGCACAAACAATGTTGATACAAATGAATCTGTGATATAGTTACAGGCACTTGCATTAACATATCGATAAAAATGAATCCGTGAGGAAGCTTGAAATATTTCTAGCAGCTATGATCGCATCATTTCAGAGAAGAAACATGAACATAAAATGGGTTTCAATAGAGGGATAACATATTGTAATACTTGGAGGGGGAATCACCACCATTTCCTTGATATTCTGAAAAATCTGTATTACAAAGACATACAATTTGAAACTAACATGTAGTGTTTTCTTTAGAATTTATGAACTTTGTTAAGTGTTGCTTTATCCAATTTATATTGAGAGGGAAGCATGGACATTCATTAGATCAAAAATATCTTCAACTGAGTCTCAACTGTGAGATTTACTAGTTGTCTCGGCTGGGTATGGGTCTGTGGTCCAAAAATATTACAGATTTAATGGCCTCATTGAAAGGAGGTGAATTGCAAGACATCAAATAAGTAACCAATCATAAAGAAGAATTGATAAACTATAACAATACCCATCCCTGTAATTGCTTCTACTTCAGGTTGTAGTGGGCTCGTCATATGGTCTCTTGTGTTGCTCAGTTGGCTCCCGTCATTTTTGCATTTACTGCTCAAGCCATTCATTATTTAAAGTTGGCAGTGGGCATCCTCAACTTATGTTGCAGTATTGAAACAGAGGATCCTTGGTCAGTACTTCGTCTCTCTCTGTTATGGGACAACATGCCTGAAAATTGAATCCTTTGGAGCTACCAAGTCTCTTTTCACTCATGTCAGCATGACCCTGATTCAGTGTCACAATGAGATTTTCTGAATCAGCCCATGCTGGTTTTGAATGCACCACTTGTTTCCCTTAAAGCCATAGATTCCAACCCATCACAGCCTTAAATCTCTGCCCCGTGCTACCAAGTCCCTGATCTACCTGGCGATGCTCTCTTGGTGGCAATATGGAGGACTTTCGCATGCTGGACTTTCACTAATAAAATGTTGCGAAAGCGACGAGTCTCAATCCCCCTTATCTCCTTTCACTTTTATCTCTTTTCCGTGATTTTATTCATATGATTGGGGGCGGGAAACAAGTGCTTACCTCGAGGGCATTAGAGTCCTTTAAGGCCTATACGGGGGCCTTTTTCCTTTAATCCATGAAATCCCCCACTTTGGCGCTTCTCAAGGGTTTCCACTGATATTTCCCTTTGAACCTTGCGATCATCGATCTATGAGGTCGTCCTCATCAGAAGCATCGTAGTCGCACTGTGGGAGGGGAAGGCCCTTTACCTTTCTTCATAGCACTTGCCGACCTGTCCAGACGCGCAAATCTTATAGGCCAGACCACATAACATATCACAATCACAACATTGGAAGGACATCAGTGGAGGATTTATCTTGCCTTATGAGATCATTGATCACCGATTGTGATGGGTGAGGTCATCACTGCCATGTGTCACCCTATGAATGGTGACACATGTTACCCAGAAATGCCCCCTTTAGGACCCTAAAAATGTCAAATTCGCGTGACACGTGTCCCTCATACTACCACGTCATCTCCATACTACCATATCGTCATCAATGTGGATCCATAAGGACCAATGATATTCCACCACGTAGCCCCTTAGAAGAGAGAGAAAAAGGCTCGCCCATCCTTGGTTTTTATTTGAATTCGTTAGTTGAAATCAGCTCGCCTCGGCTGTTTAACACTACATCGGTGATTTCTTGTTTCACAATATTTTAACCCTGGTCCTGTCCCGGATCACTGATCTACGAGAAGGATGACATGCCTGACCAACCATATTCTGCCACGTACCCCCTAGGAGGAGAGAGAAAGGGGACGCCCTAACTTGGTTTTCCATTGATTTTCTTAGTTAGTCCTTTTCTCGGCCTTTTCAGCGCTTTACACTATTATTGTAGAATCGTGATTTTGCAAGTTTTTAGAGTGGTACCCCTGTTGATCTGCCAATTTGCGATTGTGATGAGCTCCCAGACCTCCAATGTGCGATCTACGATGAGCCCTTGCCTATGGTCCTTTCCTCTTTGTTTTCTGACTTTCAAAGGGTAACTTCAAATGGCCTTATCTTCTGTTCTAGAGGTCCATTTTCAGACTTCCTTATATCATTGGAAAGCTTATTCTGGGCACTATGCAATGGGGAGGTTCGAATTTGTCTTCAAGTTCTCTAGTGGACTAGAATATGGCTTCCAACATCACTGCCCTTTGGCAACTTTGATCAACTAAAAACTCATAATGCAGTGAGTGACAACATTGGCTCCAACTGGGGATAGTGGCTTGCTAGCAAGGTGTTGAGAACCTACAGACCAGTAGCTTTCCTTCCATTGGGCATGAAGTCATTTTTAAAGAAACTATAATTTTGTGAAAATGGACTTTTCAACCTAAGCTGAAAATTACATATAACAATTACAATACACACACCAGTATTTACAATGGGTGTGAGATAGGTACCTCTAGTTTTGGAAATAAAGTTTGAGGAACTGACCATTTACTGGCAGTTCCAAAGATTCACCATATATATTCTCAAGCATGTATGTTTTATTCCCTCTTTCTTCTACAATCTTTAAAGGGCCAAACCATAGTAGGTCGAATTTTCCATGTTTTCCTTTGTCTTCCCATTGGACATCTTAGTGGAGAACTAAATCCCCTAATTGAAGTAGTCAATCCTTAGCCTTCTTGTCAAACATGGATTTCATCTGTCATTGGTAATTTGAAAATTTTTCCACCACCTATTCTCTATTCTCATGAAGCTCGACTAGTTGATTTATCCTTCCGCATTAAGGCACTTGGCTCTCCCTCTGCTTCTTGTAATAACCTTGCCACTGACATTGCTAATTGGATGGGGAAGAATGCAACCTTACCATACACTAGCTCAAAAGATGATTTTCCCATTGATCGTTTAGGTGTTACCATGTTGACCCATATGGAAAAATTTAGTTGGGAGTCCTAGTTTCTCTGATTTTCGGCAATGGTCTTTTTCAGCACCCTTATGATAGTTTTGTTGGAGGACTCATCCAATCCATTACCTTGAGGATAATAGGTAGTTGATTGCTCGATGATGATATTGGATTCATGGTTGAAGTTGGAAAACTTGGCAGAATTGAAGACCTGAGCATTATCTGTGATCATTTTGAAGGGACAACCAAAGCGAGACAATATGTTCTCCTCCATGAATTTTACCAGCATTGAGTCTATAGCATTTATAGCTGGGATGGCCTCTACTCACTTAGTGAAATAATCCATGGCTGTCAATATCCACTTGCGTTGGCCATTGGATGGTGGGTTTATTTCTCCTATGAAATCTAGTCCCCGCTGTCTGAAAGGTTCTTCTACATGTACTAGAATCAAGGGAAGAGGAGAAATATTTTTCCTCTCAGCAAACACCTAACACCTCTGACAAGACCTCACCTAAGAATGAACATTCCCAAATAGAGTAGGCCAGTAGAATCCCGACTTGAGGATTTTATGTGTTGTGGTCTTGCAGTTGTAATGTCCCCCACAAACTCCTCCTTGAAAATATTCAATCACCTTCTGGGTTTCAACCTCCACCAAACATAACAACAATACCTGCATCTGGTCCTTCTAGTATAGTAGACCATATCTCCTGCATCTTTCAAAGGTTAGATTTAAGTGGAGGATGTGCTCTTCATCAGTCTTAGAAAATACTGTGATATGATCTAGATAAACTACCACAAATTCGTCTTGGTCCCCTACGAAAGTTATGTCCATGGCTCTGTGAAATGTGGCCTTTTCATTAATGAGACCGAAGGGCATGCGAGCGTACACAAATGTTCCCCATGGGGTGATGAAAGCAGTCTTCTCTTGATCCTCAAGATGTACTGCCACCTTGTTGTAGCAAGAGAACCCATCCATCATGGGCATTCTGACTAAGCCAACTCCCTTCTACAATATATGGTCCATCTTAGGCAATGGTAGTTGTATTTCAGTGACTCCCTGTTTAGATTCTGAAAATCTATGCATAGCCTTATTTCTTTGCTCTTCTTCCGGACAGGAACTAGCATGGCCACCCATTCAAAGTACCTTAAAGGCACTATAATCTTTACCTGTAGCAGCTTTCTCACCTCTTTTTCAATGGAGGGGAGTAAGAGTGGGTTTATATGCTTTGGTTTCTATTTGCATGGATTTATTCCACTCTTCAAAGGAATATTATGCTGAACTATATTAGTATCAAATTAGTTCAAACCCTCATAAGACAAAGCAAATACATCCCTGCAAATTTTCAATAGAATTAAGTACATTTCTCTGTATTTCCAGGTGATTCATTTTGGTAGCTTGATTATCTGGGGTTCCTCATCTGAGCCGATGTTGCAGTCTTATAATTGATTGTCCATCTCCAGAGACATTGGTTTGGAGACTATGTCATCCTTATTAAAAAGCCTTTCCAGTGGGACCATTCCATGAGGGATGGTGTTCCCTTTTAGTTGCAAACTTTGGCACCCAGCTATTGTGTCTTTCCACGCAGTGGTTCCTTGATTTGTTTCTTCTTCTTCTTAATCGATGGTGGAGTGGGTGAACTCGCCAATGACTTCTATGAATCATTTGACTTGCTCTTTGTCCTTGAATACCTACCAGTGCTTGACATTATCTGAGATTGAGGGTCTGTATATGACTTCTACCTCATATCTGAGGAGCAGATTTTGCCAGGGCCTGAAAATGCTTACTACTACAGCAAGAGAGCCAACCATTTTTGTTCCTTCACTGGGAAGAAATTGGGTATTAAAGGTTAGGAAGAAACTATCAATTAGATTGCACACTTCATTATGGTATGTCCTTAGTCTAGGGTGTTTGGCCTAGCATTGGTTTCTGATGCTGGGTTACCCCCACACATACCCACAGCATGCATAAATATGCATAAATACCTTTGTCTTAGGTAATTGAATCACACAGGAGCCACATCTCCATAATATCAATGGTTTGGCTCTCTTATACAGTTCCTTTATATCGGAACCAATCACCCCGGATAAACCTCCTGCTGGGGTTAAATTAATCCTCAAGCCTTCATTTTCCCTTTTATCAAAGCATTCCACAAATCTTCCTTATCGGGATCTTAAACACCCCTCAGAACCTTTATATAAACCTTTTTAAACCTGCATATATATAACCTTCCCTCTTAACCATTGGTTACATATAATTATCACATCAAAATGCTCTATCGGTGCTATTCCTTATAAAATACATTTACAAAGGGAAACACACACAAATCATACCTTTCTTCCTCCTCTTGTATGGCTTCTGCACATATTCCGAGGTTGTACCTCTATCGCAATCACTATTGACTATCGGGACTTTCACAGGCCACATTGCACATGTGCTTCATCACCCCTTTCCCTCCGATATGCAACTATCAGAAGTGTTTGAACACTTTAACATAATATGAAGGGAATACATGGAATTTCCACTCTGAACACATAAGGTAGATCTCAAAACTTATCCACTCACCACTATATATGTCATCGGGTCCGCCTTCTATGTTAACCTTTTGCCACGCCACTCCTCTGAACTCCAATAAGCGATCACCCCGACCTTCGATCGTCGATCGACTTTATCGCTATCGGCATATCGCTGGTCCTTGCGCTTGACTCTTCTGTCTTAAACCTCTGATAATGCGATAAGCGATCAGATCTGGACTGTCGATCTGAATCTTGATCCGACGGTCCATGCTTAATCGCATGATCGCGATCGCTCCATTTCATAGGCTCGTTCTGATGTCTTCAAAAGGATTCTGCCTACGCGACTTAATCCTGGTCGTTGATCTAAATGATCCAACGGCTGTTGAGCATCAATACTTCACTTCTCGCTCTTCCTTTTACTTGGGTTTTTACACTATTTTTTTAGTGTTTCCTTTGTGGGTCGATTCTTCAAAAGGTTCTGGTTCCTTGTTGTTTCCACTGCTCAACTCTTTTTGAGCTTAACTCCTCAAACTCTCAACTTCGTTGTCTCTCCAGAACTCCACTCTGATGCTTTAATTGGACTCGATGATCCATTACGATTCTTCTGAATCGTTCTCCTCTCTCTGCGTGTTCTTCACTAGAACTCTGCCTGCAACCACAGTTACAGAACCTACGAATTCACCAATTACATGTAATTCAAACATTCAATAGAATTTCATGCATTCACACAGTCCGGAATAGACTTCTATATATATAAATATGAACAGCGATTACAGAATGAGACTCTCCATCTCTCATAGGCCTAATCTTCGATATCTGTGGCCTATCCTTTGACTCTGCCTGTCGGCTTACATATATGCCAAGAATTATGTTCAACTATCTTGGTTCGACTCCTATATCTACTGAACTGCCTCCTAAATCCTCTCAGTCCTCTATGTCCACTTCTAGGTTCAATTAATTCCTAAAGGCTCTCCTTAGTTCCTCAAATCATGGAACTGTTTAAGAGTTATATTTGATTTTGAACTCTTTTTTCATTACTCCCACTCATGTCCTCCTTATTTGAGAGCATTTACAATATATCTCACACTATCTGATTTATTCCTATTTTATGCACTTGAAAGCCTAAATTATATTAATTTATCACTTAGGAATCCAGCTTCCTAAAAATACATGACCCCCTATGTCTATTTAATTACAATGGTTTCTCTCTTGGGTGAATGCTCCTGCATCAGACTCCCAATGTACAAAATATTCATGGTCTCCTGATCATGTGTCTTTTGGTCTTGGTCTTCTTGGATCCCATATTTTGTTTTGTAACTACCCAAGTGTCTTGTTCCTTTGCTGCTGGTACTCTTCTACTATATTTTGCTCCATTTTTTTCTCTTTACGAATCATGTTCAAGTTCTGATTGATCTTTTTTCCTATTACTACCATTTTCCTCCATTTAGACTGCTTTATCATCAGTTGCCACATTTTTTCAATCTTTGTTTCCAGTACATCTTTGGACTGGTCCATATTCTATTTCTTACTTCTTCCTCTTTCTCTTTGCTTTAGGTTGTTG
This sequence comes from Pinus tabuliformis, assembly GCA_031772625.1. Classification (NCBI taxonomy): domain Eukaryota; kingdom Viridiplantae; phylum Streptophyta; class Pinopsida; order Pinales; family Pinaceae; genus Pinus; species Pinus tabuliformis. The sequence continues at coordinate 1,171,032,199 of CM062809.1, forward strand.
TTGTTGTCCACTATTTCTTCAAACTGTTGTTGGTTTCCTTTACTTGCTCCAACTCTTGCCTTGCTTTCCTGACTTCTATGCTAACTTTAATGTTGTCTCTTATGTTGACTTTTGCTTTGTTTGCTTCAAATTTTTCTGTGACTCCGATGCTGGCTCTTTCTTTACTTACTACCTCCCTATCATCCTTACCCTCTTTCATGATTGAATCATGACTGTCCAACACTCTCTCCAGCAATTGAGCATCTATGTTCCATGGGTTGAATTCTTCCACATAATCTTCTTCTCTCATCTTTATTTGGCTACTCATCTGTGCCAAATCTCCTCCAACATTTGCAACAAAACCTGCACTCACAAAACATTTGTTAAAATTAAAAACATAAGGCTTTTGTGCCTTATCTCCCTTTGGCAACAATTTAGTTTGTTGCTCTGTTTATTTTTCCTCTGTCAGCACATCAGTATGCTGATTTGAGTTCTCAAAAGAATTCATGAGACTATCAACTAGTCTCTCCTCCACATCATTTTTACTAATGATGTCTTCTTGCCCTTGTTCACTGTAGTGAACTCCTTTTTCTGTAATCATAATGTCATACTCTAAATTCTCCAGCAAATATTCTAGCAATGCAACCTCTTTGTGACACTTCATAAGTATTTCATCATCACTTATCTTTCCTGCATTTTTACATAAATTATTAGTTTGGAAATCATAAGGTTCAACAGCCTGAAGTGATGTCATTGCTTCACATATCAGCTCTTCAAATTGAACTTCATCTCCTTCTTCCACAAGAACTTGTTCCTATGTTGTCACATCTTCACACATCCATGCACTATTAAGTTCCTTCTGCTACAATAAAGCATTGTTTCTCTCATTTAAGAGACTTTTTCATCCTCTTTAACTTTAGAGTTTGCATCTTTTGAAAGATATTTCTTCATACTTCTGACAGTTTCAACGAATTTCTTATCATCTGCAAAACACTCCTTTGTTAGTGTTCTTTCTCCCTTTGTTAAGTCTTTTGCATAGACTTCTTCCTTCTTAACATCCTTTAGTAGATGTCCTTCTTCCTCAACAGCTTCCATGGCTATTTCCATTGTGACTATCATCATGATGAATTGATGATCCTTTACTATGTTTTCAGCCAATATAGTCTCTTCTTCAAGTTTTCCTTCAGTCTCTTGTTGTTTATCTTCTCCAAGAGCTATCCTTGTCTCACCATCTGCATTAGCATTCTCTTGCATTTGTCCTACCCTCATATACAAATTATTAGTTTTAAAAATATAAGACTCTATGGTCTCACTTGATGGTTCAGCCATCATATCTCCTTATTGTTCTAAATCCTTCATATGATTCCGAAATTCTTCGATGGTCTCCTCTTCAATCTCCTCAATCCCTTCACTTTGTTGCTTGATATATTCCTCCAACTGCATATGAGACCTATCTATCTCATCTTCTTCCAAAACAGAATTTAGATGTTGCTTGTCTTCTTTCTCCTTTGTGACAATATCATTAAATTATCCTTCCTTAGATGTTTCACCTACAAACAGACACAATTTGTTAGATTTGAAAGCATGTGACCCTTTGGCCTCACTTGAAGTTTCGGTCTTCAAGTCTTCATCTTCACTTTATCCCAGAATTTCTCCCTATTCTGGTTCACAAATGGATTCTTCCATTTCTAACTCAACTTCCTTGAGTTTTCTCTTCAGCCACTTTACTTGCATTTGTTGTATCCTTCTGTATATCTCTTGCCATTTTACTGGCTTCTTCCTCAAGACACAACCTAGTCTCTAGCTTTCCTCAAGTATCCTTCTTAATGCATCGAGTTGTTCTTTTAACTCTGCAATCTCCTAGTCAATTTGCTCTTGACTCATCTTCTTGGCATTTGCCTTGGCATCCTTCTTCTCATATCCTCCACTATGGATTCTCTCTGAGCCTCTACTATGAATATCAATAGTCATCTTCTTCTCCTCTTTTTTCATGAGCTCCTTACTCATCTGCAACTAGCCTTTTCTATAGCTAGTCCTCCTCGCCACAATCTTACCTCACTGAGCTCTTCTCACACAGTCTTTTGGTAAGCATGGGCCTCTGTCTAGAACCTCCTCTTGAGCAACACCTTTGCTCCTTCTAGGCTTCTACAATCTCTCACTCTCTCTCGACAACACTTCAATTGTACTCTCTGTCCAATTTCTTGTTGGATTCTTCAGGTTCATTGCCACTTCTCTATCACAGTATTCTCCTTACTCTGTCTTCAACAACACATCTGTTTCTCCTCTCACAACTTCTCTTGTTGTCACCTATGCATTAGTATATAAAACAAACACTCTTAATTTAAAACAGAACATATTACCTCACCTTCAAGATCTCACCATGATCTTGTTTCACCATTCCACCTGTACTTTGAATGGATTGTCCTTTGTTTGGTCTCTAAGTCCTCTTTCCTTCAGAACTTGCATTAATCCTCTGTTCCTGTTTATTCCAAGCCTGTGATGGAACTGCTACAATCATACAAGAACTTCAAAAGTTCGCCTTACACTCTTCTGTTGTATTCTCTATCATTCATCAATTAACTTATGCACATGAACTTCTTTTGTGTGAAAACTCCCTTTCGCAGAAATCTTTTTTCGCTCTGATTTCAAACCTTCTCTGATTAAAAATCTTCTCTGATACCACTAATGAAGCCGGGTTACCCCCGGACATACACACAGTATGCATAAATATGCATAAATACCTTTGTCCTAGGAAATTGACTCACAAAGGAGTCACATTCCATAATATCAATGGTTTCTCCCTCTTATACAGTTCCTTTGTATCGGAACCAATCACCCTGCCTAAACCTCCTACTGGGGTTAGATCAATCCTTAAGCCTTCATTTTCACTTTTATCAAAGCATTCCATAAATCTTCCTTATCAGGATCTTAAACACCCTTCAGAACCTTTATATAACCCTTTTTAAGCTAGCATATATATAACCTTCCCTCTTAACCATTGGTTACATATAACTATTGCATCAAAATGCTCTATCGGCGCTATTCCTTATTAAACCCATTTAAAAAGGGAAACATATGCAAATGATACCTTTTTCCTCCTTTCGTATGGCTTCTGCACATATTCTGATGTTGTACCTCTATCGCAATCGCTATCGGCTATCAGGACTTTCGCAGGCCACATTACACATGTGCTTCATCACCCCTTTCCCTCCGATATGCGACTATCGAAAGTGCTTCAACACTTTAAACTAATAGGAACGGAATACATGGAATTTCCACTCCGAATACATATGGCGGATCTCAAAACTTATCCAATCGCCACTATATATGTTGTCGGGTCTGCCTTCTATGTTAACCTTCTGCCACGCCACTCCTCCAAACTCCGATAAGCGATCACCCCGACCTTCAATCGCCGATTGGCTTTATCGCTATCGGTGTATCACTGGTCCTTGCACTTGACTCTTTTGTCTTAAACCTCTGATAATGTGATAAGCGATCAAATCTGGACCGTTGATTTGAATCTTGATCCGATGGTCCATGCTTAATTGCATGATCGCGATCGCTCCATTTCATAGGCTTGTTTCGATGTCTTAAAAAGGATTCCGCTTACATGACTTAATCTTGGCCGTTGATCTAAATGATCCAATGGCTGCTAAACATAAATATTTCGCTTCTCGCTCTTCCTTTTACTTGGGTTTTTATGCTATTTTTTTAGCGTTTCCTCTGTGGGTCGATTCTTCAAAAAGTTCTGGTTCCTCGCTCTTTCCACTGCCCAACTCTTTTTGAGCTTAACTCCTCAAACTCGCAACACCGCTGTCTCTCCAGAACTCCACTCTTATGCTTTAATTGGACTCAATGATCCATTACGATTCTTCTGAATCATTCTCCTCTCTCGGCATGTTCTTTGCCAGAACTTTGCCTGCAACCACAGTTACAAAACCTACAAATTCTCCAATTACATGTAATTCAAACATTCAACAGAATTTCACGCATTCACACAATTCGGAATAGGCTTCTATATATATAAATATGAACAACGATTACAAAATGAGACTCTTCGTCTCTAATAGGCCTAATCTTCGATATGTGTGGCCTTTCCTTTGACTCTACCCCTAGACTTACATATATCCCAGGAGTTCTGTTGAGCTATCCTGGTTTGACTCCTATATCTACTGAACTACCTCCTAAATCCTCTATATCCACTTCTAGGTTCAATTAATTCCTAAAGGCTCTCCTTAGTTCCTCAAATCATGGAACTATTTAAGAGTTATATTTCATTTTGAACTCTTTTTTCATTACTCCCACTCATGCCCTCCTTATTCGAGAGCATTTACAAGATATCTCACACTATCCGATTTATTCCTATTTTATGCACTTAAAAGCCTAAATTACATCAATTTATCACTTAGGAATCCAACTTGCTAAAAATACATGACCCCCTATGTCTACTTAATTACAATGGTTTTTCTCTTGGGTGAATGCTCCTACGTCAGTTTATGATCTACCTTATGACTAGATCGGAGTCTTCGTAGACCGTTAGGAATTCAATATTCATATTTTTTCCATTTGTAACCCAAGGAGAAATGCTTCGCACTCCGCCAAATTTTTGGTCGCCTCAAATTCTAGCTTCAAAGAGAGGGCTATTAGACTACCCTCTGGAGATACCAACAATATTCTGGCTCCATTTCCCTCTTTTGAGTTTTCCTTGTTGAATTATAACTTCCATACTTCATTTTCATTTGCGCACTGGTGCTCAAACTGCCTTTTTAGGTGCACTGATGTTTCCTTTAAGAAGGTCTCATTTTCTTCTAGAAATAGGCAATAAATGTCACTTTCTTTCCCATACACTAGGGAATTTTTTGAGCCTTTAGCTGGGGTCACAGTTTTTATAAACATATATTCTCTATAAAACCTCCTTTGCTTTCCTCCAAAAGTGGTAATAGTGGCATAAGTTAGATCTAACTTGATGGAGCCCCCATCTTGGAACCCCAAGATCTAGATAAGAGCATGCCGAACAAAGGAGGAATATCGGCCACCCCTATGTCCATTACCACACTCTTCATAGGGATCTTATCCAGGTTTATCTCCAGATCCTTTATCATCCCTAAGCCCTTGACTCTCTTAGAGTCAAAGGAGTATAGGTCCTTGTATGGTATGGTGATCTCTAAGCCCAATTGTTCCATCATTGTTAATGGCATGAGGTTGTGTGGGGCTCCGAAATCCAACATGAAATTATGCAGTAAGAGGTCGTGTATTACTAGGGTCATGTAGAAGGGTGTAGTAGAAGGGTCCAACTCTTCCACATGTGGCCAAAAAAAAACCATTGGCCTCTCCTCTTGGAGGTTTAAACTATCATGAGTTGGTGGTAAGGTAGGTGAATGCATGAATTGAGAGACTTGAGATTTATAATTAGGCTTATTTAGAAGCTCAGTTAGAGGAACAAGAATTTTTACCTTTTCAAGCTCCCTCTGGAGATTGAATGTGGGTTCGACTTTTTATGTACCTCTTGACTCTGTTCCTTCTTCCTTCCCACTGGAATTTTTTAGCAAAACAGGTGCCTCCTTTTTTGTGTGTCCCTCAGAACTATTTCTTTCCTTATTTGCAAAGGATTTATCTTAGAAGGGTCAGGATTTAGCTTACCTTTCGCTTTGTTTGGTACTGGTAGAATGACTTGGGAAGCAGTTCCCTCCTGTTGCTCTGGTTCTCTTGACCTCTTCTTTGAAGAACTTCGATTATACTTACATTGTGGTTGTGATTGCATGAAATCTGCAAACTATTTTCAATAATAATCTATATCTTCCTCATCTACGACTGCTTCCTTCTCATGACTAGCCTCGTGGTGAGCCATATTCTTATGATCTTTTCCAGAGAAAGCATAATACAAATTTCCCTGCATCTCTTGTCTATCTGACAATTTCTCATTGAGATTCTCTTCTAAATATAGAGGATGAGGGATCTAATCGAGTTGTTCCTTTCTTTCCCTTGGGAGTATTTGGAATGGAGGTGTTATATGCTATGGGTTGTAACCCCCGTCGTTGAGTTAAGCATTCTGTTTGGAGAGGCTCTTGTTCTCAATTTCAATATTTCCAACCTTCTTTGATAAACTTTTGACGAGTTTTTCTAGTTCTTCCATCTTCACGTCTAGTGATTCTTTATCTCGACCAGAGGAGGATGCCTCTTCTCTCCCTCTTTTATTTCCAGCAAGTTCTTGCTTTCCTCTTGACTTTCTTGTTGAGGCGAAATTTGATTCCACCTCAACTACATCAATTTGGAGTTGATCTAGAGTAAGAGACTTCCTTTCCCTTAGAGTAAAGACAAAGTCAAATTCAAAAGCTCCCAAAAAAACTACTCGAGCAGCAGCTGGAGGAGGCTTTATCTCAGCTAGAAAGTTATTGTACTGCTTGTTGAACCTTCTTATAAATTATGAGATATCCTCCTTTAACATTTTCTCTATGGTGTTAAACTATGTGAGGAGGTACTCATTGTTTCTCCTTTCACCCCATTTCTGTGTGAAAGTGTCTTCAAGTTCCTCCCAGGTAGTGATGGAGGTATTTTGTAGGGCTTTGAACCACTTTCTAGCCTGTCCATCGAGGGATTGTACAAAAATTCTCATGACCACATCGAGTTGTTCTACGTTTAGGTTCTCAGTAAAGGCACTGAAGGTTTCAATGTGTCGTTGTGTAGTGTTATCATCTTCCCCATTGAACCTAGGCAGATGCTTTAGGTAGTCCTGGGGCATTGCACTTAGAGGCTGAGGTAAATTAAGAGGTGCATATTTATTTAGAAAACATCCTGGAAGAGCCATCTGATTAATGGAGGGGGATTGAGACTTTCTTGAGGAACTTCGCAAAAAAATACATTGGTAGGAGTGGTTGGACAAAATGCAGGGTATGTTAGGGCCCTAGGAATGAATCCTGAGTAGCGAGTAACAATAGGCTGAGAGATGGATGACAAAGAGTCAAAGGCTGGTGAGATGGTAGCATGGGTAGGGGGAATTTCCTCTTTCCAGACTTTCCTAAAAATTAATCTTTCTGGGTGAGATACAAATGGGGCCTTTTGGTGACATGTATGTGAGTGAGTGTGAGGCCTTTTAAAATCCAGGATGATCAATAATAATGGGGGTTTGTGGAGTCTCCAAGGCGATTATGAATGCAATCATAACCTCTTTGTTCACCTATGCAAAGAGTGCTCAAATTGTCGTATCCTAGGGGAAGAATCCTTCAATACGTTCCCCGACAACGGCACTAGAAGATGTTGCAGCTCCGAGAGACAAGCTTATATTGCTTACAATAATAGTTCCTGGGCACATCTATTTTGGAGAGTCTCAAATGATTCTCAGTAAAGGGATAACTCACTTATATTTTATATGTATATATAATGTATTGGTTCATTCACCTTAAGGAGTAAGACATGAATTTCTGGTACTTTTGCACATATACAAATCTCATAAATATGCATAAAATAGTGGAGGTCGAGTACTTCAAGGACTTATAGTTTAATAAGATTTTGTAGAGCAATGATAGAGGATAAGGAGAAGGAGAAACTCATCATATGGATCTTACATCATCAAGAATTATATGTTTAACACATAGAGCTTGCAGCTTTAAGAATTCCTACACTTATTTGAGTTACAGGCAGATATAATGGATGAAGGAGGGATTGAATGTTATGATTCATGTAGTGTAGATTGAAAGATATAATTTCAATAATCCATACAAGCACATGCACAAACAATGTCAATACAAATTAATTTGTGATATAGTTACAGGCACTTTCATTAACATATCAATACAAATGAATCTATGAGGAAGCTTGAAATATTTCTAGCAGCTATGATTTGCATGAATTCAGAGAAGAAACATGAACATAAATGTGTTTCAACAGAGGGATAACATACTATAATATTTGAAGGGGGAATCACCACCATTTCCTTGATATTATCAAAAATGTGTATTAAAAAGCCATATAATGTGAAACTAACATGTAATTTTTTCTTTAGAATTTTTGAACCTTTGTTAAGTGCTTCTTTCCCCTATTTATATGGAAAGGGAAGCATTGACATTCACTACATCAAAAATATCTTCAGCCGAGTCTCAGCTGTTAGATTGACTAGCTGTCTCGGTTGGGGATGGCTCTGTGGTCCAAAAATATTACAGAATTAATGGCCTCTTTGAAAGGAGGCGAATTGCAGGACATAAAATAAGTAAACATTCAGAAAGAAGCATTAATAAAATGTCATGGTGCTAATCCCTATGATTTCTTCTGCTTTAGGTTGTAGTGGGCTCGTCATATGGTCTCTTTTTCTGCTCAACATACTCCCGTCATTTCTGCATTTACCGCTTGAGTCGTTCATTTTTTTAATTTGGGAGTGGGCATCCTCAACCTCATGTCATAGTACTAAAATAGAGGATCCTTGGGCAGTACTTCAGCTCTCTATGTAATGAGACACAATGCCTGAAAATTGAATCCTCGTGAGCTACCAAGTCTCTTTTCACTCATGTCAGCGCTGACTCTAACTCTGTGTCACAATGGGATTTTCTGAATCAACCCATGTTGGTTTTGAATGCACCACTTATTTCCCTTAAAGCCATAGCTTCTGACCCATCATGCCTTTAAAGCCCTGCCCAGTGTTATCGATGCCCTGATCTTCCTAGTGATGCTCTCTTGGTGGAAATATGGAGGAGTTTCCAATGTTGGCCTTTCACTAAAAAAATGTTGCAAAACAGATGAGGCTAGATCCCCCTTAGCCACTTTCACTTTTAGCTCTTTTCGATGATTTTATTCATATGCCCAGGGGCAGGAACAAGGTGCTTAGCCCGAGGGCGCTAGAGTCCTTTAAGGCTTGTCCGTGGGCCTTTTTCCTTTAATTTGTGAAATCCCACACTTCAGCGCTTCCCAAGGGTTGCCACTCATATTTCCCTTTGAACCCTCCGATTGCTGATCTGTGAGGTCAGTCCCAGCGGAAGTATCACAATCACACTACGGGAAGGGAAGGCCCTTTACATTTCTTTATAGCTTTGTCCGACTCGTCCGAACGTGAAAACCTTATAGGCCAGACCACGTAACATATCACAATCACAATATCAGAAGGGACATTGGCGGAGGAGGGATCTTGCCTTGTATGATCGTCAATCACCAATTGCGATGGGTGACATCATCACTACCACATGTCACCCTATGAGTGGTGACATGTGTCAACCATAAATGCCCCCTTTAGAACCATGAAAATGTTGAATCCGCGTGACACGTGTCCTTCGTACTGCCATGTCGGTTGGCATGTGGATTCATACAGGCCAATGATATTCCACCATGTGGCCCCCTGGAAGAGAGAGAAAAATGCCTTCCTAGCCTTGGTTTTTCTTTCAATTCCTTTGTTAAATGAAATTTTCCCTCCCCGATGATTTAACACTACATCGAAGATTTCTTTTTTCGCTGTCTTTTAACCCTGGTCCTATCCCGAATCCTCGATCTGCGAGAAGTGACACATGAAGGACCAACCATATTTCGCCACATGCCCCCCAGGAGGAGAGAGAAAGGGGCCTCCCTACCTTGGTTTTCCATTGATTTTATTAGTTAATCATTTTCTCGACCTTTTCACCGCTTTACACTATTATCGACGAATCGTGATTTTGCAAATTTTTGGAGTGGTAGCCCCGTTGATCCGCTGATTTGTGATTGCGATCAGCTCCTGGACCTTTGATGTGCAATCTGCAATGAGCCCTTGCTTATGGTCCTTTCCTTTATGTTTTCTGACTTTCAAAGGATAACTTCAAATGACCTTATCTTATGTTCCAAAGGTCCATTTTAAGACTTTTGTATAGTGTTAGAAAGCTCGTTTTGGGCACTATGCAATGGAAGGTTCTGATTTGGATTTAAGTGCTTCGGTGGCCTGGAAGATGGATTCAAACATCATTGCCATTTGGCAACTTTGATCAACTGAAAACTCATAATGTAGTGAGTGACAACATATTCTATGCCAGGTTATATTTTTCTATGGTTTCTCAACTCCTTGGTCTTAGTACCAGTGTATACGTAACTTAAATGATTCTATGCTCTTTATTTTCCTTGTTTCACTGAAACACAAAGGCCTGTACAAAATTTTATTCTCCATAACTTTTGTTTGATGAGATCCATTACCAGATGATAGAATTTATAGAAATGGTATATTTTCATTACCAAGATTACCTAGTCCACTTATTTATCAACCAAAACTACTCTCACCTTGAACACCTAGATCCCAAGATGGTGGATGAACATAATTCCTTGTTACTTTTCTACAAGTGGCTACCCATGGTTAAAAAACTAGAAAATAACCAAGGTTTCTTCAAATATGTGACTTGTTTCATGTCAATTGTTTATACCCTTTTATATGGTCAATATTTACCCAAAGTTCCTAAGTTCCTCAAGGAGAAGTTATAGTTCACTCCTGATACCAGCTTGGGTGGTTGGTACCTTTTCCAAGAATACATAATCATCAGAGTGTATGGATTTGAAGGAAAACCTTACCAGTTACTAGCATTCATGACTCCCCAAATATTTTCATTTAAGTACATTAGACATAGATTCAACAGTGACATTGTGCATTTCACTTCCAAGAACGAAACTACAACTTTCCACCTCCCTCATGAGGTAGGACCATTTGTGGTAAATTCAAGAAATTCCTTAGATCTTGTGTAGAAGATCTTGCAATGTTTTGAATTCCCACAACTAGGAGTACAAAAGTACGACCCTCATAACTTCATTTATGAGATGAAAAAGGAGGACATAGAAAACCATAACAATGACTCAAATCCCATAGTAGAAGATTATGTCAATAAGTCTACTTGGGAGGAATTTAAAGCAATTTCACATCTAGTTGTGTGAAGCACTTCCCACCTTTAGGTAAGAAAATGGTCACTTCAAAACCCATGGATGTTTATCAAGAGGAGGAGCCTAGCTTTAAGAAATCCATTCTATAAGACGTGAAAGGAGATGATGAGGAGGAGGAGGAGGATGACAACACATAGTCATAGGAACTAGTGTTGTATAGTAGTTAGCTAGAAACCCTGTCAAAGTAGGATTTTATTATCGAAAACATGCCCACTTCCATGTCAACATCTAAGGCAACAAATTTAGGTAAGGTTTCCAAGCCTGGATAGGTGTTAGTGGTGAAACAATTTCAGTAAATGGCTAAGCAGCTAAAGAAAGAAAATGAGACATAAGAATACCAGAAAAAAACCACTTTCCCTTATGCAGGTTAAGAGTGCATTGGACCATGAAGTTGGAATTTTCAAGTTGCTGGTGTTAAATTCCAAGGTAGAGACAACCAGATTTATGTCATATTATGAAGTTCATCAAATGTCCCTACTAGCAAATCATATTCCATATATAGATATCATGGAACTGAATAAGTAGGTGACTCATATGGTGCATAGACAAATGCATCTTACTGATGCTACAACCAAGAATTTATAGGAGTGGTATAACAAAGCTAGCACCTAATTGAAATATGAAAGGATGCTATGCATGTCCAGGAAGATGAAGATAAAAACCTTGGGGTATAAAATCACTTACTTGGCTACATTTCCTTGTGATTTCAAGAAATACAAGACTATGTTGGAGGACAAGCATAGGGACATAACATCCATGAAAAGGAACTCAAGATCCAATATGCACATCCCATGCAAACATATAAGTTGGAAGACATGGAGAAAGAGAGCCAAGAGCTTAAGCAAAAGATCCATGATGCATTGATGTAGAATAAATAATTCAATGACCAAGTTGTGCTAGTGAAAGTACAACTCCAAGCAATGAAGGAAAATATGGGTGAGACTTCACAGTCCAACCAAAACCTTGATGTTTTATCTAGGGAAGTGGGACCAATGACAATATCATAGGATGCGAAGAAGTTAAAAGTTCTATTCTCAAATCTAGAGCAAGAAATGAAAAAAAGGGAAGAAGAATTAGAAACTACCAAGTTGGAGTTGTATAAGACATAAGAGTACGATCAACAAATTGAAGCAGAGTGGGAAGTTTTGAAGAGGAAGCACCCTAGTAAATCCTCTTTTAAGGCTTATTTTTTCAAAAGAATCATTTCAGAGAGATATTGAAGACAATGGGAAAGCACTCAGATCATATGGATTTGATCCAAGAAAAGATACACATTGTTCGAAGTTCCCATAGAGAGATGAATGTTATTAACAACACTATTGGTCAACCCCCCACCAAGGCTAGAGTGTTAATAAATTTTATTAATCATATTCCTAGGGAGGATTTCACAAAGGAAGACATTCATAGATCTAAGTGGGTAGCAAGGGCCAATCAAATGAAAAGAAAGAAAAACTAACGAAATTGTTTGAGAAAAATGGAGGGGCACTTGAGAAGGAATTTGAAGGCTTCAAGGATAAGTGTGATATATTGCATAAGATGAACTTTCCAACACTCTTTGATTTTAATGGGGACCTATATTCCAAGGAGTCTCTCATGAAAATCCTAATAAAAAATGAATATCATCATAAAGTCTTTAGGGAGGAGGATTGTGCCCTACAAGGAAAAGACATTGTAAATTATATGGGTATCATTTTGGAATCTTGTACATGCTAAAGAACCTCTTCAAGGAGCAATGAAAAGTGCATTATGATCTAGTCATAAATATAGAATGGTCCATTTTGGATGCACAGTCATATGATATTCCACTTGGAAAGAAGTGGGAGATCAAACAATTCCCACCTTTAGGGAAGAAAAGAGTAACTTAAAAACCCATGTAATTTTATTGAGAGTAGGAGCATAGCTTTAAGAAAGCCATGGTAGAAGAAATGAAAGGAGATGATGATGAGCATGAGGATGATGACAAGACAGAGTTATAGGCCCTAGTGTTGTATAACATTCAGTTGGAAACCCCGTCAAAGTAGGCTTTTATTATGGAACACATGCCCGCTCCCATGTCACCATCTAAAGCAACAAATTTGAGCCAAGTTTCCAAGCTTGGATAGGTGTTAGTGGTGGAAAAATTATAGGAAATGGCTAATCAAGAAGCCAAAGAAAGAAAAAGATGCGTAAGAATAGCATAAAGTCGAGCCACTTCCCCCTATGCAAGTTAAGAGTGCATTGGACTATGAAAGGGGAATTTTCAAGGTGGTGGTGTTACAATCCAAGGTAGAGATAACCAAATCTATGTCATATTATGAAGCTCATCAATTTTCCCTACTAGCAGATCATATTCCATATAAATATATCATGGAATTGAATAAGAAAATGGCTCATATGGTGCATAGACAAATGCATCAGAACGATTCTACAACCAGGAGGTTGCAAGAGTTCTACAACAAAGCTAGCACCCAATTCAAATATGAAACGATGTTATGCAGGTCCAGGAAGATGAAGATAAAAATCCTAGAGGATAAAACCACTCACTTGGATACATTTCCGCATGGTTTTAGGCAATGCAAGGCCATGTTGGACGCAAAGGTTAGGGAGATAGCATCCATGAAAGAGAAACTTAAGATCCCAAATGCACATCCCATGAAAACATATGAGTTGGAAGAGGTGGAGAAAGAGAGCCAAGAGTTAAAGAGAAAGACCCATGATGCATGAACGAAGAATAAAGAATTCAAAGACCAAGTTTTGCTAGTGGAAGCACAACCCCAATGAATGAATTAAAGATGGGTGAGACTTCTTAGCCCCACCAAAAACTTGATGTTTTATCCAAGAAAGTGGAATCAATGATAGTGCCATAGGATGCCAAGAATCTACAAATTCTACTTGAAAATTGAGAGCAAGAACTCAAGAAAAGGGAAGACGAATTAAAAAATACCAAGTTGGAGTTGTATCAGAGACAAGAGTGCGTCAACAAATTGAAGCCATGATGGATATTTTGAAGAGAAAGCACCCTAGTAAATCCTCTTTTAAGGTTTCTAGAAGAATCATATGGGAGAGGATAATGAAGATAGTGGACAAGCACTAGTATCATATGGATTTAATCCAAGAAAAGATAGATAGTGTCAGAAGGTCACATAGAGAGATGAATGTTATTAAAAACTCTATTTGTGAATCCCCTACGAAGGCTAGAGTGTTAATAAATTTTGTTAATCATATTCCTAGGGAGCATGAAGGAAAATATTCATAGATCTAAGTGGGTAGCAAGGGGAAATCATATGAAAAGAAACCAAAAACCAATCAAATTGGTCTAGAACAAGGAAGAGGCACTTACAAAGGAAGTAGAAGGCTTCAATGAAAAGTGTGATATGTGGCATGATAGGAACTTTCCAACACTCTTTGATGGCAATGGGGACCCATATTCCAAGGAGTTGCTCATGAAAATCCTGATCGAAAATAAAGAGGATCATCAGGGATTTGACAAGGAGGATTGTGCCCGACAAGGAAAAGACATTGTAAATTGTATGGGGATCATTTTGAACTCTTGTACATGCTAAAGAACATCGTTTAGGAGAAAGGAAAGATGCATTCTGATCTAGTCACAAATCTAGAATGATCTATTTTGGATGCACAATAATGTGATATTCCATTTTGTAAGGAGTGGGAGATTTTAGTAGACATATATAAAATAGCTACCCATAGGGATCCTATAAAGTCATATGTTGAAGGAACAATGCCACATGTGTCTTTAGAAGAGGTTGGCTCTAGTTTTAGGACGCTACAGGACCAACATGCATAATTACAACTACAACCACATGTGTCAGCACAGTAGAGCAGGCCCCCACTAATGACCTAACCTGGGTCATGTGCACCCTTCAACGAATTCCTAAGAAAGGGAGAGAAAAGCACCCAACACCAAAATATATATCTTTCAAAAATTAATAGAATATATATTTTTCAAAAAATTATAATAAGATAATTGGTGCCACACATTCCTAACTTGGTCTTAAATCCCACTCCAAATAAGTGTTTTTCTTGATTTATTTTTTTATGTTGTACTTAGATTATTATTTTTTAAATCATAACTAACTCTAAAATCTGGTACAATGTGTTGAGTTGTGAAACTTCCATACTCTTTCCCTCTTTCCCTAATGCAAAGAAACCACTTGAAATATGATGATATGATGATGTTTTGTAAAGATGGTCACATTTAGTCTTTTAGAAATACTAAGTAATATTGATCAAGTTTATTATATGAGAATAAGAGTTCATATTTTTGGCCTAAGTTATGGCTTTAATAATTCATTTAAAAGGTCTATAATGATAGTATAAGCTGTGGCGTTAATAATTTTCTTAAAAGGATTATCATGCTAGTATTTGTAGGATTCTTCAAACAGTGTCACGAAGAGTAGACTCAACACTCATTGTAAGGACTCTGGACCGGATCGTGGAGGTTGTAAATTTTTGTTGAGGATGGTCCATTGGTTGTGTCAGTAGATCATGACCATGAATTAAGGACCACAGAGAAGGTGGAGGAAAAATTTCACCACCTCATTTAGTAAAATATTTTGGTGACCAAAAGCCTCCCAAAATGGGGAGGTGTGATCCAAATTGGGTCATCATATTGTTTTCCATTCATCTTGATGCATTCAGAGTGGAAAAAGTGGAGGAATCAAGTCATGGGACCATTTTTATCAACGAGACCTAGTTTGTCAATACAAGATCTGAAACCTTTTGGGAGAATTTTGAGGCATCAAACGATATTTCTTGGGGTTAAAACTTTTCCACTTTAACTTTTCACCATCTTATGTTATTCTACGCACAAAGACATTTCCAACGGCGCAAGAAATGCATTAATCAAAGTCCTTACGTAAACGTTATTCCACTCAAAATTTTACCTTCTTGTTTTCACCACCATGGTTCGAGAGGATGTCACGTCAGCCCCCATTATTCATGGAAAATGGGCTAACCACGTGTTTGTGATGTAAAATACTCTAGAATAATCTATATTGTAACTCTATTTGAGTGTTGATGTAGTCAAACTTAGCCATCAGTAGGCTATTAGGTTGTGTTATAATCAGGCCACTAGGATGAAGAAACATTACATACTTTTGAGAGAATTTTGTTCCATAGTTGAACTAAGATAGCTAGGAGAGATAGGATGTAGAGCACACAAAGAGGATTTTTCCACTATAGTAGCTCACAAGCCACAAACAATACTTCTTTGTACCTGCAACCTTATTTTCCAAACAAAGAAAGAGAGCGAAGAGACCTCAACTTCCAGGTGGGTTTTCTCCCGAAAGAGTTTCCTAGAGCATATCTTGTGTCTTATGTGTGTGTATGAGTTTATTTTGTCGTTCTCTAATTTTCTACATAATTTCCATTCCCATGCATGCACTAATTATAGTGAATTATACAAATCTAAAGGCTTAATAGAACTGTAATAGCGTAGAAATTCATAATTTTTAATACAAAATTATCGGATCCGTTATGACACATTGTCGATTGGAACAAATGGCCACAACATTTTACGAATCAAAACCTTAGGATAATAAACCCTGATATTAATATTATAAACCCTAAGTTTAATATATGAAATGCTAAGATTAATACTATAGACCTTAAGATTATAAATCTTAACCTTAATATATTAAATTTATCCTAAGATTAATATAATAAATCTTCAGATTAAGATAAGATTAATATAATAAATATTAAGATTAATATTAATATTATAGACTTTAAAATTATAAATCTTCAGCTTAATATATTAAAATTATCCTAAGATTAATATTTTAAACCTTAAAATTATATATATGGAGTTTAATATACTAAAATTATCTTAAGATTAATATTATAAATTTTAAAATTAATATATTAAACTCTAAATCTAATATATTAACCACTAAGATTATAAACCTTAGAACTATAATTGTAAACTCAAAAAATAATGTTATAATATTAACATTAAATATTATAATATTAAATATATTTATAATGTTATATCATTTCTCTCTCACACACATATATATATATATATATATATATATATTAATTCTCGTAATTTTATTAATATTATATTAATGTGTTAATTATGTTATCTCTCAATATTGTATTTTTATGTCCTAATATGATATTAATAATATATTAACTCTATTTTTGAGTAATTAAATTATATTTATATTAAATATAATTATATTAGAATTACAACCAAATTCAATTCAAATTTTGTTTAAAAAAAATCTATCATATCAATTTACATTTTCAAATACATATTACAATCAATTAAAAAAATAATATCACTTTCATATATATATATATAAGAGTTCGACGAGAGGACCTATGAAGTCCGTCATCGTATATACAATCCCAGTGTGACATTTTTAAAAAAAAATGGATAATGCTCGCGAGAATATGATAAAAAAAATGAAACAAAATATGACTGACAAATGACTAGCTAATCTCCCCAATATTTGCATAAGCCTAATAACTCGTGAAACTTCAATTCCGTAATAACACATGGAACTTCAATCTTTGGGGAGTGGTTTGGCACACCTATAATGTTGAACCCCAAAATCATATACTATTCAACAACTAAGTGAGTAAGTTTTCTACATCCACTATCTATGTAGACACTCTCATTTTGCATGGAAAACACTTTGCACGGGACGTGTATTCCTGACTCTCGTATTTCTCACTGTGATCTCTCAAATAATTCATCTAATTCTGAGCCGCGGGATATCCTACACTATCTGCAACAGTACAGGTCCTGTGCCAAGCATGCCTTTGTTCTCGAGTAACATAGGGTCTAGCAAATAGCAAAGTTTGAAGTGATCCATGAATACAAAATCAAAATACTAGGCTGCTATTTCATTCAAGATGTCCTCTAATGTGTTATCAAGTTCAATCAATATTTCTTTTAACGTCACTTTTGAGGAGAGTCCTTAGAGAAACAAACCAGCCTAAAATTAGGTTAAAGTTTCAGAAGATTCATACATATGAAGTAATTGATGCATTTCATGGATTATTTGTGAAATAAAGTCATAAATGTTCATATACTTTTTTTGTTCAGAAAGAAAAACACTAACGTTTTTTTATTAATAAAAATTGGTATATAGTAGTGTTTTTATTAATAAAAATTGGTATATAGTTTATAGATCTATAGTGTAATTCACTTAGAAACATATTGTTGCAAAAACCAACCACCTTCAATTAGTAGTCATACATAAGTTCGCAAAGCAAATCTACAAAGAAATCATGGAAAACATGCAACAAAAAGAGATGAAAAACATTGCTAAGTCATGATGAGTAGCCAAAAAAACTAATTCGTCCAAAAATGTTAGTATATAAGGGTTTATTGTTTACTCAACATTAAATTAAATGTACTAAGGAAAAATAGATATTTGTGTAGTTTATATATATATATATATATATATTCCCTCTTAGAATATATATGTATTGAAGATGTATGTTTGAACAATGAAAATATAAATAGTCAATTAATGGAAAGGGCGTTGAAGATAATGGAGAATGTGTAATTGGTTCACTAGAGCCTTAGCTTAGGAATTAGTTCTTACTTCTTAGGCAGTTGTTCTAACTTCCCTAGATGTGTGAACACTATATATAATTTTGGTTATAAGATAATTCTATGTAGAGCGTTCTGCTAGAGGCAGTCTCGAGGTGGAGCTCCTCACTTGTGAGCTGTCCACTTAATCAATAAAGTTGATTCTTCAGTTTCTTTAACATGGTATCAAAGCTGCAAGTTGGAGAGGGCCTGCGAATCCTGAGTGGGGAGCTGCTGTGAAGGAAACTAGCCTATGTAAGGCAGAGAAGCAACACATTTTTTTTAAATTTAATCATCGCTTTTTTCTGAAGGAAAGACGACCATCGCGGATGCCAAGGGGAGAAGAATGATGATCACTACTTTCCTTACAATGAATGTGTCCATCGCTCCCAAGAATCGCGGATATGAGGGCAAAAAGGGAGATGGTCTATGAAATAAGACAATAGGCCTAAAAGGCTGTAGATTGGCCGAAAGATAATCGTCGTGAATGATGTCGATCAGTGTAGGCTGAGGAGCTCATATTAGAGCTACGGATTGGTTTGGATACTATAGATCAAAGATGTGTATTGGTGTGGATTGCCCAAGGCTTTGGTGTTCTATTATCCTTTTTCTTGAAAGCTCAGAGACACACTAGCCAGTAAGCTTGTGGTGGACTGCATAGGCGAAGGCATGCTAGGAAGATCTGTTGCACGACGTGCCAGACCTGCAAACCCTCACCAACTCTCTTTAGATATACTGCATGACGTGTCGTGAAGGCTGTTACTATAGGTGGAAGCCGATTGGTGAAGCTGATGTGAAGGCCAATGATAGGAGAGTCGATCTGTAGCTCGAGCTGGAGGTGTTGAGCTGTGGCAAGAATTGTGTTAGAGTCTAATCTCCAAATTGCATCTGATCTCGAGGTACATATATGTGTATCCAATCATGTATAGATGAATGTGTTTCTCTATTGTGTGGAGTTTCACCTGAGCGGAGAGTCGAGGCCTTTTGAAAATTTTGACCGAGTGAAAGAGAAGAGTCTTGGTGAACATGTAACTTGTGGAAATCATCAACTAGTGCATTCGTGGATTCGTGGTACAACAGTCTAGCATGCGCTGCATAGGGGCGATGTGGTGAGCATCAGTGTTGCCTCCACGCGAGGGTCAAAGGTGCATAGTGCAAAGGCCGAGAGAAGTTTTGTCAAATATGAACAATCAGATGGCAGAAGCCTATTTGAACAAGAGAAATAAGCTCGACAGTTCCAATTATTCCAATTGGAAATTTAAGTTCCAGATCCTGTTGGAGGGTCAAAACGCATGGAAGATTGCAAATGGTGAAGAGTTGAAGCCGACTCTAGCTACAAGTGGAACAACAACAATAATCCAAGACTGGGAAAAGAGGGACAACAAGGAAAAGGTGCTACTCAAATTGTATGTGAAAGATTGCATTATTCCTCACATTCAAGATTGTAAAGCTGTAGCAGATATCTGGAAAACTCTCAAAGACTTGTACGAGATCAAGAACCCAAATCACCTATTGTTTCTAAAGAGCAAGATTCTCTTCATTAAAATGGAGGAGAATGAATCAGTAGCAGTGTTCATCTCTCGTATCAAGGAGCTTAAGACTAGGATAGGAGACATTGGCGAAATAGTATCACACACTAATTTTGTCACAGTTACATGAATGGTATGACTAAGGACTATCAGATGTTCATCACTGGGTTGAATGCCAGAGAAAAATTCCCCATGTTTGAAGACTTGACGGGGATCCTAATGCAAGAGGAGGAAAGGTGGTTGATCCTGAAACCCTAGAGGTCAGATCTTTACCTAATGGAAAAGAAGAAGCCCTACAAAGGAAAGACAAATGCGAAACACAAAAGCAGAGGAACCCCACAAAGAAAGCCACCTCCATCTCAAAGTATGTCTCCAAACATAAGCGATTCACAACCAAAATGTTTTTATTGTGGTAAATTTGGTCATATGGCTAAACATTGTTGGAAGAAGAAGTGTGATGAAGGTAAACAGAGAGACTAGAAGCATGCAGGTCATCTAGCTAATGCAAATTATAATTCGAATATCAGATTGTTCGTATCCGATTTTGCACTGTCAATTAAGGAGGATGAATCAAAAATCTAGTTCGTGGACTCAGGAGCTTCCTCCCATATGACAGGTAAGAGGCAATGGTTTAATTTTTTTATATAATCTAGCACTGGTATGAAGGTCTACCTTGGAAATGATATAGGGTATGAAATCAAGGGATATGGTGATGTCCCTGTCATACTACCTAATGGAAACATTAGGCATATTCATGATGTTATGTATATACCCGAGATTAAAAAGAACCTAATTTTTGTATCTAGAATAACAGATCGGGATCTTAAGGTAGAGTTCTTTAAATCTCATTGTGTAATTAAAGACATGATGGATTGGATGAAGTCCATTGCAATAGGTGTACATGTAGGAGGATTTTATAAACTAGATGTCCGAACTACGTCACATCAAGAGTTGGCATCATCACCCATGTCTACAGAGAATCTCTGGCATCAAAGATTTGGGCATATAAACTTCAGTGACCTGTTAGAGCCTAGATTTGCCTCAGGCTAAAAAGACAAAGTTCTAGGTCCACATCAAACCATGCTCAGCCTCATAGCTAGCCCTACGAGGACAAGAGAGGGCTCTCTCCGGGTCGATTTCGGCAAAAGATAAGCGATGGGGCTCGAGATGACTGAAATAAAAACTAATTTTAGGCTAGGTATGAAGTACAAGGGTTTTATTTGAGTTTTTTGGGGGTTTTGTGCTGGAAACACGGAAAGGCAAATTGGGCTCGGGGATGAGGCACAGTTTCTACAAACTTCTGATTGGGGCAAGGAAGGCAATCGTTTTGATGTTTTAAAGTGAGTGAATGGATAGATCAGACTGGTGAGGAGCTAAGGAGAGCAAGAGAGTCTCAAGAATTCTCCTTAAACAGATGAAAACATGGAAATTTAAACAAATTCAAAGGCAGAGCATAGCATAGCAGTTAATGGATTCTACCTTAATCACTCATTTGTTCAAATTTAGAAGAAGAGACAGGAAAATGATACACATAACACTAATGAACTTACAATTACTTAGAGAAGAACACCATCAAAAAATAAAGCCACATGGATCCCAAATAGTGCTGCAAAACCCTGGTCTTTCCTTAGCCAAAAAAGGAGAGAAAGAATGTACAATGATATGCCAAAGCAATCCCTAGTATCCAACCCTGAAAATGACTTAGGAATTACATGATATAGACTAGCCCAACCCATTCCCTTGCCTCTAGGGGTCGAGCTGATCATTCTAGGAGTTTTTTGAGCTAATTCTAAACAAGGAACTAAAATCTAGGTAGTCAAACAACTTACCCCTATATGCTAGGAAACTAATTCATTCAGTTCTTTTTCACATTTTAGTGAATGAATCTACCAAAACAAGTAAAAATGTGCCCAAAATTACATCATGGTTATCAAATTACATCAAGATAGATCAAAAATTACATCAAAAAGCAAAACTAGTCAAACTGGCCGAATTTCTGAGCTGGAAGGTGAAAATTTGAGCAAAAATCCTCTATGCACCGCGCCAAATCCTCTATGCGTCGCACCACTTTGAGGCTATGTTTGAGACACTACCTGAAGTCCAAATTGAGCCCAAGTGAGCTTGTTGGAAAGCCCTACCCATATACTTTCTAACTCAAGTGGAATTTCTGAATTTGGATGTCATTTGCCCCTCGAAAACTTCATTCTCCCAATACTGCTTCCTGTGTGTCAAAATAGGGGCAGTGAGCTCATTTTTGAGTGTTTTTGACCTCCTAAGGACTCAAAACTTGCCCAAATTTCTTGGCCATGCACCAGAAACCATGATTTTTCATGAAAAATCCAAAAATGTAAACTTTTTACAATTTGGAGCTCCCTAGCAAAAGCGTGTGCCACATGGCGCGACACATAGGGAGAAAAACCCTGTTTTTTGTGCCAAAATTTGTCAAAATGCCTAAAATGCCCCAAATTTCTTGAAATTTGGGCTAGAGCTTCTTCATTAAGTGTCATGCTAGGCTAAAGAGGCTTCTGCCAATACCTAAAGATGATCAAGCTCCCTTTTCCTCTTTTTCTTCCTTATTGCCTTCTTTAGTTTTTCCTTTAAATTCCTGATTCGTGCCTTGCAGACCTCGTTCCCTGCCATGTAGTGGAAAGCCATGTATCTCAACAATGCATGGTCCTTATCGGCCTTGTCTAGCAGTCTCTCCAAGTGGATGTTGATTCTCTCGAGATTAGACTCCCGATCCTCATTAATCTCTTGCTCCAATGACGTGAGCTCGATTCTTCTCGTTTGTGCAGCTTGGTGATTCTCGCGAATGTTTTGTAACTCCATGATTGTTTTCTGATCTTCAAGCTGTTTATTCCTCTGCTCCAAGTATTTCATGGTCCACTTAGCTCTCTCTAAGTAAAGGGATAAGGCTTGGATCTCTGTTTGCTGCTCCTAGATGATGTCCCTAAGTCTGGCACTTTGTGGGCCCATATCAGTATCATCATCATGAATGAGAATGAAGTTGGTCTCTTGTTCACCTGAAGGCCCCTCATACTGCATTGGCCTCTTGCCTTTGTCCTGTACTTGTGATGCTGATGGAGGAAAACTGTGCTGAACTGCTCCTTTAGTGATGTGTTCAAATTCTACCACCAAGAGGAAACAAATGAAACAAAGGACTGTTAGGAAGAGGGAAAGTAGTAAGGGATTATGGACTATTGGTACTATAGGGATTAGGGAAATGTAGGAGGGTTTTGAGGGATTTGATGTATAGGGTTAGGAATTGTTGTGTAGGGTTTGAGGTGTGAGATTGGAGAATCTGGGACAGAGCATTTAGGAGAAGGAATTAATGAGCTTAGGGGGGTAGGAAATTATGGAATGATAAAAACAAGGGAGGAATGGGAAGGAGGAGTGACTTTGGTAGCAAAAGAGTGAATTATGGAAACCACGGCAATTTCTTTTGAGGCACATTGAAGTAGGGTTTGGATTTTTGTTTCAACCATTAGCATCCATAAAACACCATCACTCAACACAAAAATGGATTAAACATCAAGATGTCGACCCTACCTGGGAAATCCACGCAAATAAATGGCAATTTGGAGAAATTTCAAACATTTTCGAGCTTTGGACTGTATGCTTTGCGCCGCATACCCAACGTGCCACGCCGTCCCAGTGTGTCGTGCCTGAGGAAATTTACACTGGGTTTCTCCTCCCAGTGCACCGTGACTCTCCAGTGCACCACGCCACCTGCTCTATTCACCACACCGGCCAAGTTTCCTCCAACTTCACCCAAATCGCACACTAACTCGACCAATTTTCTTTGAGTGACTTCTCTTTGGTCTTGGCATGCAAATGACATTGATCTTCATGAAAATATCTTTATAAATACATGGATTTGATTTTTGACTCTCCAAGACCCATCTTTGTAATGTTTTGGCATTGGCACTTTTTCCATTTTAGTACAACTCTGCTTTTAAATTTCCTTTTTGATTTTTTGACTGAAATGATGAAATTCTTGGAAATTTTTTGCAAGGATAGCTGACATGGAATTTGGCAAAGGAGACCAGGGTTGCACCTGAAGAAATCAACTGAAAAACTTTTGAAAATTATTACAAAAACGGAATGTTGAATTTTCTTCAAAACAAAGTTTTGAAGAAGAGTCATAATCCATCGATATGACGATGAAATTTGTGAAATAAAAAAACATGTGTAGAACCTTCCTCTGGCCTGCTGGCATTTGGACATTATGAAGACACAATTTGTGAAACCCTAGACCTAGTGACTGAAAATAACTCTTGCTGATCAAAAGACACGAAAACTTGATTTTTATGAACAGACCTGAGCCAGCAGTGCAAAGCATGAGGGGTGATGAATGACCAAACCCTTCCGTCATATTATGGCATTCCCCTAGCGGAATGCAACTGAGTGAAACGAGCGAGACACCTAAAAATGAAATGAAAAAGGAGTTTTGATCTCTGACGGAGGACTGACAAGACTGACTCTCACATTGGCTCCAATGGGGATGGTAGCTCCTTGGAGGTGCCAAGAACAACAGATCTCTGGAAGAGCTTGACAGTGCCTTCATCCATTGGGCAGTGGAGTCCATTATTTTGGCAAATCAACACAAAACTGTTAACTTATTTACTGACGGAAATTTTGACTCAAACTAACTCAACTTTAAAACTCTAATGACTGAAAAGCTGACTTTAACAAACTAACTCAAAATGACTAAGACCTGAACTTAAAACTTAAAGCTTGGTGGTAGTACATGACCACCTTTGTTTCTTACAAGACAATATACGATCAAACTATATCAAAATGCCAATGTAACCAATCAAGCAAATGCCTTCTTGATTGATTCTCCTGATCAGAACTCTTGGTCAACAACAGATACTGGTAACTAGGCATCCAAAAACACAGCTGACCATGATCTCCTTCATCACTGAATACTTCAATAATCACCTTCATCGCTGACTGCAACAAATTTGCCATTGGATCCTGAAAAATATGAAGTCTTCCTTTCTGCTGAAAGAGCAAGGTGTATTTTTCCCTTGCTTCTGATCTATCTTCATCATGCACTTTAGTAAAAGTATGTTCCTGGTCCTCAAAAAAATTTGAACAAGTAGATGAGCAGATCTCCTATTGGAAAAACATTTCAAAACATGAGGCATATGAAGAGGAATTGGAAAGGTAATCCTGAATATTCTAATCTTCTATATTGTGAATATATTGTAAGTCATCTTCATATGATTTGATAGCCAGATTCTCATTACATTCATCAATTATAAGAAAATAAACTTCAGATGGTTCTTGATACTCAAACGTGATATTTCTATCATCTACCATAAATTCATCCAAAGAATATTTTTCACTTACTTGCACAAAGATCTCATCTTGTTGTTCACTTACTTGACCTGACTGGATCATCTATTTATGAAGGACTTGCTCTAATGACATGGGAACAGTTGGATCCATAACTCTGTCTTCTTTATTCCAGATGTTTTCAGCAGCAGGGTTCTCCTTCATGGGATTCAGTACAAGGTATTATTGGTCATCACAATCTACATCTAGATCTGAAATGGTTGAGTTAACGTTATCACATTATGAAATTGAAACTCAACTTCCCTACATGATGTCTTCCTTTATGGACAGATCTGAAACAACACTTTCTCTTTTGTCACTTTCAGCCATATGGACATCTTGAACCTGATGATCTATAAAACGGATTACAGGACTGACATCCTTTTCAGGAGAGGAAGAAGTTCCACCATCACCTTCTTGACCATGTGCACACTGCAGATCTGCGTTAACTTGAGCTAGAACATGACCGATCAAGAGTTCATCTATCTCGTCTTCAGACAGAGGAGATAATACTTTTTGTTTTCTCTTGCTCAAACAGTGATTGTCTTCATTAATTTCAAGTGAAGGAGTGTACAAATTTTCCTCATACTGCTGATCCATTTCATGTAATTCTTGTTGACTGTCAAGATGAAAAATTCCTTCATCTTCCATCGTACTAAGATCTTGATCTTGCTGCAAATTTTCCTGATCATCTTGATAATTATCACTCTCTTTATGCTGCTGAAATGGATTTTCATACAGGACCTCCATGATCTCATCATCCATGAAGTCATCATCTTCATAAACTTTTTCAAGATTCTTAATAAAACTATGAACATGTTTGCAACAGTTCTGAACTAGATTTAATGATGGATAAGAGTCTTCATACTTCTCAAAGAACATGGCGTGAAAATTCTTTAAACAGTAAATACAAGCATGGGGCAAACTTTCATACCAAGATTGGGCTTCACCTTTCAGGGTGGCCAGGAAAATCTTCATCAAGCAATCTTCAGGAAAATCAACCTTCAACTTGCGAATATGCATGTGAAATCTAACCAGATGTAAGGTAGCATCCTTCCTACCATCATCTTTAAACGTAGGAAAATTATTTGACCAATCTACCTTAGGAATTTTATTTGGAAAACCTGGAATGTGATCTCGGCTCATGGGAGCGTATCTTCTTGCAACCTACTCCATCTTGAAAACCTTAAAGCTATTGATCTTCCTGTAGTGGAGTCACCATGAAGGATTGATTTATGGATTTTTCAGTGAATGGAGTCATCAGGTGAATGACTTAAGCTTTGCTGTGTCTGATCATTGTCCACCATCAACAATCAGATCTGAACTTGATGCATGTACTGGGGTGATTGTTTAGATCAGATGTTCAGTTTATAAACTAGACCAGAGATTGACTGAAGTAGCTTTTCTCTACTTGCGCTAATGCAAAGCAAGGGCGTTTCAAAGGATACCTAGCTAATCTTCAGGCTCCATATGTAGTCCACAAAACCAAACAATGAAAATAAAATTTCTTCCCTAGTATGGTCACCACTATGTTAGAGCCTAGATTTGCCTCAGGCTGAAAAGACAAGGTTCTAGGTCCACATCAAACCACGCTCAACCTTGTAGCTAGCCTTACGAGGATAGGAGAGGGCTCTCTCCGGGTCGATCTCGGCAAAAGACAAGTGATGGGGCTCGAGATGACTGAAATAAAAGCTAATTTTAGGCTAGGTATGAAGTACAAGGGTTTTGATTTGAGTTTTTTGGGGGTTGGGCTCGGGGATGAGGCACAGTTTCTGCAGAGTTCTGATTGGGGCAAGGAAGGAAATCGTTTTGATGCTTTAAAGTGAGTGAATGGATAGATCAAAGTGGTGAGGAGCTAAGGAGAGCAAGAGAGTCTCAAGAATTCTCCTTAAACAAATGAAAACATGGAAATTTAAACAAATTCAAAGGCAGAGCATAGCAGTTAATGGATTCTACCTTAATCACTCATTTGTTCAAATTCAGAAGAAGAGACAGGAAAATGATACACATAACACTAATGAACTTACAATTGCTTAGAGAACAACACCATCAAAACATAAAGCCACATGGATCCCAAATAGTGCTGCAAAACCCTGGTCTTTCCTTAGCCAAAAATGTAGAGATAGAATGTACAATGATATGCCAAAGCAATCCCTAGTATCCAACCCTGAAAATGACTTAGGAATTACATGATATAGACTATCCCAACCCATTCCCTTGCCTATATGGGTCAAGCTCATCATTCTAGGAGTTTTTTGAACTAATTCTAAACAAGGAACTGAAATCTAGGTATTCAAACAACTTACCCCTATATGCTAGGAAACTGATTCATTCAGTTCTTTTTCACTTTTTAGTGAATGAATCTACCAAAAAAAATAAAAATGTGCCCAAAATTACATCATGGTTATCAAATTACATTGAGATAGATAAAAAATTACATCAAAAAGCAAAACTAGTCAAACTGGCCGAATTTCTGAGCTGGAAGGTGAAAAATTGAGCAAAAATCCTCTATGCACTGCGCCAAATCCTCTATGCGTCGCGCCACTTTGAGGCTAATTTTGAGGCACTTCCTGAAGTCCAAATTGAGCTCAAGTGAGCTTGTTGGAAAGCCCTACCTGTCTACCTTCCAACCGAAGTCGAATTTCTGAATTTGGATGTAATTTTCCCCTCCAAAACTTCATTCTCCCAAGACTGCTTCCTGTGTGTCAAAATAGGGCCACTGAGGTCATTTTTTGAGTGTTTTTGACCTCCCGAGGACTCAAAACTTGCCCAAGTTTCTTGCCCATGCACCAGAAACCATGATTTTTCATGAAAAATCCAAAAATGTAAAATTTTCGCAATTTGGAGCTCCCTAGCAAAAGCGCGCGCCACGTGGCGCGACGCACAGGGATAAAAACCCTGTTTTTTGTGCTAAAATTTGTCAAAATGCCAAAAATGCCCCAAATTTCTTGAAATTTGGGCTGGAGCTTCTTCATTAAGTGTCATGCTAGGCTAAAGAGGCTTCGGCCAATATCTAAAGACGATCAAGCTCCCTTTGCCTCTTTTGCTTCCTTATTGCCTTCTTTAGTTTTGCCTTTAAATTCCTTATTCGTGCCTTGCAGACCTTGTTCCGTGCCATGTAGTGGAAAGCCATGTGTCTCAACAATGCATGGTCCTTATCGGCCTTGTCCAGCAGTCCCTCCAAGTGGATGTTGATTCTCTCGAGATTAGACTCTCGATCCTCATTAATCTCTTGCTCCAATGACGTGAGCTCTGTTCTTCGCCTTTGTGCAACTTGGCGATTCTCGCGGATGTTTTGTAACTCCGTGATTGCTTGCTGATCTTCACGCTGTTTGTTCCTCTGCTCCAATTATTTCATGGTCCACTTAGCTCTCTCCAAGTCAAGGGATAAGGCTTGGATCTTTGTTTTCTGCTCCTGGATGATCTCCCTAAGTTTGGCACTTTGTGGGCCCGTATCTGTATCATCATCATGAATGAGAATGAAGTCGGTCTCTTGTTCACCTGAAGGCCCCTCATATTGCATTGACCTCTTGCCTTTGTCCTGTACCTGTGATGCTGAGGGAGGAAAATTATGCTAAACTTCTCCTTTAGTGATGTGTTCAAATTCTGCCACCAAGGGGAAACAAATGAAACAAAGGACTGTTAGGAAGAGGGAAAGTAGTAAGGGATTAGGGACTATTAGGACTATAGGGATTAGGGAAATGTAGAAGGGTTTTGAGGGATTTGATGTAGGATTTGATGTATAGAGTTAGGAATTGTTGTGTAGGGTTTGAGGTGTGATATTGGAGAATTTGGGACAGAGCATTTAGGAGAAGGAATTAATGAGCTTATGGGGGTAGGAAATTAGGGAATGATAAAAACAAGGGAGGAATGGGAAGGGGGAGTGACTTTGGTAGCCAAACAGTGAATTGTGGAAACCACAACAATTTCTTTTCAGGCACGTTGAAGTAGGGTTTGGATTTTTGTTTCAATCATTAGCATCCATAAACCACCATCACTGAGCACAAAAATGGATGAAACATCAAGATGTCGACCCTACCTGGCAAATCCACGCAAATAAATAGAAATTTGGAGAAATTTCAAACATTTTCGGGCTTTTGGCTATATGCGCCGCGCCGCATACCCAACGTGCTGCGTCGTCCCATTGTGTCGTGCCTGAGGAAATTTACACTGGGTTTCTCCTCCCAGTGCACCGTGACTCTCGAGTGCACCACGCCACCTGCTCTATTCGCCACACCGGCCAAGTTTCCTCCAACTTCACCCAAATCGCACACTAAACCAATTTTCTTTGAGTGACTTCTATTTGGTCTTGGCATGAAAATGACATTGATCTTCATGAAAATATCTTTATAAATACATGGATTTGATTTTTGACTCTCCAAGACCCATATTTGTAATGTTTTGGCATTGGCACTTTTTCCGTTTTAATATAACTCTGTTTTTAACTTTCCTTTTTGATTTTTTGACTGAAATGATGAAATTCTTGGCATTTTTTTTGCAGGGATAGCTGACATGGAATTTTGCAAAGGAGACCAGGGCTGTGCCTGAAGAAATCAATTGAAAAACTTTTGAAAATTATTACAAAAACGAAATGTTGAATTTTCTTGAATTTTCTTCAAAACAGAGTTTTCAAGAAGAGTAATAATCCATCGATATGACGATGAAATTTCTGAAATAAAAAAACATGTGTAGAACCTCCCTCTGGCCTGCTAGCGTTTGGACATTGTGAAGACACAATTTGTGAAACCCTAGACCTGGTGACTGAAAATAAATCTTGCTGATCAAAGCACACGAAAACTTGATTTTGATGAACAGACCTGAGCCAACAGTGCAAAGCATGAGGGGTGATGAATGACCAAACCCTTCTGTCAGATTATGGCATACCCCTAGCGGAATGCAACTGAGTGAAATGAGCGAGACACCTAAAAATTAAATGCAAAAAGAGTTTTGATCTCTGACGGAGGACTGACAAGACCGACTCTAACATGACCTACTACTTCTTCAGAAAAAAGGTATGGTGAATGGTCTTCCTATTTTGAAGAGTATGCATGTTGACTCTAAAGCATGTTGTTGGCATTATGGCAGTGATTTAGAGCTATGGCACAGATGTTGTCCTTGATGGAAACTCTCTCTGGTGATAGATCTTCGTTCCACATCTCAGTTCAGGCTTTCAGAATGAAGAAAAAGATATATACGCAGGTTCACCTAGACAAAGGCGCGTATACATGCGGGTTAGACGTTACAAAGGCGCGTATGCGTATACACGCACTTTCACGCAAGGAAAAGTGCGTATATGTTGGAGAACTTACTCTTGGGCCGTGGTATTTAATCCTTGGTATTTGAACCTATGGTTTTGGACCATGGTA
This sequence comes from Pinus tabuliformis, assembly GCA_031772625.1. Lineage (NCBI taxonomy): Eukaryota > Viridiplantae > Streptophyta > Pinopsida > Pinales > Pinaceae > Pinus > Pinus tabuliformis. The sequence continues at coordinate 1,171,062,834 of CM062809.1, forward strand.
TCTCGTCAGAAGTGTTGATCCCAAGTATTGGGTCCTTGGTATTGTTTTATTATGGTTCTGGACCGTGGTATTGTGAAAGGCCTAAGACGATAAAAGAGGAAGGAGATAATTTGGCAAAGGACAATCTGAATGAATTGAATATCTAATAAGTACTAGATCTGAAATATTGGTGATTGGGGTTATGGTGCAAATCTGGATCTGAATGAAGGAGGAACCTTAGCGCAAAGAGAAGGATAAGTTCTCTTGATGGGTCATAATCTTTAGGCTTGAATGATAACATCTTTGCATGATTTTGATCTGTTATAGGTGGCGCATGCTTGATCTATAAATCTGATAATTTGGGTTAATTAGTGTCTGACTATTTGAAAGAGTGAAGTATCTTTTATAGATCTATACGCAGGTTCAGTGAAGCGAAGGCGCGTATACACGCTGGTTCAGTGAATAAAAACAGTGTATACGCAGGTTTCTCCAAACAGAGAAGCATATGCATGCAGGTTTCATGTTATTGAAGTAGTGTATATCTTTTGAGTTGTGATCTAGCTGCTTCTGTTTATTGCTACAGTGTTCTGGGTTCAGAATCTGGTGTGTGGTTACTGTTACTGTGTTTTGGGTACAGCTGTCAGAGAAGTATCTACTTGATTCAGTTCTAATTGGTGAAAAGGAGATTGATTGATGCAGAAATTCTTGATGATTGATTGATGTTCATGGATCCTGTCTGAAAAATTATGAAATGTGGTCCCTGGAAGAAAGAGAAGGTTGTAGCCTTTTGTAGGCCAACACCTACGTACTAGTATCTTGGCTAGTGCAAGAGCTAAGGGGGTTGTAGCTCCCTTCCATGAGAAGTTGGAGAATGAGAGAGGGTTGTAGCTCTCTGCAGGTTGCACAACCTGCGTACTGGTAAAGGACTGCACCAGTACATTGTAAAAAGAAGTTTCTAATTAAAGAAGATAGAGATGAATAGCAGCAGGTGGTTTTCACCCTCATTGGGTTTCCACCTTATATCTTGTGTTCTTGTGTGTGTGATTTTCTTCAGATCTGTTTCACTATTTCTGGTTATTGCTTATTTGATCCTAATACATAGATTAATGATCAACATGAGTAAGATAAATTAATTTATAAGTCTGCATTGCATACACGGGTTTCCTTCTCTGTAGTTGCGTATATACGTGGTTTTATCTAACTGAAGTAGTGTATATGATCTGGGTTTGAAAAAGAAAATAATTGACTTGATAATACTGATTCACCCCCCCTCTCAATATTATTTCCAACAATTGGTATCAGAGCAGGTCCTTCTGAAGAAGCTTGATCGCTTGAAGGAAGATCCATCATCATGAGCATCTATGAGAGAGAAGCATCTATCAGGCCACCAATTTTTGATGGGACCAACTTTGTCTATTGGAAGGTAAGAGTCACAGCCTATCTGCAATCTCTTGGTAAAAAAGTCTGGGATATCATAGATACAGGGTACACGTTTCCATCAGCAACTCCTACAGATCCGGCTAAGAAGAAGAAATAAGAAACAAATGAAAAGGCTGTCAATACTATATTAGGATGTCTATCTCAATCATAATTCGTGAAGGTTATGCAGTATAAATCCGCAAAAGAAATATGGGACAGGATAGTTCTGAGCTATGAAGGAGATGAACAGGTAAAACAAGCAAAACTTCAAACCCTTAGAATTCTGTATGAAACTCTCAGAATGCACAATGATGAAAGTGTGGCTAACTATTTTCTTCGTGTAGATGAGATTGTTAATTGTATGAAAAATTTGGGTGAAGAAATAAAAGAGGTTGTTGTGGTTGAAAAGGTTCTAATATCTTTGTCCCCTAGGTTTGAATCTAAAGTTTCTGCAATAGAAGAAAAATAGAATCTACGAAACCTTACCATGTCACAGTTGCACGAAATTTTGACTGCTTATGAAATGAGGAAAGGAGGACCATCAGACAGGAGAGAATTTGCTTTCAAGGCTTCAGGCAAAGGAGATTACAATGAGCCAGTACACGTGTCAGAAGAAGAGGAAGAATCAAATTTTGTCAAGAACCTTCAACGGGGTGCTGGAAGATTCAGAGGTAAGTTACCTTTCAAATGCTTTGCTTGTAGAAGAGTTGGTCACTATGCTGCCAAATGTCCTCATAAGGATAAGATTGACAAGGGTAAGGAACCTGTTAGATGGAACAAGAAACATAATGAAAATAAGAAAAGCTATTACACTCATGAAGATAGTGATGGATTTTCAAATAGTGACGAAGATGAACAAGGTAATAGATATAAACTTTTAATGGCTTTTGAAGATGATGATTTTGTGGATGCTATAAATGAATAAAGTCTTTATGATGAAATTTCTAGACTCAAAATTTGTTTAGAAGAGAAGAATGTGATCATAGATACTCTACAATTCCAACTTGCTGAAAAGGAAAAACATCATGAAAAGTTAGAATGTGAAATTGTGGGACTGAGAAAAGAAATTGAAAAAACAAAAGCTCTCAATCTTAGATTTGTTAAAGGATCTAACATGTTAGATGACATTATCAAAGTGCAGCGCTCTCCACTAATCAAGACAGGTCTCAGATATAATGAAGAAACAACTCAAGTGTAGAAACCATCTACCTCCAAGAGTTATCTTGACGCTGCAAGGAGAAGTGAACAAAGACCCAATGGGAATCACCAGGTAAATCAGGGACAATTTACCTCAAGAATGAACAAAGACTACTAGGTAAATCGAGGGCAATCTACTTTAAGGACAAAGAGAAGCTACAACCAGCCACAGGTAAAACCTTCTCAATTTGCCTCAAGAATGGATGTCAATAGGAACTACAATCATTTGGCTGGTAGATTTGATAATCACAGGAGTTTCTTCAATGGCCAATGCTTTTCTTGTCATAACTTTGGTCACAAAGTAGCTCAATGTGTTGCCTATAAGACAATCATGACTAGAGAAGCTCATAAGAAGAGGAGTATGACTGGGATCATGAAAAGGACCTACAACAACTTCTCTGCTCTTGAAAATGAAATAGAATGTTCTATTTGTAACATTTCGGTCATGAAGATTATGAATGCAGGAGCAGGTTTCGGCAGACAACTCAAGCCTCGAGTGCCAAATCATGGAGAATAAAAGAACCCCAACCAGAAAGATGTGGTATAGCCTTATATGCGGAAGGGAAAGAAAATCAATGGTACATCGACAGTGGATGATCAAAACATATGACAGGTGATAAAGAAAAACTTCAGTCATATAGTGCCTAAGAGAAGGAGAAGAAGGTTTCTTTTCGAAATGACACCCCTGCTCTCATAAAAGGTAAAGGTTCTATTCAGTTGAAAGAAAGGGTCAAAGCTGGAAATTTCATGTACGTTGATGGAATAAAGCATAATCTATTAAGTGTCAGCCAGATGTGCGATCAAGGAACTAAGGTAATATTTCGATCAAATGGATGTAGTGTTCGTGATCTTGATACATGAAAAACAGTGATCAAAGGCATAAGGACTCCAAATAATTTATACATATTCAAAGAAGGACAACATCAATGCTATCTGAGCAAGAATGATGAACACTGGCTATGGCACAGAATATTGGGGCATCTTAGTTTCTCAAAAATAAGGAAAGCATGCAAATACCAGGCAGTTCATGGTATTCCAGACATTAGAATCCCAGACAATACAATATGCAAATCATGTCAGTTTGGTAAGAAAACCAGAACTAAATTCCATGAGAAGGAAGCATCAGTCAGCAGGCCGCTTGAACTTGTCCATATTGATGTATGTGGACCAACTAGGAAAAGGTCACCTCGAGGAGAAGAATACTTTATATTATTCATTGATGACTATTCCAGGATGTGATGGATAGGACTTATGAAGCACAAAGATGAAGCCTTTGAAAAATTCAAATCATTAAAAGCCTTGGTGGAGAACGAATCAGACCTCAGAATCAAATGCCTCAGGTCGGATCGAGGAGGAGAATTTACCTCGAATGAATTTTTCGTTTTTTGTGAAGAACATGGAATAAGAAGGGAATTCTCTACAGCTAGGACTCCTCAACAAAATGGAGTAGTGGAAAGGATGAACAAAACGGTTCAACAAATGGCTTGTGCAATGCTTGATGAGTCTGGAACTCCCGCAACTTTCTTGGGTGAAGATGCATTTGCTGTAGTTGTTGTTCTCAACAAGACAAATGTCCGGGTGAATAGCACTCAAACTCCTCATGAGCTCTAGTATGGTGAGACTCCTTCGGTAAAATATTTCAAAATTTTTGGAAGCAAATGCTATATTAAAAATAATGATGAAAATCTTGGCAAGTTTGAACCTAGAGCAGATGAAGGCATTCTCCTTGGTTATTCTCCTCACAGCAAGGCATATAAGTGTTACAACAAAAGACTTGGAAAAATTGTTGACAACATTGATGTAGTGGTTGATGAAGAAGGAAACATTCCTAGGCAAGTGAATTCCGAAGATCTCGAAGATGATGAGGACTATCCTTCAATATCAAATCAGAACTATGATGAAGAAGAAGCTCAAGAGGAACCAAAAGAACAGATAAGAATAGAAGAGAAGACTCCATCTAGGTACGTTCAGAAGAATCATCTAGAATGTCAAATTTTGGGGCAGAAAGAGGTAGGTATACAAACAAGAAGAACAATTGCAGAAGCCTCAAGCTATTTGGCCTTGCTCTCCTCCACTGAACCACAAAATGTAAAAGAAGCATGCAAGGATGAATGTTGGGTCAAGGCAATGGATGAAGAACTTGAGCAGATTGAAAAGAATAACACTTGGGAGTTGGTTCCTAGAGCAAAAGATAAGAATGTCATAGGGACAAAATGGATCTTCAAAAATAAGTTGAATGAAAATGGGGAAGTGATTAGAAACAAGGCCAGACTTGTCTGTAAAGGGCATGCTCAACAAGAAGGAATAGACTTCGAAGAAACTTTTGCTCCCGTTGCTAGACTTGAGGCCATCAGAATGTTCCTTGCTCTCTCTAGCTTTCAGAAGTTCAAAGTATTTCAAATGGACGTGAAATCAGCCTTTCTGAATGGAGACTTAGAAGAAGAAGTGTACATTGAGCAACCAGATGGTTTCATTCTTGGGAATGATCCAAATCTTGTATGCAGACTAAAAAAGGCTCTCTATGGTCTTAAATAGGCTCCAAGGGCTTGGTACTACCATTTGGACAAATATCTTCATCAACAAGGTTTTTCAAAAGGATCAGCAGAAAGCAATATTTATATAAAAATTGAAAATGACAAATTGCTAATACTTGTTGTGTATGTAGATGATATTATCTTTGGCGGCAATGAAGAAGCTATGAGTCAAAGCTTTGCCTTGGTGATGCAGAAACAATTCAAAATGTCTTTGCTTGGAGAACTGACATATTTTCTTGGATTGAAAATCCAACAAAATGTAGGCGGTATCTTTTTTGTCTCAAACCAAGTATCTCAAGAAGATCTTGAAGAAATATGGCATGGAAGATGCAAAACCAGTATGTACCCCCATGGTTACAGGATGCAACCTCAGTGCAAATGATGAATTAGGAGCAGTGCATCAACGAACCTATAGATCTATGATTTGAATTCTACTTTATTTGACAGGTACCTGGCCAGACATCATGCATGCAGCGGGAATAGTTGGAAGATTTCAGGAAAATCCAAAGGAAACTCATCTTCAGGCAGTGAAGAGAATTTTCAAGTTCTTCAAGGAACTCAAAACTATGGCTTATGGTATCCTAGAGATACAGATCTCAATCTTCATGCTTATACAAATGCAGATTGGGCTGGAAGCGTGGATGACAGAAAGAGCACAAGTGGTGGTGCATTCTTTATGGGTTCCATATTAGTATCTTGGTTCAGCAAGAAACAAATTTCGATTGCTTTATCTACAGCTGAAGCGGAATATGTGGCTGCTGCATCTTGTTGCACTCAACTCCTTTGGATGATGCAAACCTTGCAGGATTTTTAGATCACTTGTACACCACCTATCTCCATCTTATGTGATAATACAAGTGCAATCAGCATTTCAAACAACCCATTCATGCATTCAAAGACCAAGCACATACCGATCAAGTATCACTTTCTCCGGAAACAAGTGTTGGAACAAAAGGTCACATTGGAGTATGTTCCTTCTAAGGAACAAGTTGTTGATATTCTCACCAAACCACTGCCTAGGGAAACTTTTGAATACCTCAGACAGAAGCTGGGAGTAGTTGCAGCATCATCTTGCTATTAAAACTTGTCTGTTTCAGAGAAAAATGGGTGTACGCGAGTTTCCTGAGGAGGATCCGCGTACATACACCAGTTTGTGCAGAGACAGTCACGTATATGGAGGTTTGATGGATATCAGTAGGGACAGGCTCTGGTTGAAGATATTCTGATATGGGTCTAACAGAGACCATCTGGAGCAGGTTCAGGGGGAGCAGATAAACTTCTAATGATGCATTGTTGGCATTACCTTAGAAGCTTTTGGTTCTAGTTCACAGCTGTTGTTGGTTTCAGGTGGAACAAAGGCAGAGGAAGAACAGAAGGAAATCTCGGTTGCCGATCTGAATGGTGATTGACAAATGCTGTTGCTATCAGTTATTGGTGACTTTCATAAGTCTTGCTCTAGATATTTCGTCTCTATGTCATGTATCTCTTTTATAGTGTCAAGCTCATGTAACAGCCTATTTTGGTTTCCCCACTATGCCTGGGATGAAGATGTAATGTACCTGGTTGTCATGTGTAAATTTCTTATGTATCCCCACTTGGTTGGGTGGATGATCCCCACTTGATTGGGAGATGGATTGAGTCTTCTGGTGATAGGAAGGTCCTTTATGATGTATGGATCTTCTTGAAGAACATCTTTTCGTAGATCTTGCCTACAGTCAGGGGGAGCATGCTCAGCACAGCAGGGCAGAGATTTCAGCATATACTCAGGGGGAACACAACCCTTTGCCATTGATGAAAAAGGGGGAGAATGAATTTGAGGATCTTGGGGTTGCCATCAAGTCCAAAGGGGGAGATTGTTGGAATTATGGCACTAATTTAGAGCTATGGCATAGATGTTGTCCTTGATGGCAACTCTCTCTGGTGACAGATCTCAGTTCCAGATCTCAGTTCAGGCTTTCAGAATGAAGAAAAAGATATATACGCAGGTTCACCTAGACAAAGGCGCATATACACGCGGATTAGACGTTACAAAGGTGCGTATGTGTATACACGCACTTTCACGCAAGGAAAAGCGCATATATGTTGGAGAACCTACTTTTGGGCCGTGGTAGTTAATCCTTGGTATTTGAACCTATGGTTTTGGACCATGGCATCTTGTCAGAAGTGTTGATCCCAAGTATTAGGTCCTTGGTATTGTTTTATTATGGTTTTGGACCGTGGTATTCTGAAAGGCACAAGACTATAAAAGAGGAAGTAGATCATTTGGAAAAGGACAATCTGAATGAATTGAATATCTAATAAGTATTAGATCTGAAATATTGGTGATTGGGGTTATGGTGCAGATCTGGATCTGAATGAAGGAGGAACCTTAGCACAAAGAGAAGGATAAGTTCTATTGATGGGTCATAATCTTTAGGCTTGAATGATAATATCTTTGCATGATTTTGATCTATTATAGGTGGTGCATGCTTGATCTATAAATCTGATAATCTGGGTTAATTAGTGTCTGACTATTTGAAAGAGTGAATTATCTTTTATAGATCTATATGCAGGTTCAGTGAAGCGAAGGCGCGTATACACGCTGGTTCAGTGAATAAAAACAACGTATACGCAAGTTTTTCCAAACACAGAAGCGTATGCACACAGGTTTCAGTTTATTGAAGTAGCGTATATCTTTTGAGTTGTGATCTAGTTGCTTCTGTTTATTGATGCAGTGTTCTAGGTTCAGAATCTGGTGTGTGGTTACTGTTACTGTGTTTTGGGTACAACTGTCAAAGAAGTATCTACTTGATCCAGTTCTAATTGGTGAAAAGGAGATTGATTGATGCAGAAATTCTTGATGATTGATTGATGTTCATGGATCCAGTCTGAAAATTTATGAAATGTGGTCCCTGGAAGAAAGAGAAGGTTGTAGCCTTTTGTAGGCCAACACCTACGTACTAGTATCTTAGCTAGTGCAAGAGCTAAGGGGGTTGTAGCTCCCTTCCAGGAGAAGCTGGAGAATGAGAGAGGGTTGTAGCTCTCTGCAGGTTGCAGCCTGCGTACTGGTAAAGGACTTCACTAGTACATTGTAAAAAGAAGTTTCTAATTAAAGAAGATAGAGACGAATTGCAGCAGGTGGTTTTCACCCTCATTTGGTTTCCACCTTATATCTTGTGTTCTTGTGTGTGTGATTGTCTTCAGATCTGTTTCACTGTTTCTGGTTATTGTTTGTTTGATCCTAATACACAGATTAATGATCGACATCAGTAAGATAAATTAATTTATAAGTCTGCATTGCATACGCAGGTTTCCTTCTCTGTAGTTCCGTATATACGCTGTTTTATCTAACTGAAGTAGCGTATATGATCTGGGTTTGAAAAAGAAAATAAGTGACCTGATAATACTGATTCGCCCCCCCTCTCAGTATTATTTCCAACACATGTGCCCTTGGTAAATTACATAGAGTTTAATTTCCTGCTATTGCTGATAGGAAGTAGAGGGATATACTTGAACTTGTACACACTGATCTATGTGGAGCAATGTAGACAAGGTCGTTAGGATGGGCCTACAATTTCCTTATTTTTGTTAATGATTGTACAAGGTTCACTTCGGTGTATTTCCTCAGGTAGAAAAGTCATGCTTTTGAATACTTCAAGAAATTCAGAAGTATGATTGAGAATCGAACAGGAAAGTTCATTAAAATTCTTCACTGAGACCAATATGGAAAATTCAAGAAGGGTGACTTCATAAAATACTACAAAGAACGCAAAATACAACAGCAGTTCACAACACCTTACACTCCTCAGCAAAACGAGGTTGTGGAAAGGAAAAGCATAACCCTCGTGGAATGTGCCCACAGTGTGTTGAAAGTTAAGAATCTGACCAATGGTTTTTGGGCATAAGTTGTAAACACTGTAGTGTATCTTAAGAATAGGAGTCCTACTAAATGTTTGGATTATAAAACTCCTTTCGAAGCATTGTTTGGTTCCAAGCTTGCAGTAAGTCATCTTAGAGTCTTTGGATGTAAGGCTTTTTCTCATGTCTCGAAAGATGATTGGAAGAAGTTAGATTCAAAAGCCATTAAGTGTACTTTTGTTAGATACTGTAGTGAGTTTAAGGCTTATGATTTGTTTAATACTTTGACTCATAAGGTGTTTGCAAGTAGAGATGTGGTATTTCATGAATAGGTAGATGATCAGAACCTTGTTTGTAGTGATGAAGATGGCATGTGCCTTTACGATGAAAAGATGGTGATGAAACATGGGTCGGTGAACAACAATAGTAGCTGCAGCAATAACAGGACAAAGAAGAAGTGGGTGATCAAATCAGGATTGAAATCACTCCACAGAGGGGAGATCAGAACAAGTTTGAAGCCACTGCACCACTCAGAAGATCAAGTAGGAAGATACAATTGCCAGCCAAATACAGGGACCATGCACTCATTACTGGTACCTTGAACATTGTTGAACCTTCTAATTTTAATGAAGCTAGTCAAAGTAATGAATGAAGGGAAACAATGCAGGATGAATATGCATCTATCATTAAAAATAATTCCTGGGATTTAGTTCAGCTTCTTGAAGGCAAACAACTCATAGGGTACATATGGATATACAAATTAAAGTTTAAAGCAGATAGATCTATAGATAAAAATAAAGCTAGGTTGGTCGTAAACGGGTATTCCCAAAAAGAAGGTATAGATTACAAGGAAACCTTCACCTTGGTAGATAAAATAAACACAATTAGAATGATTATTGCATTAGCTACTCAACACCACTAGAAAATACACCAGCTAGATGTAAAGTCTGCTTTCTTAAATGGAGATCTGAAAGAGGAAGTATATCTAATGCAACCAGAGGGGTTTGTCAAGAAAGGGGAAGAGAATTTAGTCTGCACATTAGAGAAGGATTTATATGGACTAAAACAAACTTCGAGATCCTGGTATGAAAAAATAGATTCATTCTTTCTTAAGCATGGGTATATCAATTGCAAAAATGATCGTAACTTGTATACTATGTATGATGATGATGGGCGGATTGTATTGATTTCTTTGTTTGCAGATGATCTGATTATGATAGGAAATGCAGACAAACTCATTGAAGAAATCAAGTAGTAGTTGTCACAGATGTTCAAAATGAAAGACCTTGGAGAACTCGATTACTGTTTGGGGTTAGAAGTTTGGAGAGATTGAGGCTAGACTTTCTTGTCCCAAGGCAAGTATGTCAAGAGTTCATTGAACAAGTTTAAAATGGATCAGTGTAAGGCTGCATTTGTACCACTATAGCAGAACAACAAATTACAGGTTAATGATGGCTCGAAAGAGGTAGATGTAACATTGTACAAAAAGCTAGTTGGGAGTCTCCTCTATTTTACTACAGCTAGGCCTGATCTGGCTTATGCAGTCAGCGTATTGAGCCAGTGTATGTCTCAGTCTCACAAGAACCATTGGGTTGCAGAAAAAGGAGTGCTAAGCTATCGACAAGGAACCTTAGATTTTGGCATTTTATATTTTGATTCATTTGATGTTAGATTGGCAGAATCTACCGACTCTGACTGGGTAGGAAACTTGGATGATCAAAGATCCATTATAGGATATGCTTTCAGCATTAGATTTTGGGTCATTTCATGGTGCAGTAAAAGGCCACATAATATCAAGCCATGTGTGCAGCAGTGGTTACGAAGATTTATCCAAGATGCGAGAGAAGAGAAAACAGAAGACGCGACTATCAAATGTGATAATCAAAGTTCTATCAAACTTGCTTATAATCTGGTGTTCCATAGAAACACCAAGCACATACATACACAATTTCATTTTTTAAGGGAAAAGGTGCAACAAAAGGAAATATGTGTTGAATACTGTAATTCATGTGATAATGTAAATGATATATTTACTAAGCCTCTTGGTATAATCAAGTTTGAATTTTTTAGGGAAATGTTAGGAATACTTGTGAACCCCTTTCTCCATTAAGGGGGAGTGTTGAAGATAATGGAGAATGTGTAAATCTAGAGAGATTCGGTTCACTAGAGCCTTAGATTAAGAATTAGTTCCTACTTCTTAGGCAGTTTGATCCAAAGGGATCCTCGAACACTCTTTAAGTTTTCACGAACTCTTTAAAAATCATGTCAAAGATTAAAAGTCTTATAAAGATCAAGCTATCGGAGGTAATCCTCAGGAAGTTGCAATGGTGATCAACACGGATCAACGAGGGCCGTCAATCTAGCGTGCAAAGCGGCAGACCATGGTAACACGCGCTGACACCAACCAACAAATGCAGGGATAACTTTAAGCAACAGAGGTAGTTTCCAATATGCGATTAGCAACAAGTTTCCTAATCACATATCGCAGGGCAAACCTCTCAGTGAAGAGAAGCTAGGAGCACCCAGACCCAAAATAATTATAAAACGCGGAAAATATTGTTTCGGTTCCATCAGAGTGGGAATCCAAAAAATTGGTAGGATATCTAAAGGGCTTCGAGCGGTAAGCGGTTTTGACCGAGTTCTGCCCAATGCCACACAGTGATCGCCACGCGTCTCGGTAGGGAGAGACAAAATATCTCACATCGGACAGGGAAACATCATGCTACTCAACCACCTGATATGAATGACAACTATAGGATTTGGGGCACCCAGATCAATGTCGGAGACGCGTTCTGATGGATGATCGGATTTGACAAGATTATCACGCAAGATCACATAGGATTTGAAGTCCGATATGGACGATGCGTTTGCAGAAGGTCATGTCTTGCGGGAATTCTTTGAGTTAATGGAAAAAACGGTCGTTTCAAGTATGTCCAAGAGAACTGACACTCATCTGTTATGAAGTAGGTGGCCATCTCCCTGTGAGGCGTTATACAGTGATTGATTATGCGGGACAGAGGAATTCAAATGGATATAGGTAGGGGAACTGGAAATCCAGGAAGCGGAAATGAATAGTCAGGAAGCAGATTGGCTTTAAAGCCACAAATTGAGAGAGAGAAGTAAGTAGTAAGAACTACATAGTAGGCAGTAAGACGAAAGCAGAGAGAAGAAGCCAAGCTGACATATAGAAGCAAAGGCAACATCGAGCTAGAGTTAAGATAGAGATAGAGAGAGTCAGAGAGTCTATGTACTCCAAAGAAGGCTTGAGAGGTTCAAGTGCACTCCTCTGTAATGCATGTCATGTATGAGTCTCAGATTGGGCTCATACTACTGTGACCAATAGAGGTCGAGAGTGAGTAAGGAGAGTCTATGTACTCCAGAGACTTGGGGGATCTGAGTACAGTCTTGCTGATTTATATCTATTGTGTGAGACTCAAATTGAGCTCACTGATGTAAAAATCTACTTTGAAAACACAATAGAGAGGCCACCACTGAGGGCTGGACTGGGAGACGTAGCCCAGGAGTATTGGGTGAACTCATTATTAAACTTGTTGTGTTTATATGTTTGTCTATTATCTTTTCTTTAACTGCTTCATTGCCTGTATATTTCACAATTTTATCGATCTTTTGCATAAAATAACATAGATACATCCATACACATGAGTTTGTAATACCTTATTGTTTGTCATAGATCAATTTCGGATCAAGTGGTATCAGAGCTTTAGGTTGCTAAGGTTAGACAAGCTTGTGCTAGATTCTTTTTTTGTTGAATGCTAACTAGGAAAAAGATTAAATTAGGAGAAGGAGAGTTGGTTGAAGCTAACCTAGAAATTGGAGAAGTATATCCTGAGAGGAAAATGGCAGAAGAAAGTCCCTTGGAGTTAGACTCCTAGTTCATGGACAATTTCATGACCATGAGAGCCATGGTAGAAGAAATGTATAGAGAATTTAAGAGAGGTAAAGGTGAAGAGTCATCAACCTCAAAACAAGATAAAGGAGTAGAAGAACCTCTTCTAGTTTTCCACCTAGAAAGCAAAGGAAAATAAGAGAAGCCCTCTCCACCATCTCCCCTATCATCACCTTCATCATCATCTTCTTCACATAAAGAAAGCCCTGAAAAGAAAAAGAAGAAACCTTCTTTGATTAAATTAGATGTGAAGTTTGATTTTCCGGTTTATGACAGTGAATTGAATGCAGAAAAGCTAGATAATTGTATTAGATAGATTGATGTATATTGCAGAGTGTAGAACATCTATTTGGAAAAGAGAAAGATTCAGATAGCTAGCCTACGCCTTGGAGGAATTGCCCTGGTATGGTGGGAAGGCAGGACACAAGATGATTTGAAGAAGCATGGTAAAATTCTTTCTACCTAGAACGAATTTGTTTCTCCCATTAAAAAACAATTCTATCCACTAGCTTATATGCAGCAAGTTATGATGAGTTGGAAAACTCTTCGCAAATTAAAAGGGCAAAGTGTACACAGCTACACCCAAAAATTTAGAAAAAGAGCTTTGATTCTAGGCATTTCTTTAGACTCACCTGAAACTTTGCTGAAGTATATAGGTGGTCTACACAGCTATTTAAAGCACACCATTCTCATGTTTAACCTTACTAGCATAGATGAGGTATCTGTTCAGGCTACACATCTAGAGGCTAGAGGCAAGAATGTAAACCCAGAAGTTGGGGGATCATCAAAATCCACTGAAAGCAATAACAAGGAAAAGAGAAAGCAAAATGGAAAGAGAGGAAGACAAATGCTATACAAAAGACCAAACCTTCATGCACTCACTGCAAGAAGGATGTGCATGATGATGAACACTGCTAGATTCTGCATCCGGAGCTGAGGCCGAAGAAGTTCGATGGCAAAAAGAGGAAGATTGTTGCAGCTATTCAGAAGGATTTGGGGTCAGACTTGGGGGATGAAATAATGATCACAGCCACAGGTATAAAAGGTAAATATTATAAAGCATCTACTAGTAATTCTGCACAATCTACTGATAATGAATAAAATTAGAGAAAAAGACATGAGCTTTTTCATATTAGAGTTATTCCCAAGCATCAAAAGATTGAAACTTTGTTTGATAGTGGCTCACAAGTAAAATTAATTTATGAAGCAATTGTAAAGAAGCTGGGATTACTAACCACACCTCACAAGAACCCATATCCATTGGGTTGGGTATGTGATAAAGCAAAGCTACAAGTGACTAGATAGTGCAAACTTAGGTTTTCTTTTGGGTCATCATTTGTAGATGAGGTTGAGTTAGATATAGTTCCCTTAAATATATGTGGAATTGTTTTAGGAAGTCCTTAATTGTATGATAGAAAAGCCATTTTCTATAGAGCTGAAAAAAAGTATCAACTCGTTAAAGATGGAATCTAATATATCGTAAGAACTCATAAACTAAAGAATAATTATACTCTCATAAACTCAGGGCAGATGAAAAGAATTATAAATTCATGCAAACAATTTTTACTGATGGTTGTAAAGGAAAAGAAACCTGATAAAACCAATATATTTGAGAGCTACAATGCTAAACATCAAGCTAATTAAGAAAAAGTTGTTTCAGAATATGATATGTTATTTCAAGAACCTAAAGGTTTGCCACCCAAAAAGGAAATAGTACATGATATTAATTTGCAGCAAGATGCTCCATTGCCTAACATCGGAATGTACAAGCTATCCGCTTTAGAGAATGAAGAAATTAAGACGCAGGTACAGGGGCTGCTCGAGAAAGAGTTCATAAGACCTAGCACATCACCATGTGGGTCTCCAATTATCTTGGTGAGAAAAAAAGATGGATCATGGAGAATGTGCATTGATTACCAAGCACTGAATAAGATAATGATAAAAAATCGTTATCCCCTTCCTCACATAGATGATCTATTAGATCAATTGAAATACGCTATTTACTTTTCCAAGTTGGACTTGCATACTGGCTATCATCAAGTCAGAGTTGCAGAGCAAGATGCATGGAAAACTGCTTTCAAAACAAAGCAGGGATTGTATGAGTGGTTAGTTATGCCTTTTGGCTTAACTAATGCTCCTGCTACTTTCATGAGAGTAATGAATGATGAAGTCAGGCCTTTTATTGATGATTTTGTTATTGTATATCTAGATGACATTCTTGTATTTAGTAAAACATGGGAAGAACGTTTGAAGCATGTAAAGCAGACTCTAGATGTTTTGAAAAAATAAAATCTCTATGTTAAGCTATCAAAATGTGAATTTGGCAAAACATCTTTGAATTATTTGGATCATATTGTAGGGGGTGGTGAATTGAAGATAAATCCCTCTAAGATTGCAGTCATTGTAAACTGGCCTAAACCCAAATCTGCTACAGAAGTTAGAAGCTTCCTAGGAGCAGCACAATATTGGATAAAGTTTATTTCTAACTTTTCCTTGATTGCAGCTCCCTTACATGCTTTAACAGGATTGAACAAGGTGTTTCAGTGGGGAGGAAAACAGCAGAAAGCCTTCGACAACTTAAAAGACCCTTTGAGATTGAAACGGATTCCAGTGACTATGCCATGGGAGCAGTGTTGATGCAGCACGGTAAACCCATATGTTATCATTCTAAGACATTTAATTCTGCAGTAGTTAATTCTCCCATGTATGATAAAGAATTGTATGCATTAGTACATAGTGTGAAAAAGTAGAAACATTATCTAATGGGAAAAGAGACAGTTATACATATTGATCATCAATATTTACACTCACAAACTAAGTTGCAGCAATCAAGACACTATAGGTGGATGGGTTTTCTACAACAGTTTCATCTTGTCATCAGATATAAAAAGGGCATACACAATAAAGTTGTAGATATGTTGTCCAGATCGATCATAAATGCATCTACTATACTTAAACACTACTCAATATTGCATGAAATCTACATTGAACAATATGCTCAAGATACAGATTTTAAAGATGTATATGCAACTTTAAGTCATGGAAAACAAGTAGAAGAATTGGATTATCATGTTAAGGACCAACTCTTGTATCATTTTGGAAAGTTATGCATTCCTCAAACTGAAAGAGTAAAGATAATTCGAGAAGCACACACTTCTCTAATATCAGGTCACTTTGGTGTAAGTAAAACAGTTACACAGCTGCAAAGATTTTGTTATTGGCAAAAAATGAACGAAACAGTTTCTCGATATGTAAGAGGTTGTAACATGTGTTCTAAAAGAAATCCAAACAATAGAAAACTAGGCTTGTACAATCCACTACCAGTTCCTTCTCATCCTTGGGAAAGTGTTTCCATGGACTTTGTTGGGGGACTTCCTAAATCTAGAAAAGATCATGAATATTTATATGTTATTGTGGATAGGTTCAGCAAAATGTGTATTTTAATACCTTGTAACAAACAGATTACAACTGAACAAATAGCAAAGTTGTTCCTTCAACATGTATGGTTTCATTGTGGATTACTCACTTCCATTATCTGATCGAGATTCCCGATTTGTTGGGAAATTTTGGTCGAGTTTGTGGGAATTTATGGACACCGGACTAAAGAAGAGCATAGCCTTCATCCACAAACAGATGGCCAAACAGAAGTGGTCAACTGGAAAGTGATCCAGTTGCTCAGAGGTTATTGCAGCAAGCATCCCAAGCTTTGGGATGAACATTTGTGTTATGTGCAACATGCTTACAACTGGGCTAAACATTCTTCTACACAGAGATATCCTTTTGAGACCTATTTTGGTTTCATACCAAGGGCTCCGTTGGATTTTGTTTTTGGTAAAGACATAGCGATTGATGGACACAGTGATGTGGACAAGGCAACCAAGTTCATTTGAACAAATCCAAGAGATTCACCAAGCAGTACTGGAACAACTGAAAAAGAGCCAAGCCAAGTACAAGACAAGCCATGATCAGGATCGGATTGAGTATAGTTTCCAAGTTGGTGATCAAGTTTGGTTGTATATCAGCAAAGATAGAATGCAAGGTGAAGGTAAGAAGTTGAAGTCGATAAGGTATGGACCTTTGAACATACTTGAGAAAATTAGTGAGAATGCTTTTCGCCTTGATTTGTCAGCTTACATGCACATATATTCAGTAGTTAATGCAGAAAGCCTGAGACTGTTTGAACCTTCATTGATTAAAGATCCTGAAGAGTAGAGTCAATTGCCTTCTATTGATGATTTGTTGCCTGAATATCTCAATGAATTCCAGGGAGACACAGTTCTGGACAAGAAGGTGATAACTACGTGCAGAGGGGATGTTGAGTACCTCAGGATTTGACTTAAAGGTTCAAAACCAAGCAATCCAAGATGGATAGAAATTGGGCAAGTAAGGAATCTATATCCTCACTTGATTGATACTTAAAAACCAACTTTTGGTGGTCCAAACACTTTTTCAGTGGGAAGGCATGATCCAAATGGATCCTAGAACACTCCCTAAGTTTTCATGAACTTTTTAAAAATCATGTTAAAGATTAAAAGGCTTATAAAGATCAAGCTATCAGAGGGAATACTCACAGAGTTGCAATGGTGATCAACGTGGATCAGCGAGGGCTGTCGATCTAGCACGTAGAGCAACAGACCATGGTAATGCGCGTTGACGCCAACCAACAAATGTAGGGATAATTTTAAGCAACGGAGTTAGTTTCCGATATGTGATTAGTGACAAGTCGCCTAATCACATATCGCAAGGAAAACCTCTTAGTGAAGAGAAGCCCCGAGCACTCGGACCCGAAATAATTATAAAACATGGAAAATATTGTTTCGGTTCCATTGGAGCAGGATTCCACAAAATCGGTAGGATATCGGAAGGGCTTCGAGCGGTAAGTGGTTTCGACTGAGTTCCGCCTGATGCCACACAGCGATCGCCACGCATCTCATCGAGGAGAGAGAAAACCACTCATATTGGACTTGTAAACATCATGCTACGCAGCTGCCCGATATGAACAACAATCGTAGGACCTGGGGCCCCCAGATCAATGGCAGAGACGCGTTTCGATAGATGACTAGATTTGACAAGATTATCAAGCAAGATCGCATACGATTTGAAGTCCGATATAGATGATGCGTTGGCAGAAGGTTGTGTCTTGCGGGAATTCTTGGAGTTAACGGAAAAAACGGTCGTTTCAAGTATGTCCAAAAGAACTAACACTCATCCATTATGAAATAGGTGGCCACCTCCCTGTGAGGCATTATACAGCGACTGATTACGCAGGACAGAGGAATTCAAATGGACAGAGGCAGGGAACCGGAAAGCCGGGAAGCAGAAACGAACAATTAGTAAGTAGATTGGCTTTAAAGCCACAAACTGACAGAGAGAGAAGCAAGCAGTAAGCAGTAAGAAGTAGGCAGTAAGCTGAAAGCAGAGAGAAGAAGCTGAGCTAGCTTATAGAAGCAAAGGCAGCCTCTATCCAGAGTTAAGATAGAGACGGAGAGAGTAAAAGAGTTTGTGTACTCCAGAGAAGGCTTGAGAGGTTCAAGTGCACTCCTCTGTAATGCCTGTCATGTATGAGTCTCAGATTGGGCTCATACTAATGTGACCAATAGAGGTTGAGAGTCAGCAAGGAGAGTTTGTGTACTCCAGAGACTTGGGGGATCCAAGTACAGTCTTTTTGATTTATATCTGTTGTGTGAGACTCAAATTGAGCTCACTGTTGTAAAAACTCTGCTTTGAAAACACAATAAAGAGGCCACCACTGAAGGCTGGACCGGAAGATGTAGTCCAAAAGTATTGGGTGAACTCCTTATTAAACTTGTTGTGTTTATCTGTTTACCTATTTTGTTTTCTTTAACTGCTTCATTGCCTGTTTATTTCGCAATATTATCGATCCGTTGCATAAAATAACATAGACACATCCATGCACATGAATCTGTAATACTTTATTGTTTGTCTTATATCAATTTCGGATCATAGTTATTCTAACTTCTTTAGTTGTGTGAACACTACATATAATTTTGATTGTAATATGATTCTATGTTGAGCGTTCTACTAGAGGCAGTCTCAAGGTGGAGCTCCTCACCTGTGAGCTCTCCACTTAATCTATAACAAAGGGGGATTATACCCAACCCGAATTAATCTAATGACCATAAAACAACAACATACTTATTTGAGTTGATATGAGAATTGTTAAAACTTTTACATGCATGATCCAACATTTCATTAGCAATACCAAAACTATGTGATTTTGTCTCTTTGCTAACCATGTTTCTGCCATGCTTTGTCATCTTGGAAACAATCCTAATGTACATTACCCACAATAAGTTACTAGCCCTAAACCAACCCTCGGAGCATATGTCTCCATTGCGTCGTCGAGAATGGAACCCTTCTTCTTCCCTAAATTTTTCGTCTAAAACTATCCATTGCGTCCAGCACTGCCTCTGCGTTTACCTTTTATGCATTTTGTCAGACTTAATTTCCCTGTCATGCTCTCTTCAATCAAGAGAATGGCCTTTCAGCCTTGCTTGTTTGTCAAAGTAAAATGTGCATTATCACACTCTCTTCGACACAGGTTCAGATGCCATGGCGTTAATTTGTTTAGCACAGTATAAGAAGAGAGGTATTTCAATGGAGGGCCATGTTGAGTATCAAGACAAATATGATCAGGAAAATATATAGGACCCGAAAAATATGCGGTTTTCAGATTTGTTCACAAGTTATTTCTCTGGTTCGTTAAAATGCAAAATGGTGTGGAAATTTCTCGCAAAATTTGGGCAAGCTGAGCAGCCAAAGAGAAAGGGAATGTGATCAGAATCCTCCATTTCATCGTCTCCATGGGGTGCATTATCAGCCATTGTTTTCCTGTACAGTTCTTTCCATGTCGCATTATACGAATGAAGGAAACAAAAATGGATGGTAAAAATGAATCGCATAACCAATCGCATTAGTTTCCTGATGGCATAGAAATCATGGAGGAATGGAAGCCGCTCAAGTGGCGAAACAAATAATATCCAAATTTCATTTGTTATTATCGGCTTTCAAATGGAAAAACCATTAAACGTGATGATGTTAACAGTTAGATGGTGTATATGACTAATATTCTTCTAGGATCAAATTTCATTCATCCATTTAATTAAAACTCCAATTCAACACACATATTATTAGACTTAAAAGAAGGTATATAGCATCATTGGTATAACTATCAGCACACATATTTTTATGGTAATAGAAGGTATATAACATCATTGGTATAACTATCAGCACACATATTTTCATAATAATAGAAGTTAAAGTTAAAAAAAAAAAAAAACATAAAAAATAATTAAATTATAAAAGAAATTATATATAATTTATATATATTTAAATAATTAAATAATAATAAGCCATAAAGGTTTAATAATAGTTGTGGATATGACATTTTTAAAATTAAATTAGTAATCAAAACACACAATTCTATGTTTAAAATTGAAAAAGAATGAAAACAAAATGTGGAGCAAAGATTCTTCTTCTCAATATTATGAATTAGTTAAATAAGATTACATTGGAAACATCCATAATAAATTACTACACTGAAAGTCAACTCAACTCAATTAACTCAAAATAAAATTACACTGGAAACATCCATAATAAATTGTAGGACTTTACAGGGTAAATTCTTCATACAGAACACCAAAGGATACCATTCACAAATAGATCACACATCAATACACCAGTACTATTGATGTGGCTAAAACCCTCTAAGAGGGAAACAGTGCACGACCCGAGCCAACGCGGCCACTTCAGGCAATTTATTAATAAAAGAATGAAAATTTACATAAGCTTCTCTCATGAACGGTTACCCTACAAATGACCCTTCATGCTCTTTAAATAGAGATCATGGACCAATCGGGTGTTAAGCCATGGATCAATTGTTGGTAATACCGAGGAGAGAATGAACCGTTGAATCACTACATATCATGATTGTCGGATTGTAAGTTACAAAGTAAATAGTAAAGAAACACACTTTACATAACTCTACATTAGACCAAGTTATACTTAACTATTTCTTATGTGTCGAAATATCCTAACATCCCCTCTTAAGAACAACTTGGGATAGAATTGAAGGATGTAAAAATATGACACAATAGGAGAAGGAAAGAGGCACTAGATCCTATCCCCCCTTAGTGACAACTTCCTGAACTTCAACCATAAATCGAAGTTTAGTAAACTTCGCCTCTGTGAGAGCCTTTGTAAAGATGTCTGCAACTTGATCATTTGTTGAACAATATTACACTTCAAGAAAATGGTCATGAATGAGCTTTTCGATGAAGTGCATGTGCAGTTTAATGTGTTTGTTGCGCTAATGTTGGACTCGATCTTTGCATAGTTGAATGGCACTTTGATTATCACACCAAAGTGTAGTCGAACGCTGCTGCTTAAAGCCAAACTCTGATAGGATCTGACGAAGCCATAAGGCTTCCTTACTAACTTCTTGTTAGGCGGAAAGAGTCAATTGTGCGGACACAACCAACCTCCCTAGGAGCCTAAGACTCTCTAGTGACAAACAAGACAAACAAGAGCAATCCTTCTCTAAACATGCATTTACTATATAAGAAATCAAGTGTTTAGATCCTACCTGTAATCCAACGCTGTTGTAGCAGTCCAGCTCCACTGATCCGGATGAGCTCCTCCTTCACTTTGAAACCTGCATCCACTAACAATCAAATGATTAAATAGCACTTGATAATCTCATAGAATAAAACATATTTAACGCATAGACCAAGGAGTACATGAAACAACTCATAAATAACAAGTTATTGAGAAGAATGGACTCATTTGCATTAATAGGTAACAAGAGGAACAAATACAACCTAAGCCTTGGTGTTGTGCAAGTTCCTCCCAGGGTCCATCAAGAGTTCTCCTTTACTTTGACAAAGCTCACCCACTTCCAAATAGAACAAGCAAAGATGGCAATCTCTCCTCACAAGCTTCTAAATGGGAGTCCTAATTCCAGCAGCATCTACCCTTAGAAATGTTTAGCTTCCAACCTCCTCTCCTTCTAGCCCAATGCCTGTATTTATAGTGCTCAAGAGGAAGTTAATCAGGTCCACCATCAATGGGATAATCCCCTCTTTGGATGGGATAGCTCCCTTATTGATGGGATAAGTTCCTCTTTGGTAGGGGTGCATGAACCATCTGGAGGCGCTTAACACACGTCGAACAACCTTCTAGAATGCTCTAGAAATGACCACAAGTAACTTTTTAAAGATGAAACTTGCGCATTTTGACCTTTACAGGGGGACGCACCTGCCCCTTTACATACAGAGCATCCAAAGACGCAGCTTTTGTGAACATTGGATGCGTACCCGCAGGTAAGGTTGAGAGAACCTGCGTACCCAGAGATAAATACATTTCTAAAGACTTTCTCTCTTTTTGGAGTTTGACATGGAGAGCAGAGGCATAAGACTTGCCTAAGAGGATAGCATGACTGTTGATAGAGCCATACTAACTGTAAATAGTCATGGTGACATTTTTTAGTGTAACAGATTGCCCCCTAAAGTGCGAAGCCTGTAATAGATTAGGGTTTTGTATTATCTAGGAAGGGTGAAGCGCTTTATCATTTCAAGGATTATCTCATGGAGAACCTGGTCAGAACCTGCAATTTTCAACACAAAATACATGTATAAGATTATATCATCACTGAGGTAGGCATTCCCATACTCAGATTAAAACTTTAACTAACACACTAACTACTCTGATACAGGAATGATCTTGCAGTACATCATAATCATAGACTTTTGTAGACACAGTATGGGCGCAGCCATCTGTTTATGATTAGTCTACTTAGATAATGAATACAAAACTCCTCGCAGCCTGGATGGTGGAAACTAGATCCAGGGTCTTCATTTCTACTTCCCGAATTGGTACGATTCTAGCCATGCGAATAAATGAGTTGATGTCGAACATGGTAGAAACCACTTGATTACCAGTCGATGATGAAAACTGTTAACAAGTGTGAGAGAGACCACCAGTAATGTCAATGGTTCTCAAAGTACCCAGTACAATCCATGAGATGTGAATGAATGAGTTGATGTCGAACATTTCACGGAATCCTTCGATCGAAAGTCAATGATGTAAACTGACGTCAAAGGCGAGAAACCTGCCATTGATGCATGCAGACTTCAAGGTACTGACGATTTCTAAGTCATCTCTCTAGATAATGTGCTGATGTCGATAGAAAGCGACCCGTTGCAGGCAAGCCCGCAACACGAAATCATTGTTCAAGTTGAAGAAATGTTGCTGTAAGGACTGACTCAGGGATGGTCAAATGGATGACAAGTATTTTGCAGATGAAAGTTTTGCTTGCAGACCTCTTGAACACATAACGACACGACAGATGGCTTGGTGATGAATAACTCAAAGTTAATCCCCGGAACCCGGCTGAAGACTTTCAAAGTGGTTTGATCAACTGTGAGGTAAAAGATTTCCCAACCCAGGTGAATGAAAAGTGTCGTGTTCAAGAGTGGTAATAAAGTTTCTTCTGAGACAAAAGATAACAAATAGGCTCATTCTTCTCTCTTTTCCCCCACCATTTCTGGCAAGTACCTCTTTATTTTTAACAAGCTTGAGGAGGATAACATATGCTTGATTATAAGCTCATCCTTCGGATGAGTCCAACCTAGTTTTGATTCGAACCCTAGGAAGGAGTGGTTCGTTCCTGTTTGTAATTGAACAGGTCCTTTACTGTGAAATGTTTAACGAGCCCAGTATAGGAGAAACTCGGCGTTTTTCAATTTTAGAGAGTCTGAAAAATTAAGAAGACTCCAAGTTGAACTTTTTCGTAGATTTGTGTCCCTCAAGCCCGAAAAAGTATAAAATAATACCTGGGGGAACCGCTTGATCTTGCGACCAAGGAGTACTTTCATAATTAGTGTCACTGACCTGAAAAGTAAAAAGCGATCAAGGACACGTCGTTTTATTTCCGTATCGAGTTTGAAACGACAAAAACCCGGCAATCTTTTCCTGATTTTACGGTCAGAAAAGAGCTATAAGGGGACCGTCTTTTAATTCCGTTTTAACGAGTGTAAAAGAAACGCTCGGCAATCTTTTCATATTTTAGGAGTCAGAAAAGGGCTTAAAAGATGACTCTGATATTTTGGTTCGTGAAAAATGACAATTTTCCCTCTAAATCCCTTTGTCCTGCACAAAAACGACACATTACTCATACCTGTTTAAGATAGGCAAAAATACATTGAAAAATATCCTTCCATGGTGAAAAATGAACAAACCTATCATTCATTCATCCAAAAAACCTATAAAAAGACTTTTTACCATGTCATTTTTACCATTTTACTGTTGAGGTTGAAAAAAGGGCTTTTGGCAAGAAACTTCCCGTGGTCGCTGCGGAGAATCCGACCGTCAGAATCGAACGCCGTCTCTTCCAGGTATTTCACAACATCCTCCTCTTCAATTTCATCCGATTAAAAGTTTGTTTTAGGTTTTAGTTTTGATTTTTGGGGGGTTTTGGGTTTCAAAAATCGCTCTGCGGGGTACGCAGGTGCCCTTAGGGTGACCTGCGTCCCCCGACTTTTTCCCACACAGGAAAAAGGTCGGGGGACGCAGCCCACCTTCAGGCCAGCTGCGTCCCGACGCTCTGTGTCCTAAACGCGGGGTGCGTCCCCCGCGAAAGGCGGAATTTGAAACCCCAAACTCCACAAACAACCATTTGAATTTTCCCAAATCAATTCTAATCTTCATTTCTTGGTGTGTAGGGCACTCACCATGTTGGATTGGAGAGAAAGAGAGCACGAGGACGTTGATTTAGCCGCAATTAATCATCAACCTTCCATTGATGCCCTAAAAGCATGCAGACTATATAAATACTGGGCCATACCTGGCATGAGGGCTCAGGTGAGATTCTTGGAGTGGCTGGTTGAGAGATGGAACATTCATGAGCAATGCTTTTACATCAGAGGGCACCAGCTCGAGATAGAGCCCTCTGACATATACTTTCTCACTGGCTTGCCAAATAGGGGCGAGCAACTCAATCTAGCCGGGACTAGGCCGGGTGGCCAATCCCTTGCTAGTCTCCGGGCAGATTGGTGCACACCCAATGCACACCATGCGAAAGGCATAGAAATCAAACACATCTCTCTGCGTGAACTCAAGGTTATAGCTTTCACGGTTACCAGAATTTGCGGTGCAGCCGCTTTACATATTGCCACCGGGTCCCAAATGCGGATGGCGATTGACTGTTTCCAAGGCACCATTTTCAACTGGTGTGATGCTGTGTCGGCCAATATGAAGGGCCAACTGACTAGGGCAAAGAACGGACAACTGAAGACCTTTGGATATGGGCCTCTAGTTGTGAGCTTTGCCTTAGAGAGAGTTCCGATGCTGATCCCTCAGCAACTCACTGTTGATATCTTGGGTCCTCGGGAGCCAAAGCTGATACGATGGGTTACGGTGATGGCCCGGCATCCTGACGAGGGCACGGCGGTTGTTCGATTCCCTGATAGTTATTTTCACTGGTTAGAGGACCAGGTTTTTTCGATCCAGGACTTTCCGTATGCCGGAGTAGATTTTCGAGGTGATTCGGACATGGTTCTTCCACAGGGAGAACAATGGGATGACAGAGGTACTTTATTTTTCACAAGTTTTCAAATTATATATTTTTTTGTTTTTTATATATATCGTCTCAAAACTGACAGTAAAAATTTTCAAAATGCAGATGTTGGTCCACAGCGCCCAGCCAACCTCCGGCCTTTTGAGAGGAGACATCCAGTTGCACCGGTACCGGCCCCACAGGACGCGGCTGCAGAGTCACTAGCTGAGTTGGAGCAGGATCTAGAGCGTCTGACGGTGGATATACCTGAGACTACCATAGATGATATTCCTATCAGACTTCAGCGCTATGTAGTCGCAGTCCCTGGACCGTTTAGGAGGTTTTTGTGTAAGGTAGCCCGTGCAGTGGTGTCGTATAGGGAGCACCACCAGTGATTGGCTAGTCACTTTTGTAGACACATATGACATTTTTGGCTTTTTGTACTTATCATTTTTGCCGATCATAAGGTGTTTTTCAACCTATGATCGAAGACGATGTATATTTTTTGACACACTCCTATCTATATATATATATCATTATTACCGGCTTATCTTGTTTAACATATGTGATGAAATGTTTTTAAATTTACTTGCATGATTATCGTAAATGTCTGTCCAACATTCGAGAAGCAATTGCATCTGCTAATGTATTTAAAGACCTTGGAATATGCTGATATTCAATGTAATCAAATTCACGTTCCAAGAGACGCACTCTCAAAAACAACCTTAATAACACAGGATTTCTAATGGCATATACTCTATTAAGCTGTAATACAACAAGTTCAGAATCTAACCTCACTATCAAACGTCGAATTCCAAATGAAATAGATTCGGATAATAATTCAACCACTGCACTGTATTCTGCAATGTTGTTCGTTGTTTGACCGAGGCTTACCCCATGCATAGAAACTAACTCGTCAGAGGGCGAATAGATAACCCAAGCTGCGGAAGAGATATTCCGTGTACTACGACAAGCACCATCAGCAAATCCAATGTATGTTTGGAGAGGCGTCGACATCTGCAATATCAAGAGTAAAACCAAGATAAGCCAGAATAACGACGAAAAAACACACTCTCTAAGCTAAGCACACTGACTAAACTAACAAACATACTAGCTAGAAAGAAAACCTAACCTAACTAAAAATTCTCCATACCCACCATTTAAGCATAATACCTCTTTAGGTAAAGTCCATTTCTGGGTTTACCCAAAGAGTCCCCATCAAAATCTACCAGCTCATAGCCCCTTTTGCTAGCTTTCGCTTTACAATGTAGGGTCCATGCCACATAGGAACGAATTTTCCAGCACCTAGCTTATCGTTAGCTTGATCATATAATAGCACTAGGTCTCCCTCCGAAAAACTTCGAGGGGTCACATTTCTATCATACTGAGCTTTCATTCGTTTCGCGTGAGTCTCGATTGCCAATGTAGCGTCACGTCGAGTCTCATCTAATTTAGCTAAGTATAATAAACGTTTCTCCTCTTCGGAAGTAGCTGGAAGTAATTCGACAGCCATTTGAAGTGATGGGATTTCGCATTCAATGGGTAACACAGCTTCCAAGCCATAAACTAGCTGGAAAGGAGTGAACCCTGTTGAAGTTTTCACTGAGGTTCGGTATGCCCATAGCGCTGAAAATAACATGTTGTGCCAATTCGACCGATGAATACCAATGGTTCGTCGGATCATGATAACCAGAACTTTGTTGATAGACTCAACCAAACCGTTGGCTTGCGGATAATAAGGAGTAGAGCTATCGTGGCGCAAACCAAGCTGGCTTGTAAGCTCAGTCATCATGATGTTTCGAAAATGGCTCCCATGGTCAGTGATGATTGCTTGTGGGACACCAAACCTAGTTATAATATGATTGAATACGAAAACTGCAGCTGTTTTGCCGCTTGCGTCGAATGTAGGCATCGCCTCGGCCCATTTAGTAAAATAATCAACCGCGAGGATGATATACGCATGCCCCCCGGCCGAGTGAGGGTTACAAGTAATAAAATCGATACCCCATTTGGCGAATGGACCAACGGCAATTATAGGGTGGAGAGGAGCAGGTGGTGCGCGCATCTTGCGATCAAACACTTGACAGTTGTGGCACTTCCGGACTGCAATGATACAATCTTTAAACATAGACGGCCAGAAATAGCCAGCGCGCAACACCTTCTGAGCTGTGGCATACCCAGACATATGACCGCCACATGCTCCAGAGTGACAATCATTCAAAACCCTCTCAGCCTCTTCGTGAGTTAAACAACGTCGAAAAACTAAGTCTGCCCCCCGGCGATAAAGTGTATCTCCAATAATCTTGTATTGCTGGGATTGAAACCGAATTTTTCGACGTTCCGACTTTGAAGCTTCAGGCCGAAAGGTTTGGGTTTGGAGATAGATGATTATATCCCCGTACCACGGATCTAAAGTACTGATAAGAAACAAAGATTCGTCCGCAATGGACTCCTCTGCCACAGTCTCTGTGTCAGCACACGGGAAATCACACATCAATTCCGCAAAAACTAAGGATTTCTTAGACTTGGACTTCTCAAACTCCAAGTCGAACTCTTGCAGGATAACGATCCATTTAGAGTACTTGCCCCCTAGCAGTTGTTTTGTCAAAATATAAATCATAGGGTTGCAATCCGAAATAACTGTAGTTTTACGGAGAAGAATGTAGTGACGAAAACGCTGGACAGCTTGAACGGCTGCCAGGGCCAATTTCTCCACATGCGAATATTTTAGCTCAGTGGGATTTAAGGTCCTACTAAGATAATATATCACATGTTCCGCTCCGAATTCATCTTCTTGAACTAACACCATTCCAATGGTGGAATGCGAAGCTGCGAGGTATAAGAAGTAGTCCTGGTTGTAGTTGGGAGGATGCAACAACGGTGCATGGGTCAACGCGTGTTTAAGTGCATCAAAAGATTGTTGGGCAATCTCGTCCCAAAAGAATTGAGCGTTCTGTTTCAACAACCGTGTAAAACCTTTAGTGACCTCGGCGTAGTTTGGAATGAATCGGCGTAAAAAGTTCGCTTTCCCTTGCAAACTTTGGAGTTGGCGCAAACTCGAAGGAGGAGGCAATTTGATGATAGCTTCGACCTTCGAGGGATCGACGCGAATGCCGGCTTTTGAAACAACAAATCCCAGCAATCGACCCGTCTCTATACAGAAAACACACTTGTGGGGATTCAACCGAATTCGATAATGCCTACACCTCATGAAGATTGCTCGTAAGTGGACAAGGTGATCAGCGCGATGTAAAGAATGAGCAGGCAAATCATCGAGGTACGTTGCACAATGTGCTTGATGTCATGAAATGCGTAAGACATCGCCCGTTGAAAAGTGGCCCCGGCGTTCTTAAGCCCAAAAGGTAATTTGCAATAAGCAAATGTCCCCCATGGACAAATGAATGCCGTTTTTGGTTGGTCGGCAGGTAGAATATTGATTTGATTATAGCCCGAAAAACCATCCATAAAGGAAAACATTTCACTTCCGGCACAATCATCAATAATTTGATCGATATAAGGCGTAGGATAGTTGTCTTTTGGACAAGCTCGATTTATATCCCTATAGTCGATACAGATTCTTATTGTTCCTTGTTTCTTGTTGACCGGAACAATATTCGATACCCAATCCGTTAACGGGATCGGATAAATGAAACCTGCTTTCAACAGCTTTTCGACTTCTGCTTTAATCGCAGCCGCTTTCCGAGGGTGAATCTGACGCAACCGTTGCCGGACGGGTTTAGCATCCGGGTAGGTCTTTATTTCATGAACAACAATGGCAGGGTCGATTCCCGGCATTTCCTCGTAAGACCAGGCAAACACATCGCGGAATTCTTGGAATAGGGCCTTGTAAGTTTGGATTTCATCTTCTGTACATGCGGCACCTATATGAATGTTTTCCTCAATTCCGGGCTTCACTGAAATATCAATGGGAATAGTGCGAGAAATATTCCCTAAATTCAACTCTGAATCAGAATGTTTCGTTGGATTCTGAGCGTCTTTGACATATTCAGCGGTAAAGATAGATGAAAAATCATTTTCAAAAGCATCATCCTTAGGTAAAAACGAAGATCTGTGATGGAGATCTTCCCATGGTAGATCGTCTACACTTAGGATTTCGCGAAGTTTCTCGTCAGATGACACGACTTCGGGAAACGCTATCCGTTCTAAGGTTGAGGTGAAAAGTGATTCTTCACTGACCACATTCATTTGGTCGAGCTCGGTTGAACGCGAGTCGGTAAAAGACATGACAGCTTCATAAGCAATTTCATATGGACTCAAAGGCATAGCATCACCGAATGAGTCTATCTCAGATTCAGATGGGACAATCCAAGGATCATCATAAATAATGTTTTCTGATGTAATCATATGAATTGATGCAAATGAAGGGTCTGCGTTGATTGGAGGGAAAGGAAAAGTTCCCAGTAAACCGGAATCTTTAACTAAACCTACGCCAACGTCCCTATAAGGGATTGTCGTCTTACCGACATGCTGGATACTCTCTGAAGAGGCTGGGTCGGATGAAAAGTATGTCAGCTGATCAATAGTCACGATCTTACCGTTATATGGAAACTTAATTACTCTGAAGACCGATGAAACGACCGCTGTCATAGCATATGACCAACTTCGACCCAAAAGAAGGTTGTAGTCTAGAGGGGCATCAACCACCTCCACATCCAGACTAACGGTTTTACCTTCTACCCCTATAGGCAATTCCTGTAGAATACCAAACGGACGGAACCCACGGCCATCAAAGGCCTTAAGGATGGTCGGGGATTGGTTCAACGAAGGAGAACCAAGCGATCTCCAACATTGAATCGACATAATACACGTAGAAGCTCCCTCATCAATCACAGTCCGATGAATAGGCCTGTTTTTGACTATCACTGGAATTTGGAAAGCCATTTGATGGGGAGACGCGGTGTACTATTTTCTAGATCGAAGATTATCAGGTTCGGGTCCTGAACATCAACAGCTCCGATAGCCGACAAAAGTAATTTTCGTTGTGCTGGGCATGATTGCAGCACTTCTAAAGCCGACATTGCTGAGGGTGAAACAGCTAAGTCCTCAACAATGTTGTAATTCTGGGCTGCTCTCGCATGTGGATTGAAAGCAGACCTTCGAAGTACACCCTTGGCGGGCGGTTTGATTACTAAGTCCGGGTTAGGTTTTTCGATCTGTAGTGGATCGGAACCAGGAGCTGAGGTTGATGGATTAGAATGAGAAGATTCTGCTTCCTTACCATCAACAGGATTCTTACTACCATAATCTTGCGATCGAGTCGCAATCCTCACATGAGACATCATCAAAATGGGTTCTTCACTGGCATTTGAGGAAGAACACAGTAGGAGTGGGAGAACCTTTGACTATTTTCACAACCTCGGCCCGATGAGGGCAATCTCTTGTAAAATGATCCTCTTCACAAATAAGACAAGGATATCGAGGTTTGCGCTTTTCGTCATTGGTTTCCGACTTTTTCGTTTTCTCCTTCGGAGCCTTGTCTGCTTTAGCCTTCTTCTTTCCTTTCTTCTTTCCACCGTTTTTTGATTTGGCCGTAGATGACTCTACAGCGTGAATATCGGCGGTAAGTTCAGGAGAAGACTCTCCTGTCGGGGAATCAGGCAAAGTGATTATAGGAGTAGTTGAAGCCTTGGAAGACTTCTTCTTGCTCTTTGTATTCACGATACCAATCATACCATCAGCGGCATGAGATCCCGAAGGAGCAGCAGCGATTTGATTCGACTTTGGAAGATCTGGAATCTTCTCGTGTAACGTACCCGACTGAGTGTAAACTAAGTCAAGGTATTGCGCCTGAGCAATGACTTGCTCCTCAGTAACTACTCCGGCCTTAGCTACATCTTCAGTAATCTTCGGTAATAATGATTTAACAAACCATTCAGCTAAGATTTGGTCCGGGATAAAAACTTTCACTAACCTTCTTCGACGTCTCCACTCATGAATGTGATCAGAAATATACGTGGACGTTGATTGTTTTAGTGAAGTTAATAACTCCGTGCCGTTATCGTATCTGACCGGCAACTGAAAGTGAGTTAAGAACGAGGTAGCTAACTGGCTAAAATTGTAAAAAGAGGCCCGTGGTAACTCAATGTACCACTTGGCCGCGAGACCAATGAGTGTACGCTGGAAAAGACGTAAGCGGATCGAATCATCCGAGATAGAATTTGAAGCACACCAGAGGTGGTAAGTCATCACATGATTGGACGGATCCTCTCCAGACTTACCTTCGAACTTGGGTATATCACTGGGCAACTTATTTGGCATTGGCGGCCAGAACGGAAGATATTGAATTGGATCGTTCGTTAGGCGCGTCAAGTCTGGTAAATCCAAAGTTGCGATAAACGGTAACTGCCGGTTAGGATCTCTAAAACTCTGGGTCACAAGACCAGTCCCAGGAGGAGGATATCCAGGATAACTAGGAACAGGAGTCGCATTTGGGATATTATATCCTCCTGGAAAACCAGGATTAACCGGACCGTACTGGGGTTGTTGAGGTTGTTGATAAGTGTACCCAGGATACGGTTGATACTGGTAAACTAGCTGTTGGACAGCTTGCCCAGGTTGGTACTGTCCCTGGTACGGTTGTTGAACAAATTGAGGTTGAGTAGTGACAACCGTACTTATACCAGGCTGACCTGTAGGCATCTGGACCGTGGTTTGAATCGTAGATCCAGACAACGGTAAAGATGTCTGAGGAGTGGTTACAGAGACAGTAGAAACCGGAGCTGTCGATACTCCAGAAGTAAGTGCGGCAGATGTAGCGGTAGTTGCAGCAGCCGTTTGAGATGGAGTACTAGGTGCAATTGGCGGCTGAGTAACTACCGAAGTTACAGAAGTTTGAACATTTGACTGGACAGGTTGCGGTTGCTGGGGTGGACCAGAAACTACGGGTTGTCCAGCTTGAGGTACCAACTGTAAACTTGGCTGCAACACCTGTTGACCTGTGATGGATCCCACACTAACATTCCGGGGTATTGACCCGTAACAGGTTGAGGATACTGAGATCCATAACCGGATTGAGGATAGGATTGATAATTGTAAGGTGCAGTTCCCATACCTTGAACATATGATTGACCTTGAGGTGGTTGATAACCTTGACTCGAGTATTGACCTTGAGGTTGATAACCTTGAGGTAAATACGGATACTGGGGTTGACCTTGACCTTGAGGTTGATACCCTTGAGGTTGATACCCTTGGGGTTGATACCCTTGAGGTTGCCATCCTTGAGGTTGCCATCCTTGAGGTTGATATTGATACTGAGGTTGACCTTGGGGTACATATTGAGGCTGGGGTTGACCTTGAGGCATGTATTGCACCATAGGTACATACTGACCTTGAGGTTGCCCCCCAGACACGATTGGTGTACCTTGAGGTTGCCCCCCAGGCGGTAATTGGCCACCTTGAGGTTGGGAAACGGGAACTGAACCTGACATCATGTAAATGTCTCCTACACCCAATGGTATATTACCACTGTTTCCAGCTAATAACCCATGATCAATGGGTTGAGGAGATGCCCCCGCAAAGGTACCAGAAAGTGATTGATACCCAGTGGGAACAGAAGGACCGCCGTGTAAGAAAGATTCAGGACTTTGAGTAAACACGGACGACTGACCAGACATATTTACAGGAGTATAAATACCTCCAGGTGGAAAAGGAGTACGAGGTGTAGAAAAACCTACCCCTGAGTTGTCTAAATAATTGGTTAACGAAAGGTACCAAGTAGTACTTCTAGGAGGACTGTAAAAGATGGATTCACGCTCCCTTAGATCAATAGTAAGTTGATCTTCAAGGTTAGAGACGCCTATTTCTTCCTCTGGAGCAAGTTCTTCGATAGCAATCAAACCAGTAGGAAGATTTTCGGTGATAACTCTTTCTATTCTTGGTGAATCTGGAACACTAGAAGTCGGAGTAACAGGTTCAGATATTTCAGGTTCTTCGCCTGTATCACTAGCAGACGAAAAACTACCAACAAGCTCAGAAACTGTAACAGCTTCGGGATTATAACCTGTCTCTAAGCCTTGGTAATCTGAATGGACTACCAAGGAAGATTCTCCTTCTTCAGGTGAACCTACTCTACTGCCACTAGGAGGAGTTACAAGGACCTCTAAACCTTCTAGATTACCGGGGTCGTCTCGAGGAGGTGATCCCCTAAGTCTACGGGATCTTCTCAACAATTCGGCCACAGAAACAACTTCAGGAGACTGGCCCCGAAGTCTACGGGACTGTCTCGGTAATTCCGCCACAGCTAAAACTTTTAACTACTACACACGAAAACAAAGTAAAATTTCAAATCAAACCACCTAAAGTCTCTAAAGAACCAAACAAATTTGAATCACACGCCTAAAGAATCTAGGGCGTCAAACCAAGCACAAACAGTAGCCTTCCAGACCGAAAACGCTAGTTGGTGATGAAGCCCAACATCGCCGGATTCAGTACAGAAGTGGCGGGTGGAACAGTTACCCCGGCAACCTGCTTAATGAATAGACCGGCACAAGTTCCTCCACTTTAACCGTCTCGAGTGAAGTGAACCCCCCGGAAAATCCAAGTGAGTCTAGCCGACGTCTGCTCCAGGTACAGTGGGATCTTCCCTCCACCGTCACCTCGGTAGAATCCTAAAGATAATGGTCACTAAGGTTACCAACCGCAACAAATGCACCTGGGGGAACAGTCTACACTCCGACAGCACGCAAGGGCAGAGTATCAAGCTCAATCCCCTTGCCGGTTCCTTGACAATAATCCAAGGTTTACCGACAAGTGACCCCTGGCTCCTCGACAATGGTTAATCCGAGGTTTACCGTTTGTAATACGTGCGTGTCTGGCGTCGTTCCCAACGAGGGGGGATTGATCCCCTCACTGGTTCGGACACGAGCTCGTGCTTCTCCTTTAAGAGGAGCTTTCCCAGAGTACAAATGAGACAATTGGATTTATTCTATCACAAGATAAGCTACTTGTTTGGTTTTGTTGTCTTGGAGAGTTAATTACTCTCCTACTCCAAGACACTAGCCTGATCTAAATTGGTGTTTCAGAGCCCTAGTAAATAAAAGTTACTACGTTGATTTTACTTTAAGCGTTAATTTTATGGTTTTTCTTAAAGACAAAAGGTAGCGGAAGTGAAACCAATGGTGTGTAGACTCGACTCAAACCACTACAAAGATGCACCTAAGATGATTTACGCTACTTTCCTTTTTCAATGAAATTCCTAACTAAGAGAGTTGAGAGATGCAAATTTTATAGAAAACAACTTTCTTAGTAAAGACAATCAAAGAAACAATTCTCTTTATCTTTTCAAGCATACAAACATGACCACTCCTTACGTGCACAAAAAACTCTTTTTCTTTCAAAACTCTTCAAAGCTACTTGAAACAAAACTTTTCAAAGGAGATGTTTTTGTATTTTCTCTATTTAATAAAGCATATAAATCTATTTTAACAAAAATCAATCTCAAAAGCTATAAAATCTATGAAAACTTGACTCACAAGCAAATCAAAAAGGAAATTACTCTAAGCAAACCTAACGAGGCAAAAACCTACAAAGATGATTCTAGGTTGTTTTACTTGACCAAAATCAAGTCAAGGACCAGCTAATGCAGAATCAAAAGACTAGTCAAAACAAAACTCAAATCTTTTTGTAAAATGGAATTCAATACTCAATCAACAAGCACTTCGAAATTTGCCCAAGAGACCAATCAAAGGTAAGTTGCTCTCACAGGTAGACTTTATGACAGGTCTAACTTCTAAGAATGCTGACAACACCAGAGAGATCTAAGGCTTGACAACTTCTACCGCCAAAGTCACTACAAGACCTACTCAAAAATCAAACCCTAGGGCTTAAACTTCTATGAAATCCACTAAAACACTCAATGCTATCGAAACAAGTTCAGGTGAAGATCTTTGAAAAGAGACTAATGAATCTGGGCAGTAAAAACTGAGAAAAAGCAAAATCTAAGAGAAAAAATGCAAAAAATGGAATTTTCTCAAATTTCAGCAGGGGACGCAGGCAACCCGTTGAAACAGGTGCGGGCCCGCTCTATGCACACAGCGACAGTGCGTCCAGGGACGCACTGTGCAATACTCAGAGGGTGCGTCCTACTAGAAAATTCAAGAAAAACTAAAATGAAACTAACCCTAAGCTAACCCACCCAAAAACAAAGTCACAGAGCCAAAAACCAGAAAAATAAACCAATTTTCTCAGAGCAAAGTTCATACAAAGGAAAAGACTTTCTCATCAATGGAGTCCCCAGTATGGTCGCCAATTTGTCAGGCAGAAAGAGTCGATTGTGCGGACACAACCAACCTCCCTAGGAGCCTAAGACTCTCTAGTGACAAACAAGACAAACAAGAGCAATCCTTCTCTAAACATGCATTTACTATATAAGAAATCAAGTGTTTAGATCCTACCTGTAATCCAACGCTGTTGTAGCAGTCTAGCTCCGCTGATCCCGATGAGCTCCTCCTTCACTTTGAAACCTGCATCCACTAACAATCAAACGATTAAATAGCACTTGATAATCTCATAGAATAAAACATATTTAACACATAGACCAAGGAGTACATGAAACAACTCATAAATAACAAGTTATTGAGAAGAATGGACTCATTTGCATTAATAGGTAACAAAAGGAACAAATACAACCTGAGCCTTGGTGTTGTGCAAGTTCCTCCCAGGGTCCATCAAGAGTTTTCCTTTACTTTGACAAAGCTCACCCACTTCCAAATAGAACAAGCAAAGATGGCAATCTCTCCTCACAAGCTTCTAAATGGGAGTCCTAATTCCAGCAGCATCTACCCTTAGAAATGTTTAGCTTCCAACCTCCTCTCCTTCTGGCCCAATGCCTGTATTTATAGTGCTCAAGAGGAAGTTAATCAGGTCCACCATCAATGGGATAATCCCCTATTTGGATGGGATAACTCCCTTATTGATGGGATAAGTTCCTCTTTGGTAGGGGTGCATGAACCATCTGGAGGCGCTCAACACACGTCGAACAACCTTCTAGAATGCTCTAGAAATGACCACAAGTAACTTTTTAAAGATGAAACTTGCGCATTTTGACCTTTACAGGGGGACGCACCTGCCCCTTTACATACAGAGCGTCCAAAGACGCAGATTTTGTGAACATTGGATGCGTACCCGCAGGTAAGGTTGAGAGAACCTGCGTACCCAGAGATAAATACATTTATAAAGACTTTCTCTCTTTTTGGAGTTTGACATGGAGAGCAGAGGCATAAGACTTGCCTAAGAGGATAGCATGACTGTTGATAGAGCCATACTAACTGTAAATAGTCATGGTGACATTTTTTAGTGTAACACTTCTATGGCACCACGATACTTTGCTTCTGCTGAAGAAAGAGAAATGGCACTTTGTTTCTTGCAAGCCCATGTAATAGGTCTTGAACCAAGAGTGAACACATAACCTGCAGTAGACTTCCAATCATCAGGGTCACCGACCCAATCAGAATCAGTGAAACCAACCAATAGAGAGATGCTTTTTCACTATAATGAATCCCAAACTAAATTGTACCTCAAAAATAACGAAGTATTCTTTTAGCTGCTTTCCAATGATTTTCATGTCGGTTTTGCATAAACCAAGCAATAAGGCCAACAACAAAGGAAAGGTCAGGATGAGTATGGGTCAGATACAAAATTTTTCCTATGAGTTGACGGTATAAGGTAGCATCAACTTCAGGGGAAGTACAAGTAACTGAAAGTTTGGCTCCAGAATGAAAGGGAGAAGGGGCTGGCTTACAGTTTTCCATGTGAAAATGACAAATAAGATCATAGGCATACTTCGACTGGGAAAGGGAAATACTTTCCTTGGATTGCAAGACTTGAAGACCAAGAAAATAATGCAAGTGTCCTAAGTCTGTCATTTCAAACATCTTTTTAAGGCTAGACTTCACATGGTTTATAAGGTTGGGATCACTACCAGTAAGGATAAGATCATCAACATAAAGAACAAGAATGATAAGAGACTTTCCCACTTTCTTGGTGTAGATAGTATTGTCAGAATGACACCTAAAAAAGCGAGTTTATAAAAGAAAGCTATCCATTTTGGCATACCAAGCTCGAGGAGCTTGCTTGAGACCATAAAGGGATTTCTTAAGCCGACATACAAGGCTGGAGTTTGTTTGTATAAAGCCAGTAGGTTGTTCCATATAGATTTCTTCATGCAAGTCTCCATTCAAGAAGGTAGATTTAACGTCCATCTGATGGACTTCCCATTTGAAAGATGCAGCAAGGGAAAGAACAAAGGTAGATAGAGTTCATTTTGGCAACAGGGGAGAAGGTTTTAGTATACTCAATGCCTTCAACTTGTTGAAAACCCTTAGTAACAAGATGAGCTTTATGTTTATCAACTTTTCCATCTAGTCCATACTTGGTTTTGTAAACCCATTTGCATCTAACAAGTTTTTGTCCCTTTGGTAGAGGAACAAGATCCCATGTATCGTTCGCCAATAATGAACGATATTCTTGATTCATAGCTGCGTCCCAATCTGGATGGCATGAAGCTTCTGCAAAGGTGTCAATATCATAATTCGTTGAAGCTTGAGCCAGTAAAGAAGAGGCTCTATCGAACTAGGAACGTGTACATAGCTAATCTGTAGTTTCACTAGCAAGAGAGCCTGCTGCATCCTGTGTAGCACGGACCCACTTTGGAAGTTGAGGAGCTGAAGGAGGATCCTAAGAAGGTGGGGGAGGATTTTCATCCTCGCTTTCATCATCTGAAGAAGAAATATTTTCAAAAGTAGAAGAGATTTAGAGAGGTGGCACATCCGTCGAACTAGGCTCGTAGGCCGATATATTTTCAACAAACTTTAGATCTCTTGTAATGATAACATTTTTGGACTTAAGTGGAATAAGTCTATATCCTTTGACATGTTCAGAATATCCAACAAAAATATATTTTTCACTTTTAGGTTCTAAAGCTTTATGTTTTTAATCTGGAATATGGACCCATGCTTCACTTCCAAAAACACGAAGGTGACTTACATCTGGTTTAATTGAGCTCTATGCTTCTTCTAGAGTGATATTCTTTAAAACCTTAGTAGGAGTGCGATTTATTATGTAATTTTCACATTTAATTGCTTCTGCCCAAAAATTAAGACTAAGTCCTTTAGATTGAAGCATACAATTAGCCATTGCCTTTAAGATGCAATTCTTCCTTTCAACTATTCTAGATTGTTTTTCAGCAAAGGCCTTAAAGGACAAGAACATGTTAAATGCTTGACTCTTGAGTTTTAAGAAGTATACGCAAGTGCGTCTGGAGAAATCATCAATGAAAGTTAAGAAATACTTGTAGCCAAATAATGAAACAACTGGAAGTGGACCACATAAATCACTATGCACAAGATGTAAAGGGGCTGAGGCGTGCCAAGAGGCACATTTTTCAAAACTATCCTGATGATGTTTTCTAAGTACACATCTGGAACAAACACCATCTCTGCAAGATACCATTGGAAGACCTGTCACCATATTTTCTTTACATAGGTTCTGAAGGGAGCGATAGTTTAAGTGACCAGATCGATCATGCCAAAGTTTGCTCACTTCATCATTATGAGCAACAAATACCGAAGGAATATTCAATGACCCAAAGTTGTTAAACTTATACAACCTTGTAGAATCATCAGCAATGCCAGTAGCTAAAATCTATCTAGGATCTCTTAGGTTCTTAATTACAACATCGTGAGGTGAAAATTCAACGATTTTACCTTTACCTGAATGAGTTATCTGATATACAAATAGAAGGTTGCAGGATAAGGTTGGAACGCATAATACATCATTAAATTTACCATTATCTATATGAACAGTTCCAGTCCCTACAACACTAAGAGATCCATCATCACCAACATATATATTTTTGGTGTTACAATCATTTAAAGAAGAAAAAATGGCTTTGTTTTTGGCCATGTGATAAAAAACTCCAGAATCAATGAGCCACTCATGAGAATTAGAAGAAAAAGATACATTTAGTGCATATCTAGACCGAGATGTTTGACAACCACATGCAGAAAGTGCTATTCCTGAAGATGAAGTTGAAGTTGAAGAGTGCTCCAAATGGATGTTATGCTTCTTCATTGTTGCTTCCAAGGCTTCCATATTCTTAAAGCATTTGGATTCTAAGTGGCCATCTTGATTACAAAAGTGGCAATGTCGATAAGTCTTCTTTCCTTTTTTTTTATTTTCCTTATCATTTTGTTGATATGATTTTTCATTTTGAGGCTAAAATTGCTTAGGACCCTTGTTTGGTTTAGGACCATTCCTTTTAGGATACGACTTCTTAAGATTCTTCGAATTTGGTTGCTGCTGGGCGGCTAAGGCTTTCTTAGAAGAGTTTCCAAGACTAAGAAGACCAAGGTGTAAGAGTTTTTCTTGTTCTCTTATTAAAGAATCACAAAAGGAATCAAACGAAGGGGACTTGTAGTCTTGTCCTTGAGAAATGAAGGCTTCTCTTGTAGAATGGAAGGTGGAAACAAACACAGAGTAGGCTGGTCCCAACTTAGTAAGAATGGAATAGATAAGGTACCATCTTATTTCTTACCTTAACACCTTCCAAGAGAAGTATAAGGGTCTTGAACTTGGACATAAAATTTTCAATGGAAGAAAATTATTGGGGTCCAATGTAAGCAACTCATTTTTGAGTTGATGGGCTCTAAGTTCATTTTTAATTCCAAAAACTTTAGTGATCTACTTCATTGCTTCACCAGGAGTATCAAGTTCTGCGATATGGAATCTAAGGTTTGGAGAAATAGACATCCCTATCAACCCACATGCTTGATCTTGCATATTTTCCCATTTGGCTGCCTTATATTCATCTTTTAGTTTGGTTTCTTGGCTTGAGGCTATTCTGTAAAGACCTTTACTTCTAAGTAAATCCACAATGTAGGACCACCATTGGAAGTAGTTGGTGCTGTCAAGAATAAGTTGGCATGGACTTTCCATTTTTAATAGAAACTGAAGCTGTATATGTCAAGAATAAGTGTTCCAATGGAAATATCTCAAAAAAATAGGCTGATTAAAAAAAAACGGCTCTGAAAGCGGCTTCCGGATGAAGAATTTATGGCTTTTTGAAGAAAAGTTGCTAAAGATGCCAACGAAGTGCAGGAATGTGCGGAAATGAATGATAATGTTATATTTAAAAAAAAATACACCCCCTTTCCAAACATAATCTAACAAAGTAGCTTTGGACCAATAAAGACTTGAACTCAAGACCTCTATTCTCATAAAGTAGCTTTGGACCAAGTGAGCTAGATTAAAAGGTTAGTAATTTTTGGAAAAGAGGAAGGGTTTTTTTTTTAGTCACTGAAGCCTTTGGGTGTGTGCTTACTTGAAAAAGCTCTTTTTCCTACAAAACAAAAAACACAAAACCCAACACAGGCATACAAAAAAAAAAAAAACAAACCTTACGGCTTGAAGTTATCTTTACCCAGAAACTATGTCTTTTCCTCAATGTTTCTGATTTTTCGAGATCACACTAAGGCGTAGTGGAAAAGAGCATACGCATGAGAAAAATCTTTCCTTTCTGTTTCTGATTTGCCCAGATCGCACATAGTCACAAAGCAAAGAGCATACACAAAAATGAAAGGTATAGATCCTGTAATAAAAAAACAAAGAGCTAAATAAACCAAAATAAACAGAGAGAAAAATAATTAAAAACTACAAATAAACATTGTATACCTCCATATCCTAAAAATGACATAGCTAGGGCTACCAGAAACCTTTTCGCATGAAATTAAAGGGGTTCCTCACTGGAACAGATGCTCCTAACACAATAGAGTAGTCCTCTCAGCCAGAAAGTAGTCAGAAACAGTAGATCTAGGAAACAACAGGCAGATGCAGTTCTACCGGCTTCAGATTTGGATCACCAATGGATGAGGCCCTCAACTTGGCTCTGATACCATGTAAGAATTTACACGGTAAGTTCCTCAGACAGAACACTAAATGACACCCCTCACAAACAGATCAAAGATCAATACACCAGTATTGTTGATGTGGTTAAAACCCTCTAAGAGGGAAACAGTCCACGGCCTGAGCCAATGCGGCCATTTTAGGAAATTTATTAATAAAATAATGAA
This sequence comes from Pinus tabuliformis, assembly GCA_031772625.1. NCBI lineage: Eukaryota > Viridiplantae > Streptophyta > Pinopsida > Pinales > Pinaceae > Pinus > Pinus tabuliformis. Next base: position 1,171,104,366 of record CM062809.1, read on the forward strand.
AATTTACATAAGCTTCTCTCATGAACAGTTACCCTACAAATGACTCTCCATGCTCTTTAAATAGAGATCATGTACCAATCGGGTGTTAAGCCACGGATCAAGTGTCGGTAATACGGACGAGAGAAAGAACCATTGGATCACTACATATCATGACCATCAGATTGCAAGTTACAAAAGTACATAGTAAAGAAACACACTTTACCTAACTTTACACTAGACCAAGTTATACTTAACTATTTCCTATGTGTTGGAATATCCTATGAATTAGTTAAATAAGATTACATTGGAAACATCCATAATAAATTACTGCAGTGAAACTCAACTCAACTCAATTAACTCAAAATAAGATTACATTGGCAACATCCATAATAAATTACTGTAGTGAAACTCAACTCAACTCAATTAACTCAAAGTGAACTAGGGCATTTGGAGTAACAACCATGACACATATTAGGTGGTTGAAATTCGATTCTCCAAAACTTCTCCTTAATTACAGCTACAAAAAAATTAAACTAAGATGTATGTTGGTCTATGTCTCAGCTATGCTTACAATTTAAAAGTTTGAGATCATTTTGATTTCCTTTTCTCTTTCTTTTCTTCCAGATTCTATAGCCCCTAAATTGTTTCAAAATTTTCTTTTTGTTTTATTCTTTAAAACTTAATTTATTTATTTGATGGTGCAACTCGTCTATTGTTCTAGTTTGTCTAAGCATGTCCTCGACTTCCTTAAAAATCGGCTTGTATGTGGACTGTTGCCATATGTCATCTTCTGTAGTTTTCTTTTCATCATCCATGTTTTGCTTTAACATAAGTCCATAATACAATCATCTCTTCAAGTCTCCAATGCATGCAAATTTCATTAAGGATTTTATCATCCATGTTGTCTTCAACGTTCATTGTTACAACATCTAGGCATAACTCATCTAGACATGGCATTGCAAGCCATGTTTCAAGGAAACTTAATTCTTCTTCATAGTCGTCCTATTTACCTGCACATTGGAAATGAATGGTAAGTGTAAAAAAATTTACATAACCACATTTGTTTTATTCTTTTTTCTTTGCAATGAGAGCTTCCTTCTCTACCTCTGCCTCTATCTCTATTTCTTTCTCTTTGTGGGATTTATTCTCTACCTTTTCTTATGTCGATGTCTCTGTCTCTGTCTCTTTCACTTCTTTACTAACCTATCCTGCTACAAACAATTTGTCTTCCACCTGGTCTACAGACTCAAGTGGGATTATCTCACCAAATATTATCATGTCGATATGATGTTTTTGTTGCATAATCTGCAACCATTCACCTTTCGTCAATTAGACTTCATCAAATTTAACATCAAAAAATTGAATTGTTGGATTGGCCATAACATTGGTTGCTCCAATGGTAGCTTCATTATCATCAACAAGAACTGTTGTCAAATTCACCAAATTGTCACCAATAAGCTCTGTTGTTGGATTCACCAAATTATCATCAACAATCTCTGTTGTTAGATTCACCAAATTTTAATCCACTTACGGCTCTACATAGGGGGATTTATGAGCATATATGTGCTCAGATTCATCATCCACTTGTTGTTGAGCATGGTGGGATTCATCAAATTCTTCATCTTCAACTGGATTACTCCCCCTTACACCAAAACACCACTCAAGGGTATTCCAGGCTTTGTTGGATAATTTTGCATCTACTATGAGCGGTAAAATTTTGTCATCTACGAATGATTTTATGCATTTTAATGTGAAGGCATTATTTTGTCTTTTCGCTTTCAAATATTTCAAAAGGACCTCAAACTGCTCTTTCTAGTGCTTCAACTTTCTCATCCTTTTGGATTTTCCCAATTGTTGAGTGTTGACTAATTATGGCTCAGCAAATAAATCAACATACAAAAATAAAAATTGTCTTCAATGAAAACATCTTTGTGGTGCCTTCTTTGTTTCTCAACTTTGACAAAAAAATACAATATACAATTTTTCTATGAGAGCAATGCTTCATTCACGAAACATGGAGCATAGATTGTTATTCTCAATATTACATATTAGTTAAATAAGATTGCATTCTAGGAATCAATAATTAATGACTGCAGTAAATCTCAACTCAACTAAACTAACTGAAATTGAACTTGGACACTTGGAATAACATCAATGACACACAGAAGATGGTTGAAATTAGATTCTCCAACAAAAATAAATCTCAACTCTATGTTCTCAATATTACTAAAAATATTCCATGGCATTTAAATATTTACTATATATCTATTAATTATTAACAATTGCATTGAGAGACTCTCTACAATGAAGGAGATGTTATAGTGTCTGTAAATGTAAATGACTGTAAACATTGAGAGAGATGTTGTAGTGCCATAAATTAGTGTAAACATTTTAAATGTCCTCCCATTATGGGAGAGATAATGTAGTGTCTATAAAATGAAACATTAAATTAAAGAATAAGAATAATAATAATAATAATACATGATGTAGACCAAATTAAAAAAAGTAATATAATGAAAAAGTAATGAAGCATTAAATTAAAGAATAATAATAATAAAACGTATTGTATACTAAGTTAATAAAGTAATAAAATTAAAAATTGATTCAATTTAATTTATTATGTCATATTTTTTACTAATAAAATGACAAACATTTATTTTCAAGAAAAAAATATTTATATCTATAGATATATGATTCCTAACCCTAATAATTCATAAGATATAATTAATAAACATCTAAAAACTTAATAAATTTAATTAAAAAGTTATAATTAATAATAAAATATTTCTAAACATAAAAATGTGAATATATAAGTTTGATATATATATATATATCTATATATATATATATCTATATATATATATATATATATATATATATATATATATATATATATATATATATATATATATATATATATATATATATATTAAAATAATGGTCAGCGTGGATAACCATTATATTTTACAATTTAATATTTAAATTTAATTAATAAACATATAAAAATTCAATATTTACAATAAATTTATTTACATATATGTGGGTGTGAAATGATATGTATATCATATTAAAAATTAAATTATAAAATATGTTAAAGAAAACTCACTATATGTAACTATATGTATTATCAAGGTTTTAATAAAATTAAAAATAATAAATATGTATATAGAGATGTGAAATTTAAATAATTAAAAACAATATTATTAATAACTAGCACAAATCGATCTCCGCTGTGGATCTAGCAAGCGTAGAGATAAATCAAATCTCTCTATGTATAAACATATCCTAGAATTTTGCACTCGAAAAAAGGTTTGCATCTCGAGAGATTTGATCCCTCTCAACTCATGGTAGATCCAAAGTTAATATGGATATATTTTGGTTAAAGTCAAGTTTTGGAAACTCTATTGCAAAATACACACACCTATCAGTGTAAGTATGATAGATTTGTTATTAAATATGACATAACAATTAGTAGATCATTAAAGTTTGACTTAATAGATAATGTCGGTTCTTTTTCACTTCCACTATAACCTTCTTAATAAAATAGTTATCTATTCTACCATATCATTTTTTAGAGCTTGTTTAATCATTTCAAGCATCTCTTTTAGTGTATAAAATTTATGTTCATTCACTATAACTTCATATCCTTCAGGTTGTTGAACATATGCATGTTGTTTCAAAATTCCATTAAAAAATGTTTATTTTACACCAAAGTTATAAACCAACCAATTATATTATGATATTAATGTTGAAAAAATTCTTAGTGTAACCAATGATACAAAATGAGCATGTGCTTCAATGTAGTCAGTACCTACTTCCTACAAAAACCCCCTTTCCACTGTCCCTGCTTTATGCATTTGTATAGAACTGTCAGCTACATACTTTGTCTGTATACCCATTTTAGCCCAATATTTTTTTTCAATAGGATAATCCAAAATCTATCATGTTTCATTCCTTTTAATCATTGCAATTTCTTCATCCATTAAATTGAATAATTGTAACAACCCTGGTGAAAATTCCATGTAATAAAAATAATAGAGGCAAAATAATGACCAAGGTGGATGGGACACTTATTCCAAGCTGAACGTTGGACAAAAGCATAATGATGGGGATCACTTGTTGTTGCTTAATGGTTAAGGAAATTGGCAAAGGAAATGGCTAAGTCTTTGGAAAGGCAAATGGCATTTTAGGCACATTATTTATGAAAATAATAGAAATTAGAAATAAAGGGAGATGAAAGGTCACAGGTTTCATGTGAGGATGAAAATTAAGGAAAATAATGGAAAACGAAGAAAATTGAGGCCTCATTCATAAAAAGGATTATGAGGATCAGTTAGTAACATTTTCTCAGTTCAGTTTTAGATCTCTCTCATACTCTCGGATACATAGAGATTTCTTGGAGCACTCTTGGAGGGTGTGGCATACTTGGATTTTTGGAGAAAGAAGGTAAAGGAAGAGCAAGAAAGCACAAGACGACATCACGATCAACAACTATAGTGAGATTGTCTTGCAGGTGCAAGGTTGCATGTATGATTTCCTCTTTACTTTTGTCATGCATGGAATATGCATGTTGTTTATTGGCCATGATATTTCACTGCATGGGGATTGCCCGAATTGACAATAGTTTTCCTAGCCTTTCCATTTCCTAGATAACCATGGATATTGTGGGTTTATTTCCTTGTTTCATTTTGGTTGGTTCTCATGTTTCCTTGGCATGGGTTGATTTACTAGTTCCTAGAGCGTTGGTTGGAAAAACACTTTGGAGCCCTGTAACAGCATGGGTTGAGTTATGTTGCGGCCTCAGATTTCTATTGTCAAAACATGGGGGATAACCACCTGGTCTGGACCTTAAGAAAACTCATTTTTCATTTAAAGTGGTGGCTCCGATTGGGGATAATGGGACCAATTTCCGAGTGTGGGTTTTAAGATCAGAGTGGGGCTGGAAGGAGGGCCATCTGACTACAAATGGAATATAAACCTAAAGATCAATCGACAACCATTCATAAGAATCAAAACCCCTCGACGACTTCTACACCTTCTATATCTCATTCAAAATCTCTTGATCAGAAATCTGAAGTCGTAGAAATATCTCCCTCGTCTCCTGAAGTAGTAAGACGACCACCTTCTCCAGATTACACTCCCGAGTCTCCCAAAGAACATTCTTCGATACATAAATTGGAATGGATATCCATTTCTACCGAGAAATCAGAGAGGCCCGAAGTTTCTAAAGAAAGTGTTACTTCCTTATTACAACAAACTCGTGTATTAACTAGATTGCAAAGTGAAGGACTTGGAGTAACCCATTTTGAGTTCCCCATCCCTCCACGACATTGGAAAGTTACCTTACAAGGATATGATTCAGATACCAGCGAGTTCACCTCACCTTTTCAAACATTCACTTCTCCATTCACTTCTACTCTCTCCACAACTTCTCAACAATCCAGTTCCGCCCACCTCTGGTGGGAAATCTCCTGCCCATATCGTCAGTGAAGCCCCAACTCCCACTGTCCAGGTGGTCCAGGCCTCACTCGATGAGGCTTTGAAGTTTTCTAAAAGTTCCCTAATTTGTTGGTTCAATGGTTTTTGGCCGCAGCTAATAGCTCTCCACAGTTGGATCTCAGAGGTATGGAAGCCTGTCATTTCTGATGAAATTAATATCTACCCCTATGCTAGGGATTTCTTTATAGTAGATTTTGAAAACCCTGAAATCAGACAATGTATTCTAGATTCAGACCATTGGTTTTGGGAAAACTCAAGACTATTCATGAAGCCATGGAACCCATCATTCGATCCCTTAACAACAGTCATAACCTCATCACTAGTTTGGGTGAGATTACCAAACCTACCCTTGCATCTATGGAATTTCTCCTCGCTAAAAGCCATTGTAAATGCAATTAGGAAATTTTATTGTAGGTGCCCATAAATAAAGGAATATGCCATAACAACCTATGCACTCATCTGTGTGGAAATGGACTTCAGTGCCGGATTCCCAGTTGAAATAAACCTAACAAGTAAAGATTATGCGTGGAACCAGAAACTCAATTATGAAAGTGTCCTCTTTAGATGTCAATCCTGCTTTGAGATAGGGCATCTAGCCAAAATTTCGCTAAAGCCTTCGAGAAAAATTCTGCTAGAAAGAATCACCACAGATCTACATGGTGGGAAGGAGCACAAAAAGAACATTATACTGTCATTATGGAAGAATACTCTCTAAACTCTAAATCGCAAGAAATCGGGAAAGAAAGAAACAACTCTCAAGACAAGCATGGGGAAAGCCCCGTCCAATAGAAAAAAGGTGACTCGACAATCTGTCAAGCATCAACAATTATGAGTATTTGAATACTGCACAAAATAAATCTTCATTTAACCGCAAAGCTGATCTCCTATAAAAAACTTCTTCTCCGACTATCTTCAAAAGGACGAGCACAACACATCGCAAAGCTAAGAAACCAATGTCCCAAGAACCAGAAAAGATGAAGGAGATGCAAGATAAAAGAAGTTGGAAGACCGTAGAGAAAAAAAAGAAAGCCACAGCACCAATCTCACCAAGAAAGACGAGAAGCCAGACAATTAAGAACTAAGAAAATTATAGGTCCAATAGACCAATTTAGTCTCAGTGGACGTTAACCAACACCATCATCATCATCATCACTAACCCAGTAGTAAGTTCTTCACCATCAATACCTACTTTTGGATCAACCTTCCCATATTCTTAGTCTCCAACTGAAGTTATGGCCAATCAACTCACTCAACCTTGGACAAATCCTCGTGTTGTTCTGGTTGCAAATCCAAATGCACTCCCAGCAAACCCAGAAAAATGGCAGCCTAAGTACAATCCTGACGATGCTCTTCCTACTGAAGAACATCTAAACAACTTTATGTTAGCCATGAATCTTAATGGAGTTGCACATGAAGATGTTGTAATTAGACTGTTCCCGTATACCTTCCAAGGATTTGCTGGATCTTGGTATTTTTCCCTTCTGACAGGTTCGATAAGAGACTGGGATACCTTTCAAGAATTATTTCTTGCAAAATTTGGTGATGACAGGACCATAGCATCCTTGATCAATGATCTTTCTAACTTAAAATCTAATTCAAATGAAAGGATCAAATATTTCAACTCCAGATTTAACAAGTTGCTAAATAAAATCCCAGCTGCATCAAAACCTATAGTAGATGTACAAATAGAATGGTACATATCGTCTCTTCCTTCTATCATTGCAATTTTTGTAGATAGAGTCAATAAGGTGACCCTTGTAGAAAATATGAAAGAAGCCTTGTGTGTAGAAAGAAGGATTATAACTTTAGAAAATAGATCAAAAACAGACGAGAGGAAGTCAAAGAAAGTAACATTTAAGGATGAACCAAAAAGGAAAGATTCAAAGGACCCTTTCGATCTTGAAGGCCTTAAGAAAGTGTTAAAGTCCATGTCTAATGAAATGGTCGAGATCAAGAAACAAGTCACTGAATCCTCTGCCCCCAAGAAACCTTTTCGATCATTTAGAAGAAATCCTTCTTCTACATCGCAATCGCCTAATACTATTTGAAATGCCAAATCTAATCAAGAAGCAGAAGAAGACTCACCGGCCAAAGAGGAAGCTGAAATAAAAGAAGAAGTTGAATTAAATGGAATGTGGGATTTCATCATCCCAAATGAAGAAGAAGCACAAGCTATGCCAGTAACCACAAGGAGTAAAAACTCTCTTGATATGTCTATAACAAATCAGAAATTAAAGACTGCCACCCATATAAAAGAGGAAACCCTGAGCAAGAAGTCTAAGACTATCCAAACTGACCTTATTCCACTAGATCCTCCAAATGCTTCCAAAACATTGGTAATCTCAGATACAGTGTAATATAACATAGTGGAAGATATGAAAAAGACTAGAGCAAAGATTTCGTTACACGAACTCACTAAACTCAAACAACAACAAAAAACTCTATTAAGAGAGTTAAAAGACGTTCTTGTATCTCCTTTACCACATGTTGTGGTTACTCATGCTGCCTATCATATGGGAAAACCTCCCTCATCTTCAAACAAAGCAGATCCTTTAGATTTAGTCCTAATCAGGGAAAGATCTATTTCTCATATTCCTCCATTTCTTCTTACTTATGAAATTTTCAACAAAAATGTTGATAATTTCCTTGTTGATTTAGGAGCCTCTTCAAATATTATGCCAACAACTGTGTGCACCAAATTGAATATTAGACCTCAAAAATTTGTAGTACAAATAGTTGAATTAGATAGGACAAAAGTAGAGGTACCTAGAGAAATAGCATCAGTTTCAATTAGGATTTCCTCTAATCCAAAAGTTTCACAAATAATTGGTATTCTAGTGGTTGATATCCCAGAATTCTATGGTTTGATTCTAAGTAGGGACTGGTCTGAAACGTTGCACAGTTACTTCGCAACTGATTGGTCCCACATGTGGTTGCCACATAATGGTAAACCAAATTAAATTAGAGTAGACCGAGAAAAGTTCATGAAATACACAGTCACTGACCTCAAGGGAAGCAATGAACCTATTGCCTTCACCAATCACATCATTGGAAATTACTCAGCTGAGTCATTTTTTGGATCCTTTAATGCTCAGAGGTCTCCCTTCCTAGATAATACTATAGTGTCTCAAACAAAAAACATTTCACAAACAGATGCTTCCATGTGTGTAAATGTAGTAATTAAGATTTCAAATAATTCTTTGTACTAGACTCTCTATTTTGATGATTCCAAATCTGAAGACGGCGCGAGCATAGGATGCATTTTGATCAACCCACAAGGAGAGAAAACCATGTTAGCTTGCAGACTTGAATTTTAGTGCACTGATAATATCATTGAATATGAGGCATTGATCTAAGGATTGTCTAAAGCCATTGACATTAATGTTAAATATTTGCAAGCCTATGGAGATTCTGAAATAATCATCAAACAAGTAAGAAAAACAATTCATTGTGTCTCTGGGCACGTTAAACATTATCAATCGTTATCCTAGAAGCTTACTTCCAATTTCATTTCTTTTAATATTTCTTCAGTTCCTAGGTTGCAAAATGCAAGTGCTGACTTACTCACTAATATGGCATCCAAGATTATACCCTCAGTAGCTTTCAATCCAGACAGATTTTTAATAGAATTAATATTTAGGCCGTCTATTCTCGATAATGTAACAAATTGGAGAGTATTCAATAACGATGCGATTATAGTTAATTTCCTTACATCATAAGGGTCATATGAGGAACAGGTCATAGATGAACACAAGCATGATCTGCAAATTAAACACAATCAAGACCAAAACCCGATCCCAAAGTTTGTTGTTAAGATGGAAGATCTCTATGATCTAAAGGATAGGTTCAAGAAAGTTACCAATTCCAAAACTCAAAGTTCTACTTTGAGATTTGAAGTAATAAACCTAGGGTCAACCGAAAAACCTCAAAATGTCAGACTAGGTCTTGGCCTATCATCTGAAGAAAGAATATCATTCATTAGGTTGTTGAAAACATATAAAGGTGTCTTTTCTTGGGATTACTCAGATCTCAAGACCTATGATACCTCCGTAATTCAACATACCATACCTATGATTTCAAATGAAAAACCAGTTCAACAAAAGATTCGGAAAATTCACCCAAACCTTGAGAGTCAAATCAAATCTGAATTCAAAAAGCTTTTGAAAGCCAAAATAATCTTTCCTATTAGACACTCAAAGTGGGTATCAACTATGGTCCCTATGAGGAAAAAGAACGGTGATATTAGGATTTGTATTGATTTTAGAAATCTCAATAAATCTTGTCAAAAAGATAACATTCCTTTGCCTACCATGGAATAGATATTGCAATCAGTTCCAGGTTCTAAATTAATGTCTTTTCTAGATGGGTTTTTAGGATATAATCAAATTCTTGTGCATCCAGATGACAGATTAAAGACAACATTCAGGACCAAGTGGGGAACATATGCTTATCAGAAGATGCCTTTCAGACTCATTAACGTAGGTGCTACATTCAACGTGCTATGCATATTACTTTCAAAGGTTTGATTAATAGATTAGTTGTTATTTACTTAGATGACATCACAATCTATTCGAAATATAGGAACAATAATTTAAGTTACTTGAAGCATATTTTTGAAAGATGCAACAAATATGCCATTTCCTTAAATCCCCAAAAATCTTATTTTTATTTACCAGAAGGCAAACTACTTGGGTTTATAGTGTCCAAAAAAGTGATTTACATTGATCCTGATAGATTCCAAGAAATCGAAAAGATTCCTCTCCCACATAACAAAAAGACCATGCAATTATTCCTAGGCCAAATAAATTTTGTAAAAAAAATTGTTCCAGATTTTTCAAAGATCGTCTCACCCCTTCAAGAAATGGTAAGAAAAACGAAGTTTTAAAATGGGGAAAAGACGAAAGAGAGTCACTTGGGTTAATAAAAAAGGCCATTATTAATGCTCCTTCTTTGACAACTCTAGACTTTCTCAAACCATTTGTATTATATACTTTCTCATCTGATGCATGATATGCAGCAGTTTTAACACAGTTGAATGATAAAAATGTCAATGCACACATATCTTTTTTTAGTTCTAATTTGCAAGGTGTTGAGTTAAATTATTCAGTTATTGAAAAACAAGCATTTGTTGTTTTTAAGACCTTGAAACATTTCAGTCCTTTTCTTCTCAAAAACCATACAAAGATTGTAGTAGCCTACCTCGCAGTAAGGATCCAAAAGGAAGTAGGGGAGAAAAGAGCCAATTGGGTTATCACGCTTCAAGAATATGATGTAGAAATCTGACCAGCTAAAATTGTTAGGGGCCAAGGTTTTTGCAGGATGTTAACTAGAGCTTCCCACTTGTCAACAAGAGAATATCAAGGTAATCAAGTAAAAATATCATAAGTAATCCTCAATGATGTACAATCACAATATGTTGATTTGAAATTTTATTTGAAGAATGGGTATGCTCATATGCATCTTAATTATAAAACTAAGCGTGCTTTAAGGTTGAAATCAAATAAATATAAATTAGTCAATGATGTATTGTTTAGAAAAAATTATGATTCAGTATTGTTAAGATGCCTGGAAAAACCTTAAGCTAATAAGGTCATGCAAGAATTACATGATGGACCAGTTGGAGAACATTTCGGAGGAAATACCAAAACTCACAAAATATTTCATGCAAGATATTATTGGCCAACAATATTTAAGAATGCACATGAATATGCAAGGAAGTGTAAAACTTGTCAAACTACAACAAGAAGAGAAAGGAAGCCAACATTCCCTTTGCAACCAGTAAACATACAACAACAATTTGAACAATGGGGATTGGACATAATTGGTGAGATTATTCCTAACTCTTCCAAACATCATAGATACATCCTTATAGCTACTGATTATTTCACAAAATGGATAGAATCTATCCCACTAAATATCACTAATATAGAAAGCATTATGGATTTCATTGATCAGCACATAATTCCTAGGTTTGGCGTACCCTCAGCTTTAATGTTTGACAATGCATCTTATTTTTCTGGAAATGAAATGGTAGAATTTTCTCTAAAGCGAGGTTTTAAGTTAAAATATTCAACCAACTATTATCCACAAGGTAATGGATTAGCAAAATCAACAAAAAAAACCTCATCAAAATTATCAAAAGGATTATTGACCAAAATGATAGGAATTGTCACAAAGCATTGACATTTGCTCTTTGGGCAGATAGAATTACACGGAAGGCCTCCATTGATTCTTATCCTTTTGCTTTAGTTTATGGAAAATAAGTTTTTCTTCCCACAAGCATAGCAATCCCATCTCTTTCCCTAGTGAAATTCATTACTGAAAACCCGTCCTCTTCTCTTCAGGCAAGACAGTTTCAAATTCTTAAGCTTGACGAAGAACAAGAAAGAGCTAAAGAAACCCACTTCCATCATCAAAAACTAGTCAAAGCCTCTTTTGATACAACCTCTGCCAGTCAAATTTTTTTTGAAGTAGGTGATTTGGTTTTCAAATGGGACAAAGCACATGAGGAAAAAGGTAAACATACCAAATTCCAAAGACTATGGCTTGGCCCTTTTCAAATCATTTAGAAAATCGGTCAATCAACATTTCTTTTACAAGACTTGTCACGTAAGATAGATTTGTTTCCTATTAATGGGGAAATCTTGAAAAAATGCTTTTCTTAAAAGATAGGCTCTTCCAATTTCGTATCATATCACCTTTAAGATTCTTAGGAAAATAAAGGTTAAGAAGGATTTACTTTTGGCTTTTCAAAATAAAATCTTTCACAACATTTCTGATTTTTCGCTTCTATAAGTAAATAAAAGTTAAACGAAATAATTAGCACATTTGAGTACCAAAGTAAATGTCATTTCCCTGGAAAAACTTGATCTTGCTAAAAACATTTATTCTATGAACAAACTCTTATCTTTGTAAAGTATGAATGTTTTGTTATTAGTCAAGAAAAGAATCTTTAAACTAGTAAAGATTTTCTGCATATCAGTATCTTAAAACTATATAATTATCATCCAAAACTCTTGAAAGAGCCAATGATTCACCCCATCTGATAATTTTTTCCTTTTTCAGAGTGTAATTCTAAAATATACAAAACTTACAAGATAAAAAGTCTCATTATGAGATTGTTTACCATGAAAATAGGGAAATAATTAAACTGACATTACCAAAACTGCATATCAAAACAGTGTAATAAGCCAATGATCTCATTGATCAAAGGACGAGAGGTCTCATCAAGAACCAACTTGTTCAATTCAGTTACAACCAGTGAATGGCATTGTCATTATTAGGTCACTAAGCCTAGACAATGTCTTTTAAGAAACCTAAAAGAAAAGATTGTATTAGAAAGTAAAAAAAGGACAAAATCCAAGTGAGATTCAAAGCAAGTGAATATCATTTTGAGTTTCGAAAATTGCTTCAGATGGGACAATGAATCATTTTTGGTTAAAAGATAGCCCTATCGAGGCTATAAACACCTGTTGGAAATAGAGGCTCTATCTATGATAAATGATTAAACACCAAAAAATAAAATTGATCTGTAGAAGACACCTGCTATATCACTTTAAATCTTATTATTTTTTTTTTCTCCGTAAAACTGCACTAATTTATATTACAAAAACCAAAAATACAGCAAAATTTACAAAAGGCCGAAGCCTCGCATCTCCGAAGAGAATTTCCCATGATTATCCATTCTAAGCAACAGGCAAAAAGGGACCTGTTTCTTACCTCCAACATAATCGATATATAATCGACACAACAGGCTTTTGAGCCAACACAGCGGACATATGACTTGACACGATGGACCCATAACTGGACACAGTTGACACGTAGACTAACACAGTGGACACGCAAACCTTCGCGGCGGACATTGACTCAATGACAAACAAACATACCAAGAAAACAGAAGGAGATGGACTGAGAGTAGCATTTCTGGCCATGAAGACAGAGGCTTCTGAACTAATCCTCATCAGTGAGGTAAGGCGCATCCGTTGCCAAGCCCTTGAGCTTCTTGTCATCCTCTGCATCTTGGTGCGTCATTTTCGGAGCTGGCTCACTGGGTCCAGCCTCGTCTGCTTGCGTGGGTCGCCTCATGTCCACTCTGGGAACCTGCATATCCACCCTTGGCACTGTCAGATTGTCCCCAGGCCTCCGGAGGTTGCTGCAGTGCTCCACAGTGACTGATACAATGAGTGTGTTATTTTCCAGCGTGCAGGGGATACGATATCTGACTGCCGGATGCTCCCTGTGACCGCAGTCCAGGATTTCACCCCTATCTCGTTCAATGCCATGGCTAACTGTGCCTCTCAGGCCTCTGTTCTGCCCAGAAGGATTGTCCACAGAGGCGGAGGGTGAAGTAGCGGGCCGCTGAGTAGCAGGGCGACCCCTTGTTCCACTGCGTCGGCTTCCCATCCTAAGTCTCTCAATTGGCATCCTGCAATGGCCTTCCTTAACCAAATTCCTCGAGGAAAGCTTACACCCTGCCAGAGTATGTTCCGTTGCTTCCAGAAGTTGCTGAAGCCGCTTTGAAGAATGCAGGAATACAACATGGGTTCCAAATTTATGGATCGCCATGTGCCTTGTCCGTGGCTGCACATTGAATGGCGCCTGAACCAGAATGGACATCCCAAGAAAAATCCCCTCTGCAATGAATGTCGCTTGAGCTGAACTGAGCCTCCCCATGTCTTCAACCTTTGGTGCCTGAACCGGAATGGACATCCCAATAAAAATCCTCTCCGCAATGAATGTCGCTTGAGCCAAACTGAGCCTTCCTATGGCTTCACCCTCCTTCGCAGTTATGACCTCGGCGTGTTGATTTATGGTGGCTTGTCCGGGCTGCCAGCTGCCCATGTGACAAGCCACCTGCCGTTCATTCGCTAAATGCACCCGCATCCGGGGGAGGGATGTCTTTTTGCACCAATGAGATCCAGTCCTGTTTGAGTTTGGCATCTTCAACCATATCTAGGGAGCCTGAGAAGTAATGTGTCGACTGTGACACTCCTTGATTTGCTAGCCGATCTGCTACCTGGTTAGCTGTTCTCCTTACATGATGGAAGGATAAATTGTGGGGAGCGTGGAGCTTTTCCTCCAAGGATTCCAAACGGTTTAGCAATCTCCAGCTTTTCGCTATCTTGACTGCCTTAGCTCCAGCCTGCATTCTTTTAGCTGCCTCTATAAGAATGAGAGAGTCGCCTTCTACCTCCAGAGGGGAGAGGTGATGCTGTTCAGCTAGACATATTCCTTTCCAAAGACCCTCTAGCTCCGCTGCATTGTTAGTGTCTTTCCCTATTGTGCCATAGTATACTAGTATCTCTTCTCCATTGTGTCTACGAATTACTCCTCCGAAGCCTGCTGGGCCAGGATTGCCTTTGGCAGCACCATCAAAGTTCAGCTTGTATGAATTGAGTGCAGGCGGGGACCAAGAGGATGGTGAAGCGGATCTGGTGGAAGGTTTGGTGGTAGTCTTGACTAGGTATTTGAGTTCAAGATTCCATTCCTTCAGAATGCAACGCTCCTGGTGGATTTCTGGCATGTCATTGTCATTCCATACTCTGATGGCCAGAGTTTCCTGAATGTTTTTTTTGAGTGTGAGCCAAAGATCATCGATGGATCTAAATGTGCTATTGAAGATTCCGTGGTTGCGTTCTTTCCAAAGGGTCCAGTACAGAAATCCTGGTATAATGCGCCACAAAGAGTTGAGGATCTTGCACTTGAATGGGTGTTTTTCCCAGGTCCGTATGGTTGTCGTTATGTCCTCCAGCCTGGGGTGAGCTCTCATATTGCATTTTTCGACTTTCTCCCAGATTTGTTTTGCTAATGGGCATTCTTCCATTAAATGATTGATGGTTTCACAATTTATGTTGCAATTTGGGCATCTAGATGGCCCTACAATTCCTCTTTTTATCAGATTGTCCCAGGTAAGAATGCGTTTTCTGCTAAGTAGCCATAAAAAAGTTGAGATTTTGGGCCAATGCCCAGCTTGCCATACTTGTTCCCATAGTTGATCTTTAACCGCCTGGAGGTTGGAGTAGCGCAGGTGATGAGCTTCTTTGGTGGTGAAGGTGCCTTTGGTTGTGTAGCCCCATCTGAGTTTGTCTTGCTGATTGGAGAGGCGGATCTTCCTATTGTTGAGTTCCTGATCAATGTCTGTATACACTTCTCCCTGCCAATCTATTTGCCAGAGTCGCACCGGTTTCCATGTTTGGAAGTCGTGATTTGGAGATGGCTGCCAGAACTGGTGTACCAAAGGGATGCTTTCTTGGTTCATTTGAGCATGCCAGAGAGGTTTGTGGAACAGATTGGCCAGTTTGGGAAGTTGTTGCCATGAATCTTCCCAAAATCTAGCTGCCTTGCCTGAGTGAATTTCCCAGAAGCTATGGTCTTGGATGAAGCGACTTTGGGTTTTTGTGTTGTTCCAGATGAGTGATCCCTACGCAGTTGGATTGATTCTGATGAGGTCATTCCATTGACTGCCTCTGGCATATTTAGCTTGCCATAGTTGGGCCCAGGGGGTGTTTGGCTTGGAGACCCAATTCCACCAAATTTTAGCTCCCATAGTATTGTTGCTTTGAAGCGGATCACAAAGACCCAACCCTCCTTCTGATTTGGTTTTGCATACCTCTGTCCATTTGACAAGAGCCCATTTCCTGTTCAGGCTTGTGGATCCCCAGAGAAAGTTTCGCTGAAGATTGCGTATTTCTTTTAGAACCCCTTTTGGAGCTGCTAAGATAGAGAATAAATAAAGCGGCATAGCTTGTAAAACTGATTTGATGAGAACGAGCCTGCCTGCCAGATTTAAAGCCCTGAAGGTCCAGGATGAGAGCTTTGATTCTAATTTGTCCAGGATCTCCAAGACACCTGCTTGATTGCTGAGTCGGTCAGGGGGGCGCCCAGGTATTTTGAAGGCAGGTGGGAGATTGTGAATCCCAGAATTCGGGCAATAATCCTTTGCAAGGAGGGGGGAGTGTTGAAGAAAAAGAGTTGTGATTTTGCAGCGTTAATGGAAGTGCACGAGGCTTCAGAGAAAAGGGATAGAAGAGATTTGAAAGCAGAGGCTTCTTTTGCTGAAGGATGCCCAAAGAGCATAGTATCATCAACAAATTGCTGATGCGTTTGAGGAGCACGACCATGAAGGGAAATACCTTTAATAGCATGAGAGGATACAGCCGATTGGAGGAGCCTGCTTAGGCCTTCAGCCATTAAAACAAAGAGGAAAGGTGATAGAGGGTCCCCCTGCTGATACCATGAGAGGGGAGAAAAGGAGGTGAGGGGGATCCATTCAGAATGACAGAGAAACTGGGAGAAGTGATGAGGTTCATGATCCATCTGGTCCAGGTTGCATTGAAGCCAAAAGCTAAGAGCATTTTGTGAATGTAATTCCAGCTAAGCTTGTCGAAGGCTTTAGAAAGATCTAATTTGAGAAGCATACCTGGTTTCTTGAGTAGCTTTAAAGAGTGTATGACTTCGTTTGATAGAATAATTCCATCCATGATCTGCCGACCTTCAACGTACCCTGTCTGTTCTGGAGAGATGAGCAAGGGTAGGAGCGGTTTGAGTCGGTTTGCAATAACCTTTGAAATGAGTTTGTAAATCACATTACAGAGCACTATTGGCCTATACTTCTCAGGTTTGTTTGAGGCTGCTTCTTTGGGTACCAAGGCAATGAAGGTTGAATTGAGGGCCGGGAGGACCCAATGCATGCTGCGGGATCCTTCCACCAGATCCCAGACTTCAACTTTTACGAGATCCCAAAATTCATGGAAGAAGTTGGCCGTGAATCCGTCAGGCCCCGACGCTTTTCCGTCTTTAAGCTGAGCCATGGCGTCTTCTACTTCCTTTAGTGCTACATGCTGGAGCAGTTGAGTATTGTGATCCTCATTGATGATTTTAGGAATGTGCTGTGTGATAGCTCGGATTGCCTCATCTCTGTTACTGTTAGGCTCCTTTAGAATGTCCTTGAAATATCCTGTGAATTCTTTCTCCATATCTTCATGAGCCTCCACTCTTTCACCCTGCTTATTGTTGACAAAGGTAATTTTGTTGTGCATGCGCCGTTGGATGGTAGTTTTGTGGAAAAATTTGGTATTTCTCTCACCCTCTTTGAGCCAGCTTATTCGCGACTTTTGCCGCCATAAAATTTCCTCTTGTTTTTGACGCTCTTCTATTTGATTCTAGAGGATTTGCTCCTGTTGAATTTGTTCTTCTGTGCGTCCTTCCAGAATGAATCTTTGTTGTAATGCTTTCATCTGTTGTTCTAGTTTTTGTCTGCTCTCCTGTATGTTGCCAAAATGATCTCGGTTCCATATTTTAAGAGTTTGCTTCAGATGTTTCAGCTTTTGTTGGAATTGATACATCTTAGCTCCTGCCGGCGGGATGAAGGATGTCCAGGCTTGATTAACCACTGCCTTAAAATTGGTATTTGTGAGCCAGAAGGCTTCGAATCTAAATGGTCGATTGCTGCAATTGCCTGGTCTGGACCATTGGAGAAGAATGGGCCAATGATCTGAGCCTCCTTGTGGAATGATCTCGGCGCTGAAATCTCCTCCTAGGTGGATTGCGTTGTCTGAAATTAGAAATCGATCTAGTCGTGAGGCAATTTGGTGAACCCCTTTTCGCTTGTTCGACCAGGTGAAGATGCCATTAGAGGTGGAGATATCCATTAGTCGATTGTCTTGAATGAATTGCTTGAAGCCGCTACTATCACTATCGAGCCTGGTTCTGCCCCCTTGTTTCTCTTCCATGGACTTTATTATGTTGAAGTCGCCTCCTCCTATCCATAAAGGAAAGTATCTGTTTTCATTAAGGAGGGAGATCGTGTCCAAGAGGTCTAATTTTTGCTGTATTGTCTGCGGGAAGTAAACATTGGTAAGATGCCCATGGATGTTGGTGCCTATGAGGTGGAATGTAGCTTGAATGAGATGCAGAGTGGCATGAAAATTGTCAAGTGACACAATCTGTGGATTCCATAGAATGGCGAGACCGCCAGAGGCCCCTGAGGCGTCTACTGTGATTGAACTGCTGCCTGCCCAAACTTTGTTACTGAGACTGTCTATTGTTTCGCTGCTACATTTTGTTTCTTGAAGAAAGACTATTGCTGGTTTTTCTTGCATTATGAGGTTTTTAATCACTCTGTGTTTAGAGGGACTGTTGAGTCCTCTTACATTCCAAGAGATGAGCTTCATGTAGACGGAGATTTGGGCTTGTAGAACTTGGTCAACTTGGGGAATTGCCCCGAATCCATGAGTATTTCACCTACTGCTATTGTACGCTGTAGATCTGTTTTTCTGCCCCTTTTCTTTGGTTATTTGAGGATTTTCCTTCTATCCCAATGACTGCCTCCTTGGATGCCCAAACTTTTATGGTGCTGTACCCTTGTTAGGACTCCTTCAATTTTGTCTAATTGCCAGGGAGGGATTGAGTTGTACTCTTTTTTCTTACATGCTGCCTCCAGCTTGGATATGTCAAGCTTGGAGATGTCGAACTCTTCTAGATCTACATCTTCTCGATCTTCCTCCATGTCATTTGAGGCAATGAGGGCCTCCTCCACTGATTGTTCATGAAGACTCAGGGCTACGGCGGCATCTAGATCCATATCAGAAGCTTGTGGAATCTCGTTCAGCATGGTTTTCCCCTTGGAAATGATTAGGGGTCCGGGCTCTGAAACAGAGATGGGATTTTCGGTATAGGGAAGATCTGTAGATTTAGAAGAGGTTGGTTCAGAACGGTTGAGGGAAGACTGGGTAGGGTGCAGCTGTTCTGGGATATCAGCGTTGGGACTGATTTGAATATCTTGTGAGGCGAGAATGGAAAAGCGGTTTTGGGGGGGCGCTTTGAAGGCTTGAGCTGGATTAGCTTGGTTTTTTTTTGCATGTCGGCGACGGGTAGGGATTTTTGTGAAACCATGTGGGTCCAAGTTGGTTTCACTGGAAGGAATTCTGGGCTGCACATTTCAGGGACAGTCACGGAAGAGGTGACCATGCTCATGGCATTTTCGACAACGAAAAGGGATGTGCTCATAATCTAGAGTCTGTTTCCATTCATAGTCATCGTGAAAGGGACTTACCATGTCTGCTAGGGTCTTGGTTAGGTGCATCTTGACGCAGATCCTGGCATAAGAGGTGTATTTGCGCGTCTTGGTTTCGGTAGCAACTTTGATGAAGGTTCCCAACTTGTTGCCTATGTCTGCCAGCGTTTCTTCTCGCCAGTACTCCACAGGAAGGGAATACATTCTGATCCATACAGGGGCCCAACTAAAGTCTTCTTTGTCAGGATTGAATCGGGGCTTCCATTCCGTTAGATATAAACCTGAAGAGTTGAAGAAGTACGGGCCTCCTTCGAATATCCTTGTTTTGTCTTCTAGACAGTTAAAAATGGCTGTGAAGAAGCCCTTTGGGCCAAGCTGTAAAGTAACTTGTCCTTTGGGCTTCCATTTAGAGGCTATCCAGCCTTGTAAGGCTTTTTCTGTGGGCCAGAATCCCAAGAACTTTCCAATGAGTGCGTAATCTTGCATAAACTGGATTTCCCCATTGATGCGGTGGCTTGGCAGTTCGACTTTGATCGGATCTGCTGCTTTTGGGATACAGGTTGCTGAGGTCACTTTAGTCTGAAAGGAACCAGTCGTGTTGTGCCGACCATTGCTTGCTTCGTCCTCCACATTTCGATCTGAGATCGTCTGTCCTTCTTGCGTCCTTTGCTTGTCTTTTTCTGTTTCTGGGTCTGCGGTTGCAGAGTGCCGAATCTCTGCCTTTTGTTTCTTGTCAGTTGTGCGTATTCCCAGTGGAGGGGAGGCAGAGCTCTCCCCTCCTACAGCAGATGCCATAGGACTGTCAGTGGCGGAACCTGTTGCAGCTAGCGCAGGTTCGAGCCGCGGCGGCTAGGGTTTCGTGTCTTGAACAGTGTAATCGCTTCAGCATCAGAGCGGTCTCTGTGTGGCACTTTAAATCTTATTATTGACTGATACAAACATTTGTATTTTTATCACTACAAGAGTAAATTAGTTGAATAAATATATTGAGTAAGTGATTATGATTCTAGAGAAATGTTGCTTACTTTATAACTCATGTAATTCTTATTCATATAACCCTAATTACTTTGAAAGTTTTAGGAATTTTGGAAAACTACTCAGAGATAACGGGTTCTCCCAAGTGAATGACCAATTGTTGTACTGTGAAACAACCCCCCCATTTATATATAGAAATAGCTAATGTTAGACATATAAATGGGGACCATTTTTAAATTTTTGGTCTTAGAATAATAAAACCTAACTCTAAGAAATTTCCTCACAAAATTCTTAAAACAACCCAAATATAGGATCCTCATCGCAAATCGCAAATCACCTTTTTTCCATATAATGAACATGAAACACATTTAAGAAATTGTGATGTGCGACCAAACGTCCCGCTATGATATCCCGATTCAACAACTTGCGAACTCGTAATCGCATTTCACAGAAATCACAAGTAATTTAGCCTTGCCACCATGAATTTCATTAATTATTTGTGAAATGTGATATTGCAATATCGCAATTGCATTTTTTCCTTACAAGAAGGAGACACTACATTACATCATTTTAAAGATTGTGATGTGCGAATAGAATGGTAAGCATGTGAATTAAAGGCGTTTGAATGTAATCATGAATGGTTTGACAGGTTAATAAATGTTTAGCGGCCCAAGGAGAGGTAATGATTTTCCAAGTTATGGGCAGTTAACATTGGATATCTCATCTAAACCTTTCCCATGATCCAAAGTCATTTCAGAAAATCTTTCAGTCCAAATTACCCGATACTGTTTGTGCTGATATATCTCGTTCATTTCAGGGAAGCTAAAAAAGACATGTCATTGAGGAAGGTGATGCAGAAATAGAAGAAACAGAGCATTGCAGATTCTGAGTTGACAGAAATGGCTCCTATATTCTCTTATATAGTCTGCAACGCTAACAGGGGAGCGACAACCTAGGGGGTCATATACAACAGGGTTGAGGATGAGCATCCCAAGGTTATTGTCACAAAAAAAACAGCTAATTCATCATGTGATCCGGATTCAAACATGAACGCAACAAATTACAGAGATAACCATATACACAAAGATGCAGCGGAAATAATACTTCATTTCATTAATGGAAAATACTGAAATATGCTTACAACCAGAAATGGAAATAAACCAGCTAGGGCGATGGTAGCTTATCTCTAAGAAGAGATGTGATGGCTACATGCCTCTGAACTGTGTTACAATGAGGCTCCAAGGCCTATTTATTGTTGAGAAACAATGGAAAAACCCTTAACATTCCAAAACCTAACCCTAGGAGATGAAACGCCAAACTGTGGGCCCCGTTTGGGGTAAATTGGTACATCAACTTCCCAGGGTCATAACTTTGGCATATGATCTCCGTTTGACGCGTACAATAGCTCATTAGAAAGATCTATCCGAGCACTATCATTGTTGGAATGGGAAACATCCGTCCATTCCATGGACCCATGTTGCCCCCAGATTCCCAAAAAAACGTCGTTTAGGGCCTCAAAACGGCTCCGGAAGTTCAGGACCCGAAAAACTGCTAAAAATAGTAAGTTGTGCTACAATTAAGGAAACTGAAAATGCTGACAAAGACAATGGTGGGGGTCCAGGTGGACTTGGCAGGTGGCCACCAATATCCACCTGGATCATTCCTCCCCCCTTAGGAAGCAATGGTCCCCATTGCGTTGAGCTCCTCCATGAGATGAGGAAACTTCTGCTGAACTTGTTCCCTGGTGAGCCACTTGCCCTGCTGAAGGAGTTGGCCTGCTTTGACAACTCGATACAGTTGGATATTCTGTTGGCGAGTGTTCTTGATCTGTGTGTCCATGATCCGATCAGTTGCAGCTTGTTCCATGCAATTTGGATTTAATTCTGTGGGTTTGAGTTGTTCTGCAATGTCGAATGTGTCTAGCAATGGTGGAAAGTATGGCCGAAGGCGGTCCACATTGAACACTGGGTGCAGGCCAAGGAATGGGGGAATGCTGAGCTCAAATGCATTGTCTCCCATAGCCTTAGTAATGGTGTAAGGACGATATCGGAGTGGTCTCAATTTCCGATAGGCTCCAGTAAGGCATTCCTTTTGCAAATGCAACCAGACTTTGTCGCCCACCTGAAACTTGTGTGGCACCCGATGTTGATCATGTCGCTGCTTGTACTTGGAATTTGATTTCTCAAGAATGTCATGGACCTGCTGGCGAATATGTTGGATGCGCTCAATGAAGCTGGTGGCCTTATCTGTTTCGGACTGGACATGAGCTGAATTCATGTGAGTAGCTGCAAGTGGCATGGCCACATCAATGGGGCATAGTGGCTGGAATCCCAAACCCACCTGAAAAGGGCTATGGCCAGTGGAGTTGTGAAGAGCTCGGTTGTAGCTGTGCTGAACATAGGGGAGGCTCTCGTCCCATGTGCGTGGATGCTTTGAGTTATACATGCGCAGAATGTGTACAATCATCCTATTGACAACCTCTATCTGGCCATCAGTTTGAGGATGGAAGGCTGTGGACTTCGTGAGTTTGGTATCCAACATTGACCAGAGACTGGACCAAAATGTGCTGAGAAACCGACTGTCCCGATCTGAGATGATAGACTGTGGGATCCCAAAGTGCACCCACACTCGTTCAAAGAAGAGTTTAGCAGTGGCTTCTGCTGTGATATTCTTCTTGCAGGCCACCATAATGGCCATCTTCGAGAACCTGTCGACGACCACAAAAACACAATCATTTCCATGCTTAGTGGAAGGAAGGCCTGACATGTAATCCATGGAGATGGATTCCCAAGGTCGACTAGGGGTAGGCAATGGGGTATAGAGGCATTGCTTCTTAATGGTCGGTTTGGCAATGGCACAGGCAGTACATGATCGGATGTACTTCCCAACATCCTGTCGAAGATTCGACCAATAGAAATAATTTTGCAGTACTGCCACTGTTTTCTCAACCCCGAAATGCCCAACAGCCCAACTGTAGTGTGCTTCCCAAACCATCTTGGCACGCTCGCTTGAAGGAACACAAAGGTGACCGAGGTGGCATAATAGGGCATCCTGGAGGTGAAAATCTGCAACATGCCGAACCTCCAAGAGTGTCTGGTATGTGTGGCCGAATTCTGCGTCGCTTTTGTAGAGAAGTGGCCAATCAGAAGTCTCGTGCCCACAAGAGTTGAGCACGGTGGTCAGCACCATGATCGGTGGTCAACTGAGGCAATCTGCAACATTATTGGTGCTGTCCTTTTTATACTTGATATTCAAGTGAAACTGTTGCAGATATTTAGACCACTTCTGATGGTGATCATTCTGCAATTTCCCTTGGGTCTGTATGAACTGCAGGGGTCGGTGGTCTGTGTGGATGATCGGTTCCTTCCCCAAAATGTAATTCTTCCATTGTCGGCAGGCCTGTACAATGGAATACATCTCTTTATCATAAGTGGGGTACTCCCGGACTATGTCTGAAAGCGTTTCACTGTGATATGCCACTGGATGTCCATGTTGAGTAACGACTGCCCCAATAGCATAGTCAGAGGCATCTGTCTCGACCTCAAATGGTTGTTGTAAATCTGGTAACGCGAGCACTGGTGCCGTGCAGAGGCGATCCTTCAACTCCCTGAATGCCTTCTGTTGAGATTCAAACCAAAAGAATTTTGCTTTCGCCCCTCCCTTGGTGACTTGACTTAAGGGCCAAGAAATATGAGAAAACCCCAGCACAAACCTGCGGTAGAAGTTGGCAAGACCTAGAAAGCTGCGGAGCTCTGTTAGAGTGGTTGGAGAGGGCCAATCCCGAATGACTTGGACCTTGGCTGGATCGACATGCACCCCCTGTTCATCAATGATGTATCCCAGATACTGAACCTCGGTCATGCCAAAAGTGCATTTCTCCAAATTGGCACATAGCTTGTGTTTCCGCAGTGTTTGGAGAACCTGTCGGATGTGGTGGAGGTGCTCTTCCCAACTTTGGTTGAAGATCAGAATGTCAT
Organism: Pinus tabuliformis; assembly: GCA_031772625.1. Classification (NCBI taxonomy): domain Eukaryota; kingdom Viridiplantae; phylum Streptophyta; class Pinopsida; order Pinales; family Pinaceae; genus Pinus; species Pinus tabuliformis. Next base: position 1,171,128,810 of record CM062809.1, read on the forward strand.
CCAAGTATACTACTACAAAGGAGTTGGTGAATGGCCGCAAGATGTCATCCATTAGCCTCATAAAGGTTGCAGGAGCATTCGTCAATCCGAAAGGCATGACCAACCATTTGAAGAGACCCTCCTTGGATTTGAAGGTAGTCTTCCACACATCTGAGGGTTCGATTGGTACCTGGTGATATCCTAACTTCAGATCGATCTTGCTGAAATATTTTGCCCCCTTTAGTTGGTCTAGGAGGTCATCAATCCACGGGATCGGGTACCTATTACAGACAGTGATCTTGTTCAGCGCCCGATAGTCAATACAGAGTCTCCACGTCCCATCCTTCTTCTGTACCAACACGATCGGGCTGCCACAGGGCGATGAACTCGGACGGATGTGACCTTTCTGCAGGAGCTCCTGAATTTGCCTCTTGATTTCATTGTTCTCCAGAATGGAGCGCCAATAAATTGGTCCATTGGGTAGCGACGCACTTGGGGTCAGATCGATGGAGTGCTTGACTTGACAGTGCAGAGGAACCCCTGCCGGGGAGGTGAAGATGTCTTCATACTGCTCCAAAATCTTGTCCATCTATAGCTGTCGTGCAGAGGGACCTCGTTTGGAGGCCGCGGCCACTGTCTTATCATCAGGAAAACAAATTTCCTGGTTTTGGAAATGATCTTACTGCATTGTTTTGCAGTAATTAGAGAGATGGCGGCAGGTGGTGCTACCTCTGGTATCCTGAACAATTTATTTCCCAATGTAATAATAACAACACGGGGCCTTGATTCATACACAACTTGTCACTTCCACAAGTATGGTTGTCCTAGTAATACATCACAAACTTCAAGGGGAGCAATGTCACACAATACCTCATCCGTGAAGGGCTTGATGTTGTATGGAAGGCGACACTGCTAGATCACGCGAAGATCTCGCCCTTGGTGAAGCCACCGAATGGTGTATGGTTGTGGATGTGCTGTGGTCGGTAATCCCAACCGCTTCACGACCTCTGCCGAAATGAGGTTCTTTTGACTCCCGCTATCAACAATGAACTGTATCGGGGAGCCCTTTACCCACATTTGGGAGTGGAAGAGACGCTCCTCCTCCTCTGGATCTTCGGGTTCATTTTTCTGGATCTTTGTGGTAGCAACAGTGGCGCTGGGATCCGCATCAAGGATCTGCTTCCCTTTTTCATACCCCTTATCGGGTTCTGACTCAGAGTCGGAACATGCATCTGATTCTGAAACCTTTAGCTCAGCCACCAGTGACTGCTTGGCCCGACACTCACTTGTGTTGTGAGTGGAGCTCTTATGGAACTCGCACCATTTTCGAGTGTCCTTTCTCGGCTTCGTGGCGTTGTTCTTTGCTTGCAGCTTCGGCTGGTTGTCTTGGGCTGTCCCACCTTGGCTTTGTCCTTTGTTCTGTGGTTTAGGGGCACCTTTCCCCTGCTTTGGATTCGCAGATCCAAAGTCTCGCTTCTTTTGTTTAAACTTCTGCTCGACCTTGACGGCATATCGGTATGCTGCGCCGAGCGAGGGGATGTTTAGGAATTGTATTTCTTCTTGGATGTACTTGTGCAGGCAGCCACGGTATTTGAGTATCAAATGTTTCTCCAAATCCTTGATACCCAACTTTGTGCGAAGGGTATGGAAAAGATTGGTGAACTCTGGCACGTCTTGGTCCCTTCCCTGCCGCAGCGTGGTCCACTTTATGTATTCATCCTCATAGCTTCCGACAGGGTAGTACTGCTCCTTGATGGCATCCCGGAATGAATCCCAGGTGGGTGCGGCTGAAAATAGTGAGCCAGTACTTTCATCCTTCTGCTCGCAGTAGGTTTCCCACTAGTCCTTGACGTGGGCGACTGCTTTGAGAAGAGCAAAAACAATCTCTTCCCGACTCGAAAATTCATGAACAAAAAATTAACCCTCTAGCAAATTTAACCATTTATCTATGGCATCAGCATCTATCTGACCCTCGAATATGGGGATTTTAAAATTAACTTGTACCTTAAAGGGTGTGGCGTTTCCAGAGGAGCTGCTGGAAGCCGATGCGCCGCTTCTGGGTAGTCGCTGAAGGATCTGGGCAAAGCTGTCCATCATCGCGTTCCGTTGTCGCTCGAGGGCTTCTTCGAGCAAGATTTTGATGGGATCTCCTGCCCCCTCGTCTTTCTTCTCGTCCGCCATGGGAGGCCATCGGGATTTGCGAGGCTGGTATTGCAAAGGTTCAACCAGTTCAAGCCCTAACTCCTTATATCCCGACCTTGTTGGGGACATGCAAAGAAAAACAGAGAAAAAGCAGACCGCTCTGATACCACTGATCCGGATTTAAACAGGAACGCAACAAATTACAGAGATAACCATATACACAAAGATGCAGCGGAAATAATACTTCATTTCATTAATGGAAAATACTGAAATATGCTTGCAACCAGAAATGGAAATAAACCAGCTAGGGCGATGGTAGCTTATATCTGAGAAGAGATGTGATGGCTACATGCCTCTGAAATGTGTTACAATGAGGCTCCAAGGCCTATTTATTGTTGAGAAACAATGGAAAAACCCTTAACATTCCAAAACCTAACCCTAGGAGATGAAACACCAAACTGTGGGCCCTGTTTGGGGTAAATTGGTACATCAACTTCCCGGGGTCGTAACTTTGGCATATGATCTCCGTTTGACGCATACAATAGCTCATTAGAAAGATCTATCCGAGCACTATCATTGTTGGAACGGGCAACATCGGTCCATCCCATGGACCCATGTTGCCCCCGGATTCCCCAAAAAACGTCGTTTAGGGCCTCAAAATGGCTCCGGAAGTTCAGGACCCGAAAAACTGCTAAAAATAGTAAGTTGTGCTACAATTAAGGAAACTAAAAATGCTGAGAAAGACAATGGTGGGGGTCCAGGTGGACTTGGCAGGTGGCCACCAATATCCACCTGGATCATCATGACCTTTGGGACTCCAATTCAAGGATTCCACATGTTCTTTCCTTCATAGGATAGGAGCAAGAGGTAAAATCCTGCCATACACGGATATGATCATGTGGGTGGTGGAAAACTTCACAATTGAAGATAGGCAATTCAAAAATTCGCGAATGGGACTCATGGGGTCATTCAGAGTAGAGGACATGAAACAAATGTACCATATACCTAACCCTCAAGATATATATGATACCACATACGTGGCCAACTTCGCAAAGAAGAACCAAGATCCCTTCAAGGTGATTCAGGGCTAGAGAGTGTTAGAAAAAAAATTCAAATTCGATAAAGCGGGTATGTATGTTATAGCCTCTTTGGCAAACACCTACAACTATGCAGTTGCTATGTGATGTAGACTATATGGGTTACCCAATAATGCTAAGTTTTCTATAGAATGGATTCCTCTTATTGATGCCTATGTTAATTCCAAAATTATTAATTAGGCGACCATCCTATCTGATAACCTAGCCATCATCATCACCGAATATCAACAAAAGAGATCCTCCTCTCTAGAGAACCTTCCTCCTTTCTATTTTAGTGCGTAAATTATGGATGCCATGTGTTTGTGTACTAAATTTCCAATCATGGGTTGGAAATGGACCTTACAAGACCCCTACCCTATCCATCTCAGTCATAAGAAAATGTGGGAATACCATAACATACCCCATTTCTATAAAATATGTCATGTTTTTATTTTTCCACTGCATCAATTAATTTTCAATAGGAAAGCCCCAGGCTTTCCCAAGAAGCCACTACAACCCTTCTAGCTATCGGCAAATATTTTGTTGAAGAATGGTTCACCTATGTTTAAGTTTTTGGTATCATCGCAGACCCACATGTCCTCCCCTTATATATTTCTGATAAATTGTTGGCAAGGGAAATTGCCTACCGGATTGTGGGAAAAGGCCTGACCAAAGTTCTCAAAGAAAGTAACAAATTGTTATGGCCATCATTTCCTATGAAGTGCGGTTCTTTTTGTTTGGAAAATTTTAATCATGCGATAAAGGAATCAGCAAGAATGGAAGGCCTCATGTTTAATTTGCTGAAAAGGCAATTTGATCCTGACAACGTAGCATATAACATCACTACTATGTTAAAGATCAAGTCATATAACCACAAGGCTAATGATTCTGAATACCTATTACAGTCGGCTGAATCCTTCGAACAATCATTCAAATGGGCGAGAGAAAATTTGAGTCCTAGAGATTTTGGAAACTTTCAGGAATTCAAAAACAAAAGGATCGATATAATCTCGATGCACTTGTTGAAAATCGAGGAAAAACCCACACCTAGTGTGACTGTCAATAGCGAAGGACCTAGTTCTCGCATTGAATCTCAGGTAAATACTGAGAAAACACTGGATACAGGGAAGGCCTATGACATCGATAACACAATAGAATCTAGCATGAATTCAGCCGAGAAATAGGTTATGAGCACCCCACCTAAAGAGGTCAGTTCAAAGGTCAAAATCGATAGTTTGGAACATGAGTGGGATTAGTTTAATAATAAACTACAAGACACTCCCAACACCAAAAATACATAGGAAATAATGGAGTGTGAAACTCCTTTACATAATCAGGACAATACAGAGTCCAAGAAAATAGATGAGCAAGCAACAACGTCTCAACAAACTGAGATTATCCCTGCTCTGCCCACAACAGAGACTGTATTGAAAGTGATTGAAATCCCTCCTCTAGATCTGTTCTACAACCCACTTCACAAGGTTGAAGTAAGAAGACAAAGGAAACGTAGAAGGGTAGAAACACTTGAGTTTCCACCTGGAAACGAGCCAATGGACATACTCTAGAGAGACATTCCTTCCAACCCAGCTGAGAACTTGACTAGATTGTCACAGTTTATGAGAGCATATGCAACAGCCACCATGGACAAAGCCACCGAGGTCTCTATTTTCTTAAGAGAAAAGGAGAAGAAGATAGCACAACTCGTGTAGCAACTCAAAACAGATAGGGAAAGTGTTAACAGGCAAGTTGCTGACCATCTCACCCAATTACAAGAGAGCATCGAGGTCCTGAAGATAATCCATGATGCCGATATATCGGCCAAAAATATGCATCTCCAAGAATTGCAACAAGCCATGGAAAGATATAAGGATACTCCGGCTATCGAGGAGTTCATTAAAGAGGCACTAGAATTGAATTTCCTTCTGATGAAACAATAAGAACAATTTTGCCAAAAGATGTCACAAATCGCTCCTTATTTGATCACTAGCGACTAGCTAACAGATAAAGCGATTGACCAAAGAACTGAGTTTACTGATCTAAACACCAGAATCTCAAAGTTCATCAAATGGCATGAAATAGAAGATGGGAGGAAATCCAATCTGCCTGAGATTGAGGAGACTCACAAGGACATCCTTTTCATGGATTGGGACACAAGGATCAAGTAGGTGGAGCTAGCAGTGGTGAGAGAATATCAGGTGGTGAAGAACATAATCAAGGCAGTAAACCACACTCTGTTTGCCACCAACCTGGTAAAAGAAGGCAATCCAAAAGAAATGCCTGATTTAAGTGATTTGCATAAAGGCTGGCAGGAAAAGGAAGAAACTCAAAGGGAAGCAATTACAAAATTGGCAAGGACTGATTAGGATTCCTATTGGCAATACCTCATCAAGCCGCATAGCCAAATTATGACCCTTAACTTCTCACTTCATTCGACTTAGCAGATGCTGCCACCTCTCACCGATGTGATGTTCATAGGAAAGGTCAGAACACATTTTGGGGCACCTCCTCAAGTCAAACTAATGATTGAAATATGCAATTTGGAGGACAAGATGGTAGACAACAAATCATAATCTTAGCCTCTGATCATCAAGTCACTATTTATTTTTAGAGTTAGTTAATGTTATCGGGAAATCTAGTTTCCACTCGGAGCTGCTAGTCCCACTAAGACTGGTAGCTATCTTAGAAACAGAAAAACTAAAACTACTTTCGTTTTCCTTTATGAGAAGTAAATAAGAGGGGAATGAAGGACACCAACCTCAGTCTTGCGCTTGGTTCCTTGCTCGGTTCCTCTCCCTTCTGACAGATTCTTGCCGCTTCTCCTTCATCTACCTAGCTTCAAAGAGCACCTGTGGAATCAAAGCAGCATAATACTATCGAAGAACATAGATCTACAATCATAAACAATATAGGAATAGATATATATTGACCACACAAATGCATATATCATCAAACATACAAGAATGTGGAGGAAAACTTGAATATCTTTATTAATATCAAGAATAGCAAAGAAGATTACAACCAATTGTTCTGACCCAGCATCATCCTTCAGCATGAAATCCTTTCTTTCACCTCATGAAAAGCTTAGATCACCCAACACTAGATGTTCCACTAAGAAACCAACAACATTTCCTTACAAGATACAAAATTCCAGCCTCTGGATCTCTAGGATGAGGGATCCATATATAGATGATTGCAGGGGGTGAGTCAGCTTCTAGGATTTTGATTAGTGTCCTCTCTTTGATAGTTCTTGATTCCACTTGGAGATTGATGATCTCTTACTCATCCCTGGGCGAATTCAGAGAGGCAAGTGTCATAGGAGAAGTTTCGGGAATATTTTATGATCATCCACCTCGCAAACTGTCTTTGCCATTTGTCCACTTTCGCCTGTCGCACCCTACAGAAGGGCTTTTCAGTATGCATCACACCCTTTACACTGGGCAGGTGGGATGCATCACACCCTTAGAACTGAGCAACCTGTATGGTCTAGATTTGACCAATTCTGATCAATTTCATGTGGAGAACTTCTGGGAGATGATGTAATCAGTTGACCTTGTTCTTTTAGGGTATGGAACAACACTTTTCGGGACTTAGGAGCCTTTGGTTTATGGACACGTATGATTAGGGTTGAAGTGCCCAAAAATGTCTATAACAGTTGCCCCCTAAAGCATGAGGTCTTTAATCTTTTGATGCCGGGTGAAATGCTTTATCATGAGGATCCGAAGTTTTTTCGAGCTGGAAGGCAACCTGTAATAAGATAAAATACAATACATTATCTTCATAATATTTTTCATGATCTAGCTGAGGCGGGCATTCCCATGCTCAGCTTTATAAATTCATTTTCATGTACATAAGACAGACAACCGTCTGTGCGGGAGACTGATGATTCTGATAGAGTCATCATCCTTTGATTCGGATGATCATCTGTGCAGCAACAATGTACATTTGATGTCTTTATTTTCCTGAATATATCACAACCCGGATGGATGAAACTAGATCTGGGGTCTTCAAACTCGTCCAATCTTCACTCGGAGTACAAGTCGATCCATGTGAAAGATGTTCTGGAGTCGAACATGGAAAGACATCGCCTGATTACCAGCCAATGATGTAAGTTGTTAACAAGCGCGAGAGGAATCACCAATAATGACGATGACCCTCAAGGTACTATAGTACAGTTCGCGTGGCGTGAAAAAGGACTTGGTGTCGAACACCACGCAAAATCTTTTGGTTGAAGGCCATTGATGTAAACCTGTCGCCAGAAGTGAGAAACTTGTCGTTGAGGCATGCAAGCTTCAAAGTACTAAAAGGGTTTTTCCTAAGTCAACTTCTCGGATAATGAGCTGATGTCGAGAAGAAGTGACCCATCGTAGGAAGGCCTTAATGAATCCCACATCTACGACGCGGAATGGAGTAAATGATCTTTGGAGGTGAAAATGATCTAATGGTACAGGGTTGAGGGTGGCGGTCATGAAAGAATGGAGCGTGAATGTATTGTAGTGGATGAGACACAGGTGAATTCTCTGAGTGACTTCTCTTGAACATGCCGGCGACACTGACATGGATTGGTAGCGTTAACCCCAAATATGGATGGCGTGGTGGACCAATGGTGATATGACCGGTGAACGGAACAACCCAACCCGACCCGTATGTGGAGTGAAAGTGTCATGTTCAAGAGCGACTTGCCACCAATAAAGTTTCTTCAAGTTTTCTTCCCAATTTTTCCCGAGTCATTGCTGACCAGTACCTCTTTATTTTTATCAAGCTTGAGGAGGATAACATATGATTGTTCTATAAATTTCCCTTCGGGCAAACCCGTCGCTATGTTTTAACGAGCTTAGCGACAGTGAAACTCATTCTTGTCTGAATGGACAAGTTTGTTGCTATTTTGTTTTAACGAGTTTAACGACAAAGATAACTCGGTCCTTTTCAATTTTAGAGAGTCTGAAAGGGACGTAAAGGAAACTCCAATAATCCTTTTTCGTCATATAATCCCTTAAGTCCAAAAAATATAAAATAATATGAAAGGGATGAATTTTCAGTAATTTTAACGAGCCGAACAAAACAAGTGCTCGATCTTTTTGCGTAATAATCCCTCAGGTACAAAAAGATTAAAATCTAGAGGAGGGATAGCACTTCCAGTAACTTTAACGAGCTGGAGAGGCCAATTGCTCAACAATATTTTCATATTTTATGAGTCAGATGAAAAGAGCTTAAAGGAGACTCGTTTTTTGAGGAACGAGTGATAATTTCAGGTAGCAGTTGATTCCAGGTAAGGTTTGGAATTTTCCAATCACGGTAGTGTCACAAGGATGGCTAACAGGATCACTCTTCGCAGCTATTCCTCAAAAGGGTAAACAATCAAATGGAGGTGAATGATCGGCTAAAATAGAGTGGAGGTGATGGTAAGAACATGACCAAGGCTCAAAAGCTGATGATAATGCATTCACAATGATTATTTACCAGAAATCGGTTCATTTTTCAATGAGTTTAAACTCTAGGGGAACGTTTGCTCATTGATAAGGTTTAATCTTTAACGAGCTTGAACTTTGAATAAAAACTGCTCATGATAATGGTCATCGATTTAGTTTCACCGCTAATCACTTTGTTCCTTCAAAGGTTGTACTACCTATTCAATTACTTCATCAAACTGATTAGAAATGAACAATATATGTTTTAAAAATGAGTTAAAACACTAATATTTTACTCGAATTACGTGAAGAGTAATTTAAAAATGGTTTTTACCCCTCATTTTACCATTTCATTTGAACTTTGGTTTGTTGGAGCTCTGGAGGTGCTTTCCCCTTTGATTTTCACCAACTGATTCCAGGAGATTCTATGGATGATTCTCGGCACCGCCTGGACCAGGTAGGAGCTAAACCTGAGCTCTTCAGTTGCATTCCTTCCTTTTTGAATTCTGTGCATGTTTCCCTATTTTCTGAGCCTCTGGGGTTTGAAAAATTCACCCTGGCTCCATCGCACCCTTCCTATATCAAAAGGTGCGATGCACACTGGCTTTGCCATTGGCCAGTCGGTATGCATCTCACCCAGTACACTGCTGGGTGTGCGATGGGCATGAGAAGGGAAATTTTTTCACTGTTTTCTCATGGAATTTTTCTTGTTTTTTGCCAAATCAGGACCCTGACTCTTCTCTTGCTTGTTTTGTAGAGATTCATCAGAAAAAAATGGTTGTTACATGGCGAGAACGCAAGCATGAAGAAGAGTACATGCTTGCTTTACATGATTCGGTTATGGTAACTACACTACGGAACTCTGGCCTGTTCAAGTTTTTTGCATCTCTAACATGAGGCAACAAATCAACTTGTTGCAATATCTTCTCGATGCATGGGATCCTACCAGCCAGGTGTTTCCGATCAGAGGCAAATCTATCCCCTTGACTGTCATGGACATCTATTTTTTTACTAGTTTATCGAGGCGTGGTGCCCCTCTTTCATTATCAGGTTCTGCCCGTGGGGGCGAATCCGTGAGAGATTATATTCACCGGTATTGCAAAGGGGGATCTCAGCCGAGTAGGGATGGCAAGATCATCATCCAAGATGTCAATGACCAGTCCTTAAGGATCATTCTGCTCACTTTTGCTAGACTGGCTGGTAGTGCGGCCCTTCGCGTGGCTAACTGTTCCTATATGCAGTACGCCTTGGAATGCCTTGTGTTAGTGTCAGTCTTTCCAGCCTTCCTCCACTGATCAAATATGCTCTTACAAAGTGGTCTCAGAGTGTCCAGGTCAAATTTTGTCATTTCAAAGAGTTTTCAAGCAAAATTTGGTCACTAGGCATTAGGTCTAGTGTTTGCTTTCACTCTTTTCAAAATTGCCCAAATTCCAATCTATGTCACTATTCCTCTGAGTCTGTCATCATTCATAGGGTTTTCATTATCATGTCAATGTCTAATGAGTCATTTTACACCTTTTTCATGCTTCAATTGCGCCTAGGTAAGGTCATTTCCCTCTCCTAGGGTTTTGAAGGCAATTTCTCTTGGACGGTCAAATCATCGGCAAAACTTGTATCCTGATGTTCATACACCTTCCCCTATCCTTAAAGTACCTTATCAAATGCTTCCCATCACTGAGATCCCCCAAATTCCTCATTTTTGCACAAACCCTAGTTTCTTGCCACAACTTGGCAATTTTCTAGGCTAGGCCTGTGTTTTGCCCTTTTGGACCCCTTCCCCTCACTCGATCTCTAAGATTCCACTTTCCCCTGCTTCCTAACATCCCTCCCTACTTCCAAAAATTTCCCCAAGAATTTAGAAGCCCCTTATCCCCTTCATTTCGCTTCATTTCGACAAAATCCCTTGTTCCACACATCGGGATAAGTTTCACTCAAAAGATGTTTCAGAGCAATCAAAGATGAATTTAGAAAACTGAGAGATATTTTTGTCCACAACATGCCAAAGAATAAAAACCTCCTTCACTTTTAACACAGGTGTCATGGTTTTAGAGAAATGTCAAAAGTATCGTTGCCTCAGGAGAATCAAACGCACATCTGGAGTGACCTTGGGAAAATCAAATTTTCTCCTAGCTTGGTTGGTCAAATGAATTTCTTGATGAGTCAAATGATAACTAGACATAAATATATTTTCAATGAGCTATCATGAGCTACTTCTGGAGTTGACGAAGGCATTCAAAAGTTGACTGCAACAACACTCTGCCTTGAGGAAGCCTCATTTGGCACATTTTGACCAGTCTTGGGAGATTTGATTTTTGAAAAGGCAAATGAACTCTAAATTGACAATTTCCAGTTTTGTTGGAAAGTAGACTCAAAGAACTTTCCAACGAGCTATCCTGTGCCTGATTTCGACACTGGGAAGGTCTCCAAAAGCCTCCTGCAAAATGCACTATGTAGCTGGGTGTGCGCTACGCATCAGGGTGGGCGCGCTATGCACCAGGGGTGCGCTACGCATCAGCACACTTTTCTCAGTATAAATTTACTCATGCGCTACACACCAGGGGTGCGCTACGCGTTGGGTGAGGCGCGCTACGCATTGGGATTTTTTCTCAGAAATTCGCCAGCAAGTGTGCAACTCCTCCTCTAACTTAGTTAAAACACAGGTAGGCTTCATGTCCATGGTTTAAAGCATCTATCATTATGCATTGATCAAAATCATAGCGATGCATCAGTTGGCACAGCAGGTCATTACTTGGGAGGATTTTATTTCTCGTGATCTTTTCACAGCACCACAACCACCTCCTGAGATTGTTCATGATGAGGAGAGGCCTTCAGGTGAGCCATCAGGTTTTGTTACTAGTCATGATGCGACAACTTCATATATCAGGTATCTAGAGCAGTGCAATAAACAGTTAGAGGACGAGTACACACTTATAGAGCTGCAACGAATTCGTGAAGACCGTAGGTTGGCCCGTAAAAGACCAGGTGATTTGACACCTGTTGCATGGCAATTTGTGCTTGAGAAGGTCAACCGACACTTGGAGGGGTTGTTGGCAAAAGCCAATAGAGACAAAGACTTGCTTCGTCACATGAAGAATCATTACTGGGCCCGCATGCATGTTTGCAAAGCGAGAATGAAGATCCTTAAGAGGCGATTGAGTAAGGCACTAAAATGGCGGAAAAGGCCCGATCCACTCCAAATTTTGGCCGAAGCCTCTTTTACTGAGCATGGTACTTGATTGGGGACCCCCAGCCCAAATTTCAAGAAATTTGGGGAAAATTTTGTGAATTTTGAAATTTTTGTGTGAAAAATAGGTTTTTGGCCTTAACGCGTAGCGCGCCGCCCGCTACCCTGAAGATGGGGAAGTCCAATTCACAAAAGGTCTACATTTTTGGATTTTTCATGATGAAATACACCTTCTTAGCCACTGCCAAGACATTTCATCAAGTTTTGGTCCCCCAAAAGGTCAAAACACATGCAAAAAATGACCTTATTGCCCCTTTTTGGACACACAGGAAACAATCTTGGGAGAATGCATCTTTGGAGGGGCAAATGGGCACCAAATTGAAAAATTCCACTTGTGTTGGAAAGTAAACATCTAGCCCTTTCCAACGATCCCACCTGAGCTCAATTTGGATGTCGAGAAGTGCCCCAAACGTGAGCTGAAAGGCATGCTACGCGTAGGGTTTTGGCGCGCTACGCATCAGGGTATTTTCTAAGTTTTTCATCTTCAACACAGGAAAACGCAGCTATTTGACCAGTTTTGATTTTAGATGGGATTTTTCACCCTCTTTGATGTAATTAATGTATTTTCATGTTGACATGACACTTATTTACCTATTCTAGAAGATTCATTCATAAAATAGCAAAAAATTAATGAATGAATTGGTTTCCTAGCTTATAGAGGCAAGTTGTTTTGATTGCCTAGATTGTAGTGCTTTGTTTAGAATTGGTTGAAACAGCTCCTAGGATGATGAGCTCAACCCCTAAAGGCAAGGAAATGTGTTAGCTTGCCTATATTATGTATCTTCTTAGTCATTTTCATGGTTGGACTCTGGAGGGATAAGCTTAGACTGTATTACACTTTGTATCTCTGCAATTTTGGCAAAGGAAAGACCAGGGTTTTGCAGCACTATTTGGGATTCCTGTGGTTATTTGTGTTGATGGTGTGTTACTCTCATGTACTTGTAAGTTTGTTATGTGTATCATTTTCCTACTATTCTCTTTTGCAAATTAAGCAAATGAAGTGTTAAGGTAGAATTCATGGTTTTCTATGCTCTGCCTTTAAGTTTGCTTAATATCTATGTTTTCATCTGTTTAAGGAGAACTCCTGAAAGTTTCTTGCTCTCCTTAGCTCCTCACCAGTCATACCTTTCCATTCAATTCCTTTAAAGGCATCAAAACAATCACCTACCTTGCCCCAAAAAGACCTCTGCAAAAACTGTGTCTCATCCCCGCACCCAAAATTGCCTTGCCCTGTTGTCCAACAAAACCCTAAAAATTTGAAATCAAACTTTCCCTATCAATTTACTAGCCTAAAATCAATATTCTTTATTGGTCATCTCAGCCCCTTTGAAGACCTTTTGCCGAGATAGACCCGGAGAGAGCCCTCTCCTGTCCTCGTAGGGCTAGCTACGAGGCTGAGCTTGGTTTGATGTTGCCTTGAGTTTTTGCCTTCCTCAGCCTGAGGCAGATTCGAGCGCTAACACCTTGAACCAAAGGTGTTCAACTGGTGTGACGTAGTACTCCCTATGATGAAAGAACAACTGACCAAGGTAAAAAGCAGAAAATCCAAGAACTTCGGCTATGGTTCTATTTTGACTGCTTTCGCCTTGGAAAAGATCCCACTGATGCAGCCACAGAAAATTTCACTTGGCTTACCTCCACCGACTGAGCCACGGATGTAGAGATGGGTGAACCTTATGGCCCGAAATGCTGGTCACTCCCAGGTTTCCTTTTCTGATACCTTCTTCGAGTGGTTCAACCGTTAGGAGATGGTTTTTTCCGAGTATCCATATGCTGGTATGGATTTCCGGGGTGACCCAGATTTGGTGTTGCCGGCTGGTGAGCAGTGGGGTGATATTGGTAAATTCTTTGACCATATCTCCATTTATCGTTTCTTTTTATAACGTTCTTGTGCTTTCTTCTATCAGGACTAATAAAAACTCATGTACTCATGCAGATATTGGACCAGTTCGGCCAGTAGTACGTCTAAGAGTACCAGCTGTCGCTCCAGCAGGAGAGGCTGTGGGGAGGGCTATCCTTCCTGACCTTGATGTGGCTGAGACTCTTTCAACATTGCAAGATCAGATCGAAGGCCTCACTCTCGATATTCCGGATGTGAGGACTGATGAGCTGCCTCTAAGGCTGCAACGACATACTACTGTCGTGCTAAGTCGATGGACTAGGCTTTTACGCATGATTGCACAGGTGGTGACTTGTTATCACCAGCATCATTAGACTTGGGTGCCCCCCAGCATTTTGAGTTTTGGTTCATTTGATCGATTTTTTCCTGGTTGCAGAACATTATGTATGAACCATAAATAGTTATATATATATTTTTTATTTTCAGAGCTTTATTTTGGTTGAGTTACGTGATCTTGATGCAAATACTTGATGAAATGCTTCTTTTATAAATGTTGCAAATGTCTATCTCACACATAATTTGCCAATGAGTCTATTAATGTGTTTAAGTTTCTCGAAATATGTTGATATTGAATAGAATCAAATTGCCTTTCTAAAATCTTGACCCTTAGGAACATGCAATAGATGGCTGGATTCCATATGGAGTAGATACCAGTGAGTTGTAGGATGACGAGTTGTGAGTCTAGCCTGACAACGAGTCAGCATATGCCATGTGTAATGGCATCAGAGAGGAGCTCTATCAACGTGCTATATTCAGCAATATTGTTCGTTGATGGACTAATACATACTCCTTTGAAACTTACTAACTCGCCGCTTGGATTGAAGATGGCCCAAGCTGCAAAAGATATGTTCCGCGAACTACGACTTGCTCCGTCGGCATATCCAAGAAATGATTCCAAAAGGTTCGACATCTGCAACAAACATAAAATTGGATCACTTAACCAAAACAATTACCCTTAGCGAAAACAAAAATGTAACAAAAGCATAGGGGTCACTATCTTGAGTCAAGCATAGTAACACTTAAGGTACAACTCGTTATGAGGTTGCGCTAGTGGAATCCCATCATAATCTTCTAACTCGTAGGCTCCTTTTGCTAATACACGGTTAACAATATAGGGGTCCATCCATAAGGACTTGAACTTACCTACTCCCAATTTATCGGATTCCTGGTCGTAAAGTAAGACCAAGTCACCTTTCGAGAAGACACGGGGTTTGACATTTTTGTCGAACTACGCCTTGACTCATTTCGTATGGGCTTCGTTGGCCAAAGCGACATCACAATGGGTTTCATCCAATTGGATTAGTTCCAAGAAACGAGCCTCCTCTTCTAAAGTTCTGGGGAGAAGGTCGAGCGTGAGTTTGAGGGACGAGATTTCACACTGAACCGGTAAGAGTGCTTCTAGGCCATACACCAGTTGAAAGGGTTTAAACCTGGTTGCATTCCTTACAGATGTCCAGTATGCCCACAAGGCTGAGTACAGGATCAGGTGCTAACTCCTTTCATGGACTCCAATCATCCTTTGCAGCATCCACTGCAGGACCTTGTTGATGTCTGTTGGCCTGCGGATAATATGGAGTAGAGCTATCGTGGGACAGCCCTAATTTGGAAGAAAATTCAACCATCATGTTATTGCGAAAAAGCGATTCATGATCTATGACTATGGCCTGTGGAACGCCGAATCTAGAGACTACATGATTGAAAAAGAAGAGGGCAGCCATTTCGCCACTGTTGTTTAATGTAGGCATCGCCTCGGCCCATTTGGTAAAATAGTCTACTGCGACTATGATATACCCATGCCCCCCAGCCGAGGTGGGGTTACATGTCATGAAATATATGCCCCAGTTGGCAAATGGCCCAACAACAACTACTGGTTGCAGCGGTGCGGGTGGTATTCTGGTTTTTCGATCAAAGATTTGACATGCATGGCAACTTCTGACTGTGGTTATGCAATCTTTGAACATTGTTGGCCAGAAGTATCCTGCACATAAAATATTTTGCGTCGTAACGTAACCAGATTGATTCTCCCCACATGTGCCTGAATGGCAATCATTCAGGACATTTTCGGCCTCCTCGTGGGTGAGGCATCTCCTCAGAACTGTATCGACACCATGACGGTAAAGTGTATCACCGACGATCATGTAGTATTTTGCCTAGTATCGAATGCGTCGTTCTTCCGATCAGGAGGTATTAGACCTATATGTTTAGGTTTGGAGATTTATTATTATGTCTCCATACCGCGGATTGCTTGAAGATATCATAAACAAAGATTCGTCCACGATCGTTCCTTCTGATGTTACATCGTTGGACGACGATGGGAGATCGCATAGTAACTCTACGAAAACCAAGGATTTATTCGATTTGGATTTTGTAAATTCCAGATCAAACTCTTGTAGAATTGCTATCCATTTTGAATATTTGTCCCCCAGCAACTGTCACGACAATATATAAGTCATGGGGTTGCAATCTGATAAAATGGTAGTTTTTTGAAAGAGGACATAGTGTCGAAATCTCTGTATCGCATGAACAACTGCGAGAGCTAGCTTTTCAACATAGGAGTACTTGCTTTCTATATCATTTAAGTTTCTACTTCAATAATATATAGGATGTTCAATTCCACTGTCTTCTTGAACTAAAACCATTGCGATGGTTGTATCCGCTGCAGCCAGATACAGGTTAAAGTCCTTTTGATAATCAAGAGTGTACATTAATGATGCTTTTATTAGGGATTCCTTTAGAGCATCAAAGGAAGCTTGCGCGACCCGATCCCAGACGAAGGGTACTTATTTTTTCAATAGACGAGTATAACCTTTAGCAAGTTCTACATAATTTGGAATGAACCTCCTCAGAAAGTTTGCTTTCCCTTGGAGTTTATGAATATGAAGCAAATTTGAAGGTGGAGGCAAATTAATGATTGCCTAAACCTTACATGGGTCGAGATGAATCCTGTCCTTTGAGACCACAAAGTCAAGTAAATGACCAGAACTGACATAGAACACACATTTGTGTGGATTGAGTCGTATCTTGTAGTGTTGGCAACCTAGAAATATCGCTCTCAAATGTTGTGGATGATCGGTCCGCTTTCGCGAATGAGTCGAAAGATCATCGAGATATGGTTAAACGATGTTTTTGATGTCATGGAAGGCATAATTCATTGCCCTCTGAAATGTTGCCCCTACATTCTTTAAACGAAAGGGTAGTTTGCGATACGCAAATGTGGCCCCACGGACAAATAAATGCAGTCTTTGACTAGTCTTGTGGGTGGATATTTATTTGATTATACCCGGAAAATCCATCCCTAAATGAAAAGATTTAGCATCCGGCGTATTCATCAATTATCTGGTCAATGAAGGGTGTAGGGTAGTTGTCTTTTAGACAAGCTTGATTTACATCCCTATAATCGATGCACACTCTAATCGTTCCTTGTTTTTCATTACAGGAACAATATTTGATACCCAATCGGTTAGAGGAACCATGTAAATAAAACCAACAGGGAGAAGTTTTTCAACTTTTGCCTTGATGGCAGTGGCTTTCTTGGGGTGCACCTGCCGTAGTTGTTGTCGTACCGGTTTGACATCTGGATACATCTTAATTTTGTGTTCAACTATGCTTGAGTCAATGCCTGTAATTTCATCATATGACCAAGCAAAGACATCTCTGAATTTGTGAAAAAGAGCATGATATATTTCCAGTTATGAAGGAGAACAAGATTTGCCGACATGAATATTCTCTACAACATCTTTTTTGGTCGAGATATTCATGGCGATAGTCTCTTATTGGACAAGTTTCGCTCAAAATCCACCATGTTTACAGTATTTGATAGAAAATAAAAAACTGAGGGATGATGAAGGTCATTAGGAGTATCTTCTTTGTAATCCAGAAGATGGGAACGATGGTGGTAATCTTCCCATGGTGCCCAGTCAATCATCATTGACTAAACAATTCCTTCGTCTGTATAATGTACTTGCGACCAAGGATTTGAAGGGGTACCATATTCCTTAGACCTATCTATCCAAGCGCTTGATGAGAATTGATTTGGGTTTGCCTCTCATGCTGAAAACATTGATTGCTACAAGATTTCTATTGGGCTTGGAGGCAATACCTGCAGATGATCCATGTTAATATCGTTCTCAAAGATCTTTTCAATAGAAGATATCATATTGCAAGTTCCCACCATTGCCACTTCCTTTATATCGATTGGAGGTGGTAGGGCAAAAGTCCCCATTAATATAGGGTCTTTTAGTATGCCTACTCTGATATTTTGAAGCGAGTGAGGGCTTCCATGGATCATCAGAATGATTCCCGTAACTTGTGAACTGTTGGGGAGAAATGTTTGTTGGTCAACGATTGTAATTCCTCCTTGAAAGGGAAATGTAATCTTCCTGAAATAGGTTGACACAACGGCTGACATAGCATATATCCAGGGCCTTCCTAGTAGGATGTTGTAATCGAGGCTTCTGTCAATTACTTCAACATCTATTTATACTGTTTTGCCCCCCAGTTTGACTTGCAAGTTACTTAAAATCCTGTATGGGGTGTATGTTTGTCCATCAAATGCTCTTAATGTCGTCGAAGATCACGACAAGGGTGGAGATCCTAAATTTTTCCAGCAACTCATCGACATAATACATGTAGATGCCCCCTCATCAATAATTGTTCGATGAACAGTTTTGTTGAGGGCTTTCACTTGAATGAGGAAATCTAGTTGAGCTAGTAACTGAGGGTCATATCCTTTGTGATTAAAGGACACAAGATTGGAATCCGTTGGGTCAATCCCACCTATTGCTGATAATAAAGCCTGCTTTTGGGAGGGGCAATTTTGCAGTACCTCAAGTGTCGACATAGCGGATGGCGATTGGGCCAGATCCTCCACTATATTATAATGTTGTGCTACTCTGGCACGAGGATTAAATTTCGATTTGTGTACTACTCCCTTTGGCAGCTTTATCGTTAGTTCAGGAATGATGGGTGGCACAACTTCGATCGAAGTTGTTGTTGAACTACTAGGTTGATCATTAGCCTTGTTGTCTGACAGCTGTGGATTCCCGTAATATTTATTCCTTGTCGATATCAAAGCATCATTTTGCTGTTTCGAAACCGACAACATTAGCACTTGGGATGGGGAAGCATTGTCACTAGCAACCAGATTTGTTCCTAGATTTGGAAACGGATCAGTCAATACTACCGAGGTTTTTGAATTCTTGAAGAATTTTCTAAGCTTAGCTTTATATGGACACTCTCTTGTCCAATGATCCTCATCACATATAAGGCATGGACGATTTGGTTTCCTATCTCCAGAAGGGTTTGCAGAAGGTTTTTCAGGGGACGACTCCTCTTGTTTCTTCTTCTTCCCTTTCTTTTTCTGCTTGCCTCCTGGTTGCTTAGTTTCTTTGCCTTTGCCAGTCGATACGGCATTTACTTCCGAGGTGAGAAGTTATTCGTTTGCATTTTGACCTGAAACTGTACGAGCCTTCTTTGACTTAGCCTTTACGGTTTTCATGCTAGTTGTTCCTATCACACCATCCCTGGCATGAGAGTCTTTGTTTGATTTAGGAGAGGGAGGAAAGGAAAATTCTGGTCTAGGAGCATCAGGGATTTTATCGTAGAGCATGCTAGACTAAGTATAGATCAAGTCTAAATATTGCGCACGAGCAATTACTTGCTCTTCAGTGACGACTCCTCCCTTTGCCACATCTTCCATAATAGAAGGTAACAACGACTTAATAAACCATTCAGCCAACAACTGATCACGAACATATGTTTTTACAATTCTACGATGACGTCACCACTCATGAATATGATCGGATATGTGAGTGATCGTCGTTTGCTTGAAATTGGTAAGAAGCTTTGTTCCCGTTTCGTACCTTATGAGTAGCTGAAAATGGGTCAAAAAGGTTGTGGCTAGGGTACTGAAGTTATCAAATGAATCTCTAGGAAATTCGATATACCATTTTGTTGCCGGACCAATTAACGTTCGTTGAAAAAGGTGAAGCCTGATCGAATCATTGTTTAGAGTGTTAGATGAACACCATAGATGAAAGGTCATCACATGATTCGACGAATCTTCACCTGGATTTCCATTAAATTTAGGAATATCTGATGGAATTTTGTGAGGAATCGCTAGCCACCAAGGGGCGTAAGCAATTGGATCGTTTGTTAGCCGGTTTAGATTTGGTAACTCTAAAGTTGCCACGAAGGGAAACTGTTGATTCAGGTTTGACGAAGCATACCCAGGATAAGATGGGATTGCCTGAGTAGTGGGTCTTTGCATACCAGCATAGTGCATTTGATGCTGATAACTTTGATAAGGCTGATGGGAATAACCATTATGAAATGGTTGATGTTGACCATTTTGAATATACAGCTGCCCATTACTTGCAAAGACTTGGTGTTCAGATCCTTGGTAAACTTGGTGGAATTGTGGTTGTTAATATTGCACCAGCCATGGTTGTGAGACCATGTGTTGTTGTCTAATACTGACTATTTGACCAATATGACGGGTAATGGTACCCATTTGAGCCTGGGTCACTCCAGTTAAGGAGCCACTAATTGATGATTGTGGTGGCATCACAGGTACAAGGGGTTGTTGGATTGCGACCTGAGAGACTTGAGGTTGGCATACAATAGGTAACGCTTGTACTTGCGACACCGTCACAATAGCCAGTGTAGTGGGGATATTTGACATAGGCAAACTTTGTTGCATTGAGTATACAACTCTTGGTTGTTGAGGCAGTATTGGCATCCAACCATTGGATGTAATTCCAGCATAACCTGAATTCTGTTGCAAACTCTCGTATGTTTGACCTCCTGGAGGTGACAATGAAAGGGTATATTTCACCCCATACGGCGGTAATCTGGTGCTTAAGGGAATTATTTTCCTTTGAGGACCGGACTGCCCAAATTGACATTGCGAAGGATCAATTTGCTGAGACTCAACATAAGAGATTCCAGATATTATTCCAGACGAACAAACGGGAACAGACCATACCGTCGAAACAGCCCCTGGATGGATTCCATCCAGTGATTGAGAGCTAGTTATGACAGATGGTATGTCGGCGAGCATCATTTGAGTGACAACAGGAAGTTCTGTCGCTGCTGTGTTAGATGAAACAGTTCTAGATGTCGACAGTTGTTAAGACATATCTAGTCTATCCAAAAGATTTCCTAGCAATTCTACAGGAACTTCTGATAATGGTAGACTAATTTCTGATGAAGAAGGATATAGGGTGATCCCAACTCCAAAATGTGATGGAGTACTAGATGGGGGATCCTCCACAATCTCTTCTATAACAATCAAGCCAAGTGGAAGAGGTAGACCGTCAGGTCCGTAAAATATTTCTGGTGCCGAAGAAGGTGTAGTTTCTGCAACGACTGATGTTTGGGGAACAACACCTTCTGAATCAGCTATAGATGGAGTCGGTTTAGGTATAGAAGTGTTTACCCTCACACTAGGATCAATTCTACTATCCTCTAGTGGCTGCGGAACTTCTTCTGTAAAGGCACGGGTACCAGAAATGTTTGGAGTAACCGGAGTCTCCAAGGGTGTCGGAACACTTGTTCCAACTCGACCAGGGGACTTTGAGCTGGTTAAATGAGTTTGATTTGTCCGGAATAGTTTCAATTTTGGAGACAAAGACGGTTGACTCGTAAGTCTCCCCGAACGACGGGGTTTTAATTGACTTTCCTCCATGATTGCAGATTATTTGATCAACTAAAAATAAAGGGGAAATTTTTTTCTGAATTAAATGAATTTTAGAAGCTTTGACACAACTTGTTTTTTCAATTTTTAAGAGTCGAGAAAAAACAAAAGATGACTCTAGTCGCCTTCGATTTTTAATGAGCTTGAAGTGACAAGTGCTTAGATGGACCTTTTCCTTTAAGGAATCTGAAAGGGAACAAAAGAGACTACTCTGGAAATCTAGACAGAGGGATTACCAAACTAATCGCAAAACTGCAGAATACTTTTTACGAAATGGCAGTCAATCTTCCCAAATGTTGTGTTCAGTGCATTGCGATCGATAGGGCGGCAGACATGGCTTCCTATGGATAAAGGATATAGCCTATTGTGGTCTCCCAATATATACTCGACAGTACGTGGGAGCACAAGTCTATACTGGCACTTGTCATCTCAAAGAGGAGGAATCACGCAACCAACAGTGAAAGCGACAGTTACCAGGCTTTACGACGCCGGAATACGTCTCTAGCCTAGCCTTCTAGATGTTTTGCATTAGGTTCCAAAGCGTTTTTAGGTTCATTAAATTTATTTTACAGTTGATCTTTCTTAAGAAATTTTCCTTTCAAGTTCACCGCGTGATGTAGATATAATTCCTAAAATGCAATCTAAGATGATAAACAATCATTTAATCTTCCTTTTGAAATGAAAATCCTAGCTACTAAAGAAAGAGAGATGATATTCATTCAACATAGAGCAGAGAGCACAAACTAGATGCACTGTCCTAAATCAAACCAACAAGTAGTCTAAATGCAAATGCACATGCATGTATTTTTTTTTAGCTTTCTTAATGTGTGAATGACAAGAAGAATGCTAAGTACAAATCTGAATTATCTTTTCAAAGTGACAGTACTAACAAATTTATCTTCAAAAACGAAAGGGAGATAATGATGACACTTTTCTATTTTGAATTGAAATCTGCTTTCGACACTTGAAAAACTAATAATTCAAATCAAATACAAGAGTAACCGTAAAATCAATCGTCAAGAACAATAGAATTCTTTCCTATGACTGAAAACGACACCTGCGACACTTCCAAATCAAGAAACGACAGTTTGATTATGCTACTACTTTGTAAAACAGAACCGAAAATGGCGCAAAACACATAAAAAGATTCACAGTTCTTTGCACAATGGAGGTAGAATGATGGGAAGGAAGGGGGTTTCCACAATGGTATACTGATCACAGACAGCAAAACTCCTGAATAAAGCTGAAAAGAGTGAAGACAAAAACCAAAATCTGAGAGCAGAAGAGGTCTTGTCTGATCAGCGCACCTGCAACACAGGGAAAGTGCGATGCAGTGCACCTACTACACATGGGAGGTGTGATGCATCCAGATTCCAAAGAGGAGAAGGTGCGATGGTCTAGGGATGAGACATCAACTAGGTTTCGGGTCACAGTTTGCAGCTCAGTTCAAGGATTTAGGCCGAGCAAGTGATGTACAGTAAATAAAAATCACAGGGGTTGATCTAATGAGGTTACTAGAGCCACCACTAGGGCAATTAGAAGGTTTGCAAATCGATTGTTAAGTTTATAAACAAAACCCGGAGATAGACTGAAGAAGCATTGATCTACTTTGCACTTGCATAGCAAATGCAGTTTGAAGGCTAGCTAGCTTGACTTCAGGCTCCGTCTGTAAGTTTATAAAAAAAAAATATATAGACAAACAAACAATCGATTCGCTCCCCAGCGGAGTCGCCATCTTGTTATCAAGAAATCTAGTGTCCACTCTGAGCTGCTAGTCCCACTAAGATTGGTAGCTATCTTAGAAACAAACAAACTAAAACTACTTTCATTTTCCTTTATGAGAAATAGATAAGAGGGGAATGAAGGACACCAACCTCAGTCTTGCACATGGTTCCTTGCTCGGTTCCTCTCCCTTCTGAAAGATCCTTGCCACTTCTCCTTCATCTACCTAGCTTCAAAGCGCACCTGTGGAATCAAAGCAGCATAATACTATCAAAGAATAGATATCTACAATCATAAACAATATAGGACTAGATATATATTGACCACACAAATGCATATATCATCAAACATACAAGAATGTGAAGGAAAACTTGAATAGCTTTATTAATATCAAGAATAGCAAAGAGGATTACAACCAATTGTTCTGACCCAGCATCATCCTTCAGCATGAAAGCCCTTCTTTCACCTCATGAAAAGCTTAGATCACCCAACACTATGATGTTCCACCAAGAAACCAACAACACTTCCTTACAAGATACAAAATTCTAGCCTCTGGATCTCTGGGATGAGGGATCCATATATAGATGATTGCAAGGGGGTGATTCAGCTTCTGGGATTTTGATTAGTGTCCTCTCTCTGATAGTTCTTGATTCCACTTGGAGATTGATGATCTCTTACTCATCCCTGGATGAATTCAAAGAGGCAAGTGTCATAGGAGAAGTTTCTGGAAGATTCTATGATCATCCACCTCGCAACCTGTCTCTGCCATTTGTCCACTCTCGCCCATCACACCCTACAGAAGGTATTTTCAGTATGCATTGCACCCTTTACACTAGGTAGGTGGGATGCATCACACCCTTAGCACTGAGCAACCTAAATGGTCTAGATTTTACCAGTTCTGAGCAGTTTCCTATGGAGAACTTCTGGGAGATGATGTAATCAGCTGACCTTGTTCTTTTAGGCTATTGAACAACACTTTCAGGGACTTAAGAGCCCTTGGTTTATGGACATGTATGAGTGGGGTTGCAGTGCCCAAAAATGTCTATAACAGTTAACTAGTTAGGAGGAAGGTTGTTTGAAATATCCTCAATTTTATGTATAATCTATTTTTTCACATTAATTAGAATAGTATTTATACCCTTCTCATGCATTTAGAGAAGGGTCCAAAATTTTATCAAAAACATTTGCAAAGAATGCACTATTGTAAGTTTGTGAATGCTTTGGTGAAATTATGGAACATGATCGTTTCTTTTAAATATCAGACTACTTTCCTTTGTTAATGCATTATTGTATACTTGGGAGATAATTTGATCTGAAGAAAGGAGTTGTTCCATGTCATTAGTCAGACAAGCAGAGCTTCACACATATGGTACTTTTATCTTGTATGATTGATTATGTTTCTGTTTAATTAGTGACAACACTTTATTTTCATGAGATATGTATGGGATACATTCTTTCTGTTAAGCATTAATTACACTATTTTATGATGCCAAGCTGAAATTGTCTACTTTCATATATAAATCATCATATATATGATATAGTTTATACAATTTATTTTACTAACTATTTAGTCAAAGAAATTATCTTTAAATGTTATCATCTTTGTTTTATGCGTGATTGATCTTTATTATCACATGTCAAGCATATATCTCTGTAGATCACATATCACATAAGAATACCCGAGTTTATATTAGAATAAGTTAGTTAGAGATTTTCATAATAGAATAGGTCATTTATATTATCATTATTCTATTTCAATCACTCGTGAACCACCCACTCTCATATTAAAACCCACACTGGGAAACTGGTCCCATTATCCCCAGTCGTAGCCACTACTTTAAATGAAAAAGGAGTTGTCTTAAGCTCCAGACTGAGTGGTTATCCCCCATGTTTCGGCAACAGAAATATGAGGCTGCAACAAGTTACTAGTCCCATAGAATTGGTTGGAAAAATGCTATGGAGCCCTTGGTGGGTTGGGCTACTAGTCCTCGAGCCTTGGTTGGAAAAACACTCTGGAGCTCGACAGCAATTATGGGTAGAGTTACTAGTCCTAGATCCTTGGTTGGAACAAACATTCTCGATGGTTTTGGTGATGTACGACCATGAGGAGGAATAATTGTTTGATGGGTTGAGGTGGATGGCCTCTAGAAGCCCTGGATGGTTTTGGATTGATGTGTTTTATGAGATCCCACTTTCATGCTTGGAATATGGCATGGGGGTGAATGGGTGAAGAGATATTTAGCTCAACCATTCTATGGTTATGTGGAATGCGGAAGTCTCATCATGGGTTTATATTTTGCATAATCGATATGAGCTTATTTTTCCTTGTTTTTTTATGAGTATTATACTAGTCTATATGTGGATTATATAGTTGTGATTTCCTTGGTATTTATGTTGCTATTGTGTTGGTTATGTATGTGTTTTATGATATTAGCTATGTATGGATCTCATCATGTTTTTACTAGAAAATGAATGAACAATGTATCTATGACCTAATGGATGAAATGGAAGTTGATATGTTGAGGCATCAATGCTTCTTAATGATTCTCAACTAAGTATGAGATCCCTATGATAAGATTTGTTATTTACACCTATAGATTACATATTCATGATATGTTTGACGAAATGCTTGTCATGGCTAGTAGGAGTCCAGTCATGGTCTTATTTAATTAATTGAATTAGTAATGCATTTCCATGTTATCTTACTATTATGAAGGTGTCATTAAATTCTGGTAGTGACTTGAGATCTGGGCTTGAAAATGTGGCTTAAATCCTGGGGACGATAGTACATAACGAAGAAAAATAGTCCTCAGACGCTGAATTCCCAGCCTGTGAGAAGATCCAGAGGTCCCTAGACATTGGCATGCCCATAATATGAGAGTTCCAAGTGATTAGGTGGTCTAAACTCTCAGTGGGACCTAGGAGCTAGTTGGCAGCATGCTTGGATTAGCTGTAGAGGGTCCTAATGTGGATGTTGAATGTTTGCATGGTGTGTTTCCATCGGTTCCACTTCCTTAACCTGGCTTAGGAGGTCGAATCATATCATAGTGGCCTCTCATCTCATGTTTAGCCTAATTAGCCAGTTGCTTGGGTAGATGTGGAAGGAGGGTGTTACAGAGTGATATCAGAGCATGGTTCACCCCTCATACTGGATGGGTTGTGTGTTGGTCATGCATGCATATCAGTTGCATGTTTTTCCCTTATGCTTGCATTCCATGTGCTTCTTGCATTTGCATGATGTTGATCATGGTTGTGGTGATGTCGTCATGTGAAATTTAATGTTGTTATTATGGAGTGCATCGTCATGAGTGTATGACTGGGTGCATGTTGTTATATGTCGCTTACATCTATCATTTTATATGCTTGATTAAATTATTTTATGTTTGTTTGCATTCTTGTATGCTTGCTTGCATGTATCATTCTTGTAGGTTTGGTTACAATTTTTTTTATTTTTTTTTTAATGCTTGGTTACATGTGTTTATGCATGTGTGTGGTTCGTTACATATTTCTGATGTATGTTTATTTTGCATGTGGTTAAGTGTATAGTCATGTAATGGTTGTTTCCATGCATGAGGTCATGGTATGCATTGTTGTTAAGGTCATGCATTTATGACTGGACCCTATCTACTACGTTGGTTGCATGGTTATATACTTACGTGTTATGTTTATATATGTTGTCATGATTATGTTATACAGGTATCACTCTGATTTGATGATCTTGCAGAAAAGGTATCCTGCCCCGCCTATACTAAGGTATGTCGGTTTATTGCGATTTGATTTAGCTGACATAGTATACCTTGCAGGAAGAAATATCAAACGGCTAGCAAGATGGTAGACTACAAAAACTCTCCCTTTGAATCAGAAGAGCAGTATGGTGTTGGAAACTCTGCCAATTTGATAGATACAATCAGAAGCTTAAAGGAATAAATAAGAAGTTGTAAGGAAAATAATGACATAATCATGGAGGCAAGGGAGAAACAAGAAGAGGTAAATGTAGTGATACTTCAAAGTTTGCCAAATTTACAGTGACACAGAACATGTCAGATCAGATATGAGTAGGAGGACATAACTAATGGGGCATACGTTGTAGGACACATGGTGGTCACAGGTCAGACAAAGATGACATGGTCGGAGATGGCAGATTGTTGGACACTCCGGATAGGAGAAGGGATAGGCTCATGTATTATTCTATTTCTGATTCAAATAGGCACTATGATTGTCATCGTTATCATCCATATAGGAGGACTGATAAGGGATACTTGTCGGATGAGTTTAATAAAGAAAGTACACCTACTTTTGATGGAGCGAAGAGGAAACCATAGGATACAGAGGCATGGTTGCTTGGCACGAGGAAGTTCTTCAGGTTACATGATTACTGAGAGAACATGAAAGCCATAGTAGCTACATTCAGTCTCAAAGGTAAAGCAATCATTTGGTGGGAAGATGTGAAGAATATCAAGTGTATTCATGAGGAGGACATGACTTGGAGTGAGTTTGAGTGGCTATTAAAGAAGATGTATATTTTAAAGAGATACTTTTATGAGAGGTAAAAATAATTCTATGAGCTAAAGATGGGATCAATGATATATGAGGAGTACACTAACAGGTTATTTGAGTTACTGAGGTATGTGCCTTATCTCAAAGAGGAGAAGGCCAAGATTCAGAGGTTCATTAGTGGATTCCTTGTTTCATTTAAGGACATGATTAAGTTTGATGACTCTAAATCATTGGAGGAAACTATCTGAATTCTAAATCATTGCTACAAACTATAGAAGCACAAGTCAGAGACTAAGCCAAATTGGAAAGGTAATGCAAGGAACAAAGGAACAAAGGAAAATGGGACAAGAAACGAGCAATACCTCAACGTACAGATAATAAAGAGAATGTTGCACCATCTAAGAATTTCAATGCATTAGATAGAGGACAGGGACATCGATCTAAGGAGCAGAATAAGGAGCCCATGTGGTGTTAGACTTGTGAAAGGGGATCATCACGAGAGAAATTTCCCATAGTATCAGGGTAGTAGACCTCTGATATGTAGTGCACAGGACGCACAAACTATTGGAGATGTTGGTCAGAGTGTTTCTCGTATTTATGCAACATTGAGTAATAGACAAGAAGACCATTAGGGATATATCATTGAGATGGACAATAACGTTTGTGATCAAGTTATTTCTATTTGTACTGACCCTGGATCTAATTATAGATATGTTAGTTCTGACTTGGTGGATAAGTTTGGCTTGAGTAAGGAATTGCGTACAAAGTCTTGGTTAGTGCAGTTGTCTATAGGTACGAAGAAGTGATTTCACCATTGGGTAAGAGATTGTGCATTTGATTTGAATGGTATACCTACCACCACAGATTTAAATATATTATTTTTGGGATCATACAGTATGTTGTTAGACATGGATTGGTTGTACCTTCGTAGAACTAAGGTGTATTTTTATGACACGGCCATTAAGTGTGTGGATGACAATGCGGAACCAAGAGTATTAAACAGAAAGAACAAAGCCACATCAGTTAGGATGGTGACAAATATGGAAGCAAAGCATAGTCCCCGGAAAGGGTGTATGTTATTTGCAATGCACATTTACAGTGACAATGGTAACGAAATTGAGGATGTAGATATTTTGATTAAGTACCCAGTTCTACAAGAGTTCCAGGGGCAGCTCTAGCATCAAGAGAACCTTACATGGTGATCACACCTGAGTTGGTAGAGTTGAAGCTATAGTTGAAGGAAATGATGGACAAGGGATACATTAGGCCAAGTGTATCATGTTGGGGTGTACCAGTATTATTTGTGAAGAAGAAACATGGTACTCTTAGATTAGGCATTGAATATAGGCAGTTGAACAAACTGACCATCAAGAACAGGTTTCTGTTACCGAGGATTAATTACTTTGTCAATCAGTTGAAGGGAGCAACAATGTTCTCGAAGATTGATCTCAGATCTAGATATCACTAGGTACACATCAAATAGGAGGACATTTATAAGACTACTTTCTAGACCACGTATGGGCATTATGAGTTTGTTGTAGTTCCATTCAATTTGACTAATGCTCCAGCTACATTTATGTGATTTCTGAATAGTGTGTTGCGTCCGTATTTGGATACGTTTGTTATTGTGGTCATTCATGACATATTGGTATATTCTGAAAATGAGGAAGATCATGCCGAGAATTTAGTAGCAGTGTTGATGTTGTTGACAGTGCATTTATTGTATGCTAAGCTCAAGGAGTGTAGTTTGTTTTACACTGAGGTACATTAATTGGGGCATGTTGTCTCCGAGGGCATTGCAGTAGATCCAGAAAAGCTAAGGGCCATCATGGAGTGGGTAGCTCCTAAGAATGTAGATGAGGTGGGCTATTTCATGGGGATGGCACACTATTATAGGAGTTTCATCAGGAAATTCTCACAAATTTCTTATCTTATCACAGCATTGTAGAGGAAATGTAATAAGTTTGAATGGACAAGGGAGTGCAAGGCTAGTTTTGAGCGGCTTAGGTAGTTGTTGTCACATGCAGCAGTGTTAAGGATTGCAGATTCATACAAAGAGTTTGAAGTATGCACAGATGCTTGCAAGGAAGGAATTAGTGGAGTCCTTATGTAGGATGGATAGGTGGTATGCTATGAGTCTCGAAAACTGAATGAGCACGACCAGAACTACCCCACACATGATCTTGAGCTGGCCATGATTATACATGCGTTGAAGATGTGGAGGCACTATCTTCTGGGTAGGAGGTTTACATTGATGAGTGATCATAGTGGTTTGCGGTATCTATTTGACCAACTAAATCTGAATGGTTGGAAGGCTGGTGGTTGGCTACGATTAGTGAGTTTGATTTTGGGATCAGGTACATCAAAGTCATAGAGAAGATAGTGGCAGATGCCCTTAGTAGGCGGATACAGGTAAATTAATTAGAAACTATGAGCTCCTATATTACAACCTTACAAGATAGGATCTTATAGGTAGGTCAGCAGGATGTGAGATATATGGAGATTATACACAGGTTGCAGTAGAGTATAGGTACATGTACAGGTAAAATTATAGGTATAGGTATAGCTAGTAGTATATGTATAGGTACATGTGTAGGTATAGGTATAGGTACAAGTGAAGGTGAATGGGATGTGGATTATTTCCTTACAGTAGATGGATTGGTCCGATTCAGAGGTAGGATATATGTGCGAGATAGTAGTGAGATCAAGAAGGTGATCTTGAGGGAGTTTCATGTGAAACCATATTTGGGTCACCCAGGTTATCAAAATATATTAATAGTAGTGTAGAGATTTTATTATTATCCAAATGTGAAGAGGGATGTAACAAAGTTTGGAGCTAGGTGTTTCAATTGTCAACGTGTGAAGGCAAAGTGTAAGAATCTAAGTGGAATGCTATAGCCGATTGTGATTCCATAATGGAAATGGGAGGTCATTTCCACAGAAATCATCATAGGTTTGTCATGGATAGTGAGACAACGTGATTACATAATGGTTATTATCGGCAAGTTGACAAAGGTTACACATTTCATTCCAGTGAAGTCTACATTCTCAGCTAGCGATGTAGCACAGGTATTGATGAGAGATGTGGTCAGATTGCATGGTGTTTCGAAGAAGATTGTGCCAGACACGGATGAAGAATTCACTTCCAAGTTTTGGAAGAGGTTGTTTGTAGGTTTAGGCATAGAGTTGGCTTTTAGTAAAACTTATCATCCATAGGCATATGGAAAAACAGAGAGGGTCAACAAGACATTGGAGGACATGTTAAGGATGTATGTGATGCATCAACAATGAAAGAGGGAAGAGTACCTTCCACTGGTAGAGTTAGCTTACAGCAATGTATATCATGAATATTTGAAGATGAGTCTGTTTGAGGCATTGTATGGGTGGAGTTGAAATAGTCCTCTCAGTTGGAGTGATCCAGTTAATAGGGTGTTGATTGGACTAGACATGTTGGAGGACATGGAACAAGAGATGCAAGTATTAAAGAAGAATCTAAATACAACACATGATAGGTAGAAGAGTTACGCAATTTGGAACAGGTTGTTCAACGAGTTCCAGATTGGGGAACATGTGCACTTCCGCATCAAACAGAAGAAGATATTTTTACAGATTGGATCATGTGCCAAGTTGGCACCATGGTTTTTTGGACCCTTCAGTATCATTGAGGGGATTGGGAAAGTAGCCTATTGACTTCCACTGCCTCCAATAGTGAAACTAAATTATGCTTTCCATGTTTCATTGCTTAAGAAGTATGTTAAAGGTGTTGATCATGTGATTGACTAGTTTGTATTGTAGGTAGAACCAGATGGAGAATTCCAGCTGGAGCTTCAATGTATATTGCAGAAAAAGGTGTTCATGCTCCAGAACCAAGAAATTGAACAAACTAATGTGCAATGGAAGCACTTTGGACTTTATGGAGTTACATGGGAGATGCGGATCAGATGTGGGCTATGTATCCTTCCTTGTTTGTCAGTTGAGGAAAAGTAGTTTGGTGTGGTGTTTGGTATATATCTTGGTATATGTTTTAGTGATGTTTGGTATATGTACATATATATATGGATGTAAATACTACCATCAGATATGTTATAAAGCTCTAATAAGTGGGATGGGTGTCATGTCATTATGATGTTATGTTTGTTATGTTTTCATGTTGGTTTGCTTCTTAGCATGTCGATCATTATGAATACTCCAATGAGCTAAGTCATAAAGCTCCATCTATAATATATTTTTGTTAAAACATTTTTGTGATTATAGGTATTTTTGAACACCGAAGAAGGTGTTCCCCCAAGGTGGTGAGTTCTATAGCAGCCCTAGTGGAAATTCCATGTAATAAAAATAATAATTTAGGTAAAATATGACGACGGTTGATGGGAAACTTATTACAAGTTGAATCTTGGGCAAAAGCATAGTGATGGGGATCACTTGTGGTTGTTTAATGGCTAAGGAAATTGGAAAAGGAAATGGTTAAGGCTTTCAGAAGGAAAATGGAATTTTTGCGACATTTATTTATGAAAATAATTCAAATTAAGAGAAAATGGAGGTGAAAGGTCACGAGTTGCATGTGAGGAGGAAAATGAAGAAAATAGAGGCCTCATTCATAAAAAGGATTCTAGGGATCAGTTGGTAACCTTTTGTCAGTTCAATTTTGGAGCTCTCTCAGTATTCTCTCTCTCATACTCTTAGATAGTTAGCGTTTTCTTAGAGCACTCTTGGAGGGTGTGGCATACTTGTGTTTTTAGAGCAAGAAGGAAAAGGAAGAGCAGGAAAGCACAAGAGCGCATCTAGATCAACAAATACAATGGGATTGGCTTGCAAGTACTAAGTTGCATGTATGTTTTCCTCACTATTTTTGGCATGCATGACATATGCATGTGGTTTATTGGTCATGATATGTCATTGACATGCGGGATTTCTTGGATTGACAGTGGATTGCCTAGCCTTTCTATTTCCTAGATAGCCATGGAGATTATGTGTATTTATTTCCTTGTTTTGTTTTGGTTGGTTCTCATGTTTCCTTAGCTTGGGTTGAGTTACTAATTATTGGATCCTTGGTTGGACAAATTATCTATAGCCCTGTAACAGCTTGGGTTGAGTTCCTAGTCTCATAGCCTTGGTTGGACGAACACTCTGGAGTCCTTGGTGGGTTGAGTTACTAGTCCTAGAGCCTTGGTTGGAAAAATTCTTTAGAGCCCAGTGGCAGCTATGGTTTGAGTTACTAGTCCTATATCCTTGGTTGGAACAAACACTCTGAAGCCCTAGATGGATGGGATAGAGACCAATTTGTTGATGGTTTTGGTGATGCCCGACTTTGAGGTGGAATCACTGTTTGATGGGTTGAGGTGGATGGCCTATGGAAGCTATGGATGGTTTTAGATTGATGTGTTTTATGATATTCCACATTCATGCTTGGAATATGGCACAAGGGTGAATGGATGAAGAGAGATTTGGCTCAGTCATTCTATGGTCAGGTGTAACGTGGAAGTCCCTTCCCGAGTTTGGATTTTGCATCATCAATATGAGGTTATTTCTCCTTTTATTTCTATGAGTATTATACTGGTCTATATGTGGATTATATGGTTGTGATTTCCTTGGTATTTCTGTTGGTATTATGTTGGATATGTATGTGTTTTAAGACAGTAGCTATGTATCGCTCTCATCATGTTTTTGCTAGAAAATTAATGAACAATGTCTCTATGACCTAATGGATGAAATGGCAATTTATGTGTGGAGGCATTAATGATTCTTAGCGATTCTTAGCTAAGTATGAGGCCCCTATGTTCAAATATGTTACTTAGAGCTGTCGATTACATATTCATGATATGTTTGACAAAATGTATGCCATGGCTAGTAGCGTCCATTGAAGGTCTTATTGAATTAATTGATTTAGTACTATTATTTCCATGTTATATTACTTTTTTGAAGGTGTCATTCAATTATGGGCAATGGCATAGGCTCTGGGCCTGAAAATGTGGCTTAAATCCCCAGGACGCTGGAACAAAATTGAGCAAAACAGTCCTTAGATGTTGGCTTACAGGCCTGTGAGAGAGTCCAAAGGTCCCTGGATGCTGGCATGCCCATAGCATTAGAGGGTCGAGAGGTCATGTGTTTCAAAATCTTAGTGGGACCTAAGGGCTGGTTGGCAACAAGGTTGGATTAGTTCCTAAGGGTCCTAATGTTGATGTTGAATGTTTGTATGGTGTGTTTTTATTGGTTCCACTTCCTTAACGTGACTTAGGAGGTTGAATCATATCATAGTGGCCTCTCACTGCATGTTTACCTAGGCTGGTCAATTTCTTATGTAGATGTGGGAGGAGGGTGTTACAACAACGATTCCTCTTCCAATTGCAGTTTCAAAAAATAATTGTTCTACCTTAGACAATATAGAAAAATTAAAATATCGATAAATTTCATTTAAGAATTTTATCTTTTTTGGAAGAGGTTTTTGATTTGAAATATGATGGAGTAGATGTATTCTATGAAGTATTTGGACTACTTGTTGGATATATGGAAACAACATATTTATCTTTCTGTATAATAAATCTCGAATTTTATTATTGCATGCCTTTATTCCGTTGTCATTCCTGTTCTTCACCAAAAAACACCTCATGACTAACCAACAATTCTTTAGTTCACGAATTAAATAATTTATAAGAATTTTTCTCATCATTGTAGCCAATGAATATATATGTAACAACCCTTTCTGCTTCACTGCCATGTTTGTAAAAGTGACAATGTGTCACCAACATGGGATTCATGATTGGATATGAAAACATTTTTAGATACCTAAAAAAAAATAAATGTGAATTGTAATTGGTGGATGACTGGGAGAGAAGGAAAAAATGGATCCAAAACTATTAGGGGGAGGGCCTTTTTTATGTTGTGAGTGAGCCCCATACATAGTCGCATTAAATACATAACACCTCCTACCAACCATCCACCAACTATATTGATAGTAAATTGAAGAGATGGGATTGGGTGTTGTGGGTAGAGGACTATGCTCGTCCACATCTCCCTCGAGGAGTGAGACCAAGGAAACCTCTACCTTAGGGCGAAGAGGAAGATAGTCAATATGGAGGAAGAAGAAGCTAAGTGACATCAATAGAAGAGGCAACAAAGAGGAAACAAATTCAATGAGGGGTAGCAGAGATTAGAAAGCAATTGAAAGAAAAATATTGGCTAAAATACGTAACAAGGAGCTAATGAAGATGCAACTTCAAGAAGAACATGGAAAGAGAGAGAATCCAAAGGATGTTGGCAATAGAGTGTGTTATAAATATACAATATGTAGATATAGAACAAAGTACATTGGGAATAACAACAAAACACACGAATACAAAAGAAATAATAGGATTCTTGTGAAGGAAATCCAACCAAGATTCTATTAAACTTTGGGTATATTTATACATAGATAAGATAGATAGATCAGTTGTACTCGCTCACAGCCAATCTTCATTTACTTTACTTTATATATTTTCTAATGGTTACTGAAATTTACACATACCTAATATATGATGACAATCTTAGTTCTAAGAGACCCTTACAACATCTCTCCTACCCTCAATGCCTTGAATAAAGTCTTGGATGCAAGGTGAAGCTTGTTGTGACCTTTTCCATTGAATAAAGTCTTGGATGCAAGTAAAATCTTGTTGTGAATTTTTCATATCTGATGGCTACTTCTTATAGATCTAGACTATTCACCCTCTCTGTAGTCTTCTCAATCAAATGGTATTCTACTCCATCTAGGAAATGTTAGCAACTCCTCTCTAGTCTGGGGGCATCCTTTCTGCTCTCTCTACAAATGAGGGACTTTCATTCCTAGGAGTCTTTAATCAAACATAAGATAAATAAGAGATCAACAAAAGAACTATCCTGCACTTTACTTCTTGTACAATCGAAGAATAACTTTGCAAATTTATACCAAGGGCTCAGTCCATACATCCTTTTGATGTCATCATTGTTCAACTCTTTTGTGAGTTCTCCTTATATGAATTCCTATTCTTGAATATTTTTTTGTCACTGCAAGCGTGCTTCATGTCAAATATTGTTCTACTGCTATACGTTTTCTGAGAATGTATAAAGTATGTATTTAATGAATTACATGAAGGAATGAACATAACTTATACTTTCTATGACTCATTTAAGAATATTTACAATTATAGTTGACTAAATATCGACATACCTCTAAAAAATCTGACCAACATCAAACTTCTCATATCCTGCATGTTATTTTTAGACAACACTCCATAAATTTGATTCTATCCAACATAATAATTTTCAATGATTGAACTTGAGTAGGTTGTTGTGAGTGACATATCCATTCTGCAAAATAGTTATTTTCTTACTGATTTTATTGTCAATATGCATTTGATCGCCATACATGATTGGAATATAAACCAACATATAAACCAAATTTTAAATAATATAGACTAAGTCATACAATTGATTTACTTGAATAATTCGAATTCGATCATGGAATTAAATTTTTGCACACAAAAAATCTGATGACCAGAAGATCGACTGTATTACAATACATAATTAAAACATGCATTGGTCATATAAAATTACTAGTCAACCAAGTCGACTAGGTCCTTGTAGTCTAGGCTTATCAACATGTTCAACCTTTCAACAAAATAACACTGGTGAAATGTTGAATTCTTTATATGCAGTCGACCATGCATTGACTAGGTTGACACTTAGTTGGATCTTCCCCTTTCAACTATCTCTATACTTAATCAAAGTCGAAATTTGTAGCTATCGTGTTTTACTTGATTTGGTACTAAGTGTTGGGATGGCGTCCCCTGGGTCAGTTTTGGGGTTAAAACCCCAAGTTTTGATGTAATTCTTGTAAAAGATGTAAAGTCTCTATGATTTGTGGATGTAGAGCACGTAGATAATTAGGAGTAAAACAAGTTTTAGCCCCTTGTTTATGTAAAGTTGAGTCAGTTTTGAGATCCACCCATGGTCCATAGACCATGGGATTATATGAAAAAAGCTATAATTAGGCGTGTCTTAGATAGTCTAAGGAAATAATTAGATAATAATGGATGTAAATGGTCAATAGAAGATAGTGCAGAGAAGTGCATCAGATAGGATAGAAAGGTTCTGCAGCTGAGTGTGCAGAGGCAGAGGTAGAGTCCGCAACTGAGTGCACAGACCCCTATAGCTGAGTGCGCGGGGTAGTTTTGAGTCTATAACACTGCATTGAAGACCAATAAAGAAGATTGTTAAAGAATTCCTATGTTTATCTGTTTACTTATGTTGATTTATGATGACAATATATGCTGTGAATGAATAATATGTTTATGAAATATTGATCTAATGATGCGTGACTCTGCTGAATTATTTTTAAAAGATATATGCCAGCATGTTTATGTAATTTCTCGAAGACTTTGATGAATTATCTACTTTGTTTATTAATACTTAAGTATATTTGCATGAGGTCAGATCTAGGGTTATTTTCTAGTGCGCATGAGTGGATGAATAAATGGTTAAGGGTTCACTAAGACCAATCGTTGACCTTCACAAAGGTTCGAAGACTGTTTAGAGAGAGTTGTAGTACGAAGCCCTAGGGGCTTATAGATCTATGAGAAGGAAGATCTAGGGGAATAAAAGCCATCACACTGATCTCTGTATGCGAAAAATTGGTTCCAAGATCCCCCATACTGCTTCAAGTGAGACTAGAGCCTGCTTTATGCGTGTTGTTTTCGAAAGGGCCAGCAGTCTAGGGTTTTGTTTGGCACAACTAACTATGAACCTAGGTTAGGACCCCCTAAGCCAACAAATCGTTCCATTGCTAGGACCGAGATCTACTTGAAGGAGATGTGTGATCTCACATCACTAGAATCCAACCAAGAATGAAATTGAGAAATGGTTGGATAGAAATATTCATGAATTCATGACACATGAGAATAGGAATTTGCTCCTGTCAAAGGAGCAGTGGTTAGATAGATATTTATATACAGAAGTACACGAAATTTTCTTATGTACCTTCTCGATCAAATTATACGAGTGGATAGCTAAGTTGGCAAACGAACAAGGGAGGTGGAAGCTTAACAGTCTAGTAGTGTGGACTCTGCAACTAGTGCAACAATTAGAAGCCTCTGAAGACAGGATCACGTGTGATGTTGACCACTAGCTTGAATGAATTCTAGGAGGATTTGTTACAGAATTCACAGTTGATACCTCAGTCAGCTACAATGAAGTAGAGTGACCCTTCTTCAAAGGACTGCGAGGTAAGTATCTGATATATTTAAATACCTAGATTAAGATGGTCTTGTGTGAGAAATGGGTTATGCCATTGCCTTGATGTTTGGAGCTACGTGAAGTGGAAAACTCTTCAGGGATCGACAAAAATCTATTCCTGAATATAACCCATTGATTGGACCTCCTTCAAGTGAGGAGGAGGGATCATGGAGCGATGTTCAGTTGACAAGGGAGGGTTTTGCACGGACACATCAACCATCCACTCCACCTCCACTGCATACACCTTCAACCACACCTCCACCACCACCACCACCATCGTTCAACATGTCAAACACAATGAATTTGCCAATTTTCAAGGGTGTAGGGAGTGAGGATACAGATCAGTTATGGTTTGTTGCAAATGCTATGTGGATAGCACAGCAGATCACTTATGACAACATTAAGAAGGTGTAGTTAGTTACTACTCTAGAGGATCGTACGCTGACTTGGTATATTAAGTATTGTTATGATCATCTTGTGGAAAGGTTAGTAGAGACTAAGGTTGCTTTAAAAAAAGAGTTTAGTACGCCTAAGCCTGACTCGTAGTTAGTAGTTGGATGTAAGGAGATCACGATGAGGGTTGATGAGACACCTTGGGAGTTAGATCAAATATTGAAGTGTGTGATTAACGAAGCTAATATGAATCTTACAAATGGTCAGCACCGCGAATGGTTTATAACTTCACTTCTACCCCACCTAAGGATTGCTTTGCCACTAAAGAAGATATCAACTCAGGCAGATGTCCTCAAAATCATGATGAGGTTGCATGCGATGCCTATGGGGGTACATCAAATCCATTCTTAGTTACAGAGCCTATGCTTAGAATTGCAGAGCTTGAAGAAAGATAAAGAGGCTAAGAAAGAGGTGTGAGAGGAAGTTTGGTGTCTGAAGTGTAAGAGCTACGTGCATGATAAAGACCATTGTCCCAGATTTTTGAACTATATTAGAGGAGGGGGACCAATTCCCCTGAGACCAGAAGCTCCAGTAGGGCCAAGCATGGGGGTTGCGCTATGGTACACTATTTGTTAGGTGGATGGAAAACACACGATGGAAAATTTCCATTTTCTTCAAAAAATTGTTCAGATACCACAACAGTTGTTCTATGACTTTTATAATTTAGTGGGCCATGGTGAGCGCCACTGTTGTAGCTATGAACTGATGATGGAGAGAATGCCTACCTACCCAATGTAAGCAAAAATCTGGCCTCCAGATTAGGGTGTAAGAGGAGCGCGTGGAGGATATCAAGGAAGGGGACGGGGCCAAGGAGGACGAGGGCCTTGTAGAGGTCACAGATAGGTTATTTGCTATAACTACAGTACACCAGGGCACTACGCATGGGAGTGTCAAAATCATACATGCCCATCTTGTCAATATTGCAGCCATTTTGACCACACTATAGAAGAATGCTCTTTGTTGATAGATAAGATGCAGGAGAAGAAGGCGTAGCCTAGCAGCCTACATAGAACTTACAAATGATGAGATCTAAGCCTCGTGAGGAGGATCTGAACTGAATATAGTGCTGAGAAGCGTAATAAAGACTCGCGATGATAAGGGAAAATAGCCTAAAGATGACGATTGGGTCTGAAAGGCCCCTGAAAAGGAAGCTGGTTCTGATTTGGTGTGCATTAGGGAAAATTTTATGGAAGCCAAGAAAAGCTTCACTGAGGCCTCTACATTAGGGAGCCAGAAAAAAGTACCAAAACCAATGCGCCTACAAAGGTTGATCCCTCTGTTCTTACAATGTTCTTGGAAACCTGCATGAAACTACTCTATGATATAAAAGCTATGAAAGGCCTGTAAGAGCTAATAAACAAATGCACTAGCAAAGAAAACACCCTTGATGGACACTACATAGTAAGAAAAATTGGCAAGCATAAGGCTAGAATGGGGCACGAGATGTGACTCACTGTGCAGATAAGATCTTTCTGGATCTGAGGTCTGACATGAACGTTTTGTCTAAATAGACATGGGAGAGAATGGGGAGACCTATGCTGTAGTGGTATCTGATCCATCTTAGGATGGCAAACCAGTAGAAGATCATCCCTATGGGATGACTACATAGAGTAACAGTGGATATAGAAGGTGCAAACGAACTAGCTAATTTTGAAGTCATAGAGATTGTTGATGACAGTAATCCATACCCCACACTCCCTGGAATTGACTGGGCCATTAACATGAATGGAGTGATCAACTTGAAGAAGCAGAAAGTGTCGTTTGAGAAGAAATCGCTTCGAGTTTTAATACCATTAGACCTTGCTGAAGAGTCGCGTTACACTGAACCAGTTCGCGATTATGAAGAAAGTGAGGATGATTTAGACCAGATCTACAAAATTACAACATAAGATCAAGACTGGATCAATACAATAGCAAATGGACGAATTGCTTGGGACCGAGAGAGTTCCTGGACCTCTGATTCAGATTAAGAGTTGGAGCATTGGCAGAATCAACTACATGAAGTATCCACATTGCACTGCAACATGATGACTAAATCGTTGTGCTACGTTTCTTCGAAGGTAAGAAATTTACCTTATTATGATGGTCTGACTGATGTGGATAAATTTTTAGATGTGTTTGAGCATGATGTCCCTGAGCATCACTACTTCTAAGCATTATACTTAGCACTGCGCACGGTGCCTTCATGATGGTGGGGTATGTAAAAAGATAGCTTTGATGGATGGCGCGACTCTAGAAGAATGATGAGGTTGCAGTTTGGTTGACCTAACCTTCATTTGAATGAGAAATATGATGGGGGGAATGATCCACACAATCATCTAGCGAAGTGGACTAAAGCTTATGGAATGGGGCTGCAGTTGGACTGGGTACGCTTGTTTTACCATACTTTAGACACATTCCCCATGAAGTAGTATTTAGAGAGAGAGCCTTTCCATGGAATTGCAGAGTGGGATATCTGAAGGGAAGGATTCATAATGACCTTCAGTTCTGAAGATGGGTTTGAGAGCATTGATGAAACTCTACAGGAGGTTAAGGCAGTGATCTTCAAAATACTGCAAGAACCTTTAGAATGTGTCCAACCATATTGGAGCACCTAGATGTGCCATGCACTACAATGTTATAATGTGACTACTGAGGAGGACGATGTAGACCCAAGAAATATTAATATCCTAGAGGCCGAAGGGCATTGCGAAGTTGAGGGCCCACATATAGAGAACTCAAACATCACCGCGCTGTTGAAAACCAAGCAAGTGAACATTGGGACTAAAGAAGAACTGAAGTTTGCAAAAATTAGGGTTT
This sequence comes from Pinus tabuliformis, assembly GCA_031772625.1. Taxonomy (NCBI): domain Eukaryota; kingdom Viridiplantae; phylum Streptophyta; class Pinopsida; order Pinales; family Pinaceae; genus Pinus; species Pinus tabuliformis. Next base: position 1,171,169,965 of record CM062809.1, read on the forward strand.
ATTGGGACGACGCAACTGTAGATAAGCTTGTTGAGTTACTCTGTAAATATTAGGATATGTTCCCTACTAAGGATTTAGACTTGAAGGGCATAATAAGAGACTTTGGTGTTATGAAACTCACTCTGAATCTGGACGACCAACCCGTTAAGCAGAGGTCATATCACCTAAATCCTAAGTATAAGGAGAAGGTTCACTTGGAGTTGGATAAGATGTTGGCATCAAGCATCACAGGACTAGTGGAGCAGTCTGATTGGGTGAGCCCTATGGTGGTACAGGAGAGCAAACAGAAGGATGAAATCAGGATTTGCATAGATTTGAGGAAGCTTAATGATGCGTGTGTCCATGACCCATTCCTAACACCGTTTACAGATGAAGTATTAGAAAACATTCGAGGGAAGGAGGCCTACTTATTCACTGATGGATTTTTTGGGTACCATCAGATAGGATCGCGCCAGAGGATAAGAGGAAAACAAACTTGACAACAAAATGGGGTTGTTTTCGATACACTGTGATGCCATTTGGACTCAAGAATGCACCTGCCACATTTTCTCACATAGTCATTGCAGCATTCAAGGAGTTTATTCATAAGTTCTTAGAAGTATACTTTGATGACTGGACAATGTTCGGTTTAGTGAAGCACCATGTAGCAAGTCTGCACTTGATGTTGGATACGTGTCATAGATACCAAATCATGCTAAATCTAAAGAAATGTTTACTCTGTGTCCCCTTTGGGATTATACCGAGTCACATGGTGTGCAAGAAAGGGTTGATGGTGGACCCTACAAAGGTCGTGGTGATAGTAAATTTGGAAACCCCAAGGAGCGTTAAGACGCTACGCACGACGCTAGGACATATGGGATATTGCGAGAAGTTCATCAAGGCTTATGATCAGATTACCATGCTCATGGAGAAACTGTTGAAGAAGGGAGCTACCTTCTGTTGGGATGAAGAATGTCAATGGAGTTTGGACGTGTTGAAAGACAAGATGGTCACCGTGCCGATCTTGGTCTTCCCTGATTAGAAGAAGGAATTCCATGTACATGGCGATGCTTCTTGCATTGCGTTGGGTGCAGTGCTAACACAAGTCAATGAAGGAGAGATGGACAATCCCATAGCCTTCGCAAGTAGGAAATTATCGAAGGCCGAGAAGGATTACTGAACGACAGAGCGCAAAGGATTGGCCATGGTGTACGTGCTGTAGAAGTTTAAACACTATCTGTTGTGTGGAAATTTCAAGATGTACACATATCATTCTGCCTTAAATACCTGGTCAATAAGCCTGTTTTGGGGGACCTGATCATCTATCAGGAATTGAAATAGGAGAGGAGCCTACTACTTTGGAGGAAGGGTTGCATAATGCGCAACTCTTAGCGGTGAACATAAAAATAATCATTTTGCAGATATTATCCACTTTTTGACTAAGGGGGTGGTGCCAAAAGAGTACACAAGTGAGCAAAAGAATGAACTAGTAGTGCGCACGGCAGACTTCTCAATGATTGCAAGAAATCTATATAAGATGGATGCAGACAACATATTGTGAATATATGTGCCAGATTTTGAGTGGAATAACATTCTCGCTAGAGCTCATGGAGGGGCTTCGGGAGGACATTATGCCAGAAAGGCAATTGCGAAGAATATTTTACGCATAGGTCTATGGTGGCCTAGATTGCATAAACATTCCAAATCATATTGTAGGGAATGTGATGCATGTTAAAGAATTAGTAGACCATCACGGAGGGATGAGTTCCCACTGAATTCTCAAGTGTCATTGCAACCATTTGAAAAATGGGCAATTGATTTTGTTGGACCAATTCAGCCCCTAGGAAAGAAGACAGGAGCACACTACATCATCACTGTGATGGAGTATCTAACCAGATGGGCAGGGGCACAGACGATTAAAGATTGCAGAGGTGCTACAATAGAAAAGTTTTTGTTTGAATATGTCTTAAGAAGATTTGGCTACTCGAAGGTATTGATGAGTGATCGAGGTACGCACTTTCTAAATGAGACAATCAGCATGTTGACTGAGGAGTTCCAAGTCTATCATCATAAGAGCACTCCGTATCATCCTCAGGCTAATGGGACAGTTGAGGCCCTTAATAAGATCTTATAGAACGTGCTGATGAACATTTGTAATGCGCAACAAAATGAATGGGATGTGCGCATACCTACATTACTATGGGCTTACAGGACTACGTGTGAAAAGTTGATTGGGCAAACACTTTTTAGATTGGTTTATGGTGTAGAAGTTGTGATGCCAAGGAGTATATCATGCCTAGTCTGCACATTGCAGCTCTCACAGGTATGGAAAATTGCGAAGCCTTGGAGGAATGGCTCGCGCACCTGATGGAGCTTGAAGAGGACCGATTGTTGGCTGGATTCCATGAGAAAGTACAGAAGGAAGATGAAAAATCATGGCACAATCGACACATCAAGCTTCACACATTCAAGGTAAACGATATGGTATTGTTTTATGATAGTAAGTTCACTAAGTTTTCAAGGAAATTCCAGATGCATTAGCTAGGGCCATATATTATCAAATAAATTATAGATGGAGGTGCAGTTCAACTCGCAAAGTTGAATAGAGAACCTTTTCTGGGATTACTGAATGGAAGCCGCTAGAAGTTGTATATAGGGTATCCTTCCCAATGACTATATCGTGGCAAGACAGTCTTAGTGCTCCCAGCAATTGCAAGGAAGCACAGGATTATAAACTACACTGCCAAGGTTGGAGGACTACGCAGCCAATGGGCTGCGCAGAAAATGGTAAAGTGGAAATATAGGAATCTACGCTAGCAGGGAAAACTTTAGGATCTAATATTCACAGGTAGGCTAATATTCCACGCTTTTTCCAAAAAATATTCGCCAATTTTCATTTTTATGAAAATGAATTCGCCCAAATTTTATAGTATAAAATTATTTTAGCTTAAAAATCGCTAATATTATATATTTTCTAAGATAAAATAATTATAAATCTAAACATTTTTTAAAAATTATCATCAAACATTTTAAAATTTGATATCAGTGTCTAGTAAGATTGGCCAAGGTTGCTAAAATTTGAGAAAAACTTCCATCCTTAAAATTTTCACTGTGTGATAGGGAGGGAGGTGTCGTGTAGCACAGCATGAAAATGACCGTTGGAGTCAATGTTCATGATTTGATAGCCAAAAGATGGTTAAGGGGAGCGGGCTAGTGGAATTTAAGGCTGAGATATTTGAAGATCTACTGCCAAAATAACATTGATGGTCGAAATTTGGGGTGAATGGTTGGATTTGAATTCAAAAGCCCCTATAAATTACATGTTTCAGTCCAAAAAAGAACACTTTGTACACTTGGATCATTTTTTGAAAATTGTTGTTTGTTGCTTATGAGCCGAGAGTTTTAGGAAGAGTTCTTTGCCCACACGGATGTGTCTATTGAAGCTCATGAGTTGTTTATGGACAACATGACTTCCACCAACCTCGCTGAGGCTTTGAGTACGAAAGCCATAGTATCTGACACCCCAGGCCTTGAAGTATCTAGTGCTAAAGCTATGCTTGTGGTGCCCATGGTGTTGAGGTCACCATGACTGACAAAAACCATGGCAAAGGAGAAGCAACAGAAGTTGGTACAGATACGTGCTTCCCCAAGGAAGCATACCGCGATGCCAACCAAAAAAAAAGACAAGTATCCAACAAAAGGAAAAGAGAAGGTTGTAAACCTGGAGGCAGAAGAGGGCTAGGGAACCGAAGATCTTGATTCTGAAGGAGCAGAGCCCATCACAAAGCTCCCCCAATAAATCCCTCCCTGGAAGGGAAAGGTGAAGATTCTAAAAGACCTGGAGTTTGAGAAATTCGTCATTTCCATGACCTTGCTATCTGAGCAGGCGCCTTTTGAAGGTCCACAACTCACATGACTCCCATTACTGAAGATGTAGAACTAGGACTTAGTGGATCACACTAAGTTCCCACACTTATCAATGGATAACTTCATGAAGCTCATATATTATGAAGGCATGGGTGTAGTAGTGATGGAAACAGAGGAATGGGCCCGTGGTGTTGAACAATCTAGGCTGCTCAATTTTCTTTGGGTGTCGCATTACCACCGCACCCCAATTAACACAACGTGCATACGCCAACTTCTCACGCTAGTACATGATGGATGTTTATGGTTAGGAGGACCTATCCCCATCACTCATATTTTGATTCATAGACTTACACACTTGTCGCATGACGGGCTAAATCCGACCAAAGAGTTTGATGGAAGGACAGGAGAGAAGGAGCTGGCTGAGCGCATGAAAAATAATTATAAACTTGTGAAGAAGGCACATGGGTATTCCATCCTATCAATAAGAAACCTTGCAATTCAATTGACCACGCAAATATTGGTTGAAAAGGTGATGAGGAAGTTCCGCACGGATGAAGTTTCGGCACCCGTAGTATCTCTAGCAACTAAGTGTGTGCAAGGCGTACTATTAAGTTGGTCTCGATACCTATGCCAAGAATTCCTCGTGAATTTTCTGCGAGGCCTGGGATGATACCAAGTTCTTCCGTTATGCTTGGCTGCTGCTCTCCATTACATTGGTTGCATGGGATTTGCTGGAGGACAACTAGTTTCCTCCGTTGGAAGAAGGATTTTTGAAGGTCGCATAGTTCACCTCCCTATGGGCTAAAAAGGACCCCATGCATATCACAAAGACAATTTTTTTTTGGGTATTGATGGAAGCAATTCTCCGCATGTTATTTAACCATCACCCAAGGTTATCCCCAACCTTGTACATGCATTTTTCCACCTATGCAGCCTTCAATGCTGACTTCCATAGAGTTTATATCCAGGCCTGGAAGGATCCCCCGCAGAAGTCGTATGACCTTCCCTATTAGGTAATAGACTCCGATGTGCAAGAGGTTGTGTCGTGCTGGTCAACCAAGTGGTGCACCCCTTTAGATTTGGCTGCTGGGCCAAGCTTAGGTGTAGAAAGCATGGCTGCAAAGAAGAGGAAGGATGCAGAAAGTGCTATCGAGGTTGCGCTAGTATAGGTGGAGCTCGAGGATCTTCCCAACAATATCGCAACACCATCCAAGTGACTCGAGGGCGAGTCACGATCTTTGTGTTGCGAACCTATTGGGATGGGGTCCCCTCGGTCTGTTTTGGGGTTAAAACCCCAAGTTTTGATGTAATTCTTGTAAATTATGTAAAGACTCCACAATTTGTGGATGCGGAGCATGAAGATGATTAGGAGTAAAAGGGGTTTTAGCCCCTTGTTTATGTAAAGTTCAATCGGCTTTGTGATCCACCCATGGTCCGCAGACCATGGGATTATATGAGAAAATATATAATTAGGTGTGTCTTAGAGAGTCTTAGGCAATAATCAGATAATAATGGATGTAATAGGTCAATAGAAGATAACACAGAGAAGTCGGCCATATAGGAGAGAAAGGCTCTACAGTTGAGTGCACAAATGCCTAGGTAGAGTCTGTAGCTGAGTGTGTGGACCCCTTCAGCTGAGTGCACAAGGTATGTTTGAGTTTGTAACACCACATTGAAGATCAATAAAGAATATTGTTGAAGAATTATTGTGTTTATCTATTTACTTCTGTTGATTATGATTGCGATGTATGCTGTGAATGAATAATAAGTTTATGAAATATTGATCTATTGATGCATGACTCTACTACATAATTGTTAGAAGATATATGCAAGCATTCTTATGTAATTACGCAGAGACTTTGATGAATTATCTACTCTATTTATTAGTACTTAAGTAGATTTGTGTGAGCTGAGATCCAGGGCTATTTTCTAATGTGCATAAGAGGATGAATAGAATGTTCAGGGTCTGCTAAGACCAATTGTTGACTTTTGCGAAGGTCTAAAGACTGTTTAGATAGAGTTGAAGTATCGAGCCCTAGGGGCTTATAGATCTACACGAAGGAAAATCTAGGGCAATAAAAGACACCACACTGATCTCTGGATGCAGGAACTTGTTTCCAGCATCCCCCCATACTGCTTCGGGTGACACTGTAGCCTATGTTAGGCGGGTTGTTGCCAAAAGGAATAATAGTGTAGGGTTTTGTTTAGCCCAACTAACTTTGAACCTGGGTCAGGACCCCTTAAGCCAACACTAACCAGAATAAGTAGTTTTCCTAAAGTAGTCTTGCCAAGAAATAGATCATACCACACCAAAAAAACACATGCAAATCCACATGACACAACCATAAATGAGGTTGTTCTGCTTGCTACATTGAAACATATTACATTATACACCAACAATACCAATGTCAACTAAATTAGATACAAAGTCGGTTGTACAATGCTATCCTTGACAGATTGTGGTGATTCTTCAGCAACTTGACATCACTCGTCTTAAAATGAACCGCATGAGTCATGCTCCATAGATAGTTTTTGTAATTTTATACAAGATTCAGTTATGCATTGAGGGAATCTCTATGAACATGACATAGTTCTTGATATCTGGTTAAGTCACCAATATTAAATACTTGTAAAAACAATTCTACACGTGTACCTAGGAGACTCTTCACATATTAATGTGCCAACAATTATGATGAAAGCCAAAAGTTTATATCTCAATCCAACTACCATAGAATGGAAGAAACGATGATTAAGAAATACTAATATAATATATTCTTTGAATTTGCAGTGCAAAGTTTCAAAGAAGGTCAAGTCATCATCTTTCGATCCTTTTGGGATTGTTTTTGACATATATTCAACTTCAACCAGAATGAAAAAATGTGTTTATCAAGTCGACTATGACCTAGAGTATCACCTTCTCAGAAAACATTAGTCCGTAAATCATGAATGTGTAGGAAGACTACATTATTATCGACTATAATATTCTAAGTTAGAGTTGAATCCAAAAGTTGGATTTCATCATATAAGTCGACTTCTAGTTCAAACACAAATACATTGACTCATTTTCCCGTTTGGTTGAGATATGAGTGAAGTATGAGCTTGGGAAATCAAGATACCCCATTTCGATCCTCAGATCATCTCCTTTATTCATTTTGCAAAACTGTTCTAGGAACCTTAACATTAAGAGCAATTTTCCAGGAAACATAGGAAACATCTTGTCGAGAAAAAATTCGCTTGCAGTCTTAGCATGGTTGTAAGAATGTTGCACATAACATAAGTGTTCATCCCAAAGCTTGGGATGCTTGTTGCAATAACCCCTAAGAAACTGGATCGCTATCCTGTTGACTACCTCTATTTGGCCATCTATCTGTGGATGAAAGGCTATGGTTTTCTTCAATCTGGTGTCCATTAATTCCCACAGACTTGACCAAAACTTCCAAACAAATCGGGAGTCTCGATCAAATACTATGGAAGTGGGTAACCCAAAATGCACCCAGACATGCTGAAAGAAGAATTTTGTTATTTGTTCAGTTGTAATCTGCTTATTACAAGGTATTAAAATGCACATTTTGCTGAACCTCTACACAATAACATATAAATAGTCATGTCCCTTTCTAGATTTTGGCAATCCCCCAACAAAGTCCATGGAAACACTTTCCCAAGGACGGGAAGGAAATGGCAGTGGAGTGTACAAGCCTAGTTTTCTATTGCTGGGCTTGCTTTTAGCACACATGGTACATCCTCTTATACATCTAGAAATTGTTTCATGCATTTTTTGCCAAAACCAGTATCTTTGCAGCTGTGGAACTGTTTTACTTACACCAAAATGACTTGATATTATAGAATTATGTGCCTCCCTAATTATGTTAATTCTCTTTGTTTGTGGAATGCATAGCTTTCCTAAATGATACAACAGTCGGTCCTTAACATAGTAATCCAATTCTTCTACCTTTTTTCCATTGCTTAAATCTGCATATACATCTTTAAAGTCTATATGTTGAGCATATTGTTAAATGTAGCTTTCATGCATTACTGATTTATGCTTAAGTATAGTAGATGCATTTATGATTGGTATGGAAAACATGTCTGCAACTTTATTGTGTATGCCCTTTTTATATCTGATGACTAAATGAATCTGTTGTAGGAAACCCATCCACCGATAGTTTCTTAGTTGTTGTAATTTAGTTTGTGAGTGCAAGTATTAAAGTGGCTGATGATCAATATGTATTATTGTTTCTTTGCCCATTAAGTAATGTTTCCACTTCTTCACACTCTAAACTAATGCATACAATTCCTTATCATATGTATGATAATTAACTACTGCAGAATTAGTCTCAGAATGGTAGCATATGGGTTTACCATGTTGCATGAACACTGCTCCCATGGCATAATCACCGGCATTTGTTTCTATCTAAAATGGTTGTTGAAGATTTGGCAATTCTAGTACTGGTGTTGTACTAATTTTTTCTTTCAAGGTGTCAAAGGCTTTCTGCTATTTTCCTCCCCAATAAAACACCTTGTTCAATCCTGTCAAAGCATGTAAGGGAGCTGCAATTAAGGAAAAGTTAGCAATAAACTTTCTCCAATATTGTGCTGCCCCTAGGAAGCATCTAAATTCTATAGCAGACTTGGGTTTAGGCCAATTTACAATCACTGCAACCTTAGAGGGAGCTATCTTCAGTTCACCACCCCCTACAATATGACCCAAACAATTCGAAGATGTTTTACCAAATTCACACTTGGATAATTTAACATAGAGATTTTCTTTTTCCAAAACACCTAGAGTCTGCTTTACATGCTTCAAATGTTCTTCCCATGTTTTACTGAATACAAGAATGTCATCTAGATATACAATTACAAAATCATCAATAAAAGGCCTGAGTACATCATTCATAACCCTCATGAAAGTGGCAGGAGCATTAGTTAAGCCAAAAGGCATAACTAGCCATTCATACAACCCTTGCTTTGTTTTGAAAGAAGCCTTCCATGCATCTTGCTCTGCTACTCTAACCTGATGGTAACCACTACGTAGGTCCAACTTGGAAAAGTAAACAACCTCTTTCAGCTGATCCAATAGATCATCAATGCGAGGAAGGGGATAACGATTCTTGATTGTTATTTTATTCAGTGCTCGGTAATCAATGCACATCCTCCACAACCATCCTTCTTTCTCATCAACACTATTGGAGATCCGCATGGAGATGTGCTTGGTCTTATGAACCCTTTCTTGAGAAGCTCCTATACCTGCTTCTTGATTTCTTCATTCTCTAAAGTGGATAAGCTATACATTCCAATGTTAGGCAGTGGAGCATCTTGCTGCAAATTAATATCATGTACAATTTCCCTTTTTGGTGGCAGAACTTTAGGTTCTTGAAATAAGACATCATATTCTGAAACAACTCTTTCTAAATCATCTTTCTGTTTAGCATCACAACCCTCAAATACATTGGTTTTTTCATTTTTCTTTTCCTTTACAACCATTAGTAAAAATTGTTTCCATGAATTTACAATCCTTTTCATCTGCCCTGAGTTTACGAGAGTATAATTATATTTGAGTTTGTGAGCTCTTACAATATATTCTATTCCATCTTTAACAAGTTGATACTTATTTTCAGCTCTATAGAAAATGGCTTTTCTATCATACAAGTAAGGACTTCTTAAAACGATTCCACATATATCCAAGGGAATTACATCTAACTCAACCTCATCTACAAATGCAGAACCAATGGAAAACCTAAGTTTACATTGTCTAATTACTTGTAGATTTGCATTATCACATAACCAACCCAATGGATATGGCTTCTTATGAGGTGTGGTTAGTAATCCTAGCTTCTTTACACTTGCTTCAAAAATTGAGTTTACTTGTGAGACACTATCAAACAAAGCATCAATATTTTG